>CM060900.1:5172500-6525000 GCA_030762935.1 Hymenopus coronatus | reverse complement strand
AACATTCACTCAACCTAATCCAAACAATGAGTTGGCCGTTAAGTGAAACACGCTTGGTGTTGCGATATCATTGTCTAGTGAAAGGGGTTGAAGCAAGAGGGGAAGGGGATGAAGCCTGAACAAAAATCAATACTGGGTTTAGCGTGGGACGCTGGTGCATAGCTTGTAATCAACATTCATATAAAATAGTACCTACTATATTATTTAGCAAGTATTAAATGCATGGTAATTTTTCTTTCAGATACGATGGGAAAAAAACATAACTTTAGGAGAACCTCCGGGGTTTCTTCATTCCTGGTGGTGGTAAGTACATTTGCAGCTATTTTAGTTTGTTTTTTTAAATTTTGACATCCGAGTTCCACGTCAAAACAAAATAAGCCAAAAAAAAAACAAAAAAAAAACAAACAAAAAACTAGTTCTCGTGTTTTGAAACACAAAATGTTTCACCAGCAACTCTCAAGTATTGTATAGATAGTATAAAACTCATATATGGCACAATCTCGATCGGGGGATAATAATTGTTTCTAAGACTCCCTCGGGATTGTAAAAAAGAGTTGTTGAAATTAGTACATTCGCCGGCTTGCTGTAGATACGTGCGTGCGTGGTCGCTTTATCTTCATTCCTCGACTTTAAGGGTGGATAATAATCTCTGTCAAGGCTCATCAAATATAGTCTGCGAAAAGTGAAAGTTCAGTTTAATTCACGTCTCTATTTGAGAATAAATGGAGTTTTATTTTGATTTCTTAAAATATTTTAGGCTTTCGATCACTCCCAGGCCAAGTTCCAACTCGGGGGAGGAACTAATATATTGATAGTAAGAATAATCTGCACAAATAACACATCTAAGCAATTAAAAGTAAATTATTTAAAATACTGAAGCGACTTCATATAAGTCGCTTGAAAAAATCGTTAACGGATTAGAAAATGTTTAAATAAGTATGCAGCCGATATGAAACTCCTGCATTTCACCTGTCTTGTTGAGGTTATTTATAAGATTATAACGGTTACAAAATTCATTGTTGCCTTTTACACGCATTATTCGAGGTGCAGTAACCTATTTCTTGTTAAATGACAAGAATTTATCTTGACAGAAATGAATGCATTTATTTATTTTACGTACAGTTATACTAAACTACACAAGTTTTCTTCTTCTAAAGTTATGTGTATGGTGTGTAACTTGGGAGGATAAACGTGGTGGGCAACTGTTTTCATATTTATCTATAACTCACTATTAAGCAAATACATAAAGTAACAACAGACAACACAGATTGAAATGCATTCATTTTAAAATATTAAAAATCTGATGTGTACCATTCACATGACTTTCTCTATATCTCTGCAACAAAAGCTTATACTTCTATTTACTTCATTCTATTCAGAAAAAAATAGTCTTATTACTTGCTTCCTTGTAAGTAGAAGCGAAATAAGGGAGTACCATAGGTTAAAGTGAAAGTCAAAAGCTGATAGCTATGTGACTGAAGTTCCTTTGTTTGTAAGGTCACGAGTTCACAAAGTCCTGTATGAGAAAGGTATGTCTTTTTATAGCTGAAACCAAAAACAAGACATATCTCAAAACAATCAACTCCACGAAAAAAATGTATATAACATAAATTGTGTGTTTTAACGTGCTCTACATTTTTGTGTAGTAAGTTTTTGTCCATCTCTTATGGTTTAGCAGTTATTCAAAATTTCGTAAAATTCATCCAGAATAAACTACTCTTCAGAGGCTATTCCCAGAAAATTCAAGATATACATTTCATTTGTCAGAAAAATGTCTTTAATATATGATATTTTAATCAAAATCGTTAGTCATTTTTGAGAAAATCGAAATGTTCGAAAAAAGTTACATGTAAAGGGTAGTTTGGGGTGGGGGGATTTTTCTCAAAACCTTCGTGTCGCATCCCTGGAAGATACTAAACTTAAATACCAAGTTTGGTATTTTAGCTTCTTTTCGTTTGAGTTATCGTGTTCACAGACACACGGACACACACAAACGGACCTTTTTCTGAAAATGCTTTTTATAGATACAGGGGGTCCTAAAACATGTATTTCCGGTGAAATCTCGGTATCGAATTTTTTAGTGGAGTGCAATACATTCTCTATACACTATATACATAGTGCCTATAGAGAAAGTAAAAACACAATGTGAAAGGAGTCCTCGGGATTTGCACTTCGTTCAATGCAGCATTGCTTGGTTCGTAACAACTCGCAAACGCCAGGAAATGGAATAAGAATAATGAATTAGAATACAATTTGCCTAAAGTTGCTAGAAGTCTAGAAATGTAAATTTTAAGCGAACCGTCACGCCCATATAGGTATGCAAAAGTTTGAATATTATTTTTCAGTACACTTAGAATTTTGTTGAAATCGAAACAAAATGAATGACAAATTTAGAAGAGCACGCTAAAAGCTTAGGACTTTCAGAAGAGACGCTACGGATACGGGATTACTCGAAATTGAGTTCAAATTGCAGAAAATTCCAAGATGTTTGAATGGAAAACCTCAGATTTGAAATTTTTAGGTGACACGCTGCACTGTCGATTGTTGTAAATATATTTTGACATTGCTTATCATTTAAGAACCATACGAATGCAATTGCTCCCACACACGTATTTTATCGCATTGTTCTGGGTGTAATGGTTCCCACAATAGGGCCCAAAGTCATACATGGGTGTGTCGCATTTTCTCTACCATACGATTCCTCTTCGATGGAAATAAATTATGAAATTTTAAGTTGTAACGATCGATTTTAGGCCTACCTTCCGCCTCAACGAACAGGTGCCTGGTACTTGCACGGCAACGGGATGAGGCGTATTGAACTCGATTGTCAGGGTGCTGCAGTCACTCGATATCTGTTTACTAGAACTGTGTAACACTAAGAACTCGCCATACAGTAGGCAAATGGATCGCTCTGGAGTTGAGTTTATCTTGTTATAAAAAGTCACGTGAACTGTAATTACTCAAGTACATAATAAGAATAAACAACCTAATGATGGTATGTGCATTATATATCCACGTAAATATTTATTGTAAGTAAGCATGGTTAAACGAATGATGACTTGCCGTTTGAGAGAAATTTTTAAGTAGTTTAAAATTAAAGTTGATAAATAGTAAAGAACGTCTCGGAAGCGGTTTACTCTAAAAATAAAATATAAAATAAAGAAAAAAATTACACTCGGACAACTTTCGCTACAAACTATTATTACAAAAGATTGTGCCTTTATTTACGTTGTGATAATCGAGTTAAATATCAGCAGAAATGATTGTATTAGGCTCCTTCTAAGTAGGAGGAAAATAACGTAATACAATCTCGGAAACGGTTAAGTCTACAGAAAAAAAAAAATGCATGTCCTAACTTGTGTGTTTTAACAAGATTTACTTTTTTATTTAATAAAGGTTTGACTAGCTCTTGCGGTTTACCAGTAATGCAAGAATGAAGAGCACTTGTAAGACTTTTCTCAGAAGACTCGAGATACATATTTTATTTGTCATGTAAATATCTTTAATATAAGCTATTCTAATGAAAGCCGTCCGAGCCATGTTTGAGAGTAATAAATATTTCGGAAGAAATCATACAAAGGGTTGTTTAGGGTGTGATGGACTTCCATGAAAACCTTCGTGTTTCATCCTTCGAAGATACTAAACAACGGTCTTTTCGTTTTTGAGCTACGTTATACACACACACGAACCATTTCTAAGAACACTTCTTTATTATTATTATTATTATTATAATATTATTTATTTATTTTATTATTGTGACATATTTGCGATGAAATCTATCAAATTTTGGGTAGAATGCAATACCTTCTCTGCCTACTATATGCATAGTACGTGTAAAGAAATTAATAAATAAACAATTTTTTTGTGCAGCAAGTTTTTGTCTATCTCATACGGTTTAACAGTCACACAAAGGTTATTCAGAATGATTAGGAATTAAGAGGCTATTCTCAGAATATGGACTTCATTTGTCATAAAAATATCTTGCACAAATGGTATTTTAACCAAAATCGTTAAAACGCATTTTTGAAAATGTCAACATTTTCAAAAAATGTTTCATATAGAGGGTAGTCTGTAGTGCGGGGATTTTCCTGAAAATGGCGTTTTACAGTTATTTATCGGAATGAAAATGGACAGGAGTTTAATGAAATAAATAAAGTATTGGCCAATTGGAAGCACTAATATCTGTATTTGGCTGATGCCACAAAAGCTTATTGTATATTTAGGAGAAAACTGCAGTTTTGATGCACTACATTTTCGTGTATCTCTTGCCAGTTATACCATAGTTACGTTCTTTGTATGTAAATACATTTAACGTTTGCTATTTTCCCAGGTTGTTCTCAGGGTAATAGATTTCAGAGGATAAACTTGAAAGTCTTCCTGTCCAATATATGGAAGGTACTGAGTTTAAATATCCAGTTATTTGTTTTACAAGACTCATAAAATTCCACACGGAACGTTTTCTAGAAATACTTTTCAGTCGAGAGCCTCAAAAGTTGCATTTACGGTGCAATTTTTAGGTTACGCAGTGAGAACACTCGCCTTTCACCCTGGCGGTACGGGTTTGCTCCCAGGCGAGCCGGTCCCCATGGCCACTCTCGCTAAAGCGTCTCGCTTTGGTGCTTCGTGGGCAGGAGATCGTGGGTTCGAGTCCCGCCTTGGGCATGGATGTTATATGTTTGTGCAATGTGTATATGTTTGTAAAAGAAACAGTAAAACCAGTAAACCAGTAATCAGTAAAACCTACGGGGGGAAATGTAAATAGGGATACAGTACCGGAGTCCTGATCAGACTCCGTTACTGTTTAAAAAAAAAAAAAGGCGACGGCATGTGGCATTTGAGGTGGAAAAAGAGTCGCAAGAGCGATTTTGTTCTCAGGTTTCCCCCGCCGGTGCTCCATCCAAAATCCAGGGAATATCAGTTGATATCGGTTGCGACGCCTATGTAGCAAAAGCGGGCATTAAACATGATAAAGAAAACGAAATTTTCGTATTGAGTTTTTATTTTTGGAACGAATGATGCATTTCTGTGCCTACCATGTACGTGGTAGAGAAATAACACAAACTAAAACATTCCGTAGAATTACCTTATTTAGCATAAGCTTCGCTGTTCGACTTGCGAATGACAGAAACATTGTTGCTGTTTCGTACATTTTGCTATATGCCTGTCCGCTATGTCCACTAAAGCTTGACCATGACAACTTGAACGTTATCAACATGCGCTTATTACACGCTGGGATACTGACATGTTACTGTCATCCCGCACACGTTTTCAGGTCAGTGACGTACAGTGTACCTACTGCCAGGCGCTGATAAGACTGCACCAAGTACGCGATGGGATACTGACATGTTACTGTCATCCCGCACACGTTTTCAGGTCAGTGGCGTACAGTGTACCTACTGCCAGGCGCTGATAAGACTGCACCAAGATGGGATACTGACATGCTACTGTCATCCCGCACACGTTTTCAGGTCAGAGGCGTACAGTGTACCTACTGCCAGGCGCTGATAAGACTGCACCAGGTACACGCTGGGATACTGACATGTTACTGTCATCCCGCACACGTTTTCAGGTCAGAGGCGTACAGTGTACCTACTGCCAGGCGCTGATAAGACTGCACCAAGATGGGATACTGACATGTTACTGTTATCCCGCACACGTTTTCAGGTCAGAGGCGTACAGTGTACCTACTGCCAGGCGCTGATAAGACTGCACCAAGTACGCGATGGGATACTGACATGTTACTGTCATCCCGCACACGTTTTCAGGTCAGTGGCGTACAGTGTACCTACTGCCTGGCGCTGATAAGACTGCACCAAGTACGCGATGGGATACTGACATGTTACTGTCATCCCGCATAAGTTTTCAGGTCAGAGGCGTACAGTGTACCTACTGCCTGGCGCTGATAAGACTGCACCAGGTACACGCTGGGATACTGACATGTTACTGTCATCCCGCACACGTTTTCAGGTCAGTGACGTACAGTGTACCTACTGCCTGGCGCTGATAAGACTGCACCAAGATGGGATACTGACATGTTACTGTCATCCCGCACACGTTTTCAGGTCAGAGGCGTACAGTGTACCTACTGCCAGGCGCTGATAAGACTGCACCAAGTACGCGATGGGATACTGACATGTTACTGTCATCCCGCACACGTTTTCAGGTCAGAGGCGTACAGTGTACCTACTGCCAGGCGCTGATAAGACTGCACCAGGTACACGCTGGGATACTGACATGTTACTCTCATCCCGCACACGTTTTCAGGTCAGAGGCGTACAGTGTACCTACTGCCAGGCGCTGATAAGACTGCACCAGGTACACGCTGGGATACTGACATGTTACTCTCATCCCGCACACGTTTTCAGGTCAGAGGCGTACAGTGTACCTACTGCCAGGCGCTGATAAGACTGCACCAAGTACGCGATGGGATACTGACATGTTACTGTCATCCCGCACACGTTTTCAGGTCAGAGGCGTACAGTGTACCTACTGCTAGGCGCTGATACGGATCTTTGCCACTGTGAGACCACTAGATGCCTGGAATTGTTTTATAGAAATAACCTCCGCCGTAGATGTGTTTCTTTGTTCCCTTTGGTGGGCTCCTCCAAGAAAGAAAGCAAAAAACATGAACAGATAAGAACGGCGTGCTTTTGTAATTTCTTCATTTAATGCTTTTAAGGCGGATTTGTTCCAGGAATTGAATATTAGAGGTGAACCATTCTAACTTGTAAATACTTTTGTTTCTTATCAAAATTGGCCACATGGGACAGACAGCCGACTGGAAGTGCAAGAGCAAACGTCGACCGCCCCGTCGTGTCTCCTAAGGGCATCCAGACACTGTATGACATCCTCAGTCATCGCGACGAATACTCGTAGACTTTTGATGCTGCTACCAAACTCTCGTTTCCCACAGGTCAAGTGCCGCCCGATACCATAAGGCCGATGCGGTTTCCTTAACGGCAGATGTGCATTAGAATCGTTACAACTTCCTATGTGTCTGGTCGTCCATGACATCTGCGGAAGGTACGCAGTATCACTCGAGGAGACGGTCCCGACATGTCCCTCGCCAGGTGTCCTGGCTGACCGCACCCCCAACACGCGCGACCGTGATGGTGTTGATTCGCCGAGCATCAGTCGCTCTGGTATCTCGGTATCACGCAACACATCAACAAAAGAGTAGGCGGCTTCTCAGGCAGAAATTTTGGTCACCAACTGCTCTATGATCAGGCATCCTGCAGCGTCTCTCCTGGTTTCTGCTGCCCCGACTTGAGCTGAAGCCAAGCAAAGGTTCCCGATGGATTCCCAAATATTTCCAGACGGCGCAGACATGAGTATCGTATTCAAGACTTCCCCGCCCCTCCCTGAAGACCGGCTATCAGCTGTGCTGCTTCCTCTTCTACCGAACAACGGTTGTGGACAGCGAAATTTAGACGGAAGGCTTCAAACGTCGACGTATCGTCGTAATTTGGTAGGTTGACACGCGCAGATGTGTTGCGTCCAGGCGTGTCGAACTTCATGCTCTTAACCCTTCCGTTAAGCATTTCTGCTATTATGGCATTCACTACCTTGGCCCCGCCGTCGGCTCCAACTTTCAGTGCGTTAAGCCGACGAGCTTCTCCGCGCCAATCAGTCTTTCGTCTTTGGGCAAGAGAGAGCGGAATGGGGCCCTCGTTAGAGTGTGATTCCTAAAATTGCTTTATAGCTTTGGAGAATTATATATTATCATTTTTACTATATAAACTGTGTATTTCAGTTTACTACACACTACTAAACTAAACAACGTATTGAACAGTTTATTTTCTTGTTAATTTAATTTTTTTGTTTGCTGCAGTGAAATTGTTAATCTACGTATTTGTATTGCAAATATAGCCTTCCATTGGACATTAAGCTTAAGGCAGGATCCTAAACAGTCAGGAAAGTACTAAAACACGAATCTCTTTTGCGACTATTTCCCACTGGAACGGGTGGATGAATTAAGTTGCCTACTTTTTCCTCTCCTGTTGTCTGCCCAGTTGAATGTTGGAGCTAACTTGTTAATAAACGCCAGCATATAGATGAAGATAAGAGCCTCCGTAACATCAGCAGCAGCAACATTTATCACTGGCCACATCACTTATGCTTTCTGCAGCTGAAACGGTTCTTGGTGTTTCAAATAGATTTAAAGTTAAAGGCAAATTTGATTGTTTTAGAAAAATTCTCAGAAACGATGTATATCACATTGGAAATGCATGGATATATCAAAATATAAAACGCCCCCCCCCAAAGTTTTTTTTTCCTTGACTGCGGTGATAAAGGATTCTTACGGTAGCAGTAATCCAATAACTTTACTCGCTAACAATGTCGATTAAATAGGTATATTTTTGCACATTTACGTGAATTATATATCTAAAGAAGATTCCACAGAAGTGGTTTACAGCGCAGTACTGGTGTGGTGAATTAATGTACTTGTATTAGAACCTAAGGATGTGGTAGCGATAGAAAGGAAAGAAGAAAAATATTTGGAGGGCCAACTGATTCACCCTTCGTTAACGTACATTCGCGGTTTTACCCAGTATATCGTATACAGGCACCAGAAGCACTCTTCCCGCCCTCAGCTCTATTATACGTGCTATAGAAAGCTATTATTTTCCGGTTCTAAAATTGGCGCAAGTTATATACACAAAAGTAGTGCCTGTAAAAGGCATCGAATGCGCACGCATATAATACTGTATACAGAAGTAGTGCCAGTAAAAGGTACAGTACCAGTTGTCCAGAATATGTAAGTGAACTTCTGTATACAGAAGTAGGAATACGGTACAGTACCAGTTGTCCAGAGTACGTAAGTTAACTTCTGTATACAGTGGTAGGACTAAGGTACAGTACCAGTTGTCCAGAATATGTAAGTGAACTTCTGTATACAGAAGTAGGACTACGGTACAGTACCAGTTGTCCAGAGTACGTAAGTTAACTTCTGTATACAGTGGTAGGACTAAGGTACAGTACCAGTTGTCCAGAATATGTAAGTGAACTTCTGTATACAGAAGTAGGACTACGGTACAGTACCGGTTGTCCAGAGTACGTAAGTTAACTTCTGTATACAATAGTAGGACTAAGGTACAGTACCGGTTGTCCAGAGTACGTAAGTTAACTTCTGTATACAGTAGTAGGGCTAAGATACAGTACCGGTTGTCCAGAGTACGTAAGTTAACTTCTGTATACAGTAGTAGGGCTAAGGTACAGTACCGGTTGTCCAGAGTACGTAAGTTAACTTCTGTATACAGTAGTAGGGCTAAGATACAGTACCGGTTGTCTAGAGTACGTAAGTTAACTTCTGTATACAGTAGTAGGGCTAAGGTACAGTACTGGTTGTCCAAATATGTAAGTGAACTTCTGTATACAGTAGTAGGGCTAAGGTAGAGTACTAGTTGTCCAGAATACGTAAGTTAACTTCTATATACGGTAGTAGGGCTAAGGTACAGTACTAGTTGTCCAGAATAAGTAAGTTAACTTCTGTATACAATAGTAGGACTAAGGTACAGTACTAGTTGTCCAGAATACGTAAGTTGACTTCTGTATACAATAGTAGGACTAAGGTACAGTACTGGTTGTCCAGAATACGTAAGCTAACTTCTGTATACAATAGTAGGACTAAGGTACAGTACTGGTTGTCCAGAATACGTAAGCTAACTTCTGTATACAATAGTAGGACTAAGGTACAGTACTGGTGGTCCAGAGTACGTAAGTTATCTTCTGTATACAGAAGTTGTACCAGTAAAAGGTAGAGTACCGGTTTTCCAGAATACCTAAGTTATCTTCCGTATACAGTAGTAGTATCAGTAAAGGGTACAGTACCGGTGGTCCAGAATACCCAAGCATATAGTTGTTGTATACAGTTGTAGTACCAGTAACAGGTACAGTACCGTTGGTCCAGAATACCCAAGCATATAGTTGTTGTATAGAGTTGTAGTACCAGTAAAAGGTACAGTACCGGTGGTCCAGCATACGCAAGCATATAGTTGTTATATACAGTTGTAATACCAGTAAAAGGTACAGTACCGGTGGTCCAGAATACGCAAGCATATAGTTGTTGTATACAGTTGTAGTACCAGTAAAAGGTGCAGTACCGGTGGTCCAGAATACGGAAGCATATAGTTGTTGTATAGAGTTGTAGTACCAGTAAAAGGCACAGTACCGGTGGTCCAGAATACCCAAGCATATAGTTGTTGTATACAGTTGTAGTACCAGTAAAAGGTACAGTACCGGTGGTCCAGAATACCCAAGCATATAGTTGTTGTATAGAGTTGTAGTACCAGTAAAAGGTACAGTACCGGTGGTCCAGAATACGCAAGCATATAGTTGTTGTATAGAGTTGTAGTACCAGTAAAAGGTACAGTACCGGTGGTCCAGAATACCCAAGCATATAGTTGTTGTATAGAGTTGTAGTACCAGTAAAAGGTACAGTACCGGTGGTCCAGAATACGCAAGCATATAGTTGTTGTATACAGTTGTAGTACCAGTAAAAGGTGCAGTACCGGTGGTCCAGAATACGGAAGCATATAGTTGTTGTATAGAGTTGTAGTACCAGTAAAAGGTACAGTACCGGTGGTCCAGAATACCCAAGCATATAGTTGTTGTATACAGTTGTAGTATCAGTAAAAGGTACAGTACCGGTGGTCCAGAATACCCAAGCATATAGTTGTTGTATAGAGTTGTAGTACCAGTAAAAGGTACAGTACCGGTGGTCCAGAATACGCAAGCATATAGTTGTTGTATAGAGTTGTAGTACCAGTAAAAGGTACAGTACCGGTGGTCCAGAATACCCCAGCATATAGTTGTTGTATAGAGTTGTAGTACCAGTAAAAGGTACAGTACCGGTGGTCCAGAATACCCAAGCATATAGTTGTATACAGTTGTAGTACCAGTAATAGGTACAGTACCGGTGGTCCAGAATACCCAAGCATATAGTTGTATACAGTTGTAGTACCAGTAAAAGGTACAGTACCGGTGGTCCAGAATACGCAAGCATATAGTTGTTGTATACAGTTGTAGTACCAGTAAAAGGTGCAGTACCGGTGGTCCAGAATACCCAAGCATATAGTTGTTGTATACAGTTGTAGTACCAGTAAAAGGTACAGTAAAAGGTACAGTACCGGTGGTCCAGAATACGCAAGCATATAGTTGTTGTATAGAGTTGTAGTACCAGTAAAAGGTACAGTACCGGTGGTCCAGAATACGCAAGCATATAGTTGTTGTATAGCGTTTTAGTACCAGTAAAAGGTACGGTACCGGTGGTCCAGAATACCCAAGCATATTGTTGTTGTATAGAGTTGTAGTACCAGTAAAAGGTATAGTACCGGTGGTCCAGAATACCCAAGCATATAGTTGTATAGAGTTGTAGTACCAGTAAAAGGTACAGTACCGGTGGTCCAGAATACCGCAGCATATAGTTGTTGTATAGAGTTGTAGTACCAGTAAAAGGTACAGTACCGGTGGTCCAGAATACGCAAGCATATAGTTGTTGTATAGAGTTGTAGTACCAGTAACAGGTACAGTACCGGTGGTCCAGAATACCCAAGCATATAGTTGTTGTATACAGTTGTAGTACCAGTAAAAGTTACAGTACCGGTGGTCCAGAATACGCAAGCATATAGTTGTTGTATACAGTTGTAGTACCAGTAAAAGGTACAGTACCGGTTGTCCAGAATACGCAAGCTTATAGTTGTTGTATAGAGTTGTAGTACCAGTAAAAGGTACAGTACCGGTGGTCCAGAATACCCAAGCATATAGTTGTTGTATACAGTTGTAGTACCAGTAAAAGGTACAGTACCGGTGGTCCAGAATACCCAAGCATATAGTTGTTGTATAGAGTTGTAGTACCAGTAAAAGGTACAGTACCGGTGGTCCAGAATACGCAAGCATATAGTTGTTGTATAGAGTTGTAGTACCAGTAAAAGGTACAGTACCGGTGGTCCAGAATACCCAAGCATATAGTTGTTGTATAGAGTTGTAGTACCAGTAAAAGGTACAGTACCGGTGGTCCAGAATACCCAAGCATATAGTTGTATACAGTTGTAGTACCAGTAATAGGTACAGTACCGGTGGTCCAGAATACGCAAGCATATAGTTGTTGTATACAGTTGTAGTACCAGTAAAAGGTACAGTACCGGTGGTCCAGAATACGCAAGCATATAGTTGTTGTATAGAGTTGTAGTACCAGTAAAAGGTACAGTACCGGTGGTCCAGAATACGCAAGCATATAGTTGTATAGAGTTGTAGTACCAGTAAAAGGTGCAGTACCGGTGGTCCAGAATACCCAAGCATATAGTTGTTGTATAGAGTTGTAGTACCAGTAAAAGGTGCAGTACCGGTGGTCCAGAATACGCAAGCATATAGTTGTTGTATACAGTTGTAGTACCAGTAAAAGGTGCAGTACCGGTAGTCCAGAATACGCAAGCATATAGTTGTTTCATAGAGTTGTAGTACCAGTAAAAGGTACAGTACCGGTGGTCCAGAATACGCAAGCATATAGTTGTTGTATAGAGTTGTAGTACCAGTAAAAGGTACGGTACCGGCTGTGTGGAGGATGTATCCAGTGGCTTAGAAACCGGAAATAGCTAAATAAGGCAATGAAATTTGCACAACGTTGTATATGCGATATCCCATCAGCCCTTAAGTTCCGGCAACAGTGCTTCATGTTCCAGAAACATTGTAGCTCTCTACCAGAAGTTGCATGACGGCTTCATGTAATATTTGGTAAAGATGCTTCAGGTTTTGGAAAGTTCACAAATTAGAACCCTTAAGTGGCAATTTCTGTTAGAAGTTTTGATAAACGCTGCATGTGATTTAGTGGATAATTGTGTAAAACGACTGACAGTTTGTCATACTTTCAATTTCAGAAGTGTTTAATATTTCTGAACAAAACTTACCGCTAACTTTTTTTTTTAATGAGAATTCCAAAATTTGTTTTAAAAGCCTACGGCAAATTTGGATAGACAACATTAGCTAGCTTTTCATTATGACGACCTCTAAAAGAGAAACGCATGTCAAAAATTGAAACGCGGTTGCCTTTCCATAATTTTAATATCCGTTTCAGTTAATTCTTCTTTAATATGAAATTTGGGGAATTACATCTGATCTCATCATTAAAAATCTGATGTGCTCCATTCATATAACTTTTTTTAGTTGTCCTCCCCAAAAAAAGCTTTCTTACAAAGATTAATCCTTTGTCTACGTCATGCAAATATTGGCAGAATTGATGTTATTTCTTACTTGTAAATATAAGCAAATACACTAAAGTGATGGTGAAATGTTTTAAAAGAGGACCGCCTCATGGAACAATTGAGATTCGGTTCAGTTTGATGGTCCCGTTTGAGAAAAGTTAACTAGTTAAAATTTGAACCAATAACAATGAATGAGTCGAAAATACAAGAAAAACATATATAACATAAATCATGTGTTTTAACGAGATCTGCATTTTATGTGTTGCAAATTTTTGTCTATATCTTACGGTTTAACCGTTATGCAAAATTCCGTAAACCCCAACCAGAATAAAGAGCTCTTCAGAGACTATTCCCAGAAAATTCAAAATACACTATTTGTGATGTGAGTATCTTTAATATACGATATTTTAATTATAATCGTTAGGGATCCTGAAACTTAGCATTTTCGAAAAAGTGTCCACGTAAAGTGTATTTGGGGGTGGGGGATTTTCTTGAAAAATTTTGTGTCGCATTCTTGGAAGATAATGAACTTAAATACCAAGTTTGGAATTTAACCAACTTTTCTTTTTTGAGCTTTGCTGTGCACAGGCACGACCTTTTTCTAAAAGTGATTTTTTCGGACAATAGTGTGTGAAGATTGATTCCCTCACTAACAACATGTGTAAGTATTCTCTCCAGAAACAAGGACCTCAACAATTTCTTTCACTCTTTCCTTAATGTGCCATATTTCCAGCACATTAGAGTATATAACATGCACTGGATATATGGTAGTCAATCGCAAGTCACTTGCTAACCTCTAACTTCGACTCCCGCCTGTGAAGCACGTGACATGTCTGAGAATAACGTCCATTGTGTTCTACTCCAGCGTATAAAGCACGTGACATGTCTGAAAATAACGTACACTGTGTTCTACTCCCGCATGTGAAGCACGTGACATGTCTGAAAATGATGTCCACTGTGTTCTACTCCAGCGTGTAAAGCACGTGACATGTCGGAAAATAACGTCCACTGTGTTCTACTCCAGCGTGTGAAGCACGTGACATGTCGGAAAATAACGTACACTGTGTTCGACTCCCGCGTGTGAAGCAGGTGACATGTCTGAAAAACGTACACTGTGTTCGACTCTCGCGTGTGAAGCATGTAACATGTCGGAAAATAACGTCCACTGTGTTCTACTCCTGGGTGTGAAGCTTGTGACATGTCTGAAAATAACTACCACTGTGTTCTACTCCCGCGTGTGAAACATGTGACATATCTGAAAATAACAACCACTGTGTTCTACTCCCGCGTGTGAAACATGTGACATATCTGAAAATAACTACCACTGTGTTCTACTCCCGCGTGTGAAACATGTGACATATCTGAAAATAACAACCACTGTGTTAAACCCCCGCGTGTGATGTGACATGTCTGAAAATAACAACCACTGTGTTAAACTCCCGCATGTGAAACATGCGACATATCTGAAAATAACAACCACTGTGTTAAACCCCCGCGTGTGAAACATGTGACATGTCTGAAAATAAAAACCACTGTGTTCGACTCCCGCGTGTGAAGCATGTAAAATGTCGGAAAATAACGACCTCTGTGTTCTACTCCTGGGTATGAAGCTTGTGACATGTCTGAAAATAACAACCACTGTGTTAAACTCCAGCGTGTGAAACATGTGGCATGTCTGAAAATAACAACCACTGTGTTAGACTCCCGCGTGTGAAGCACATGATATGTCTGAAAAACGACCGCTGGATTCGATCCCCGACATGTGAAGTACGTTATGTGTCTGAAAATTACAAAAACGTGTGCTGTTAGGCATGAGAAGCATTAGAGAAAATGTTTTGCTGTTTGTTACACATCAGATGTTTTTTTTTTATCCTTTTCTGAGTTACCTGTGAACCCGACTGACGTCTTCTTCAAAAAAATTTTAAATCTGAAAAATTATAGAAAATTTTTTGAAGAAAATATATTAAAAAAAAACTGCTGGAAATACTTGGCGCCATCAATTGCCTTTGAGTAGATCTGCATACTATAAGCTTAAAACTGTTTCAATTAATAGCAAGAAAGAAAAAACTCAAATCATTTTTACGGCAGGTATATTTTTTTAATGCATAAAAAATAAATGTTTAGAGCAAAGACCGGGCGATTCACCTTAAATGGATGACTGTGACGGCATTCTTTGTCTATATTGCGGATGACCAATACTGTATTTCAGCCTCAGCTTGTGCTCTGTGTGCATCGAAAAAAAATGCATATTTGCTATTATACTTTATCTATTTATTTGAATTATTTACTTATTAGGTTAGGTTGATTTTTGATCAATACATGTGGAAAATCGTGTGAAATACTGCATTTACGAATTTGCGAAAAAGTAACAAACTTGCAGGAAATTTCCTTGGATCCAATAGCAGCACCAGCTTGTAGGTCTAACTGAAATTAAAAAAAAAAAAATCAAATATTTCGATACCGCGATTACAGCTCTGCCTGCCGGATCCAATGTAAATCATCCAAAATTTAACAACAAAGCAACATAAATGAATGAAACAAAAAAAATTATCTAACGGATCGAATTGCGAATCGAAACTATTCTCGAATCCACTTGAACACACAAAAAAGTCATGAAAATCGGTGCAACCGTTTAGGAGGGTTGAGTGACAAAGATAATGTATGGTGTCAGCCACAAACAGGTGCTATTGAATTGCGATCACGTGTTTTTAAGCAATATATCAAATGGTGAATGAAGCTAAAATAAGCCCAGCTTGGGATGTTAGCACTGGCATGTCCGTTAGTACCAATGTGACACAGAAATATGATAGAAGTTATACCCACCATCACATCTGTGATGAGAAAATAAAATGGCAGACAGGTATACTTGGTGAATGCCTATCGTTAATCACAGGAAATGTTAACAACTTAAAGCATACAAGTCATTAAAACATAGAAGAAGGCATTAGTGAAGTATATGAAGGAAGGATACACTGAGAATGGTGTGAGGAATAAATTAAATAGATTGTGAAGCCAATGTTTAGAAGAAAGTGAATGTTACCTATTACAGCATTTAATCACTATTAGACTGCTGTCTTTTGTTACTAATACTCATGAATGCATTATTAACATTGTTTAGGAAGTTGTCTTTTAGGTTAGGCTATGCGAAATTGTTGCCTGCAAATGTAACATAATGCTATGATAATAAAATGATTTATAAATATCCAATATAATGACAAGACTACTGCAGCTCTTGGCGTCAAAAGTGGATAAAACCTGTGTGGTACGTTAAACACGTGTATGAACAAGAAGGTTGCAATCTTTGTGAGACAAACAGCGTCACAACCTTTTTGATTAAACAATGCAAAACAAATTCTGCCATGTAGCGAGATCGTAAAGCAATTCGATTTCTCGATATTCATATCGATTTGTCACTTCACTGTAAATCAAGATTAATTGTGGCACCGGATTCAAATGCAGTGAATTTTGGCTATTTCGTCAATTATGTCGGGGTTAATGGCTAATTTCGCAATTTTAGCGATTTCGTGCGTGGCTGTACGTATGAACAGGCTGTAGCTTGGAATTGGCATTACTGCCCCAGCTCTACACTATGCGTTCTTTCACATGTACTGCGATGGCTTTAGTGGTTTTTTTCAGGATAAGACCGATTCAATTTCGACGTTGTTTTGAATACTAGAGTTAAGATACCGAATAACCGGTTTACAGCAACAAAACATTACCTATTGTAATTTCCATTGCCAGACCACACAAATGACCTACGTGTTTGGTTTTTCCGGTTTCCACTGGAATTTACCTGGTAACATTCCTACAGAAAGATGTTTGCTTTGTCTCGAAAAGGAACAGTTGAAGGAAAGAATCGCTATGGTTCCATTTTCTGTGAAACAAATGACAAAGTTATTTTCATGTGAATTTTATTGTAGCTATCGGTCATTAAATAACTGTTATTGCGTGCGAATCACAGTGTTCCATTTCTGGCACAAAATGTTACGTTCTCTACACGTACTATGTTAGTACATAGGAGGTACAGAATTTGGATATCAGGATTGCAGCGAGAAAATTTGTTTTGAGGTCCCCTGAGTAAAAAAAAGGAATATGTAGCAAAGGTGTGTTTGTGTGTGTGTGTGTGTATCTGGTCACGACTCAAAAACGAAAAGTGAGCTGAAAACCAAACTTGGTATTGCAATGATGCGACAAGATGATTTTTATGAAAAGCCGCCCACCCCAAACTCCCCGTTTACACGGAAGATCTCTTCAAAAATGGCTAAGGATTTTGATTAAATTAATGGCACATGAATTTGTTGGAAATAGTCTCTGAAGCCCTCAAGATTCTGGATGTAACTGGTAAAGCCTAAGATGGTAGAGTTAACTGTTTCCAAATTTAAAATTGTTATATTTATCTCAAATAAAAGTGATCCTGGCCATGCAAAGAGAACCGGATTTCAATGACAATCGCATAGCAACAGCTTTTAAAACATTTGACTACCGCTTTAACCTAGCGTATTTCTTTCTACTTATAAGGTACTAATAATAATGTGTATCTCGATTAGTAGGAAAGTATATCAAAGAAGAGTCTTTCTGCAATAAGTTTGTTTGATAGATGTGAATGGAACACGTCGGATGTGTACTTTCTTTACACGTACTGTGTACATTTGCATAAATGGTAAATCGTAAGAAATAGGCAAAAACTTACTGCACAAAAATGTACATCTCGTCAAAACACACAATCCAGGGTGTACATAAATGAATATGGGTTTTAACTCTTTATAATATTTATTACATTCAACTTACAGATATAAATGATATGTCAAATGAAAAAGCAACTCAAACAGTTTTGATTGTTGGCACAAGTGCGCATGTGCGTGCAATGTTTCTGCCGCAATCCGGTAGACAGCGGTAGTAGCAAAGATGGCGACTAGTAAACAGAAAGCGTTTTGTGTTTTGCAGTTTGCAAAGACAGAATCTGTAGTTACTGTGCAACGTGCGTTCCGTAGTAAGTTCGGTTGTGATCCTCTTAGTGATAAAAACATTCGTAGATGGTATAATCAGTTTGGAGATACCGGCTGCCTTTGTAAAGGGAAGAGCACGGGACGAAGAGACTGTTGAGCGAGTGAGAGAGTCGTTCACTCGTAGCCCAAAGAAATCAGTCCGGAAGGCTAGTCGTGAATTATAAGTTCCTGTGTCGACTGTTTGGAAAGTTGTAAGAAAACGCTTACAGCTACGTCCTTACCGTTTAGTTATTACAGGCTCTAAAGCCGACAGACCACGGATTACGTGTCAAACTCGCAAACGACATGTTTCATGACGATTTTGTGGATCGTGTTGTCTTCAGTGATGAATCGAGTGGACATGTTAACACTCATAATGTGCGCATCTGGGGCTCAGAAAATCCTCACGAGATGGTACAAATGCAACGAGATTCCCCTAAAGTGAATGTTTTTTGTGCCGTATCCCGGCGAAAAGTTTATGGGCCTTTCGTTTTTGGTGAACCTACTGAAACTGGCACTTCTTACCTTGATACACTAGAGCAATGGCTCTTCCCTCAGTTGGAAGAAAATGAGCCAGAGAACTTCATTTTCCAGCAGGATGGAGAGCCACCTCACTGGCATAACGAAGTACGCGATTGGTTGAACGTCACTGTACACGAGCGCTGGATAGGCCGCAAGGGCCCCAATGACAGGGCTTGCTATGCATGGCCTCCACGTTCTCCAGACCTAACGCCATGCGATTTTTACCTTTGGGGCTTCATCAAGGATCGTGCGTACGTGCCTCCGCTACCAGCTGACCTCCCTGAATTAAGAAACCGGATTGAAGCAGCTGTTGCTACAATTACTGAATACACACTTATCACCGTTTGGGAAGAACTCGGCTATAGACTTGATGTGTGCGTGTGACAAAGGGTAGTCACATTGAACATTTATAAGCTTCTTGGTAAAACTGTTTGAGTTGCTTTTTCATTTGACATATCATTCATAACTGTAAGTTGAATGTAATAAATATTATAAAGAGTTAAAACCCCGATATTCATTTACATACACCCTGTATATGTGCGTAACATTTTTTGTTGTGGCAGTAACCGTTTCTGAGATATTCCTTGTTATTGGTCTCAAATTTGAAATACTATACTTTTCTCAGAGAGCAAGTGTCCGTTTTCTTTTGTTCTAGTCCTGACCGAGCAAAGAAGCGAATGGCAATGACAATCACATATCGAAGTTTTAAAACATTTGGCTATCGCTTTAGCATGGCGCATTCCTTTAGTTTCCTTCTACTTATAAGGAACTAAGTAATAAGCATATTCTGCTAATGTTAATCTCGATTAGCATGGTGTAGAAAGAAGAATGATTTTTTGTAGAACAACTAGAGAAAGTCATGTGAGTGTAACATCAGACCTTTTATTTGACACGTCTTGAAGCCGTAAGATGGTGGCGACTTAAGTTAGGTCGCTAACGCAGGTTGTATTAGAATAGGAAGCGATATTGAGTTTGGAAGTGCTTTGGTAAATCAGTATTAACACGTTAGGATCAGCGTATCACAAACGCTTTGATTTGCCATTTAATGTACGCTGCACTGTTTAGCGAATAAATTTGCTTCTCGTTTAATGCATTCGATTTAAAATAGACTTTAGACATGGTGAGTGCAGAGTCCATTTGTCGTATGTTTTTCACCTTGAGGAACTTGGACTTGCAAAGGGGCCGGGGTGATATTTGAAGCAGCTTTTTACAGTGCAAATCTATCGATTACTTCGCAGTTATCTCTGTTAAAGAGTTCGTAAATCCCTTATCCTTGTTTTACGTATTTCCGAAGTTTTGTGACTCTACGACGTTTGTATCGTAATGAAATACATCATCTTTAAAAGTCTGTACCCTTCAATGTTAGCTCCCATTTGATTGTTTTTGCATTTTGCTGCACCTCTTTCAATGTTGAAGTAAAGAGACTAAAAATTGCACTCATCATTATAGGGCTTTTGATATATTACCTTCATTATTAATGAAATAAAAAATACCTAAGTAAATGACCTTAGAGCAAAGAAATGCAAACATTTTGTCATCAATACACTTGATAACTTGTTATTCTACATAGGAGGCTGTATTAAAAATGCGATATTATTTTTATGAATGAGTTTCTAGAACATTCAGTAACATTTTCGGCTTCATTGCATTAAAGTCAGTGGTCATGTAGCATATGTGTGCTTTAAAACTCTGCAAGTTAGATTTCAAACGCATTCACCCTCTTAAGATGTAGCGGCTAAATTTATGTCTGTCTTCCGCTCATGGATCAGTTGTTAGGTGCTGATAATGAACTACTAGCATCTGGGGCAAGGCCTCACTAAACCCTTCGCGCCCACAGATCCCATTAATGGATGTCTCCAAGAAGAAAAGCTGACGCTTAATGCTATTTACATGCCGATGCCAGGAAATAAAAATGATTGGTGAATCATACCAATTTGTAAATAGTTTTTTCTTGCCAAACTTGGTCCTGCAGAAGAGAAAGCTTATTTTCGATGCACTTTCAGCAAAAGAATCCCATTATGATCTACAACATCAATGAGACAATAGCCTGCTGAAGAAATCTGCAATTGATAATAAAATACCATTTCGGTACTCTATAAATTTGAAGTAGGACTGATTACAAACATCAGCCATAAGCAAGTTTTGAAAGAAAGGAAGCGGTGCGTATGTGTAACGATATAAAGGTAAAATAAAAATCAGCTATTGAATTTCACAAGAAATCATTTTTCACAGTTGATGGGCCGCGACTATGCTTTTCTTTTCCTGGATATTCAGGATCTTTCATTTCAATAATGAAGGCTTTTGGAAGTTTTGGCGCCATACAAGTTGCTGTTTGCCCAATGAATACGCCTGTAAGTGCAGGGCGCTGCAAAACCCTCCCATACTCCCTTCATCCGTCATAAATTGGAATTGTGCACCTGGCAACAGAGCATAATGTTGCAACGGGGGTTGTGTACGTGTATTGGGAATATTTTCTCCAACACACGAAAACTTTTATACAAAATGTGTAGCGCTCTTCAAAATACACATTATTTAAATATTTTTGCGGCATAGGCCAATTGCGAGATTTCTGTTTCGAATTGTTCAGTACTTATTCTATCCTTAAATTCTTGTTGATTTTCAGTTGTGACTCGCAGATTCATGGAAGGCCAATGTAATTTTAAAGCCAGCAAAAAGCTCGCTATTCCCTTTGTATTTATAACGTAATGTGTAATGCAGCTATTAAGCCTGTCTCAAATAAAATGAAGTACATAGAAAACTAGGATTTGTAATTTGTATACCCAATAACCTATAAGCTATAGCGAATAGGAAAAGTCATGTGAATGTAAGATGTTGCTCCATGACATATATAAAATGCACATAACAGCATTAGGTTATGTTTCCTTTACATCTTCCTGTGTTTTGTATACTAAATGACGAATTGTTTTATAACTTTTATATCCAGTACACCCAGCTCAGAGTGCTATATATTTCTTACGCTGTGTTGCTAGTATTTCCCTGTCGGGATAAACAGATGTGAAGCGAATAAAGCACCTTGCCAATTTGTCGTGTGGCAGTAGTACTGGAAAACAATATGACATACACATGTTACTTCCAAACATCAGGATGAAAATGGAATGGAGAAAGTCACAACTAGAAAACGGTATGCCAATGCGGTTTATAACAGTATGATAAGGAAGCAGATAAATATTTATACTAGGAAACCGCATGCTAATACAGTGGATAACTGTTACCATAATTCAGCAGTATGCTAGTAGAGTTTATACATATTACTACTAGACAACAGTATAATAATGGAGCAGATAAACGTTACTTCTAGGCAACAGTATGCTAATGCAGTGGATAACTCTTACTACAATACAGCAGTATGCTAGTAGAGTTTATACATATTACTACTAGACAACAATTTGCTAGTGGGGTTTATAAATATTACTACTACAAAACTGTATGCTAATAGAGCTGATAACTGTTACTAAAAGACACCAGTTTGCTAGTGGAGCAGATAAATTTTTAAATTAAAAACTGTATGCTAATGGAGTTTATGAATGTCGTACCAGACAAGACTCTGAGACTTCCTTCACGTCCCCCGAGTAGTCTTACATTTGGCGATGTCAGTGGTGCTAGAGTTAAGCTCCCTTCACATCCCCCGAGTAATCCTACATTTGGCGATGTCCGTGGTGCTAGAGTTAAGCTCCCTTCACATCCCCCGAGTAATGCTACATTTGAAGATGTCGGTGGTGCTAGAGTTAAGCTCCCTTCACATCCCCCGAGTAATCCTACATTTGAAGATGTCGGTGGTGCTAGAGTTAAGCTCCCTTCACATCCCCCGAGTAATCCTACATTTGGCGATGTCCGTGGTGCTAGAGTTAAGCTCCCTTCACATCCCCCGAGTAATGCTACATTTGAAGATGTCGGTGGTGCTAGAGTTAAGCTCCCTTCACATCCCCCGAGTAATCCTACATTTGGCGATGTCCGTGGTGCTAGAGTTAAGCTCCCTTCACATCCCCCGAGTAATGCTACATTTGAAGATGTCGGTGGTGCTAGAGTTAAGCTCCCTTCACATCCCCCGAGTAATGCTACATTTGAAGATGTCGGTGGTGCTAGAGTTAAGCTCCCTTCACATCCCCCGAGTAATGCTACATTTGAAGATGTCGGTGGTGCTAGAGTTAAGCTCCCTTCACATCCCCCGAGTAATGCTACATTTGAAGATGTCGGTGGTGCTAGAGTTAAGCTCCTTTCACATCCCCCGAGTAATCCTACATTTGAAGATGTCGGTGGTGCTAGAGTTAATCTCCCTTTACATCCCCCGAGTAATGCTACATTTGAAGATGTCGGTGGTGCTAGAGTTAAGCTCCCTTCACATCCCCCGAGTAATCCTACATTTGAAGATGTCGGTGGTGCTAGAGTTAAGCTCCCTTCACATCCCCCGAGTAATCCTACATTTGAAGATGTCGGTGGTGCTAGAGTTAAGCTCCCTTCACATCCCCCGAGTAATGCTACATTTGAAGATGTCGGTGGTGCTAGAGTTAAGCTCCTTTCACATCCCCCGAGTAATCCTACATTTGAAGATGTCGGTGGTGCTAGAGTTAATCTCCCTTTACATCCCCCGAGTAATGCTACATTTGAAGATGTCGGTGGTGCTAGAGTTAAGCTCCCTTCACATCCCCCGAGTAATGCTACATTTGAAGATGTCGGTGGTGCTAGAGTTAATCTCCCTTCACATCCCCCGAGTAATGCTACATTTGAAGATGTCGGTGGTGCTAGAGTTAAGCTCCCTTCACATCCCCCGAGTAATGCTACATTTGAAGATGTCGGTGGTGCTAGAGTTAAGCTCCTTTCACATCCCCCGAGTAATCCTACATTTGAAGATGTCGGTGGTGCTAGAGTTAATCTCCCTTCACATCCCCCGAGTAATGCTACATTTGAAGATGTCGGTGGTGCTAGAGTTAAGCTCCCTTCACATCCCCCGAGTAATGCTACATTTGAAGATGTCGGTGGTGCTAGAGTTAATCTCCCTTCACATCCCCCGAGTAATGCTACATTTGAAGATGTCGGTGGTGCTAGAGTTAAGCTCCCTTCACATCCCCCGAGTAATCCTACATTTGAAGATGTCGGTGGTGCTAGAGTTAAGCTCCCTTCACATCCCCCGAGTAATCCTACATTTGAAGATGTCGGTGGTGCTAGAGTTAAGCTCCCTTCACATCCCCCGAGTAATCCTACATTTGAAGATGTCGGTGGTGCTAGAGTTAAACCCCCTTCACATCCCCCGAGTAGTCCTATATGTCGGTGGTGCGAGAGTTAAACTCCCGTCACATCCCCCGAGTAGTCCTACATTTGGCGATGTCGGTGGTGCTAGAGTTAAACCCTCTTCACATCCCCCGAGTAGTCCTATATGTCGATGGTGCTAGAGTTAAACTCCCTTCACATCCCCCGGGTAGCCCTACACGTCGGTGGTGCTAGAGTTAAACTCCCTTCACATCCCCCTAGTAGTCCTACATTTGGCGATGTCGGTGGTGCTAGAGTTAAACTTCCTTCAAATCCCCCGGGTAGCCCTACACGTCGGTGGTGCTAGAGTTAAACTCCCTTCAAATCCCCCGGGTAGCCCTACACGTCGGTGGTGCTAGAGTTAAACTCCCTTCACATCCCCCTAGTAGTCCTACATTTGGCGATGTCGGTGGTGCTAGAGTTAAACTTCCTTCAAATCCCCCGAGTAGTCCTACATGTCGTGGTGCTAGAGTTAAACTCCCTTCAAATCCCCCTAGTAGTCCTACATGTCGGTGGTGCTAGAGTTAAACTCCCTTCAAATCCCCCGAGTAGTCCTACATGTCGTGGTGCTAGAGTTAAACTCCCTTCAAATCCCCCGAGTAGTCCTACATGTCGGTGGTGCTAGAGTTAAACTCCCTTCAAATCCCCCGAGTAGTCCTACATGTCGGTGGTGCTAGAGTTAAACTTCCTTCACATCCCCCAAGTAGTCCTACATGTCGGTGGTGCTAGAGTTAAACTCCCTTCAAATCCCCCGAGTAGTCCTACATGTCGTGGTGCTAGAGTTAAACTCCCTTCACATCCCCCTAGTAGTCCTACATTTGGCGATGTCGGTGGTGCTAGAGTTAAACTTCCTTCAAATCCCCCGAGTAGTCCTACATGTCGTGGTGCTAGAGTTAAACTTCCTTCAAATCCCCCGAGTAGTCCTACATGTCGTGGTGCTAGAGTTAAACTCCCTTCACATCCCCCGAGTAGTCCTACATGTCGTGGTGCTAGAGTTAAACTTCCTTCACATCCCCCGAGTAGTCCTACATGTCGGTGGTGCTAGAGTTAAACTCCCTTCACATCCCCCGAGTAGTCCTACATGTCGGTGGTGCTAGAGTTAAACTTCCTTCACATCCCCCTAGTAGTCCTACATGTCGTGGTGCTAGAGTTAAACTTCCTTCAAATCCCCCGAGTAGTCCTACATGTCGTGGTGCTAGAGTTAAACTTCCTTCAAATCCCCCGAGTAGTCCTACATGTCGGTGGTGCTAGAGTTAAACTTCCTTCACATCCCCCGAGTAGTCCTACATGTCGGTGGTGCTAGAGTTAAACTTCCTTCACATCCCCCGAGTAGTCCTACATGTCGGTGGTGCTAGAGTTAAACTTCCTTCACATCCCCCAAGTAGTCCTACATGTTGGTGGAGCCAGAGTTAAGTTAACCTCTGTGGTCTGTACACTGAAAATATTTCTTTGGTGCAATTGCATGCCCTTCGGGCGATGTTTGATTATTATTTTCATAATGCTCCTCTTCGTCGAATGGTTTTCAAACTGCAGGTAACATGCGCCCGAACAGGAAACCTATTTCATGCTGTAGTTTTGAGACGAAGGAACTATTTTGACTTTTCGGACAGGGGTTTTGCCTTGTTTGCCGGACTGTTCATTTATTTTCATGCTCTCACTTTAATTTATATGGATCTAAGCGCCCCATTCCATTTTGAGCGTGAACAACCGCTAATTGTTGTTCCATCAGGCTTGAGAATCTTTTATGTGCCATAAATGTACGTCATGGGATCACCGATTTACTTAACTTTTGAAGGAAGCTATTCCAATGATGCTTACATCGTCCTCCGCCGTGTTTGAACCCGTGACTTCTGGCACCAGATGCTAGCATGTTACCCCTCTAACCCTAGACTATGGAGGACGGCATAGGTAGTGCACTAAAGTGTAAGGGCAGTGTATCTTCCTTTACATCTTCTAGTAGTATTACATTTGATAATAACTATCAAGACAGTAAATACATAATGGAAAAGTTATTTAAACCTTTTTGAACAAATTGAACGACCATGGGGCCACTGGTCGTCGCACTTCGATGATACGTGAGTGAATGGATATTGTAAATCGATGAAAACTCGAGATGTTCAACTATTTATAATGTTCAAAAATTTAGTGCACAAAATAACGGGGATAGTGAAGACGAAAACCAGAAACACGGGTATAGAAGAGAGTCATGTCAGTACACAGCATGTGGCAGTAGGGTGGTCCGGTTTGGCGAAAACAAGCGAAATGGGGAACAAAATAGTAAGGTTTTGCCACGTTTACAGCACGTAGCAGTAGGGTGGTCAGGTTGGGCGAAAACTAGCGAAATGAGGTATAAAATAGTAAGGTTGTGCTACGTATATAGCATGTAGCAGTTGGGTGGTCAGGTTGGGCGAAAACTAGCGAAATGGGCTACAAAATAGTAAGGTTGTACTAAGTATATAGCATGTAGCAGTAGGGCGGTCAGATTATGCGAAAACTAGCGAAATGGACTACAAAGTAGTAAGGTTGTGCTAGGTAAACAGCATGTAGCAGCAAGGTGGTCAGATCAGGCGAAAACTAGCGAAATGGGCTACAAAATAGTAAGGTTGTACTAAGTATATAGCATGGAGCAGTAGGGCGGTCAGATCAGGCGAAAACTAGCGAAATGGGCTACAAGATAGTAAGCGTGTGCTAGGTAAACAGCATGTAGCAGCAAGGTGGTCAGATCAGGCGAAAACTAGCGAAATGGGCTCCAGATAGTAAGGTTGTGCTAGGTAAACAGCATGTAGAAGTAGGGCGGTCAGATTGGGCTAAAACTAGCGAAATGGGCTACAAGATAGTAAGGTTGTGCTGCGTAAACACATTGTAGAAGTAGGGCGGTCAGTTTGGACTAAAACTAGTGAAATGGGCTACACGATAGTAAGCTTGTGCTACGTATACAGCATGTAGCAGCAGGGTGGTCAGATTGGGCGAAAACTAGCGAAATGGGCTACAAAATAGTAAGTTAGTGCTACGTATTCAGCATGTAGCAGCCGCGTGGTCAGATTGGGCGAAAACTAGCGAAATGGGCTATAAAATAGTAAGGATGTACTACGTAAACATCATGTAGCAGCAGGGTGGTAAGATTGGGCGAAAACTAGCGAAATGGACTACAAGGTAGTAAGGTTGTGCTACGTACACAGCATGTAACAGCAGGGTGGTCAGATTGGGCGAAAACTAGCGAAATGGTTTACAATTTAGTAAGGTCCTGCTACGTATACAGCATGTAGGAGCAAGGTGGTCAGATTGAGCGAAAACTAGCAAAATGGGTTACAAGATAGTAAGGTTCTGCTAGGTAAACAGCATGTAGCAGCAAGGTGGTCAGATTAGGCGAAAACTGGCGAAATGGTTCACAAGATAGTAAGGTTGTGCTAGGTAAACAACATGTAGCACCAGGGTGGTCAGATTGGGCTAAAACTAGCGAAATGTGCTACAAAATAGTAAGGTTTTGCTACGCATACAGCACGTAGCAGCAGGGAGATCAGATCGGGCGAACACAAGCGAAACCAGCTACAACATTGTAAGGTTGTGCTACGTATACAGCATGTAGCAGCAGGGGCGTCGGATTGTGCGAAAACTAGCAAAATGGGCTATACAATAGTAAGGTTGTACTATGTAAACAGCATGTAGCAGCAGGGCGGTCAGATTGGGCGAAAACTAGCGAAATTGATTACAAGATAGTAAGGTTGTGCTACGTATACAGCATGTAGCAGCAGTGTGGTCAGATTGGGGGAAAACTAGTGAAATGGGCTACAAAATAGTAAGGTTGTGCTTGGTAAACAGAATGTAGCAGCAAGTTGGTCAGATCAGGCGAAAACTAGCGAAATGGGCTACAAGATAGTAAGGTTGTGCTAGGTAAACATCATGTAGCAGCAGGGTGGTCAGATCAGGCGAAAACTAGCGAAATGGGCTACAAGATAGTAAGGTTGTGCTAGGTAAACATCATGTAGCAGCAGGGTGGTCAGATTGGTCTAAAACTGGCGAAATGGACTACAAAGTAGTAAGGTTGTGCTACATAAACAGCATGTAGCAGCAAGGTGGACAGATCAGGCGAAAACTAGCGAAATGGGCTCAAGATAGTAAGGTTGTCCTAGGTAAACAGAATGTAGAAGTATTGCGGTCAGATTGGGCTAAAACTAGCGAAATGGTCTACAAGATAATAAGGTTGTGTAGCGTAAACTGCATGTAGAAGTAGGGCGGTCAGATTTGGCTAAAACTAACGAAATGGGCTATAAGATAGTAAGGTTGTGCTAGGTAAACAGCATGTTGCAGCAAGGTGGTCAGATCAGGCGAAAACTAGCGAAATGGGCTACAAGATAGTAAGGATGTACTACGTAAACATCATGTAGCAGCAGGGTTTTAAGATTGGGCGAAAACTAGCGAAATGGGCTATAAAAAAGTAAGGATGTACTACGTAAACAGCATATAGCAGCAGGGTGGTCAGATTGGGCGAAAACTAGCGAAATGGACTACAAGGTAGTAAGGTTGTGCTACGTACACAGCATGTAACAGCAGGGTGGTCAGATTGGGCGAAAACTAGCGAAATGGTTTACAATTTAGTAAGGTTCTGCTACGTATACAGCATGTAGGAGCAAGGTGGTCAGATTGAGCGAAAACTAGCAAAATGGGTTACAAGATAGTAAGGTTCTGCTAGGTAAACAGCATGTAGCAGCAAGGTGGTCAGATTAGGCGAAAACTGGCGAAATGGTTCACAAGATAGTAAGGTTGTGCTAGGTAAACAACATGTAGCACCAGGGTGGTCAGATTGGGCTAAAACTAGCGAAATGTGCTACAAAATAGTAAGGTTTTGCTACGCATACAGCACGTAGCAGCAGGGAGATCAGATCGGGCGAACACAAGCGAAACCAGCTACAACATTGTAAGGTTGTGCTACGTATACAGCATGTAGCAGCAGGGGCGTCGGATTGTGCGAAAACTAGCAAAATGGGCTATACAATAGTAAGGTTGTACTATGTAAACAGCATGTAGCAGCAGGGCGGTCAGATTGGGCGAAAACTAGCGAAATTGATTACAAGATAGTAAGGTTGTGCTACGTATACAGCATGTAGCAGCAGTGTGGTCAGATTGGGGGAAAACTAGTGAAATGGGCTACAAAATAGTAAGGTTGTGCTTGGTAAACAGAATTTAGCAGCAAGTTGGTCAGATCAGGCGAAAACTAGCGAAATGGGCTACAAGATAGTAAGGTTGTGCTAGGTAAACATCATGTAGCAGCAGGGTGGTCAGATCAGGCGAAAACTAGCGAAATGGGCTACAAGATAGTAAGGTTGTGCTAGGTAAACATCATGTAGCAGCAGGGTGGTCAGATTGGTCTAAAACTGGCGAAATGGACTACAAAGCAGTAAGGTTGTGCTACATAAACAGCATGTAGCAGCAAGGTGGACAGATCAGGCGAAAACTAGCGAAATGGGCTCAAGATAGTAAGGTTGTCCTAGGTAAACAGAATGTAGAAGTATTGCGGTCAGATTGGGCTAAAACTAGCGAAATGGTCTACAAGATAATAAGGTTGTGTAGCGTAAACTGCATGTAGAAGTAGGGCGGTCAGATTTGGCTAAAACTAACGAAATGGGCTATAAGATAGTAAGGTTGTGCTAGGTAAACAGCATGTTGCAGCAAGGTGGTCAGATCAGGCGAAAACTAGCGAAATGGGCTACAAGATAGTAAGGTTGTGCTAGGTAAACAAAATGTAGCAGCAAGGTGGTCAGATCAGGCGAAAACTAGCGAAATGGGCTCCAGATAGTAAGGTTGTGCTAGGTAAACAGCATGTAGCAGCAGGGTGATTAGGTTGGGCGAAAACTGGCGAAAGGGGCCACAATATAGTAAGGTTGTTATTTAGAAACAGCATGTAGCTGCAGGGTAGTCAGATTGGGTTAAAACTAGCGAAATGTGCTACAAAACAGTAAGGTTGTGCTACGTATACAGAATGTAGCAGCAGGGTGGTCAGATTGGGCGAAAACTAGCGAAATGGGCTACAAAATAGTAAGGTTGTGCTTGGTAAACAGAATGTAGCAGTAAGGTGGTCACATCAGGCGAAAACTAGCGAAATGGGCTCCAGATAGTAAGGTTGTGCTAGGTAAACAGCATGTAGCAGCAGGGTGATTAGGTTTGCCGAAAACTAGCGAAATGGGCTACAAGATAGTAAGGTTGTGCTAGGTAAACAGCATGTAGAAGTAGGGCGGTCAGATTGGGCTAAAACTAGTGAAATGGGCTACAAGATAGTAAGGTTGTGCTGCGTAAACAGAAAGTAGAAGTAGGGCGGTCAGTTTGGGCTAAAACTAGTGAAATGGGCTACACGATAGTAAGGTTGTGCTACGTACACAACATGTAGTAGCAGGGTATCAGATTGGGCGAAAACTAGCAAAATTGGGCTCTAGATAATAAGGTTGTGCTACGTACACAGCATGTAGTAGCAGGGTGGTCAGATTGGGCGAAAACTAGCAAAAAGGGCTACAAGCTAGTATGGTTGTGCTAGGTACACAGCTTGTAGCAGCAAGTAGGTCAGAGCAGCCGAAAACTAGCGAAATGGCTCAAGATAGTAAGGCTGTGCTAGGTAAACAGCATGTAGCAGCAGGGTGATCAGGTAGGGCGAAAAGGAGCGAAATGAGCTACAAGATAGTAAGGTTGTGCAAGGTAAATCGCATGTAGAAGTAAGGCGGTCAGATTGGGCTAAAACTAGCGAAATGAGCTACAAGTTATTAAGGTTGTGTAGCGTAATAAGCACATAGAAGTAGGGCGGTCAGATTGGCCTAAAACTAGTGCCATGGGCCACAAAATAGTAAGGTTGTGCTAGGTAAACAGCACGTAGCAGCAAGGTGGTCAGATCAGGCCAAAACTGGCGAAATGGGCCACAAGATAGTAAGGTTGTGCTATAGAAACAGCATGTAGCAGCAGGGTGTTCAGATTGGGCTAAAGCTAGCGAAAAGTGCTACAAAATAGTAAGGTTGTGCTACGCATACAGGACGTAGCAGCAGGCAGATCAGATCGGGAGAAAACTAGCGAAATGGGCTATAAAATATTAAGGATGTACTACGTAAACAGCATGTAGCAGCAGGGTGGTAAGATTGGGCGAAAACTAGCGAAATGGACTACAATGTAGTAAGGTTGTGCTGCGTACACAGCATGTAGCAGCAGGGTGGTCAGATTGGGCGAAAACTAGCGAAATGGATTACAAAATTGTAAGGTTGTGCTACGTATACAGCATGTAGCAGCAGGATGGTCAGATTGGGCAAAAACTGGCGAAATGGACTACAAAGTAGTATGGTTGTGCTACGTAAACAGCATGTAGCAGCAAGGTGGACAGATCAGGCGAAAACTAGCGAAATGGGCTCAAGATAGTAAGGTTGTGCTAGGTAAACAGCATGTAGCAGGTGGTCAGATCAGGCGAAAACTAGCGAAATGGGCAACAAGAGAGTAAGGTTGTGCTAGGTAAACAGAATGTAGAAGTATTGCGGTCAGATTGGGTTAAAACTAGCGAAATGGGCCACAAGATAGTAAGGTTGTGTAGCGTAAACAGAATGTAGAAGTAGGGCTGTCAGATTGGGCTAAAACTAGCGAAATGGGCTACAAGATAGTAAGGTTGTGCTAGGTAAACAACATGTAGCAGCAAGCTGGTCAGATCAGGCGAAAACTAGCGAAATGGGCTCAAGATAGTAAGGTTGTGCTAGGTAAACAGCATGTAGCAGGAGGGTGATCAGGTTGGGCGAAAACTAGTGAAATGGGCTAAAAGATAGTAAGGTTGTGCTAGCTAAACAGCATGCAGCAGGAGGGTGATCAGGTTGGGCGAAAACTAGTGAAATGGGCTAAAAGATAGTAAGGTTGTGCTAGGTAAACAGCATGTAGAAGTAGGGCGGTCAGATTGGGCTAAAACTAGCGAAATGGGCTACAAGATAGTAAGGTTGTGCTGCGTAAACACATTGTAGAAGTAGGGCGGTCAGTTTGGACTAAAACTAGTTAAATGGGCTACACGATAGTAAGGTTGTGCTACGTATACAGCATGTAGCAGCAGGGTGGTCAGATTGGGCGAAAACTAGCGAAATGGGCTACAAAATAGTAAGTTAGTGCTACGTATTCAGCATGTAGCAGCCGCGTGGTCAGATTGGGCGAAAACCCCCCCAGGGGCCTACTACGGTAGGTACGGGTTAGGCGCACCCGGGGTCCCGAGCCACCTTGACTCCCTCTGTGGGCAACCTCAGAGTGGTGAGGGAGCCAGAAGGTCAAAATGCCCACCCACGTGTAGGCCGTGCGTGGAGACCCGTGTCGGTGAAGAGGAATATCCTGGTTGGTTGAGGGTTGCGTACCTGAGCCTGGGCTTCTGTCTTTCAGTAACTGGGGAGGGTGCGCAACCTAATACACCGCTTTGGTTTCTGATTTGCCTAAACGGGAGGCTAGGGACTAACCCACCCCTAGTCAATCGGCCAGGACTAGGTATTACACCGAACTCCAGGGTGAGTGGGACGGCGAGCCCGCTATATCCCCTGTGTAGCCCTGTCACCCCAGTGGGGTGACCCCTCGTTGGGCTCCGTGGTGGGTGGGGAGCACTGGGGGATGAATTTATACCATTTTTTTATGGCACCAAAACTTAAACCCCCGATTTCAAATAAAGACGTTGGAAAGGAAGTAGTCGAGTCATGTGGTCCTCGCTACTTGGTTATTCATAGGACAGAGGAAGGTAAGAAGTTCCTTACGGTGAGCCCTTTTACTATCCAAAAGGGTCTCGATGCCATTGCTGGTCCTGTTAAATCCTGCGTTCGAGCTCGCAATGGTACACTTCTTGTCGAAGCCAACTCCGCCTCGCAAGCTGCAAGAATACTTAAAGCCACCATGTTAGCCAGCTATCCAGTGAAGGTCGAGGTGCACAAGTCGCTGAACTCCTCCCGCGGTGTAATAACAACCCGCGCGTTGGACGGTTTGTCCATTGAGGAGATCCAAGAAAATCTTGCGACTCAGGGTGTCTCAGCTGTTTATCGGGTACAACGTAAGATCAACGGTGAATTCCTGCCTACTCGTACCCTGTTTCTTACTTTTGATCGGGTTGATCTGCCTCAAAAGATTAGGGCAGGGTATGAAGCCATCGAAGTTAGGCCTTATATACCCAATCCGCTGAGGTGCTTTAAATGCCAACGTTTTGGTCACACTAGTGAGTTGTGTACCGGCAAGTCCACCTGCGTCCACTGCGGTGACATCTCCCACGATGGGGCTTGTGCTTCAGCTCCATCGTGTGTGAACTGTAACGGGGAACACCCATCTAGTTCCCGAGACTGCCCCCGTTTTGCAGAGGAACGAGCGATCCAGGAGATACGGGTGAAAGAGAAGGTGTCCTTCTTGGAAGCCCGGAAGCTCCTGCGACTCCGCCAACCCTCTGCCCCGAGGTCCGGTACCTATAGCTCAGTTGCAGCTAAACCGGTACCGCGTCGGGAAATCGCAACACAGACCGGCGATATGAACGGGGCTACAATTGCGGAAAAGGTTATTTTAGCCCAAGCGCTGCCAAAGCCTTCGGCACCTACACCCAAGTTGGTATCAACATCTGCCAAATCCGCTAGCTTACAGAATAGTCCTGCACAGTTGTCACCGAAAGCCTCGACCTCTGGAACTAAAGTTGGTAAATTCACGACGTCTTCTGCCCCGGAAAAACAGTTTAAGACCAAGTATGTACGACAAGACTTCTTGAAAGAGAATGTGCAATCTATTACCAAGTCATCTAAAGGTAAGAAAAGTTCACGCAACTCCACACGTGTATCCTCCTCTGAAGGGTCATCTGGGGAGGAGGGCGTGAATCGGCGACGGCCGCCTTCGCCGATCAGCACATCCAATCGGTTCGAACTACTTGGACCTAAAACTGCTCTTGAAAAAGGGACCTCCCTTGTGGAGGAGATGGACCAGGAGGATTCTGCCGCCACTGCCAGAGGGACAGTGCGGAAACGGCAGGATCGTGCTCCTGAAAATAGTACTAGCCCAACGCCTAAGAAGAACAAATTGAACCGACCAGCTAATCCCAATCTGCAGAAGCGTCTTTCGATTTGAAACTTATCCCATAATATACTCAATGGCTATCCTCCATTGGAACATACGCGGAATTCGACCACATCGACCAGAGCTTGACTTGTTGCTGCGCCAGCATGAACCCTTGGCTGTATGTTTACAAGAGACGAAGCTCCGTCCACAGGACACCGTTACCATCAGGCAGTACTCCTCCGTACGATGTGATTTATCCCCGGAGGACGGTGTCCCGGCACATGGGGGCACTATGATGCTTATTCGAGATGATATTTTTGCCATCTCCGTACCCATACAATCTGCAATCCAGTCCGTTGCTGTCAGCATTAAGCTACCCTCCGCTTCATTCACCATTTGCAGTATCTATTTGCCTCCATCTGCGGACCTCTCGCACAGCGACTTAGAACACCTCATTTCGCAGTTGCCACCACCCTTTTTATTGGTAGGCGACGTGAATGCCCATCACCCTCTTTGGGGCTCTCCTCGGGCTTGTGCGAGAGGTACGCTACTTAAAGACTTCTTGGATAGTCAGAATCTTGCTCTCTTGAACACCGGAGAGCCCACCTTTCTATCTGACGCATTTCATAGTTTTTCACACATTGACATTGCAATTTGTTCCCCTCAGCTGGCAGTCACCTTATGCTGGAATATCATCTCGGATTTGCATTCTAGTGACCACTTTCCTTGTCGTATTAGTGTCTTGACACCCGTTGTATGTTCCACCCGTTTACCTAGTTGGCGCCTAGACCATGCCAGCTGGGAACTGTACTCCCACTTGGCTGAATTTAGCTACGAAGAGCACGACTCTGTGAACCACTTGCTCGAACATCTTACAGGGACCATTCTTTCTGCTGCTGAGCAATCCATTCCGCGTTCGACTGGCTACAGCCGTCGATTTCCGGTACCTTGGTGGACCGCTGACTGTCGGGATGCTATTCGCGCTCGCAGACGAGCTCTACGGGTTTTCCAGCGTTTTCCTACACTGGATAACCTGATAAACTATAAACGGATGCGTGCACATTCTAGGCGGGTTATTAAGGATAGCAAAAAGATGTCATGGAATAAATTCGTGGGTTCCTTTAATCGACATACACCTTCCTCTGTCGTATGGGATAAGTTAAGACGTGTGGCTGGGAAACCGAACCATATGCCCATCGCCGGTCTCAAAACACCTACCGGAGCTGTTGTTGATACATTTGACGTGGCGAATACTTTAGGCAGTGCTTTCGCTGAGGTGTCTAGCTCAGGCAACTATTCCCCTGAGTTTCTTACAGTTAAGAACCAGGTGGAATCTCAAGAATTCTCGTTTCTTTCTGGCAACCTTGAGGATTATAATCGCCTTTTCACCCTGGCAGAGCTAGACAATGCACTCTCCTCTTCACGACACTCAGCACCAGGTCCAGATGGTATCCACGTCCAAATGTTGCAACATCTCTCTCCTGATGGCAAAGATTTCCTACTCGAGGTCTATAATCGTGTCTGGGTTGATGGCATTTTTCCAGACAAGTGGCGGGAGGCCACCATCATACCCATTCTTAAACCTGGAAAGGACCGCCATCTTCCTTCCAGTTACCGTCCTATTTCCCTCACCAGTTGCGTTTGCAAGGTGATGGAACGCATGATCAATGGATGGTTGGTGTGGTGGCTGGAATCCCACAATCTTCTGACGAACATCCAGTGTGGCTTTCGACGACGACGTTCAACTGCTGACCACCTTGTCTCTCTGTCAACTCAGATTATGGACGGGTTTCTTAAGAACAGCCCCACAGTTGGGATATTTTTTGACCTCGAGAAGGCCTACGACACGTGTTGGCGGGCGGGAATATTGCGTTCTCTGCACAACTGGAACATACGTGGACGCCTACCGTTGGTCATTCAGGAGTTTATGCGGGACCGCGTTTTTCGAGTGAGGGTGGGTTCGGTTTTTTCTAACCATTTTATTCAAGAGAACGGAGTGCCGCAGGGCTCGGTACTCAGCGTGACTCTATTTGCTATTGCGATAAATTCCATATCACTATGTGTGCCTCAAGGTGTCTCTTCCTGTTTATTCGTGGACGACTTTGCCATCTTCTGTACTTCTCAGCGTACACCGTTTTTGGAACGCCGTCTCCAGCGGTGTTTGGACAATCTCTATGCATGGAGCTCGAAACACGGTTTTCGTTTCTCCGCTGAGAAGACAGTCTGCGTTAACTTCTGGCGCCGTAAGTGGCATATGCCGCCGTCTCTTCGACTCGGGCCAGATTTACTTCCTTTCGCAGACGAGGCGAGATTCCTTGGTTTGATCTTCGATCGGAAACTTTGTTGGGCACCACAAATAGCACAGCTTAGAGCACGATGTGACCGTTCTCTAAATCTTTTACGGATACTAAGTGGCAAGTCTTGGGGTGCGGATCGGACGACATTGCTCGGTCTTTATCGTGCTGTGATTCGTTCGAAGTTGGACTATGGCAGCATTGTGTATTCTTCAGCTCGACCTTCAGTGCTCAGAAGGTTAGACACAATCCATAACCAGGGCATCCGTGTGGCCGTTGGAGCTTTTCCAACGAGCCCAGTTGTTAGCCTCTACGCCGAATCGGGAGAACCTCCTCTGCGTTGTCGGCGTGATGTCCTGCTTGCTAATTATGGCTGTGGGCTGAAGTGTATGCCTGGGCATCCAACTTATCACGCGTTTTTCTCCCCTGAGCTGCACGAGCGATACTGCCTCCGCTCTCTGAGCCCCAGGCCAGCAGGTTTTCGTTTCCGTGAGCTTCTACGCCAGCACCATGTTGACATTCCTCGGCTGTTATCCAAGGGAGAGAGTATACACCCCCCTTGGTTACGCGCTACCTCCCATGTCGATCTCGGGATGACGCTCTACGGGAAATCTGTTACGCCTCTTGATAGTATTCGTCGTTGCTTTTTAGAATTTTTATCCAAATACAGTGGCCGTATTTGTATTTACACCGATGGTAGTAAGAGCCCCGACGGTGTTGGATGTGCCTTTGTAACTGGCACCGCAACTTCTACTTACGGTTTGCCTAGTTGCACATCTATATATTCTGCCGAGCTATATGCTATTTATCAAGCCCTTCTGTATATTCGACGTCGAAAATTAGGTGACTGCCTTATTCTTAGTGATTCCCTTAGTGCCCTTCAGAGCATTCGTGAGCTGTACAATTACCATCCTTTGGTGCAGCGCATCCAGGACGTTCTCCACATTTTGCACGCTTCTGGTTTTAATGTGGAGTGCGCATGGATTCCTGGACACGTTGGCTTGCCAGGGAATGACACGGCGGATTTGGCAGCGAAATCGGCAGTCACAGCGCCCAGTGTTACGATTACCCATTCAACAGCAGAAGATTTTAGAGTGGCTGTACGGAGAGCCGTTTTTTCGACTTGGCATGCGGAGTGGTCGGCTCTCCGTGGTAATAAGCTGCGAGAGGTGAAGGACCTCCCTGTCAACTGGGTAACCTCCTCTCGTTTATTCCGCCGGGAGGAGGTAGTACTAGCTCGGCTAAGAATTGGCCACTGTATTTTTACTCACAGTTACCTTTTTAAACGTGAACCTGCTCCTGTCTGTGCGCTCTGTGGGGAGGCACAGACAGTTCGTCATGTGTTGCTGGAGTGTGGTCACCTGGCACACATTCGGTCATCTATGGGCATGCCGGCCTCTCTTGCTGAGGTCCTGGCAGATGACCCAAGAGCAGTGGACAGGGTTTTTAAATTTTTAGCAAAACTTTCTTTTACCTTGACGTTTTAGTGTGATAGCGGTTTTTTAAACTCTTTTGGTTTTAATGTGTTGATTTTAGATGGAGTTTTATATCCAGCTCTGGTTAGAGGGCTGGACGTTTCTGTTACTTCCGTTTCAACTGTGTTAGCTCTTTTATTTGTGTTTACTTTTTTGTTTGGTATTTTCTTACTGGCTATTGCCAAGTTTTAATCATAAGGGCGCTTATGACCTCGGCAGTTGAGCGCCCTTAAACACCATCATCATCATCTTGGGCGAAAACTAGCGAAATGGGCTATAAAATAGTAAGGATGTACTACGTAAACATCATGTAGCAGCAGGGTGGTAAGATTGGGCGAAAACTAGCGAAATGGGCTATAAAAAAGTAAGGATGTACTACGTAAACAGCATATAGCAGCAGGGTGGCCAGATTGGGCGAAAACTAGCGAAATGGACTACAAGGTAGTAAGGTTGTGCTACGTACACAGCATGTAACAGCAGGGTGGTCAGATTGGGCGAAAACTAGCGAAATGGTTTACAATTTAGTAAGGTTCTGCTACGTATACAGCATGTAGGAGCAAGGTGGTCAGATTGAGCGAAAACTAGCAAAATGGGTTACAAGATAGTAAGGTTCTGCTAGGTAAACAGCATGTAGCAGCAAGGTGGTCAGATTAGGCGAAAACTGGCGAAATGGTTCACAAGATAGTAAGGTTGTGCTAGGTAAACAACATGTAGCACCAGGGTGGTCAGATTGGGCTAAAACTAGCGAAATGTGCTACAAAATAGTAAGGTTTTGCTACGCATACAGCACGTAGCAGCAGGGAGATCAGATCGGGCGAACACAAGCGAAACCAGCTACAACATTGTAAGGTTGTGCTACGTATACAGCATGTAGCAGCAGGGGCGTCGGATTGTGCGAAAACTAGCAAAATGGGCTATACAATAGTAAGGTTGTACTATGTAAACAGCATGTAGCAGCAGGGCGGTCAGATTGGGCGAAAACTAGCGAAATTGATTACAAGATAGTAAGGTTGTGCTACGTATACAGCATGTAGCAGCAGTGTGGTCAGATTGGGGGAAAACTAGTGAAATGGGCTACAAAATAGTAAGGTTGTGCTTGGTAAACAGAATGTAGCAGCAAGTTGGTCAGATCAGGCGAAAACTAGCGAAATGGGCTACAAGATAGTAAGGTTGTGCTAGGTAAACATCATGTAGCAGCAGGGTGGTCAGATCAGGCGAAAACTAGCGAAATGGGCTACAAGATAGTAAGGTTGTGCTAGGTAAACATAATGTAGCAGCAGGGTGGTCAGATTGGTCTAAAACTGGCGAAATGGTCTTCAAAGTAGTAAGGTTGTGCTACATAAACAGCATGTAGCAGCAAGGTGGACAGATCAGGCGAAAACTAGCGAAATGGGCTCAAGATAGTAAGGTTGTCCTAGGTAAACAGAATGTAGAAGTATTGCGGTCAGATTGGGCTAAAACTAGCGAAATGGTCTACAAGATAATAAGGTTGTGTAGCGTAAACTGCATGTAGAAGTAGGGCGGTCAGATTTGGCTAAAACTAACGAAATGGGCTATAAGATAGTAAGGTTGTGCTAGGTAAACAGCATGTTGCAGCAAGGTGGTCAGATCAGGCGAAAACTAGCGAAATGGGCTACAAGATAGTAAGGTTGTGCTAGGTAAACAAAATGTAGCAGCAAGGTGGTCAGATCAGGCGAAAACTAGCGAAATGGGCTCCAGATAGTAAGGTTGTGCTAGGTAAACAGCATGTAGCAGCAGGGTGATTAGGTTGGGCGAAAACTGGCGAAAGGGGCCACAATATAGTAAGGTTGTTATTTAGAAACAGCATGTAGCTGCAGGGTAGTCAGATTGGGTTAAAACTAGCGAAATGTGCTACAAAACAGTAAGGTTGTGCTACGTATACAGAATGTAGCAGCAGGGTGGTCAGATTGGGCGAAAACTAGCGAAATGGGCTACAAAATAGTAAGGTTGTGCTTGGTAAACAGAATGTAGCAGTAAGGTGGTCACATCAGGCGGAAACTAGCGAAATGGGCTCCAGATAGTAAGGTTGTGCTAGGTAAACAGCATGTAGCAGCAGGGTGATTAGGTTTGCCGAAAACTAGCGAAATGGGCTACAAGATAGTAAGGTTGTGCTAGGTAAACAGCATGTAGAAGTAGGGCGGTCAGATTGGGCTAAAACTAGTGAAATGGGCTACAAGATAGTAAGGTTGTGCTGCGTAAACAGAAAGTAGAAGTAGGGCGGTCAGTTTGGGCTAAAACTAGTGAAATGGGCTACACGATAGTAAGGTTGTGCTACGTACACAGCATGTAGTAGCAGGGTATCAGATTGGGCGAAAACTAGCAAAATTGGGCTCTAGATAATAAGGTTGTGCTACGTACACAGCATGTAGTAGCAGGGTGGTCAGATTGGGCGAAAACTAGCAAAAAGGGCTACAAGCTAGTATGGTTGTGCTAGGTACACAGCTTGTAGCAGCAAGTTGGTCAGAGCAGCCGAAAACTAGCGAAATGGCTCAAGATAGTAAGGTTGTGCTAGGTAAACAGCATGTAGCAGCAGGGTGATCAGGTAGGGCGAAAAGGAGCGAAATGAGCTACAAGATAGTAAGGTTGTGCAAGGTAAATCGCATGTAGAAGTAAGGCGGTCAGATTGGGCTAAAACTAGCGAAATGGGCTACAAGTTATTAAGGTTGTGTAGCGTAATAAGCACATAGAAGTAGGACGGTCAGATTGGCCTAAAACTAGTGCCATGGGCCACAAAATAGTAAGGTTGTGCTAGGTAAACAGCACGTAGCAGCAAGGTGGTCAGATCAGGCCAAAACTGGCGAAATGGGCCACAAGATAGTAAGGTTGTGCTATAGAAACAGCATGTAGCAGCAGGGTGTTCAGATTGGGCTAAAGCTAGCGAAAAGTGCTACAAAATAGTAAGGTTGTGCTACGCATACAGGACGTAGCAGCAGGCAGATCAGATCGGGAGAAAACTAGCGAAATGGGCTATAAAATATTAAGGATGTACTACGTAAACAGCATGTAGCAGCAGGGTGGTAAGATTGGGCGAAAACTAGCGAAATGGACTACAATGTAGTAAGGTTGTGCTGCGTACACAGCATGTAGCAGCAGGGTGGTCAGATTGGGCGAAAACTAGCGAAATGGATTACAAAATGGTAAGGTTGTGCTACGTATACAGCATGTAGCAGCAGGATGGTCAGATTGGGCAAAAACTGGCGAAATGGACTACAAAGTAGTATGGTTGTGCTACGTAAACAGCATGTAGCAGCAAGGTGGACAGATCAGGCGAAAACTAGCGAAATGGGCTCAAGATAGTAAGGTTGTGCTAGGTAAACAGCATGTAGCAGGTGGTCAGATCAGGCGAAAACTAGCGAAATGGGCAACAAGAGAGTAAGGTTGTGCTAGGTAAACAGAATGTAGAAGTATTGCGGTCAGATCGGGTTAAAACTAGCGAAATGGGCCACAAGATAGTAAGGTTGTGTAGCGTAAACAGCATGTAGAAGTAGGGCTGTCAGATTGGGCTAAAACTAGCGAAATGGGCTACAAGATAGTAAGGTTGTGCTAGGTAAACAGCATGTAGCAGGAGGGTGATCAGGTTGGGCGAAAACTAGTGAAATGGGCTAAAAGATAGTAAGGTTGTGCTAGCTAAACAGCACGCAGCAGGAGGGTGATCAGGTTGGGCGAAAACTAGTGAAATGGGCTAAAAGATAGTAAGGTTGTTCTAGGTAAACAGCATGTAGAAGTAGGGCAGTCAGACTGGGCTTAAACTAGCGAAATAGGCTAAAAAATTGTAACGTTGTGCTACGTATAGAGCATGTAGCAGTGGGGTGGTCAGATTGTGCGAAAACTAGCGAAATGGGCTATAAAATAGTAAGGTTGTGCTACGTAAAGGGCATGTAGCAGCAGGATGGTCAGATTGGACGAAAACTAGCCAAATGGGCTACAAAATAGTAAGGTTGTGCTACGTATAGAGCATGTAGCAGCAGGTTGGTCAGATTTGGGAAAAACTAGCGAAATGGGCTACAAAATAGTAAGGCTGTGCTTGGTAAACAGAATGTAGCAGCAAGGTGGTCAGCTGAGGCGAAAACCAGCGAAATGGGCCACAAGATAGTAAGGTTTTGCCAGGTAAACATCATGTAGCAGCAGAGTGGTCAGATTGGGCGAAAACTAGTGAAATGGAATACAAGGTGGTAAGGTTGTGCTACGTAAACAGCATGCAGCAGCAGGGTGGTCAGATCCGGCGAAAACTAGAGAAATGGGCTCCAGGTAGTAAGGTTGTGCTACGTAAAGTGCATGCAGAAGTAGGGCGGTCAGATTGGGCTAAAACTAGGGAAATGCGCTACAAGTATAGTAAGGTTGTGCTGCGTAAACAGCATGTAGAAGTAGGGCGGTCAGATTGGGCTAAAACTATCGAAATGGGCTACATGATATTAAGTTTGTGCTACGTGTACAGCATGTAGCAGCAGGGTGGTCAGATTGGGCGAAAACTAGCGAAATTCACTACAAAATAGTAAGTTTGTGCTACGTATACCGCATGTAGCAGCCAGGTGGTCACATTTGGGCGAAAACTAGCGAAATGGACTACAAGGTAGTAAGGTTGTGCTACATAATAGCATGTAGCAGCAGGGTGGTCAGATTGGGCGAAAACTAGCGTAATGGACTACAAGGTAGTAAGGTTCGGCTACGTATACAATATGTAGTAGCAGGGTGGTCAGATCAGGCGAAAACTAGTGAAATGGGCTCAAGATAGTAAGGTTGTGCTAGGTAAACAGCATGTAGGAGCAGGGTGATCAGTTTGGGCGAAAACTAGCGAATTGAGCTACAATATAATAAGCTTGTGCTAGGTAAAGAGCATATAGAAATAAGGCGGTCAGATTGGGCTAAAACTAGCGAAGTGGGCTACAGGATAGTAAGGTTGTGTAGCGTAAACAGCATATAGAAGTAGTGCTAGGTAAACAGCACGTAGCAGCAAGGTGGTCAGATCAGGCCAAAACTGGCGAAATGGGCCACAAGATAGTAAGGTTGTGCTATAGAAACAGCATGTAGCAGCAGGGTGTTCAGATTGGGCTAAAGCTAGCGAAAAGTGCTACAAAATAGTAAGGTTGTGCTACGCATACAGGACGTAGCAGCAGGCTGATCAGATCGGGAGAAAACTAGCGAAATGGGCTATAAAATATTAAGGATGTACTACGTAAACAGCATGTAGCAGCAGGGTGGTAAGATTGGGCGAAAACTAGCGAAATGGACTACAATGTAGTAAGGTTGTGCTGCGTACACAGCATGTAGCAGCAGGGTGGTCAGATTGGGCGAAAACTAGCGAAATGGATTACAAAATGGTAAGGTTGTGCTACGTATACAGCATGTAGCAGCAGGATGGTCAGATTGGGCAAAAACTGGCGAAATGGACTACAAAGTAGTATGGTTGTGCTACGTAAACAGCATGTAGCAGCAAGGTGGACAGATCAGGCGAAAACTAGCGAAATGGGCTCAAGATAGTAAGGTTTTGCTAGGTAAACAGCATGTTGCAGGTGGTCAGATCAGGCGAAAACTAGCGAAATGGGCAACAAGAGAGTAAGGTTGTGCTAGGTAAACAGAATGTAGAAGTATTGCGGTCAGATTGGGTTAAAACTAGCGAAATGGGCCACAAGATAGTAAGGTTGTGTAGCGTAAACAGCATGTAGAAGTAGGGCTGTCAGATTGGGCTAAAACTAGCGAAATGGGCTACAAGATAGTAAGGTTGTGCTAGGTAAACAGCATGTAGCAGGAGGGTGATCAGGTTGGGCGAAAACTAGTGAAATGGGCTAAAAGATAGTAAGGTTGTGCTAGCTAAACAGCACGCAGCAGGAGGGTGATCAGGTTGGGCGAAAACTAGTGAAATGGGCTAAAAGATAGTAAGGTTGTTCTAGGTAAACAGCATGTAGAAGTAGGGCAGTCAGACTGGGCTTAAACTAGCGAAATAGGCTAAAAAATTGTAACGTTGTGCTACGTATAGAGCATGTAGCAGTGGGGTGGTCAGATTGTGCGAAAACTAGCGAAATGGGCTATAAAATAGTAAGGTTGTGCTACGTAAAGGGCATGTAGCAGCAGGATGGTCAGATTGGACGAAAACTAGCCAAATGGGCTACAAAATAGTAAGGTTGTGCTACGTATAGAGCATGTAGCAGCAGGTTGGTCAGATTTGGGAAAAACTAGCGAAATGGGCTACAAAATAGTAAGGCTGTGCTTGGTAAACAGAATGTAGCAGCAAGGTGGTCAGCTGAGGCGAAAACCAGCGAAATGGGCCACAAGATAGTAAGGTTTTGCCAGGTAAACATCATGTAGCAGCAGAGTGGTCAGATTGGGCGAAAACTAGTGAAATGGACTACAAGGTGGTAAGGTTGTGCTACGTAAACAGCATGCAGCAGCAGGGTGGTCAGATCCGGCGAAAACTAGAGAAATGGGCTCCAGGTAGTAAGGTTGTGCTACGTAAAGTGCATGCAGAAGTAGGGCGGTCAGATTGGGCTAAAACTAGGGAAATGCGCTACAAGTATAGTAAGGTTGTGCTGCGTAAACAGCATGTAGAAGTAGGGCGGTCAGATTGGGCTAAAACTATCGAAATGGGCTACATGATATTAAGTTTGTGCTACGTGTACAGCATGTAGCAGCAGGGTGGTCAGATTGGGCGAAAACTAGCGAAATTCACTACAAAATAGTAAGTTTGTGCTACGTATACCGCATGTAGCAGCCAGGTGGTCACATTTGGGCGAATACTAGCGAAATGGACTACAAGGTAGTAAGGTTGTGCTACATAATAGCATGTAGCAGCAGGGTGGTCAGATTGGGCGAAAACTAGCGTAATGGACTACAAGGTAGTAAGGTTCGGCTACGTATACAATATGTAGTAGCAGGGTGGTCAGATCAGGCGAAAACTAGTGAAATGGGCTCAAGATAGTAAGGTTGTGCTAGGTAAACAGCATGTAGGAGCAGGGTGATCAGTTTGGGCGAAAACTAGCGAATTGAGCTACAATATAATAAGCTTGTGCTAGGTAAAGAGCATATAGAAATAAGGCGGTCAGATTGGGCTAAAACTAGCGAAGTGGGCTACAGGATAGTAAGGTTGTGTAGCGTAAACAGCATATAGAAGTAGGGCGGTCAGATTGGGCTCAAACTAGCGAAATGGGCTACAAAATAGTAGGGTTATGCTAGGTAAACAGCATGTAGCAGCAAGGTGGTCAGATCAGGCGAAAACTGGCGAAATGGGCCACAAGATAGTATGGTTGAGCTAGGTAAACAGCTTGTAGCAGCAAGTTGGTCAGATCAGGCGAAAATTAGCGAAATGGGCTCAAGATGGTAAGGTTGTGCTAGGTAAACGGCATGTAGCAGCAGGGTTATCAGATTGGGCTAAAACTAGCGAAATGGGCTACAAGATAGTAGGGTTGTGTAGCGAAAACATCATGTGGAATTAGGGCGTTCAGATTGGGCTAAAACTAGCGAAATGGGCTACAAAATGGTAAAGTTGTGCTAGGTAAACAGCATTAAACAGTAAGGCGGTCAGATCAGGCGAAAACTAGCGAAATGAGCTACAAGATAGTAAGGATCTGCTGCGTAAACTGCATGCAGCAGCAGGGTGGTTAGATTCTGCTAAAACTAGTGAAATGTGCTACAAAAGAGTAAGGTTGTGCTATGTAAACAGCATGTACAAATGGGACGGTCAGATTGGGCTAAAATAGCGAAATGGGCTACAAAATAGGAAGGTTGGCTAGGTAAACAGCATGTAGCAGCAAGGTATTCAGATCAGGCGAAAACTAACGAAATGGGCTCAAGATAGTAAGGTTGTGCTAGGTAAACAGAATGTAGAAATATTGCGGTCAGATTGGGCTAAAACTAGCGAAATGGTCTACAAGATAATAAGGTTGTGTAGCGTAAACTGCATGTAGAAGTAGGGCGGTCAGATCAGGCGAAAACTAGCGAAATGGGCTACAGGATAGTAAGGTTGTACTAGGTAAACAAAATGTAGCAGCAAGGTGGTCAGATCAGGCGAAAACTAGCGAAATGGGCAACAAGAGAGTAAGGTTGTGCTAGGTAAACAGCATGTAGAAGTATTGCGGTCAGATTGGAGATAAAACTAGCGAAATGGGCCACAAGATAGGTTGTGCCTGGTAAACAGAATGTAGCAGTAAGGTGGTCAGATCAGGCGAAAACTAGCGAAATGGGCTCCAGATAGTAAGGTTGTGCTAGGTCAACAGCATGTAGCAGCAGGGTGAATAGGTTGGGCGAAAACTGGCGAAAGGGGCCACAAGAGAGTAAGGTTGTGATATAGAATCAGCATGTAGCTGCAGGGTAGTCAGATTGGGTTAAAACTAGCGAAATGTGCTACAAAACAGTAAGGTTGTGCTACGTATACAGAATGTAGCAGCAGGGTGGTCAGATTGGGCGAAAACTAGCGAAATGGGCTACAAAACAGTAAGGTTGTGCTACGTATACAGCGTGTAGCAGCAGGGTGGCCAGATTGGGCGAAAACTAGCGAAATGGACTACCAGTTAGGAAAGTTCTGCAACGTATACAGCATGTAGCAGCAATGTGATCAGGTTGGGCCAAAAACCAGCCAAATGGGCTAGAGGATAGTAAGGTTGTGCTAGAAAAACAGTATGTAGCAGTAAGGTGGTCAGATTGGGCTAAAATTAGCGATATCGGCTACAAAATAGTAAGGTGGTGCTACGCATACAGCACCTAGTAGCAGGTGATCAGATCGGGCGAAAACAAGCGAAATGGTCTACCAAATTGTAAGGATGTGCTACGTATACTGCATGTAGCAGCAGGGTGGTCAGATTGGGCGAAATCAAGCGAAATGGGCTACAAAATAGTAAGTTTGTGCTACGTATACAGCATGTAGCAGCCGGGTGGTCAGATTGGGCAAAAACTAGCGAAATGGACTACAAGTTAGGAAAGTTCTGCAACATATACAGCATGTAGCAGCAATGTGATCAGGTTGGGCCAAAAACCAGCCAAATGGGCTACAGGATAGTAAGGTGCTAGATAAACAGCATGTAGCAGTGAGGTGGTCTGATTGGGCGAAAACTAGCGAAATCAGCTACAAGATAGTAAGGTTGTGCTAGGTAAACAGTATGTAGAAGTAGGGCGGTCAGATTGGGCTAAAACTAGCGAAATAGGCTACAAGAAAGTAAGGTTGTCCAGCGTAAACAGCATGTAGAAGTTGGGCGGTCAGATTGGGCTAAAACTAGCGAAATGGGCTATAAGATAGTAAGGTTGTGCTGGGTTAACAGTATGTTGCAGCAAGGTGGTCAGATCAGGCGAAAACTACCGAAATGGGCTACAAGATAGTAAGCGTGTGCTAGGTAAACAGCATGCAGCAGCAAGGTGGTCAGATCAAGCGAAAACTAGCGAAATGGGCACAATATAGTAAGGTTGTGCTAGGTAAACAGCATGTAGCAGCAGGGTGATCAGGTTGGGCGAAAACTAGTGAAATGTGCTACAAGATAGTAAGGTTGTGCTAGCTAAACAGCATGTAGAATTAGGGCCATCAGATTGGGCTAAAACTAGCGAAATGGGCTATAAAATAGTAAGGTTGTACTACGTAAACGGCATGTAGCAGCAGGGTGGTCAGATTGGGCGAAAACTAGCGAAATGGGCTATAAAATAGTAAGGTTGTGCTACGTATACAGCATGTAGCACCATCCAGATCACATCGGGCGAAAACTAGCGAAATGGGCTATAAAATAATAAGGATGTACTACGTAAACAGCATGTAGCAGCAGGGTGGTCAGATTGGGCGAAAACTTGCGAAATGGACAACAAGTTAGTAAGGTTCTTATACGTATACAGCATGTAGGAGCAAGGTAGTCAGGTTGGGCGAAAACTAGCGAAATGGGCTTCAAGAATTAAGTTTGTGCTAGGTAAACATCATGTAGCAGCAAGGTGGTCAGATTAGGCGAAAACAGGAGAAATGGGCTCCAGATATTAAGGTTCTGCTGCGTAAACAGCATGTAGAAGTAGGGTGGTCAGTTTGGGCGAAAACTAGCGAAATTTCTACAAAATAGTAAGTTTGTGCTACGTATACAGCATGTAGCAGCCAGGTGGTCAGATTGGGCGAATACTGGCGAAATGGACTACAAGGTAGTAAGGTTGTGCTACGTACATAGCATTTAGCAGCAGGGTGGTCATATTGGGCGAAAACTAGCGATATGGGCTCGAGGTAGTAAGGTTGTGCTAGGTAAACAGCATGTAGAGGTAGGGCGGTCTGAGTGGGCTAAAACTAGCGAAATGAGCTACAAGATAGTAAGGATGTGTAGCGTAAACATCATGTAGAATTAGGGCGTTCAGATTGGGCTAAAACTAGCGAAATGGGCTATAAGACATTAAGGTTGTGCTGCGTAAACAGCATGTAAAAGTGGGGCGGTCAGATTTTGCTAAAACCAGCGATATGGGCTACAAAATAGTAAGGTTGTGCTAGGTAAACAGCGTGTAACAGTAAGGCTGCCAAATCAGGCGAAAACTAGCGAAATGGGCTACAAAATTGTAAGGTTTGGCTAGGTAAACAGCATATAGCAGCAATGTGGTAAGATCAGGCGAAAACTCGTGAAATGGGCTCCAGATAGTAAGGTTGTGCTACGCATACAGCACGTAGCAGCAGGGTGATCTGATCGGGCGAAAACAAGCGAAATGGGCTACAAAATTGTAAGGGTGTGCTACGTATTCAGCATGTAGCAGCAGGGTGGTCAGATTGGGCGAAAACTAGCGAAATGGGCTACAAGGTGGTAAGGTTGTGCTACGTATACAGCATGTAGCAGCAAGGTGGTCAGATTGGGCGAAAACTAGCGAAATGGACTACAAGTTAGTAAGGTTCTGCTACGTATACAGCATGTAGCAGCAATGTGATCAGGTTGTCGAAAAACAGCCAAATGTGCTACAATATAGTAAGGTTGTGCTAGGTAAACAGCTTGTAGCAGCAAGGTGGTCAGATCAGGCGAAAACTAGCGAAATGGGCTCAAGATAGTAAGGTTGTGCTAGGTAAACAGCATGTTGCAGGTGGTCAGATCAGGCGAAAACTAGCGAAATGGGCAACAAGAGAGTAAGGTTGTGCTAGGTAAACAGAATGTAGAAGTATTGCGGTCAGATTGGGTTAAAACTAGCGAAATGGGCCACAAGATAGTAAGGTTGTGTAGCGTAAACAGCATGTAGAAGTAGGGCTGTCAGATTGGGCTAAAACTAGCGAAATGGGCTACAAGATAGTAAGGTTGTGCTAGGTAAACAGCATGTAGCAGGAGGGTGATCAGGTTGGGCGAAAACTAGTGAAATGGGCTAAAAGATAGTAAGGTTGTGCTAGCTAAACAGCACGCAGCAGGAGGGTGATCAGGTTGGGCGAAAACTAGTGAAATGGGCTAAAAGATAGTAAGGTTGTTCTAGGTAAACAGCATGTAGAAGTAGGGCAGTCAGACTGGGCTTAAACTAGCGAAATAGGCTAAAAAATTGTAACGTTGTGCTACGTATAGAGCATGTAGCAGTGGGGTGGTCAGATTGTGCGAAAACTAGCGAAATGGGCTATAAAATAGTAAGGTTGTGCTACGTAAAGGGCATGTAGCAGCAGGATGGTCAGATTGGACGAAAACTAGCCAAATGGGCTACAAAATAGTAAGGTTGTGCTACGTATAGAGCATGTAGCAGCAGGTTGGTCAGATTTGGGAAAAACTAGCGAAATGGGCTACAAAATAGTAAGGCTGTGCTTGGTAAACAGAATGTAGCAGCAAGGTGGTCAGCTGAGGCGAAAACCAGCGAAATGGGCCACAAGATAGTAAGGTTTTGCCAGGTAAACATCATGTAGCAGCAGAGTGGTCAGATTGGGCGAAAACTAGTGAAATGGACTACAAGGTGGTAAGGTTGTGCTACGTAAACAGCATGCAGCAGCAGGGTGGTCAGATCCGGCGAAAACTAGAGAAATGGGCTCCAGGTAGTAAGGTTGTGCTACGTAAAGTGCATGCAGAAGTAGGGCGGTCAGATTGGGCTAAAACTAGGGAAATGCGCTACAAGTATAGTAAGGTTGTGCTGCGTAAACAGCATGTAGAAGTAGGGCGGTCAGATTGGGCTAAAACTATCGAAATGGGCTACATGATATTAAGTTTGTGCTACGTGTACAGCATGTAGCAGCAGGGTGGTCAGATTGGGCGAAAACTAGCGAAATTCACTACAAAATAGTAAGTTTGTGCTACGTATACCGCATGTAGCAGCCAGGTGGTCACATTTGGGCGAATACTAGCGAAATGGACTACAAGGTAGTAAGGTTGTGCTACATAATAGCATGTAGCAGCAGGGTGGTCAGATTGGGCGAAAACTAGCGTAATGGACTACAAGGTAGTAAGGTTCGGCTACGTATACAATATGTAGTAGCAGGGTGGTCAGATCAGGCGAAAACTAGTGAAATGGGCTCAAGATAGTAAGGTTGTGCTAGGTAAACAGCATGTAGGAGCAGGGTGATCAGTTTGGGCGAAAACTAGCGAATTGAGCTACAATATAATAAGCTTGTGCTAGGTAAAGAGCATATAGAAATAAGGCGGTCAGATTGGGCTAAAACTAGCGAAGTGGGCTACAGGATAGTAAGGTTGTGTAGCGTAAACAGCATATAGAAGTAGGGCGGTCAGATTGGGCTCAAACTAGCGAAATGGGCTACAAAATAGTAGGGTTATGCTAGGTAAACAGCATGTAGCAGCAAGGTGGTCAGATCAGGCGAAAACTGGCGAAATGGGCCACAAGATAGTATGGTTGAGCTAGGTAAACAGCTTGTAGCAGCAAGTTGGTCAGATCAGGCGAAAATTAGCGAAATGGGCTCAAGATGGTAAGGTTGTGCTAGGTAAACGGCATGTAGCAGCAGGGTTATCAGATTGGGCTAAAACTAGCGAAATGGGCTACAAGATAGTAGGGTTGTGTAGCGAAAACATCATGTGGAATTAGGGCGTTCAGATTGGGCTAAAACTAGCGAAATGGGCTACAAAATGGTAAAGTTGTGCTAGGTAAACAGCATTAAACAGTAAGGCGGTCAGATCAGGCGAAAACTAGCGAAATGAGCTACAAGATAGTAAGGATCTGCTGCGTAAACTGCATGCAGCAGCAGGGTGGTTAGATTCTGCTAAAACTAGTGAAATGTGCTACAAAAGAGTAAGGTTGTGCTATGTAAACAGCATGTACAAATGGGACGGTCAGATTGGGCTAAAATAGCGAAATGGGCTACAAAATAGGAAGGTTGGCTAGGTAAACAGCATGTAGCAGCAAGGTATTCAGATCAGGCGAAAACTAACGAAATGGGCTCAAGATAGTAAGGTTGTGCTAGGTAAACAGAATGTAGAAATATTGCGGTCAGATTGGGCTAAAACTAGCGAAATGGTCTACAAGATAATAAGGTTGTGTAGCGTAAACTGCATGTAGAAGTAGGGCGGTCAGATCAGGCGAAAACTAGCGAAATGGGCTACAGGATAGTAAGGTTGTACTAGGTAAACAAAATGTAGCAGCAAGGTGGTCAGATCAGGCGAAAACTAGCGAAATGGGCAACAAGAGAGTAAGGTTGTGCTAGGTAAACAGCATGTAGAAGTATTGCGGTCAGATTGGAGATAAAACTAGCGAAATGGGCCACAAGATAGGTTGTGCCTGGTAAACAGAATGTAGCAGTAAGGTGGTCAGATCAGGCGAAAACTAGCGAAATGGGCTCCAGATAGTAAGGTTGTGCTAGGTCAACAGCATGTAGCAGCAGGGTGAATAGGTTGGGCGAAAACTGGCGAAAGGGGCCACAAGAGAGTAAGGTTGTGATATAGAATCAGCATGTAGCTGCAGGGTAGTCAGATTGGGTTAAAACTAGCGAAATGTGCTACAAAACAGTAAGGTTGTGCTACGTATACAGAATGTAGCAGCAGGGTGGTCAGATTGGGCGAAAACTAGCGAAATGGGCTACAAAACAGTAAGGTTGTGCTACGTATACAGCGTGTAGCAGCAGGGTGGCCAGATTGGGCGAAAACTAGCGAAATGGACTACCAGTTAGGAAAGTTCTGCAACGTATACAGCATGTAGCAGCAATGTGATCAGGTTGGGCCAAAAACCAGCCAAATGGGCTAGAGGATAGTAAGGTTGTGCTAGAAAAACAGTATGTAGCAGTAAGGTGGTCAGATTGGGCTAAAATTAGCGATATCGGCTACAAAATAGTAAGGTGGTGCTACGCATACAGCACCTAGTAGCAGGTGATCAGATCGGGCGAAAACAAGCGAAATGGTCTACCAAATTGTAAGGATGTGCTACGTATACTGCATGTAGCAGCAGGGTGGTCAGATTGGGCGAAATCAAGCGAAATGGGCTACAAAATAGTAAGTTTGTGCTACGTATACAGCATGTAGCAGCCGGGTGGTCAGATTGGGCAAAAACTAGCGAAATGGACTACAAGTTAGGAAAGTTCTGCAACATATACAGCATGTAGCAGCAATGTGATCAGGTTGGGCCAAAAACCAGCCAAATGGGCTACAGGATAGTAAGGTGCTAGATAAACAGCATGTAGCAGTGAGGTGGTCTGATTGGGCGAAAACTAGCGAAATCAGCTACAAGATAGTAAGGTTGTGCTAGGTAAACAGTATGTAGAAGTAGGGCGGTCAGATTGGGCTAAAACTAGCGAAATAGGCTACAAGAAAGTAAGGTTGTCCAGCGTAAACAGCATGTAGAAGTTGGGCGGTCAGATTGGGCTAAAACTAGCGAAATGGGCTATAAGATAGTAAGGTTGTGCTGGGTTAACAGTATGTTGCAGCAAGGTGGTCAGATCAGGCGAAAACTACCGAAATGGGCTACAAGATAGTAAGCGTGTGCTAGGTAAACAGCATGCAGCAGCAAGGTGGTCAGATCAAGCGAAAACTAGCGAAATGGGCACAATATAGTAAGGTTGTGCTAGGTAAACAGCATGTAGCAGCAGGGTGATCAGGTTGGGCGAAAACTAGTGAAATGTGCTACAAGATAGTAAGGTTGTGCTAGCTAAACAGCATGTAGAATTAGGGCCATCAGATTGGGCTAAAACTAGCGAAATGGGCTATAAAATAGTAAGGTTGTACTACGTAAACGGCATGTAGCAGCAGGGTGGTCAGATTGGGCGAAAACTAGCAAAATGGGCTATAAAATAGTAAGGTTGTGCTACGTATACAGCATGTAGCACCATCCAGATCACATCGGGCGAAAACTAGCGAAATGGGCTATAAAATAATAAGGATGTACTACGTAAACAGCATGTAGCAGCAGGGTGGTCAGATTGGGCGAAAACTTGCGAAATGGACAACAAGTTAGTAAGGTTCTTATACGTATACAGCATGTAGGAGCAAGGTAGTCAGGTTGGGCGAAAACTAGCGAAATGGGCTTCAAGAATTAAGTTTGTGCTAGGTAAACATCATGTAGCAGCAAGGTGGTCAGATTAGGCGAAAACAGGAGAAATGGGCTCCAGATATTAAGGTTCTGCTGCGTAAACAGCATGTAGAAGTAGGGTGGTCAGTTTGGGCGAAAACTAGCGAAATTTCTACAAAATAGTAAGTTTGTGCTACGTATACAGCATGTAGCAGCCAGGTGGTCAGATTGGGCGAATACTGGCGAAATGGACTACAAGGTAGTAAGGTTGTGCTACGTACATAGCATTTAGCAGCAGGGTGGTCATATTGGGCGAAAACTAGCGATATGGGCTCGAGGTAGTAAGGTTGTGCTAGGTAAACAGCATGTAGAGGTAGGGCGGTCTGAGTGGGCTAAAACTAGCGAAATGAGCTACAAGATAGTAAGGATGTGTAGCGTAAACATCATGTAGAATTAGGGCGTTCAGATTGGGCTAAAACTAGCGAAATGGGCTATAAGACATTAAGGTTGTGCTGCGTAAACAGCATGTAAAAGTGGGGCGGTCAGATTTTGCTAAAACCAGCGATATGGGCTACAAAATAGTAAGGTTGTGCTAGGTAAACAGCGTGTAACAGTAAGGCTGCCAAATCAGGCGAAAACTAGCGAAATGGGCTACAAAATTGTAAGGTTTGGCTAGGTAAACAGCATATAGCAGCAATGTGGTAAGATCAGGCGAAAACTCGTGAAATGGGCTCCAGATAGTAAGGTTGTGCTACGCATACAGCACGTAGCAGCAGGGTGATCTGATCGGGCGAAAACAAGCGAAATGGGCTACAAAATTGTAAGGGTGTGCTACGTATTCAGCATGTAGCAGCAGGGTGGTCAGATTGGGCGAAAACTAGCGAAATGGGCTACAAGGTGGTAAGGTTGTGCTACGTATACAGCATGTAGCAGCAAGGTGGTCAGATTGGGCGAAAACTAGCGAAATGGACTACAAGTTAGTAAGGTTCTGCTACGTATACAGCATGTAGCAGCAATGTGATCAGGTTGTCGAAAAACAGCCAAATGTGCTACAATATAGTAAGGTTGTGCTAGGTAAACAGCTTGTAGCAGCAAGGTGGTCAGATCAGGCGAAAACTAGCGACATGAGCTACAAGATAGTAAAGTTGTGCTGAGTAAACAGCATCTAGAAGTAGGGCGGTCAGATTGGGCTAAAACTAGTGAAATGGGCTACAAGACAGTAAGGTTGTGTAGCGTAAACAGCATGTAGAAGTAGGGCGGTCAGATTGGGCGAAAACTAGCGATATGGGCTACCGAATAGTAAGGTTGTGCTAGGTTAACAGCATGTAGCAGCAAGGTGGTCAGATCAGGCGTAAACTAGCGAAATAAGCTACAAGATAGTAAGGTTGTGCTGCGTAAACTGCATGTACAGATGGGTGGTCAGATTGGGCTAAAACTAGCGAAATGTGCTACAAAATAGTAAGGTTGTGCTACACATACAGCACGTAGCAGTGGGGTGGTCAGATCGGAGGAAAACTAGCGAAATGTGCCACAAGATAGTAAGTTTGTGCTACGTATACAGCATGTAGCAGCAAGGTGGTTAGATTGGGCGAAAACTAGCGAAATGGACTACAATGTAGTAAGGTTGTGCTACGTATACAGCATGTAGCAGCAGTGTGGTCAGATTGGGCGAAAACTAGCGAAATGGACTACAAGTTAGTAAGGTTCTGCTAGGTATACAGCATGTAGCAGCAATGTGATCAGGTTGGGCGAAAACCTGCCAAATGGGCTACAAGATAGAAAGGTTGTGCTAGATAAACAGCATGTAGCAGCAAGGTGGTCAGATTGGGCTAATACTAGCGAATGGGCTACAAAATAGTAAGATTGTCCTGCGTATACAGGATGCAGCAGTGGGGCGGTCAGATTGGGCTAAAACTAGCGAAATGGGCTACAAAATAGTAAGGTGGTGATACGCATACAGCACCTAGCAGCAGGGTGATCAGATCGGGCGAAAACTAGCGAAATGGTCTACAAAATTTTAAGGTTGTGCTACGTATACATCATGTAGCAGCAGTGTGGTCAGATTGGGCGAAAACTAGCGAAATGGACTACAAGTTAGTAAGGTTCTGCTACATATACATCATGTAGGAGCAAGTCGGTCAGGTTGGGTGAAAACTAGCGAAATGGGCTACAAGATTGTAAGGTTGTGCTAGGTAAACAGCATGCAGCAGCAAGATGGTCAGATCAGGCGAAAACTAGCGAAATGGGCTCAAGATAGTAAGGTGGTGCTAGGTAAACAGCATGTAGCAGCAGGGTGATCAGGTTGGGCGAAAACTAGCGAAATGGGCTACAAAATAGTAAGGTTGTGCTAGGTAAACAGCATGTAGAAGTAGGGCGGTCAGAGTGGGCTAAAACTAGCGAAATGGACCACAAAATAGTAAGGTTGTGCTACGCATACAGCACCTAGCAGCAGTGAGGTCAGATCGGGCGAAAACAAGCGAAATGGGCTACAAGTTAGTAAGGTTCTGCTACGCATACAGCATGTAGCAGCAATGTGGTCAGTTTGGGCGAAAACTAGCCAAATGGGCTACAATATAGTAAGGTTGTGCTAGGTAAACAGCATGTAGCAGCAGGGTTGTTAGATCAGGGGAAAAGTAGCGAAATGTGTTACAAGATAGCAAAGTTGTGCTGCGTAAACAGTATGTAGAAGTAGGGCGATTAGATTGGGCTAAAACTAGCGAAATGGGCTACAAGATAGTAAGGTTGTGCTAGGTAAACAGCATGTAGCAGCAAGGTGGTCAGATCAGGCGAAAACTAGCGAAAGTGGCTACAAGATAGCAAGGTTGTGCTGCGTAAACGGCATGTAGAAGTAGGGCGGTCAGATTGGGCTAAAATTAGTGAACTGGGCTACAGGATAGTAAGGTTGTGCTGCCTAAACAGCATGTAGAAGTAGGCGGTCAGATTGGGTTAAAACTAGAGAAATGTGCTACAAAATAGTAAGGTTGTGCTAGGTAAACAGAATGTAGAAGTATTGCGGTCAGATTGGGTTAAAACTAGCGAAATGTGCTACAAAATAGTAAGGTTGTGCTAGGTAAACAGAATGTAGAACTATTGCGGTCAGATTGGGCTAAAACTAGCGAAATGGTCTACAAGATAATAAGGTTGTGTAGCGTAAACTGCATGTAGAAGTAGGGCGGTCAGATCAGGCGAAAACTAGCGAAATGGGCTACAGGATAGTAAGGTTGTACTAGGTAAACAAAATGTAGCAGCAAGGTGGTCAGATCAGGCGAAAACTAGCGAAATGGGCAACAAGAGAGTAAGGTTGTGCTAGGTAAACAGCATGTAGAAGTATTGCGGTCAGATTGGGCTAAAACTAGCGAAATGGGCCACAAGATAGGTTGTGCTTGGTAAACAGAATGTAGCAGTAAGGTGGTCAGATCAGGCGAAAACTAGCGAAATGGGCTCCAGATAGTAAGGTTGTGCTAGGTCAACAGCATGTAGCAGCAGGGTGATTAGGTTGGGCGAAAACTGGCGAAAGGGGCCACAAGAAAGTAAGGTTGTGATATAGAATCAGCATGTAGCTGCAGGGTAGTCAGATTGGGTTAAAACTAGCGAAATGTGCTACAAAACAGTAAGGTTGTGCTACGTATACAGAATGTAGCAGCAGGGTGGTCAGATTGGGCAAAAACTAGCGAAATGGGCTACAAAACAGTAAGGTTGTGCTACGTATACAGCATGTAGCAGCAGGGTGGCCAGATTGGGCGAAAACTAGCGAAATGGACTACCAGTTAGGAAAGTTCTGCAACGTATACAGCATGTAGCAGCAATGTGATCAGGTTGGGCCAAAAACCAGCCAAATGGGCTAGAGGATAGTAAGGTTGTGCTAGATAAACAGCATGTAGCAACAAGGTGGTCAGATTGGGCTAAAATTAGCGATATCGGCTACAAAATAGTAAGGTTGTGCTACGCATACAGCACGTAGCAGCAGGGTGATCTGATCGGGCGAAAACAAGCGAAATGGGCTACAAAATTGTAAGGGTGTGCTACGTATTCAGCATGTAGCAGCAGGATGGTCAGATTGGGCGAAAACTAGCGAAATGGACTACAAGGTGGTAAGGTTGTGCTACGTATACAGCATGTAGCAGCAGGGTGGTCAGATTGGGCGAAAACGAGCGAAATGGACTACAAGTTAGTAAGGTTCTGCTACGTATACAGCATGTAGCAGCAATGTGATCAGGTTGTCGAAAAACAGCCAAATGTGCTACAATATAGTAAGGTTGTGCTAGGTAAACAGCTTGTAGCAGCAAGGTGGTCAGATCAGGTGAAAACTAGCGACATGGGCTACAAGATAGTAAAGTTGTGCTGAGTAAACAGCATCTAGAAGTAGGGCGGTCAGATTGGGCTAAAACTAGCGAAATGGGCTACAAGACAGTAAGGTTGTGTAGCGCAAACATCATTTCGAATTAGGGCGTTCAGATTGGGCTAAAACTAGCGAAATGGGCTATAAGATATTAAGGCTGTACTGCGTAAACAGCATGTAGAAGTAGGGCGGTCAGATTGGGCGAAAACTAGCGATATGGGCTACCGAATAGTAAGGTTGTGCTAGGTTAACAGCATTTAGCAGCAAGGTGGTCAGATCAGGCGTAAACTAGCGAAATAAGCTACAAGATAGTAAGGTTGTGCTGCGTAAACTGCATGTAGCAGATGGTTGGTCAGATTGGGCTAAAACTAGCGAAATGTGCTACAAAATAGTAAGGTTGTGCTACACATACAGCACGTAGCAGTGGGGTGGTCAGATCGGAGGAAAACTAGCGAAATGTGCCACAAGATAGTAAGTTTGTGCTACGTATAGAGCATGTAGCAGCAAGGTGGTTAGATTGGGCGAAAACTAACGAAATGGACTACAATGTAGTAAGGTTGTGCTACGTATACAGCATGTAGCAGCAGTGTGGTCAGATTGGGCGAAAACTAGCGAAATGGACTACAAGTTAGTAAGGTTCTGCTACGTACACAGCATGTAGCAGCAATGTGATCAGGTTGGGAGAAAACCAGCCAAATGGGCTACAAGATAGTAAGGTTGTGCTAGATAAACAGCATGTAGCAGCAAGGTGGTCAGATTGGGCTAATACTAGCGAAAGGGCTACAAAATAGTAAGATTGTCCTGCGTATACAGGATGCAGCAGTGGGGCGGTCAGATTGGGCTAAAACTAGCGAAATGGGTTACAAAATAGTAAGGTGGTGCTACGCATACAGCACCTAGCAGCAGGGTGATCAGATCGGGCGAAAACAAGCGAAATGGTCTACCAAATTTTAAGGTTGTGCTACGTATACATCAGGTAGCAGCAGTGTGGTCAGATTGGGCGAAAACTAGCGAAATGGACTACAAGTTAGTAAGGTTATACAGCATGTAGGAGCAAGTCGGTCAGGTTGGGTGAAAACTAACGAAATGGGCTACAAGATTGTAAGGTTGTGCTAGGTAAACAGCATGCAGCAGCAAGATGGTCAGATCAGGCGAAAACTAGCGAAATGGGCTCAAGATAGTAAGGTGGTGCTAGGTAAACAGCATGTAGCAGCAGGGTGATCAGGTTGGGCGAAAACTAGCGAAATGGGCTACAAAATAGTAAGGTTGTGCTAGGTAAACAGCATGTAGATGTAGGGCTGTCAGAGTGGGCTAAAACTAGCGAAATGGACTACAAAATAGTAAGGTTGTGCTACGCATACAGCACCTAGCAGCAGTGAGGTCAGATCGGGCGAAAACAAGCGAAATGGGCTACAAGTTAGTAAGGTTCTGCTACGCATACAGCATGTAGCAGCAATGTGATCAGTTTGGGCGAAAACTAGCCAAATGGGCTACAATATAGTAAGGTTGTGCTAGGTAAACAGCATGTAGCAGCAGGGTTGTTAGATCAGGGGAAAAGTAGCGAAATGTGTTACAAGATAGCAAAGTTGTGCTGCGTAAACAGTATGTAGAATTAGGGCGGTTAGATTGGGCTAAAACTAGCGAAATGGGCTACAAGGTAGTAAGGTTGTGCTAGGTAAACAGCATGTAGCAGCAAGGTGGTCAGATCAGGCGAAAACTAGCGAAAGTGGCTACAAGATAGCAAGGTTGTGCTGCGTAAACAGCATGTAGAAGTAGGGCGGTCAGATTGGGCTAAAATTAGTGAACTGGGCTACAGGATAGTAAGGTTGTGCTGCCTAAACAGCATGTAGAAGTAGGCGGTCAGATTGGGTTAAAACTAGAGAAATGTGCTACAAAATAGTAAGGTTGTGCTAGATAAACAGCATGTAGCAGCAAGGTGGTAAGATCAGGCGAAAACTAGCGAAATGGGCTACAAGATAGTAAGGTTGTGCTAGATAAACAGCATGTAGCAGCAAGGTGGTCAGATTGGGCTAATACTAGCGAATGGGCTACAAAATAGTAAGATTGTCCTGCGTATACAGGATGCAGCAGTGGGGCGGTCAGATTGGGCTAAAACTAGCGAAATGGGCTACAAAATAGTAAGGTGGTGATACGCATACAGCACCTAACAGCAGGGTGATCAGATCGGGCGAAAACAAGCGAAATGGTCTACCAAATTTTAAGGTTGTGCTACGTATACATCAGGTAGCAGCAGTGTGGTCAGATTGGGCGAAAACTAGCGAAATGGACTACAAGTTAGTAAGGTTCTGCTACATATACAGCATGTAGGAGCAAGTCGGTCAGGTTGGGTGAAAACTAGCGAAATGGGCTACAAGATTGTAAGGTTGTGCTAGGTAAACAGCATGCAGCAGCAAGATGGTCAGATCAGGCGAAAACTAGCGAAATGGGCTCAAGATAGTAAGGTGGTGCTAGGTAAACAGCATGTAGCAGCAGGGTGATCAGGTTGGGCGAAAACTAGCGAAATGGGCTACAAAATAGTAAGGTTGTGCTAGGTAAACAGCATGTAGAAGTAGGGCGGTCAGAGTGGGCTAAAACTAGCGAAATGGACTACAAAATAGTAAGGTTGTGCTACGCATACAGCACCTAGCAGCAGTGAGGTCAGATCGGGCGAAAACAAGCGAAATGGGCTACAAGTTAGTAAGGTTCTGCTACGCATACAGCATGTAGCAGCAATGTGGTCAGTTTGGGCGAAAACTAGCCAAATGGGCTACAATATAGTAAGGTTGTGCTAGATAAACATCATGTAGCAGCAGGGTTGTTAGATCAGGGGAAAAGTAGCGAAATGTGTTACAAGATAGCAAAGTTGTGCTGCGTAAACAGTATGTAGAAGTAGGGCGGTTAGATTGGGCTAAAACTAGCGAAATGGGCTACAAGATAGTAAGGTTGTGCTAGGTAAACAGCATGTAGCAGCAAGGTGGTCAGATCAGGCGAAAACTAGCGAAAGTGGCTACAAGATAGCAAGGTTGTGCTGCGTAAACAGCATGTAGAAGTAGGGTGGTCAGATTGGGCTAAAACTAGTGAACTGGGCTACAGGATAGTAAGGTTGTCCTGCCTAAACAGCATGTAGAAGTAGGCGGTCAGATTGGGTTAAAACTAGCGAAATGTGCTACAAAATAGTAAGGTTGTGCTAGATAAACAGCATGTAGCAGCAAGGTGGTAAGATCAGGCGAAGACTAGCGAAATGGGCTACAAGATAGTAAGGTTGTGCTAGGTAAACAGCATGTAGCAGCAGGGTGGTCAGATTGGGCTAATACTAGCGAAATGGGCTACAAAATAGTATGATTGGCCTGCGTATACAGCATGCAGCAGTAGGGCGGTAGATTGGGCTAAAACTAGCGAAATGGGCTACAAAATAATAAGGTTTTGCTACGCATACAGCACCTAGCAGCAGGGTGATCAGATCGAGCGAAAACAAGCGAAATGGGCTACAAAATTGTAAGGTAGTGCTACGCATACAGCATGTAGCAGCAGGGTGGTCAGATTGGGCGAAAACTAGCGAAATGGGCTACAGAATAGTAAGGTTGTACTACGTAAACAGCATGTAGCAGCAGGGTGGTCAGATTGGTCGAAAACTAGCGAAATGTGCTACAAATTAGTAAGGTTGTGCTAGTTATACAGCGTGTAGCAGCGGGGTGGTCCGATTGGGCGATAACTAGCGAATTGGACTACAAAATAGTAAGGTTGTGCTTGGTATTCAGAATGTAGCATCATGTTGATCAGATTGGGCAAAAACTAGTGAAATTGGCTGCAAAATAGTAAGGTTTTGCTACGTATACAGCATGTAGTAGCATGTTGGTCAAATTGGGCAAAAACTAGCCAAATGGGCTACAAAATACTAAGGTTGTGCTAGGTATACAGCATGTAGCAGCATGTTGGTCAAATTGGGCAAAAACTAGCGAAATGGGCTAGAAAATAGTAAGGTTGTGCTTGGTAAACAGCATGTAGCAGTGTGTTGGTCAGATTGGTCAAAAACTAGCGAAATGGGCTACAAAATAGTAAGGCTGTGCTACGTATACAGCATGTAGCAGCATGTTGGTCAGATTGGGCAAAAGCTAGCGAAATGGGCTACAAAATAGTAAGGTTGTGCTACGTATACAGCATGTAGCAGCATGTTGGTCAGATGGGGCACAAACTAGCGAAATGAGCTACAAAATAGTTAGGTTGTGCTGCGTATACAGCATGTAGCAACAGGGTGGTCAGATCGGGCAAAAACCGGCGAAATGGGCTACAAAATAGTTAGGTTGTGCTGCGTATATACGATGTCCCAGAATTGAACACCATAAATTGGCATGATTTTACAGATGCCCTAGATAAACAGTTTGAGATCGGGAACCTATTGTCCTTTTTGCGAAAGTTATGGAATGTTTTCTGGATAGCCTAACAATGACTGTAAATTAAAAGGATGTGGAAGTGTGTGACCTATTTTCATCGAGACTGCCTCATTTGTATGCCAGTAGTCGAAGGAATGCAATATTAGTGCACTATCTATACGATATATAAAGTGATTGGACTTGCAACTTTGGCAACTTGTTTGAGGGTGTGCACGCCGCTGATAACGTTCAGTTCATTTCAGAATCATATGCAGTTTGTGAGAACACTCCGCTATAACATATTGGGTTAGCGCTGGTCATCGAATCCCACGGCGCTAAGATCACCGTTCTCTGAAGTTTCCAGTTTTTAGTTTCTGATTTTCAAAGATGTACACAATTTGAGCCACAATAATACGCTTAGTTTACATTTCTGAAGCCAAGACGATAAACCTCCACTACAAATTACTTTCAAAAGACTGAATAATATCTACGTAGCGTTCAGTATTACAGTAATTATCACAGAACCTGCAAAGATTAATGCAATGAAACATAAGGTTTGTTGAAATCATTTATGCAATGTGTGTTTTGAAACGTTTTAACTGAACTACGACACCAGTACTTTGAACTTTACGGCGTTTTAACCACTTGAGCTACTGTAGTGCTGCGAAAATGTTGTATTATAGCTGCATGGATTACTGGGAGAACTAGGCACTGCTAATCATTGTGTATACACATTATATGTAAGGAAAGAAACTGTTTTAACGAGATGACACAGAATAACATGCTAAGCTGATCTAAGCTGCCACGTGCTCTGCAACTTGGCTTACGGAATGCCCATTGAAACAGATGAACAATTACTGACACGAACTTTAGTTACTTGTGGTGAGGTTCATAACACTCCTGCAATTTTTGACAGGTACGAGGTTCATTTCCTCGTAGGTGCAATCTCAGGAGCGGTTGGACAGGTAGAGTCAGTCTGAAAAATTCAATGCCATAGCCGGGATCTCCCGGTCTCTAGTCGGTTGCTCTACCACTGAGCTACCATGGCAACATGCACTGGCTCTCTCTTGTCCTACACATGGTTTATATTAAAAAACAATTAAAATTATCACTCTGCAGGTTGTCACATTGACTAAGGACTAATGAAGCAATGGAAAGTAAAATATTTTACGGCAGCTTCATTGATAAGCTGCTGGCAAACAGCACAAACGCGTTTAATTTCTAGTCGGGCCATTTCACCCACTCAAGGCTCACTTGGGTTCAAGCTTTAAACTTGGTTTACATTGGTCCAATGAATCAGGTGTGTAGACAATTTCAGGAGAAATTAGGTAACAGCAAGCTGTCTCGGGACAACCGTCAGCCTAAGAAGCAACATGAAATGTTCCAACGGGTAACAACCAACGAAATTGTAGATCTCTCCTCCAATGTTATTTCACGATAACGCACACTAAAAGTATCTCGTATAACCAGCCTCCACCCTGTGTTTCAAGATAATACAGAGTAGCGTCAACTCGTAAAACTAGTCTCAAATGAGTGTTTTCAGAATAACACACAGTAAAGACAACTCGTAGAACTATCCTCCAATGTGTGTTTCAGCAATAACTCTCAGTAAAGGCATGTTGTAGCTTTCTCCTCCAATGTGTGTTTCAGCAATACCTCACCGTAAAGGCATGTGGTAGATCTCACTACAGTGTGTGTTTCAGCAATACCTCACCGTAAAGGCATGTGGTAGATCTCACTACAGTGTGTGTTTCAGCAATACCTCACCGTAAAGGCATGTGGTAGATCTCACTACAGTGTGTGTTTCAGCAATACCTCGCAGTAAAGGCATGTTGTAGCTCTCTCCTCCGGTGTGTGTTTCAGCAATACCTCGCTTTAAAGGCATGTGGTAGATCTCACTACAGTGTGTGTTTCAGCAATACCTCGCAGTAAAGGCATGTGGTAGATCTCGCTACAGTGTGTGTTTCAGCAATACCTCGCAGTAAAGGCATGTTGTAGATCTCGCTACAGTGTGTGTTTCAGCAATACCTCGCAGTAAAGGCATGTGGTAGATCTCGCTACAGTGTGTGTTTCAGCAATATCTCACAGTGAAGGCATGTTGTAGATCTCACTACAGTGTGTGTTTCAGCAATACCTCGCAGTAAAGGCATGTTGTAGATCTCGCTACAGTGTGTGTTTCAGCAATACCTCGCAGTAAAGGCATGTGGTAGATCTCGCTACAGTGTGTGTTTCAGCAATACCTCGCAGTAAAGGCATGTGGTAGATCTCGCCTCGAATGTGGATTGTGAAACCGGAGAAGCCAGGGAAAAGCTTGGGATGGAACTCGTATCGCCTTGGCGGGAGCAGCTAACAGTATAGGAGACAGGCGCATCACGAATTGATCTCCCTCCATAACATTACATGAAGAGTATCCAAATATTGTTGTGTTTACAAGAGAGATGAGTCCGAAATGATGGCGAGTAACGAGTAAGCTATCGGCACAAAAACAGTGCAAGGTTACAAATGCGAGCATGGTTAAAATGCACATTTTTTTCGGAGTCGGATACCCTCCCCTTATGTAGGACGGACACCCCCCCTAGGACTTGCAAGCGGATGCCTATGGGCAGAAACCACAGAATGGATAACCTGGAATGAGTGGTCGACGCGTAGCCAGGTGTGAGCGTGATGAAGTGAATGATAGGAATAGTGATGATGGAGCAATGGGTGGAATGAGTGGCGGGGAAAACGCGCCCAGACCCGTTTCGTCCACCACAAGCTTGGGATGGAAATTTAGTAATGAAACTTGTAGAGTTATGTTGACTGCGCCGTGGTGTGGGTACTCGAACGTTATCAGCGGACGGAAATGTGCAGCGATAGTCGGCCAGTCACATTGTGGTAAACTTCCTTCCGAATCTCTACATGCAGATGCCAAATAAAAATAAACACTCACTTGACTTTTGTCTACAAACATACTTCTTGCAAAAGATTGTTCTACCTTCTTAGCCTTGCTAATCGAATTGCATTAGCAGAATGTTCTTATTACTTAGTTCCTTTTAAGTGGAAAAAGTAACTAAAGGAATACACTAGGCCAAAGCGATAGACAATGTTTTAAATCTGTCGTTATGCGATTGTCATTGCAATTCGCTTCTTTGCTTGGCCAGGAGTAGAACAAAGGAAAATGGGACACTTCCCCTCTGAAAAAAGTATAGTTATTTAAACATTGAAACCAATAACAAGGAATATGTTGGAAACGGTTAACTCTACAATAAAAATGGTATGGCATAAATCGTGTGTTTTAACGAGAAATACATCTCGGCTATCTGTTACGGTTTACTAGTTATTCAAAATTCACAAACAGGTCTTAAGAAGCTATTTCCAGAAAATTCAAGATATACAGTTTATTTGTCATGTATCTACAATAAGTTTTAATCAAAATCGTTAGAGCCATTTTTGGGAAGAACAAAACTTTCAAAAAATGTTCCATGTCAAGGATAGTTTGGGGTAGGAGGACTTTTTTGAAAATCTTTGCATCCTTGGAAGATAATAAACGGTATTTTAGTTTTTGTGCAATGCTACTCAGAGACATAAGCGGACCTTTTTCTAAAAATGTTTTTTGGACTTGTGGATCTCAAAACTTACATTTCCAGTGAAATCTCGGTATGGAATTCTTGGGTGGGATACAATACCTCCTCTATACACTTAAAGTACGTGTAGAGAAAGAAATATAGTACCAGCTGGGTTCACGTAGTAAGGAAAAATATTCACATTGAAAGAAAATGACGATTTATGTATAGAATTATAATTTGAATGCTCTGTAGGTATTCCACTTTGGTTAACCTCTTGGCACGGAGGAGACCAGTTTTTGGTAGTCTCTTACGTAATATTTTGCCATTGTTTGAGTGAATGCAAGGATGTTGAATTGGTAAGGTTGGCGCTGTGATAGAATGTTTGACATTATCCTGTGTCTAAACGCAACTTATCAACACTATGTTTGCAGACTTGAACTTAGGACATTTCTGCGAGGGCCATCCAGAAAATGGCTAAATAATAACGGAAGATGTCAACACAATGTAAGTGTTCTACTCTATTTCTCAACGTAATCTCCATTCTGTCTAGACATTTATTGTCACGTGGTACCAGTTTATCAATGCCGATGTCATACTTTTGTACCACCAAAGGACATATTCTTTTTTTTGTTTTGAATGCACAAAATATTCTCAATCGAATGTTATAGTTAGATAGCGCAAGTGTATGGTGATAATGCAATGAACGAGTTTTCAGTTAGGAAATAGCGCATAATTTAGAGTAATCGAGGAAGAACCAGTATTCACGACAAAGACCGGAGTGGAAGTTCATCAATTCTGATGGAGGAGTTGAAAGTAAATGTTGATAAAAGAATTCACAAAAACTGGTGTTTCACTTTGGACACCATACGTGAATTTTTGGATGAAAAAATTTCCCAACCTCGAAGTGGCAGTACATCTTCGCTCAGATCTTTGGCAGTAGAAGAGTATTACATGTGCATTGAAACACCGTTACCACGTGACAATAGATACCTTGATAGCAATGACGATTACATTGAGAAATAGAGTAAGATTGTGTAACTTCATAAGGTTTTGTGTTGATGGCCTTGAAGACAAACCAAATTGTCCATCCACCACCATGTTTCACTGTCACTTGAGTGTGTCTGGGATCACTTCCCATTCACTTCCTTAGCAACACGCGCTCAAACTAATGGAAATGAAAACTTGTTGCTTATGCATGGTTTTGTTGTAGGTGCCGTATTTCCACAACTTGCGCAGACTGTATAGAATGTGTCATTTAGAAGCTTTATGATAAATATTTTGTCCTCTTTGGGTTAGCTTCTGTGTTGGACCTCTTCTTTGAGTATCCCGTTTTAGGGACTGCACAGATGTCTGCTTTCTCTACACGTACTGTGTGTGTGTGTGTGTGTGCGCGCGCGCGCGCGCGCGCCTGTGAGCAGCATAGCTCAAAAACGAAGAATCCGCTAAATACCAAACTTGGTATTTAAGTTCAGTATCTTCCAAGGTTGCGACACGGCGCATTTCAAAAAACTACCCCTTACATTGAAAAATTATCGAAAATTTTGATTTTCTCGAAGTTGGCTCTAAAGATTTAAATTAAAGTATCGTATATTAAATATATTTACATGACAAATGAAATGTATATCTTGAATTTTTTGGGGCTAGTCTTTGAAGCGATTTTTGTTCTGGATGAATTTTGCGGAATTTTGCATAACTGGTAATCTATAAGAGATGGACAAAAGCTTACTAAACAAAAAACGTAGAGCTAGTTAAAACACTCAAATGTATGTTTTATACATTTTTTGGTAGAGTTGGTCGTTTTTGAGATATTCATTATTATTATTGGTTTCAGGTTTAAAATACTTATGCTCTTCTCATACGAGAGTTTGCCAATTCCTGGCCATACAAACAAAGGAACTTCAATCACATAGCAACCAGCTTTTAAAAAATTGGACTACCGCTTTAGCCTATGTTACTCCCTTCTACCTACAAGGAAGGAAGTAATTAAACCATTTCTGTTAATGTTTTCTCGATGAGCATGAAGTAAATAAAGATAAATCTTTTTAACAATAATTTATTGCAGAAATGTAGAGAAAGTCATATTAATGGAACACAAGAGATTTTTTTAAAAATAAGTGTGTCTTTTGATACTGAAATATATATATAACAACTTTGTATTGTCTCCACAGCTGTGTGGCCCGTTTTTCTGTTGCACATACATATATGCTAGGGTACAGCGTTCCTTGCTGAAAGGCATAATTTCTAAGCATTTCTTCAGGGTTTTCCCCTTAATCCTGAGGACAAAAATGTCGAGTAGCTTTAACCTGCATAGACCCCGAGATCATTTGAGCATCATTTCACCAATTTCATTCATTCTTCGTCCGATTATGACCAAACAGATTAAATCACGTTAAACTACAAAATTAAAAAAAAATTGTACTAACCTATGGTTTAAATTTCTAGATCAAATTTTAGCTATTTCTTTTAATTCGACATGGAAATATTATTAAGGCATCAATTTTAATTGTCGAGTGTATGAATACTTACTTCCATGGTTCTAATTTTCAGTTAATTGACTGATTTGAAACATTCTGGCTGTCGTATTATGCTATCAGTTTGACAGTTTTGGGTTTGTTGTGAAAGAATTTATTAATAGTAAAACTAAGTTGAATCATTTAGCTAAAAAAAAGAAAAAAGAAAAATGGATTAGTAAAAGGCAGACATTTAGAATTGTAATTTACCCGATTTTAATTCAGACTAAATGACATACCACTTTACCATTGTGTGTGAAAATCTCCATTTCTCAATTGAAATCTAGGCCAAATAGAAAAATGGTACAATGAGCCTTGGTGTGGCATTTTAGGAAGTTTATTGCAGGTTTTAGTTGCACTTCTCAATAAAATTCCACCTTCAATCAAATGCGTAATTTCTTTGTAGCCAGTTGTCGCGGACATGTTTTTTCGTCTGAAGAGAAGAAAGTAAAGAGGATTGGAAGCAAGAAGCAAAATGAGGTTGGAAGACTGCCGCCGTCTACCTGATTTTATTTTATGCACTAGATGCAGGCAGGGCATGAACCTGTGGCATTCCTCATATATGCCAATACAATTATTGTGTGCACTTAATGCAGGCAGGGCATGAACATGTGGCATTCCTCATATAGGCCAATACATTTATTGTGTGCGCTTCATGCAAGCAGTGCCTGAACCTGTGGCATTCCTCATATAGACCAATACAATTATTGTGTGCACTTAATGCAGGCAGGGCATGAACATGTGGCATTCCTCATATAGACCATTACAATTACTGTGTGCACTTAAAGCAGGCAGGGCTTGAACCTGTGGCATTCCTCATAGAGACCAATACAATTGTTGTGTGCGCTAGATGCAGGCAGGGCCTGAACCTGTGGCATTCCTCATATAGACCAATACAATTGTTGTGTGCGCTTAATGCAGGCAGGGCCTGAACCTTTGGCATTCCTCATATAGACAAATACAATATTTGTGTGCTCTTAATGCAGGCAGGGATAGTAACTGTGGCATTCCTCATATAGACCAATACAATTATTCTGTGCGCTAGATGCAGGCAGCGCATGAACCTGTGGCATTCCTCATATAGACCAATACAATTATTGTGTGTGCTAGATGCGCGCAGGGCATGAACCTGTGGCATTCCCCATACAGACCAATATAATTATTGTGTGCGCTTAATGCACATAGGGCCTGAACCTGTGGCATTCCTCATATAGGCTAACACAATTATTGTGTGCGCTAGATGCAGGCAGGGCATGAACCTGTGGCATTCCTCATATAGACCAATACAATTATTGTGTGCGCTTAATGCAAGCAGGGCCTGAACATGTGGAATTCCTCATATAGACCGATACAATTATTGTGTGCACTTAATGCAGGCAGGGCATGAACATGTGGCATTGCTCATATAGATCATTACAATTACTGTGTGCGCTTAATGCAGACAGGTTCTGAAACTGTGGCATTCCTCATATAGACCAATACAATTATTGTGTGCGCTTAAAGTAGGCAGGGCTTGAACCTGTGGCATTCCTCATAGAGACCAATACAATTGTATGCGCTAGATGCAGGCAGGGCCTGAACCAGTGGCATCCTTCATATACACCAATACAATTGTTGTGTGCGCTTAATGCAGGCAGGGCCTGAACCTGTAGCATTCCTCATATAGACCAATACAATATTTGAGTGCGCTTAATGCAGGAACGGATAGTAACTGTGGTATTCCTCATATAGAACAATACAATTATTGTGTGCGCTAGATGCAGGCAGAGCATGAACCTGTGGCATTCCTCATATAGACCAATACAATTATTGTGTGCGCTAGATGCTGGCAGGGCATGAACCTGTGGCATTCCTCATATAGACCAATACAATTATTTTGTGTGCTCGATGCAGGCAGGGCATGAACCTGTGGCATTCCTCATATAGACCAATACAATTATTGTATGTGCTAGATGCACGCAGGGCATGAACCTGTGGCATTCCTCATACAGACCAATACTATTATTGTCTGCGCTAGATGCAGGCAGTGCAAGAACCTGTGGCATTCCTCATACAGACCAATACAATAATTGTGTGCGCTTAATGCACATAGGGCCTGAACCTTTGAAATTCTTGGTATAGATCAATACAATTATTGTGTGCGCTAGATGCAGGCAGGGCCTGAACCTATAGCATTCGCCGTATACATCTATACAATTATTGTGTGCGCTAGATACAGGCATGGCCTGAACCATTAGCCTTCCTCATATAAGCCAATACAATTACTGTGTGCGCTAGATGCAGTCAGGGCCTGAACCTGTGGCATTCCTCATATATGCCAATACAATTACTGTGTGTACTAAATGCAGGCAGGGCCTGAACCTTAGGCCTTCCTTCTATAGTGCGACACAATTATTGTGTGCGCTAGATGCAGGCAGGGCCTGAACCTGTGGCATTCCTCATATTAGCAAATACAATTATTGTGTGCGCTTACTGCAGGCAGGGCCTGAACCAGTGGCATTCCTCACATTGGCTAATACAGTTACTGTGTGTGCTAGATGCTGGCAAAGCCTGAACCTGTGGCATTCCTCATATAGACCAACACAATTATTGTGTGCGCTAGATGCAGGCAGGGCCTGAACCTGTGGCATTCCTCATATAGGCCAACACATTTATTGTGTGCGCTTAATGCAGGCAGGACATGAACCTGTGGCATTCCTCATATACACCAACAACATTATTGTGTGCGCTTAATGCAGGCAGGACATGAACCTGTAGCATTCCTCATATAGACCAATACAATTATTGTGTGCGCTTAATGCAGGCAGGGCCTGAACGTGTGGCATTCCTCATATAGACCAATACAATTACAGTGTGCGCACGATGCAGGCAGGGCATGAACCTGTGGTATTCCTCATATAGACCAATACAATTACTGTTAGCGGTTAATGCAGGCAGGGCCTGAACCTCTGCCATCCCCATATAGACCAATAGAATTACTGTATGCGCTTAATGCAGACAGGTCCTGAAGTTGTGACATTCCCCGTTTAGACCAAAACAATTATTGTGTGCGCTGGATGCAGGCAACGCCTGAAGCTGTGGCATTTCTCATGTAGATCAACATAATTATTGTGTGCGCTACATGCAGGCAGAGCATGAACCTGTGGCATTTCTCATATATACCAATACAATTATTGTGTGCGCTAGATGCAGGCGGGGCATGAACCTGTGGCATTCCTCATATAAACCAATAGAATTATTGTGTTCGCCTAATGCTGGTAAGGCCTGAACCTGTGGCATTCCTCATATAGACCAATACAATTATTGTGTGCGCAAGATGCAGGCAGGGCATGAACCTGTGGCATTCCTCATATAGACTAATACAATTATTGTGTGCGCTTAATGCAGGCAGGGCCTGAATCTTTGGCATTACTCATGTGGACCAATACAAAATTTATGTGCGCTTAATGCAGGCAGTGATAGTAACTGTGGCATTCCACATATAGACCAATACAATTATTGTGTGTGCTGAATGCAGGCAGGGGATAAACCTGCGGCATTCCTCATATAGACCAATGCAATTATTGTGTGTGCTAGATGCACGCAGGTCATGAACCTGTGGCATTCCTCATATGGAACAATACTATTAATTTCTGCGATATATGCAGGCAGGGCCTGAACCTGTGGCATTCGTGAAACCGACCAATACAATTATTGTGTGCGTTTTTGCAGGTAGGGCCTGAACCTGTGGCATTCCTCATATAGGCCTTTACAATTATTGTTAGAGCTAGATGCAGGCAGGGCCTGAACCTTTGAAATTCCTGGTATAGATCAATACAATTATTGTGTAAGCTAGATGCAGGCAGCACCTGAACCAGTGGCCTTCCTCACAAAGGCCAATACAATTACTCTGTGCGCTAGATGCAATCAGGGACTGAACCTGTGGCATTACTTCTATAGACCAACACAATTATTCTGTGCGCTTTATACAGGCAGGGCACGAACCTGTGGCATTCCTCATATAGACCAATACAATTATGATGTGTGCTGGATGCAGGCAGGGCATGAACCTGTATCATTCGTCCTACAGACCAATACAATTATTGTGTGCAATATATGCAGGCAGGGCCTGAACCTGTGGCATTCCTCATATAGGCCAATACAATTATTGTGTACGCTTAATGCAGGCAGGGCATGAGCCTGTGGCATTCCTCATATAGACCAATACAATTATTGTGTACGCTTAATGCAGGCACGGCCTGAACCTGTAGCATACCTCATATAGACCAGTACAATTATTGTGAGCACTAGATGCAGGCAGGGCATGAACCTGTGGCATTCCTGATATAGACCAAGACAATTATTGTGTGCGCTTAATGCAGGCAGGGCCTGAACCTGTGGCATTCCTCATATGTGCCAATACAATTATTGTGTGCGCTTAATGCAGGCACGGCCTGAACCTGTAGCACACCTAATATAGACCAATATAATTATGGTGTGTGCTTAATGCAGGCAGGGCCTGAACCTGTGGCATTCCTCATATAGACCAATACAATTATTGTTTGCGCTAGATGCAGGTAGGGCATGGACCTTTGGCATTCCTCAAAAAGACCAATAAAATTATTGTGTGGGCTAGATGCAGCCAGGGTCTGAACCTGTGGAATTCATCATATAGACCAAAACAATTATTGTGTGCGCTAGATGCAGGCAGGGCAAGAGCCTGTGGCATTCCTCATATAGGCCAATACAATTATTGTGTGCGCTTCATGCAGGCAAGGCATGAACCTGTGGCTTTCTCATATAGACCATTACATTTATTGTGTGCGCTTAATAGACGCAGGGCATGAACCTGTGGCATTCCTGATATAGACCAAAACAATTATTGTGTGCGCTTAATGCAGGCAGGGCCTGAACCTGCGGCATTCCTCAAATAGGCCAGTACAATTATTGTGTGCGCTAGATGCAGGCAGGGCATGAACCATTGGAATTCCTCATATAGACCAATACAATTATTGTGTGCCATTAGATGCAGGCAGGACATGAACCTGTGGCATTCCTCATACAGGCCAATACAATTATTATGTGCGATTGATGCATTCAAGGCATGAACCTATGTCATTCTCATATAGACCAATACAATTATTGTGTGCGCTAGATGCAAGCAGGGCATGAACCTGTGGTATTCCTCATACAGACCAATAAAATTATTGTGTGCGTTTAGTGCAGGCAGGGGTGAACCTGTGACGTTCCTCATATTGGCCAATACAGTAATTGTGTGCGCTAGAATCAGGCAGGACATGAACCTGTGGCATTCGTCATACAGGCCAATACAATTATTATGTGCGCTTGATGCAGGCAGGGCCTGAACCGGTGGTTTTCTCATATACACCAATATAGTAATTGTGTGCGCTTACCGCAGGCAGGGCATGAACCTGTGGCATTCCTCATATAGACCAATACAATTCTTGTGCTCGCTTAATGTAAGCAGGGAATGAACCTGTGGCAGTCCTCATATAGGCCAATACAATTATTGTGTGCTCTAAATGCAGGCAGGCATGAACATGTGGCATTCCTCATATAGACCAATACAATTATTGTGTGCGCTTAATACAGGCATGGCATGAACCTGTGGCATTCCTCATATAGACCAATATAATTATTGTATGCGCTTAATGCAGGCAGGGCATGAACCTGTGACATTCCTCATGTAAGCCAATACAATTATTGTGTGCGCTATATTCAGGCAGGGCATAAACCTGTGGCAATCCTCATACAGGCTAATACAATTACTGTGTGCGCTTAATGTAGGCAGGGCATGAAACTGTGTCATTCCTGATATTGACCAAAACAATTATTGTGTGCGCTTAATGCAGGCAGGGGCTGAACCTGTGGCATTCCTCATATATGCCAATACAATTATTGTGTGCGCTTAATGCAGGCACGGCCTGAACCTGTAGCAATCCTCATATAGGCCAGTACAATTATTGTGTGCGCTAGATGCAGGAGGGCCTGTAGCATTCCTCATATAGACCAATATAATTGTTGTGTGCGCTAGATGCAAGTAGGGCATGAACCTGTGGCATTCCTCAAATAGTAGAATACAATTATTGTGTGCGCTAGATGCAGGCAAGGCACGATCCGGTGGCATTCCTCATATAGACCAATACAATTACTGTGTGTACTTAATGCAGGCAGGGCATGAACCTTTGGCATTCCTCATATAGACCAATACAATATTTGTGTGCGCTAGATGCAGGCAGTGCCTGAACCTGTGGAATTCCTCATATAGACCAACACAACCATTGTGTACACTAGATGCAGGCAGGGCCTGAACCTGTGGCATTCCTCATATTGGCCAGTACACTTATTGTGTGCGCTTTATGCAAGCAGGGCATGAACCTGTGCCTTTCTCATATAGACCAATACAATTATTGTGTGCGCCTAATGCAGGCAGGGCATGAAACCGTGGAATTCCTCATATAGACCAATACAATTATTGTGCGCGTTTAATGTAGGCAGGGCATGAACCTGTGGCAGTCCTCATATAGGCCAATTCCATTATTGTGTGCGCTTAATGCAGGCAGGGCATGAACCTTCGTCATTCCTCATATAGGCCAATACAACTATTTTGAGCGCTTAGTGCATGCAGGGCATAAACCTGTGGCATTCCTCATATAGACCAATACAATTATTGTGTGCGCTTAATGCAGGCAGGTCATGAAACTGCGGCATTCCTCATATAGGCCAATTCAATTATTGAGTGCGCTAGATGCAAGCAGGGCATGAACCTGTGGCATTCGTCATACAGACCAATAAAATTATTGTGTGCGCTTAATGCAGGCAGGGGTGAACATGTGGCATTCCTCATATAAGCCAATACAATTATTGTGTGCGCTAGATGCAGGCAGGGCATGAACCTGTGGCATTCCTCATATAGACCAATACAATTATTGTGTGCGCTTAATTTAGGCAGGGCATGAACCTGAGGCTTTCTCATATAGACCAATGCAATTATAGTGTGTGCTTAATGCAGGCAGGGTAAGTAGCTGTGGCGTTCTTCAAATAGATCAATTCAACTATTGTGTGCGCCTAATTTTGGCAGGGCATAAACCTGTGGTATTCCTCATATAGGCCAATACAATTATTATGTTCGCTTGATGCAGGCAGGGCCTGAACCGGTGGCATTCTCATATAGACCAATACAGTAATTGTGTGCGCTTAATGCAGGCAGGGCATGAACTTGTGGCATTCCTCATATAGACCAATACAATTCTTGTGCGCGCTTAATGAAAGCAGGGCATGAACCTGTGGCATTCCTCATATAGACCAATACATTTAGTGTGTGCGCTTAATACAGGCAGGGCTAGAACCTGTGGCATTCCTCATATAGACCAATATAATTATTGTATGCGCTTAATGAAGGCAGGGCATGAACCTTTGGCAATCCTCATATAGTGAAATACAATTATTGTGTGCGCTAGATGCAGGCAGGGCATGAACCTGTGGCATTCCTCATACAGGCCAATACAATTATTGTGTGCGCTTAATGCAGGCAGGGCATGAAGCTGTGGCATTCCTCATATGGATCAATACAATTTTTGTGCGTTTAATGTAGGCAGGGCATGAACCGGTGGCATGCCTCATATAGGCCAATACAATTATTATGTGCGCTTGATGCAGGCAGGGCATGAACCTGTGGCATTCTCATATAGACCAATACAATAATTGTGTTCGCTTAATGCAGGCAGGGCTTGAACCTGTGGCATTCCTCATATAGACCAATACAATTATTGTGTGCGCTTAATGCAGGCAGGACATGAAACTGCGGCATTCCTCATATAGGTCAATACAATTATTGTGTGCGCTAGATGCAAGCAGGGCATGAACCTGTGGCATTCGTCATACAGACCAATGAAATTATTGTGTGCGCTTAATGCAGGCACGGGTGAACCTGTGGCATTCCTCATATAAGCCAATACAATTATTGTGTGCGCTAGATGCAGGCAGGGCATGAACCTGTGGCATTCCTCATATAGACCAATAGAATTATTGTGTGCGCTTAATTTAGGCAGGGCATGAACCTGAGGCTTTCTCATATAGACCAATGCAATTATAGTGTGCGCTTAATGCAGGCAGGGCATGTAGCTGTGGCGTTCTTCATATAGATCAATACAATTATTGTGTGCGCCTAATTTTGGCAGGAAATAAACCTGTGGTATTCCTCATATAGGCCAATACAATTATTATGTGCGCTTGATGCAGGCAGGGCCTGAACCGGTGGCATTCTCATATAGACCAATACAGTAATTGTGTGCGCTTAATACAGGCAGGGCATGAACCTGTGGCATTCCTCATATAGACCAATATAGTTATTGTATGCGCTTAATGAAGGCAGGGCATTAACCTTTGGCAATCCTCATATAGTCAAATGCAATTATTGTGTGCGCTAGATGCAGGCAGGGCATGAACCTGTGGCATTCCTCATACAGGCCAATACAATTATTGTGTGCGCTTAATGCAGGCAGGGCATGAAGCTGTGGCATTCCTCATATGGATCAATACAATTTTTTGTGCGCTTAATGTAGGCAGGGCATGAACCGGTGGCATGCCTCATATAGGCCAATACAATTATTATGTGCGCTTGATGCAGGCAGGGCATGAACCTGTGGCATTCTCATATAGACCAATACAATAATTGTGTGCGCTTAATGCAGGCAGGGCCTGAACCTGTGGCATTCCTCCTATAGACCAATACAATTATTGTGCGCGCTTAATGTAGGCGGGGCATGAACCTGTGGCAGTCCTCATATGGGCCAATACAATTATTGTTTGCAATAGATGCATGCAGGGCCTGAACCTGTGCATTCCTCATATAGGCCAATACAATTATTGTTTGCGGTAGATGCAGGCTAGACATGAACCTGTGGCATTTTTCATACAGGCCAATACAATTATTATTTGCGCTTGATGCAGGCAGGATATGAAGGTGTGGCATTGTCATATAGACCAATACAATTATTGTGCGCGCTTAATGTAGGAAGGGCATGTACCTATGTCAGTCCTCATATAGGCCAATACAATTATTTTGAGCGCCTAGTGCATGCAGGGCATGTAGCCGTGGCATTCTTCATATAGATTAAAACGATTATTGTGTGCGCCTAATTTAGGCAGGGCATGAACCTGTGGTATTGCTCATATAGGCAAATAAAACCATTATGTGCGCTTGATGCAGGCAGGGCATGAGCCGGCAGCATTCTCATATATACCAATACAATAATTGTGTGCGCCTAATGGAGGCAGGGCATGAACCTGTGTTATTCCTCATATAGACCAATACAATTATTGTGTGCGCTTAATGCAGGCGGGACATGAAACTGCGGCATTCCTCATATAGGCCAATACAATTATTGTGTGCGCTAGATGCAAGCAGGGCATGAATCTGTGGCATTCCTCATACAGACCAATAAAATTGTGTGCGCTTAATACAGGCAGGGCATGAACCTGTGGCATTCCTCATATAGGACAATACAATTATTGTGTGCGCTTGATGCAGGCAGGGCATGAACCTGAGGCATTCTCATATGGACCAATGCAATTATAGTGTGCGATTAATGCAGGCAGGGCATGTAGCTATGGCGTTCTTCATATAGATCAATACAATTATTGTGTGCGCCTAATTTTGGCAGGGCATCAACCTGTGGTATTCCTCATATAGGCCAATACAATTATTATGTGCGCTTGTAGCAGGCAGGGCCTGAAACGGTGGCATTCTCATATAGACCAATACAGTAGTTATGTGCGCTTAATGTAGGCAGGGCATGAACCTGTGGCATTCCTCATATAGACCAATAGAATTCTTGTGCGCGCTTAATGTAAGCAGGGCACGAACCTGTGGCAGTCCTCATATAGAGCAATACAATTCTTGTGCGCGCTTAATGTAAGCAGGGCACGATCCTGTGGCAGTCCTCATGTAGGCCAATACAATTATTGAGTGCACTTAATGCAGGCAGGCATGAACCTATGGCATTCCTCATATAGACCAATACAATTATTGTGTGCGCTTAATACAGGCAGGGCATGAACCTGTGGCATTCCTCAAATAGGCCAATAAAATTATTGTGTGCGCTAGATGCAGGCAGGTCATGAACCTGTGGCCTTCCTCATACAGGCCAATACAATTATTGTGTGCGCTTAATGCAGGCAGGGCATGAAGCTGTGGCATTCCTCATATGGATCAATACAATTTTTTGTGCGCTTAATGTAGGCAGGGTATTAACCGGTAGCATGCCTCATATAGGCCAATACAATTATTGTGTGAGCTAGATGCAAGCAGGGCATGAACCTGTTGCATTCCTCATACAGACCAATACAATTATTGTGTGCGGTTTATGCAGGCAGGGCCTGAACCTGTGGCGTTCCTCATATAGGCCAATACAACTATTGTGTGCGCTAGATGAAGGCAGGGCAAGAACCTGTGGGATTCCTCATATAGGCCACTACAATTATTGTGTGCGCTAGATGCAGGCTGGACATGAATCTGTGGCATTTTTCATACAGGCTAATATAATTATTATTTGCGCTTGATGCAGGCGGGGCATGAACCTGTGGCATTCTCATATGGACCAATACAATAATTGTGTGCGCTAAATGCAGGCAGGGCATGAACCATTGGAATTCCTCATATAGACCGATACAATTATTGTGCGCGCTTAATGTAGGCAGGGCATGAACCAATGGCAGTCCTCATATAGGCCAATACATGTATTGTGTGCCCTAGATGCAGGCAGGACATGAACCTGTGGCATTCCTCATACAGGCCAATATAATTATTATGTGCGCTTGATGCATTCAGGGCTTGAACCTGTGTCATTCTCATATAGACCAATTCAATTATTGTGTGCGCTAGATGCAAGCAGGGCATGAACCTGTGGCATTTCTCATACAGACCAATAATATTATTGTGTGCGCTTAATTCAGGCAGGGGTGAACCTGTGGCATTCCTCATATAGGCCAATAAAATAATTGTGTGCGCTAGAATCAGGCAGCACATGAACCTGTGGCATTCCTCATACAGGCCAATACAATTATTATGTGCGCTTGATGAAGGCAGGGCATGAACATGTGGCATTCCTCATATATGCCAATACAATTATTGTGTGCGCTAGATGCATGCAGGGCATGAACCTGTGGCATTCCTCATACAGACCAATACAATTATTGTGTGCGCTTAATTTAGGCAGGGCATGCACCTGAGGTATTCTCATATAGACCAATGCAATTATAGTGTCCGCTTAATGCAGGCAGGGCATGAAGCTGTGACATTCTTCATGTAGATCAATACAATTATTGTGTGCGCCTAATTTATGCAGGGCATGAACCGGTGGCATTCTCATATAGACCAATACAGTAATTGTGTGCGCTTCTGCAGGCAGGGCATGAACCTGTGGCGTTCCTCATATAGACCAATACAATTCTTGTGCGCGCTTAATGTAAGCAGGGCACGAACCTGTAGCATTCCTCATATAGACCAATACAATTATGGTGTGCGCTTAATACAGGCAGGGCATGAACCTGTGGCATTCCTCATATAGACCAATATAATTATTGTATGCGCTTAATGCAGGCAGGGCATGAACCTGTGGTATTCCTCATATAGGCCAATACAATTATTGTGTGCGCTAGATGCAGGCAGGGCATGAACGTGTGGCAATCCTCATACAGGTCAATACAATTATTGTGTGCGCTTATAGTAGGCAGGGCATGAACCTGTGGCATTCCTGATATTGTCCAAAACAATTATTGTGTGCGCTTAATGCAGGCAGATCCTGAACCTGTGGCATTCCTCATATATGCCAATAAAATTATTCTGTGGACTTAATACATTCACGGCCTGAACCTGTAGCATTCCTCATATAGGCCAGTACAATTATTGTGTGCGCTAGATGCAGGAAGGCCTGTGGCATTCGTCATATAGACCAATATAATTGTTGTGTGCGCTGGATGCAAGTAGGGCATGAGCCTGTGGCATTCCTCATATAGTACAATACAATTATTGTGTGCGCTAGATGCAGGCAAGGCACGAACCTGTGGCATTCCTCATATAGACCAATACAATTACTGTGTGCACTTAATGCAGGCAGGGCATGCACCTTTGGCATTCCTCTTATAGACCAATACAATATTTGTGTGCGCTAGATGCAGGCAGTGCCTGAACCTGTGGAATTCCTCATATAGACCAACACAACTATTGTGTACACTAGATGCAGGCAGGGCCTGACCTGTGGCATTCCTCATATAGACCAATTCAATTATTGTGTGCGCTTAATGCAGGCAGGGCATGAAACCGTGGAATTCCTCATATAGACCAATACAATTATTGTGCGCGTTTATTGTAGGCAGGGCATGAACCTGTGTCAGTCCTCATTTAGGCCAATACAATTATTGTGTGCGCTTAATGCAGGCAGGGCATGAACCTTCGTCATTCCTCATATAGGCCAATACAATTATTTTGAGCGCTTTGTGCATGCAGGGCATAAACCTGTGACATTCCTCATATAGACCATACAGGTATTGTGTGCGCCTAATTTAGGCAGGGCATGAACCTGTGGTATTGCCCATATAGGCCAATACAATTATTATGTGCGCTTGATGCAGGCACGGCTTGAGCCGGTGGCATTCTCATATAGACCAATACAATAATTGTGTGCGCTAGATGCAAGCAGGGCATGAACCTGTGGCATTCCTCATACAGACCAATAAAATTATTGTGTGCGCTTAATGCAGGCAGGGGTGAACCTGTGGCATTCCTCATATAGACCAATACAATTATTGTGTGCGCTAGATGCAGGCAGTGCATGAACTTGTGGCATTCCTCATATAGACCAATACAATTATTGTGTGCGCTTAATTTAGGCAAGGCATGAACCTGAGGCATTCTCATATAGACCAATGCAATTATAGTGTGCGCTTAATGCTGGCAGGGCATGTGGCTGTGGCGTTCTTCATATAGATCAATACAATTATTGTGTGCGCCTAATATTGGCAGGGCATGAACCTGTGTTATTCCTCATAAAGGCCAATACAATTATTATGTGCGCTTGACGCAGGCAGGGCCTGAACCTGTGGCATTCTCATATAGACCAATACAGTAATTGTGTGCGCTTAATGCAGGCAGGGCATGAACCTGTGGCATTCCTCATATAGACCAATACAATTATTGTATGCGCTTAATGCAGGCAGGGCATGAACCTGTGGCATTCCTCATATAGGCCAATACAATTATTGTGTGCGCCAGATGCAGGCAGGGCATGAACCTGTGGAATTCCTCATACAGGCCAATACAATTATGTGTGCGCTTAATGCAGGCAGGGCATGAAGCTGTGGCATTCCTCATATGGATCAATACAATTTTTTGTGCGCTTAATGTAGCCAGGGCATGAACCTGTGGCATGCCTCATATAGGCCAATACAATTATTGTGTGAGCTAGATGCAAGCAGGGCCTGAACCTGTTGCATTCCTCATACAGACCAATACAATTATTGTGTGCGGTTTATGGAGGCAGGGCCTGAACCTGTGGCATTCTCATATAGACCAATACAATTATTGTGCGCGCTTAATGTAGGCAGGGCATTAACCTGTGTCGGTCCTCATATGGGCCAATACAATTATTGTGTGCGCTAGATGCAGGCAGGGCAAGAAGCTGTGTCAGTCCTCATGTAGGCCAATACAATTATTGTGTGCGCTAGATGCAGGCAGGGCAAGAAGCTGTGTCAGTCCTCATGTAGGCCAATACAATTATTGTGTGCGCTAGATGCAGGCAGGGCAAGAAGCTGTGTCAGTCCTCATGTAGGCCAATACAATTATTGTGTGCGTTTGATGCAGGCAGGGCAAGAAGCTGTGTCAGTCCTCATGTAGGCCAATACAATTATTGTGTGCGTTTGATGCAGGCAGGTGTTGAACCTGTGGCATTCTCATATAGACCAATACAATTATTGTGTGCGTTTGATGCAGGCAGGTGTTGAACCTGTGGCATTCTCATATAGACCAATACAATTATTGTGTGCGTTTGATGCAGGCAGGTGTTGAACCTGTGGCATTCTCATATAGACCAATACAATTATTGTGTGCGTTTGATGCAGGCAGGTGTTGAACCTGTGGCATTCCTCATATAGACCAATACAATTATTGTGTGCGTTTGATGCAGGCAGGTGTTGAACCTGTGGCATTCTCATATAGACCAATACAATTATTGTGTGCGCTTAATTTAGGCTGGGCATGAACCTGTGGCATTCTCATATAGACCAATACAATTATTGTGTGTGCTTAATGCAGGCAGGCCTTGAAACTGTGGCATTCCTCATATAGGCCAATACAATTATTGTGTGCGCTAGATGCAGCCAATACTGAGGGGGAGGGGGGAATATAAGATTGGTAAGGGATTGCAGAGCGTTGGATACAACCTGGAAAAAGAATCGTAGGTTGTTTTTACATTTTATGGAGAGCATTGTCACGTTGTACAGTTAAACCGGTGGGTTATTGTGTACTCGCAATCTTCTGTACTGTTTGTCATTTGGATGTATGCGACATACCACCACAAGCTTTGCGGGACGAAATCATACGTGTGAAGTGATATTCAAAATTGAAAGATAATCTTACAAGTTTAGGTGAGGAGTAATTTGGGAAAATTATGTTGCATTGTATCTAGTGTCATTTATATGAGGATTCTCGACTTTGATTAGAATTAAATCAAGTAAGCACTGTCGCGCACATTTCCGTTCTGCTTTCTCAAAACTGAGCTCTAAAGGACGCAAAACACTAATCTGGTTCATAAAACTTTTGTAATAATGCTTACTGAACACGTGTTTGTTTTGTTCCCTTCAAGTTGTAGAAGAATGGTAGGGGCAGTTATAACATTGTTTCATTCTCGCTTCTCGTGAGCCTCTGCAAGGTACATCTGGCAACAGTGCACTGGCCAGCGCTCTGGCCGTAGGTATCCTAGAGAACATTGACATCTTTGCAGCAACTGCAACACATTGTTCATAGATATTTTATTTATGTGTTAATTGTAAGTTTGTTCCTGTATTACAGTCACGTGCCTTTCTAAGTGTTCCACAAACAGTCTTCTTATAAACGATAATTGTTGTTTCTACGCCATGCTAATCGTGATAAGCATTAGCAGATGCTAGTAGAAGGGAACTAAGAGAATGCGGTAGTCAAATGTTTTAAAAGCTATCGTTATGCGATTGCCATTGAAATTAGCTTCTGTGGTTGGCACTTCCTGTCTGAGAAAAGTATAAGTACTTTACCAAAACTAGCAATATGATGAAAGCGGACAACTCTACCACAAAAAATGCATATGACATAAATTGTGTGTTTTAGCGAGATCTGCATTTTTTGTGTAGTAAGTTTTTGTCTATCTCTAAAGGTTTATCAGTTGTGCAAAATTTTGCAAAAATCAACCAGAATAAAGTGCTCTTCAGAGGTTATTCCCAGAAAATTACAAAATATAAATTTTATTTGTGTTCTGTATAACTTTAATATACGCTATTTTAATCAAAATCCTTTGAGCCTTTTTTTGAGAAAAACAAAATTTTCAAAAATGTTTTCATGTAAAAGGTAGTTTGGAGTACGGGGATTTACTTGAAAATGTTCGTTTTTTATCCCTGGAAGACAATAAACTTAAATATCAAGGTTGGTGTTTATCGGTCTTTTAGTTTCTGAGTTATGCTTTTCACAGACACACTAACGGATTTTGGATTTAGGGTGTCTCAAAGTATATATTTCCGGTGAAATCTCGGTATCGAATTTTTGGGTGCAATACAATGCCTTCTCTACACACTATGTACAATGTACGTGTAGAGAAAGTAAAAACATCTGATGTGTTGCATTCACATGTCTTTCTCTACATTTCTGTAACAAATCTTTATTCAAAAGCATTTCTTCTATCTATTTTATAATAATCGAGATAAACATTACCAGAAATTTTCCTTATTATTTGGTTCCTTGTAACTGAAAAGAAAAAAAATCTAATGTTCCATTCTCATGATATCCTATAGCTGCTCGGTAAACAAACATTTTATTGAAAATATTAAACTGTTATCTACATCATGGTAATAAAGATAAACATAAGCAGAATTAGTCTTATTATAGCTTCCTGTAAGTAGAAGGGAAATAAGAAAATGAAGAGGCTAAAGCGATAGTTTCGCACTTTAAAAGCCGGTCGCTATGTGAAACAATTGAAATTCCAATCTCTTTGCTTGCCGGGAGTAAGCAAACGAGAAAGGCGAAAAAACATGTTTTCACGTTTGAGAAGTTTTGTGGCCTTAAATTGAAACCAATAATCCGGAAAATCTCGAAAATGGTTAACTCTACCAAAAACAAAAACAAAAAAATAAACAAACAAAAAAAGACATAAATTGTGTTTTAACGAGACCAACATGTTTTGTGTAGTAAGTTTTTGTATATATCTTACGGCTGGCCAGTTATATAAACGTCATCCAGAATGAAAATGTCTTCAGAGGCTATTCCCAAAGAATTCAAAACATACATTTCGTTTGTCATAAAAATATCTTAAATGTAAGGTGTTTTAATCGAAATCATTAGAGCTTTTTTTGAGAAAAACAAAATTTTCGAAAAATTTTCCATGTAAAGGCTAGTTTGATTGGGAAAATGTTCTTGAAAATCTTCATGTCGCATCCTTGGAAGATACCAAACCTAAATACCAAGTTTGGTATTTAACAGTCTTTTCGCTTTTGAGCTATGCTGTCCACAGACAGACACACACACAGACACACACACACACATATATACACACACATTAAACTTTTTCTAAAATTGCTTTTTAGGGGGTCACAAAACACGTATTTTCAGTGAAATCTCAGCATGGAATTTTTGGGCGCATTACAACACCCGCTCTATACCTATGTACACAGTATGTGTAGAGAAAGTAAAAAAACTGGGTTTTGCTGTGCAGTCTCTGTAATTCTCTGGCGCCTTACACTGGCCCTAGGCATATCCCACGCTCTGAAAGTATTAAGTGTATTTATTTTACGTTCATTCTCTTATTGAAACTTCGTGTATACATTTTGGAACCTGTAGGGCAGTGCTGAAACAGTTATCAAATCAATTGATTCTAGATTACACGCAGACAAAAAGCTTTTTTCTTTTTAGACAATAAGTACTGTGAATGCGCGGTGTGATAGCTGAAAGGTTAGACTGCTCGCTCGCACTAAAGTGGTCTGGCTTCAATTCCAGGTGCTGGCGTAAAAGTCCTTGCTTAACCGGCATTGGTCTGATGATCCATCTTCTCTTCCCTCTGATTTAGAACCTGTGCTCTTCGCCAGTCGTCTGGCGCCAGGCGCAGGCGTGAAAGTCCTTGCATAACAGGCATTGGTCTGATGATCCATCCTGACTTCCCTCCGATCCAGAGCCTTTGCTCCTCAACAGGCGTCTGACCCAAGGCGCTGGCGTGAATATCCTTGTATAACAGGCATTGGTCTGATGATCCATCCTGGCTTCCCTCTGATCCAGAGCCTGTGCTCCTCAACAGGCGTCTGGCGCCAGGCGCTGGCGTGAAAGTCCTTGTATAACAGGTATTGGTCTGATGATCCATCCTGGCTTCCCTCCGATCCAGAGCCTGTGCTCCTCAACAGGCGTCTGGCGCCAGGCCCTGGCGTGAAAGTCCTTGTATAACAGGTATTGGTCTGATGATCCATCCTGGCTTCCCTCTGATCCAGAGCCTGTGCTCCTCAACAGGCGTCTGGCGCCAGGCGCTGGCGTGAAAGTCCTTGTATAACAGGCATTGGTCTGATGATCCACCCTGGCTTCCCTCTGATCCAGAGTCTGTGCTCCTCAACAGGCGTCTGGCGCCAGGCGCTGGCGTGAAAGTCCTTGTATAACAGGCATTGGTCTGATGATCTATCCTGGTTTCCCTCTGATCCTGAACCTGTGCTCCTCAACAGGCGTCTGGCGCCAGGCCCTGGCGTGAAAGTCCTTGCATAACAGGCATTGGTCTGATGATCCATCCTGACTTCCCTCCGATCCAGAGCCTTTGCTCCTCAACAGGCGTCTGGTGCCAGGCGCAGGCGTGAAAGTCCTTGTATAACAGGCATTGGTCTGATGATCCACCCTGGCTTCCCTCTGATCCAGAGCCTGTGCTCCTCAACAGGCGTCTGGCGCCAGGTGCTGGCGTGAAAGTCCTTGTATAACAGGTATTGGTGTGATGATCTATCCTGGCTTCCCTCTGATCCAGAGCCTGTGCTCCACAACAGGCGTCTGACGCCAGGCCCTGGCGTGAAAATCCTTGTATAACAGGCATTGGTGTGATGATCTATCCTGGCTTCCCTCTGATCCAGAGTCTGTGCTCCACAACAGGCGTCTGACGCCAGGTGCTGGCGTGAAAGTCCTTGTATAACAGGTATTGGTGTGATGATCTATCCTGGCTTCCCTCTGATCCAGAGCCTGTGCTCCACAACAGGCGTCTGGTGCCAGGCCCTGGCGTGAAAGTCCTTGTATAACAGGCATTGGTCTGATGATCTATCCTGGCTTCCCTCTGATCCAGAGCCTGTGCTCCTCAACAGGCGTCTGGCGCCAGGCGCAGGCGTGAAAGTCCTTGTATAACATGTATTAGTCTGATGATCCACCCTGACTTCCCTCCGATCCAGAGCCTGTGCTCCTCAACAGGCGTCTGACGCCAGGCGCTGGCATGAAAGTCCTTGTATAACAGGTATTGGTGTGATGATCCATCCTGGCTTCCCTCTGATCCAGAGTCTGTGCTCCACAACAGGCGTCTGGTGCCAGGGGCTGGCGTGAAAGTCCTTGTATAACAGGCATTGGTCTGATGATCTATCCTGGCTTCCGTCTGATCCTGAACCTGTGCTCCTCAACAGGCGTCTGGTGCCAGGCCCTGGCGTGAAAGTCCTTGTATAACAGGTATTGGTCTGATGATCTATCCTGGCTTCCCTCTGATCCAGAGTCTGTGCTCCTCAACAGGCGTCTGGCGCCAGGCCCTGGCGTGAAAGTCCTTGTATAACAGGTATTGGTCTGATGATCCATCCTGGCTTCCCTCCGATCCAGAGCCTTTGCTCCTCAACAGGCGTCTGGCGCCAGGCCCTGGCGTGAAAGTCCTTGTATAACAGGTATTGGTCTGATGATCCATCCTGGCTTCCCTGCGATCCAGAGCCTGTGCTCCTCAACAGGCGTCTGGCGCCAGGCCCTGGCGTGAAAGTCCTTGTATAACAGGTATTGGTCTGATGATCCATCCTGGCTTCCCTCTGATTCAGAGCCTGTGCTCCTCAACAGGCGTCTGGCGCCAGGTGCTGGCGTGAAAGTCCTTGTATAACAGGCATTGGTCTGATGATCTATCCTGGCTTCCCTCTGATCCAGAGCCTGTGCTCCTCAACAGGCGTCTGGTGCCAGGGGCAGGCGTGAAAGTCCTTATATAACAGGTATTGGTCTGATGATCCACCCTGGCTTCCCTCTGATCCAGAGTCTGTGCTCCACAACAGACGTCTGACGCCAGGCGCAGGCGTGAAAGTCCTTATATAACAGGTATTGGTCTGATGATCCACCCTGGCTTCCCTCTGATCCAGAGCCTGTGCTCCTCAACAGGCGTCTGGTGCCAGGGGCTGAGGTGAAAGTCCTTGTATAACAGGCATTGGTCTGATGATCTATCCTGGCTTCCCTCTGATCCAGAGCCTGTGCTCCACAACAGGCGTCTGGCGCCAGGCCCTGGCGTGAAAGTCCTTGTATAACAGGCATTGGTCTGATGATCCACCCTGGCTTCCCTCTGATCCAGACTCTGTGCTCCACAACAGGCGTCTGACGCCAGGCGCTGGCTTGAAAGTCCTTGTATAACAGGTATTGGTGTGATGATCTATCCTGGCTTCCCTCTGATCCAGAGCCTGTGCTCCTCAACAGATGTCTGGTGCCAGGGGCTGGCGTGAAAGTCCTTGTATAACAGGTATTGGTCTGATGATCCACCCTGGCTTCCCTCTGATCCAGAGCCTGTGCTCCTCAACAGGCGTCTGACGCCACGCGCAGGCGTGAAAGTCCTTGTATAACAGGTATTGGTGTGATGATCTATCCTGGCTTCCCTCTGATCCAGAGTCTGTGCTCCACAACAGGCGTCTGGTGCCAGGCCCTGGCGTGAAAGTCCTTGTATAACAGGCATTGGTCTGATGATCCACCCTGGCTTCCCTCTGATCCAGAGTCTGTGTTCCACAACAGGCGTCTGGTGCCAGGCGCTGGCGTGAAAGTCCTTGTATAACAGGTATTGGTGTGATGATCTATCCTGGCTTCCCTCTGATCCAGAGTCTGTGCTCCACAACAGGCGTATGGTGCCAGGCGCTGGCGTGAAAGTCCTTGTATAACAGGTATTGGTGTGATGATCTATCCTGGCTTCCCTCTGATCCAGAGCCTGTGCTCCTCAACAGGCGTCTGGTGCCAGGCGCTGGCGTGAAAGTCCTTGTATAACAGGTATTGGTGTGATGATCTATCCTGGTTTCCCTCTGATCCAGAGCCTGTGCTCCTCAACAGGCGTCTGGCGCCAGGTGCTGGCGTGAAAGTCCTTGTATAACATGTATTAGTCTGATGACCCATCCTGGCTTCCCTCTGATCCAGAGTCTGTCCTCCTCAACAGGCGTCTGACCCAAGGCGCTGGCGTGAATATCCTTGTATAACAGGTATTGGTCTGATGATCTATCCTGGCTTCCCTCTGATCCAGAGTCTGTGCTCCTCAACAGGCGTCTGACGCCAGGCGCAGGCGTGAAAGTCCTTGTATAACAGGTATTGGTCTGATGATCCACCCTGGCTTCCCTCTGATCCAGAGCCTGTGCTCCTCAACAGGCGTCTGGTGCCAGGGGCTGGCGTGAAAGTCCTTGTATAACAGGCATTGGTCTGATGATCCACCCTGGCTTCCCTCTGATCCAGAGCCTGTGCTCCTCAACAGACGTCTGACGCCAGGCGCTGGCGTGAAAGTCCTTGTATAACAGGCATTGGTCTGATGATCTATCCTGGTTTCCCTCTGATCCAGAGCCTGTGCTCCTCAACAGGCGTCTGACGCCAGGCGCAGGCGTGAAAGTCCTTGTATAACAGGCATTGGTCTGATGATCCACCCTGGCTTCCCTCTGATCCAGAGCCTGTGCTCCTCAACAGACGTCTGACGCCAGGCGCTGGCGTGAAGGTCCTTGTATAACAGGCATTGGTCTGATGATCTATCCTGGTTTCCCTCTGATCCAGAGTCTGTGCTCCTCAACAGGCGTCTGGTGCCAGGCGCTGGCGTGAAAGTCCTTGTATAACAGGCATTGGTCTGATGATCTATCCTGGCTTCCCTCTGATCCAGAGTCTGTGCTCCTCAACAGGCGTCTAGTGCCAGGCGCTGGCGTGAAAGTCCTTGTATAACAGGCATTGGTCTGATGATCTATCCTGGATTCCCTCTGATCCAGAGCCTGGGCTCCTCAACAGGCGTCTGACGCCAGGCGCAGGCGTGATAGTCCTTGTATAACAGGCATTGGTCTGATGATCTATCCTGGCTTCCCTCTGATCCAGAGCCTGTGCTCCACAACCGGCGTCTGACGCCAGGCGCAGGCGTGAAAGTCCTTGTATAACAGGCATTGGTCTGATGATCCACCCTGGCTTCCCTCTGATCCAGAGTCTGTGCTCCACAACAGGCGTCTGGCGCCAGGCCCTGGCGTGAAAGTCCTTGTATAACAGGCATTGGTCTGATGATCTATCCTGGCTTCCCTCTGATCCAGAGTCTGTGCTCCACAACAGGCGTCTGGTGCCAGGCGCTGGCGTGAAAGTCCTTGTATAACAGGTATTGGTCTGATGATCCATCCTGGCTTCCCTCTGATCCAGAGCCTGTGCTCCACAACAGGCGTCTGGTGCCAGGCGCAGGCGTGAAAGTCCTTGTATAACAGGTATTGGTCTGATGATCTATCCTGGCTTCCCTCTGATCCAGAGTCTGTGCTCCACAACAGGCGTCTGGTGCCAGGCGCAGGCGTGAAAGTCCTTGTATAACAGGTATTGGTCTGATGATCTATCCTGGCTTCCCTCTGATCCAGAGCCTGTGCTCCTCAACAGGCGTCTGGCGCCAGGTGCTGGCGTGAAAGTCCTTGTATAACAGGTATTGGTGTGATGATCTATCCTGGCTTCCCTCTGATCCAGAGTCTGTGCTCCACAACAGGCGTCTGACGCCAGGCGCAGGCGTGAAAGTCCTTGTATAACAGGTATTGGTCTGATGATCCACCCTGGCTTCCCTCTGATCCAGAGCCTGTGCTCCTCAACAGGCGTCTGACGCCAGGCGCAGGCGTGAAAGTCCTTATATAACAGGTATTGGTCTGATGATCCACCCTGGCTTCCCTCTGATCCAGAGCCTGTGCTCCTCAACAGGCGTCTGGTGCCAGGGGCTGGCGTGAAAGTCCTTGTATAACAGGTATTGGTCTGATGATCCATCCTGGCTTCCCTCTGATCCAGAGCCTGTGCTCCTCAACAGGCGTCTGACGCCAGGCGCAGGCGTGAAAGTCCTTGTATAACAGGCATTGGTCTGATGATCCACCCTGGCTTCCCTCTGATCCAGAGCCTGTGCTCCACAACAGGCGTCTGACGCCAGGCGCTGGCGTGAAAGTCCTTGTATAACAGGTATTGGTCTGATGATCTATCCTGGCTTCCCTCTGATCCAGAGCCTGTGCTCCTCAACAGGCGTCTGACGCCAGGCGCAGGCGTGAAAGTCCTTGTATAACAGGTATTGGTCTGATGATCCATCCTGGCTTCCCTCTGATCCAGAGCCTGTGCTCCACAACAGGCGTCTGACGCCAGGCGCTGGCGTGAAGGTCCTTGTATAACAGGCATTGGTCTGATGATCCACCCTGGCTTCCCTCTGATCCAGAGCCTGTGCTCCTCAACAGGCGTCTGGTGCCAGGCGCAGGCGTGAAAGTCCTTGTATAACAGGCATTGGTCTGATGATCCACCCTGGCTTCCCTCTGATCCAGAGCCTGTGCTCCTCAACAGGCGTCTAACGCCAGGCGCTGGCGTGAAAGTCCTTGTATAACAGGTATTGGTCTGATGATCCACCCTGGCTTCCCTCTGATCCAGAGCCTTTGCTCCTCAACAGGCGTCTGGCGCCAGGCGCTGGCGTGAAAGTCCTTGTATAACAGGTATTGGTCTGATGATCCACCCTGGCTTCCCTCTGATCCAGAGCCTGTGCTCCTCAACAGGCGTCTGACGCCAGGCGCTGGCGTGAAAGTCCTTGTATAACAGGCATTGGTCTGATGATCTATCCTGGCTTCCCTCTGATCCAGAGTCTGTGCTCCTCAACAGGCGTCTGGTGCCAGGCGCTGGCGTGAAAGTCCTTGTATAACAGGCATTGGTCTGATGATCCATCCTGGCTTCCCTCTGATCCAGAGTCTGTGCTCCTCAACAGGCGTCTGGTGCCAGGCGCTGGCGTGAAAGTCCTTGTATAACAGGCATTGGTCTGATGATCTATCCTGGCTTCCCTCTGATCCAGAGTCTGTGCTCCACAACAGGCGTCTGGTGCCAGGCCCTGGCGTGAAAGTCCTTGTATAACAGGTATTGGTGTGATGATCTATCCTGGTTTCCCTCTGATCCAGAGCCTGTGCTCCTCAACAGGCGTCTGGTGCCAGGCGCTGGCGTGAAAGTCCTTGTATAACAGGTATTGGTGTGATGATCTATCCTGGCTTCCCTCTGATCCAGAGCCTGTGCTCCTCAACAGGCGTCTGGTGCCAGGGGCTTGCGTGAAAGTCCTTGTATAACAGGTATTGGTCTGATGATCTATCCTGGCTTCCCTCTGATCCAGAGTCTGTGCTCCACAACAGGCGTCTGGTGCCAGGGGCTGGCGTGAAAGTCCTTGTATAACAGGCATTGGTCTGATGATCCACCCTGGCTTCCCTCTGATCCAGAGTCTGTGCTCCACAACAGGCGTCTGGTGCCAGGCGCTGGCGTGAAAGTCCTTGTATAACAGGTATTGGTGTGATGATCTATCCTGACTTCCCTCTGATCCAGAGCCTGTGCTCCTCAACAGGCGTCTGGTGCCAGGCGCAGGCGTGAAAGTCCTTGTATAACAGGTATTGGTCTGATGATCCACCCTGGCTTCCCTCTGATCCAGAGCCTGTGCTCCTCAACAGGCGTCTGACGCCAGGCGCAGGCGTGAAAGTCCTTGTATAACAGGTATTGGTGTGATGATCTATCCTGGCTTCCCTCTGATCCAGAGCCTGTGCTCCTCAACAGGCGTCTGGTGCCAGGGGCTGGCGTGAAAGTCCTTGTATAACAGGTATTGGTCTGATGATCTATCCTGGCTTCCCTCTGATCCAGAGTCTGTGCTCCACAACAGGCGTCTGGTGCCAGGGGCTGGCGTGAAAGTCCTTGTATAACAGGCATTGGTCTGATGATCCACCCTGGCTTCCCTCTGATCCAGAGCCTGTGCTCCTCAACAGGCGTCTGACGCCAGGCGCTGGCGTGAAAGTCCTTGTATAACAGGCATTGGTCTGATGATCCACCCTGGCTTCCCTCTGATCCAGAGCCTGTGCTCCTCAACAGGCGTCTGGCGCCAGGTGCTGGCGTGAAAGTCCTTGTATAACAGGTATTGGTCTGATGATCTATCCTGGCTTCCCTCTGATCCAGAGCCTGTGCTCCTCAACAGGCGTCTGGCGCCAGGTGCTGGCGTGAAAGTCCTTGTATAACAGGTATTGGTCTGATGATCTATCCTGGCTTCCCTCTGATCCAGAGCCTGTGCTCCTCAACAGGCGTCTGGTGCCAGGGGCAGGCGTGAAAGTCCTTGTGTAACAGGCATTGGTCTGATGATCTATCCTGGCTTCCCTCTGATCCTGAACCTGTGCTCCTCAACAAGCGTGTGACGCCAGGCGCTGGCGTGAAAGTCCTTGTATAACAGGAATTGCTCTGATCTATCCTGGCCTCCCTCTGATCCAGAGTCTGTGCTTCTCAACTTCTATTTCCAAGGCGCCAATTTTACATAAATATGAACGCGATGTTCATTTGTTTGAACCAAGAACTCATGACCAACTATACTGGATTGTTGCTTTTAAACAAACCTTTCTATGAAAAATTTGATAGTATATCGCGAATAAAATGAAATAGTATTTAGAACTATGCTCCATTTTATCAGCGTAATTATAATAAGAAAAGGCTAATGCATCTCATTCAGCTTTGATTGGCTTTTAGGATATTATACTCGTCAGAGACGACAATGTATAATGAGGGCTGTTGAGCTTGCCATGTTGATTACACTTAACTAATCGTTCCTCACGTATTACTTTCTCTACACGTGCTATATCCATAGTGTACAGAGAAGGTAATTGCATTGCGCACAAAGATTCAATACCGATATTTCACCGGAAATATATATTTTGGGGTTCCCTGAGTCCGAAAAAAGCATTTTTAGAAAAAGGTCCATGTATAACTTTGGCCAGCACAGCTCAAAAATTCAAAGGCCGTTAAATACCAAACTTGGTATTTTGGTTTATTATCTTTTAGGGATGCGACAGTAAGAATTTCAAGAAAATCCCCTAATCCCAAAGTACCCTTAACATCGTAAATGTTTTGAAATGTTTGCTTTTCTCAAAAGTGGCTAACGATTTTGATTAAAATGCGGCATATTAAAGTTATTCACAACACAATTATAACATATTTTGAAACTTCTGGGAATAGCCTCAAAACAGTGTTTTATTCTGGTTGATTTTTATAGAGTTTTTCATAACGGTTAAACCGCAAGAGATAGACAAGAACTTACTACACAAAAAATTTAGATCTTGTTAAAACAAACAATTTATGACATATGCTTTGTTATTGCACAGTTGGCTATTTTCAAGACATTCCTTGTAATTGGTTTCAATTTTAAAATACTTAGACAGGAAGTGTCAGTTTTTCTTTTGTTCTACTCCTGGCCGAGCAGAGAAGTCAATTTTAATGACGAAGGCTATTAAAACATTTGGCTTTCGCTTTGGCAAAGCGCATTCCTATAGTTTGCTTCTATTTATAAGGAACTAACTAACTAATAAGTACATTCATCATGTTGTAGAAAGAAGAGTAATGTTTTGTGAGAAGTCTGTTTGTAGAACGCTAGAGAATGTGATGTGACTGTAACAATTTACAGCTGTGCGAGTTTGTAAAGAAAGTACGTTATTAAAGGGTACACTTTGTCAACCTTTGCTTCAGGTGAGTGCTGACTGGACGCAATTCATTTGTTACAGTAGAAACTGTTTTCAAGTGTTAGTTTATATTGCAATTTTAATGTGAGGAAGTCTGTTTCCATTTAAACGGCTCTACTGATCGCTTAGCCAAAATAAGGATAATTTTGGTGATATTAAAATGTAAGAAGAGTTTATTACAGAATAAACAGAGAAGGATGAGATATTGGAATGTCTTGTATCCTCCGCTCCCTGCCTACGTAGACAAACAACATTTATATTGTTACTGCTACCGTCTTTTGTATGCCAGTTTCGGGTCTGAGAAATATAATAAACATCGTGTAGTAGTTATTCCGATTATTGCGCATTATCCACTAAACCTTTCCTTGACCGCAAGACCAGATTTTATATTTTAGAAAGTGGATCTTTTCTACCAGCTGAAAAAATAGGACTTCTTTACATTGTGTGATGGATAAAACTAAAAAGCGTGTGTTAAGAACGAAGTTTTTCCTTAAATAAAAACTCAGCTTTCCCTTCAATACCATGAAATGAGTAATAACTATTGGAATTAAAGCCTATGCTGTTGAAGGAAACACGAAATATGCATTATAATAATAATAATAATAATAATAATAATAATAATAATAATAATAATAATAATAATAATAATAATAATAATAATAATAATAATAATAATAATAATAATAATAATAATAATAATAATATAAAAGTTAATCGCTAAACGAAGAAGATATCAAATAGCTGAATTGTGAATGACCATTGCACGTCGTTTCTAAACTGTATGTAGAGTTTTATTGTAGCTGATGATGACGCATTCTGAATGGAGTCCATAAAGAAAGAGCCGAGCTAAGACAATACGCGATAGTTGGCTTGGTATCGTACCCTCCCTAGCAGAAGTCTGTCGGGGAGCCAACGGCACGAAACCTGGTATGAGCGTGATGGAGCAATTGGTTTAATGGGGGAAACCGGAGAACTTGAAGAAAACTCGCCCCATTTAAATTGTAATTTGTTACATATATGGCCATGCTTAACATATCTGTTTTTAAGACATTCATGCATAAACATGAACAAATTACTCTTTTCAAATGCCACTTTGGTAATAATTTTTAAGTGAAAAAAAATCTGCTGTGTTCCATTCACAGGACTTCTCTAACTATTCTATAAGCAAACTATTCTTACAAAGTCATATTATTTTAGGTGCATTATGCTAATCAAGATAAACATTAACAGAAGTTGTCTTATTACGTCCTTAAAGTAGAAGGGAAATAAGGGTATATTAGGCTAAAGCGACAGTCAAATGTTTTAAAACCTTTTCGCTATGCCCAAACAATTGGAATTCTGCTCTCATTGCACGGCCAGGTGTAAAACAAGAGAGATATGAAGCGAAAGCTGACTTCCCGTTTAAGAAGAGCAAGTAGTTTAAAAATTGAAACCAATAAGAAGGAATATCTATGAAACGGTCAACTCTACAAAGAAATCACAAGGTATATGACATAAATTGTGTGTGAAGGAGATCTTTGTCTTTTAGTCATGTCTTAACGGCGTACGGAAAGGTGTTCCAGAATGAAGAATTGTTCACAGGTTATTCCCAGAAAATTCAAGGTGTACATGTTGTTTCTCATGAAAACAACTTAAACATATGGTATTGCAATAACAAATTTTAGATCCATTTTTGAGAAAATCAAAATTTTCGAGAAATATTCCATATAAAGGTGTAGTTCGGAGTGAGGGTGGTGTCCTGAAAATCTTCGTGTCGTATCCTTAAAGTATACTAAACTCAAATACCAAAATTGGTGTTCATCAGATTTTTATTTTTTAAGTTATGCTGTCCACATAAACACGCGCATGCACATCTTTTTCTAGCAATGCTTTCTTTGGTTTCAGTGGTGCTCAAAACAAGTATCTCCGGCGAGATCTCGGTCTCGAATTCTTGGGTAGAATACAATAACTTCTCCACATACTATGTGCGTTTACATACGTGCTAGAGAAAGTATAAATGAAAGGGATTTGATATTGAACGTGCAAATTGAAGTTGTACATATGTTAAGAATGTTATGGCTGAGCGCGCACGTTGCTGGAGGCCTCGTAGTGACTGATGTGTGGGCGGAGCTGAAGAAAGTTTTAAAGCTAAATTACCCGCAAGATAACGAAAGACAAAAGAGGCGTGAAATCAATACAGAACGCTTGAGGAAATATCCTCTCATCCGTGCTCTATAGAAAAACCAGTAACAGAATTTACACATGGCACTGAATTTTTGAGCCTGGCTCTATCTATCCAACACGGCTTGTGTAAGTCAAAACTAATTGACAACAATAGTTGGCCCAAAACTAAAGTACTTATGACATTGTAAATCGCCATTGGGGTATGTGATCTCACCTTGTGGTTAGCCGGGAAACATGCGAATCAGCTGGCATGTTGCCATGGTAACTCCATGGTAGAGCAGCAGGCTAGACACCGGGAGATCCGTGATTCAAATCCTGGCTATGGCATTGAATTTTTCAGTCTGACTGTACCTATCCAACTCCTAGCCTACACAGGGCTTGTGTGAAAAAAAAGCCATTAAATTAACATTGAATATTAAGTAAAATTTTACTTTGTCTACTGTGTGTACAATATACTTGGTAGATAGAGAAGGTGTTATATTCCAACAAAAAATTCGATACCGATATTTCACCGGAAATACATGTTTTGAAGACCCCCAATCCAAAGAAATCGATAGCAAAAGTTCGGTGTGTATGTGGACAACATAAAAACGAAAAGTCTGTTAAATACCAAACTTGATTTTAAGTGTAGTATGTTTCAAGGATGCGATACGAAAATGGCTGTAGCGATTATGATTAAAGTGCCGTATATTAAACACTTTTGCATGACAAATGAAATGTATATGTTGCATTTTTTAGAAATAGTCTCTGAAGACCTTCAATTTGGACGACTTTTGTATAACTCGTAAACCGTAAGAAATAGACGAAAACTTACTGCACTAAAAAGGAGAACTCGTTAAAACACACAATTTATGTCATATACTTTTTTTTTTGTAAACTTTTCTCTAACAGGAAGTTGTCTTTCGTTTCAGCTCTCTTTTGTTCTACGGCTGACCTTTGCAAAGCGAACTAAAGTTTGTTTCACATAGTGACTTCTTTTAAAGGATTTTACTGACTTCAAGGTAGTGTATTCCCTCATTCCCATTGTATATAAGCAACTAACAAGTAAGGTCATTTCTGCTAATGATTATAAAATAGAGAGAAGCATAAAAATAGTTTGTTACAGATAGGCAGAGAAAGTCATATGAATATCACACATCAACGTTTTTTTATTTTCGTTGTCTTTTTTCATTTTGGAATTCAATATTTACTTATTGCATATTTAGTTTGCAAAAGAAAAAGAAAGAGAATCTGCGACCATAAATCTCTCAAACTGAAGTAAGCCTTAGTAATTGGAAATGACATGATAATAAAGATTGATTTTTCTGCATAAACTGAGGCTAAGGCGGTGCCGTGGCCGAGTGGTTAGACCACTCGCTTCCCATTTATGTGGCCCGGGTTTCATCCCAAGCGCCCGCATGTGGGATTTGTAATGGACGAAACGGCGTCTGGGCGGGTTTTCTCCGGGACCGTCGGTTTCCCCTGCCACTCATTCCACCACCTTTCCACTTGCTGACTATGGGCCGACCACCCGTTCTGCCGTTGGCTCGAGACCGCATTCAGTCCTACATACGGGGAAACGAGGCTCATGAGCTGGCACCGACCTACTCGCTATGAAAGAAGCTAAAGCTGCGCATGCACATTTGTTTAATAGCGGCAAATAATAACCTAAGGAAGTTTAAGCAGGTACTGGAACAAGAATCATGGAATGAAATTCATGGAGTAAAGGGATTAAACCATCAGTTGAACAACTTTCTAAAATATGTTTAAATCTGATTTCCGGTGAAATACACTAATATGCAAATCGGCAAGAGGAATAGTCCCTGGAACACGTTAGGTAATAAAACTTCATGTAAACGTATCAGGAAACGAAACATTAATAACCCAAACTTAGAATGTTACTATACTCGATATTGTATAAACCTTAGGGAAACAATATGGGCAGTCAAGATATTGCACAATAATAAACAAATATGAACTTCAGAAAACAAAGTACATTTATCTGGAATATAATAAAACGAGAAACGGGTATGTGCCCTCAAGAAAGTCCCCCAGTAATACTAAATACCAACAATCAAATAATTTGCCATCCGCAGAAAGTTTAAAATATTTCCAAAATGTCTTTCTTTTCGTACCAAACAAATTTAATTTAGATTATGGAAATGAGGAATCGACCCCTAAATTTTTGAGGACTTCTTTCTTTGTTAGGGTCCCTGAATTTAACATCACTTTGACAACTCCCTCTGAAATCAATAAATTCTCTTAAGATCCTAAGCTCTTCCGGATATAATGAAATTATAAGCAAAGCTTTAAAAACATGTTCGCGCCAAACAAGCATCCCTCTTATTCATGTAATGAATCATTAAACACTGCATATTTGCTGATAGAAAGAAATTCTCAGTAGTCAAACCCCTTTTCAAAAAAGGCAAAAAGGAGGATGTTACGAATTACAGTCCAATCTTAAGTTTTCGAGAAAGTAATGTTTAACGGATTGTATAATTACATTGAAAATAACAATCTATTTATCCGAGAACAATTCGAATTTAGAAAATGAATATCAACAAGTAATTTGGAAACTTAACGCATGAGGTGTAAACAAGTTTAAATGACAATTTATATGTGGGTGGAATATTTTGTGACCTAGCAAAAGCTTTCGGCTGTGTAAATCATGAGATTTTGATACCGAAACTACAGTTTTATAGTATAAAAAAGGAATATTTAAATTTTTTTACATCATATCTTGAAGCAAGCAAGCAAGGGGTCGAAATTAGTAACCACAATTAATATAATAGCATCTAGGATTGGAAATTAATAAAACATGGCGTTCCCCAAGGATCAAGTTCAGGTCCTCGGCAATTTTTAATTTCCATAAATGACCTCCAATTGTATATAAACAACATTGCTAGTATGTATCTATTTGCAGACACCAGTATTCCGGTGAGAAGTAAGCATGTAAATGAATGTGTTATAAAATTAATTATGATCTAAACTGTATAACAGATTGGTTTAAAGCAAACAAGATTTCAGTAAACCTTAAATTCATAGCTAATCGCTCATTAGTAACCCATCTAAGAAAAAAAGATCAGCGATGCGTTATTACAACGACCTATTTTTTGTTAGTGTTTATCGCCCGATTTTACCACTTGAGGCATCGCAGACGATGACACTCGTGATGCAATGAAGATGGAGTAGCGGGGGGAAACCGGAGAAAACCCGCCTCTGCGCCACAAATCTCGCATGCGGTCACTTTTTTTTTTTTGAAATACAGTACCGGAGTCTGATCAGGACTCCGACACTGTATACCCTACTTTTATTTACTTTGTTTTGCCCTATTATTACTGTTTTCTTACTTTTACAACATACACATATACACAGACATATAACACCCATGCCCAAGGCGGGACTCGAACCCACGATCCCCAGCGCTACGAAGCACCAAAGCGGGACGCCTTGGCGAGCGCGGCCATGGGGACCGGCATCACTTGGGATCTAGGTGAGAGGCAAGTGGTCTAACCACTCGGGCACAACAAGCTAGGTCGTCTAGTAGACGAGCACTTAGATTGGAAGTAGCATATTAATTACATGACACCTTGTACTCAAGCTAGTTTATTTCGCGTATTTTAATTGCACTAACGAGTATGGAAACATTTACTGGGGCAATTCAGTAGACAATAAATACATATAGTTATACGAATAATGTGCAAACAGACATGTAATGAACTCTTTCGTAAACATTGCTTTGTCCATTTTAGAATGTTATACTAATAACCGACATAGCTTTATGATCAATTTGGAAATACATCATTTTAACTCGTCCTAGTGCAAAACTCTTTCACAAAGGTGTATACTATGAAAAAAATATTAAATGCCCTTCTTAGTAATGCTAAGGAAAAAAGTTTAACAAATAAAATATTTTTAAAGCTTCTCTTAAAATAGTGCGTTTGTGACAAGTCATTTTATTCTTAAAAGAATACCTAAATGAATAATGAGCCTAATTGTTTTCTTGCGTTGCCAACATAAAGAGATGTGAAGTGCTATTGCACGGCATTACTAAAGCCGCTTCTCATGGCGGCTACTGGAATGTCGTGACCTGTTTTTCCATACGCAAGGATTGAGGAATGGGAAGCTTTGTCTAGGGGGGATGCCAAACTGTTGCTAACGACACGGGACCAATGGCTGTAGTTCCTTTCCAAATGAAGCCATGCTAAGGATTTTTACACCCGAACCTAGCAAACTAGGGACCAGCATGTTACCACTTTTTAAATTGAGCGTGGTATACGAACTTACACAAATTGTTACAAATACATTACTTGCTTTTAGTTACTTTATTGTGTTCCTGTTATTGGTTTTTCATCATTTCAGAAAAATGTATTAAAAATATAATTTCAGCTGAAGGGTTTAATAATTTTTTATTAAATTGCAATCCCTTCTGGTTGAATTTTGCATAACTGGTAAACCGTAAGAGATAGACAAAAGCTTACTTAAAGGAAACTGTAAATCTCGTTTAAACACACTATTTATATTATCTACATTTTTTCGTGATATTCCTTGTTATTGGTTTCAGCTTTAAAATACATACTGTTCTCATATGGGAACTTGTCAATCCCTGTCCATACAAACAAGGAAACTTCAATCACATAGCAACCAGCTATGGTACTCCCTTATTTCCCTTCTCCTTTACATGGAAACAAATAATACCATTTCTGTAATTTTTTCCTCGATTACCATAGAGTAAATAGAAGAGTAAGCTTTTAAGAATAATTTCTAGCAGAGATGTAGAGAAATTCATGATTTTACTACTTGTGGCATCGCAGGTGATGACACTGATAATGCATGGAATGAAGATGAAGCACCGGTGGAATTTGAAGGCGATGGATACCGGAGTAGCCGAAAAAAAAACCGCTCCTGTCCAGCACAAGTTACACATGCGGTCGCTTGGGATCGAACCCGGGCCGTCTAGGTGAGAGGCGAGTGGTTAAACCACTTGGCTACGGCGCGGCCCTTGTAATGGGATCTGAACCAATTAAGGGTCCTTTTGGCTTAAAAATGGTCGATATTAATGAACCAATTTTGCAGTATAAAATTCCAAGATAATAAGTATACTAAGAAAAGAAGCAAAATATCGAAATTTTAGACACTTTTGCCAAATTCCAAGAACGGCTGGCCAAGAAAATTGGCCTATTACCACAGAATGTGCTTATAAATGTTGAGCATTTTATTTTCACAGTATGAAACATTCTCTGAAGAGGAAGGAAAAGCACGTAGCACTCGTCTTGACTTTGAATTGCTGAATCCCGTCCAATATTCAGTTTGGTATGATATAAGTCATAGAAACTTACAACATTGTTGCAGTATCTTGTGGTGCCTGGCGCGTGCCTAAACAATATTTTGCTTATCGTTTTTTAATGAAATTAGACTTAAGTTTAATTAAATGTGTCATTTATTTAATGTACATTTTTGCCTTTCAGTTACACAATAATTTGCTTAGTCACTTCTGCTGAATTGTCAATATATTTTAGAGGCTGTACCTTATTTTTGTTTTCTCTGCACGTACAATGTATAGAGAAGGAATTGTAATACATTCAAAAATTTGATACCGAGATATCGCCTGAAATACATGTTTTGGGTCCTCTTGAATCCAAAAGAAGCACTTTTAGAAAAAGCTTCGTGTTTGTCTTTGGACAGCTTAGCTCAAAAACAAAAAGACTGTTAAATATGAAATTGGTATTTAAGCTGGTATCTTCCAAGGATGTGACATGAAGATTTTCAAGAAAATTCCCCCACCCCAAACTGACCTTACATGGAACATTTTTAGAAAATGTTGATTTTCTCAAAAAATGGTTTCAACGATTTTGATTAAAATACCTTATGTTTAAGACATTTTTGTGACAAACGAAATGTATATCTTGAATTTTCTGGGAATCGCCTCTGAAGACCTCTTCATTCTGGAAGACTTTTGTATAAGTGGCAAACCATAAGAGATATACAAAAACTTACCACACAAGAAATGTAGATCTCATTAAAATACACAATTTATGTCATATACATTTTTTGTAGAGTTAACTGTTTTCGATATATTCCGATATATTCAATTGTAGCCACTTACGCTTTTCTCAAACGGCAAGACACATTTCTTCTCGTTTATCGTTGGTTTATTGCTGGTAAGGAGAGAGATTGGAATTTGCTTTGTTTCATATAGCGACCGGACTGATGATTTGAATAAAAACTTTATTTACTGAACACATGAAGTGGCTTCTCTTTCACTTACAAGGAACCAAATAATAAGGACAACTTCTGTTAATGTTTATCTGGATAGAAGAATGACCGTTTTGTTAGAGAGATGTAGAGAAAAGGAGGCTTCGGTAGGTAAAAGCACAAAACCAATTTTGGATACAAACTTAAATTCGCTGAGAAAGAGAAAAATGTGGAGGCAGTAAATAGATTTTGCTCTAGAGGTCTATATCTTGTACCCCAGGATTGTTGCATCTCCAACAAGGTTGGTGAAAAACTGCTATAGTCAATTGGTATCATGCTTCCCAAATTGATGGTTGCTCTTAGCGTCCTGTTCTATATTTCTGCTTTGTTTTGCTCGCAGACCTCTTTATCAGGCTTGAGGTTCTAACGGCTTTACTTCCCTCCCGAAAAAAAATGCATCGCCCTCCGCTGGGTTTGAACCCGGGACCTTGGGAACCATAGTCTAGCATGTTACCCCTAAACCACGGAGAATGAAAGACTAGAGACGATTGTGAAGCTGTTATCAAGCCAGAAGTTGACAAATTCCCGTGAGAGAAAATAAAACAAGGAATATCTGGAAAACAGTCAACCCCAGGAAAAAAAAGTATATGACATAAATTGTGTGCTTTAGGAACCTCTACATTTTTTGTGCAGTGAGATTCTGTCCATCTCTTGCAGTTTACTAGTAATGCAAATAAACAAAAAATCTAAAATAAAAACCTCTTTAGAGAATATTTTTAGAAATTTCAAAATATACATTTTATTTGTCATGTAAATGTTTTCAATATGAGATTTTAATCAAAATCGTTAGAGCCATTTTTGAGAATATGAAAATTTTGGAAATTTTTGCATGTAAAGAGTAGTTCGGTGTGGGGTAGAGTTTCTTGAGAACCTACGTGTCACATCCTTGGAAGATAGTGAACTTAAATATCAAGTTTCACATTCAACAGACTTTTCGTTTTTGAGCTATGCTACCTAGTCACACACGGACCTTTTTCTAATTTTGTTTATTTAGGGGTTCCGAAAACAAGTATTTGCGGTGAAATTTCGATATCAAATTTTTTGGTGCAATACAACACCTGTTTAAATAGTACGTGCAGAGAAAGTAAAAATTAATGTGAGGACAATTGTATTGCATTTAATTGAGGTTACAGTGGAGGAGAAAAGGATTTTTGTTGGGATTGTTTTGCTTTTCGTAATCAAATGGCAAAGGTAACTAAAATTGTGTAGCAGCTTAGGCATGAGCTTAGTTGCGAGCTTTGTAATGTAACATGTATTGCCAAGTGATGGATCAAGGTTTCCCTCGGGATGATCTAGTTTGTGTGGCAGAAACTGCTCGCCGGTATCCCTAATGTATACAAGCTATTTGTGTTGATAATTAAGAGCCGTTTAGTGACATTTGCTTCATTTCAGGACTTACAGTTTTACATATTAAGACTTTGTGTGCTTGCCTTTCACTTTAATTAAAATTTCAATTCGCTTAGCCATACCTTCTATTAAAATAGAAACGTTTTTCTTAATCTCTTCATCGTAGTGCCATATTTCTATTGGTCTGTATCAGTTGCACCGTAGTTCTCTCTCTTTTTTTGCTTGTTCAATCTACTTTTCACAATTGCCCATACATTATGAATTGGGTTCATCCGTACATTGCCAGGCCATAGCAATATTTTCACCATTACTGACTTGGTATTTCCACAACTTTCCATACCTAGATAGAGGTGAGCCACACATGATTCCAAAACTTCCTCCTTTGGGGTTCTTCTTACATATTGGCTGCTTTCTTCATATATGCAGAACACGGATTCGTCAGAAAAGGAGACCTACAGTAGAAAAATAAATTGTTTTCTCACAAAAAGTGAAATATGGGTGAAATATATCCTTTTAGAGTATGTGGTATACGTCCTCATAAACATTTTTAACAATGTTTCTAAGTGTTTGTTGACGTATGGAATTAAAAATAGGGCTACAAGTGACCTTGCTCCAATCATAAGCTCATTACAGATGCTACTTTTGCTGGAAGCCTAGACCAGAACAGGTTTACACTCTGCCCCATAACCTCAAACATCCATTGCATGTTTGAAAATTAACGTAAGCCTCTCTATTAACAGTAAAATAGTTATTTATGAATACAATTTACCTAGAAATCAGTTGTGCTGCTATAAACACACTAAGGCAAGCAATGCGTGCAAGTCCATTTATACACCACAAACAGCTGCCTGGCTTTATGCAGTGTTGCCAGCATTATTTCAAACTCATGGGTACTAACCTGTGGCTGAAAGTCAACTTAAAATCCTTTATAACTATAACAGCAAAACAAAATCCCAATTACTTAAGTTTCAGGTGTCTACAGCCAAGAAAATGCAGAAAAAGTAAAATGTTTTCTTTGAGTCTAATAATTTTCACACCTCTGTACACAAGTCATGCGTTCATTTTGGCTGGGGTAGGTGTAACCTTGAGTGGGTGGGCCTCGTTGTATCGGAGCTGAGTTTTAATATTGTCTACGCGCTTTCTAGGCCAGCAGTCATTCTGATTGTGTTGCTACCTCATCTTGTCTTCATATCCATGGGTCTGGAATAGTCTTGCACAGGGTATAAGTTTAGCCCTGGACTGCCAGTATTGTCGATTTAATATGGAAGAATGTTTGTGATGGACTAGAAAAAGTGCCCTTTACAAATTTGGACAGTCTTCAAGCCATGACAAGGTGAAAATGTCAAGAACATTTTCCTCCTTCCATTCAGCGTTGACATGCCAATCCTCAAACCACTTTTGCTTCATCTGATGAAAACAGTGATTCATATAATATCACCTCTAATGCCTTAGTCGGACGGAGCTCAATAATCTTAATAGAGTTAGACCCATGAAAACGAATGCGTTGTAGAATAACAAATTGCAGAACTTGACATAGGGAGTTTTCTGTTTTAACACCAATTTGGTGTGTTTGACATCATCCAAAGGATTAGTATTTCATCATTGATAGTTGAACTAGAGGCATCAATGCATTTTTTCTTCACGGTAGAAATGAGTATCCCATTTGAAGGAGGACGATGAACATGTGCCTTTGGCCACCACTGCACCCGGAACACTTATTTGCAACTAAACACACCGTTCCCAACAAAAGTTCATCGTGTAGGAGCTATGCAAACCTGAAGATTGGCTCACAGCTTTCTAGATATCAATAAGACTGGCAATTGTGAATCTCTAATCAAACATGAACTGAGAGCTGACTGTGGAATACCAATAAAGGTTTACTACATTTTATGTCACTTGGAGATATTTCGATGAAATATATATATATATATATATATATTGTGTTCATAAATTTGTTTTATATTGTGTACTTTCAAAGTCATGTGTTATTCCTTGTCTTTGTAAATTTTATAAATTTCAGTACTCGTGAATAATATGATATAATTAAAAGCATGTATCTGGGAAAGGTTGACATATTAGGTAAAAGGAATACTGCTATATTGAGGCCTTAGATTTCAATAAATACTCTTAAAACAGTGGAATAAAACAGCTGAGTAAAATGTTGTCGAACAGTGCAGTAGTTGGGCAAGACCCGCGGATCTGGAGTGCAAGCAACAAGTGAAGGTCCCTCAGAGCAAGAAATAAAAACTAAATGTTAGTGACTACTGTTTGTGATTATCAGGGCTAGCACCTTGTGATGTGTGTGCTAATAGAAGGTACATAAATACACTGATTTACGGGAACTAACAATTTTAATATTTAGGTACATTCAATTGCTGTTGCGCAACAAGTCATCAGCATCGTTATGTTTCTCAAGATACATAGATTACAATGTACAACATACACTCATAACGTCAACAGCATATTTTATATTATGAAAAACTTCACTCTACGTCACAAGATGTGATTGGAACAGTGGCGGCTCGTAGCCAAATTTTCTGGTGGGACACAATTTTAAGATTGACTAAACTTAAAACTAAATTGAATGTTATTTATGGACGCTCTTTAACTGCTACGTCTCTAAGCGTCCCATTCTATTTTAGGCGCGAAAGACCACTTAATATTGCTTATCAGTCTTGAAGTTTTTTTTACGTGCCGTAAATCTACGACACGGTATCAGTGACTTTACTTCCCTTATGGAGGAAGGGATTTTTACGCCTGAAAAAAAATGAGCCGGGTTTGAACCCGCGACCTTGAGAACCCGAGTCTAGCATGTTACCCCCTTGATCACGAATGACGACAGACTAAAATTAGTGGATACTAAAAGCTATCAGTAAAAATTAAATGCTAATTTGTGTATTAGCACTAACCTTTGTAATGAAGTCCATCCGTCGATCCTTTGCTTGAAAAATACTTCCATAGCTCTTTGATTCAAGTCAGAAACTGAACGCGACATATTCCGAGAAATTTGAACACGAACCGTCACCTTCACTGTTTATCATATGTCAACAACATAATCCGAGAGGTGAGCCTGCTGCAAATTAATGCATAGCTCGTCTTAACAGCTGATGCACTTGACTTTAAGGTTCCAGTCTTCAATACTACGTTACACAATTTTAATAGCTTATGTATGTCAATTACAATGTTCACGATGTTTCTTTTCACAAACGAAGCTCGCTTTTCTCTCAGAAAATTATGGAAACTACCCTTAAAGTAAAGTAGATCGCGATATTAATGTCTTGAGTATTTTCTTTATAAGCAATTTTACACTTTACAAACCATCGCCTTCTTTCCTAACAGTGTTTAGGATTTTCCCTCTTAAGGCGAGTTTTAACACTGTCATTTCTTTGATTGCTAACAGCTGATAAATCGGCATATTATTCCGCAGCTAATTTCACCAAATTATTCTCCAGCCTATTCGATTACATTTCATTAACACGTGAAATACATTCAAGGCACACTTTCACCAGTTTACGCTTAAGCATTCATTCTCAAAACACTAGCCACTAATCACCTCGCAGGTAAGGTCCATTTTACCGTTTGTTCATGTCAATAGTTTCAATAACTATTGGTCATTTTGCCCTTTCCTGTTTTCAAGTGAAGCTGTGAAGCTTCAAATGTATCACGAATCTATTTCCTAGTAAACTTAGGGTAATTACACAACACACTGCTTGTGCGCATTGAGCTTTGGTGCGCGAGCGTAACCTGTCGCCTGCTTGGCAGGGAGGAGAGAATACCCATTTTTATCACATAAGCTTCCTTTTGTATATTTCGTTCGGGAGGTTTATATATCAACTTTGTTTTCAAATAAGGAGACATTCAAACTTAAAAAATTGTTATTATTTACTCTTACACGTGAATAATCTTTGGCTAAATATTTTTGTCAGGGATTTGACTCTAACTTTTGCTTATTGTCGGTTCCTATTTTCCCTTTGCGCATGCGCAGCAAATGACCACAGAGGCTTTGGTGTCCTAAGAGGCCGGTCCCCAATGGCCACGCTCGCTAAGGCGTCTCGCTTTGGTGCTTCGAGGGCAGGGGGTCGTGGGTTCGACTCCCGCCTTGGGCATGGGTGTTATATGTTTGTGCAATGTGTATATGTTTGTGTAAAGGAACAATAAAACCAGTAATCATACAGGGGGGAATGTAAATAGGGGATACAGCGAAAGAAAAAAAAGGAGAACCTTCCCCTCTCGGCCCCTTGAGCACCTCACCCACAAATTAACTGCATCTGAAAGCATGGAATACTTCTGCGCGTGCGCCACAAAGTCGCTTGTGTCCGAAAAATGCGGCCGGTTACTACTTCCGACAGCCATCTTCACTACAACTGTCCAGTGTGCATAGTAGGTTTAACTTTATACAAAATGCGTCATAGATTATAATTGTCTGAAATTGTTGTAAGGAGGGCACGTGCCGGCCGCCACTGGATTGGAATAAAACGATAATAAGACACATCGACTATTGGGCAAGATATCTCATGAGTAATTGTTTTCGTAGCAACGCCTCCTACCACATTTCGTATTTTACGTATTATTGAAAATCCAACATTTTTTTTCTGAACACTATCTTCATTTTGTTTTTCACACGGTCTAAAACAGGTGTCTAGAGTCTCTTATTAATTGCTTGCACAAGTTCATCGACAGCTTTCAGGGCTCGAGGCATTTCAACGTTCCATGTGTTATTGTAGATATATCTGCAAAGTTCTTCTGTATGAATTGCAAATCCTCATGCAATCCATTTAAAGTAAGAGATTGAACAATCTTAATTGAAGAGTATGCACTATCATCAAAGGCATTAATTACCTGCAAAACAGTATTGTAATATGCAGCATATTATACTGCTGCGTCGAGCCACGTTCCCAACGCGTTACTACAGGTTGTTTAATGCGACACGTGCAGCCTCCAATGAAGGTCGGTCTCTATTCGGTATGCGCATGTGTCCCGCTATCGGTCCCCAAGATGCTATCCCTAGTATTTACATATGCCAAAGGTGCAATGAGTGCAGTAGGGTGAATTATTTTGCTTGTGGGTGTACACTTATGCAGAATCTCTCATCATAGGGATGAAAACGTCAGATGCTAAGAGCTACTACTACGTTCTCTAATGTTTTGCAGGAAAATATTAACATAAATAGTAGAGATGCTAAATTTAAATTAAACACAGCAGCTGCCTGCAGTACATAATTACAAATTTGAGGGCACCAGTTCGCAAGAAACGGTTAACAAAAACACCTGTTAGGCTAGAACGCATAGTACTCGACGTTAAATCTCAGTCACTCTTAGTGAATGTAAGAAATGTCCTGTAGATTGTAAAAAGTAAAAACTTAACAGAGTTCTTTTTTTTTTCTTAACCAAATTGGTTCACAGGTTTGGGGAATTTCAAAGATGAAAATTGCAAAGAGGGCGCAAACCAGAAGACTGTCTCCTGGTTGGTTGAGGGTTGCGCATTTGAGCCTGGACTTCTGATCTTCAGTAGCTGGGGAGGGTCCCACCACTAGCCAATCGGCCAGGACTAGGTACGATTATATTATACCAAACTCCAGGTGAGTGGGACGGCGAGCCTACCGTATCCCCTGTGTAGCCCTGTTATCCCAGATAGGTGACCCCTCGTTGGGCCCTGTGGTGGGTGGCTAGCACTGGGGGATGAATGGCCTCCAAAACAAAACAAAAAATTAGTTTAATGTTAGGAAAGGAGGTAGTCGAGTCCAGTGGTCCTTGCTTCTTGGTAAAACATAGGACAGAGGACGGAAAGAGATTTACAACCGTTAGCCCATTTATTAAACAAAAAGGTCCAGACAAAATAGCTGGTCCGGTGAAGTCATGCACTCGCTCTCGTAATGGTACGCTCCTGGTTGAAGCAGTCTCCGCATCCCAGGCATCACCTCTGTGTATAGCGTTCAGCGGAGAGTTAGTGATGAATTTGTGCATACTCGTGGAGAGATTGTTACAGAGAAGGGAACAGAGTGCGAGAGAGACAGAGAGAGAGAGAGAGAGGGAGGAGAGCTTGTTAAAGGGAAGGGAAGAGAGCGCGATAGGGAGGGTGGAGAGCTTGTTACAGAGAAGGGAAGAGCGTGCCAGAGAGAGAGAGAGAGAGAGAGAGAGAGAGAGAGAGAGTTGGAGAACCTGATACAGAGAAGGGAAGAGCGTGCCATAGGGAGAGTGGTGAGCTTGTTACAGAGAAGGGAAGGGCGTGCGATAGGGAGAGTGGTGAGCTTGTTACAGAGAAGGTAAGACCGTGCGAGAGAGAGAGAGGTGGACAGCTTGTTACAGAGAAGGGAAGAGCTTGCGATAGGGAGGGTGGAGAGCATGTTACAGAGAAGGGAAGGGCGTGCGATAGGGAAGGTGGAGAGCTTGTTACAGAGAAGGGAAGAGCGTGCGAGAGAGAGAGGTGGAGAGCTTGTTACAGAGAAGGGAAGAGCTTGCGATAGGGAGGGCGGAGAGCTTGTTACAGACAAGGGAAGAGCGTGCGATAGGGTGAGTGGAGAGCTTGTTACAGAAAAAAGAAGAGCGTGCGAGAGAGAGAATGGGGGGGGAGACCTATTTACAGTGAAGGGATGGGCGTGCGATAGGTGGAGCGGAGAGCTTGTTACAAAGAAAGGAAGGGCGTGCAATAGGGACAGTGGAGAGCCTGTTACAGAGAAGGGAAGAGCGTACGAGAGAGAGAGAGAGAGAGAGAGGGTGGAGAGCTTGTTACAGAGAACGGAAGAGCAAGCGATAGTGAGAGCGGAGAGCTCTTTAGAGAGAAGGGAAGGGGGTGCGAGACAAAGAGGGGGAGGACTTGTTACAGAGAAGGGAAGGGCGTGCGATAGGTGTAGTGAAGAGCTTGTTACACAGAAGGGAAGGGCGTGCGATAGGGAGGGTGGAGAACTTGTTACAGAGAAAGGAAGGGCTTGCGAGAGAGAGGAGGAGAGCTTGTTAGAGAGAAGGGAAGGGCATGCAAGGAGAAAGAGGGGGGGAGAACTTGTTAGAGAGAAGGGAAGGCCATGCGAGAGAGAGAGAGGGGGAGAGCTTGTTAAAGAGAAGGGAAGGGCGTGCGAGAGAGAGAGAAGGAGAGCTTGTTAAAGAGAAGGAAAGGGCGTGCGACAGGGAGAGTGGAGAGCTTGTTACAGCGAAGGGAAGAGCGTTCAATAGGGAGAGTGGAAGGCTTGTTATAGAGAAGGGAAGGGCGTGCGAGAGAGAGAGAGAGAGGGGGGAGAGCTTGTTGCAGAGAAGGGAATAGAGTGCGAGAGAGAGGGGGAGAATTTGTTACAGAGAAGGGAACAGAGTGCGAGAGAGAGGGGGAGAGCTTGTTACAGAGAAGGGAAGAGAGTGCGAAAGAGAGGGGGAGAGCTTGTTACAGAGAAAGAAAGAGAGTGCGAGAGAGAAGGGGTGAGCTTGTTACAGAGAAGAAGAGTGCGAGAGAGAGGTGTTGAGCTTGTTACAGAGAAGGAAGGAGAGTGCGAGAGAGAGAGAGGGGGAGAGCTTGTTACAGAGAAGGGAAGAAAGTGCGAGAGAGAGTGGAGAGCTTGTTACAGAGAAGGGAAGGGCGTGCGAGAGAGAGGTGGAGGGCTTGTTACGGAGAAGGGAGGGGCGCGCCATAGGGAGGCTAGAGAGGTTGTTACAGAGAAGGGAAGAGCTCGCGATAGGGAGAGTGGACAACTTGTTAAAGAGAAGAGAAGAGCGCGCGATAGGGAGGCTGTAGAGCTTGTTACGGAGAAGGGAAGAGCGTGCGAGAGAGATAGAGAGAGAGGGAGGGGGATGGATTTTTACAGAGAAGGAAAGAGAGTGCGAGAGAGAGGGGAGGAGTTTGATACAGAGAAGGGAAGAGCGTGCGATAGAGGGAGTGGTGAGCTTGTTACAGAGAAGAGAAGAGCGCGCGTTAGGGAGGCTGGATAGCTTGCTACAGAGAAGGGAAGAGAGTGCTAGAGAGAGGGGGAGAGCTTGTTACAGAGTAGGGAAAAGCGTGCGATAGAGAGAGTGGAGAGCTTGTTACAGAGAAGTGAAGGGCGTGCGATAGGGAGGGTGGAGAGCTTGTTACAGAGAAGGGAAGAGACTGCGAGAGAGAGAGAGAGAGAGAGAGAAAGTGTGAGAGTGGGGAGCTTGTTACAGAGAAGAGAAGAACGTGCGATAGGGAGGTAGGAGAGCTTGTTTCAGAGAAGGAAAGAGAGTGCGAGAGAGAGGGGGAGAGCTTGCGATAGGGAGGTTGGTGAGCTTGTTTCAGAGAAGGGAAGAGCCTGCGAAAGAGAGAGAGAATGAAGATTGAAGAGCTTGTTAAAGAGAAGGGAAGAGCGTGCGATAGAGAGGGTGGAGCGCTTGTTTCCGAGAAGTAAAGAGAGTGCGAGGGAGAGGGGCAGAGCTGCTTACAGAGAAGTAAAGAGAGTGCGGCAGACAGGGAGAGAGTTTGTTACAGAGAAAGGAAGAGAGTGCGAGAATGAGAGTGCAGAGCTTGTTACAGAAAAGGGAAGAGGGAGCGAGAGAGAGGGGTAAGGCTTGTTACAGAGAAGGGAAGAGAGAGAGAGCGAGGGAGATGGGGAGCGCTTGTTACAGAGGAAGGAAGTGCGTGCAAGAGGGATGGGGGGAGCTTGTTGCAGAGAATGGAAGGGTGTGCGAGAGAGTTGGGGAGGGCATGTTACAGTGGTGGGAAGAGTGTGCGAGCGAGATGGGGAGAGCTTGTTACAGAGGAGGGAAGATTGTGCGAGAGAGATGGGGAGAGCTTGTTACAGAGAAGGGAAGAGAGTGCGAGAGAGAGAGGGGGGAGAGCTTGTTGCAGAGGAGGGAAGAGTGTGCGTGAGAGATGGGTTGAGCTTGTTACAGTAGGGGGAAGAGCCTGCGATAGAGAGGGGTGAGCTTGTTAAAGAGGAGGAAAAGTGTGGGAAGGGATGGGGCGATCTTGTTACAGAGAAAGGAAAATTGTGCGAGAGAGCGGGGGGGGGGAGAGAGAGCTTGATACTGAGAAAGGAAGAATGTGCGAGAGAGAGGAGGAGAGCCTTTTACAGTGAAGGGATGAGCGGGCGCGAAATAGGGGGGATATAGAGAGAGGGTGAGTATGTGAGAATGACTACCATTCTTAGCGTTTATGCGACTGCTCCGTCAGAGCATAGAATCAGTTTCGTGGCTAGCTAATAGTGTGGACGTTTTTGTTTTCCAATATTAATAACTTGATGCACATATTTCTGAGCCAGGATTGGAGATTTCGCTTGGCAATTGGAAAATAGCAGATATTTGTGATACTGGAGTTAAACATGCTTATCAAGCATGCCAATATACCATGTTATATACTTCATATTTCGTATCTTTGTTGCTGTCCGTGTTGAAGCGGTTACCATACTAGCCTTTAAAACACAACATATCTGGTTGAAACCTGCCGGAAGTTGATGCATACTTTCGGACGCAAATATTATTAGCGTAGCTTCCTTCGAAAGGGAAGTAATGTGGAATATTTATTTACAAGGAAAAGAACAGCAGGTTCCGGATGCTGTCCTGCAGTGCAATTTGTGGGCACTCGTCACCTACGCGCAAAGCGGCGAACTCGCGAACTAGAAACTCAAATCCGATAAATGAAACATGGTAATGATGCCCTATGCTCCACTAAGGAGCTACAGAAAATTGTCATTTGTAGCATCAGTCATTAGAGCAATGTTAAACACGATTGGTGCAGAGCGCAGCGGTGATGGTCATTAGTAGCATCAGTGCTGACAAGATATGAGTGGAGTTAGAGAGCAGGTTACCTACGTTTGTTGCTGAGCGCAGCGGTGATGGTCATTAGTAGCATCAGTGCTGACAAGATATGAGTGGAGTTAGAGAGCAGGTTACCTACGTTTGTTGCTGAGCGCAGCGGTGATGGTCATTAGTAGCATCAGTGCTGACAAGATATGAGTGGAGTTAGAGAGCAGGTTACCTACGTTTGTTGCTGAGCGCAGCGGTGATGGTCATTAGTAGCATCAGTGCTGACAAGATATGAGTGGAGTTAGAGAGCAGGTTACCTACGTTTGTTGCTGAGCGCAGCGGTGATGGTCATTAGTAGCATCAGTGCTGACAAGATATGAGTGGAGTTAGAGAGCAGGTTACCTACGTTTGTTGCTGAGCGCAGCGGTGATGGTCATTAGTAGCATCAGTGCTGACAAGATATGAGTGGAGTTAGAGAGCAGGTTACCTACGTTTGGTGCTGAGCTCAGCTGTGATGGTCATTAGTATGAATGAATGAATGAATAAGTGTATTTATTAACATAGCAATATCATACATAGGATTTGAACAGTCGCACGGGTCCACAGACCGTACGTGCTTTTGTAATACACATTACAAGCAATATTAAAACAACAACCACAACAACGAATTAAAAGAGTAAACACGAAAATAAAAAGACAAAGGAAATACACCGTCAAAAGCAATATTAAACAACAATAAAAATTAAGTGGTCATTAGTAGCATCAGTGCTGACAAGATATGTGTTGAGTTAGAGAGCATGTTACATACGTTTGGTGCTGAGCTCAGCTGTGGTGGACATTAGTAGCATTAGTGCTGACAAGATATGTGTTGAGTTAGAGAGCATGTTACATACGTTTGGTGCTGAGCTCAGCTGTGGTGGTCATTAGTAGCATTAGTGCTGACAAGATATGTGTTGAGTTAGAGAGCATGTTACATACGTTTGGTGCTGAGCTCAGCTGTGATGGTCATTAGTAGCATCAGTGCTGACAAGATATGTGTTGAGTTAGAGAGCATGTTACATACGTTTGATGCTGAGCTCAGCTGTGATGGTCATTAGTAGCATCAGTGCTGATAAGATATGTGTTGAGTTAGAGAGCATGTTACATACGTTTGGTGCTGAGCTCAGCTGTGGTGGACATTAGTAGCATTAGTGCTGACAAGATATGTGTTGAGTTAGAGAGCATGTTACCTACGTTTGATGCTGAGCTCAGCTGTGGTGGTCATTAGTAGCCTCAGTGCTGACAAGATATGTGTTGAGTTAGAGAGCATGTTACATACGTTTGATGCTGAGCTCAGCTGTGGTGGACATTAGTAGCATTAGTGCTGACAAGATATGTGTTGAGTTAGAGAGCATGTTACATACGTTTGATGCTGAGCTCAACTGTGGTGGACATTAGTAGCATTAGTGCTGATAAGATATGTGTTGAGTTAGAGAGCATGTTACATACGTTTGATGCTGAGCTCAGCTGTGGTGGACATTAGTAGCATTAGTGCTGACAAGATATGTGTTGAGTTAGAGAGCATGTTACATACGTTTGGTGCTGAGCTCAGCTGTGATGGTCATTAGTAGCATCAGTGCTGACAAGATATGTGTTGAGTTAGAGAGCATGTTACATACGTTTGATGCTGAGCTCAGCTGTGGTGGTCATTAGTAGCATCAGTGCTGATAAGATATGTGTTGAGTTAGAGAGCATGTTACATACGTTTGGTGCTGAGCTCAGCTGTGGTGGACATTAGTAGCATTAGTGCTGACAAGATATGTGTTGAGTTAGAGAGCATGTTACATACGTTTGGTGCTGAGCTCAGCTGTGGTGGACATTAGTAGCATTAGTGCTGACAAGATATGTGTTGAGTTAGAGAACATGTTACATACGTTTGGTGCTGAGCTCAGCTGTGATGGTCATTAGTAGCATCAGTGCTGACAAGATATGTGTTGAGTTAGAGAGCATGTTACATACGTTTGGTGCTGAGCTCAGCTGTGGTGGACATTAGTAGCATTAGTGCTGATAAGATATGTGTTGAGTTAGAGAGCATGTTACCTACGTTTGATGCTGAGCTCAGCTGTGGTGGACATTAGTAGCATTAGTGCTGACAAGATATGTGTTGAGTTAGAGAGCATGTTACATACGTTTGATGCTGAGCTCAGCTGTGGTGGACATTAGTAGCATTAGTGCTGATAAGATATGTGTTGAGTTAGAGAGCATGTTACATACGTTTGGTGCTGAGCTCAGCTGTGGTGGACATTAGTAGCATTAGTGCTGATAAGATATGTGTTGAGTTAGAGAGCATGTTACATACGTTTGATGCTGAGCTCAGCTGTGGTGGACATTAGTAGCATCAGTGCTGACAAGATATGTGTTGAGTTAGAGAGCATGTTACATACGTTTGGTGCTGAGCTCAGCTGTGGTGGTCATTAGTAGCCTCAGTGCTGACAAGATATGTGTTGAGTTAGAGAGCATGTTACATACGTTTGGTGCTGAGCTCAGCTGTGGTGGTCATTAGTAGCCTCAGTGCTGACAAGATATGTGTTGAGTTAGAGAGCATGTTACATTCGTTTGGTGCTGAGCTCAGCTGTGGTGGACATTAGTAGCATCAGTGCTGACAAGATATGTGTTGAGTTAGAGAGCATGTTACATACGTTTGGTGCTGAGCTCAGCTTTGGTGGACATTAGTAGCATTAGTGCTGATAAGATATTCGTCGAGTTAGCCTCAGGCATGTTGTTGTGCTTCACATTGCTTCATGTCTGGCGATATGTTTAAGTATGTTCCTTACAATGTACGACTGATGGAATCCCTTAGATATTGTTTATTTGTCTTTTATGACAGCGATTTTAGTCTTTCAGATTCCATAATCACTGCATTCAAAAGATGATTCATGACATCAAATAATAATGTTCACAAATGCCGGGAAATGAAATTTCCCCGCCCTGAAGTACCAACGGACGACGACATGGAGGAGTGTTTAGACACCCATGAGTCCCGTGTTCGATCCTGCAGACCGCATGTGAGATTTACGCTGAACGGATTTCTCTGTGTTCCCCGTCTCCTGCGTTATTTACTTTACCTACATTTGCTACCATCTACTTCCTCACCTTCGCACTAGGAATTGGGCCGATCCTCCATCCCTGGATGTCTACTCTATATGATCTGTTTCACCCCAGGCTGTATGAAAATAAGAATTACCATGCACCGTTAAAAAGGCTACTTTTATCTCCGACTGGCTATTTGTATGAATTGTAGTGTGTGCCTCACATTGAAGAGGTTCCGGTCAGGGATATCGCTTATGCTGTGTAAATGACTGGCTCATTTGAGCATGTTTCTGCCAGGTGAAAGGATGTGAAACTCGTTTGGTTGTCTACTGAAGCAAGAATGCTAGAGCTCTGTTATTGGAGATGTATGATTTTGTTTTAACGTCTTTAACCTGCTTGATCATATGGGACAATGAAAGAAATTGGTGAAATGCTGCTCAAATGATCTCGGTGTCCATAGAGCTTAAAGTTGCTCGACATTCGTCTTCTCAGAATAAGGGTAAACCCCGAAAGAAACATTATCCTGGTAACTCATCCTAAGCGAGGTTGGAACTCGCGACCTTTGGAATATGAGGTAGCTCTGCGCAAGGGCGCGGCCCGGGTTACCACTTAATTTGCCGAAGGATGCATTAAAGTAGTAGCAACAATAAAAGTTTCTAAATAAGCACAGAGATTGTGACAAAGTGAAACGCTTATTACAAAGTAAAATGAAAGATGCAGAAATGATTGTACACTAAAGTCGGGCATGAATTACATTAGAGAGCATTCTGTAGGTTCAGCAAGCCACTGAACATAGAACTTTGTATAGTGCTAAAAGCACGGGTTTCAAAAACAGCAGAATAGACATACAATCACATCAATTGCTTTTGAGACATGTACTATACTTAATGTGCTCCATAAAAGCATGCGCAAAGAGTTTAAAATGTATAAATAAATATCATTTCATTATGTAACAGTGATGTGATGTCAGATGATACTTTTCTAATTATCGACAGAATAGTTACTACTAGTGCACAGTATAGCACAGATGCTTTCAGTCGCCTCAAATATTAAATATACGCTTGAAGAGAAACAACGGTATACGTGTTGTACACGAACACAAGGGCATTGAAACAATACTTGTGTGTTGCGATTCTGATCCCATTGTTTACAGCTCTGTTTGATCTATTTTACTTTCTCTACACATAGTGTATAGAAAATGTATTTTATTCTACCCAAAATTCAATACCGAGATTTCACCGGAAATATGTGTTTTGAGACCCCCTGTTGGAAAAGGTTCGTGTGTGGGTCCCGATGTTGCCAGAAGCATTTCTCAAAATTTCGCCCGAATCATTAAAAAAATCGCAAAGTTTCATTTGAAGTCGCCCAATATTTTTATTAAAATATGCAATTTATTTTATATACACAAACACACACTCTTGGAATATTTTCAAAATATTCTTATAACTGGTATCTCTAAGTATAGCACAATCATAATAAATGGCGTAATATTGGAATACTAACTAGTGTGAGCTGCGCTGATACAGATTCAGGAAAGAGTATGAAAATACGAGGCGTTTGTGTCGATAATTATATTGAAATATTACCTGAAGTATATATTTTATTAGTTACTTCCCTCAGTTGAGGGCTGCCTTATAGACATATAGACTTTTAACCATACAGTCTTATTAACAGAACGATAAATGTTACATTTTAGGAGCCGATTCTCTGATGTGTTGCTATGGGGACACTTTTTATTCGTATGGCTTTACTTCCCGCACTAATGCTTTTGATCATGATTGAATTTAATTTTTAGAATATCGATAAAACCAAACCAACAATTCTAATATATAAGAAGTATAATGAAACATTAACTACCAGCATGAAAATTTCTTTTGCTTTCATTGCAAGTGAGAATGCCAACTTATGATCCACCCATAGCAACAATATTAATAAGTACCACAAATTAACTACATCGCGCGCGCAAAAAAAAAAAAAAAAAAAAAAAAGTAATTATTGCCAGGCTTAAAATAACGTTGTATAAATACGGTTTACCTCGCGTCAGAGAGAATTTAGTATTTGTCTTTCGTCAATTTAGATTTAGAGCTCTCTTCCCTACCACACGGCGCATAAAGTTAAAAACGGACATCAATAAAAGTTATATTTTGCAAAAATATTTTAATAGCCCAAAAATTCGCAAATCGCTTTCATCAAAATTTGGTCGTAGAAAGCTTATTTTAGTAGCCCAATCGGCGACTTTTCGCCAAATCTGGCAACACTGCTGTGGACAGCATAACTCGAAAACTAAAAGACCGTTAAATACCAAGTTTGGTATTTAAGTTTATTATATTCCAAGGATGCCACACGAAGATTTTTCAAGAAAACTCCCCTACCCAAAACTACCTTTTACATGGAAAAATTGATGAAAATTTTGTTTTTTCTCAAAAATGGCTGTAACGATTTTGATTAAAATACGGCATATTAAAGTTATTCACAACACAAATAAAATGTATATTTTGAATTTCTGAGAATAGTCTCCAAAGAGCACTTTATTCTGGTTCATTTTTGTAGAATTTTGCATAACGGTTAAACCATAAGAGATAGACAGAAACTTGCTATCAAAAATGTAGATCTCGTTAAAACACACAATTTATGTCATGTGTATTTTTATCGTAGATTTGACAAATTCAAGATATGCCTTGTTATTAGTTTCGACTTTAAAATACTTATATTTTTCTCAGATAGGAAGTGTGCATTTTTCTTTTGTTCTACTCCTGTTCAAGTAAAGAAGCCAGTTTAAATGACAATTGCATAATGATAGCTTTTAAAACATTTGACTATCACATTACCATAGCGCATTCCTTTAGTTCCCTTCTACTTATAAGGAACTAAGTAATGAGAGCATTCTGCCAATGTTTATCTCGATTAGTATGGTGTAGAAAGAAGAATAATCCCTTGTAATAAGTCTTTGCGTAGAACAGTTAGTGAGGTCATATGAGTGCAACATAACACATCTTTTTTTTTTCTTTTAATGAGAAATATATCTTGGAATATTACAGTAATATTTCTGTGGGGGCGATGGGGGTGCAGAAAGTGCCTTGTTTCCGTATTGGACGCCTATGCCACGTAGCGAGCATAAGTCGGACCAGTCCACGCAACACTTCCCAACGTAAAAGTGTGAAAGTTATGGGAAGCAAAGGAAATAACATAATATGGCGACTGGTAGGACTAGTCTGAGACCAGTGTTGCCAATCCTATTCCGGTACCTGGCATGCAGATGCATTATTTTACAAGTTTACTCTTTGTTTGAAATACCCCTAGTACCTTCCGCATTAACGAAATATAAGATTTAATTCCACCAGAAAGTTCCTCTTTGTTGTTTCTATGGTCCTCATAGAGTTTTTACCTAATAATTCACGACAGTAGTGATTGCCTTGCTGATAGGTTTGTTTCTCTTGTGTCGCAGCGTGTTTTGGGACCTATATTGTGCGGCTCCAGGAAAGCTGACCTTGAAGGTACATTAGTTCAGTGGCGGATTGTTGGCCTTGCTGGTAGATTTGTTTCTCTTGTTGTGTTGCAGCGTGTTTTGGGACCTATATTGCGCGGCTCCAGAAAGGCTGACCTTGAAGGTACATAAGTTCAGTGGCGGATTGATTGCCTTGCTGGTAGATTTATTTCTCTTGTTGTGTTGCAGCGTATTTTGGGACCTATGTTGCGCGGCTCCAGAAAAGCTGACCTTGAAGGTACATTAGTTCAGTGGCGGATTGATTGCCTTGCTGGTAGATTTGTTTCTCTTTTGTCGCAGCGTGTTTTGGGACCTATATGGCGCGGCTCCAGAAAGGCTGACCTTGAAGGTACACTAGTTCAGTCGCGGATTGATTACCTTGCTGATAGATTTATTTCTCTTGTTGTGTTGCAGCGTGTTTTGGGACCTAAATTGTGCGGCTCCAGAAAAGCTGACCTTGAAGGCACAATAGTTCAGTGGCGGATTGATTGCCTTGCTGATAAGTTTGTTTCTCTTGTGTCGCAGCGTGTTTTGAGACCCATATTGTGCGGCTCCAGGAAAGCTGACCTTGAAGGTACATTAGTTCACTGGCGGATTGATTGCCTTGCTGATAGATTTAATTCTCTTATGTCGCAGCGTGTTTTTGGGACCTATATTGCGCGGGTCCAGAAAGGCTGACCTTGAAGGTACATTAGTTCAGTCGCGGATTGATTGCCTTGCTGATAGATTTGTTTATCTTGTGTCGCAGCGTGTTTTGAGACCCATATTGTGCGGCTCCAGGAAAGCTGACCTTGAAGGTACATTAGTTCAGTGGCGGATCGATTGCCTTTCTGATAGATTTGTTTCTCTTGTGTCGCAGCGTGTTTTGAGACCCATATTGTGCGGCTCCAGGAAAGCTGACCTTTAAGGTACATTAGTTCACTGCTGGATTGATTGCCTTGCTGATAGATTTGTTTCTCTTGTGTCGCAGCGTGTTTTGAGACCTATATTGCGCGGCTTCAGAAAGGCTGACCTTGAAGGTACATTAGTTCAGTGGCGGATTGATTGCCTTGCTGATACATTTATTTCTCTTGTTGTGTTGCAGCGTATTTTGGGACCTATATTGCGAGGCTCCAGAAAGGCTGACCTTGAAGGTACATTAGTTCAGTGGCGGATTGATTGCCTTGCTGGTAGATTTATTTCTCTTGTTGTGTTGCAGCGTGTTTTGGGACCTATATTGCGCGGCTCCAGAAAGGCTGACCTTGAAGGTACATTAGTTCAGTGGCGGATTGATTGCCTTGCTGATAGATTTATTTCTCTTGTGTTGCAGCGTGTTTTGGGACCTATATTGTGCGGCTCCAGAAAGGCTGACCTTGAAGGTACATTAGTTCAGTGGCGGATTGATTGCCTTCCTGGTAGATTTATTTCTCTTGTTGTGTTGAAGCGTATTTTGGGACCTATATTGCGCGGCTCCAGAAAGGCTGACCTTGAAGGTACATTAGTTCCGTGGCTGATTGATTGCCTTGCTGGTAGATTTATTTGTCTTGTTGTGTTGCAGCGTATTTTGGGACCTATATTGTGCGGCTCCAGAAAAGATGACCTTGAAGGTATATTAGTTCAGTGGCGGATTGATTGCCTTGCTGGTAGATTTGTTTCTCTTGTGTTGCAGCGCGTTTTGGTACCTATATTGCGCGGCTCCAGAAAGGCTGACCTGGAAGGTACATTAGTTCAGTGGCGGATTGATTGCCTTGCTGGTAGATTTATTTCTCTTGTGTTGGAGCGTATTTTGGGACCTATATCGCGCGGCTCCAGAAAGGCTGACCTTGAAGGTACATTAGTTCCATGGCGGATTGATTCCCTTGCTGATTGATTTGTTTCTCTTGTGTTGCAGCGTGTTTTGGGACCTACATTGTTCGGCTCCAGAAAGGCAGACCTTGAAGGTACATTAGTTCAGTGGCGGATTGATTGCCTTGCTGATAGGTTTATTTCTCTTGTTGTCTTGCAGCGTGTTTTGGAACCTATATTGTGCGGCTCCAGAAAAGCTGACCTTGAAGGCACAATAGTTCAGTGGCGGATTGATTGCCTTGCTGATAAGTTTGTTTCTCTTGTGTCGCAGCGTGTTTTGAGACCCATATTGTGCGGCTCCAGGAAAGCTGACCTTGAAGGTACATTAGTTCACTGGTGGATTGATTGCCTTGCTGATAGGTTTGTTTCTCTTGTGTTGCAGTGTGTTTTGGGACCTATATTGTGCGGCTCCAGTAAAGCTGACCTTGAGGGTACATTAGTTCAGTGGCGGATTGATTGCCTTGCTGATAGATTTGTTTATCTTGTGTCGCAGCGTGTTTTGGGACCTATATTGTGCGGCTCCAGAAAAGCTGACCTTGAAGGTACATTAGTTCAGTGGCGGATTGATTGCCTTGCTTGTAGATTTGTTTCTCTTGTTGTGTTGCAGCGTGTTTTGGGACCTATATTGCGCGGCTCCAGAAAGGCTGACCTTGAAGGTACATAAATTCAGTGGCGGATTGATTGCCTTGCTGGTAGATTTATTTCTCTTGTGTTGCAGCGTATTTTGGGACCTATGTTGCGCTGCTCCAGAAAAGCTGACCTTAAAGGTACATTACTTCAGTGGCGGATTGATTGCCTTGCTGATAGGTTTGTTTCTCTTGTGTCGCAGCGTGTTTTGGGACCTATATTGTGCGGCTCCAGAAAGGCTGACCTTGAAGGTACATTAGTTCACTGGCGGATTGATTGCTTTGCTGGTAGATTTATTTCTCTTGTGTTGCAGCGTATTTTGGGACTTATATTGCGCGGCTCCAGAAAGGCTGACCTTGAAGGTACATTAGTTCGGTGGCGGATCGATTGCCTTGCTGATAGATTTATTTCTCTTGTTGTGTCGCAGCGTGTTTTGGGACCTATATTGCGCGGCTCCAGAAAGGCTGACCTTGAAGGTACATTAGTTCACTGGCGGATTGATTGCCTTGCTGGTAGGTTTATTTCTCTTGTGTTGCAGCGTATTTTGGGACCTATGTTACGCGGCTCCAGAAAAGCTGACCTTGAAGGTACATTAGTTCAGTGGCGGATTGATTGCCTAGCTGATAGATTTGTTTCTCTTGTGTCGCAGCGTGTTTTCGGACCTATATTGTGCGGCTCCACAAAGGCTGACCTTGAAGGTACATTAGTTCAGTGGCGGATTGATTGCCTTGCTGGTAGATTTATTTCTCTTGTTGTGTCGCAGCGTGTTTTTGGGACCTATATTGCGCGGCTCCAGAAAGGCTGACCTTGAAGGTACATTAGTTCAGTCGCGGATTGATTGCCTTGCTGATAGATTTGTTTATCTTGTGTCGCAGCGTGTTTTGTGACCCATATTGTGCGGCTCCAGGAAAGCTGACCTTGAAGGTACATTAGTTCACTGCTGGATTGATTGCCTTGCTGATAGATTTGTTTCTCTTGTGTCGCAGCGTGTTTTGGGACCTATATTGCGCGGCTCCAGAAAGGCTGACCTTGAAGGTACATTAGTTCAGTGGCGGATTGATTGCCTTGCTGGTAGATTTATTTCTCTTGTTGTGTTGCAGCGTGTTTCGGGACCTATATTGTGCGGCTCCAGAAAGGCTGACCTTGAAGGTACATTAGTTCAGTGGCAGATTGATTGCCTTCCTGGTAGATTTATTTCTTTTGTTGTGTTGAAGCGTATTTTGGGACCTATATTGCGCGGCTCCAGAAAGGCTGACCTTGAAGATACATTAGTTCAGTGGCGGTTTGATTGCCTTGCTGGTAGATTTATTTCTCTTGTGTTGGAGCGTATTTTGGGACCTATATTGCGCGGCTCCAGAAAGGCTGACCTTGAAGGTACATTAGTTCACTGGCGGATTGATTGCCTTGCTGATAGATTTATTTCTCTTGTTGTGTTGCAGCGTATTTTGGGACTTATATTGCGCGGCTCCAGAAAGGCTGACCTTGAAGGTACATTAGTTCAGTGGCGGATTGATTGCCTTGCTGGTAGATTTATTTCTCTTGTTGTGTTGCAGCGTATTTTAGGACCTATATTGCGTGGCTCCAGAAAGGCTGACCTTGAAGGTACATTAATTCAGTGGCGGATTGATTGCCTTGCTGATAAATTAGTTTCTCTTGTGTTGCAGCGTGTTTTTGGACCTATATTGTGCGGCTCCAGAAAGGCTGACCTTGTAGGTACAGTAGTTCACTGGCGGATTGATTGCCTTGCTGATAGATTTGTTTCTCTTGTGTTGCAGCGTGTTTTGGGACCTATATTGTGCGGCTCCAGAAAGAAGAGACACGTGCGAACATTCGAGTGAAGCGAAAGCATTTCACGACTACGTGAGTATTTATTGATCTCTTTGCATAGCACTGTTAATGTTTAGAAAGAAACGTTACACGGTTGTCTTCCTCTTTATCTAAACGGAGATGTACTTTTCACTTGTTTGGTAGTAAGATTTCTCATTATGGCCGGCGGATAAGTTGATGCAGCATATAGCTAAACATGGTATAGGTTTAATCCCAGGTCGCATACTCTACAATTTCTGGATTCTGGGAGTGCATTACCAACTTATTGTAAATACAAGCCTATTAAGCGTAACATTCGAAAATATATTGTTTAGGATACTGATAACAGACAGGAATTCTTAAGCAGTTTGGTATATACAAAAGATTAATCTAAAGAATCCCGTAGCGCTAGAGGACCTAAGTGTTGAGGACATGAAGATAGACCAGGGGTGTCGCAGGGGACGATGAATGTGTGTGACATAGTATATGATAAGACATGATAATTCAGAGGTGGGGCGGGGGACGATGAATGTGTGTGACGTATTCTATGACGAGACATTATGATAGACCAGGGGTGTGGACTGGGATAATTGTTTGTGACGTATTGTATGACCAGACATTAATATAGACCGGGAGTGTGGCCTGGGATGATGAATGTGTGTGACCTATTGTATGACAAGACGTTCTGATAGACCGGGATTGTGGCAGGCGACGATGAATGTGTGTGACATATTGTATGATAAGACATTATGATAGACCGGGAGTGTGGCCTGGGAGGATGAATGTGTGTGACATATTGTATGATAAGACATAATGATAGACCGGGAGTGTGGCCTGGGATGATGAATGTGTGTGACATATTGTATGATAAGACAAGATGATAGACCGGGAGTGTGGCCTGGGATGATGAATGTGTGTGACATATTGTATGATAAGACATCATAATAGACCGGGAGTGTGGCAGGCGACGATGAATGTGTGTGACATATTTTATGATAAGACATTATGATAATTCAGGGTTGTGGCAAGGGATGATGAATGTGTGTGACCTGTTGTATGATAAGACAATGATAATTCAAGGTTGTGTAAAGGGATGATGAATGTGTGTGACATATTGTATGATAAGACATTATAATAATTCTGGGGTGTGGCAAGGGATGAAGAATGTGTGTGACGTATGGTATGACAAGACATTATGATAGACCAGGTGTTTGAAAAGGGTTGATGAATGTGTGTGTGACGTATTGTATGACAAGACAAAATGATAGACCAGGGGTTTGGAAAGGGGTGATGAATGTGTGTGACGTATTGTATAACAAGACGTTATGATAGACCAGGGGTTTGGAAAGGGTTGATGAACGTGTGTGACGTATTGTATGACAAGACAAAATCATATAACAGGGGTATGGCAAGGGATGATGAATGTGTGTGACGTATTGTATGACAAGACATTATGATAGATCAGGGATGTTGCAAGGGATGATGAATGTGTGTGACTTAGTGTATGACAAGACATTTAGATAGACCAGGGGCGTGGCAAGAGATGATGAATGTGTGTGACATAGTGTATGACAAGACAAAATTATTGACCAGGGGTTTGGAAAGGGATGATGAATGTGTGTGACGTATTGTATGACAAGACATAATGATAGACCAGGAAATTGGAAAGGGTTGATGAATGTGTGTGATATATTGTATGACAAGACGTTATGATAGACCAGGGGTTTGGAAAGGGTTGATGAATGTGTGTGATATATTGTATGACAAGACGTAATGATAGACCAGGGGTTTGGAAAGGGTTGATGAACATGTGTGACGTATTGTATGACAAGACATTATGATAGACCAGGGATGTGGCAAGGGATGATGAATGTGTGTGACTTAGTGTATGACAAGACATTTAGATAGACCAAGGGCGTGGCAAGAGATGAATGTGTGTGACATAGTGTATGACAAGACAAATGATAGACCAGGGGTTTGGAAAGGGTTGATGAATGTGTGTGACGTATTGTATGACAAGACATTATGATTGACCAGGGGTGTGGCAAGGGATGATGAATGTGTGTGACGTAGTGTATGACAAGACATTATGATAGACCAGGGGTTTGGAAAGGGTTGATGAATGTGTGTGACGTATTGTATGACAAGACATTATGATAGACCAGGGGTTTGGAAAGGGTTGATGAATGTGTGTGACGTATTGTATGACAAGACATTATGATTGACCAGGGGTGTGGCAAGGGATGATGAATGTGTGTGACGTAGTGTATGACAAGACATTATGATAGACCAGGGGTTTGGAAAGGGTTGATGAATGTGTGTGACGTATTGTATGACAAGACATTATGGTAGACCAGGGGTGTGGCAAGGGATGATAATGTGTGTGACGTATTGTATGACAAGACATTATGGTAGACCAGGGGTGTGGCAAGGGATGATAATGTGTGTGACGTATTGTATGACAAGACATTATGGTAGACCAGGGGTGTGGCAAGGGATGATAATGTGTGTGACGTATTGTATGACAAGCTATTATGATAGATCAGGGGTGTGGCAAGGGATGATGAATGTGTGTGGCGTTTTGTATGATAAGACACAAGGATAGTCACGAGGTGTAACAAAGGGCGCGGAATATGTATATGTGTGTGTGTGTGTGTGTAAGTTAATGTCATTGAGTCTTAAGAGACCGGTGTCGCAGGGGAGTCTGAACGTGTGTGACATTGTGTATTACCGGAAAACCAGGTGTGTGACATTTTGTAAGACAGATCAGTATGATAAACCATGGGGCTCAAAGGGGACTCTGATTTTGTTTGTGTGTAAGTAAGATATTTTGTATCACAAGACGACATGATAGAAATGGGGACACTGATTGAGTGTATATTGTGTGTAATGGACGCTCTTTAACTGCTGTGGTGGTTCTCTCCTGGGCGTGTAAGATCACTTAATTTTTGCTCAGAGGCATCTCTATCAGACGTGAGGTTCTTTTACGTGGCGTAAATCTAGATATGGGACCAACGGCTCTACTTCCTTTCTGGAGGAAGCCATGCTAAGGTTTTTACACCCGAAAAAAATCCATCGTCTTCCGCCGGGTTTGAACCCGCGACCTTGGGTATATGAAGTTAGCATGATAACGATTATACCACGGAGGGTGACGTATATTAATTGACAATCTGTATGACAAGCCGTAATAATAGACGAGGGGTGTCGTAGGACAAGTCTGTATGTCTATGTGTGTGATATCCTGCTTGAACAGACATTATGATAGACCAGGGGTGCCACAGGTTCCGCAGAATGTATGTCTACGTGTGTGATATCCTGCTTGAACAGACATTATGATAGACCTGGGGTGCCACAGGTTCCGCTGAATGTGTGTCTACGTGTGTGATATCCTGCTTACATAGACATTATGATAGACCTGGGATGCCGCAGGTTCCGCTGAATGTATGTCTACGTGTGTGATATCCTGCTTGCATAGACATTATGATAGACCTGGGGGTTCCACCGGTTTTGAACCCGCGACCTTGGGTATATGAAGTTAGCATGATAACCATTATACCACGGAGGGTGACGTATATTAATTGACAATCTGTATGACAAGCCGTAATAATAGACGAGGGGTGTCGTAGGACAAGTCTGTATGTCTATGTGTGTGATATTCTGCTTGAACAGACATTATGATAGACCTGGGGTGCCACAGGTTCCGCTGAATGTGTGTCTACGTGTGTGATATCCTGCTTACATAGACATTATGATAGACCTGGGGTGCCACAGGTTCCGCTGAATGTGTGTCTATGTGTGTGATATCCTGCTTAAAAGACATTATGATAGAACTGGGGTACCACAGGTTCCGCTGAATGTGTCTATGTGTGTGATATCCTGCTTACATAGACATTATGATAGACCTGGGGTGCCACAGGTTCCGCTGAATGTATGTCTACGTGTGTGATATCCTGCTTGCATAGACATTATGATAGACCTGGGGTGCCAAAGGTTCCGCTGAATGTGTGTCTACGTGTGTGATATCCTGCTTACATAGACATTATGATGGACCTGGGGTGCCACAGGTTCCGCTGAATGTGTGTATGTGTGTGATATCCTGCTTACATAGACATTATGATAGACCTCGGGTGCCACAGGTTCCGCTGAATGTGTGTCTATGTGTGTGATATCCTGCTTACATTGACATTATGATAGACCTGGGGTGCCACAGGTTCCGCTGAATGTGTGTCTATGTGTGTGATATCCTGCTTACATAGACATTATGATAGACCTGGGGTGCCACATGTTCCGGTGAATGTGTGTATGTGTGTGACATCCTGCTTACATAGACATTATGATAGACCTGGGGTGCCACAGGTTCCGCTGAATGTGTGTATGTGTGTGATATCCTGCTTACATAGACATTATGATAGACCTGGGGTGACACAGGTTCCGCTGAATGTGTGTATGTGTGTGATATCCTGCTTACATAGACATTATGATAGACCTGGGGTGCCACAGGTTCCGCTGAATGTATGTCTACGTGTGTGATATCCTGATTGCATAGACATTATGATAGACCTGGGGTAACACAGGTTCCGCTGAATGTGTGTCTACGTGTGTGATATCCTGCTTACATAGACATTATGATAGACCTCGGGTGCCACAGGTTCCGCTGAATGTGTGTCTATATGTGTGATATCCTGCTTACATAGACATTATGATAGACCTGGGGTGCCACAGGTTCCGCTGAATGTATGTCTACCTGTGTGATATCCTGCTTACATAGACATTATGATAGACCTGGTGTGCCACAGGTTCCGCTGAATGTATGTCTACGTGTGTGATATCCTGCTTGCATAGACATTATGATAGACCTGGGGTGCCACAGGTTCCGCTGAATGTGTGTACGTGTGTGATATCCTGCTTACATAGACATTATGATAGACCTGGGGTGCCACAGGTTCCGCTGAATGTATGTCTACATGTGTGATATCCTGCTTACATAGACATTATGATAGACCTGGGGTGCCACAGGTTCCGCTGAATGTATGTCTACGTGTGTGATATCCTGCTTACATAGACATTATGATAGACCTGGGGTGTCTCAGGTTCCGCTGAATGTGTGTCTACGTGTGTGATATCCTGCTTACATAGACATTATGATAGACCTGGGGTGCCACAGGTTCCGCTGAATGTGTGTATGTGTGTGATATCCTGCTTACATAGACATTATGATAGACCTGGGGTGCCACAGGTTCCGCTGAATGTGTGTCTATGTGTGTGATATCCTGCTTACATTGACATTATGCTAGACCTGGGGTGCCACAGGTTCCGCTGAATGTGTGTCTATGTGTGTGATATCCTGCTTACATAGACATTATGATAGACCTGGGGTGCCACAGGTTCCGCTGAATGTGTCTATGTGTGTGATATCCTGCTTGCATAGATATTATGATAGACCTGGGGTGCCACAGGTTCCGCTGAATGTATATGTCTACGTGTGTGATATCCTGCTTACATAGACATTATGATAGACCTGGGATGCCACAGGATCCGCTGAATGTGTTTATGTGTGTGATATCCTGCTTACATGGACATTATGATAGACCTGGGGTGCCACAGGTTCCGCTGAATGTGTGTCTATGTGAGTGATATCCTGCTTACATTGACATTATGATAGACCTGGGGTGCCACAGGTTCCGCTGAATGTGCGTCTATGTGTGTGATATCCTGCTTACATAGACATTATGATAGACCTGGGGTGCCACAGGTTCCGCTGAATGTGTGTCTATGTGTGTGATATCCTGCTTACATACACATTATGATAGACCTGGGGTGCCACAGGTTCCGCTGAATGTATGTCTACCTGTGTGATATCCTGCTTACATAGACATTATGATAGACCTGGTGTGCCACAGGTTCCGCTGAATGTATGTCTACGTGTGTGATATCCTGCTTGCATAGACATTATGATAGACCTGGGGTGCCACAGGTTCCGCTGAATGTGTGTACGTGTGTGATATCCTGCTTACATAGACATTATGATAGACCTGGGGTGCCACAGGTTCCGCTGAATGTATGTCTACATGTGTGATATCCTGCTTACATAGACATTATGATAGACCTGGGGTGCCACAGGTTCCGCTGAATGTATGTCTACGTGTGTGATATCCTGCTTGCATAGACATTATGATAGACCTGGGGTGCCACAGGTTCCGCTGAATGTGTGTACGTGTGTGATATCCTGCTTACATAGACATTATGATAGACCTGGGGTGCCACAGTTTCCGCTGAATGTGTCTATGTGTGTGATATCCTGCTTATATAGACATTATGATAGACCTGGGGTGCCACAGGTTCCGCTGAATATGTGTATGTGTGTGATATCCTGCTTACATAGACATTATGATAGACCTGGGGTGCCATAGGTTCCGCTGAATGTGTGTTTATCTGTGTGATATCATGCTTCCATAGACATTATTATAGACCTGGAGTGCCACAGGTTCCGCTGAATGTGTGTCTATGTGTGTGATATCCTGCTTACATAGACATTATGATAGGCCTGAGGTGCCACAGGTTCCGCTGAATGTGTGTGATATCCTGCTTACATAGAAATTATGATAGACCTGGTGTGCCACAGGTTCCGCTGAGTGTGTCTATGTGTGTGTTATCCTTTTTACATAGACATTATGATAGACCTGGTGTGCCACAGGTTCCGCTGAATGTGTGTATGTGTGTGATATCCTGCTTACATAGACATTATGATAGACCTGGGGTGCCACAGCTTCCGCTGAATGTGTGTGATATCCTGCTTGAACAGACATTACGATAGACCTGGGGTGCCACAGGTTCCGCGGAATGTATGTCTACGTGTGTGATATCCTGCTTGCATAGACATTATGATAGACCTGGGGGTTCCACCGGTTTTGAACCCGCGACCTTGGGTATATGAAGTTAGCATGATAACAATTATACCACGGAGGGTGACGTATATTAATTGACAATCTGTATGACAAGCCGTAATAATAGACGAGGGGTGTCGTAGGACAAGTCTGTATGTCTATGTGTGTGATATTCTGCTTGAACAGACATTATGATAGACCTGGGGTGCCACAGGTTCCGCTGAATGTATGTCTACGTGTGTGATATCCTGCTTACATAGACATTATGATAGACCTGGGGTGCCACAGGTTCCGCTGAATGTGTGTCTATGTGTGTGATATCCTGCTTACATAGACATTATGATAGAACTGGGGTACCACAGGTTCCGCTGAATGTGTCTATGTGTGTGATATCCTGCTTACATAGACATTATGATAGACCTGTGGTGCCACAGGTTCCGCTGAATGTATGTCTACGTGTGTGATATCCTGCTTGCATAGACATTATGATAGACCTGGGGTGCCACAGGTTCCGCTGAATGTGTGTCTACGTGTGTGATATCCTGCTTACATAGACATTATGATAGACCTGGGGTGCCACAGGTTCCGCTGAATGTGTGTATGTGTGTGATATCCTGCTTACATAGACATTATGATAGACCTCGGGTGCCACAGGTTCCGCTGAATGTGTCTATGTGTGTGATATCCTGCTTACATTGACATTATGATAGACCTGGGGTGCCACAGGTTCCGCTGAATGTGTGTCTATGTGTGTGATATCCTGCTTACATAGACATTATGATAGACCTGGTGTGCCACAGGTTCCGCTGAATGTGTGTATGTGTGTGATATCCTGCTTACATAGACATTATGATAGACCTGGGGTGCCACAGGTTCCGCTGAATGTGTGTATGTGTGTGATATCCTGCTTGAACAGACATTATGATAGACCTGGGGTGCCACAGGTTCCGCGGAATGTATGTCTACGTGTGTGATATCCTGCTTGCATAGACATTATGATAGACCTGGGGGTTCCGCCGGGTTTGAACCCGCGACCTTGGGTATATGAGGTTAGCATGATAACGATTATACCACGGAGGGAGACGTATATTAATTGACAATCTGTATGACAAGCCGTAATAATAGACGAGGGGTGTCGTAGGACAAGTCTGTATGTCTATGTGTGTGATATCCTGCTTGAACAGACATTATGATAGACCAGGGGTGCCACAGGTTCCGCTGAATGTGTGTCTACGTGTGTGATATCCTGCTTACATAGCCATTATGATAGACCTGGGGTGCCGCAGGTTCCGCTGAATGTGTGTCTATGTGTGTGATATCCTGCTTATATAGACATTATGATAGAACTGGGGTACCACAGGTTCCACCTAATGTGTCTATGTGTGTGATATCCTGCTTACATAGACATTATGATAGACCTGGGGTGCCACAGGTTCCGCTGAATGTATGTCTACGTGTGTGATATCCTGCTTGCATAGACATTATGATAGACCTGGGGTGCCACAGGTTCCGCTGAATGTGTGTCTACGTGTGTGATATCCTGCTTACATAGACATTATGATAGACCTGGGGTGCCACAGGTTCCGCTGAATGTGTGTATGTGTGTGATATCCTGCTTACATAGACATTATGATAGACCTCGGGTGCCACAGGTTCCGCTGAATGTGTGTCTATGTGTGTGATATCCTGCTTACATTGACATTATGATAGACCTGGGGTGCCACAGGTTCCGCTGAATGTGTATCTATGTGTGTGATATCCTGCTTACATAGACATTATAATAGACCTGGGGTGCCACAGGTTCCGCTGAATGTGTGTATGTGTGTGACATCCTGCTTACATAGACATTATGATAGACCTGGGGTACCACAGGTTCCGCTGAATGTGTGTATGTGTGTGATATCCTGCTTACATAGATATTATGATAGACCTGGGGTGCCACAGGTTCCGCTGAATGTGTCTGTGTGTGATATCCTGCTTGCATAGATATTATGATAGACCTGGGGTGCCACAGGTTCCGCTGAATGTGTGTATGTGTGTGATATCCTGCTTACATAGACATTATGATAGACCTGGGGTGCTACAGGTTCCGCTGACTGTGTGTATGTGTGTGATATCCTGCTTACATAGACATTATGATAGACCTGGGGTGCCACAGGTTCCGCTGAATGTGTGTCTATGTGTGTGATATCCTGCTTACATTGACATTATGATAGACCTGGGGTGCCACAGGTTCCGCTGAATGTGTGTCTATGTGTGTGATATCCTGCTTACATAGACATTATGATAGAACTGGGGTACCACAGGTTCCGCTGAATGTGTCTATGTGTGTGATATCCTGCTTACATAGACATTATGATAGACCTGGGGTGCCACAGGTTCCGCTGAATGTATGTCTACGTGTGTGATATCCTGCTTGCATAGACATTATGATAGACCTGGGGTGTCTCAGGTTCCGCTGAATGTGTGTCTACGTGTGTGATATCCTGCTTACATAGACATTATGATAGACCTGGGGTGCCACAGGTTCCGCTGAATGTGTGTATGTGTGTGATATCCTGCTTGCATAGACATTATGATAGACCTGGGGTGCCACAGGTTCCGCTGAATGTATGTCTACGTGTGTGATATCCTGCTTACATAGACATTATGATAGACCTGGGATGCCACAGGATCCGCTGAATGTGTTTATGTGTGTGATATCCTGCTTACATAGACATTATGATAGACCTGGGGTGCCACAGGTTCCGCTGAATGTGTGTATGTGTGTGATATCCTGCTTACATAGACATTATGATAGACCTGGGGTGCCACAGGTTCCGCTGAATGTGTGTTTATGTGTGTGATATCCTGCTTACATTGACATTATGATAGACCTGGGGTGCCACAGGTTCCGCTGAATGTGTGTTTATGTGTGTGATATCCTGCTTACATAGACATTATGATAGACCTGGGGTGCCACAGGTTCCGCTGAATGTGTGTTTATGTGTGTGATATCCTGCTTACATAGACATTATGATAGACCTGGGGTGCCACAGGTTCCGCTGAATGTGTGTTTATGTGTGTGATATCCTGCTTACATAGACATTATGATAGACCTGGGGTGCCACAGGTTCCGCTGAATGTGTGTTTATGTGTGTGATATCCTGCTTACATAGACATTATGATAGACCTGGGGTGCCACAGGTTCCGCTGAATGTGTGTTTATGTGTGTGATATCCTGCTTACATAGACATTATGATAGACCTGGGGTGCCACAGGTTCCGCTGAATGTGTGTTTATGTGTGTGATATCCTGCTTACATAGACATTATGATAGACCTGGGGTGCTACAGGTTCCGCTGAATGTGTTTATGTGTGTGATATCCTGCTTACATAGACATTATGATAGACCTGGGGTGCCACAGGTTCCGCTGAATGTGTGTTTATGTGTGTGATATCCTGCTTACATAGACATTATGATAGACCTGCGGTGCTACAGGTTCCGCTGAATGTGTCTATGTGTGTGATATCCTGCTTACATAGACATTATGATAGACCTGGGGTGCCACAGGTTCCGCTGAATGTGTGTCTACGTGTGTGATATCCTGCTTACATAGACATTATGATAGACCTGGGGTGCCACAGGTTCCGCTGAATGTGTGTCTACGTGTGTGATATCCTGCTTACATAGACATTATGATAGACCTGGGGTGCCACAGGTTCCGCTGAATGTGTGTTTATGACAAGGCTTGTTTATTTTCCTTGTTGGTCGCAACCAAGCAGAATGTTATGAACTAGCTTCTTGGTGTCGGAGAAGCTTCCCTAAGTGATTTTGTCTGGAGTTACAGCTATTCACTCTCCTGATCTGTTTGGAATTTTACGACGTCTTCTTATGAGGAGTGTAAACTACAAGAAAAATTTACTATAAAAGCAGTTGCAAGAATGAAAGGTTAAAAAAATACGTTTTTAAAAGTTGACATGTGACTGTTTATTGGGAAGTCTTCCATGAAATGTATTTTATATATAAATGTAGAGATAATGTTTGTAATGTTTCGATGGTTTTATTGGGTTTGATAGCTTTTCTCGAATCCTACTTCTTAAACAAAACGACGTCATGGTCGTTAAATATGTTTAAATATACTTCACTTCCTAAGCACCTATAGTTAATTATTCCTGACTTTAATTCCAATACTATGTTTCGGAACAAAAGAATTGCAAAGAAGAATTATTAAATAAGATTTAAAGTGCGTAAGAATTTTCTGATTTATCTTACTAAACCCGTAGTGTGTCCTGAATGTTTAATTAATTAAATTTGATAAACGAGGCATAGCATTGATTGACTACAAATTCGACAAAATTTAAACAAAACCCCTTGCTTTGTTTTAGTTTTCGCAAACATGATTTCAATTGCAGAGTGCCTAAAGGGTGCTCATGGATTCTTTGAGGTGCACTTTTTACAGGTTATGTTCCGTCAGTTAAAAAGTGCATATATCTATTAGGCATTAGCCGATGTACGAGATTTGTCAAAATACATTTTTGAAGGATTTGTCCGTAAAAGGAAGCTGAAGACTAAACCAGAGGGGTTCCTAGATATAAGAGGCTGAAAGAACATCTGGATAAGACTATCACACTTTTGGGCTTGAAGATTGAATCTGCTGCTTAGCACAGAGTAACATCACTCCAGCATCAATCTGTTGCTTAGCACAGAGTAACATCACAGCATCAATCTGTTGCTTAGCACAGAGTAACATCATAGCAGCATCAATCTGTTGCCTAGCACAGAGTAACATCACTGCAGCATGAATCTGTTGTTTAGCACAGAGTAACATCACTGCAGCATGAATCTGTTGTTTAGCACAGAGTAACATCACTGCAGCATGAATCTGTTGTTTAGCGCAGAGTAACATCACTGCAGCATGAATCTGTTGTTTAGCACAGAGTAACATTACTGCAGCATGAATCTGTTGCCTAGCACAGAGTAACATCACTGCAGCATCAATCTGTTGTTTAGCACAGAGTAACATCACAGCAGAATCAATCTGTTGTTTAGCAGAGTAACATCACTGCAGCAAGAATCTGTTGTTTAGCACAGAGTAACATCACTGCTGCATGAATCTGTTGTTTAGCACAGAGTAACACCACAGCAGCATCAATCTGTTGTTTAGCACAGAGTAACATCACAGCAGCATCAATCTGTTGCTTAGCACAGAGTAACATCACTGCTGCATGAATCTGTTGTTTAGCAAAGAGTAACATCACAGCAGCATCAATCTGTTGCCTAGCACAGAGTAACATCACAGCAGCATCAATCTGTTGTTTAGCACAGAGTAACATCACTGCAGCATCAATCTGTTGCCTAGCACAGAGTAACATCACAGCAGCATCAATCTGTTGCCTAGCGCAGAGTAACATAACTGCTGCATGAATCTGTTGCCTAGCACAGAGTAACATCACAGCAGCAACAATCTGTTGCCTAGCACAGAGTAAAATCATAGCAGCATCAATCTGTTGTTTAGCACAGAGTAACATCACTGCAGCATCAATCTGTTGCCTAGCACAGAGTAGCATCATAGCAGCATCAAACTGTTGTTTAGCACAGAGTAACATCACTGCAGCATCAATCTGTTGCGTAGCACAGAGTAACATCACTGCAGCATCAATCTGTTGTTTAGCACAGAGTAACATCACTGCAGCATCAATCTGTTGCCTAGCACAGAGTAGCATCATAGCAGCATCAATCTGTTGTTTAGCACAATAACATCACAGCAGCATCAATCTGTTGTTTAGCACAGAGTAACATCACAGCAGCATCAATGTCTTGTTTAGCACAGAGTAACATCACATCAGCATCAATCTGTTGTTAAGCAGAGAGTAAAACCACATTGGCATCAATCTGTTGCCTAGCACAGAGTAACATCACAGAAGCATCAATCTGTTGTTTAGCACAGAGTAACATCAAAGCAGCATCAATCTGTTGCCTAGCAAAGAGTAACACCACAGCAGCATCAATCTGTTGTTTAGCACAGAGTAACATCACAGCAGCATCAATCTGTTGTTTAGCACAGAGTAACACCACAGCAGCATCAATCTGTTGCCTAGCACAGAGTAACATCACAGAAGCATCAATCTGTTGTTTAGCACAGAGTAACATCAAAGCAGCATCAATCTGTTGTTTAGCACAGAGTAACATCACAGCAGCATGAATCTGTTGTTTAGCACAGAGTAACATCACAGCATCATCAATTTGTTGTTTAGCACAGAGTAACATCACAGCAGCATCAATCTCTTGCCTAACACAGAGTTACATCACTGCAGCATCAATCTGTTGTTTAGCACAGAGTGACATCACTGCAGCATCAATCTGTTGCCTAACACAGAGTAACATCACAGCAGCATCAATCTGTTGTTTAGCACAGAGTAAAATCACAGCAGCATCAATCTGTTGCCTAACACAGAGTAACATCACAGCAGCATCAATCTGTTGTTTAAAACAGAGTGACATCACAGCAGCATCAATCTGTTGCCTAACACAGAGTAACATCACTGCAGCATCAATCTGTTGTTTAGCAAAGAGTAACATCACTGCAGCATCAATCCGTTGCTTAGCACAGAGTAACATCACTGCAGCATCAATCTGTTGTTTAGCATAGAGTAACATCACAGCAGCATCAATCTGTTTCCTAGCACAGAGTAACATCACAGCAGCATCAATCTGTTGCCTAGCACAGAGTAACATCACAGCATCAATCTGTTGCCTAGCACAGAGTAACATCACAGCATCATCAAGCTGTTGCCTAGAACAGAGTAACATCACAGCAGCATCAATCTGTTGCCTAGCACAGAGTTACATCACAGCAGAATCAATCTGTTGTTTAGGACATAGTAACATCACTGCAGCATCAATCTGTTGTTTAGCACAGAGTAACATCACAGCAGCATCAATCTGTTGCCTAACACAGAGTAACATCACAGCAGCATCAATCTGTTGTTTAGCACAGTGTAACATCAAAGCAGCATCAATCTTTTGCCTAGCACAGAGTAACATCACAGCAGCATCAATCAGTTGCCTAGCACAGAGTAACATCAAAGCAGCATCAATCAGTTGCCTAGCACAGAGTAACATCACAGCAGCATCAATCTGTTGCCTAGCACAGAGTAACATCACAGCAGCATCAATCTCTTGCCTAACACAGAGTTACATCACTGCAGCATCAATCTGTTGTTTAGCACAGAGTGACATCACTGCAGCATCAATCTGTTGCCTAACACAGAGTAACATCACAGCAGCATCAATCTGTTGTTTAGCACAGAGTAAAATCACAGCAGCATCAATCTGTTGCCTAACACAGAGTAACATCACAGCAGCATCAATCTGTTGTTTAAAACAGAGTGACATCACAGCAGCATCAATCTGTTGCCTAACACAGAGTAACATCACTGCAGCATCAATCTGTTGTTTAGCAAAGAGTAACATCACTGCAGCATCAATCCGTTGCTTAGCACAGAGTAACATCACTGCAGCATCAATCTGTTGTTTAGCATAGAGTAACATCACAGCAGCATCAATCTGTTTCCTAGCACAGAGTAACATCACAGCAGCATCAATCTGTTGCCTAGCACAGAGTAACATCACAGCATCAATCTGTTGCCTAGCACAGAGTAACATCACAGCATCATCAAGCTGTTGCCTAGAACAGAGTAACATCACAGCAGCATCAATCTGTTGCCTAGCACAGAGTTACATCACAGCAGAATCAATCTGTTGTTTAGGACATAGTAACATCACTGCAGCATCAATCTGTTGTTTAGCACAGAGTAACATCACAGCAGCATCAATCTGTTGCCTAACACAGAGTAACATCACAGCAGCATCAATCTGTTGTTTAGCACAGTGTAACATCAAAGCAGCATCAATCTTTTGCCTAGCACAGAGTAACATCACAGCAGCATCAATCAGTTGCCTAGCACAGAGTAACATCAAAGCAGCATCAATCAGTTGCCTAGCACAGAGTAACATCACAGCAGCATCAATCTGTTGCCTAGCACAGAGTAACATCACAGCAGCATCAATCTGTTGCGTAGCACAGAGTAACATCACAGCAGCATCAATCTGTTGCCTAACACAGAGTAACGTCACAGCACCATCAATCTGTTGCTTAGCACAGAGTAACATCACAGCAGCATCAATCTGTTGCCTAGCACAGAGTAACATCACAGCAGCATCAACCTGTTGCTAAGCACAGAGTAACATCACAGCAGGATGAATCTGTTGCTTAGCACAGAGTAACATCACAGACGCATCAATCTGTTGTTTAACACAGAGTAGCATCATAGCAGCATCAATCTGTTGCCTAGCACAGAGTAACATCCCAGCAGCATCAATCTGTTGTTTAGCACAGAGTAACATCACTGCAGCATCAATCTGTTGTTTAGCACAGAGTAACATTACTGCAGCATCAATCTGTTGCCTAGCACAGAGTAACATCACTGCAGCATCAATCTGTTGTTTAGCACAGAGTAACATCACTGCAGCATCAATCTGTTGTTTAGCACAGAGTAACATCACAGCAGCATCAATCTGTTGCTTAGCACAGAGTAACATCACTGCTGCATGAATCTGTTGCCTAACACAGAGTAACATCACTATAGCATCAATCTGTTGCCTAGCACAGAGTAACATCACAGGAACATCAATCTGAACATCACTGCTGCATGAATCTGTTGCCTAACACAGAGTAACATCACTATAGCATCAATCTGTTGCCTAGCACAGAGTAACATCACAGGAACATCAATCTGTTGCCTAACACAGAGTAACATCACAGCAGCATCAATCTGTTGCTTAGCGCAGGATAACATCACAGCAGCATCAATCTGATGCCTAGCACAGAGTAACTTCACAGCAGCATCAATCTGTTGTTTAGCACAGAGTAACATCACAGCAGCATCAATCTGTTGCTTAGCACAGAGTAACATCACAGCAGCATCAATCTGTTGTTTAGCACCGAGTAACATCACAGCAGGATGAATCTGTTGCTTTGCACAGAGTAACATAACAGCAGCATCAATCTGTTGCTTAGCACACAGTAACATCACAGCAGCATCAGTCTGATGCTTTGCACAGAGTAACATCACTGAAGCATCAATCTGTTGTTTAGCTCAGAGTAACATCACAGCAGCATCAATCTGTTGTTTAGCACAGAGTAACATCACTGCTGCATGAATCTGTTGCTTAGCACAGAGTAACATCACAGCAGCATCAATCTGTTGCTTAGCACAGAGTAACATCACAGCATCAATCTGTTGCCTAGCACAGAGTAACATCACAGCATCAATCTGTTGCCTAGCACAGAGTAACATCACAGCACATCACTCTGTTGCTTAGCACAGAGTAACATCACAGCACATCAATCTGTTGCTTAGCACAGAGTAAAATCACAGCAGCATCTATCTGTTTCTTAGCACAGAGTAACATCACTGTAGCATGAATCTGTTGCCTAGTTCAGAGTAACATCACTGCAGCTTGAATCTGTTACCTAGTTCAGAGTAACATCAATGCAGCATGAATCTGTTATTTAGCACAGAGTAACATCACTGCAGCATGAATCTGTTGCCTAGCACAAAGTAACATCACTGCAGCATCAATCTGTTATTTAGCACAGAGTAACATAACTGCAGCATCAATCTGTTGCCTACCACAGAGTAACATCACAGCAGCATCAATCTGTTGCCTAGAACAGAGTAACATCACTGCAGCATCAATCTGTTGCCTAGCACAGAGTAACATCACTGCAGCATCAATCTGTTGCCTAGCACAGAGTAACATCACAGCAGCAACAATCTGTTGCTTAGCACAGAGTAACATCACTGCAGCATCAATCTGTTGCCTAACACAGAGTAATATTACTGCAGCATCAGTCTGTTGCCTAACACAGAGTAACATCACAGCAGCATCAATCTGTTGCCTAGCACAGAGTTACATCACAGCAGAATCAATCTGTTGTTTAGGACAGAGTAACATCACTGCAGCATCAATCTGTTGTTTAGCACAGAGTAACATCACAGCAGCATCAATCTGTTGCCTAACACAGAGTAACATCACAGCAGCATCAATCTGTTGTTTAGCACAGTGTAACATCAAAGCAGCATCAATCTTTTGCCTAGCACAGAGTAACATCACAGCAACATCAATCAGTTGCCTAGCACAGAGTAACATCAAAGCAGCATCAATCAGTTGCCTAGCACAGAGTAACATCACAGCAGCATCAATCTGTTGCCTAGCACAGAGTAACATCACAGCAGCATCAATCTGTTGCCTAGCACAGAGTAACATCACAGCAGCATCAATCTGTTGCGTAGCACAGAGTAACATCACAGCAGCATCAATCTGTTGCCTAACACAGAGTAACGTCACAGCACCATCAATCTGTTGCTTAGCACAGAGTAACATCACAGCAGCATTATTCTGTTGCCTAGCACAGAGTAACATCACAGCAGCATCAACCTGTTGCTAAGCACAGAGTAACATCACAGCAGGATGAATCTGTTGCTTAGCACAGAGTAACATCACAGACGCATCAATCTGTTGTTTAGCACAGAGTAGCATCATAGCAGCATCAATCTGTTGCCTAGCACAGAGTAACATCCCAGCAACTTCAATCTGTTGTTTAGCACAGAGTAACATCACTGCAGCATCAATCTGTTGTTTAGCACAGAGTAACATTACTGCAGCATCAATCTGTTGCCTAGCACAGAGTAACATCACTGCAGCATCAATCTGTTGTTTAGCACAGAGTAACATCACTGCAGCATCAATCTGTTGTTTAGCACAGAGTAACATCACAGCAGCATCAATCTGTTGCTTAGCACAGAGTAACATCACTGCTGCATGAATCTGTTGCCTAACACAGAGTAACATCACTATAGCATCAATCTGTTGCCTAGCACAGAGTAACATCACAGGAACATCAATCTGAACATCACTGCTGCATGAATCTGTTGCCTAACACAGAGTAACATCACTATAGCATCAATCTGTTGCCTAGCACAGAGTAACATCACAGGAACATCAATCTGTTGCCTAACACAGAGTAACATCACAGCAGCATCAATCTGTTGCTTAGCGCAGGATAACATCACAGCAGCATCAATCTGATGCCTAGCACAGAGTAACTTCACAGCAGCATCAATCTGTTGTTTAGCACAGAGTAACATCACAGCAGCATCAATCTGTTGCTTAGCACAGAGTAACATCACAGCAGCATCAATCTGTTGTTTAGCACAGAGTAACATCACAGCAGGATGAATCTGTTGCTTTGCACAGAGTAACATAACAGCAGCATCAATCTGTTGCTTAGCACACAGTAACATCACAGCAGCATCAGTCTGATGCTTTGCACAGAGTAACATCACTGAAGCATCAATCTGTTGTTTAGCTCAGAGTAACATCACAGCAGCATCAATCTGTTGTTTAGCACAGAGTAACATCACTGCTGCATGAATCTGTTGCTTAGCACAGAGTAACATCACAGCAGCATCAATCTGTTGCTTAGCACAGAGTAACATCACAGCATCAATCTGTTGCCTAGCACAGAGTAACATCACAGCATCAATCTGTTGCCTAGCACAGAGTCACATCACAGCACATCACTCTGTTGCTTAGCACAGAGTAACATCACAGCACATCAATCTGTTGCTTAGCACAGAGTAAAATCACAGCAGCATCTATCTGTTTCTTAGCACAGAATAACATCACTGTAGCATGAATCTGTTGCCTAGTTCAGAGTAACATCACTGCAGCTTGAATCTGTTACCTAGTTCAGAGTAACATCAATGCAGCATGAATCTGTTATTTAGCACAGAGTAACATCACTGCAGCATGAATCTGTTGCCTAGCACAAAGTAACATCACTGCAGCATCAATCTGTTATTTAGCACAGAGTAACATAACTGCAGCATCAATCTGTTGCCTACCACAGAGTAACATCACAGCAGCATCAATCTGTTGCCTAGAACAGAGTAACATCACTGCAGCATCAATCTGTTGCCTAGCACAGAGTAACATCATTATAGCATCAATCTGTTGCCTAACACAGAGTAACATCACTGCAGCATCAATTCTGTTGCATAACACAGAGTAACATCACTGCAGCATCAATTCTGTTACCTAACACAGAGTAATATTACTGCAGCATGAATCTGTTGCCTAACACAGAGTAACATCACTGCAGCATCAATTCTGTTGCCTAACACAGAGTAACATCACAGCAGCATCAATCTGTTGCCTAACACAGAGTAACATCACTGCAGCATCAATTCTGTTGCCTAACACAGAGTAACATCACAGCAGCATCAATATATTATTTAGCACAGAGTAACATCACAGCAGCATCAATCTGTTGCCTAGCACAGAGTAACATCACAGCAGCATCAATCTGTTGCCTAACACAGAGTAACGTCACAGCAGCATCAATCTGTTGCTTAGCACAGAGTAACATCACAGCAGCATCAATCTGTTGTTTAGCACAGAGTAATATCACAGCAGCATCAATCTGTTATTTAGCACAGAGTAACATCACTGCTGCATCAATCTGTTGCCTAGCACAGAGTAATATCACTGCAGCATCAATCTGTTATTTAGCACAGAGTAACATCACTGCAGCATCAATCTGTTGCCTAGCACAGAGTATAATAACAGCAGCATCAATCTGTTGCCTAGCGCAGAGTAACATCACAGCAGCATCAATCTGTTGCGTAGCACAGAGTAACTTCACAGCAGCATCAATCGTTTGCCTAACACAGAGTAACGTCACAGCAGCATCAATCTGTTGCTTGGCACAGAGTAACATCACAGCAGCATCAATCTGTTGCCTAGCACAGAGTAACATCACACCACATCAATTCTGTTGCCTAACACAGAGTAACATCACTGCAGCATCAATTCTGTTGCCTAACACAGAGTTACATCACTGCAGCATAAATCTGTTGCCTAACACAGAGTAACATCACTGCAGCATCAATTCTCTTGCCTAACACAGTGTAACATCACTGCAGCATCAATTCTGTTGCCTTACACAGAGTAACATCACTGCAGCATGAATCTGTTGCCTTACACAGAGTAAAATCACTGCAGCTTCAATTCTGTTGCCTAACACAGAGTAACATCACAGCAGCATCAATCTGTTGCCTAGCACAGAGTAACATCACAGCAGCAACAATCTGTTGCTTAGCACAGAGTAACATCACTGCGGCATCAATCTGTTGCCTAACACAGAGTAATATCACTGCAGCATCAGTCTGTTGCCTAACACAGAGTAACATCACAGCAGCATCAATCTGTTGCCTAGCACAGAGTTACATCACAGCAGAATCAATCTGTTGTTTAGCACAGAGTAACATCACTGCAGCATCAATCTGTTGTTTAGCACAGAGTAAAATCACAGCAGCATCAATCTGTTGCCTAACACAGAGTAACATCACAGCAGCATCAATCTGTTGCTTAGCACAGAGTAACATGTAAGCAGCATCAATCAGTTGCCTAGCACAGAGTAACATCACAGCAGCATCAATCAGTTGCCTAGCACAGAGTAACATCACAGCAGCATCAATCTGTTGCCCAGCACAGAGTAACATCACAGCAGCATCAATCTGTTGCTTAGCACAGAGTAACATCACAGCAGCATCAATCTGTTGCCTAGCACAGAGTAACATCACAGCAGCATCAATCTGTTGCTTAGAACAGAGTAACATCACTGCAGCATCAATCTGTTGCCTAGCACAGAGTAACATCACAGCAGCATCAATCTGTTGTTTAGCACAGAGTAACATCACTGCAGCGTCAATCTGTTGTTTAGCACAGAGTAACATCACTGCAGCATCAATCTGTTGTTTAGCACAGAGTAACATCACAGCAGCATCAATCTATTGTTTAGCACAGAGTAACATCACAGCAGCATCAATCTGTTGCTTAGCACAGAGTAACATCACTGCTGCATGAATCTGTTGCCTAACACAGAGTAACATCACTGCTGCATGAATCTGTTGCCTAACACAGAGTAACATCACTGTAGCATCAATCTGTTGCCTAACACAGAGTAACATCACTGCTGCATGAATCTGTTGCCTAGCACAGAGTAACATCACAGCAACATCCATCTGTTGCCTAACACAGAGTAACATCACAGCATCATCAATCTGTTGCTTAGCGCAGGATAACATTGCAGCAGCATCAATCTGTTGCCTAGCACAGAGTAACATCACAGCAGCATCAATCTCTTGTTTAGCACAGAGTAACATCACAGCAGCATCAATCTGTTGCTTAGCACAGAGTAACATCACAGCAGCATCAATCTGTTGTTTAGCACAGAGTAACATCACAGCAGGATGAATCTGTTGCTTAGCACAGAGTAACATAACAGCAGCATCAATCTTATGCTTAGCACACAGTAACATCACAGCAGGATGAATCTGTTGCTTTGCACAGAGTAACATCACTGAAGCATCAATCTGTTGTTTAGCACAGAGTTACATCACAGCAGCATCAATCTGTTGTTTAGCACAGAGTAATATCACTGCTGCATGAATCTGTTGCTTAGCACAGAGTAACATCACAGCATCAATCTGTTGCCTAGAACTGACTAACATCACAGAATCAATCTGTTGCCTAGCACAGAGTAACATCACAGCATCAATCTGTTGCTTAGCACAGAGTAACATCACAGCATCAATCTGTTGCCAAGCACAGAGTTACATCACAGCATCAATCTGTTGCCTAGCACAGAGTAACATCACAGCACATCAATCTGTTGCATAGCACAGAGTAACATCACAGCACATCAATCTGTTGCTTAGCACAGAGTATAATCACAGCAGCATCTATCTGTTGCTTAGCACAGAGTAACATCACTGCAGCATGAATCTGTTGCCTAGACAGAGTAACATCACTGCAGCTTGAATCTGTTGCCTAGTTCAGAGTAATATCACTGCAGCATGAATTTGTTATTTAGCACAGAGTAACATCACTGCAGCATGAATCTGTTGCCTAGCACAGAGTAACATCACTGCAGCATGAATCTGTTGCCTAACACAGAGTAACATCACTGCAGCATCAGACCTGTTGCCTAACACAGAGTAACATCACAGCAGCATCAATCTGTTATTTAGCACAGAGTAACATCACAGCAGCATCAATCTTTTGCCTAGCACAGAGTAACATCACAGCAGCATCATTCTGTTGCCTAACACAGAGTAACGTCACAGCAGCATCAATCTGTTGCTTAGCACAGAGTAACATCACAGCAGCATCAATCTGTTGTTTAGCACAGAGTAATATCACAGCAGCATCAATCTGTTATTTAGCACAGAGTAACATCACTGCAGCATCAATCTGTTGCCTAGCACAGAGTAACATCACTGCAGCATCAATCTGTTGTTTAGCACAGAGTAACATCACTGGAGCATCAATCTGTTGCCTAGCACAAAGTAACACCACAGCAGCATCAATCTTTTGCCTAGCACAGAGTAGCATCATAGCAGCACCAATCTGTTATTTAGCATACAGTAACATCACAGCAGCATCAATCTGTTGCCTAGCACAGAGTAACATCACAGCAGCATCAATCTGTTGCTTAGCACAGAGTAACATCACAGCAGCATCAATCTGTTGTTTAGCACAGAGTAATATCACAGCAGCATCAATGTGTTATTTAGCACAGAGTAACATCATTGCAGCATCAATCTGTTGCCTAGCACAGAGTAACATCACTGCAGCATCAATCTGTTATTTAGCACAGAGTAACATCACTGCAGCATCATCTGTTGCCTAGCACAGAGTAACACCTCAGCAGCATCAATCTTTTGCCTAGCACAGAGTAGCATCATAGCAGCATCAATCTGTTGTTTAGCACAGAGTAACACCACAGCAGCATCAATCTGTTGTTTAGCACAGAGTAACATCACAGGAGCATCAATCTGTTGCTTAGCACAGAGTAACATCACAGCAGCATCAATCTGTTGTTTAGCACAGAGTAACATCACAGCAGGATGAATCTGTTGCTTTGCACAGAGTAACATAACAGCAGCATCAATCTGTTGCTTAGCACACAGTAACATCACAGCAGCATCAGTCTGATGCTTTGCACAGAGTAACATCACTGAAGCATCAATCTGTTGTTTAGCTCAGAGTAACATCACAGCAGCATCAATCTGTTGTTTAGCACAGAGTAACATAACTGCAGCAACAATCTGTTGCCTACCACAGAGTAACATAACAGCAGCATCAATCTGTTGCCTAACACAGAGTAACTTCACAGCAGCATCAATCTGTTGCCTAGCACAGAGTAACATCACTGCAGCATCAATCTGTTATTTAGCACAGAGTAACATCACTGCAGCATCAATCTGTGGCCTAACACAGAGTAACATCACTGCAGCATCAATTCTGTTGCCTAACACAGAGTAACATCACTGCAGCATCAATTCTGTTGCCTAACACAGAGTAACATCACTGCAGCATGAATCTGTTGCTTAACACAGAGTAACATCACTGCAGCATCAATTCTGTTGCCTAACACAGAGTAACATCACAGCAGCTTCAATCTGTTGCCTAACACAGAGTAACATCACTGCAGCATCAATTCTGTTGCCTAACACAGAGTAACATCACAGCAGCATCTATCTGTTATTTAGCACAGAGTAACATCACAGCAGCATCAATTTGTTGCCTAGCACAGAGTAACATCACAGCAGCATCAATCTGTTGCCTAACACAGAGTAACATCACAGCATCATCAATCTGTTGTTTAGCACAGAGTAACATCACAGCAGCATCAATCTGTTATTTAGCACAGAGTAACATCACTGCAGCATCAATCTGTTGCCTAGCACAGAGTAACATCACTGCAGCATCAATCTGTTATTTAGCACAGAGTAACATCACTGAGGCATCAATCTGTTGCCTAGCACAGAGTAACACCACAGCAGCATCAATCTGTTGCCTAGCACAGAGTAGCATCAATCGGTTGTTTAGCACAGAGTAACACCACAGCAGCATCAATCTGTTATTTAGCACAGAGTAACATCACAGCAGCATCAATCTGTTGCCTAGCACAGAGTACCATCACAGAAGTATCAATCTGTTGCTTAGCACAGAGTAACATCACAGCAGCATCAATCTGTTACCTAGCCCAGAGTAACATCACAGCAGCATCAATCTGTTGCCTAGGACAGAGTAACATCACAGCAGCATCAATCTGTTTCCTACCACAGATGAACATCACAGCAGCATTTATCGGTTGCCTAGCACTGAGCAGCATCAATCGGTTGCCTAGTATAGAGCAGCATCAATCTGTTGCCTAGCACAGAGCAGCATTATCTGTTGCCTAGCACAGAGGAACATCACAGCAGCATCAATCTGTTGCCTAGCACAGAGCAGCATCAATCTGTTGCCTACCACAGAGGAACATCGCTGCAGCATGAATCTGTTGCTTAGCACAGGGTAACATCACAGCATCAATCTGTTGCCTAGCCTAGAGGAACATCACAGCAGCATCAATCGGTTGCCTAGCACAGAGCAGCATCAATCTGTTGCCTAGCACAAAGCAGCATCAATCAGTTGCCTAGCACAGAGTAACATCACAGCAGCATCAATCAGTTGCCTAGTACAGAGTAACATCACAGCAGCATCAATCTTTTGCCTAGCACAGAGTAACATCACAGCAGCATCAATCTGTTGCCTAGCACAGAGTAACATCACAGCAGCATCAATCTGTTGTTTAGCACAGAGTAACATCATAGCAGCATCAATCTGTTGCATAGCACAGAGTAACATCACAGCAGCATCAATCTGTTGCCTAACACAGAGTAACATCACAGCAGCATCAATCTGTTGCCTAGCACAGAGTAACATCACAGCAGCATCAATCTGTTGCGTAGCACAGAGTAACATCACAGCAGCATCAATCGTTTGCCTAACACAGAGTAACGTCACAGCAGCATCAATCTGTTGCTTATCACAGAGTAACATCACAGCAGCATCAATCTGTTGCCTAGCAGAGAGTAACATCAATTCTGTTGCCTAACACAGAGTAACATCACTGCAGCATCAATTCTGTTGCCTAACACAGTGTAACATCACTGCAGCATCAATTCTGTTGCCTAACACAGAGTAACATCACTGCAGCATGAATCTATTGCCTAACACAGAGTAATATCACTGCAGCATCAATTCTGTTGCCTAACACAGAGTAACATCACAGCAGCATCAATCTGTTGCCTAGCACAGAGTAACATCACAGCAGCAACAATCTGTTGCTTAGCACAGAGTAACATCACTGCAGCATCAAGCTGTTGCCTAACACAGACTAACATCACAGCAGCATCAATCTGTTGCCTAGCACAGAATTACATCACAGCAGAATCAATCTGTTGTTTAGCACAGAGTAACATCACTGCAGCATCAATCTGTTGTTTAGCACAGAGTAACATCACAGCAGCATCAGTCTGTTGTTTAGCACAGTGTAACATCAAAGCAGCATCAATCTTTTGCCTAGCACAGAGTAACATCACAGCAGCATCAATCAGTTGCCTAGCACAGAGGAACATCACAGCAGCATCAATCTGTTGCCTAGCACAGAGTAACATCACAGCAGCATCAATCTGTTGTTTAGCACAGAGTAACATCACTGCAGCATCAGTCTGTTGTTTAGCACAGAGTAACATCACTGCAGCATCAATCTGTTGCCTAGCACAGAGTAACATCACTGCAGCATCAATCTGTTGTTTAGCACAGAGTAACATCACTGAAGCATCAATCTGTTGTTTAGCACAGAGTAACATCACAGCAGCATCAATCTGTTGCTTAGCACAGAGTAACATCACTGCTGCATGAATCCGTTGCCTAACACAGAGTAACATCACTGTAGCATCAATCTGTTGCCTAGCACAGAGTAACATCACAGCAACATCAATCTGTTGCCTAACGCAGAGTAACATCACAGCAGCATCAATCTGTTGCCTAGCACAGAGTAACATCACAGCAGCATCAATCTATTGTTTAGCACAGAGTAACATCACAGCAGCATCAATCTGTTGCCTAGCACAGAGTAACATCACTGCAGCATCAATCTGTTGTTTAGCACAGGGTAACATCACTGCAGCATGAATCTGTTGCCTAGCACAGAGTAACATCACTGCAGCATCAATCTGTTGTTTAGCACAGAGTAACATCACTGGAGCATCAATCCGTTGCCTAGCACAGAGTAACATCACTGCAGCATGAATCTGTTGCCTAGCACAGAGTAACATCACTGCAGCATGAATCTGTTGCCTAGTTCAGAGTAACATCACCGCAGCATGAATCTGTTATTTAGCACAGAGTAACATAACTGCAGCATCAATCTGTTGCCTACCACAGAGTAACATCACAGCAGCATCAATCTGTTGCCTAGCACAGAGTAACATCACTGCAGCATAAATCTGTTGCCTAGCACAGAGTAACATCACTGCAGCATCAATTTTGTTGCCTAACACAGAGTAACATCACAGCACATCAATCTGTTGGTTAGCACAGAGTAACATCACAGCATCAATCTGTTGCCTAGCACAGAGTAACATCACATCATCAATCTGTTGCCTAGCACAGAGTAACATCACTGCAGCATGAATCTGTTGCCTAGACAGAGTAACATCACTGCAGCTTGAATCTGTTGCCTAGTTCAGTGTAACATCACTGCAGCATGAATCTGTTATTTAGCACAGAGTAACACCACTGCAGCATGAATCTGTTGCCTAGCACAGAGTAACATCACTGCAGCATCAATTTGTTGTTTAGCACAGAGTAACATCACAGCAGCATCAATCTGTTGCCTAGCACAGAGTAACATCACTGCAGCATGAATCTGTTGCCTAGTTCAGAGTAACATCACTGCAGCATGAATCTGTTGCCTAGTTCAGAGTAACTTCACTGCAGCATGATTCTGTTATTTAGCACAGAGTAACATAACTGCAGCATCAATCTGTTGCCTAGAGCAGAGTAACATCACTGCAGCATCAATCTGTTGCTTAGCACAGAGTAACATCACTGCAGCATCAATCTGTCGTCTAACACAGAGTAACATCACTACAGCATCAATTCTGTTGCATAACACAGAGTAACATCACTGCAGCATCAATTCTGTTGCCTAACACAGAGTAACATCACTGCAGCATCAATTCTGTTGCCTAACACAGAGTAACATCACAGCAGCATCAATCTGTTGTTTAGCACAGAGTAACATCACAGCAGCATCAATCTGTTGCCTAACACAGAGTAACATCACAGCAGCATCAATCTGTTATTTAGCACAGAGTAACATCACAGCAGCATCAATCTGTTGCCTAGCACAGAGTAACATCACAGCAGCATCAATCTTTTGCCTAACACAGAGTAACATCACTGCAGCATCAATTTTGTTGCCTAACACAGAGTAACATCACAGCAGCATCAATCTGTTATTTAGCACAGAGTAACATCACGGCAGCATCAATCTGTTGCCTAGCACAGAGTAACATCACAGCAGCATCAATCTTTTGCCTAACACAGAGTAACGTCACAGCAGCATCAATCTGTTGCTTAGCAAGGAGTAATATCACAGCAGCATCAATCTGTTATTTAGCACAGAGTAACATCACTGCAGCATCAATCTGTTGCCTAGCACAGAGTAACATCACTGCAGCATCAATCCGTTGTTTAGCACAGAGTAACACCACAGCAGCATCAATCTTTTGCCTAGCACAGAGTAGCATCATAGCAGCATCAATCTGTTGTTTAGCACAGAGTAACACCACAGCAGCATCAATCTGTTGTTTAGCACAGAGTAACATCACAGCAGCATCAATCTGTTGCCTAGCACAGAGTAACATCACAGAAGCATCAATCTGTTGCCTAGCACAGAGTAACATCACAGCAGCATCAATCTGTTGCCTAGCACAGAGTAACATCACAGCAGCATCAGTCTGTTGTTTAGCACAGTGTAACATCAAAGCAGCATCAATCTTTTGCCTAGCACAGAGTAACATCACAGCAGCATCAATCAGTTGCCTAGCACAGAGGAACATCACAGACGCATCAATCTGTTGCCTAGCACAGAGTAACATCACAGCAGTATCAATCTGTTGTTTAGCACAGAGTAACATCACTGCAGCATCAGTCTGTTGTTTAGCACAGAGTAACATCACTGCAGCATCAATCTGTTGCCTAGCACAGAGTAACATCACTGCAGCATCAATCTGTTGTTTAGCACAGAGTAACATCACTGCAGCATCAATCTATTGTTTAGCACAGAGTAACATCACAGCAGCATCAATCTGTTGCTTAGCACAGAGTAACATCACTGCTGCATGAATCTGTTGCCTAACACAGAGTAACATCACTGTAGCATCAATCTGTTGCCTAGCACAGAGTAACATCACAGCAGCATCAATCTGTTGCCTTACACAGAGTAACGTCACAGCAGCATCAATCTGTTGCTTAGCACAGTGTAACATCACAGCAGCATCAATCTGTTGTTTAGCACAGAGTAATATCACAGCAGCATCAATGTGTTATTTAGCACAGAGTAACATCATTGCAGCATCAATCTGTTTCCTAGCACAGAGTAACATCACTGCAGCATCAATCTGTTATTTAGCACAGAGTAACATCACTGCAGCATCAATCTGTTGCCTAGCACAGAGTAACACCACAGCAGCATCAATCTTTTGCCTAGCACAGAGTAGCATCATAGCAGCATCAATCTGTTGTTTAGCACAGAGTAACACCACAGCAGCATCAATCTGTTGTTTAGCACAGAGTAACATCACAGCAGCATCAATCTGTTGCTTAGCACACAGTAACATCACAGCAGCATCAATCTGTTGTTTAGCACAGAGTAACATCACAGCAGGATGAATCTGTTGCTTTGCACAGAGTAACATAACAGCAGCATCAATCTGTTGCTTAGCACACAGTAACATCACAGCAGCATCAGTCTGATGCTTTGCACAGAGTAACATCACTGAAGCATCAATCTGTTGTTTAGCTCAGAGTAACATCACAGCAGCATCAATCTGTTGTTTAGCACAGAGTAACATAACTGCAGCATCAATCTGTTGCCTACCACAGAGTAACATAACAGCAGCATCAATCTGTTGCCTAACACAGAGTAACGTCACAGCAGCATCAATCTGTTGCCTAGCACAGAGTAACATCACTGCAGCATCAATCTGTTATTTAGCACAGAGTAACATCACTGCAGCATCAATTTGTGGCCTAACACAGAGTAACATCACTGCAGCATCAATTCTGTTGCCTAACACAGAGTAACATCACTGCAGCATCAATTCTGTTGCCTAACACAGAGTAACGTCACTGCAGCATGAATCTGTTGCTTAACACAGAGTAACATCACTGCAGCATCAATTCTGTTGCCTAACACAGAGTAACATCACAGCAGCATCAATCTGTTGCCTAACACAGAGTACATCACTGCAGCATCAATTCTGTTGCCTAACACAGAGTAACATCACAGTAGCATCTATCTGTTATTTAGCACAGAGTAACATCACAGCAGCATCAATTTGTTGCCTAGCACAGAGTAACATCACAGCAGCATCAATCTGTTGCCTAACACAGAGTAACATCACAGCATCATCAATCTGTTGTTTAGCACAGAGTAACATCACAGCAGCAACAATCTGTTATTTAGCACAGAGTAACATCACTGCAGCATCAATCTGTTGCCTAGCACAGAGTAACATCACTGCAGCATCAATCTGTTATTTAGCACAGAGTAACATCACTGCAGCATCAATCTGTTGCCTAGCACAGAGTAACATCACTGCAGCATCAATCTGTTGTTTAGCACAGAGTAACATCACTGAAGCATCAATCTATTGTTTAGCACAGAGTAACATCACAGCAGCATCAATCTGTTGCTTAGCACAGAGTAACATCACTGCTGCATAAATCCGTTGCCTAACACAGAGTAACATCACTGTAGCATCAATCTGTTGCCTAGCACAGAGTAACATCACAGCAACATCAATCTGTTGCCTAACACAGAGTAACATCACAGCAGCATCAATCTGTTGTTTAGCACAGAGTAACATCACAGCAGCATCAATCTGTTGCCTAGCACAGAGTAACATCACTGCAGCATCAATTTGTTGTTTAGCACAGGGTAACATCACTGCAGCATGAATCTGTTGCCTAGCACAGAGTAACATCACTGCAGCATCAATCCGTTGCCTAGCACAGAGTAACATCACTGCAGCATGAATCTGTTGCCTAGCACAGAGTAACATCACTGCAGCATGAATCTGTTGCCTAGTTCAGAGTAACATCACCGCAGCATGAATCTGTTATTTAGCACAGAGTAACATAACTGCAGCATCAATCTGTTGCCTACCACAGAGTAACATCACAGCAGCATCAATCTGTTGCCTAGCACAGAGTAACATCACTGCAGCATAAATCTGTTGCCTAGCACAGAGTAACATCACTGCAGCATCAATCTGTTGCCTAACACAGAGTAACATCACTGCAGCATCAATTTTGTTGCCTAACACAGAGTAACATCACAGCACATCAATCTGTTGGTTAGCACAGAGTAACATCACAGCATCAATCTGTTGCCTAGCACAGAGTAACATCACATCATCAATCTGTTGCCTAGCACAGAGTAACATCACTGCAGCATGAATCTGTTGCCTAGACAGAGTAACATCACTGCAGCTTGAATCTGTTGCCTAGTTCAGTGTAACATCACTGCAGCATGAATCTGTTATTTAGCACAGAGTAACACCACTGCAGCATGAATCTGTTGCCTAGCACAGAGTAACATCACTGCAGCATCAATTTGTTGTTTAGCACAGAGTAACATCACAGCAGCATCAATCTGTTGCCTAGCACAGAGTAACATCACTGCAGCATGAATCTGTTGCCTAGTTCAGAGTAACATCACTGCAGCATGAATCTGTTGCCTAGTTCAGAGTAACATAACTGCAGCATCAATCTGTTGCCTAGAGCAGAGTAACATCACTGCAGCATCAATCTGTTGCCTAGCACAGAGTAACATCACTGCAGCATCAATCTGTCGTCTAACACAGAGTAACATCACTACAGCATCAATTCTGTTGCATAACACAGAGTAACATCACTGCAGCATCAATTCTGTTGCCTAACACAGAGTAACATCACTGCAGCATGAATCTGTTGCCTAACACAGAGTAACATCACTGCAGCATCAATTCTGTTGCCTAACACAGAGTAACATCACAGCAGCATCAATCTGTTGTTTAGCACAGAGTAACATCACAGCAGCATCAATCTGTTGCCTAACACAGAGTAACATCATAGCAGCATCAATCTGTTGTTTAGCACAGAGTAACATCACAGCAGCATCAATCTGTTGCCTAACACAGAGTAACATCACAGCAGCATCAATCTGTTGTTTAGCTCAGAGTAACATCACTGCAGCATCAATTCTGTTGCCTAACACAGAGTAACATCACAGCAGCATCAATCTGTTGTTTAGCACAGAGTAACATCACAGCAGCATCAATCTGTTGCCTAGCATAGAGTAACATCACAGCAGCATCAATCTGTTGCCTAACACAGAGTAACATCACTGCAGCATCAATTTTGTTGCCTAACACAGAGTAACATCACAGCAGCATCAATCTGTTATTTAGCACGGAGTAACATCACAGCAGCATCAATCTGTTGCCTAGCACAGAGTAACATCACAGCAGCATCAATCTTTTGCCTAACACAGAGTAACGTCACAGCAGCATCAATCTGCTGTTTAGCACGGAGTAATATCACAGCAGCATCAATCTGTTATTTAACACAGAGTAACATCACTGCAGCATCAATCTGTTGCCTATCACAGAGTAACATCACTGCAGCATCAATCTGTTGTTTAGCACAGAGTAACACCACAGCAGCATCAATCTTTTGCCTAGCACAGAGTAGCATCATAGCAGCATCAATCTGTTGTTTAGCACAGAGTAACACCACAGCAGCATCAATCTGTTGTTTAGCACAGAGTAACATCACAGCAGCATCAATCTGTTGCCTAGCACAGAGTAACATCACAGAAGTATCAATCTGTTGCGTAGCACAGAGTAACATCACAGCAGCATCAATCTGTTGTTTAGCACAGAGTAACATCACAGCAGCATCAATCTGTTGCCTAACACAGAGTAACATCACAGCAGCATTAATCTGTTGCCTAGCACAGAGTAACATCACAGCAGCATCAATCTGTTGCCTAGCACAGAGTAACATCACAGCAGCATCAGTCTGTTGTTTAGCACAGTGTAACATCAAAGCAGCATCAATCTTTTGCCTAGCACAGAGTAACATCACAGCAGCATCAATCAGTTGCCTAGCACAGAGGAACATCACAGACGCATCAATCTGTTGCCTAGCACAGAGTAACATCACAGCAGCATCAATCTGTTGTTTAGCACAGGGTAACATCACTGCAGCATCAGTCTGTTGTTTAGCACAGAGTAACATCACTGCAGCATCAATCTGTTGCCTAGCACAGAGTAACATCACTGCAGCATCAATCTGTTGTTTAGCACAGAGTAACATCACAGCAGCATCAATCTGTTGCCTAGCACAGAGTGACATCACTGCAGCATCAATCTGTTGTTTAGCACAGAGTAACATCACAGCAGCATCAATCTGTTGCTTAGCACAGAGTAACATCACTGTAGCATCAATCTGTTGCCTAGCACAGAGTAACATCACAGCAACATCAATCTGTTGCCTAACACAGAGTAACATCACAGCAGCATCAATCTGTTGCCTAGCACAGAGTAACATCACAGCAGCATGAATCTGTTGTTTAGCACAGAGTAACATCACAGCAGCATCAATCTGTTGCCTAGCACAGAGTGACATCACTGCAGCATCAATCTGTTGTTTAGCACAGAGTAACATCACTGCAGCATGAATCTGTTGCCTAGCACAGAGTAACATCACTGCAGCATCAATCTGTTGTTTAGCACAGAGTAACATCACTGCAGCATCAATCCGTTGCCTAGCACAGAGTAACATCACTGCAGCATGAATCTGTTGCCTAGCACAGAGTAACATCACTGCAGCATGAATCTGTTGCCTAGTTCAGAGTAACATCACCGCAGCATGAATCTGTTATTTAGCACAGAGTAACATAACTGCAGCATCAATCTGTTGCCTACCGCAGAGTAACATCACAGCAGCATCAATCTGTTGCCTAGCACAGAGTAACATCACTGCAGCATAAATCTGTTGCCTAGCACAGAGTAACATCACTGCAGCATCAATCTGTTGCCTAACACAGAGTAACATCACTGCAGCATCAATTTTGTTGCCTAACACAGAGTAACATCACTGCAGCATCAATTTTGTTGCCTAACACAGAGTAACATCACAGCACATCAATCTGTTGGTTAGCACAGAGTAACATCACAGCATCAATCTGTTGCCTAGCACTGAGTTACATCACATCATCAATCTGTTGCCTAGCACAGAGTAACATCACAGCACATCAATCTGTTGCTTAGCACAGAGTAACATCACTGCAGCATGAATCTGTTGCCTAGACAAGGTAACATCACTGCAGCTTGAATCTGTTGCCTAGTTCAGTGTAACATCACTGCAGCATGAATCTGTTATTTAGCACAGAGTAACACCACTGCAGCATGAATCTGTTGCCTAGCACAGAGTAACATCACTGCAGCATCAATCTGTTGTTTAGCACAGAGTAACATCACAGCAGCATCAATCTGTTGCCTAGCACAGAGTAACATCACTGCAGCATGAATCTGTTGCCTAGTTCAGAGTAACATCACTGCAGCATGAATCTGTTGCCTAGTTCAGAGTAACTTCACTGCAGCATGAATCTGTTATTTAGCACAGAGTAACATAACTGCAGCATCAATCTGTTGCCTAGAGCAGAGTAACATCACGGCAGCATCAATCTGTTGCCTAGCACAGAGTAACATCACTGCAGCATCAATCTGTCGTCTAGCACAGAGTAACATCGCTACAGCATCAATTCTGTTGCATAACACAGAGTAACATCACTGCAGCATCAATTCTGTTGCCTAACACAGAGTAACATCACTGCAGCATGAATCTGTTGCCTAACACAGAGTAACATCACAGCAGCATCAATCTGTTATTTAGCACAGAGTAACATCACTGCAGCAACAATTCTGTTGCCTAACACAGAGTAACATCACAGCAGCATCAATCTGTTATTTAGCACAGAGTAACATCACAGCAGCATCAATCTGTTGCCTAGCACAGAGTAACATCACAGCAGCATCAATCTTTTGCCTAACACAGAGTAACGTCACAGCTACATCAATCTGTTGCTTAGCACAGAGTAACATCACAGCAGCATCAATCTGTTGTTTAGCACGGAGTAATATCACAGCAGCATCAATCTGTTATTTAGCACAGAGTAACATCACTGCAGCATCAATCTGTTGCCTAGCACAGAGTAACATCACTGCAGCATCAATCTGTTGTTTAGCACAGAGTAACACCACAGCAGCATCAATCTTTTGCCTAGCACAGAGTAGCATCATAGCAGCATCAATCTGTTGTTTTGCACAGAGTAACACCACAGCAGAATCAATCTGTTGTTTAGCACAGAGTAACATCACAGCAGCATCAATCTGTTGCCTAGCACAGAGTAACATCACAGAAGCATCAATCTGTTGCGTAGCACAGAGTAACATCACAGCAGCATCAATCTGTTGTTTAGCACACAGTAACATCACAGCAGCATCAATCTGTTGCCTAACACAGAGTAACATCACAGCAGCATCAATCTGTTGCCTAGCACAGAGTAACATCACAGCAGCATCAATCTGTTGCCTAGCACAGAGTAACATCACAGCAGCATCAATCTGTTGCCTCACACAGAGTAACATCACAGCAGCATCAATCTGTTGTTTATCACAGAGTAACATCACAGCAGCATCAATCTGTTGCCTAGCACAGAGTAACATCACTGCAGCATCAATCTGTTGTTTAGCACAGAGTAACATCACTGCAGCATGAATCTGTTCCTAGCACAGAGTAACTACACTGCAGCATCAATCTGTTGTTTAGCACAGAGTAACATCACTGCAGCATCAATCCGTTGCCTAGCACAGAGTAACATCACTGCAGCATGAATCTGTTGCCTAGCACAGAGTAACATCACTGCAGCATGAATCTGTTGCCTAGTTCAGAGTAACATCATCGCAGCATGAATCTGTTATTTAGCACAGAGTAACATAACTGCAGCATCAATCTGTTGCCTACCACAGAGTAACATCACAGCAGCATCAATCTGTTGCCTAGCACAGAGTAACATCACTGCAGCATAAATCTGTTGCCTAGCACAGAGTAACATCACTGCAGCATCAATCTGTTGCGTAACACAGAGTAACATCACTGCAGCATCAATTCTGTTGCCTAACACAGTGTAACATCACTGCAGCATCAATTCTGTTGCCTAACGCAGAGTAACATCACTGCAGCATGAATCTGTTGCCTAACACAGAGTAATATCACTGCAGCATCAATTCTGTTCCCTAACACAGAGTAACATCACAGCAGCATCAATCTGTTGCCTAGCACAGAGTAACATCACAGCAGCAACAATCTGTTGCTTAGCACAGGGTAACATCACTGCAGCATCAAGCTGTTGCCTAACGCAGAGTAACATCACAGCAGCATCAATCTGTTGCCTAGCACAGAGTTACATCACAGCAGAATCAATCTGTTGTTTAGAACAGAGTAACATCACTGCAGCATCAATCTGTTGTTTAGCACAGAGTAACATCACAGCAGCATCAGTCTGTTGTTTAGCACAGTGTAACATCAAAGCAGCATCAATCTTTTGCCTAGCACAGAGTAACATCACAGCAGCATCAATCAGTTGCCTAGCACAGAGGAACATCACAGACGCATCAATCTGTTGCCTAGCACAGAGTAACATCACAGCAGCATCAATCTGTTGTTTAGCACAGAGTAACATCACTGCAGCATCAATCTGTTGCCTAGCACAGAGTAACATCACTGCAGCATCAATCTGTTGTTTAGCACAGAGTAACATCCTTGCAGCATCAATCTATTGTTTAGCACAGAGTAACATCACAGCAGCATCAATCTGTTGCTTAGCACAGAGTAACATCACTGCTGCATGAATCTGTTGCCTAACACAGAGTAACATCACTGTAGCATCAATCTGTTGCCTAGCACAGAGTAACATCACAGCAACATCAATCTGTTGCCTAACACAGGGTAACATCACAACAGCATCAATCTGTTGCCTAGCACAGAGTAACATCACAGCAGCATCAATCTGTTGTTTAGCACAGAGTAACATCACAGCAGCATCAATCTGTTGCCTATCACAGAGTAACATCACTGCAGCATCAATCTGTTGTTTAGCACAGAGTAACATCACTGCAGCATGAATCTGTTGCCTAGCACAGGGTAACAACCCTGCAGCATCAATCTGTTGTTTAGCACAGAGTAACATCACTGCAGCATCAATCCGTTGCCTAGCACAGAGTAACATCACTGCAGCATGAATCTGTTGCCTAGCACAGAGTAACATCACTGCAGCATGAATCTGTTGCCTAGTTCAGAGTAACATCACCGCAGCATGAATCTGTTATTTAGCACAGAGTAACATAACTGCAGCATCAATCTGTTGCCTACCACAAAGTAACATCACAGCAGCATCAATCTGTTGCCTAGCACAGAGTAACATCACTGCAGCATAAATCTGTTGCCTAGCACAGAGTAACATCACTGCAGCATCAATCTGTTGCCTAACACAGAGTAACATCACTGTAGCATCAATTTTGTTGCCTAACACAGAGTAACATCACTGCAGCATCAATTTTGTTGCCTAACACAGAGTAACATCACAGCACATCAATCTGTTGGTTAGCACAGAGTAACATCACAGCATCAATCTGTTGCCTAGCACAGAGTAACATCACAGCATCAATCTGTTGCCTAGCACAGAGTAACATCACAGCACATCAATCTGTTGCTTAGCACAGAGTAACATCACTGCATAATGAATCTGTTGCCTAGACAGAGTAACATCACTGCAGCTTGAATATGTTGCCTAGTTCAGTGTAACATCACTGCAGCATGAATCTGTTATTTAGCACAGAGTAACACCACTGCAGCATGAATCTGTTGCCTAGCACAGAGTAACATCACTGCAGCATCAATCTGTTGTTTAGCACAGAGTAACATCACAGCAGCATCAATCTGTTGCCTAGCACAGAGTAACATCACTGCAGCATGAATCTGTTGCCTAGTTCAGAGTAACATCACTGCAGCATGAATCTGTTGCCTAGTTCAGAGTAACTTCACTGCAGCATGAATCTGTTATTTAGCACAGAGTAACATAACTGCAGCATCAATCTGTTGCCTAGAGCAGAGTAACATCACTGCAGCATCAATCTGTTGCCTAGCACAGAGTTACATCACTGCAGCATCAATCTGTCGTCTAACACAGAGTAACATCACTGCAGCATCAATTCTGTTGCATAACACAGAGTAACATCACTGCAGCATCAATTATGTTGCCTAACACAGAGTAACATCACTGCAGCATGAATCTGTTGCCTAACACAGAGTAACATCACTGCAGCATCAATTCTGTTGCCTAACACAGAGTAACATCACAGCAGCATCAATCTGTTGTTTAGCACAGAGTAACATCACAGCAGCATCAATCTGTTGCCTAACACAGAGTAACATCACAGCAGCATCAATCTGTTGTTTAGCACAGAGTAACATCACAGCAGCATCAATCTGTTGCCTAACACAGAGTAACATCACAGCAGCATCAATCTGTTGTTTAGCACAGAGTAACATCACTGCAGTATCAATTCTGTTGCCTAACACAGAGTAACATCACAGCAGCATCAATCTGTTGTTTAGCACAGAGTAACATCACAGCAGCATCAATCTGTTGCCTAGCACAGAGTAACATCACAGCAGCATCAATCTGTTGCCTAACACAGAGTAACATCACTGCAGCATCAATTTTGTTGCCTAACACAGAGTAACATCACAGCAGCATCAATCTGTTGCCTAGCAGAGAGTTACATCACAGCAGCATCAATCTTTTGCCTAACACAGAGTAACGTCACAGCAGCATCAATCTGTTGCTTAGCACAGAGTAACATCACAGCAGCATCAATCTGTTGTTTAGCACGGAGTAATATCACAGCAGCATCAATCTGTTATTTAGCACATAGTAACATCACTGCAGCATCAATCTGTTGCCTAGCACAGAGTAACATCACTGCAGCATCAATCTGTTGTTTAGCACAGAGTAACATCACTGCAGCATCAATCTGTTGCCTAGCACAGAGTAACACCACAGCAGCATCAATCTTTTGCCTAGCACAGAGTAGCATCATAGCAGCATCAATCTGTTGTTTAGCACAGAGTAACACCACAGCAGCATCAATCTGTTGTTTAGCACAGAGTAACATCACAGCAGCATGAATCTGTTGCCTAGCACAGAGTAACATCACAGAAGCATCAATCTGTTGCGTAGCACAGAGTAACATCACAGCAGCATCAATCTGTTGTTTAGCACAGAGTAACATCACAGCAGCATCAATCTGTTGCCTAACACAGAGTAACATCACAGCAGCATCAATCTGTTGCCTAGCACAGAGTAACATCACAGCAGCATCAATCTGTTGCCTAGCACAGAGTAACATCACAGCAGCATCAATCTGTTGCCTAGCACAGAGTAACATCACAGCAGCATCAATCTGTTGCCTAGCACAGAGTAACATTCAGCAGCATCAATCTGTTGCCTCACACAGAGTAACATCCCAGCAGCATCAATCTGTTGTTTAGCACAGAGTAACATCACAGCAGCATCAATCTGTTGCCTAGCACAGAGTAACATCACTGCAGCATCAATATGTTGTTTAGCACAGAGTAACATCACTGCAGCATGAATCTGTTGCCTAGCACAGAGTAACTACACTGCAGCATCAATCTGTTGTTTAGCACAGAGTAACATCACTGCAGCATCAATCCGTTGCCTAGCACAGAGTAACATCACTGCAGCATGAATCTGTTGCCTAGCACAGAGTAACATCACTGCAGGATGAATCTGTTGCCTAGTTCAGAGTAACATCACCGCAGCATGAATCTGTTATTTAGCACAGAGTAACATAACTGCAGCATCAATCTGTTGCCTACCACAGAGTAACATCACAGCAGCATCAATCTGTTGCCTAGCACAGAGTAACATCACTGTAGCATAAATCTGTTGCCTAGCACAGAGTAACATCACTGCAGCATCAATCTGTTGCCTAACACAGAGTAACATCACTGCAGCATCAATTTTGTTGCCTAACACAGAGTAACATCACTGCAGCATCAATTTTGTTGCCTAACACAGAGTAACATCACTGCAGGATAAATCTGTTGCCTAGCATAGAGTAACATCACTGCAGCATCAATCTGTTGCCTAACACTGAGTAACATCACTGCAGCATCAATTCTGTTGCCTAACACAGAGTAACATCACTGCAGCATCAATTCTGTTGCCTAACACAGAGTAACATCACAGCAGCATCAATCTGTTGCCTAACACAGAGTAACATCACAGCAGCATCAATCTGTTATTTAGCACAGAGTAACATCACAGCAGCATCAATCTGTTGCCTAGCACAGAGTAACATCACAGCAGCATCAATCTGTTGCCTAACACAGAGTAACATCACAGCATCATCAATCTGTTGTTTAGCACAGAGTAACATCACAGCAGCATCAATCTGTTATTTAGCACAGAGTAACATCACTGCAGCATCAATATGTTGCCTAGCACAGAGGAACATCACAGCATCATCAATCTTTTGTTTAGCACAGAGTAACATCACAGCAGCATCAATCTGTTATTTAGCACAGAGTAACACCACAGCAGCATCAATCTGTTGCCTAGCACAGAGTAACATCACAGCAGCATCATTCTGTTGCCTAGCACAGAGTAACATCACTGCAGCATCAATCTGTTATTTAGCACAGAGTAACACCACAGCAGCATCAATCTGTTGCCTAGCACAGAGTAGCATCAATCTGTTGTTTAGCACAGAGTAACACCACAGCAGCATCAATCTGTTGTTTAGCACAGAGTAACATCACAGCAGCATCAATCTGTTGCCTAGCACAGAGTAACATCACAGAAGCATCAATCTGTTGTTTAAAACAGAGTAACATCAAAGCAGCATCAATCTGTTGTTTAGCACAGAGTAACATCACAGCAGCATCTATCTGTTGCCTAGGACAGTAACATCACAGCAGCATCAATCTGTTGCCTACCACAGAGGAACATCACAGCAGCATCAATCGGTTGCCTAGCACAGATCAGCATCAATCTGTTGCCTAGCACAGAGCAGCATCAATCTGTTGCCTGGCACAGAGCAGCATCAATCTGCTGCCTAGCACAGAGCAGCATCAATCTGTTGTCTAGCACAGAGCAGCATCAATCTGTTGCCTACCACAAAGGAACATCACTGCAGCATGAATCTGTTGCTTAGCACAGGGTAACATCACAGCATCAATCTGTTGCCTAGCTAAGAGCAGCATCAATCTGTTGCCTACCACAGAGGAACATCACAGCAGCATCAATCGGTTGCCTAGCACAGAGCAGCATCAATCTGTTGCCTAGCACAGAGCAGCATCAATCTGTTGCCTAGCACAGAGTAACATCACAGCAGCATCAATCTGTTGCCTAGCACAGAGTAACATCACAGCATCATCAATCTGTTTCCTAGCACTGAGTAACATCACAGCATCATCAATCTGTTGCCAAGCACAGAGTAACACCACAGCAGCATCAATCTGTTGCCTAGCACAGAGTAACACCACAGCAGCATCAATCTGTTGCCTAGCACAGAGTAACACCACAGCAGCATCAATCTGTTGCCTACCACAGAGGAACATCACAGCAGCATCAATCTGTTGCGTAGCACAGAGTAACATCACAGCAGCATCAATCTGTTGCCTACCACAGAGGAACATCACAGCAGCATCAATCTGTTGCCTAGCACAGAGTAACATCACTGCAGCATCAATCTGTTGTTTAGCACAGAGTAACATCACTGCAGCATGAATCTGTTGCCTAGCACAGGGTAACAACCCTGCAGCATCAATCTGTTGTTTAGCACAGAGTAACATCACTGCAGCATCAATCCGTTGCCTAGCACAGAGTAACATCACTGCAGCATGAATCTGTTGCCTAGCACAGAGTAACATCACTGCAGCATGAATCTGTTGCCTAGTTCAGAGTAACATCACCGCAGCATGAATCTGTTATTTAGCACAGAGTAACATAACTGCAGCATCAATCTGTTGCCTACCACAAAGTAACATCACAGCAGCATCAATCTGTTGCCTAGCACAGAGTAACATCACTGCAGCATAAATCTGTTGCCTAGCACAGAGTAACATCACTGCAGCATCAATCTGTTGCCTAACACAGAGTAACATCACTGTAGCATCAATTTTGTTGCCTAACACAGAGTAACATCACTGCAGCATCAATTTTGTTGCCTAACACAGAGTAACATCACAGCACATCAATCTGTTGGTTAGCACAGAGTAACATCACAGCATCAATCTGTTGCCTAGCACAGAGTAACATCACAGCATCAATCTGTTGCCTAGCACAGAGTAACATCACAGCACATCAATCTGTTGCTTAGCACAGAGTAACATCACTGCAGCATGAATCTGTTGCCTAGACAGAGTAACATCACTGCAGCTTGAATATGTTGCCTAGTTCAGTGTAACATCACTGCAGCATGAATCTGTTATTTAGCACAGAGTAACACCACTGCAGCATGAATCTGTTGCCTAGCACAGAGTAACATCACTGCAGCATCAATCTGTTGTTTAGCACAGAGTAACATCACAGCAGCATCAATCTGTTGCCTAGCACAGAGTAACATCACTGCAGCATGAATCTGTTGCCTAGTTCAGAGTAACATCACTGCAGCATGAATCTGTTGCCTAGTTCAGAGTAACTTCACTGCAGCATGAATCTGTTATTTAGCACAGAGTAACATAACTGCAGCATCAATCTGTTGCCTAGAGCAGAGTAACATCACTGCAGCATCAATCTGTTGCCTAGCACAGAGTAACATCACTGCAGCATCAATCTGTCGTCTAACACAGAGTAACATCACTGCAGCATCAATTCTGTTGCATAACACAGAGTAACATCACTGCAGCATCAATTATGTTGCCTAACACAGAGTAACATCACTGCAGCATGAATCTGTTGCCTAACACAGAGTAACATCACTGCAGCATCAATTCTGTTGCCTAACACAGAGTAACATCACAGCAGCATCAATCTGTTGTTTAGCACAGAGTAACATCACAGCAGCATCAATCTGTTGCCTAACACAGAGTAACATCACAGCAGCATCAATCTGTTGTTTAGCACAGAGTAACATCACAGCAGCATCAATCTGTTGCCTAACACAGAGTAACATCACAGCAGCATCAATCTGTTGTTTAGCACAGAGTAACATCACTGCAGCATCAATTCTGTTGCCTAACACAGAGTAACATCACAGCAGCATCAATCTGTTGTTTAGCACAGAGTAACATCACAGCAGCATCAATCTGTTGCCTAGCGCAGAGTAACATCACAGCAGCATCAATCTGTTGCCTAACACAGAGTAACATCACTGCAGCATCAATTTTGTTGCCTAACACAGAGTAACATCACAGCAGCATCAATCTGTTGCCTAGCAGAGAGTTACATCACAGCAGCATCAATCTTTTGCCTAACACAGAGTAACGTCACAGCAGCATCAATCTGTTGCTTAGCACAGAGTAACATCACAGCAGCATCAATCTGTTGTTTAGCACGGAGTAATATCACAGCAGCATCAATCTGTTATTTAGCACATAGTAACATCACTGCAGCATCAATCTGTTGCCTAGCACAGAGTAACATCACTGCAGCATCAATCTGTTGTTTAGCACAGAGTAACATCACTGCAGCATCAATCTGTTGCCTAGCACAGAGTAACACCACAGCAGCATCAATCTTTTGCCTAGCACAGAGTAGCATCATAGCAGCATCAATCTGTTGTTTAGCACAGAGTAACACCACAGCAGCATCAATCTGTTGTTTAGCACAGAGTAACATCACAGCAGCATGAATCTGTTGCCTAGCACAGAGTAACATCACAGAAGCATCAATCTGTTGCGTAGCACAGAGTAACATCACAGCAGCATCAATCTGTTGTTTAGCACAGAGTAACATCACAGCAGCATCAATCTGTTGCCTAACACAGAGTAACATCACAGCAGCATCAATCTGTTGCCTAGCACAGAGTAACATCACAGCAGCATCAATCTGTTGCCTAGCACAGAGTAACATCACAGCAGCATCAATCTGTTGCCTAGCACAGAGTAACATCACAGCAGCATCAATCTGTTGCCTAGCACAGAGTAACATTCAGCAGCATCAATCTGTTGCCTCACACAGAGTAACATCCCAGCAGCATCAATCTGTTGTTTAGCACAGAGTAACATCACAGCAGCATCAATCTGTTGCCTAGCACAGAGTAACATCACTGCAGCATCAATATGTTGTTTAGCACAGAGTAACATCACTGCAGCATGAATCTGTTGCCTAGCACAGAGTAACTACACTGCAGCATCAATCTGTTGTTTAGCACAGAGTAACATCACTGCAGCATCAATCCGTTGCCTAGCACAGAGTAACATCACTGCAGCATGAATCTGTTGCCTAGCACAGAGTAACATCACTGCAGGATGAATCTGTTGCCTAGTTCAGAGTAACATCACCGCAGCATGAATCTGTTATTTAGCACAGAGTAACATAACTGCAGCATCAATCTGTTGCCTACCACAGAGTAACATCACAGCAGCATCAATCTGTTGCCTAGCACAGAGTAACATCACTGTAGCATAAATCTGTTGCCTAGCACAGAATAACATCACTGCAGCATCAATCTGTTGCCTAACACAGAGTAACATCACTGCAGCATCAATTTTGTTGCCTAACACAGAGTAACATCACTGCAGCATCAATTTTGTTGCCTAACACAGAGTAACATCACTGCAGGATAAATCTGTTGCCTAGCATAGAGTAACATCACTGCAGCATCAATCTGTTGCCTAACACTGAGTAACATCACTGCAGCATCAATTCTGTTGCCTAACACAGAGTAACATCACTGCAGCATCAATTCTGTTGCCTAACACAGAGTAACATCACAGCAGCATCAATCTGTTGCCTAACACAGAGTAACATCACAGCAGCATCAATCTGTTATTTAGCACAGAGTAACATCACAGCAGCATCAATCTGTTGCCTAGCACAGAGTAACATCACAGCAGCATCAATCTGTTGCCTAACACAGAGTAACATCACAGCATCATCAATCTGTTGTTTAGCACAGAGTAACATCACAGCAGCATCAATCTGTTATTTAGCACAGAGTAACATCACTGCAGCATCAATATGTTGCCTAGCACAGAGTAACATCACAGCATCATCAATCTTTTGTTTAGCACAGAGTAACATCACAGCAGCATCAATCTGTTATTTAGCACAGAGTAACACCACAGCAGCATCAATCTGTTGCCTAGCACAGAGTAACATCACAGCAGCATCATTCTGTTGCCTAGCACAGAGTAACATCACTGCAGCATCAATCTGTTATTTAGCACAGAGTAACACCACAGCAGCATCAATCTGTTGCCTAGCACAGAGTAGCATCAATCTGTTGTTTAGCACAGAGTAACACCACAGCAGCATCAATCTGTTGTTTAGCACAGAGTAACATCACAGCAGCATCAATCTGTTGCCTAGCACAGAGTAACATCACAGAAGCATCAATCTGTTGTTTAAAACAGAGTAACATCAAAGCAGCATCAATCTGTTGTTTAGCACAGAGTAACATCACAGCAGCATCTATCTGTTGCCTAGGACAGTAACATCACAGCAGCATCAATCTGTTGCCTACCACAGAGGAACATCACAGCAGCATCAATCGGTTGCCTAGCACAGATCAGCATCAATCTGTTGCCTAGCACAGAGCAGCATCAATCTGTTGCCTGGCACAGAGCAGCATCAATCTGCTGCCTAGCACAGAGCAGCATCAATCTGTTGTCTAGCACAGAGCAGCATCAATCTGTTGCCTACCACAAAGGAACATCACTGCAGCATGAATCTGTTGCTTAGCACAGGGTAACATCACAGCATCAATCTGTTGCCTAGCTAAGAGCAGCATCAATCTGTTGCCTACCACAGAGGAACATCACAGCAGCATCAATCGGTTGCCTAGCACAGAGCAGCATCAATCTGTTGCCTAGCACAGAGCAGCATCAATCTGTTGCCTAGCACAGAGTAACATCACAGCAGCATCAATCTGTTGCCTAGCACAGAGTAACATCACAGCATCATCAATCTGTTTCCTAGCACTGAGTAACATCACAGCATCATCAATCTGTTGCCAAGCACAGAGTAACACCACAGCAGCATCAATCTGTTGCCTAGCACAGAGTAACACCACAGCAGCATCAATCTGTTGCCTAGCACAGAGTAACACCACAGCAGCATCAATCTGTTGCCTACCACAGAGGAACATCACAGCAGCATCAATCTGTTGCGTAGCACAGAGTAACATCACAGCAGCATCAATCTGTTGCCTACCACAGAGGAACATCACAGCAGCATCAATCTGTTGCCTAGCACAGAGTAACACCACAGCAGCATCAATCTGTTGCCTAGCACAGAGTAACATCACTGCAGCATCAATCTGTTGCTTAGCACAGAGTAACATCACAGCAGCATCAATCTGTTGCCTAGTACAGAGTAACATCACAGCAGCATCAATCTGTTGCTTAGCACAGAGTAACATCACAGCATCAATCTGTTGCCTAGCACAGAGTAACATCACAGCATCAATCTGTTGCTTAGCACAGGGTATCATCACTGCAGCATAATCTGTTGCTTAGCACAGGGTATCATCACAGCATCAATCTGTTGCTTAGCACAGGGTAACATCACAGCATCAATCTGTTGCTTAGCACAGGGTAACATCACAGCATCAATCTGTTGCTTAGCACAGGGTATCATCACAGCAACATAATCTGTTGCTTAGCACAGAGTAACATCACAGCTCAGGGTGATATCATGGTTATGCCAGTATGTTGTCACAAAGCAACTGCTGATGTTCTTAGTCTGACTTTGCAGTAGAATCTATGGCATGGGATTATCAATCTGTTGCTGTAAAGCAACTGGTTATGTTTTTGTGTTGCTTAGCATAGGATGACTTTACTATCGAATCTGTGACAAAGGATTATCAATCAGTCGTTGCAAAGCAACTGGTAATGTTTCATTGTTGCTTAGCAAAGGCTATCTACGCTGTAGAATCAATGAAAATGGATTATCAATTTGGTACTGGAAAGTAATTTGGAATGTTTTGGTGTTGCTTAAGGGAGGCTGATTTTTCTGCTGGATCAATGACAAAGGTTTTGTATGCTATTGTATTATCGATCTGGTGCCGCAGAGCAACTGGTAATGTTTAATGTTGCTTAGCACAGGCTGACTTTGTGTAGAATCTATGGCAAAGGCTTGACAATCTGGTGCTGCAAAGCAACTGGTTATGTTTTAGTATTGCTTAGCACAGGCTGACTTTGCTGTAGAATCTATGGCAAAGGAGTATCAATATGTTGCTGCAAAGCAACTGGTTATGTTTTAATATTGCTTAGCACAGGCTGACTTTGCAGTAGAATCTATGGCAAAGGAGTATCAATATGTTGCTGCAAAGCAACTGGTTATGTTTTAGTATTGCTTAGCACAGGCTGACTTTGCTGTAGAATCTATGACAAAGGAGTATCAATCTGGTGCTGCAAAGCAACTGGTTATGTTTTAATATTGCTTAGCACAGGCTGACTTTGCTGTAGAATCTATGACAAAGGTATATCAATATGTTGCTGCAAAGCAACTGGTTATGTTTTAGTATTGCTTAGCACAGGCTGACTTTGCTGTAGAATCTATGACAAAGGTATATCAATATGTTGCTGCAAAGCAACTGGTTATGTTTTAATATTGCTTAGCACAGGCTGACTTTGCTGTAGAATCTATGACAAAGGAGTATCAATCTGGTGCTGCAAAGCAACTGGTTATGTTTTAGTATTGTTTAGCACAGGCTGATTTTGCTGTAGAATCTATGACAAAGGCGTATCAATATATTGCTGCAAAGCAACTGGTAATGTTTTAGTATTGCTTAGCACAGGCTGACTTTGCTGCAGAAAAGATGACAAAGGCGTATCAATATGTTGCTGCAAAGCAACTGGTTATGTTTTAGTATTGCTTAGCACAGGCTGACTTTGCTGTAGAAAAGATGACAAAGGCGTATCAATATATTGCTGCAAAGCAACTGGTTATGTTTTAGTATTGCTTAGCACAGGCTGACTTTGCTGTAGAATCTATGACAAAGGAGTATCAATATGTTGCTGCAAAGCAACTGGTTATGTTTTAGTATTGCTTAGCACAGGCTGACTTTGCTGCAGAATCTATGACAAAGGAGTATCAATCTGGTGCTGCAAAGCAACTGGTAATGTTTTAGTATTGCTTAGCACAGGCTGACTTTGCTGTAGAAAAGATGACAAAGGCGTATCAATATGTTGCTGCAAAGCAACTGGTTATGTTTTAGTATTGCTTAGCACAGGCTGACTTTGCTGCAGAATCTATGACAAAGGAGTATCAATCTGGTGCTGCAAAGCAACTGGTTATGTTTTAGTATTGCTTAGCACAGGCTGACTTTGCTGCAGAATCTATGACAAAGGAGTATCAATCTGGTGCTGCAAAGCAACTGGTTATGTTTTAGTATTGCTTAGCACAGGCTGACTTTGCTGCAGAATCTATGACAAAGGAGTATCAATCTGGTGCTGCAAAGCAACTGGTTATGTTTTAGTATTGCTTAGCACAAGCTGACTTTGCTGCAGAATCTATGACAAAGGAGTGTCAATATGTTGCTGCAAAGCTACTGGTTATGTTTTAGTATTGTTTAGCACAAGCTGACTTTGCTGCAGAATCTATGACAAAGGAGTATCAATATATTGCTGCAAAGCAACTGGTAATGTTTTAGTGCTGCTTATCAGAGGCTGACTATGTTGTAAAATGGATGGCTTAGGATGAACAATCTTTTGTCACTAAGCAAGTGTTGTTATTTTGTGTTGCTTAATTGGCATCCACAATGAGTGATTTCAGCGCAGCCTCTCAGAATAAGACCGGATTGCCGTTATCCCAATGAATTATTTTTGTGCTAAAGATTTAAATTTGTGTATTATATGGTGGATGATGGAATTAACCATTTGTGTCCGAAATAGAAGGTAGAGCGCATTTCAAACGGAGACTTTGAAGTGCACATGAAGCTTATTTTGAGGACTGGTGAAAGAAAGACGTTTGTGCTATTCTGCATAATTGCCTAATTTCGAATTTTTATATTATGTGCAAACGGCGAAGCCAATGACCCGTGAGATTGCTAATTGGCGGGGTTTCATAAACTTCTAAGACAAAGTTTGTACTCTTAGCATAGATATTTATTTGATCATAATTCATAACGCTATTTGTACAATGTGTGTTTATTGAAACAAAATGCGGAGATGAAGCGATTGTTACTAATACTTGTGTGGGTACGACGCAAACACAGCTGTTTGGCGTTCCAAAAAGGTTAATGCTGTCGGTCTGTGTAGAATTAGAAAATATTGTTTGCATTTGAGTGTATAGGCATGGTGAGTTCCTGGGAATTCAGGCATTTACACTAGTTACACGAACACGTCATGACTTGGGTGTTCTATCAACACATTTCCCGGGAAGTCATCATGCCTATACCCTAGTTACACGAACACGTCATGACTTGTGTGTTCTATCAACACATTTCCTGGGAAGTCATCATGCCTATACCCTAGTTACACGAACACGTCATGACTTGGGTGTTCTATCAACACATTTCCTGGGAAGTCATCATGCCTATACCCTAGTTACACGAACACGTCATGACTTGGGTGTTCTATCAACACATTTCCCGGGAAGTCATCATGCCTATACACTAGTTACACGAGCACGTCATGACTTGTGTGTTCTATCAACACATTTCCTGGGAAGTCATCATGCCTATACACTAGTTACACGAGCACGTCATGACTTGTGTGTTCTACCAACACATTTCCTGGGAAGTCATCATGCCTGTACACTAGTTACACGAACACGTCATGACTTGTGTGTTCTATCAACACATTTCCTGGGAAGTCATCATGCCTATACACTAGTTACACGAACACGTCATGACCTGTGTGTTCTATCAACACATTTCCTGGGAAGTCATCATGCCTATACACTAGTTACACGAGCACGTCATGACTTGGGTGTTCTATCAACACATTTCCCGGGAAGTCATCAGGCCTATACACTAGTTACACGAACACGTCATGACCTGTGTGTTCTATCAACACATTTCCTGGGAAGTCATCATGCCTGTAAACTTGTTACACGAGCACGTCATGTCTTGTGTGTTCTACCAACACATTTCCTGGGAAGTCATCATGCCTATACACTAGTTACACGAACACGTCATGACCTGTGTGTTCTACCAACACATTTCCTGGGAAGTCATCATGCCTATAAACTTGTTACACGAACACGTCATGACTTGTGTGTTCTATCAACACATTTCCTGGGAAGTCATCATGCCTATACACTAGTTACACGAACACGTCATGACTTGTGTGTTCTATCAACACATTTCCTGGGAAGTCATCATGCCTATAAACTTGTTACACGAACACGTCATGACTTGTGTGTTCTATCAACACATTTCCTGGGAAGTCATCATGCCTATACACTAGTTACACGAACACGTCATGACTTGTGTGTTCTATCAACACATTTCCTGGGAAGTCATCATGCCTATACACTAGTTCCACGAGCACGTCATGACCTGTGTGTTCTACCAACACATTTCCTGGGAAGTCATCATGCCTGTACACTAGTTACACGAACACGTCATGACTTGTGTGTTCTATCAACACATTTCCCGGGAAGTCATCATGCCTATACACTAGTTACACGAGCACGTCATGACCTGTGTGTTCTACCAACACATTTCCTGGGAAGTCATCATGCCTGTACACTAGTTACACGAACACGTCATGACTTGTGTGTTCTATCAACACATTTCCCGGGAAGTCATCATGCCTATACACTAGTTACACGAGCACGTCATGACTTGGGTGTTCTATCAACACATTTCCTGGGAAGTCATCATGCCTATACACTAGTTACACGAACACGTCATTACTTTTGTGTTCTATCAACACATTTCCTGGGAAGTCATCATGCCTATAAACTTGTTACACGAGCACGTCATGACTTGGGTGTTCTATCAACAATTTTCCAGGGCAGTCATCAAATCTGGCGTCTAGTTACACGACACGACTTAGGGCCACGCCGTGGCCGAGTGGTCAGACCACTCGCATCTCACCTAGGCGGCCCGGGTTCCAGGTTGAGATTTGTGGTGGACAAAGTGACGCAGGGTCGGGTTTTCTCCGGTTTCCCCCGCCATTTCATTCCACCGGGGCTCAATCTTCATGTATCATCAGTATCATCGACTGCGGTGCCAGAGCAGTAAAAGCGGGCGTTAAACACTACAAAAAAAAAACGAACACGACACGAAATGATACGACCTGTGTGTTCTATCAACACGCATCCTAGGATGCCTGGTGCCTAGTTATACAAACACGACCCGACAGGACATGACCTGTCTGTTCTGTGAGCACGTTTCCTGGTATGCCATCAAAACTGGTGCCTAGTTACACGAACACGGCACGACCCGACAGGACATGACCTGTCTGTTCTGTGAGCACGTTTCCTGGGATGCCATCAAACCTGGTGCCTAGTTACACGAACACGACACGACCTGTGTGTTCTATCAACACGCATCCTAGGATGCCATCGAACCTGGTGCCTGGTTACACAAACACGACACGACCCGACAGGACATGACCTGTCAATTCTGTGAGCACGTTTACGAACACGACACGACCTGTGTGTTCTATCAACACATATCCTTGGCGCTCAGTTATAAGAACATGATAATGATCTGTGTATTCTGGTTTGCCTGCCACTCTGGGTTTTACTCCCAGTCAGACATTTTAGGGTCATTTATTTCCATTTTGGACTTTCTAAATGTTATAAACATAGGCAACGAAGACTGTTAAATGCCCATACATTGATTTTCCTACGTCTAAATGTTTTTTTACTATTGTTCGGCCAGTCTTCCGGGATTTCAAAGGTGAAGGTCTGCGCCTACGTCGGGATTTTATTGTAGCTACCGTGCACGTACGTGACATCTTTATCTCCTCATTGCAATATTTCTAAGGTCTCTGACCAGTCCTAGCAGAGCTTTCTCTCAAAGCTGATCACTTCTCACAGAAAGAACTGGAAGATACTCGGGAGATATAACTTACAATTTTCAAGGTAGTAGTTAGGAATTTAATTTCATTTTGATTAAGCTGGAACCTCATAATAAATAAATAAATGAATCTATACATTCACACGTGAATAATAGCAAGCAATGAGGATTTGTACGCGGTTATGAGAGTAACCTGAATGCCATTTGAAAATGATGTAGGTAGGTACTAAGCACAAGTATTGGTGTTTCTGCCCCCTGCCCGTGAAGGCACACACATTCCGCTCTGCTTGGGTTTTCACATTCGTTTCTGAACAACTGTTTTGTTAGAAAGAGTTCTTAAAAACTGATATGTGCTATTCACATGACTTTATCCGTGCTGCATCTTACAAAAATTATTCTTTTATCTATATAATACATTTTTTTTCGTAGTTGGCTTACTCTCCCTTTATGTAGGACTCCCCCATAGGACTTACAAGCAAATGCCTGTCAGGGAGCCAACGGCACAAAACCACAGAATGGAGAACCTGGAACGAATGGTCGGCCAGGCGTGAGTATGAGGATGCCATGAAATGCAAGCGAAATGAATGATACGAAAGACGATAATGGAGCCATTGGTGGAATGAGTGGCAGGGGAATCCGGAGGACCTGGAGGAAACCCGCCCAGACGCCGCACCGTCAACCACAAATCCCACATGCGGGCCGCCTAGGTGGGAGGCGAGCGTTCTAACCACTCGGCCATGGCGCTGACTTCTACATAATACTAATTAAGATAAACATTACCAGATATGGATAAGTAGAAGGAAAATAAGGGAAATACGATCGCAACGCTATGCTATTGAGTTTGAAATTCCATTCTCTAGTGCCAGGAGTAAAGAAATGGAGAGAGAGATGAAACCCTTTCAGAAAAGTTATTTTTCTAAAATTGAAACCAATAACAGGGATTATCTCTGAAATGATTAGCTCTACAAAAAAGTGTATATGACATAGATTGTGTGTTTTAACAAGATGTGCATTTTTTGTAGCAAGTTTTGTCTATGTGTTACGGTTTACCACTTATGAAAAAATCATTCAGAATGTTAGGACTTCAGAGGCTACTGAATTTTTTCGAAAAATGGTTTTTTTATTTAGTGATCCTGAAAGCATATTTTCGGTGAAATCTGGGTATGGAATGTTTGGTTTCAGTGCAGGACATTGTTTACGTACTATATGCACTGTACATACATGTGAAAGTAAAAATGAAGGAAATATAATAAAACAATGTATGAGGATGATCGCCTCTTAATTTGGACATGATTACCATAAGTAATACCACAAATGTTTTCATGCTGTGGATAACTTACGACCGGAGCGAAGCAACGGAAGTGAATTGTCCTAAGTAATGAAAACACGGGTTGTGTCGGATAAGACAATTCGGTGAAATAGACTGTTAATAATTTATAATATACAGGGGTTGTAATACTTGCATTAGTTCTCAAATAGTGGATGACGTACTCGATCGTGTTTATTTACCGAATGTTTTCTTTCTTTCCTTTCTTCACTGCCTCCTGAGCTAAACAAACGAACGTGAGGTGCGACAAGATTTCAAAGAAATGAACATCGACTGCGTAAGATCTTTGGAAAATATCACTGCAGTCATATAACCGCAATTGGTTGAAATTGCGTAAGCTCGGTCACTGCATTGGCGCTTTAATAGTTGAACTAAACTGTCAACTTAAATTTACTTTGCAGGCACAGTGAGGTTGGCGTTCCAAAATGATCATGTTGCTTACATCTATCCTTCCGCAACTTAACGCATCAATTCCCCCCATCCTTATACTATTTTAAGGTTTAACAACAGAAGGAAAGAAAAGTGAAGGTTTTAGGTTTTGTTTTAGTAATACATACCAGCTACATAACAACAGGAATAATTATTGAATTGCGTTCCATCCGTTATAAGCGAGTTCCTCAGTTTAAAAATTAGCTACAGGAACACAAAGATATAAGTTTTCATGATTTTTATTTGCTTCTTTATCATTAAAAGTCGGCAGAGGTAATCACCTAAGACCACCTTTATGAGTGTTTTAAATCATTGTGCACTTAATTAGTTGCAAGTACAGCTTCATTATTAAAACCCGTTCGTATGGAACACTGGTGACATTTGTCGAGGGGTGTGTTATGATACTGTCTCCAATGATGGCTAGTTCGAGCACATTTTACTCACATTTTTAATTTCTTTCTGCTGAAGAAAATATTAACATTTTGCATTCAAAGCAGGTTCCTTAATGTGCTTCAGGTTTTATAGGAAAGTATATTCTAAAAACATTTTTTGTGACTCAAAAGAGAAACACAAGTGCGAAAAATGGGGAATTGAGACTTGTAATTGTCAAGGAACCTTGAGAAAGAAATGTGTTTACCGGAGCGTGATGTCAAGGATGGGGTTATCGGCCGACGGTTACAAGTAGGGTCAGCACCAATGCCTTGCCAACTGTAGGAAACAGGACATTATACAGGTACTTGTTTTACTCCTATCCTGTTTGCCGTAGAACCGTAGGCCTGCAAATATTGACCGTTGAATTTGTTTAGTTACGACTTGAAACATTTAAGTAAAGTGCCCATAATGCTACTCGTGTTGTGCACTAAAACTGGGAGTGAGAACAAACACTTTGCAGTGTGTAACAGATGATGAAAATGGCAATTTTTCCCTGTTTTAATTATGTTCTGCTTCAATGATTAGTTAAGTAAGCATGTCATTACTAATGATATGCAACCTACATCAATAGCTTTGTCCTTTAACTGCGTAACCCGTTTCCAATAACTTCAAAATTGGTTATTCTATTCTCAGCATGTACGAAACTTTGGGAAATGAGTACACGTAACAAGATAAATATTCGAATCTGCATTAAAAAAAATGCAGTTTCAGGAATCCTAAATTCTTCACTGTTAGACTGTTACACCTTCAAGACCGCTTAACATAAAATACTTGACTTATGGAATTTTCAGTTTTTCCAGTACTAAGAGTAGATCTATGTAACACTTCATTTAGGAACCTACAAACAACAGAAAATACTCACTTATAGAATCCTCAAAACGAGATTTCGGGACAACAGAGCATCTTGGTCGGGATAGTATATTGGAATTTTGATTCAAGTTCACTACCTCCAAGATAAATTGTATCTCTCCATGAAAGAGTCTCCACCAGTATATTTAGAGCTATACTTAAACGGACACAAATTTTATTGTGTCCCCAACATCGAAAGATTGGGCTGACTTTTCACAGGCTTTCATGAAAAATGTAAAGAATGCCTACTGATACGCTTATGTCTTTGGAAGCTGTTTTCTTTATACTTACAGGGCAGTTGTTAGATCCAAACTGTGCCTCTGCTACAGCTCTAAGTTCAGGTTAGTAGCCTCCAGATAGATGTAGAAGAATCACCAGTTTCTTAAGTGTGTCGTATACCATGGGTCGCTTTATTTGCCCTGTCCACATCAAATTTTTTCACACCAGAATTGCTGAATACTACAGGAAAATCTCACTCACAAGGGACATAATTTCATATTGGCCTACAACAAACTACACCCTATTTCATCTTAAAACAAATGCACAGTGATCCACGGAAAAAGTAGGTATACAAAAACTATTGGAATTTTCACAGATGAATCGTAAGGAGCAATGGAGTGGTGTATCTCGCCCACACTCTGTGTGAAGCTTTTGCAGTCGTGGAAGATCCATTTTACCTTGGACATCAATTTTATTATTAAGTACAGTAAAATGTGTTTCAGGCTGCACCAGGTAGCTCTGGCCTACTGGACGTTAATTACCTTCATAGTTTATTTTCATGGGTATAGGATTCAGTTAGATAAGTCACAGCTTCTCGTTCTGTTTCACAGCTGTTCAATATTTTTGGAGATAAGCGCTAATATTGGATCTTTCCCTTAGCATATTTTTCTCTGTTGACAGTTTTAAAAACTAAAAGTAATATCTAGTAGAGATAAGACCAACTAAGAGGACGTCCGGTGGATGTCAGAAGGGCTAGGAATGTCGGCAGATATTGTCACTTCTTAGTGTGTAAAGTGACAGTTAAAGTGCTCCACAAATATGCGTTAACCACAGAAGCTTGTTGTTTAAATGGCTTCTTAGATAGAGAATGTGTCGCAGCATTATTGATGAAATATGTACTAGACGGTATAATTGTCTGATAATTACACCGAATATTTGAAAAAAAGGTTTTATACAAGCAAGGAAATCTGAAAATAAGTTAAACAAACTAATACTCATTTGAGAACATCTACACAATACATGCACTTTTGTTGCTAAGTTGGCCACATGCCTCGTTGACTTCCAGTTGAATCACGACGTGTTCTCGCTCCCCAACATTCTCCAGCCCACGTGATGACGTGAATTAGCAGCAAAGCATTGTTGTTTGCCTTGAATTAGAGGTGGGGTGCAATGATATAATAAGATGATAACATGCACAGTTCACCTATTTGAAATAGTTCTCACTGTTGATATTGTTATCAGTTCACCCTTGCTCCCAGATTTCTCGTTAGCATGTACAAAAATGACTGTGCTTGTTTTTTACATTAGGATGCACTTGTTAGATTTAGTATTCTTCCAATGTTATACTAGTGAATGGAGAATTCTTTGAACTCCAGACCTTTTTTCCAATTTTGCCCGGTTTTATTTCACAGTAGGTAAGCATTTATCGTGTGTGTACATATGTGTATATATGTGTGTATATATATGTGTATGTGTATATATATGTGTATATATGTGTGTATATGTGTATATATATGTGTGTATATATGTGTATATGTGTATATATATATGTGTGTGTATATATATGTGTGTATAGATATATATATATATATATATATATATATATATATATATGTATATATGTGTGTGCATAGATATGTGTATATATGCGTATATATGTGTATATATGCGTATATGTGTATATATATGCGTGTATATATGTGTATATATATGCGTGTATATATGTGTATATATATGCGTGTATATATGTGTATATATATGCGTGTATATATGTGTATATATATGCGTGTATATATGTGTATATATGTGTGTGTATATATGTGTGTATATATGTGTGTATATCCGTGTGTATATACGTGTGTATATATACGTGTGTATATGTGTGTGTATATATATGTGTATATATGTGTGTGTATATATATGTGTATATATGTGTGTATATATATGTGTATATATATGTGTGTGTGTATATATATGTATATATGTGTATGTATATATATGTGTATGTATATATATGTGTATATGTGTGTATATATATGTATATATGTGTATGTATATATGTGTATGTATATATGTGTATATATATGTGTGTATATATGTGTATATATATGTGTATATATATGTGTATATATATGTGTGTATCTGTATATATATGTGTGTATGTGTATATATATGTGTGTATGTATATATATATGTGTATGTGTATATGTGTGTGTGTATATATATATATATATATATATATATATATATATGTGTGTGTATATATGTGTGTGTATTTATATGTGTGTATGTGTATATATGTGTGTATGTGTATATGTGTGTATGTGTATATATGTGTGTGTATATATGTATATAATGTGTATATATATGTGTGTATATATGTATATAATGTGTATATATATGTGTGTATATATATGTATATATGTACAGCTGGTGAGTAGTTACTCAGATTTTTAAAAACCGGGTGCTGTCCTGGAAATTCCATGGCATGTGAGGAACAGATGAATAACGGACACTATCCTGAAAATAGCTGAGTAGCGACAATACTTTAAAAATGTGACAGGGACATTGACAATTAAAAGAAGAAGAAGAAGAAGAAGAAAACTGTCTAAGGCCTAACTGAAATAAATTGTGTGTCTGTAGCTTATATGCAGGTCTCTCGTGGTTTACATTTATACAAAATTCCTGCTGAATGAAGACGACTTTATAGGCAATTCCCGGAAATTCAAACTGTATCGTTTATTTTATTTGTAAACATCTTTAATAGGTGATATTTTCATCAAAATCCTTAGTTATTTTTGAGAAAATTCGAAATTTTCAAAAAATATTGCATGTAAAGAGATTTTGTTGCTCTAGCTTCTAGTAGTAAAATTGCTTATTATATAGTTTTGAAGTGTTATTGCACACGATGTCGCTAAAGAAATTTGGGTAGAGGTAACACAAATGATTGTGTTAGTTGCAATTGCAGTGGAATAAGTAAGCACAACTATCGCCTGAACATGCAAGCTGCACAGGGAAGAGAGTAGAAGCAGTTAGTAACACTCCAGGATAAATCTTCTTCGTGGCAAAAAGGTTTTGTATCGCATGACATTTGAGTGTCAATTTGTTTCTGAGATAATGGTTCATTAGTGTAGACAACTTTACTTCTTCAGAAATTGCTTTTAAACATAACATTTAAGACAACTTCGAGCGGGATGCCTAAAGTAAAACTTTCCGATCCTCCCTAGCACTAATATTTATAAAGATGTTGATGTTTTACCAAGTGAGTGTATCAGAATGTTGTAAAGAACTACTACGCCGGATTATTTCCAGCAATATTCTAAAACTATTTATAGTTAGCGTAACTCTATGGAAGTTATAGCAAAATGAGCAGCAGTTTGGAAGTATTCATATGCAATATGAAAATAGCATTTGGACTCCTGTCCTTAGGGTGGTACCAATTTGAAGGCAATGTGCACGCAAGGTTAATTTTCTATACATTCACTCTATACGTGCAGTGATCCTGGGTTGTTTTTTGAGAAAAGAAAGGTGCATTATGAAGATATTTGACAAACCTAGGCTTATTAATGCACTTCCAATTTTGTTTTTCGCTCTGTAATCGCTGAAGTTGGCGACATTATTCAGCAGTGCTTTCATACTTGGCCTCAGGTTTTCAGGAAATATCTGCCACCCCAAACTACCCCTTACATGGAATATTTTTTCGAAATGTTGAATTATTTAAACATTGGATAAAACCATTTTGAGTAAAATTCCGTAACTGTAAGATGTTTAGGTGGAAAATAAAGTGTATATGCTGAATTTGTTGGAAACAGCCCCTGAAACCCTCTTCACTTTTGCATAGCTGGTAAACCGTAAGAGACACACAAAAGTAAATGTCGTTAAAACGCACAGTTTATGTCACATTCAGGTTGCATACAGAGACGTTACCTGTCAATGACAATCCCATAGCGACAGCTTTTAAAAAGTCTGACATTCCCCGTCTACTTATAAGGAACATAAAAGTCATTCTTTTGTATATTTGTAAAAGAGATAGACAGGCATGTGATGGAACCCATTAGATTTTTTGATTGTATAACATACACCACATCTGGCATTTGCGAGGTTTCCATTACTATTAGTTGCAAACCTTGAATTGCCTTTTAAACCTTTGACAATGGATCCAGTTTTTTTTTTTTTTTTTTTTTGATTTATACATACAGAGTGAATTACCATAAACTTGCATCTCAAATATTTCGGAAATGGCAAGTGCTATTGATATATTGTTTTCACGGTATTGATTGGTAGTAAGGGGCTCTTACTTTTAGCCCAAAAAGATTTGATAATGCTTAGTCTATTTTTGAGCAAACATTTATAACAACGAAATAAACATAGAGTGAATTGGAATGTCAAAGGTGTTTGTCTCAGAATTCTAGTGCAAGTAGTTGATGAGAAATGCTATTTTGAACCTTTTAAACACCGACACTTGTACAACCTTTGGTAGCACAAACTAAAGAAAAGGAAAAGGAATATACTACTTCTGTGGATTCTACAAGTATCTAAAGAGAAAATGACCACTACAACTTCACTGCATTTCAGAGCAGGCAGCAGTAAGACACTTGATATCACCTGGTGTAGTTGGTACCTCACGTCTTCTAGCATCTGTGCGAACCCAGTGATAAGGACGTTTCTGTGGTTTACACTCTTGATTCATCACTAAACAAGATGCTCAGCTCTTGGTGGGGAATGCGAAGTGCGATTGTGCGGGATCTACAAAACATTAATTTCAGTTTGATGTATTTGTTAAAGACATACACCCCATCGTATCTTCCACTCACGACCTGCTGCTTCAACTAACAACCAATGTAATGCTTCCTATCTAGTAACTAAGCAGGTTCTATGGAACAAACAACTGTTGGTGTGGAAACTTTTCAATATAGATTCCTCGTAAACTAATTGCATTAGAAACCTGCTAAAAACACTGTTGACATTCTAATTTAACCTACTTTTATTTTCTTGGTGTGAATAGGTATTTGTATGTTTGCTAAAAAAAATCAGTTTCTAAGTATTATTAAAACCTGTTTATAGACTAAACCTGACCTGACTGCCATTCAATTCTGTGCTAACCACTCATCAATAGGAATTTTCATTTCCGAAATATTTGCGGTGCAAGTTTTAGGTGATTCATTCTGTATAGTATGGTAGCAAACGCGGTTTTCAAAGTGAATAGAGCAAGTGATATGACACTGCACCACATATTTTACTAGTTTCATAAGTTTTGGAAATTATATAAATTTTTCAACTTGTTTGCGGGTGTTGCTCACAAAGCGTTTTACATGTGTTAAATATAGCCTTTATTTACTGCGTTGAATATTTGATGTTACGACGAACGTCAGTCGTAGTAATGAGTGCTATTTCTGTTATTTCTATGATAGTGATTATGTCCGGTACTGCCGCACTTTATGCATATAAAATAATTTAGTGATGACCATCCATGCAACTGATGAAAATTGTCGCAATTTATTCACTTGTTATACTAACAAAAGACGAGGAAAAAAAAAGAGACTTGACAAGTATTGTTTCTGCATATTAAAAATGAGAAACCTCTCTTCGTTAAATATTTAGAAAGAGACATACAAGTTATATTCGAAAGGTAAAAATTTAAGTCAAATATCGCCATGTCAACTCTGAAATCATGTACGTGTTAGGAAAGGTTATTTTATTTAAGAAGACTCCCATTTTATTGATTTGACGCTCTTCTGTTGAAACGTAACAAGTAAGCGCAACGGAATTGCGTTATATAGAAATTAATGTGTGAAGCTGCAAGCAATGTGGGTACATTTTGCAATACGGAAGTTTTACAAAAAACTATGTAATTTCAGTATTTTTAAATACAGAAAAGTGTGTATAACTCCACGTAGTACGATTTCCAATACACAAGGGTATATAACACTCGATGTAAGTTTAGGGCATTTTGCAATACAGAAAGTTATATAGAATTGAATGTAATTTCTGTAAGTTTTTTTTTTTTTTTTTTTTTTTTAATGATTTATTGATTGATCAGCGCATGTGCGCTCTACAGATCATTGATTTTAGACATTATTTACATGCATGATACTGAATAACATTGAAATGAGGTAAGCCCCATTGGGCCCCTCATAAGTAGGTACATTTTTTGTTTGTTTTTATTTTACAGAAAGTCTTGCTGTGAGAGCTGGTCCAGTGGTAGGCGACTCTTGATGCGAGTTGGATAGCTAGATTTTCTGCCAAGAGAATAGTGAATGGCTCCTGAGACGTCTTTTAGCTTGCTGTAAAACTGTTCGGCTTGTGAAGAAATTGACTGTTGAATGATGCTGATTCCAGTTTCTCTATGTAGTTGACTATTTCTGACAAACCATGGTGCATTCGTTGAGATTCGCAATATTTTGTTTTGAAATGTCTGGATACGTTTGATTTCAGAAGGACTAGTTCCTCCCCAAACTGGACAAGCGTATAGTAGCAGTGGTCTTAATAGAGTCGTGTAAAGTAGTGTGCAGTTTTTTAGTTTGAGTGAAGATCTTTTGTTGAGGAGGGGGTAGAGTTTTGCCAGTCTTGCTCGGGCTAGTTTAAGTTTGTTGCTTATATGTGGTTTCCATGTGAGTCGACGATCCAGGAGTACACCGAGATATTTCACTGTTTCTGTATTAGTTTTCCAGGGTATCTGTTTCGCTGGGAGCGTTACTGGTGGTGGATAGTTTTGTCTGCATAGTGTAAAGACCATTGCTTCACATTTTTGCTGGTTGAGCGAAATACGCCAGTTGTCCAGCCAGGGCATAAGTAAGTTAAGGCCTCTTGAAGGTGATTTCTGGCGGTGTGGATATTGCGATGTGTTGAGAAGATTGCAGTATCGTCCGCATACATAGCGATTTGAGCTGTAGGCGTTGCAGGCATATCAGAGGTGTACAGGTTGAACAGAGCTGGTCCCAGGATAGATCCTTGAGGAACTCCGGCTGTTATAGGTTTTGTAGAAGAGTGACAACTACCTATGCGGACTGAGAATGTTCATTGTGACAGAAAGGAGGAAATTATTTTATAGAGGTAGTCTGGAATGCCGTTGTTGAACAGTTTGTATAGAAGACCCTGATGCCAAACCCTGTCGAATGCCTGAGTGAAGTCAAGGAAAGCTGCAGTTGTGTGTTCTTTCTTCTCGAAGCCTTGTGCCACTTGCTCTGTAATCCGGAGAATTTGATGGGTGGTTGAATGTTTACGACGAAAACCGAATTGAAAGGGAGGTAATACTGATGCTTCATTGAGAAATTTTGTTAAACGCTTCAGTATAATCTTTTCATACACTTTGGACAGAGTTGGTAGCAGACTTATAGGACGATAATTGTTTGGGTCTGAGGAGCTTTTCCCAGGTTTATGAATAACAATAATTATAGCGTGTTTCCAGATTCTGCGGAAGTAGCCCATACGTATCAAACTATTGAAGAGTGAGGCTAGAATAGCAAGTGCTTTACGAGTCAGATGTTTTAATACAAAATTTGGAATTAGGTCATGACCAGGCGATTTTCTTGCTGGTAGTTGCTGGATTATGAACAAGATTTCTTTTGGCGAAGTGAAGTCAATGGGAAGTGGAGCAGTGGTATAAGAGCCAGTAAAACGTTCAATTTCGTGGTTGAATTCTTCGTTTATCACTGGGTTTGGGCTGAAGATACATTGTAGAGTATTTGCGAATAGTTCCGACTTCTCAAAGTCGGTTATGTAGTGTTTTCCATCTTGTATTAAGGGTGGAATAAGCGTCGGTTCTTTTAATATCCTTTTGGTTTCTTTCCACAAAGATGAATCTTCTGGTGAAATGCTGGTAAGTCGAGTACCGGTACTCATCCATTTTTTTTTTTTTTTTTTTTTTACCTTTCTTGTGAGTTGGTTCAAGCGATGAAGTTGGCAGATTTCTCTGTACTTCTGCCAAAGACGGCGCATTTTGTGTTTTTCTTTCAAGAGAGATCTGATGTTAGAGGGCAAAGTTTCGTGATAGGGGTTTCTTTGCTGCTGAGGTCTAGCTGGAGCTGTGGATTTGTCAATGGCTGAAGTTATGACTTTTGTGAACTCAAGAATTGCTGCTTCTGCATCACTGGGACTTTTCAGGTTGCACGCAGGTTTTAGCTCGTTATCAATTACATGTTGGAAGGTTTCCCAATGTATGAAACCTCTGCTGAGTCTCCTAGTGGACTGTGGACGTAAAATCAGATTGTTGTCAAATGTTATCAAGACTGGGGAGTGGTCCGAGTCCATTTCAGGTAGAACAGCCATGGTGGGAAAGCCTAATACATTTTTGTAAAGTACTATGTCTAGTATGTCAGGTGCTACATTTTGCCTACAGAAAGTAGGACCAGGTGGGGCTAAGATGTTAACTGCATTGCGTTCAGCTGCTGTTAATAGTCGTCTTCCGTTTGGAGTTGTCACACGGCATCCCCATGTTTCATGCTTACTATTTAGATCTCCCACGAGAAGGGTTGGCACTGTGTCAGAGAATATAGTAGTAATATCCTGGTCATTGAGGCAGAGTCCTGGTGGCTTGTATGCTGAGATTATTGTCGTTTTAGTGGAGTTTTGCATGGATATTTGAACTGCGCAAGCTTCGAGGCTAGTTAGTTGGGGTAGTAGGACCGAGTAGTGGTGTATTTCCTTTCGAATGAAGATGGCCACTCCACCCGAGGCGACGAGAGCTTCGCGATCGGACCTATACGCTGCATAACCAGGTACTGAAAACTTTTCGTGTGGTGCTAGATGAGTCTCAGTGACGCAAGCTACTGCGACGTTGTGTCTTGAGATGAATTCCAGAAAGACTTCCCGCTTGGCTTTGATTCCGTTAGCGTTCCAGTTTAGTATAGTTAGTTGAGAGAATGTATATACTTGATTTTTAGTGGCCATTAGCAAAGAAACTTGCAAAAAGCTGTAATAAAAAGGATTTGATTTTTGGTAGATATGGTGCTAGAAAATTAATAGCTAGCTGAATAAGGTTTCCAGTGTCGTCGGAGGAAGAAGCAGAAGAAGAATTTTGTGTAAATGCTTGCTGAGTGGAATGTCGGTAACTTTTATCTTCAGGAGGAACTGAGCGTGGCCAGTGAGGAGTTTCAGGAGCAGAACAAGAAGAAGTTGGTGTCAGCTTTGGAAAATTCTCCAGGTTTAGCTTTGGTGGTGTAGGTGTTTTTACGGGTTCGGTTACAGTTGCATTGGATTTATTTTTTAATTCCAAGTAAATACGACAACCTCTAAAATTTGCCGGGTGAGCTTCTCCGCAGTTCACGCAGGAGGGCTGAGTATCTTTGTGTTTTGGGCATTCAGAGAAATGATGGTTAGAGGGACACTTTATACATCGAGGTGCAAGTCGACAGAAGTTTTTAGTATGCCCATAGCGCTGGCATCGTGTGCATTGTGGGATGCTTGTGGGTTTCTTACGGTATTCAACTTTTATTAAAGCATGGTGAATGTGTTTGACTTCAAAGATCTTCTTTCCTTGTTCATTGATTTCTAATTCAACAGCGCTTAGCGGCATAGGTTGACGATCTTTGTAAAAGAGTCTTGTAACTTTTATCACTGGCAACTTCAGAGTGGTTAATTCTGTGGTTATGTCGTCGTTTGTAAGAGAGTAGGGAACATTTCTCAAGATAACTTCAAGTCTTTTGAAATTTGGATCACGGAAGGTGTGAAAAGGGAGCTTTGATTCTTCCAGGAATTTTGTAAGGGCTCGGAAGTCACTGACTGAAGTTGTATTTATTTTAAGGACTTTATTTTGCTGTTGTGTTGAGTAGTCATCTTTTACAATAGTACCTATGTCGCGGATAATCTGCTGGTAGTTGTTCACTTCATGTAGAAAAATGGGTGGGATCCTGGTTTTAGAGGCTGTAGTAAAATTTACTTCAGCGACTGTGTCGTTAGCTTCCTCCATTGTTTCCAAAGGGGAAAATTTATTGTGTATGGAGGTTAAGTCCACAATATATTTAGAGTTTACAGCTGAGGCTGAAGTTATATGCTTTTTGTTAGGAGTGAAGAACCCGTCACTTGACATGGAGGCATTACCTTGATTGAGATCTTCAAGCGGGCGTTTATAAACTAACTTGGGTGTTTGTAAGATTGAACGAGATGTAGTAAAAATTTCCACAGGATTAATAGAATGTGAATCTGAGAATGTTTGTTCTTGTTGATTAGATTGCAAGGTGTTGGCAACCAGACAAAAGACAGTCTGCTTTGCAGACAACTGACGATCTGCTTCTTTAACAAAAGGCAATTCTGAAGAGAGCTAACCAAATTAAATTAAATATATAATAAATAATGCGTTATGTACAACGCATGGAATTCCTAACATTTACACTGCTTGTTAAAGGTTTGGGGAAAACTTCTATAAGCGAAATTACTTACAGGTTTAGCTGTTGTGAAATATTGCACTTTTTAATAACACAGAAATAACACTATTAAAAACCGAGATCACCGCCTCCTATCGGCCCGATTGACGAGTTGCTTATTGGTAACTAATAACGAGCAAATTGGGGGCGGGGGATGTGCCTGCGTTACATGTATCATTTTGTGCTTGTATTTGATAATTGTATTCAAGTTTTGGTGCAGCGAGAAGGTTTTGCACCAGCAGAAACGAAATCCAACTGCTAATGCTGAACTATCTAGTTTGAAGTTTAGAGTCGTTTAGGAAGTATGCATATATCCAGGGTTCGGTAAACAATTTCATATTTCGAGAAAAAGAACGTAATATGGTTGTGATATATAAGATAAAAACAAATTGCAGAGGTCACTCAGAAATGAGATGACAGCGAATATTGCATTAGGGAAGGTGGCCCGGCAAATTAAAATGTGGGTAATAATTAAAAGATTTGAATGCAAGAGGCGATGTTTATGTCTGAAGAGAATATTGCTGTAATATCACTGGCAACGTGTTGCACAGTTTCATATTTGGAAAGTTGTCAAGTTTTGGCTGTAGTAGAATACCACAAGATATTATAATGAGTGGAGGAGGATCCAAACTTCAGTGTATGCCTCAACACACCAAATTTACAGTCTTGGGCACAAGCATTCATAGAGTTGCATTTCTAAATGTATGCACTCCAAACAATTTTTATTCATACGCACAAAAATATTGACCATTAATTAACAATGTTCTACAAAGCATTTATACAAATTCCATCTTAACGGTTGTAACTTAAGCAGGACATAGATATTCGTATAACAATGGTAAACAAAGAACAAATGGTTATCTGGTCACAAACACGTGACAACTATACAGCAATCCTCGGAGACAGCTACTGGTACCGCAACGGTAAACACAGAACAGATGGTATTCAGGTAATACACACACACCTAACTCTCAGCTATACATAGCAGCAGTGCTGGGATATATGTACTGGTATAGCGTTCGTAAATACAAAACAAATGCTTATCTGGTAAAAAAACAAAAACACACACCTAACACTCTCTCTCTCACTCTCTCTCTCTCTCTCTCTCTCTCTCTCACACACACAAACCTATCTCTCAACTATACATAGCAGCAGTGCTGGGATATATGTACTGATATAGCGTTAGTAAACACAAAACAAATGCTTATCTGGTAAAAAAACAAACACACACACACACACCTATCTCTCTCTCTCTCTCCCTCTCTCTCACACACACAAACCTATCTCTCAACTATACATAGCAGCAGTGCTGGGATATATGTACTGATATAGCGTTAGTAAACACAAAACAAATGCTTATCTGGTAAAAAAACAAACACACACACCTATCTCTCTCTCACTCTCTCTCTCTCCCTCTCTCTCATACACACAAACCTATCTCTCAACTATACATAGCAGCAGTGCTGGGACATACGTACTGGTATAACGTTAGTAAACACAAAACAAATGCTTATCTAGTGAAAACACACACACACCTATCTCTCTCTCACTTACACAAACAAACCTATCTGTCAACTACACATAGCAGCAGTGCTGGGTAATAAGTACTGATAATGCGACAGTAAACACAGAAGCGGTTATCTGATATTACACGCACACACACACCTCTCACCTATACATAACAGCAGTGCTGGGACATAAGTACTTATAGAGCGACAGTAAACACAGAAGTGGTTATCTGATATTACACACACACACAAACACACACACACACACACCTCTCAACTATACATAGCAGCAGTGCTGGGACATAAGTACTGATACAGCAACAGTAAACACAGAAGTGGTTATCCGATATTACACACACACACACACACACTCACACCTCTCACCGATACATAGCAGCAGTGCTGGGACATAAGTACTGATACAGCGACAGTAAACACAGAAGTGGTTATCTGATATTACACACACACACACACACAAACCTATCTCTAAACAATACATAGCAGCAGTGCTGGGACATAAGTACTGATACAGCGACAGTAAACACAGAAGTGGTTATCTGATATTACACACACACACACACACAAACCTATCTCTAAACAATACATAGCAGCAGTGCTGGGACATAAGTACTGATACAGCGACAGCAAACACAGAAGTGGTTAGCTGATATTACACACACACACACACACCCACATCTCACCTATATATAGCAGCAGTGCTGGGACATAAGTACTGATACAGCGACAGTAAACACAGAAGTGGTTATCTGATATTACACACACACACACACACCCACGTCTCACCTATATATAGCAGCAGTGCTGGGACATAAGTACTGATACAGCGACAGTAAACACAGAAGGGGTTATCTGATATTACACACACACACACACACTCACACACACAAACCTATCTCTCAACTATACATAGCAGCAGTGCTGGGACATAAGTACTGATACAGCGACATTAAACACAGAAGTGGTTTTCTGATATTCCAGACACACACACACACAGACACACCTCTCACCTATACATAGAGCAGTGTTGGGACATAAGTACTGATACAGCGACAGTAAACACAGAAGTGGTTATCTGATATTACACACACACACACACACACACACACAAACACACACACACACACACCTCTCACCTATACATAGCAGCAGTGCTGGGATATAAGTACTGATACAGCAACAGTAAACGCAGAAGTGGTTATCTGATATTACACACACACACACACACATACACACCTCTCACCTATACATAGCAACAGTGCTGGGACATAAGTACTGATACAGCGACGGTAAAGACAGAAGTGGTTATCTGATATTACACACACACACCTCTCACCTATATAATAGCAGCAGTGCTGGGACATAAGTACTGATACAGCGACAGTAAAGACAGAAGTGGTTATCTGATATTACACACACACACACACCTCTCACCTATACATAGCAGCAGTGCTGGGACATAAGTACTGATACAGCGACAGTAAACACAGAAGTGGTTATCAGATATTACACACACACACACCTCTAACCTATACATAGCAGCAGTGCTGGGACATAAGTACTGATACAGCGACAGTAAACACAGAAGTGGTTATCTGATATTACACACACACACCTCTCACCTATACATAGCAGCAGTGCTGGGACATAAGTACTGATACAGCGACAGTAAACACAGAAGTGATTATCTCATATTACACACACACACACACACACCTCTCACCTATACATAACAGCAGTGCTGGGACATAAGAACTGATACAGCGACAGTAAACACAGAAGTGGCTATCTCATGTATACACGCACACACACACCTCTCACCCATACATAGCAGCAGTGCTGGGACATAAGTACTGATACAGCGACAGGAAACACAGAAGTGGTTATCTGATATTACAAACACACACCTCTCACCTATACATAGCAGCAGTGCTGTGACATAAGTACTGATACAGCGACAGTAAACACAGAAGCGGTTATCTGATATTACACTCACTCACACACACACACACACACACACACACACACACACACACCTCTCACCTATACATAGCAGCAGTGCTGGGACATAAGTACTGATACAGCAACAGTAAACACAGAAGTGGTTATCTGATATTGCAGACACACACACACACCTCTCGCTTATACATAGCAGCAGTGCTGGGACATAAGTACTGATACAGCGGCATTAAACACAGAAGTGGTTATCTGATATTACACACACACTCACACCTCTCACCTATACATAGCAGCAGTGCTGGGACATAAGTACTGATACAGCGACAGTAAAGACAGAAGTGGTTATCTGATATTACACACCCACACACACACACACACACACACACCTCTCACCTATACATAGCAGCAGTGCTGGGACATGATTACTCATAGAGCGACAGTAAATACTGAAGTGGTTATCTTATATTGCACACACACACACACACACACACACACCTCTCACCTATACATAGCTGCAGTGCTGGGACATAAGTACTGATACAGCGGCAGTAAACACAGAAGTGGTTATCTGATATTACACACACACACACACACAAACACACTCACACCTCTCACCTATACATAGCAGCAGTGCTGGGACATAAGTACTGATAGAGCGACAGTAAACACAGAAGTGGTTATCTGATATTACACACACACACCTCTCACCTATACATAGCAGCAGTGCTGGGACATAAGTACTGATACAGCGACAGTAAACACAGAGGTGGTTATCTGATATTACACACACACACACACCTCTCACCTATACATAGCAGCAGTGTTGGGACATAAGTACTGATACAGCGACAGTAAAAACAGAAGTGGTTATCTGATATTACACACACACACACACAAACACACACACACACACACACCTCACCTATACATAGCAGAGTGCTGGGACATAAGTACTGATACAGCGACAGTAAACACAGAAGTGGTTATCTGATATTACACACACATACACACACACACATACACACACACACACACACACCTCTCACCTATACATAGCAGCAGTGCTGGGACATAAGTGCTGATACAGCGACAGTAAACACAGAAGTGGTTATCTGATATTACACACACACACCTCTCACCTATACATAGCAGCAGTGCTGGGACATAAGTACTGATACAGCGACAGTAAACACAGAAGTGGTTATCTTATATTACACACACACACACACACACCTCTCACCTATACATAGCAGCAGTGCTGGGACATAAGTACTGATACAGCGACAGTAAACACAGAAGTGGTTATCTTATATTACACACACACACACACACACACATACACACACACACACACACACCTCTCACCTATACATAGCAGCAGTGCTGGGACATAAGTGCTGATACAGCGACAGTAAACACAGAAGTGGTTATCTGATATTACACACACACACCTCTCACCTATACATAGCAGCAGTGCTGGGACATAAGTACTGATACAGCGACAGTAAACACAGAAGTGGTTATCTTATATTACACACACACACACACACACCTCTCACCTATACATAGCAGCAGTGCTGGGACATAAGTACTGATACAGCGACAGTAAACACAGAAGTGGTTATCTTATATTACACACACACACACACACACACACACCTCTCACCTATACATAGCAGCAGTGCTGGGACATAAGTACTGATACAGTGACGGTATACACAGAAGTGGTTATCTGATATATACACGCACACACACACACACACACCTCTCACCTATACATAGCAGAAGTGTTGGGACATAAGTACTGATACAGCGACAGTAAACACAGAAGTGGTTATCTGATATTACACATACTCCTCTCACCTACACATAGCAGCAGTGCTGGGACATATGTACTGATACAGCAACAGTAAACACAGAAGTGGTTATCTCATATATACACGCACACACACACACCTCTCACCTATACATAGCAGCAGTGCTGGGACATAAGTACTGATACAGCGACAGTAAACACAGAAGTGGTTATCTGATATATACACGCACACACACACACCTCTCACCTATACATAGCAGCAGTGCTGGGACATAAGTACTGATACAGAGACAGTAAACACAAGTGGTTATCTGATATTGTACACACACAACTATACATAGCAGCAGTGCTGGGACATAAGTACTGATACAGCGACAGGAAACACAGAAGTGGTTATCTGATATTACACACACACGCACATACACCTCTCACCTATACATAGCAGCAGTGCTGGGACATAAGTACTGATACAGCGACAGTAAACACAGAAGTGGTTATCTGATATTACACACATACACACACACCTCTCACCTATACATAGCAGTGCTGGGACATAAGTACTGATACAGCGACAGTAAACACAGAAGTGGTTATCTGATACTACACACACACACACACACACACAAACACACACCTCTCACCTATTCATAGCAGCAGTGCTGGGAAATAGGTACTGATACAGCGACAGTAAACACAGAAATGATTATCTGATATTACACACACACACCTCTCATCTAAACATAGCAGCAGTGCTGGGACATAAGTACTGATACAGCCACAGTAAACACAAAAGCGGTTATCTGATATTACACACACACACATATACACACACACACCTCTCACCTACACATAGCAGCAGTGCTGGGACATAAGTACTGATACAGCGACAGTAAACACAGAAGTGGTTATCTGATATTACACACACACAAACACACACACACACACACCTCTCACCTATACATAGCAGCAGTGCTGGGACATATGTACTGATACAGCGACAGTAAACAAAGAAGTGGTTATCTGATATTACACACACACAGAAACACACACACACATCTCTCACCTATAAATAGCAGCAGTGCTGGGACATAAGTAGTGATACAGCGACAGTAAACACAGAAGTAGTTATCTGATATTACACACACACACACACACAAACACACACATACACACACACACACACTCACACCTCTCATCTATACATAGCAGCAGTGCTGGGACATAAATACTGATACAGCGACAGTAAACACTGAAGTGGTTATCTGATATTGCAGACACACACACACACACACACACACACACACACACATATCTCACCTATAAATAGCAGCAGTGCTGGGACATAAGTAGTGATACAGCGACAGTAAACACAGAAGTGGATATCTGATATAACACACACACACACCTCTCACCTATACATAGCAGCAGTGCTGGGACATAAGTACTGATACAGCGACAGTAAACACAGAAGTGGTTATCTGATATTACACACACACACACAACACACACATCTCACCTATACAGAGCAGCAGTGCTGGGACATAGGTACTGATACAGCGACAGTAAACACAGAAGTGGTTATCTGATATTACACACACACACACACCTCTAACCTATACATAGCAGCAGTGCTGGGACATAAGTACTGATACAGCGACAGTAAACACAGAAGTGGTTATCTGATATTACACACACACACCTCTCACCTATACATAGCAGCAGTGCTGGGACATAAGTACTGATACAGCGACAGTAAACACAGAAGTGATTATCTCATATTACACACACACACACACACACACACACACACACACACCTCTCACCTATACATAACAGCAGTGCTGGGACATAAGTACTGATACAGCGACAGTAAACACAGAAGTGGCTATCTCATGTATACACGCACACACACACACCTCTCACCCATACATAGCAGCAGTGCTGGGACATAAGTACTGATACAGCGACAGGAAACACAGAAGTGGTTATCTGATATTACAAACACACACCTCTCACCTATACATAGCAGCAGTGCTGGGACATAAGTACTGATACAGCGACAGTAAACACAGAAGCGGTTATCTGATATTACACTCACACACACACACACACACACACACACACCTCTCACCTATACATAGCAGCAGTGCTGGGACATAAGTACTGATACAGCAACAGTAAACACAGAAGTGGTTATCTGATATTGCAGACACACACACACTCACACACACCTCTCGCTTATACATAGCAGCAGTGCTGGGACATAAGTACTGATACAGCGGCATTAAACACAGAAGTGGTTATCTGATATTACACACACACTCACACCTCTCACCTATACATAGCAGCAGTGCTGGGACATAAGTACTGATACAGCGACAGTAAAGACAGAAGTGGTTATCTGATATTACACACCCACACACACACACACACACACACACACACCTCTCACCTATACATAGCAGCAGTGCTGGGACATGATTACTCATACAGCGACAGTAAATACTGAAGTGGTTATCTTATATTGCACACACACACACACACACACACACACACACACACACACACACCTCTCACCTATACATAGCTGCAGTGCTGGGACATAAGTACTGATACAGCGGCAGTAAACACAGAAGTGGTTATCTGATATTACACACACACACACACACAAACACACTCACACCTCTCACCTATACATAGCAGCAGTGCTGGGACATAAGTACTGATAGAGCGACAGTAAACACAGAAGTGGTTATCTGATATTACACACACACACCTCTCACCTATACATAGCAGCAGTGCTGGGACATAAGTACTGATACAGCGACAGTAAACACAGAGGTGGTTATCAGATATTACACACACACACACCTCTCACCTATACATAGCACCAGTGCTGGGACATAAGTACTGATACAGCGACAGTAAAACAGAAGTGGTTATCTGATATTACACACACACACACACACACACACACACACACACCTCACCTATACATAGCAGCAGTGCTGGGACATAAGTACTGATACAGCGACAGTAAACACAGAAGTGGTTATCTGATATTACACACACATACACACACACACACACACACCTCTCACCTATACATAGCAGCAGTGCTGGGACATAAGTGCTGATACAGCGACAGTAAACACAGAAGTGGTTATCTGATATTACACACACACACACACCTCTCACCTATACATAGCAGCAGTGCTGGGACATAAGTACTGATACAGCGACAGTAAACACAGAAGTGGTTATCTTATATTACACACACACACACACACACACACCTCTCACCTATACATAGCAGCAGTGCTGGGACATAAGTACTGATACAGTGACGGTGTACACAGAAGTGGTTATCTGATATATACACGCACACACACACACACACACCTCTCACCTATACATAGCAGAAGTGCTGGGACATAAGTACTGATACAGCGACAGTAAACACAGAAGTGGTTATCTGATATTACACACACACTCCTCTCACCTACACATAGCAGCAGTGCTGGGACATATGTACTGATACAGCAACAGTAAACACAGAAGTGGTTATCTCATGTATACACGCACACACACACACCTCTCACCTATACATAGCAGCAGTGCTGGGACATAAGTACTGATACAGCGACAGTAAACACAGAAGTGGTTATCTGATATATACACGCACACACACACACCTCTCACCTATACATAGCAGCAGTGCTGGGACATAAGTACTGATACAGAGACAGTAAACACAAGTGGTTATCTGATATTGTACACACACAACTATACATAGCAGCAGTGCTGGGACATAAGTACTGATACAGCGACAGGAAACACAGAAGTGGTTATCTGATATTACACACACACGCACATACACCTCTCACCTATACATAGCAGCAGTGCTGGGACTTAAGTACTGATACAGCGACAGTAAACACAGAAGTGGTTATCTGATATTACACACATACACACACACCTCTCACCTATACATAGCAGTGCTGGGACATAAGTACTGATACAGCGACAGCAAACACAGAAGTGGTTATCTGATACTACACACACACACACACACAAACACACACCTCTCACCTATTCATAGCAGCAGTACTGGGAAATAGGTACTCATACAGCGACAGTAAACACAGAAATGATTATCTGATATTACACACACACCTCTCATCTAAACATAGCAGCAGTGCTGGGACATAAGTACTGATACAGCCACAGTAAACACAAAAGCGGTTATCTGATATTACACACACACACATATACACACACACACCTCTCACCTACACATAGCAGCAGTGCTGGGACATAAGTACTGATACAGCGACAGTAAACACAGAAGTGGTTATCTGATATTACACACACACACAAACACACACACACACACACCTCTCACCTATACATAGCAGCAGTGCTGGGACATATGTACTGATACAGCGACAGTAAACAAAGAAGTGGTTATCTGATATTACACACACACAGAAACACACACACACATCTCTCACCTATAAATAGCAGCAGTGCTGGGACATAAGTAGTGATACAGCGACAGTAAACACAGAAGTAGTTATCCGATATTACACACACACACACACACACACACACACAAACACACACACACACACACCTCTCACCTATACATAGCAGCAGTGCTGGGACATAAATACTGATACAGGGACAGTAAACACTGAAGTGGTTATCTGATATTGCAGACACACACACACACACACACACACACACACATATCTCACCTATAAATAGCAGCAGTGCTGGGACATAAGTACTGATACAGCGACAGTAAACACAGAAGTGGATATCTGATATAACACACACACACACACCTCTCACCTATACATAGCAGCAGTGCTGGGACATAAGTACTGATACAGCGACAGTAAACACAGAAGTGGTTATCTGATATTACACACACACACACAACACACACATCTCACCTATACAGAGCAGCAGTGCTGGGACATAGGTACTGATACAGCGACAGTAAACACAGAAGTGGTTATCTGATATTACACACACACACACACACCTCTAACCTATACATAGCAGCAGTGCTGGGACATAAGTACTGATACAGCGACAGTAAACACAGAAGTGGTTATCTGATATTACACACACACACCTCTCACCTATACATAGCAGCAGTGCTGGGACATAAGTACTGATACAGCGACAGTAAACACAGAAGTGATTATCTCATATTACACACACACACACACACACACCTCTCACCTATACATAACAGCAGTGCTGGGACATAAGTACTGATACAGCGACAGTAAACACAGAAGTGGCTATCTCATGTATACACGCACACACACAAACCTCTCACCCATACATAGCAGCAGTGCTGGGACATAAGTACTGATACAGCGACAGGAAACACAGAAGTGGTTATCTGATATTACAAACACACACCTCTCACCTATACATAGCAGCAGTGCTGGGACATAAGTACTGATACAGCGACAGTAAACACAGAAGCGGTTATCTGATATTACACTCACACACACACACACACACACACACACACACCTCTCACATATACATAGCAGCATGGCTGGGACATAAGTACTGATACAGCAACAGTAAACACAGAAGTGGTTATCTGATATTGCAGACACACACACACTCACACACACCTCTCGCTTATACATAGCAGCAGTGCTGGGACATAAGTACTGATACAGCGGCATTAAACACAGAAGTGGTTATCTGATATTACACACACACTCACACCTCTCACCTATACATAGCAGCAGTGCTGGGACATAAGTACTGATACAGCGACAGTAAAGACAGAAGTGGTTATCTGATATTACACACCCACACACACACACACACACACACACACACACACACACACCTCTCACCTATACATAGCAGCAGTGCTGGGACATGATTACTCATACAGCGACAGTAAATACTGAAGTGGTTATCTTATATTGCACACACACACACACACACACACACACACACACACACCTCTCACCTATACATAGCTGCAGTGCTGGGACATAAGTACTGATACAGCGGCAGTAAACACAGAAGTGGTTATCTGATATTACACACACACACACACAAACACACTCACACCTCTCACCTATACATAGCAGCAGTGCTGGGACATAAGTACTGATAGAGCGACAGTAAACACAGAAGTGGTTATCTGATATTACACACACACACCTCTCACCTATACATAGCAGCAGTGCTGGGACATAAGTACTGATACAGCGACAGTAAACACAGAGGTGGTTATCAGATATTACACACACACACACACCTCTCACCTATACATAGCACCAGTGCTGGGACATAAGTACTGATACAGCGACAGTAAAACAGAAGTGGTTATCTGATATTACACACACACACACACACACACACACACACACACACACACACACCTCACCTATACATAGCAGCAGTGCTGGGACATAAGTACTGATACAGCGACAGTAAACACAGAAGTGGTTATCTGATATTACACACACATACACACACACACACACACACCTCTCACCTATACTTAGCAGCAGTGCTGGGACATAAGTGCTGATACAGCGACAGTAAACACAGAAGTGGTTATCTGATATTACACACACACACACACCTCTCACCTATACATAGCATCAGTGCTGGGACATAAGTACTGATACAGCGACAGTAAACACAGAAGTGGTTATCTTATATTACACACACACACACACACACACCTCTCACCTATACATAGCAGCAGTGCTGGGACATAAGTACTGATACAGTGACGGTGTACACAGAAGTGGTTATCTGATATATACACGCACACACACACACACACACCTCTCACCTATACATAGCAGAAGTGCTGGGACATAAGTACTGATACAGCGACAGTAAACACAGAAGTGGTTATCTGATATTACACACACACTCCTCTCACCTACACATAGCAGCAGTGCTGGGACATATGTACTGATACAGCAACAGTAAACACAGAAGTGGTTATCTCATGTATACACGCACACACACACACCTCTCACCTATACATAGCAGCAGTGCTGGGACATAAGTACTGATACAGCGACAGTAAACACAGAAGTGGTTATCTGATATATACACGCACACACACACACCTCTCACCTATACATAGCAGCAGTGCTGGGACATAAGTACTGATACAGAGACAGTAAACACAAGTGGTTATCTGATATTGTACACACACAACTATACATAGCAGCAGTGCTGGGACATAAGTACTGATACAGCGACAGGAAACACAGAAGTGGTTATCTGATATTACACACACACGCACATACACCTCTCACCTATACATAGCAGCAGTGCTGGGACTTAAGTACTGATACAGCGACAGTAAACACAGAAGTGGTTATCTGATATTACACACAAACACTTCTCACCTATACATAGTAGCAGTGCTTTGACATAAGTACTGATACAGCGACAGTAAACACAGAAGTGGATATCTGATATTACACACACACACACACACCTCACCTATACATAGCAGCAGTACTGGGACATAAGTACTGATACAGCGACAGTAAACAAGGAAGTGCATATCTGATATTTCACACACACACACACACACACCTCTCACCTATACATAGCAGCAGTGCTGGGACATAAGTACTGATACAGCGACAGTAAATACAGAAGTGGTTATCTGATATTGCAGACACACACACACACACACACACACACACACACACACCCACCTCTCACCTATACATAGCAGCAGTGCTGGGACATAAGTACTGATACAGCTACAGTAAACACAGAAGTGGTTATCTGATATTACACACACACACACTCACACTCACACCTCTCACCTATACATAGCTGCAGTGGTGAGCCATAAGTACTGATACAGCGACAGTAAACACAGAAGGGGTTATCTGATATGTCACACACACACTTCACCTATTCATAACAGCAGTGCTGGGACATAAGTACTAATACAGCGACAGTAAACACAGAAGTGGTTATCTGATATTACACACACACACACACACTCACACCTCTCACCTATACATAGCAGCATTGCTGGGACATAAGTACCGATAGAGCGACAGTAAATACAGAAGTGGTTATCTGGTATTACACACACACACACACACACATCTCTCACCTATACATAGCAGCAGTGCTGGGACATAAGTACTGACACAGCGACATTAAACACAGAAGTGGTTAACTGATATTACACACACACACACACACAAACACACACACAGACACACACACAGACACACACACCTCTCACCTATACATGGCATCTGTGCTGGGACATAAGTAGTGATACAGCGACAGTAAACACAGAAGTGGTTATCTGAAATTGCAGACACACACACACACACACACCTCTCACCTATACATAGCAGCAGTGCTGGGACATAAGTACTGATACAGCGACAGTAAACACAGAAGTGGTTATCGTACTGATACAACGACAGTAAACACACAAGTGGTTATCTGATGTTACACACACACACACACACACACACACACACACACCTCTCACCGATACATAGCAGCAGTGCTGGGACATAAGTACTGATACAGCGACAGTAAACACAGAAGCGGTTATCTGATATTACACACACACACACACACACACACACACACACACACACACACACCTCACCTATACATAGCAGCAGTGCTGGGACATAAGTACTGATACAGCGACAGTAAACACAGTAGTGGTTTTCTGATATTGCACAGACACACACACACACACACACACACACCTCTCACCTATACATAGCAGCAGTGCTGGGAGTTAAGTACTGATAAAGCGACAGTAAACACAGAAGTGGTTATCTGATATTGCAGACACACACACACACACACACACACACACACACACACACACCTCTCACCTATACATAGCAGCAGTGCTGGGACATAAGTACTGATACAGCGACAGTAAACACAGAAGAGGTTATCTGATATTGCAGATTGCAGACACACACACACACACACACACACACACACACAGAGACCTCTCACCTATACATAGCAGCAGTGCTGGGACATATGTACTGATACAGCGAAAGTAAACGCAGAAGTGGTTATCTGATATTACACACACACACACTCACACCTCTCACCTATACATAGCAGCAGTGCTGGGACATAGGTACTGATACAGCGACAGTAAACACAGAAGTGGTTATCTGATATTACACACACACACACACAAACACACCTCTCGCATATACATATCAGCAGTGCTGGGACATAAGTACTGATACAGCGACAGTAAACACAGGAGTGGTTATCTGATATTGCACACACACACACCTCTCACCTATACATAGCAGCAGTGGTGGGACATAAGTACTGATACAGCGACAGTAAACACAGAAGTGGTTATCTGATATGTCACACACACACACCTCACCTATACATAGCAGCAGTGCTGGGACATAAGTACTGATACAGCGACAGTAAACACAGAAGTGGTAATCTGATATGTCACACACACACACACACACACACACACACAGAGACCTCTCACCTATACATAGCAGCAGTGCTGGGACATATGTACTGATACAGCGAAAGTAAACGCAGAAGTGGTTATCTGATATTACACACACACACACTCACACCTCTCACCTATACATAGCAGCAGTGCTGGGACATAGGTACTGATACAGCGACAGTAAACACAGAAGTGGTTATCTGATATTACACACACACACACACAAACACACCTCTCGCATATACATATCAGCAGTGCTGGGACATAAGTACTGATACAGCGACAGTAAACACAGGAGTGGTTATCTGATATTGCACACACACACACCTCTCACCTATACATAGCAGCAGTGCTGGGACATAAGTACTGATACAGCGACAGTAAACACAGAAATGGTTATCTGATATTACACACACACACACACACACACACACACCTCTCACCTATACATAGCAGCAGTGCTGGGACATAAGTACTGATACAGCGACAGTAAACACAGAAGTGGTTATCTGATATTACATACACACACACCTCTCACCTATACGTAGCAGCAGTGCTGGGACATAAGTACTGATACAGCGACAGTAAACACAGAAGTGGTTATCTGATATTACACACACACACACTCACACACACACACTCACACGTCTTTCACCTATACATAGCAGCGGTGCTGAGACATAAGTACTGATACAGCGACAGGAAACACAAGTGGTTATCTGATGTTACACACACACACACACACCTCTCACCTATACATAGCAGCAGTGCTGAGACATAAGTACTGATACAGCGACAGGAAACACAAGTGGTTATCTGATGTTACACACACACACACACACCTCTCACCTATACATAGCAGCAGTGCTTGGACATAAGTACTGATACAGCGACAGTAAACACAGAATAGGTTATCTGATATTACACAAACACACACCACACACACACTCACACCTCTCACCTATACATAGCAGCAGTTCTGGGACATAAGTACTGATAGAGCGACAGTAAACACAGAAGTGGTTATCTGATATTACATACACACACACACACACACACACACACATCTCTCAGCTATACATAACAGCAGTGCTGTGTCATAAGTACTGATACAGCGACAGTAAACACAGAAATAATATCTGATATTACACACACACACAAACACACACACACACACACACCTCTCACCTATACATAGCAGCAGTGCTGGGACATAAGTACTGATACAGCGACAGTAAACACAGAAGTGGTTATCTGATATTGCAGACACACACACAAAAAAAAAACACACACACACCTCTCACCTATACATAGCAGCAGTGCTGGGACATAAGTACTGATACAGCGGCAGTAAACACAGAAGTGGTTATCTGATATTACACACACACACACACCTCTCACCTATACATAGCAGCAGTGCTGCGACATAAGTACTGATACAGTGACAGTAAACACAGAAGTGGTTATCTTATATTACACACACACACACACACCTCTCACCTATACATAGCAGCAGTGCTGGGACATAAGTACTGATACAGCGACAGTAAACACAGAAGTGGTTATCTGATACACACACACACACACCTCTCACCTATACATAGAAGCAGTGCTGGGACATAAGTGCTGATACAGCGACAGTAAACACAGAACTGGTTATCTGATATTACACACACACACACACACACACACATCTCTCACCTATACCTAGCAGCAGTGCTGGGACATAAGTACTGATACAGCGAAAGTAAACACAGAAGTGGTTATCTGATATTACACACACACACATCTCTCACCTATACATAGCAGCAGTGTTGGGACATATGTAGTGATACAGCGACAGTAAACACAGAAGTGGTTATCTGATATTTCACACACACACACACACACACACACACCTCACCTATACATAACAGCAGTGCTGGGACATAACAACTAATACAGCGACAGTAAACACAGAAGTGGTTATCTGATATTACACACACACACACACACCTCTCGCCTATACATAGCAGCAGTGCTGGGACATAAGTTCTGATACAGCGACAGTAAACACAGAAGTGGTTATCTTATATTACACACACACACACATACACATACCCACACACACACACCTCTCACCTATACATAGCAGCAGTGCTGGTACATAAGTACTGATACAGCGACAGTAAACACAGAAGTGGTTATCTGATATTATACACACACACACACACCTCTCACCTATACATAGCAGCAGTGCTGGGACATAAGTACTGATACAGCGACAGTAAACACAGAAGCGGATATCTGATATTACACACACACACACACACCTCTCACCTATACATAGCTGCAGTGCTGGGACATAAGAACTGATACAGCTTAAGTAATCACTGTACTGGTTTTCTGATATTGCACACACACACACACACACACTCTCACACACATACACACCTCTTACCTATACATAGCAGCAATGCTGGGACATAAGTACTGATACAGCGACAGTAAACACAGAAGTGTTTAGCGTACTGATACGGCGACAGTAAACACACAAGTGGTTATCTGATGTTACACACACACACACACATACACCTCTCACCTATACATAGCAGCAGTGCTGGGACATAAGTACTGATAGAGCTACAGTAAACACAGAAGTGGTTATCTGATATTACACACACACATCTCTCACCTATACATAGCAGCAGTGCCGGGACATAAGTACTGATACAGCGACAGTAAACACAGAAGTGGTTATCTTATATTGCACCAACACACAAACACACACACACACACCTCTCACCTATACATAGCAGCAGTGCTGGGACATAAATACTGATACAGCGACAGTAAACACAGAAGTGGTTATCTGATATGTCACACACACACACACACACACCTCACCTATACATAGCAGCAGTGCTGGGACATAAGTACTGATACAGCGACAGTAAACACAGAAGTGGTTATCTGATATTACACACACACACACCTCTCACCTATACATAGCAGCAGTGCTGGGACATAAGTACTGACACAGCGACAGTAAACACAGAAGTGGTTATCTTATATTACACACACACACACACCTCTCACTTATACATAGCAGCAGTGCTGAGACATAAGTACTGATACAGCGACAGTAAACACAGAAGTGGTTATCTGATATTACACACACACACACACACACCTCTCACCTATACATAGCAGCAGTGCTGGGACATAAGTACTGATACAGCGACAGTAAACACAGAAGCGGTTATCTAATATTACACACACACACTCACACCTCTCACCTATACATAGCAGCAGTGCTGGGACATAAGTACTGATACAGCGACAGTAAACACAGAAGTGGTTATCTGATACTACACACACACACACACACACAAACACACACACACACCTCTCACCTATACATAGCAGCAGTGCTGGGACATAAGTACTGATACAACGACAGTAAACACAGAAGTGGTTATCTTATATTGCGCGCACACACACACGCACACCTCTCACCTATACATAGCAGCAGTGCAGGGACATAAGTACTGATACAGCGACAGTAAACACAGAAGTGGTTATCTGATATTACACACACACACCTCACCTATACAAAGCAGCAGTGCTGGGATATAAGTACTGATACAGCGACAGTAAACACAGAAGTGGTTATCTGATATTACACACATACACACACACCCCTCACCTATACGTAGCATCAGTGGTGGGACATAAGTACTGATACAGCGACAGTAAACACAGAAGTGGTTATCTGATATGTCACACACACACACTTTACCTATACATAGCAGCAGTGCTGGGACATAAGTACTGATACAGCGACAGTAAACACAGAAGTGGTAATCTGATATTACACACACACACACACACACACCTCTCACCTATACATAGCAGCAGTGCTGGGACATAATTACTGATACAGCGAGAGTAAACACAGAAGTGGTTATCTGATATTACACACACTCACACCTCTCACCTATGCATAGCCGCAGTGGTGGGACATAAGTACTGATACAGCGACAGTAAACACAGAAGTGGTTATCTGATATGTCACACACACACACCTCACCTATTCATAGCAGCAGTGCTGGGACATAAGTACTGATACAGCGACAGTAAACACAGAAGTGGTTATCTGATATTACACACACACACACACACATCTCTCACCTATACATAGCAGCAGTGCTGGGACATACGTAGTGATACAGCGACAGTAAACACAGAAGTGGTTATCTGATATTGCACACACACACACACACACACACACACACCTCTCACCTATACATAGCAGCAGTGCTGGGACATAAGTACTGATACAGCGACTGTAAACACTGAAGTGGTTATCTGATATTGCACACACACACACACACACACACACACACCTCTCACCTATACATAGCAGCAGTGCTGGGACATAAGTACTGATACAGCGACAGTAAACACAGAAGTGGTTATCTGATATTACACACACACACACACACACTCACTCCTCTCACCTATACATAGCAGCAGTGCTGGGACATAAGTACTGATACAGCGACAGTAAACACAGAAGCGGTTATCTGATATTACACACACACACACCTCTCACATATACATAGCAGCAGTGCAGGGACATAAGTACTGATACAGCGATAGTAAACACAGAAGTGGTTATCTGATATTACACACACACACCTCACCTATACATAGCAGCAGTGCTGGGATATAAGTACTGATACAGCGACAGTAAACACAGAAGTGGTTATCTGATATTACACACATACACACACACCCCTCACCTATACGTAGCATCAGTGGTGGGACATAAGTACTGATACAGCGACAGTAAACACAGAAGTGGTTATCTGATATGTCACACACACACACTTTACCTATACATAGCAGCAGTGCTGGGACATAAGTACTGATACAGCGACAGTAAACACAAAATTGGTTATCTGATATTACACACACACACACACATACACACACACACACACACACCTCACGTATACATAGCAGCAGTGCTGGGACAAAAAAGCTAATACAGCGACAGTAAACACAGAAGTGGTTATCTGATATTACACACACACACACACACACACACACACTCACACACACCTCTCGCCTGTACATAGCAGCAGTGCTGGGACATAAGTACTGATACAGCGACAGTAAACACAGAAGTTGTTATCTTATATTACACACACACACACCTCTCACCTATACATAGCAGCAGTGCTTGTTCATAAGTACTGATACAGCGACAGTAAACACAGAAGTGGTTATCTGATATTATACACACACACACGCACACACACACACACACACACACACATCTCACCTATACATAGCAGCAGTGCTGGGACATATGTACTGATACAGCGACAGTAAACACAGAAGCGGTTATCTGATATTACACACACACACCTCTCACCTATACATAGCTGCAGTACTGGGACATAAGAACTGATACTGCTACAGTAAACACTGTAGTGGTTTTCTGATATTGCACACACACACATACACACTCTCACACACATACACACCTCTTACCTATACATAGCAGCAGTGCTGGGACATAAGTACTGATACAGCGACAGTAAACACAGAAGTGGTTATCTGATATTGCAGACACACACACACACATACACACACACACTTCTCACCTATACATAACAGCAGTGCTGGCACATAAGTACTGATACAGCGACAGTTAACACAGAAGTGGTTATCTGATATTACACACACACATACACACACTCACACCTCTCACCTATACATAGCAGCAGTGCTGGGCCATAAGTACTGATACAGCGACAGTAAACACAGAATTGGTTATCTTATATTGCACACACACACACACACACACACACACCTCTCACCTATACATAGCAGCAGTGCAGGGACATAAGTACTGATAGAGCGACAGTAAACACAGAAGTGGTTATCTGATATTACACACACACACAAACACACACCTCTCACCTATACATAGCAGCAGTGCTGGGACATAAGTACTGATACAGCGACAGTAAACACAGAAGTGGTTATCTGATATTACACACACACACACACACACACCTCTCACCTATACATAGCAGCAGTGCTGGGACATAAGTCCTGATACAGCAACAGTAAACACAGAAGTGGTTATCTGATATACACACACACACACACACACACAACACACCTCTCACCTATACATAGCAGCAGTGCTGGGACATAAGTACTGATACAGCGACAGTAAACACGGAAGTGCTTATCTGATATTACACACACACACACACTCACACCTCTCACCTATACATAGCAGCAGTGCTGGGACATAAGTACTGATACAGCGACAGTAAACACAGAAGTGGTTATCTGATATTGCAGACACACACACAAACACACACACACCTCTCAACTATACATAGCAGCACTGCTGGGACATAAGTACTGATACAGCGACAGTAAACACAGAAGTGGTTATCTTATATTGCGCACACACACACCTCTGACCTTATACATAGCAGCAGTGCAGGGACATAAGTACTGATACAGCGAAAGTAAACACAGAAGTGGTTATCTGAGATTACACACACACACCTCGCCTATACATAGCAGCAGTGCTGGGATATAAGTACTGATACAGCGACAGTAAACACAGAAGTGGTTATCTGATATTACACACACACACCCCTCACCTATACATAGCATCAGTGGTGGGACATAAGTACTGATACAGCGACAGTAAACACAGAAGTGGTTATCTGATATGTCACACACACACACTTTACCTATACATAGCAGCAGTGCTGGGACATAAGTACTGATACAGCGACAGTAAACACAGAAGTGGTAATCTGATATTACACGCACACACACACACACACATCTCTCACCTATCCATAGCAGTAGTGCTGGGACATAAGTACTGATACAGCGACATTAAACACAGAAGTGGTTATCTGATATTGCAGACACACACACACAGATCACCTCTCACCTATACATAGCAGCAGTGCTGGGACATAAGTACTGATACAGCGACAGTAAACACAGAAGTGGTTATCTGATATTACACACATACACAAACACACACAGACACACACAGCTCTCACCTATACATAGCAGCAGTGCTGGGACATAAGTACTGATACAGCGACAGTAAACACAGAAGTGGTTATCTGATATTGCAGACACACACACAAACACACACACACCTCTCAACTATACATAGCAGCACCGCTGGGACATAAGTACTGATACAGCGACAGTAAACACAGAAGTGGTTAGCGTACTGATACGGCGACAGTAAACACACAAGTGGTTATCTGATGTTACACACACACACACACATACACCTCTCACCTATACAAAGCAGCAGTGCTGGGACATAAGTACTGATAGAGCGACAGTAAACACAGAAGTGGTTATCTGATATTACACACACACATCTCTCACCTATACATAGCAGCAGTGCCGGTACATAAGTACTGATACAGCGACAGTAAACACAGAAGTGGTTATCTTATATTGCACCCACACACAAACACACACACACACACCTCTCACCTATACATAGCAGCAGTGCTGGGACATAAGTACTGATACAGCGACAGTAAATGCAGAAGTGGTTATCGGATATTACACTCACAGACACACCTCTCACCTATACATAGCAGCAGTGCTGGGACATAAGTACTGACACAGCGACAGTAAACACAGAAGTGGTTATCTTATATTACACACACACACACACACACACACACACACCTCTCACCAATACATAGCAGCAGTGCTGGGACATAAGTACTGATACAGCGACAGTAAACACAATAGTGGTTTTCTGATATTGCACACAAACACACACACACACCTCTCACCTATACAAAGCAGCAGTGCTGGCACATAAGTACAGATGCAGCGACAGTAAACACTGAAAAGGTTATCTGATATTGCAGACACACACACACACCTCTCACCTATACATAGCAGCAGTGCTGGGACATAACCACTGATACAGCGACAGTAAACACAGAAGTGGTTATCTGATATTACACACACACACACACACACACACCTCTCACCTATACATAGCAGCAGTGCTGGGACATAAGTACTGATACAGCGAGAGTAAACACAGAAGTGGTTATCTAATATTACACACACACAGAAACACACACACACACACACTTTACCTATACCTAGCAGCAGTGCTGGGACATAAGTACTGATACAGCGACAGTAAACACAGAAGTGGTTATCTGATATTGCACACACACACACACACACACACACTTCTCACCTATACATAGCAGCAGTGCTGGAAAATAAGTACTGATACAGCGACAGTAAACACAGAAGCGGTTATCTGATATTACACACACACACCTCACCTATACAAAGCAGCAGTGCTGGGATATAAGTACTGATACAGCGACAGTAAACACAGAAGTGGTTATCTGATATTACACTTATACACACACACCCCTCACCTATACGTAGCATCAGTGGTGGGACATAAGTACTGATACAGCGACAGTAAACACAGAAGTGGTTATCTGATATGTCACACACACACACTTTACCTATACATAGCAGCAGTGCTGGGACATAGTACTGATACAGCGACAGTAAACACAGAAGTGGTAATCTGATATTACACACACACACACACACACAAACCTCTCACCTATACATAGCAGCAGTGCTGGGACATAAGTACTGATACAGCGAGAGTAAACACAGAAGTGGTTATCTGATATTACACACACACACACACAAACACACCTCTCGCCTATACATAGCAGCAGTGCCGGGACATAAGTACTGATACAGCGACAGTAAACACAGAAGTGGTTATCTTATATTGCACCCACACACAAACACACACACACACACACACACCTCTCACCTATACATAGCAGCAGTGCTGGGACATAAGTACTGATACAGCGACAGTAAACACAGAAGTGGTTAACGGATATTACACTCACACACACACCTCTCACCTATACATAGCAGCAGTGCTGGGACATAAGTACTGACACAGCGACAGTGAACACAGAAGTGGTTATCTTATATTACACACACACACACACACACACACACCTCTCACTTATACATAGCAGCAGTGCTGAGACATAAGTACTGATACAGCGACAGTAAACACAGAAATGGTTATCTGATATTACACACACACACACCTCTCACCTATACATAGCAGCAGTGCTGGGACATAAGTACTGATACAGCGACAGTAAACACAATAGTGGTTTTCTGATATTGCACACAAACACACACACACACCTCTCACCTATACAAAGCAGCAGTGCTGGCACATAAGTACAGATGCAGCGACAGTAAACACTGAAAAGGTTATCTGATATTGCAGACACACACACACACACACACACACCTCTCACCTATACATAGCAGCAGTGCTGGGACATTACCACTGATACAGCGACAGTAAACACAGAAGTGGTTATCTGATATTCCACACACACACACACACACACACCTCTCACCTATACATAGCAGCAGTGCTGGGACATAAGTACTGATACAGCGAGAGTAAACACAGAAGTGGTTATCTAATATTACACACACACACACACACACACACACACAAACACAACTCTCGCCTATACATAGCAGCAGTGCTGGGACATAAGTTCTGATACAGCGACAGTAAACACAGAAGTGGTTATCTGATATTACACACACTCACACCTCTCACCGATGCATAGCCGCAGTGGTGGGACATAAGTACTGATACAGCGACAGTAAACACAGAAGTGGTTATCTGATATGTCACACACACACACCTCACCTATTCATAGCAGCAGTGCAGGGACATAAGTACTGATACAGCGACAGTAAAGACAGAAGTGGTTATCTGATATTACACACACACACACACACACACACACATCTCTCACCTATACATAGCATCAGTGCTGGGACATAACTACTGATACAGCGAAAGTAAACACAGAAGTGGTTATCTGATATTACACACACACATATCTCTCACCTATACATAGCAGCAGTGCTGGGACATACGTAGTGATACAGCGACAGTAAACACAGAAGTGGTTATCTGATATTTCACACACACACACACACATCTCTCACCTATACATAGCAGCAGTGCTGGGACATAAGTACTGATACAGCGAAAGTAAACACAGAAGTGGTTATCTGATATTACACACACACACATCTCTCACCTATACATAGCAGCAGTGCTGGGACATACGTAGTGATACAGCGACAGTAAACACAGAAGTAGTTATCTGATATTACACACACACACACACACTCACACCTCTCGCCTGTACATAGCAGCAGTGCTGGGACATAAGTACTGATACAGCGACAGTAAACACAGAAGTTGTTATCTTATATTACAAACACACACACACACACACACACACCTCTCACCTATACATAGCAGCAGTGCTTGTACATAAGTACTGATACAGCGACAGTAAACACAGAAGTGGTTATCTGATATTATACACACACACACACGCACACACTCACACATCTCACCTATACATAGCAGCAGTGCTGGGACATAAGTACTGATACAGCGACAGTAAACACAGAAGCGGTTATCTGATATTACACACACACACACACACCTCTCATCTATACATAGCTGCAGTGCTGTGACATAAGAACTGATACAGCTACAGTAAACACTGTAGTGGTTTTCTGATATTGCACACACACACACACACTCTCAAACACATACACACCTCTTACCTATACATAGCAGCAGTACTGGGACATAAGTACTGATACAGCGACAGTAAACACAGAAGTGGTGATCTGATATTGCAGACACACACACACACACATACACACACACACCTCTCACCTATACATAGCAGCAGTGCTGGCACATAAGTACTGATACAGCGTCAGGAAACACACAAGTGGTTATCTGATATTACACACATATACACACACACACTCACACCTCTCACCTATACATAGCAGCAGTGCTGGCCCATAAGTACCGATACCGCGACAGTAAACACAGAAGTGGTTATCTTATATTGCACACACACACACACACACACACACACACACACACACCTCTCACCTATACATAGCAGCAGTGCAGGGACATAAGTACTGATACAGCGACAGTAAACACAGAAGTGGTTATCTGATATTACACACACACACAAACACACACCTCTCACCTATACATAGCAGCAGTGCTGGGACATAAGTACTGATACAGCGACAGTAAACACAGAAGTGGTTATCTTATATTACACACACACACACACACCTCTCACCTATACATAGCAGCAGTGCTGGGACATAAGTACTGATACAGCGGCAGTAAACACAGAAGTGGTTATCTGATATTACACACACACATCTCTCACCTATACATAGCAGCAGTGCTGGGACATAAGTACTGATACAGCGACAGTAAACACAGAAGTGGTTATCTTATATTGCACACCCACACAAACACAAACACACACACCTCTCACCTATACATAGCAGCAGTGCTGGGACATAAGTACTGATACAGCGGCAGTAAACACAGAAGTGGTTATCTGATATTACACACACACATCTCTCACCTTTACATAGCAGCAGTTGGGGACATAAGTGCTGATACAGCGACAGTAAACACAGAGGTGGTTATCTGATATTACACACACACACACACCTATACATAGCAGCAGTGCTGGGACATAAGTACTGATACAGCGACAGTAAACACAGAAGTGGTTATCTTATATTGCACACACACACGCACACCTCTCACCTATACACAGCAGAAGTGCTGGGACATAAGTACTGATACAGCGACAGTAAACACAGAAGTGGTTATCTGATATTACACACACACACACACACACACACACATCTCTCACCTATACATAGCAACAGTGCTGGGACATAAGTACTGATACAGCGACAGTAAACACAGAAGTGGTTATCTGATATTTCACACACACACACACACCTCACCTATACATAGCAGCAGTGCTGGGACATAAGTACTGATACAGCGACAGTAAACACAGAAGTGGTTATCTGATATTGCACACACACACACACACACACACACACACACACCTCTCACCTATACATAGCAGCAGTGCTGGGACATAAGTACTGATACAGCGACAGTAAACACAGAAGTGGTTATCTGATATTGCACACACACACACACACACACACACACTTCTCACCTATACATAGCAGCAGTGCTGGAAAATAAGTACTGATACAGCGACAGTAAACACAGAAGTGGTTATCTGATATTACACTTATACACACACACCCCTCACCTATACGTAGCATCAGTGGTGGGACATAAGTACTGATACAGCGACAGTAAACACAGAAGTGGTTATCTGATATGTCACACACACACACTTTACCTATACATAGCAGCAGTGCTGGGACATAGTACTGATACAGCGACAGTAAACACAGAAGTGGTAATCTGATATTACACACACACACACACCTCTCACCTATACATAGCAGCAGTGCTGGGACATAAGTACTGATACAGCGAGAGTAAACACAGAAGTGGTTATCTGATATTACACACACACACAAACACACCTCTCGCCTATACATAGCAGCAGTGCTGGGACATAAGTACTGATACAGCGACAGTAAACACAGAAGTGGTTATCTGATATTACACACACTCACACCTCTCACCTATGCATAGCCGCAGTGGTGGGACATAAGTACTGATACAGCGACAGTAAACACAGAAGTGGTTATCTGATATGTCACACACACACCTCACCTATACATAGCAGCAGTGTTGGGACATAAGTACTGATACAGCGACAGTAAACACAGAAGTGGTTATCTGATATGTCACACACACACACACATCTCTCACCTATACATAGCAGCAGTGCTGGGACATACGTAGTCATACAGCGACAGTAAACACAGAAGTGGTTATCTGATATTTCACACACACACACACACACACACACACACACACACCTCACCTATACATAGCAGCAGTGCTGGGACATAAGTACTGATACAGCGACAGTAAACACAGAAGTGGTTATCGGATATTACACTCACACACACACCTCTCACCTATACATAGCAGCAGTGCTGGGACATACGTACTGACACAGCGACAGTGAACACAGAAGTGGTTATCTTATATTACACACACACACACACACACACACACACACCTCTCACTTATACATAGCAGCAGTGCTGAGACATAAGTACTGATACAGCGACAGTAAACACAGAAATGGTTATCTGATATTACACACACACACACCTCTCACCTATACATAGCAGCAGTGCTGGGACATAAGTACTGATACAGCGACAGTAAACACAATAGTGGTTTTCTGATATTGCACACAAACACACACACACACCTCTCACCTATACAAAGCAGCAGTGCTGGCACATAAGTACAGATGCAGCGACAGTAAACACTGAAAAGGTTATCTGATATTGCAGACACACACACACACACACACCTCTCACCTATACATAGCAGCAGTGCTGGGACATAAGTACTGATACAGCGAGAGTAAACACAGAAGTGGTTATCTAATATTACACACACACACACACACACACACAAACACAACTCTCGCCTATACATAGCAGCAGTGCTGGGACATAAGTTCTGATACAGCGACAGTAAACACAGAAGTGGTTATCTGATATTACACACACTCACACCTCTCACCGATGCATAGCCGCAGTGGTGGGACATAAGTACTGATACAGCGACAGTAAACACAGAAGTGGTTATCTGATATGTCACACACACACACCTCACCTATTCATAGCAGCAGTGCAGGGACATAAGTACTGATACAGCGACAGGAAACACACAAGTGGTTATCTGATGTTACACACACACATACACACCTCTCACCTATACATTGCAGCAGTGCTGGGACATAAGTACTGATACAGCGACAGTAAAGACAGAAGTGGTTATCTGATATTACACACACACACACACACACATCTCTCACCTATACATAGCATCAGTGCTGGGACATAACTACTGATACAGCGAAAGTAAACACAGAAGTGGTTATCTGATATTACACACACACATATCTCTCACCTATACATAGCAGCAGTGCTGGGACATACGTAGTGATACAGCGACAGTAAACACAGAAGTGGTTATCTGATATTTCACACACACACACACATCTCTCACCTATACATAGCAGCAGTGCTGGGACATAAGTACTGATACAGCGAAAGTAAACACAGAAGTGGTTATCTGATATTACACACACACACACATCTCTCACCTATACATAGCAGCAGTGCTGGGACATACGTAGTGATACAGCGACAGTAAACACAGAAGTAGTTATCTGATATTACACACACACACACACACACTCACACCTCTCGCCTGTACATAGCAGCAGTGCTGGGACATAAGTACTGATACAGCGACAGTAAACACAGAAGTTGTTATCTTATATTACAAACACACACACACACACACACACACCTCTCACCTATACATAGCAGCAGTGCTTGTACATAAGTACTGATACAGCGACAGTAAACACAGAAGTGGTTATCTGATATTATACACACACACACACACGCACACACTCACACATCTCACCTATACATAGCAGCAGTGCTGGGACATAAGTACTGATACAGCGACAGTAAACACAGAAGCGGTTATCTGATATTACACACACACACACACACACCTCTCATCTATACATAGCTGCAGTGCTGTGACATAAGAACTGATACAGCTACAGTAAACACTGTAGTGGTTTTCTGATATTGCACACACACACACACTCTCAAACACATACACACCTCTTACCTATACATAGCAGCAGTACTGGGACATAAGTACTGATACAGCGACAGTAAACATAGAAGTGGTTATCTGATATTGCAGACACACACACACACACATACACACACACACCTCTCACCTATACATAGCAGCAGTGCTGGCACATAAGTACTGATACAGCGACAGGAAACACACAAGTGGTTATCTGATATTACACACACACACACACACACACTCACACCTCTCACCTATACATAGCAGCAGTGCTGGCCCATAAGTACCGATACAGCGACAGTAAACACAGAAGTGGTTATCTTATATTGCACACACACACACACACACACACACACACCTCTCACCTATACATAGCAGCAGTGCAGGGACATAAGTACTGATACAGCGACAGTAAACACAGAAGTGGTTATCTGATATTACACACACACACAAACACACACCTCTCACCTATACATAGCAGCAGTGCTGGGACATAAGTACTGATACAGCGACAGTAAACACAGAAGTGGTTATCTTATATTACACACACACACACACACACCTCTCACCTATACATAGCAGCAGTGCTGGGACATAAGTACTGATACAGCGGCAGTAAACACAGAAGTGGTTATCTGATATTACACACACACATCTCTCACCTATACATAGCAGCAGTGCTGGGACATAAGTACTGATACAGCGACAGTAAACACAGAAGTGGTTATCTTATATTGCACACCCACACAAACACAAACACATACACCTCTCACCTATACATAGCAGCAGTGCTGGGACATAAGTACTGATACAGCGGCAGTAAACACAGAAGTGGTTATCTGATATTACACACACACATCTCTCACCTTTACATAGCAGCAGTGCTGGGACATAAGTGCTGATACAGCGACAGTAAACACAGAGGTGGTTATCTGATATTACACACACACACACACCTATACATAGCAGCAGTGCTGGGACATAAGTACTGATACAGCGACAGTAAACACAGAAGTGGTTATCTTATATTGCACACACACACGCACACCTCTCACCTATACACAGCAGAAGTGCTGGGACATAAGTACTGATACAGCGACAGTAAACACAGAAGTGGTTATCTGATATTACACACACACACACACACATCTCTCACCTATACATAGCAACAGTGCTGGGACATAAGTACTGATACAGCGACAGTAAACACAGAAGTGGTTATCTGATATTTCACACACACACACACACACCTCACCTATACATAGCAGCAGTGCTGGGACATAAGTACTGATACAGCGACAGTAAACACAGAAGTGGTTATCTGATATTGCACACACACACACACACACACACCTCTCACCTATACATAGCAGCAGTGCTGGGACATAAGTACTGATACAGCGGCAGTAAACACAGAAGTGGTTATCTGATATTACACACACACATCTCTCACCTTTACATAGCAGCAGTGCTGGGACATAAGTGCTGATACAGCGACAGTAAACACAGAGGTGGTTATCTGATATTACACACACACACACACACACCTATACATAGCAGCAGTGCTGGGACATAAGTACTGATACAGCGACAGTAAACACAGAAGTGGTTATCTTATATTGCACACACACACGCACACCTCTCACCTATACACAGTAGAAGTGCTGGGACATAAGTACTGATACAGCGACAGTAAACACAGAAGTGGTTATCTGATATTACACACACACACACACACACACATCTCTCACCTATACATAGCAACAGTGCTGGGACATAAGTACTGATACAGCGACAGTAAACACAGAAGTGGTTATCTGATATTTCACACACACACACACACCTCACCTATACATAGCAGCAGTGCTGGGACATAAGTACTGATACAGCGACAGTAAACACAGAAGTGGTTATCTGATATTGCAAACACACACACACACACACACACACACCTCTCACCTATACATAGCAGCAGTGCTGGGACATAAGTACTGATACAGCGACAGTAAACACAGAAGTGGTTATCTGATATTGCACACACACACACACACACACACACACACACACACTTCTCACCTATACATAGCAGCAGTGCTGGAAAATAAGTACTGATACAGCGACAGTAAACACAGAAGTGGTTATCTGATATTACACTTATACACACACACCCCTCACCTATACGTAGCATCAGTGGTGGGACATAAGTACTGATACCGCGACAGTAAACACAGAAGTGGTTATCTGATATGTCACACACACACACTTTACCTATACATAGCAGCAGTGCTGGGACATAGTACTGATACAGCGACAGTAAACACAGAAGTGGTAATCTGATATTACACACACACACACACCTCTCACCTATACATAGCAGCAGTGCTGGGACATAAGTACTGATACAGCGAGAGTAAACACAGAAGTGGTTATCTGATATTACACACACACACAAACACACCTCTCGCCTATACATAGCAGCAGTGCTGGGACATAAGTACTGATACAGCGACAGTAAACACAGAAGTGGTTATCTGATATTACACACACTCACACCTCTCACCTATGCATAGCCGCAGTGGTGGGACATAAGTACTGATACAGCGACAGTAAACACAGAAGTGGTTATCTGATATGTCACACACACACCTCACCTATACATAGCAGCAGTGTTGGGACATAAGTACTGATACAGCGACAGTAAACACAGAAGTGGTTATCTGATAGGTCACACACACACACACATCTCTCACCTATACATAGCAGCAGTGCTGGGACATACGTAGTGATACAGCGACAGTAAACACAGAAGTGGTTATCTGATATTTCACACACACACACACACACACACACACACCTCACCTATACATAGCAGCAGTGCTGGGACATAAGTACTGATACAGCGACAGTAAACACAGAAGTGGTTATCGGATATTACACTCACACACACACCTCTCACCTATACATAGCAGCAGTGCTGGGACATAAGTACTGACACAGCGACAGTGAACACAGAAATGGTTATCTTATATTACACACACACGCGCACACACACACACACACACACCTCTCACTTATACATAGCAGCAGTGCTGAGACATAAGTACTGATACAGCGACAGTAAACACAGAAATGGTTATCTGATATTACACACACACACACCTCTCACCTATACATAGCAGCAGTACTGGGACATAAGTACTGATACAGCGACAGTAAACACAATAGTGGTTTTCTGATATTGCACACAAACACACACACACACCTCTCACCTATACAAAGCAGCAGTGCTGGCACATAAGTACAGATGCAGCGACAGTAAACACTGAAAAGGTTATCTGATATTGCAGACACACACACACACACACACACCTCTCACCTATACATAGCAGCAGTGCTGGGACATTACCACTGATACAGCGACAGTAAACACAGAAGTGGTTATCTGATATTACACACACACACACACACACCTCTCACCTATACTTAGCAGCAGTGCTGGGACATAAGTACTGATACAGCGAGAGTAAACACAGAAGTGGTTATCTAATATTACACACACACACACACACACAAACACAACTCTCGCCTATACATAGCAGCAGTGCTGGGACATAAGTTCTGATACAGCGACAGTAAACACAGAAGTGGTTATCTGATATTACACACACTCACACCTCTCAGCGATGCATAGCCGCAGTGGTGGGACATAAGTACTGATACAGCGACAGTAAACACAGAAGTGGTTATCTGATATGTCACACACACACACCTCACCTATTCATAGCAGCAGTGCAGGGACGTAAGTACTGATACAGCGACAGGAAACACACAAGTGGTTATCTGATGTTACACACACACATAAACACCTCTCACCTATACATTGCAGCAGTGCTGGGACATAAGTACTGATACAGCGACAGTAAAGACAGAAGTGGTTATCTGATATTACACACACACACACACACACACATCTCTCACCTATACATAGCATCAGTGCTGGGACATAACTACTGATACAGCGAAAGTAAACACAGAAGTGGTTATCTGATATTACACACACACATATCTCTCACCTATACATAGCAGCAGTGCTGGGACATACGTAGTGATACAGCGACAGTAAACACAGAAGTGGTTATCTGATATTTCACACACACACACACACATCTCTCACCTATACATAGCAGCAGTGCTGGGACATAAGTACTGATACAGCGAAAGTAAACACAGAAGTGGTTATCTGATATTACACACACACACATCTCTCACCTATACATAGCAGCAGTGCTGGGACATACGTAGTGATACAGCGACAGTAAACACAGAAGTAGTTATCTGATATTACACACACACACACACACACACTCACACCTCTCGCCTGTACATAGCAGCAGTGCTGGGACATAAGTACTGATACAGCGACAGTAAACACAGAAGTTGTTATCTTATATTACAAACACACACACACACACACACACACACACCTCTCACCTATACATAGCAGCAGTGCTTGTACATAAGTACTGATACAGCGACAGTAAACACAGAAGTGGTTATCTGATATTATACACACACACACACACGCACACACTCACACATCTCACCTATACATAGCAGCAGTGCTGGGACATAAGTACTGATACAGCGACAGTAAACACAGAAGCGGTTATCTGATATTACACACACACACACACACCTCTCATCTATACATAGCTGCAGTGCTGTGACATAAGAACTGATACAGCTACAGTAAACACTGTAGTGGTTTTCTGATATTGCACACACACACACACTCTCAAACACATACACACCTCTTACCTATACATAGCAGCAGTACTGGGACATAAGTACTGATACAGCGACAGTAAACACAGAAGTGGTTATCTGATATTGCAGACACACACACACACACACATACACACACACACCTCTCACCTATACATAGCAGCAGTGCTGGCACATAAGTACTGATACAGCGACAGGAAACACACAAGTGGTTATCTGATATTACACACACACACACACACACACACTCACACCTCTCACCTATACATAGCAGCAGTGCTGGCCCATAAGTACCGATACAGCGACAGTAAACACAGAAGTGGTTATCTTATATTGCACACACACACACACACACACACACACACACACACCTCTCACCTATACATAGCAGCAGTGCAGGGACATAAGTACTGATACAGCGACAGTAAACACAGAAGTGGTTATCTGATATTACACACACACACAAACACACACCTCTCACCTATACATAGCAGCAGTGCTGGGACATAAGTACTGATACAGCGACAGTAAACACAGAAGTGGTTATCTTATATTACACACACACACACACACACCTCTCACCTATACATAGCAGCAGTGCTGGGACATAAGTACTGATACAGCGGCAGTAAACACAGAAGTGGTTATCTGATATTACACACACACATCTCTCACCTATACATAGCAGCAGTGCTGGGACATAAGTACTGATACAGCGACAGTAAACACAGAAGTGGTTATCTTATATTGCACACCCACACAAACACAAACACACACACCTCTCACCTATACATAGCAGCAGTGCTGGGACATAAGTACTGATACAGCGGCAGTAAACACAGAAGTGGTTATCTGATATTACACACACACATCTCTCACCTTTACATAGCAGCAGTGCTGGGACATAAGTGCTGATACAGCGACAGTAAACACAGAGGTGGTTATCTGATATTACACACACACACACACACACACCTATACATAGCAGCAGTGCTGGGACATAAGTACTGATACAGCGACAGTAAACACAGAAGTGGTTATCTTATATTGCACACACACACGCACACCTCTCACCTATACACAGCAGAAGTGCTGGGACATAAGTACTGATACAGCGACAGTAAACACAGAAGTGGTTATCTGATATTTCACACACACACACACACCTCACCTATACATAGCAGCAGTGCTGGGACATAAGTACTGATACAGCGACAGTAAACACAGAAGTGGTTATCTGATATTGCACACACACACACACACACACACACCTCTCACCTATACATAGCAGCAGTGCTGGGACATAAGTACTGATACAGCGACAGTAAACACAGAAGTGGTTATCTGATATTGCACACACACACACACACACACACACACACACACTTCTCACCTATACATAGCAGCAGTGCTGGAAAATAAGTACTGATACAGCGACAGTAAACACAGAAGTGGTTATCTGATATTACACTTATACACACACACCCCTCACCTATACGTAGCATCAGTGGTGGGACATAAGTACTGATACAGCGACAGTAAACACAGAAGTGGTTATCTGATATGTCACACACACACACACTTTACCTATACATAGCAGCAGTGCTGGGACATAGTACTGATACAGCGACAGTAAACACAGAAGTGGTAATCTGATATTACACACACACACACACCTCTCACCTATACATAGCAGCAGTGCTGGGACATAAGTACTGATACAGCGAGAGTAAACACAGAAGTGGTTATCTGATATTACACACACACACACAAACACACCTCTCGCCTATACATAGCAGCAGTGCTGGGACATAAGTACTGATACAGCGACAGTAAACACAGAAGTGGTTATCTGATATTACACACACTCACACCTCTCACCTATGCATAGCCGCAGTGGTGGGACATAAGTACTGATACAGCGACAGTAAACACAGAAGTGGTTATCTGATATGTCACACACACACCTCACCTATACATAGCAGCAGTGTTGGGACATAAGTACTGATACAGCGACAGTAAACACAGAAGTGGTTAGCTGATATGTCACACACACACACACATCTCTCACCTATACATAGCAGCAGTGCTGGGACATACGTAGTGATACAGCGACAGTAAACACAGAAGTGGTTATCTGATATTTCACACACACACACACACACACACACCTCACCTATACATAGCAGCAGTGCTGGGACATAAGTACTGATACAGCGACAGTAAACACAGAAGTGGTTATCTGATATTGCACACACACACACACACACACACACACACCTCTCACCTATACATAGCAGCAGTGCTCGGACATAAGTACTGATACAGCGACTGTAAACACTGAAGTGGTTATCTGATATTGCACACACACACACACACACACACACACACACACACACCTCTCACCTATACATAGCAGCAGTGCTGGGACATAAGTACTGATACAGCGACAGTAAACACAGAAGTGGTTATCTGATATTACACACACACACACACACTCACTCCTCTCACCTATACATAGCAGCAGTGCTGGGACATAAGTACTGATACAGCGACAGTAAACACAGAAGCGGTTATCTGATATTACACACACACACACACACCTCTCACATATACATAGCAGCAGTGCTGGGACATAAGTACTGATACAGCGACAGTAAACACAGAAGTGGTTATCTGATACTACACACACACGCACCTCTCACCTATACATAGCAGCAGTGCTGGGACATAAGTACTGATACAGCGACAGTAAACACAGAAGTGGTTATCTGATACTATACACACACGCACACACACACACCTCTCACCTATACATAGCAGCAGTGCAGGGACATAAGTACTGATACAGCGATAGTAAACACAGAAGTGGTTATCTGATATGTCACACACACATACTTTACCTATACATAGCAGCAGTGCTGGGACATAAGTACTGATACAGCGGCAGTAAACACAGAAGTGGTTATCTGATATTACACACACACATCTCTCACCTATACATAGCAGCAGTGCTGGGACATAAGTACTGATACAGCGACAGTAAACACAGAGGTGGTTATCTGATATTACACACACACACACACACACACACACACACACACTCACACACACCTCTCGCCTGTACATAGCAGCAGTGCTGGGACATAAGTACTGATACAGCGACAGTAAACACAGAAGTTGTTATCTTATATTACACACACACACACACGCACACACACACACACATCTCACCTATACATAGCAGCAGTGCTGGGACATATGTACTGATACAGCGACAGTAAACACAGAAGCGGTTATCTGATATTACACACACAAACCTCTCACCTATACATAGCTGCAGTACTGGGACATAAGAACTGATACAGCTACAGTAAACACTGTAGTGGTTTTCTGATATTGCACACACACACATACACACTCTCACACACATACACACCTCTTACCTATACATAGCAGCAGTGCTGGGACATAAGTACTGATACAGCGACAGTAAACACAGAAGTGGTTATCTGATATTGCAGACACACACACACACACATACACACACACACCTCTCACCTATACATAACAGCAGTGCTGGCACATAAGTACTGATACAGCGACAGTTAAGACAGAAGTGGTTATCTGATATTACACACACACACACACACACACACTCACACCTCTCACCTATACATAGCAGCAGTGCTGGGCCATAAGTACTGATACAGCGACAGTAAACACAGAAGTGGTTATCTTATATTGCACACACACACACACACACACCTCTCACCTATACATAGCAGCAGTGCAGGGACATAAGTACTGATAGAGCGACAGTAAACACAGAAGTGGTTATCTGATATTACACACACACACACACACACAAACACACACCTCTCACCTATACATAGCAGCAGTGCTGGGACATAAGTACTGATACAGCGACAGTAAACACAGAAGTGGTTATCTGATATTACACACACACACACACACACACACACCTCTCACCTATACATAGCAGCAGTGCTGGGACATAAGTCCTGATACAGCAACAGTAAACACAGAAGTGGTTATCTGATATACACACACACACACACACACAACACACCTCTCACCTATACATAGCAGCAGTGCTGGGACATAAGTACTGATACAGCGACAGTAAACACGGAAGTGCTTATCTGATATTACACACACACACACACACACACACACACACACACACACACACCTCTCACCTATACATAGCAGCAGTGCTGGGACATAAGTACTGATACAGCGACAGTAAACACAGAAGTGGTTATCTGATACTACACACACACACAAACACACACACACACCTCTCACCTATACATAGCAGCAGTGCTGGGACATAAGTACTGATACAGCGACAGTAAACACAGAAGTGGTTATCTTATATTGCGCACACACACACACACCTCTGACCTTATACATAGCAGCAGTGCAGGGACATAAGTACTGATACAGCGAAAGTAAACACCGAAGTGGTTATCTGAGATTACACACACACACCTCGCCTATACATAGCAGCAGTGCTGGGATATAAGTACTGATACAGCGACAGTAAACACAGAAGTGGTTATCTGATATTACACACACACACACCCCTCACCTATACATAGCATCAGTGGTGGGACATAAGTACTGATACAGCGACAGTAAACACAGAAGTGGTTATCTGATATCACACACACACACTTTACCTATACATAGCAGCAGTGCTGGGACATAAGTACTGATACAGCGACAGTAAACACAGAAGTGGTAATCTGATATTACACGCACACACACACACACACACACACACCTCTCACCTATACATAGCAGTAGTGCTGGGACATAAGTACTGATACAGCGACATTAAACACAGAAGTGGTTATCTTATATTGCAGACACACACACACAGATCACCTCTCACCTATACATAGCAGCAGTGCTGGGACATAAGTACTGATACAGCGACAGTAAACACAGAAGTGGTTATCTGATATTACACGCACACACACACACACACAGATCACCTCTCATCTATACATAGCAGTAGTGCTGGGACATAAGTACTGATACAGCGACAGTAAACACATAGGTGGTTATCTGATATTACACACACACACAAACACACTCAGACACACACAGCTCTCACCTATACATAGCAGCAGTGCTGGGACATAAGTACTGATACAGCGACAGTAAACACAGAAGTGGTTATCTGATATTGCAGACACACACACAAACACACACACACCTCTCAACTATACATAGCAGCAGTGCTGGGACATAAGTACTGATACAGCGACAGTAAACACAGAAGTGGTTAGCGTACTGATACGGCGACAGTAAACACCCAAGTGGTTATCTGATGTTACACACACACACACACATACACATCTCACCTATACAAAGCAGCAGTGCTGGGACATAAGTACTGATAGAGCGACAGTAAACACAGAAGTGGTTATCTGATATTACACACACACATCTCTCACCTATACATAGCAGCAGTGCCGGGACATAAGTACTGATACAGCGACAGTAAACACAGAAGTGGTTATCTTATATTGCACCCACACACAAACACACACACACACACACACCTCTCACCTATACATAGCAGCAGTGCTGGTGCATAAGTACTGATACAGCGACAGTAAACACAGAAGTGGTAATCTGATATTACACACACACACACCTCTCACCTATACATAGCAGCAGTGCTGGGATATAAGTACTGACACAGCGACATTAAACACAGAAGTGGTTATCTTATATTACACACACACACACACACACCTCTCACTTATACATAGCAGCAGTGCTGAGACATAAGTACTGATACAGCGACAGTAAACACAGAAATGGTTATCTGATATTACACACACACACACACACACACACACCTCTCACCTATACATAGCAGCAGTGCTGGGACATAAGTACTGATACAGCGACAGTAAACACAGTAGTGGTTTTCTGAAATTGCACACACACACACACCTCTCACCTATACAAAGCAGCAGTGCTGGCACATAAGTACAGATGCAGCGACAGTAAACACTGAAAAGGTTATCTGATATTGCAGACACACACACATACACACACACCTCTCACCTATACATAGCAGCAGTGCTGGGACATAACCACTGATACAGCGACAGTAAACACAGAAGTGGTTATCTGATATTACACACACACACACACACACCTCTCACCTATACATAGCAGCAGTGCTGGGACATAAGTACTGATACAGCGACAGTAAACACAGAAGTGGTTATCTGATATTACACACACTCACACCTCTCACCGATGCATAGCCGCAGTGGTGGGACATAAGTACTGATACAGCGACAGTAAACACAGAAGTGGTTATCTGATATGTCACACACACACACCTCACCTATACATAGCAGCAGTGCTGGGACATAAGTACTGATACAGCGACAGGAAACACACAAGTGGTTATCTGATGTTACACACACACACACCTCTCACCTATACATTGCAGCAGTGCTGGGACATAAGTACTGATACAGAGACAGTAAAGACAGAAGTGGTTATCCGATATTACACACACACACACACACATCTCTCACCTATACATAGCATCAGTGCTGGGACATAACTACTGATACAGCGAAAGTAAACACAGAAGTGGTTATCTGATATTACACACACACATATCTCTCACCTATACATAGCAGCAGTGCTGGGACATACGTAGTGATACAGCGACAGTAAACACAGAAGTGGTTATCTGATATTTCACACACACACACACACATCTCTCACCTATACATAGCAGCAGTGCTGGGACATAAGTACTGATACAGCGAAAGTAAACACAGAAGTGGTTATCTGATATTACACACACACACATCTCTCACCTATACATAGCAGCAGTGCTGGGACATACGTAGTGATACAGCGACAGTAAACACAGAAGTAGTTATCTCATATTTCACACACACACACACACTCACACCTCTCGCCTGTACATAGCAGCAGTGCTGGGACATAAGTACTGATACAGCGACAGTAAACACAGAAGTTGTTATCTTATATTACAAACACACACACACACACACACACCTCTCACCTATACATAGCAGCAATGCTTGTACATAAGTACTGATACAGCGACAGTAAACACAGAAGTGGTTATCTGATATTATACACACACACACACACACGCACACACTCACACATCTCACCTATACATAGCAGCAGTGCTGGGACATAAGTACTGATACAGCGACAGTAAACACAGAAGCGGTTATCTGATATTACACACACACACCTCTCATCTATACATAGCTGCAGTGCTGTGACATAAGAACTGATACAGCTACAGTAAACACTGTAGTGGTTTTCTGATATTGCACACACACACACACTCTCAAACACATACACACCTCTTACCTATACATAGCAGCAGTACTGGGACATAAGTACTGATACAGCGACAGTAAACACAGAAGTGGTTATCTGATATTGCAGACACACACACACACATACACACACACACCTCTCACCTATACATAGCAGCAGTGCTGGCACATAAGTACTGATACAGCGATAGTAAAAACAGAAGTGGTTATCTGATATTACACACACACACCTCACCTATACATAGCAGCAGTGCTGGGATATAAGTACTGATTCAGCGACAGTAAACACAGAAGTGGTTATCTGATATTACACACATACACACACACCCCTCACCTATACGTAGCATCAGTGGTGGGACATAAGTACTGATACAGCGACAGTAAACACAGAAGTGGTTATCTGATATGTCACACACACACACTTTACCTATTCATAGCAGCAGTGCTGGGACATAAGTACTGATACAGCGACAGTAAACACAGAAGTGGTTATCTGATATTACACACACACACACAAATACACACAGACACACACAGCTCTCACCTATACATAGCAGCAGTGCTGGGACATAAGTACTTATTACAGCGACAGTAAACACAGAAGTGGTTATCTGATATTGCAGATACACACACAAACACACACACCTCTCACCTATACATAGCAGCAGTGCTGGGACATAAGTACTGATACAGCGACAGTAAACACAGAAGTGGTTATCTGATATTGCACACACACACACACACACACCTCTCACCTATACATAGCAGCAGTGCTGGGACATAAGTACTGATACAGCGACAGTAAACACAGAAACGGTTATCTGATATTACACACACACACACACACACACACTCACACCTCTCACCTATACATAGCAGCAGTGCTGGGACATAAGTACTGATACAGCGACAGTAAACACAGAAGCGGCTATCTGATATTACACACACACACACCTCTCACATATACATAGCAGCAGTGCTGGGACATAAGTACTGATACAGCGACAGTAAACACAGAAGTGGTTATCTGATACTACACACACACACACCTCTCACCTATACATAGCAGCAGTGCTGGGACATAAGTACTGATACAGCGACAGTTAACACAGAAGTGGTTATCTTATATTGCGCACACACACACACACACACACACACACCTCTCACCTATACATAGCAGCAGTGCAGGGACATAAGTACTGATACAGCGATAGTAAAAACAGAAGTGGTTATGTTATATTGCACAAACACACACACACACACACCTCTCACCTATACATAGCAGCAGTGCTGGGACATAAGTACTGATACAGCGACAGTAAACACAGAAGTGGTTATCTGATATTACACACACACACACACAGAAACACACACAGACACACACAGCTCTCACCTATACATAGCAGCAGTGCTGGGACATAAGTACTTATTACAGCGACAGTAAACACAGAAGTGGTTATCTGATATTGCAGACACACACACAAACACACACCCCTCTCACCTATACATAGCAGCAGTGCTGGGACATAAGTACTGATACAGCGACAGTAAACACAGAAGTGGTTATCTGATATTGCAGACACACACACACAAACACACACACACACCTCTCACCTATACATAGCAGCAGTGCTGGGACATAAGTACTGATACAGCGACAGTAAACACAGAAGTGGTTAGCGTACTGATACAGCGACAGTAAACACAGAAGTGGTTATCTGATACTACACACACATACACCTCTCACCTATACATAGCAACAGTGCTGGGACATAAGTACTGATACAGCGACAGTTAACACAGAAGTGGTTATCTTATATTGCGCACACACACGTACACACACACACACACACACACCTCTCACCTATACATAGCAGCAGTGCTGGGACATAAGTACTGATACAGCGACAGTAAACACAGAAGTGGTTATCTGATATTACACACACACACACACCTCACCTATACATAGCAGCAGTGCTGGGACATAAGTACTGATACAGCGACAGTAAACACAGAAGTGGTTATCTGATATCACACGCACACCTCACCTATACATAGCAGCAGTGCTGGGACATAAGTACTGATACAGCGACAGTAAACACAGAAGTGGTAATCTGATATTACACACACACACACACTTCTTACCTATACATAGCAGCAGTGCTGGGGCATAAGTACTGATACAGCGACAGGAAACACACAAGTGGTTATCTGAAGTTACACACACACACACACACACACACACACACCTCTCACCTATACATAGCAGCAGTGCTGGGACATAAGAACTGATACAGCGACAGTAAACACAGAAGTGGTTATCTGATATTACACACACACAAACACACACACACACACACATCTCTCACCTATACATAGCAGCAGTGCTGGGATATAAGTACTGATACAGCGACAGTAAACACAGAAGTGGTTATCTGATATTACACACACACAAACACACACACACACACACCTCTCACCTATACATAGCAGCAGTGCTGGGACATAAGTACTGATACAGCGACAGTAAACACAGAAGTGGTTATCTGATATTACACACACACACAAACACACACACACACACACACCTCTCACCTATACATAGCAGCAGTCCTGGGACATAAGTACTGATACAGCGACAGTAAACACACAAGTGGTTATCTGATGTTACACACACACACACCTCTCACCTATACATAGCAGCAGTGCTGGGACATAAGTACTGATACAGCGACAGTAAACACAGAAGTGGTTATCTGATATTACAAACACACACACACACCTCTCACCTATACATAGCAGCAGTGCTGGGACATAAGTACTGATACAGCGACAGTAAACACAGAAGCGGTTATCTTATATTACACACACACACACACACATCTCTCACCTATACATAGCAGCAGTGCTGGGACATAAGTACTGATACATCGACAGTAAACACAGAAGTGGTTATCTGATATACACACACACACAAGGGCCGCGCCGTGGCCGAGTGGTTAGACCACTCGACTCTCACCTAGACGGCCGGGGTTCGATCCCAAGTGACCGCATGTGAGATTTGTGGTGGACAAAGCGGCGCGGTGGCAGGTTTTCTCCGGGTACTCTGGTTTCCACCGCCATCGCATTCCAACGGTGCTCCATCATCATTCATGTATCATCACTGTCACCGCCTGCGGTGCCATTAGTAGTTAAAGAGGGCGTTAAACACTACAAAAAAAAAACACACACACACACACCTCTCACCTATACATAGCAGCAGTGCTGGGACATAAGTACTGATACAGCGACAGTAAACACAGAAGTGGTTATCTTATATTACACACACACACACACACACACACACCTCTCATCTATACATAGCAGCAGTGCTGGGACATAAGTACTGATACAGCGACAGTAAACACAGAAGTGGTATTCTGATATTGCAGACACAGACACACACACACACACACATACACACACACACACCCAACAGTGCTGGGACATAAGTACTGATACAGCGACAGTAAACACAGAAGTGGTTATCTGATATTGCAGACACACACACACACACGCACCTCGCACCTATACATAGCAGCAGTGCTGGGACATAAGTATTAATATAGCAACAGTAAACACAGAAGTGGATATCTGATATTGCAGACACACACACACACCTCGCACCTATACATAGCAGCAGTGCTGGGACATAAGTATTAATATAGCAACAGTAAACACAGAAGTGGATATCTGATATTACACACACACTCACACCTCTCACCTATACATAGCAGCAGTGCTGGGACATAAGTACTGATACAGCGACAGTAAACACAGAAGTGGTTATCTGATATTACACACACACACACACACACACACACACACACACACACACTCACACCTCTCACCTATAAATAGCAGCAGTGCTGTGACATAAGTACTGATACAGTGACAGTAAAGATAGAAGTGGTTATCTGATATTACACACACATACACACACACACACACACACACACACCTCTCACCTATACATAGCAGCAGTGCTGGGACATACGTACTGATACAGCGACAGTAAACACAGAAGTGGTTATCTGATATTTCACACACACACACACACACACACACACACACACACCTATACATAGCAGCAGTGGTGGGACATAAGTACTGATACAGCGACAGTAAACACAGAAGTGGTTATCTGATATTGCAGACACACACACACACGCACACACACACCTCTCACCTATACATAGCAGCAGTGGTGGGACATAAGTACTGATACAGCGACAGTAAACACAGAAGTGGTTATCTGATATCACACACACACACACACTCTCAGCTCCCACCTATACATAGCAGCAGTACTGGGACATAAGTACTGATACAGCGACAGTAAACACAGAAGTGGTTATCAGATATTGCACACACATACACACGCACACACACACGCACACACACACACACCTCACCTATACATAGCAGCAGTGCTGGGACATAAGTACTGATACAGCGACAGTAAACATAGAAGTGGTTATCTGATATTACACACACACACACACACACAAACACATACACACACACCTCTCACCTATACATAGCAGCAGTGCTGGGACATAAGTACTGATAAAGGGACAGTAAGCACAGAAGTGGTTATCTGATATTGTAGACACACAAAAACACACACAAACACACACACTCACACCTCTCACATATACATAGCAGCAGTGCTGGGACATAAGTACTGATAGAGCGACAGTAAACACACAAAAGGTTATCTGAAATTACACACACACACACACTCACACCTCTCACCTATACATGGCAGCAGTGCTGGGACATAAGTACTGATACAGCGACAGTAAACACAGAAGTGGTTATCTGATATTACAAACACACACACCTCTCGCCTATACATAGAAGCAGTGCTGGGACATAAGTACTGATACAGCGACAGTATACACAGAAGTGGTTATCTGATATTTCACACACACACACCTCTCACCTATACATAGCAGCAGTGGTGGGACATAAGTACTGATACAGCGACAGTAAACACACAAATGGTTATCTGATATTGCAGACACACACACACACGCACACACACACCTCTCACCTATACATAGCAACAGTGGTGGGACATAAGTACTGATACAGCGACAGTAAACACAGAAGTGGTTATCTGATATCACACACACACACACACACACTCACCTCCCACCTATACATAGCAGCAGTGCTGGGACATAAGTACTGATACAGCGACAGTAAACACAGAAGTGGTTATCTGATATTGCACACATATACACACGCACACACACACGCACACACACACGCACACACACACACACCTCAGCTATACATAGCAGCAGTGCTGCGACATCAGTACTGATACAGCGATAGTAAACACAGAAGTGGTTATCTGATATTACACACACACACACACACAAACTCACACACCTCTCACCTATACATAGCAGCAGTGCTGGGACATAAGTACTGATAAAGCGACTGTAAGCACAGAAGTGGTTATCTGATATTGCAGACACACAAAAACACACACAAACACACACACTGACACCTCTCACATATACATAGCAGCAGTGCTGAGACATAAGTACTGATAGAGCGACAGTAAACACACAAAAGGTTATCTGATATTACACACACACACACACACACACCTGTCACCTATACATAGCAGCAGTGCTGGGACATAAGTACTGATACAGCGACAGTAAACACAGAAGTGGTTATCTGATATTACAAACACACACACCTCTCGCCTATACATAGAAGCAGTGCTGGGACATAAGTACTGATACAGCGACAGTATACACAGAAGTGGTTATCTGATATTTCACACACACACACACACACACACACACACACACACACACACACCTCTCAACTATACATAGCAGCAGTGTTGGGACATAAGTACTGATACAGCGACAGTAAACACACAAGTGGTTATCTGATATTGCAGACACACACACACACGCACACACACACCTCTCTCCTATACATAGCAGCAGTGGTGGGACATAAGTACTGATACAGCGACAGTAAACACAGAAGTGGTTATCTGATATCACACACACACACACACTCTCACCTCCCACCTATACATAGCAGCAGTGCTGGGACATAAGTACTGATACAGCGACAGTAAACACAGAAGTGGTTATCTGATATTACACACACACACACACAAACACATACACACACACCTCTCACCTATACATAGCAGCAGTGCTGGGACATAAGTACTGATAAAGCGACAGTAAGCACAGAAGTGGTTATCTGATATTGCAGACACACAAAAACACACACAAACACACACACTCAAACCTCTCACATATACATAGCAGCAGTGCTGGGACATAAGTACTGATAGAGCGACAGTAAACACACAAAAGGTTATCTGATATTACACACACACACACACACACACACACACCTCTCACATATACATAGCAGCAGTGCTGGGACACAAGTACTGATACAGCGACAGTAAACACAGAAGTGGTTATCTGATATTACACACACACACACACACACACTCACACCTCTCACCTATACATAGCAGCAGTGCCGGGACATAAGTACTGATACAGCGACAGTAAACACAGAAGTGGTTATCTGATATTACACACACACATCTCACACCTATACATAGCAGCAGTGCTGGGACATAAGTACTGATACAGCGACAGTAAACATAGAAGTGGTTATCTTATATTGCACACACACAGAAACACACACACATACCTCTCACCTATACATAGCAGCAGTGCTGGGACATAAGTACTGATACAGCGACAGTAAACACAGAAGTGGTTATCTTATATTGCACACACACAGAAACACACACACACACCTCTCACCTATACATAGCAGCAGTGCTGGGACATAAGTACTGATACAGCGACAGTAAACACAGAAGTGGTTATCTTATATTGCACACACACACAAACACACACACACATACCTCTCACCTATACATAGCAGCAGTGTAGGACATAAGTACGTATACAGCGACAGTAAACACAGAAGTGGTTATCTGATATTACACACACACACAAACACACACACACACATCTCTCACCTATACATAGCAGCAGTGCTGGGACATAAGTACTGATACAGCGACAGTAAACACAGAAGTGGTTATCTGATATTTCACACACACACACCTCACCTATACATAGCAGCAGTGCTGGGACATAAGTACTGATGCAGCGACGGTAAACACAGAAGTGGTTATCTGATATTGCACACACACACACACACACACACCTCTCACCTATACATAGCAGCAGTGCTGGGACATAAGTACTGATACAGCGACAGTAAACACTGAAGTGGTATTCTGATATTGCAGACACAGACACACACACACACACACACACACACACACACACACACAGACCTCTCACCTATACATAGCAGCAGTGCTGGGACATAAGTACTGATACAGCGACAGTAAACACAGAAGTGGTTATCTGATATTGCAGACACACACACACACACACACACACACACACACACACAGACCTCTCACCTATACATAGCAGCAGTGCTGGGACATAAGTACTGATACAGCGACAGAAAACACAGAAGTGGTTATCTTATATTACACACACACAGAAACACACACACACACCTCTCACGTATACATAGCAGCAGTGCTGGGACATAAGTACTGATACAGCGACAGTAAACACAGAAGTGGTTATCTTATATTGCACACACACACAAACACACACACACACACCTCTCACCTATACATAGCAGCAGTGTAGGACATAAGTACTGATACAGCGACAGTAAACACAGAAGTGGTTATCTGATATTACACACACACACACACAAACACACACACACACATCTCTCACCTATACATAACAGCAGTGCTGGGACATAAGTACTGATACAGCGACGGTAAACACAGAAGTGGTTATCTGATGTTACACACACACACACACACACCTCTCACCTATACATAGCAGCAGTGCTGGGACATAAGTACTAATACAGCGACAGTAAACACAGAAGTGGTTATCTGATATTACACACACACACACACACACACACACACACACACACACACAAACCTATCTCGCAACTATACATAGCAGCAGTGCTGGGACATAAGTACTGATACAGCGACAGTAAACACAGAAGTGGTTATCTGATATTGCAGACAGACACACACCGCCGGGTTTGACCCCGCGACCTTGGGAAAACATTATAGGACGGAGGTCGAATAAAATTTTGGATTACAGCTTACACTTCAGATATAGTGCGTCAATGTCTTCCTTCTTGCAGACATTGGTATAATTACTAGACAGTAAACAAAAGTATAAGTACAGGTATGATGGTTTTGAAAGAAGATATTGGCATTTCCAGCAATGGTTTCTGGTGTGTTTACCGTGAGAATGATATATCTTTGTGTAAGGGAAAAACCATCTATAATATGAATACTAATTTATAAACCTCTTTACAGTTGAAACTTGGTGGGGGTGAGAGAGCTTAGTGCGCATTGATGACCATCTTCCAAAAACTGAAATGAGGTCTCTACGTGAGGAACGCCGACCGAGAACCGGTTTAAGGGTTAGTCCTCATCGCCACGCTTTGTTGCAACGGGAGAAAAAAACTGGTGGCCGGTCTGTTGGAGGAATCGTGATAGCCCGGAGCTAACTGGTCCAGCTTACAGTGTTGCCATATTGTGAGGACAAGGCACGACTTTCTCTTATCATTATCAGTGACTGGGAACATATTTCATTTGTCTGTAGTTAAAAACCTCGTGCTTTGCTCTGTCCGTTCTGCAAACAAACTATTGTTACAGAAGCCTATTCTTTTATCTACAGAGTGTTAATCAACATATACAAATGTAGGAAGGGTATTTTTACTTAGTTTCTTGTAAGTAGAAGGAAAATATGGCCTAAGTGAAACACAAATGTTTTAAAATATGCCACTAAGGCCTTGTTGTCATTGAAATTCGGTTCTCCTTCCATGGCGAGAATTAAAACGTGAAATATGAAACGTATTAGCGGTTCTCTTTTGGAGAAAATTTCAGGTTTTAAAATGGAAATCAATGAGAAGAAATAAAAATGAAGTAAATTTTTATATATATCTTACGGTTTAGCAGTTGTACAAAACTCCTGGAGAAAGAAAAGGACTTCAGGGGCTATTCCTAAATTATTCAGGATATATTCAAGGACTTCAGGGGCTATTCCTAAATTATTCAGGATATATTCCTTTTCCCTGTAATCGTCTTTGAAAAATGTTTAGATAGGGGTGGGGGTTTCTTTTGAAAATCTCAATGTCGCATCCTTGGAAAACACTAACTTAAATACCAAGTTTGGTGTTTATTTGACTCATCCTTTTTGAGCGTCCCCCCTCCACAGGGACACCCCCCAGATGCACAAACTCACCCAATCTGACCTTTTTCTGCAAATGCTCTTTTCTGTTTCAGGCATCCACAAAACGTGTATTTCCAGTGAAATATATGGATCGTATTATGGAATGGAATGCAACTAGTTCTCTATGTACTATGTGCATTGTATATACATGCTAAATAAAATAATAACACATTAATAATGTTGTAAAAGAGTATATGCACTTGCAACATTTGAACTGCTGTCTTGTCGGCCCTCAGATGCACTCCTTAAATTTGTTTTTTTCTATTAGCTGTGCCCCCTCCTTTCTGTCAATAGTCTGCAGCTACTGGATAATGTACTCAAACGATTCCATAGTAATTGGCGTTGTGCAGTTGTTCTATCCGCAAAAAATTACAATATCATTACTTTATATAACACTTATGTGGCTGAAGGATATGCATTGGCTTAATGATGCAGTATCAGAGTCCGGTATATCTGTATACAGTAGTATAACGCGACAGAAAAATGCAGCATCCGAAGCTGGTATATATGTTTACAGCAGTATGAATTGCCTGAGTGGTACAGTATCAAATCCTGGTCTATATGAATTTAAAATACCATGAATAATCAGAATGATGCGGTATCAAAGCTTGGTATAGAAGTGCTGTGGTGTGAATAGTCTGAATGAAGCGGAATTAACGCTTGGTATAGGAGAGCTGTGGTGTGAATAGTCAGAATGAGGCATATTAGCAGGTAGCAAGATAATGTTACCTTGCTCACAGAATCTGGAACTTAAAGAATCTGCCATAACACTTTTTATCCTCGCCTGGCGCATTAAGCAGGTAGCAAGATAATGGCGTCTTGCCAATAGACTCTAGACCTTAAAGAATCTGCCATAACACTTGCCATCCTCACCAGGCGCATTAAGCAGGTAGCAAGATAATGGTGTCTTGCCAATAGACTCTAGACCTTAAAGAATCTGCCATAACACTTGCCATCCTTACCTGGCACATTAAGCAGGTAGCAAGATAATGGTGCCTTGCCAATAGACTCTAGACCTTAAAGAATCTGCCATAACACTTGCCATCCTCACCTGGCACATTAAACAGATAGCTAGATAATGGTGCCTTGCTAATAGACTCTAGACCTTAAAGAATCTGCCATAACACTTGCCATCCTCACCTGGTACATTAAACAGATAGCTAGACAATGGTGCCTTGCTAATAGACTCTAGACCTTAAAGAATCTGCCATAACACTTGCCAACCTCACCTGGCACATTAAACAGATAGCTAGACAATGGTGCCTTGCTAATAGACTCTAGACCTTAAAGAATCTGCCATAACACTTGCCATCCTCACCTGGTACATTAAACAGATAGCTAGACAATGGTGCCTTGCTAATAGACTCTAGACCTTAAAGAATCTGCCATAACACTTGCCATCCTCACCTGGTACATTAAACAGATAGCTAGACAATGGTGCCTTGCTAATAGACTCTAGACCTTAAAGAATCTGCCATAACACTTGCCAACCTCACCTGGCACATTAAACAGATAGCAAGATAATGGCGTCTTGCCAATAGACTCTAGACCTTAAAGAATCTGCCATAACACTTGCCATCCTCACCAGGCGCATTAAGCAGGTAGCAAGATAATGGTGTCTTGCTAATAGACTCTAGACCTTAAAGAATCTGCCATAACACTTGCCAACCTCACCTGGCACATTAAACAGATAGCTAGACAATGGTGCCTTGCTAATAGACTCTAGACCTTAAAGAATCTGCCATAACACTTGCCAACCTCACCTGGCACATTAAACAGATAGCTAGACAATGGTGCCTTGCTAATAGACTCTAGACCTTAAAGAATCTGCCATAACACTTGCCATCCTCACCTGGCGCATTAAGCAGGTAGCAAGATAATGGTGCCTTGCCAATAGACTCTAGACCTTAAAGAATCTGCCATAACACTTGCCATCCTCACCAGGCGCATTAAGCAGGTAGCAAGATAATGGTGTCTTGCCAATAGACTCTAGACCTTAAAGAATCTGCCATAACACTTGCCATCCTTACCTGGCACATTAAGCAGGTAGCAAGATAATGGCGTCTTGCCAATAGACTCTAGACCTTAAAGAATCTGCCATAACACTTGCCATCCTCACCAGGCGCATTAAGCAGGTAGCAAGATAATGTTGCCTTGCCAATAGACTCTAGACCTTAAAGAATCTGCCATAACACTTGCCATCCTCACCAGGCGCATTAAGCAGGTAGCAAGATAATGGTGCCTTGCCAATAGACTCTAGACCTTAAAGAATCTGCCATTACATGCTGTATCCTCACCTGGCACATTAAGCAGGTAGCAAGATAATGGTGCCTTGCCAATAGACTCTAGACCTTAAAGAATCTGCCATAACACTTGCCATCCTCACCAGGCGCATTAAGCAGGTAGCAAGATAATGGGGTCTTGCTAATAGACTCTAGACCTTAAAGAATCTGCCATAACACTTGCCAACCTCACCTGGCACATTAAACAGATAGCTAGACAATGGTGCCTTGCTAATAGACTCTAGACCTTAAAGAATCTGCCATAACACTTGCCATCCTCACCTGGCGCATTAAGCAGGTAGCAAGATAATGGTGCCTTGCCAATAGACTCTAGACCTTAAAGAATCTGCCATAACACTTGCCATCCTCACCAGGCGCATTAAGCAGGTAGCAAGATAATGGTGTCTTGCCAATAGACTCTAGACCTTAAAGAATCTGCCATAACACTTGCCATCCTTACCTGGCACATTAAGCAGGTAGCAAGATAATGGCGTCTTGCCAATAGACTCTAGACCTTAAAGAATCTGCCATAACACTTGCCATCCTCACCAGGCGCATTAAGCAGGTAGCAAGATAATGTTGCCTTGCCAATAGACTCTAGACCTTAAAGAATCTGCCATAACACTTGCCATCCTCACCAGGCGCATTAAGCAGGTAGCAAGATAATGGTGCCTTGCCAATAGACTCTAGACCTTAAAGAATCTGCCATTACATGCTGTATCCTCACCTGGCACATTAAGCAGATAGCAAGATAATGGTGCCTTGCCAATAGACTCTAGACCTTAAAGAATCTGCCATAACACTTGCCATCCTCACCTGGCGCATTAAACAGATAGCTAGACAATGGTGCCTTGCTAATAGACTCTAGACCTTAAAGAATCTGCCATAACACTTGCCATCCTCACCTGGCACATTAAACAGATAGCTAGACAATGGTGCCTTGCTAATAGACTCTAGACCTTTAAGAATCTGCCATAACACTTGCCATCCTCACCTGGTACATTAAGCAGGTAGCAAGATAATGGTGCCTTGCCAATAGACTCTAGACCTTCAAGAATCTGCCATTACATGTTGTATCCTCACCTGGTACATTAAGCAGATAGCTAGACAATGGTGCCTTGCCAATAGACTCTAGACCTTAAAGAATCTGCCATTACATGTTGTATCCTCACCTGGTACATTAAGCAGATAGCTAGACAATGGTGCCTTGCCAATAGACTCTAGACCTTAAAGAATCTCCCATTACATGCTGTATCTTCACCCGGCACATTGAGCAGATAGCTAGACAATGGTGAATTGCCAATACACTCTAGACATTCAAGAATCTGCCATTAAATGCTGTATCCTCACCCGGCACATTGAGCAGATAGCTAGACAGTGGTGCCTTGCCAAAATACTCTAGACCTTAAAGAATCTGCCATAACACTTGCCATCCTCACCTGGTACATTAAGCAGGTAGCAAGATAATGGTGCCTTGCCAATAGACTCTAGACCTTAAAGAATCTGCCATAACACTTGCCATCCTTACCTGGCACATTAAACAGATAGCTAGACAATGGTGCCTTGCCAATAGACTCTAGACCTTAAAGAATCTGCCATAACACTTGCCATCCTCACCTGGTACATTAAGCAGGTAGCAAGATAATGGTGCCTTGCCAATAGACTCTAGACCTTCAAGAATCTGCCATTACATGCTGTATCCTCACCCGGCACATTGAGCAGATAGCTAGACAATGGTGCCTTGCCAATAGACTCTAGACCTTAAAGAATCTGCCATTACATGCTGTATCCTCACCCGGCACATTGAGCAGATAGTTAGACAGTGGTGCCTTGCCAATAGACTCTAGACCTTAAATACTATACATAAATTCGCATTAATTAGTGGTGATTGTGTTGAATACTCTACATACGTTCACTTTAAATAGTGGTGTTGCGTTGAATTTTCTGGATACATTCGCATTAATTGGTGGTGTTTGTGTTGAATATTCTACAGTCATTCGCAATAAATAGTTGTGTTTGAGTTGAACATTCTACATTCATTTGCATTAATTAGTTGAGTCTTTGTGTTGAATATGCTACATACATTCGCATTAGTTAGATGTGTTTGTATTTAATATTCTACATACATCCGCATTAATAAGTGGTGTTAGTGTTCAACATTCTGCATACATCCCCATTAATTTGTGCTGTTTGTGTTGAATACTCTACATACACCCGCTTCAGTTAGTATGTTTGTTTTGAACATTCCATACATTGACACTAATTAGTGGTGTTTATGTTGAATATTGTATACATTTACATCAATTAGTGGTGTTTGGCTTCAATACTCTACTTACACTCGTATTAATTAATTGTGTTTTTGTCGAATACTCTGCATACATTCGCATTAATAAGTAATGTTGTGTTGAATACTCTACATAAATTCGCATCTATTATTGTCGTTTGTGTTGAATGCACCACATACATTCGCTTTAATTAGTGGTTTTTGTGTTGAATACTCCATATACATTCGCATTAATTAGTGGCGTTTATGTTGAATACTCTACTTACATCCGCATTAATTAGCGGTGTTTCTGTTGAATACTCTACATACATCCGCATTAATTAATGGTGTTTGTGTTGAAGACTCAACATCCATTCGCATTAATTAGTTGTGTTTGTGTTGAATACTCTACATTCATTCGCAATAATTAGTTGTGTTTGTGTTGAATACTCCACGTGTACCCGCATTAGTTGTGTTTGTGTTGAATACTCTACATCCAGCCGCTTTAAATGGTGGTGTTTGTCTTAAATATTCTATACATTGGCATTAACTAGTGGTGTTTGTGTTGAATACTCTACATACATTCGCTTTAATTATTGGTGTTGTGTTGAATACTATACATAAATTCGCATTAATTAGTGGCGTCTATGTTGAATACTCTACATAAGTTCGCATTAATTAGTGGTGTTTGTGTTGATTATTCTACATACTTTCGCGTTATTTGTGGTCTTTCTGTTGAATACTCTACATACATCCGCATTAATTAGCGGTGTTTCTGTTAAATATTCTACATACATCCGCATTAATTAGTAGTGTTTGTGTTGAATACTCCATATACATTCTCATTAATTAGTGGTGTTTGTGTTGGATATCCTTCATACTTTCGCATTAATTAGTGGAGTTTCTGTTGAATACTCTATATACATCCCCATTAATTAGTGGTGTATATGTTGAATATCCTACATATATTCGCATTTATTAGTGGCGTTTCTGTTGAATACTCTACATACATTTGCATTAGTTAGTGGCGTTTGTGTTGAATACTCTATACATTCGCTTTAATTAATGGTGTTGTGTTGAATATACTACATAAATGCGCATTAATTAGTGGTGTTTCTGTTGAATATTCTGCATACATTTGTATTAATTAGTGGCGTTTGTGTTAAATATTCTACGTTCTTTCGCATTAATTAGTTGTTGCGTTCAATTTTCTACAGTCATTCGCAGTAAATAGTTGTGTTTGTGTTGAATATTCTACATACATTCGCATTTATTGGTGGCGTTATTGTTGAATATTCTGCATACATCAGCATCAGTAATGCTTGTGTTGAATACACTACATACATCCGCATTAATAAGCCGTGTTTGTGTTGAATACTCTACACACATCCGCATTAGTAAGCGGTGTTGGTGTTGAATACTCTACATTCATCCGAATTAATTAGTGGTTTTCGTGTTGAATATTCTATACATCCACTTTAATTACTGCTGTTTGTATTGAATACTCTACATACATCCGCATTAATTAGTGGTTTCATTGTTGGATATTCTATACATCCGCATTAATTACTGGTTATGTATTGAATACTCTACATACATCTGCATTAAATAATGGTATTTGTGTTGACACTCTACATATGACTGCATTAATTAATGGTGTTAAGGTTGAATATTCTAAACATTGGCATTAATTAATGGTGTTTGTGTTGAATACTCTAAATATATTCGCAATAATGAGTTGTGCTTATGTTGAATACTCTACATCCATTCGCATTTTTAAGTTATGTTTGTGTTGAATACTCTGCATACATTCGCATTAATAGGTGGTGTTTGTGTTGAATACTTTACATACATCCGCATTAATTAGTGGTGCTTGTGTTGAATATTCTATACATTGGCATTAATTTGTGGTGTTTGTTTAAAATGCTCTGTATACATTTGCATTAGTTAGTGGAGTTTGTGTTGAATGCACCACATACATCTGCATTAATTAGTGGTGTTTATTTTGAATACTCTACATACATCCGCATTAATTAGAGGTGTTTGTTTTGAATACTCTACATACATCCTCATTAATTAGTGGTGTTTGTGTTGAGTACTCTACACACATCCGCATTAAAAAGTGTTTTTTTTGTTGTTGAATATTCTATACATTGGCATTAATTAATGGCGTTGTTTTGATTACTCCACACACATTTGCATTAATTAGTGGTGTTTGTGTTGAGTACTTTACATACATACGCATTAATTAGTGGTGTTTCTGTTGAATACTCTACATACATTCGCATTAATTAGTGGCGATTGTGTTGAATACTCTACATACATTCACTTTAAATAGTGGTGTTGCGTTGAATATTCTGCATACATTCGCATTAATTGGTGGTGTTTGTGTTGAATTATCTACAGTCATTCGCATTAAATGGTTGTGTTTGAGTTGAATATTCTACAATCGTTTGCATTAATTAGTTGTGTTTGTGTTGAATAATCTACAATCATTTGCATTAATTAGTTGTGTTTGTGTTTAATATTCTACATACATCCGCATTAATTAGTGGTGTTAGTGTTGAAAATTCTGCATACATCCCCATTAATTTTTGCTGCTTGTGTTGAATTCTCTATATATATTGACATTAATTAGTGGTGTTCATGTTGAATATTATATACATTGGCATTAATTAGTGGTGTTTGGGTTCAATACTCTACATACATTCGTATTAATTAGTTGTGTTTTGTCGATTACTCTGCATACATTCGCATTAATAAGTAATGTTGTGTTGAAAACTCTACATACATCCGCATTAATTAGTGGTGTTGGTGTTGAATACTCTACATACATCCGCATTAATTAGTGGTGTTTTTGAATACTCTACAGACATCCGCATTAATTAGTAGTGTTTGTGTTGAATACTCTATTCAATGGCATTAATTGGTGATGTTTGTATTCAATATTCTATATATTGGCATTAATTAGCGGTGTAAGGGTTGAATATTTTATAGATTGCATTTATTAGTGGTGTTTGTGTTGAATACTCTACATACATGCGCTTTAATGAGTTGTGCTTGTGTTGAATACACTGCATACATTTGTATTAATAGGTGGTGTTTGTGTTGAATACTCTGCATACATCCGCATTAATTAGTGGCGTTTGTGCTGAATACCCTACATACATCCGCATTAATTACTGGTGTTTGTGTTGAATACCCTGCATACATTCGCATTAGTTAGTGGTGTTTGTGTTGAATAATCTTCCTATATCCGCATTGATTAGTGGTGTTTGTGCTGAATATTCTATGCATTAGCATTAATTTGTGGTCTCTCTGTTGAATATTCTGCTTACATTCGTATTAATTAGTAGTGTTTGTGGTGAAAGCTCTACATACAGTCGCATTAATTAGTGGTGTTTGTGTTGAATACTCTAATTACATCCTAATTAATGGTGGTGTTGTATTGAATAATCTATACATTGGCATTAATTAATGATGTTTGTGTTTAATATTCTATACATCGACATTAACTGGTGGTGTTTGTGATTAAAATTCCATAAATTGGCATTAATTGCTGGTATTTGGGTTGATTATTCTATATATAGACATTATATGCTGGTGTTTCAGTTGAATATTCTATACATTGGCATTAATTAGTGATGTTTGTGTTGAATATTCTATATATTGGCCTTAATTAGTGGTGTTTGTGTTGAATGCTCTAAACATTGGCATTAATTAGTGGCATTTGGGTTGAATATTCTATACATTGGCATTAATTAGTGGTGTTTGCGTTGAATATTCTATACATTAGCATTAATTATTGGTGTTTGGGTTGAATACTCTATAAACATTCGCATTTGTTAGTTGTTTGTGTTAAATACTCTGCAAAAATTCGCATTCATAAGTTGTGTTTGAATTAAATACTCTGCATATATCCGTATTAATTAGTGGTGTTTATTTTGAATATTCTATATACATACCTATTAATTAGTGGTGTTTGTATTGAATGCTCTACATACACCCGCATTACTTTATGGTGTTTGTTTTGAATGCTCTGCACACTTTCGTATTAGTTCGTGGCGTTTGTGTTCAATGATCTACATACATACGCATTAATTAGTGGTGCTTGTGATGAATATTCTATACATTGGTATTAATTTGTCGTGTTTCTGTTGAATATTCTGCTTACATTTGCATTACGTATTGGTGTCCAATGCTCTGCATACATTCGCTTTAATTAGTGGTGTTTGTTTTGAATGCTCTGCATACATTCGCATTAATTATTGGCGTTTGTGTTGAATGCTCTACAAACATCCGCATTAATTAGTGGCGTTTTTTTTTAATACTCTACTTACATCCGCATAAATTAGTGGTGTTTGTGTGTAATACTCTCCATACATCCGCATTAATTAGTGGTGTTTGTGTTGAAAGCTTTGCGTACACTCGCTTTAACTTGTAGCGTTTGCGTTGAATGCTCTACATACATTCGCAATAATTAGTGGTATTTGTGTTGAATACTCAAATTACATCCGCATTAATTAGTGATGTTGTATTGAATAATCTATACGTTGGCATTAACTAGTGGTGTTTGTGTTGAATGTTCTATACATTGGCATTAATTAGTGGTGTTTGTGATGAAAAGTCCATAATTTTGGCATTAATTATTGGTGTTTGGGTTGATAATTCTATATATAGGCATTAATTACTGGTGTTTCAGTTAAATATTCTATATATTGGCATTCATTAGTGGTGTATGTGTTGAATATTCTATACATTGGCATTACTAAGTGGTGTTTGTGTTGAATATTCTATACATTGGCATTAAGTAGTGGTGTTTGGGTTGAATATTCTGTACATTAGCATTAATTAGTGATTTTTGTGTTGAAAATTTTATGCATTACCATTTATTAGTGGTGTTTGGGTAGAATACTCTACAAACATTCGCATTTATTAGCTCAATTTGTGTTAAATACTCTGCATACATTCGCATTCATAGGAGGTGTTTGTGTTGAATACTCCACATACATCCGCATTAATAAGTGGTGTTTGTGTTGAAATTTCTACATATATCCGCATTAATTAATGTTGTTATTTTGAATATTCTATATGCATACGCATTAATTAGTGGTGTTTGTGCTGAATACCCTACATACATCCGCATTAATTAGTGGTGCTTGTGTTGAATATTCTATACATGGCATTAATTTGTGGTGTTTCTGTTGACTATTCTGCTTACATTCGCATTACTTAGTGGTGTTTGTTTTGAATGCTCTGCAATCATTCGCATTAGTTAGTGGAGTTTGTGTTGAATGCTCTGCATACATCCGCATTAATTAGTGGTGTTTGTTTTGAATACCCTACATACACCCGTATTAATTATAGGTGTTTATTTTGAATACTCTACATACATCCGCATTAATTAGTGGTGTTTGTGTTGAGCACTCTACACACGTCCGCATAAATTAGAGGTTTTTGTGTTGAATATTCTATACATTGTCATTAATTATTGGTGTTGTTTTGAATACTCCACACTCATTCGCATTAATTAGTGGTGATTGTGTTGAATACTCTACATACATTCATTTTAAATAGTGGTGTTGCGTTGAATTTTCTGCTTACATTCGTATTAATCAGTAGTGTCTGTGTTGAAAGCTCTGGGTACATTCGCATTAACTAGTAGCGTTTGTATTGATTGCTCTACATACAGTCGCATTAATTAGTGGTGTTTGTGTTGAATATTCTACAGTCATTCGCATTAAATAGTTGTGTTTGAGTTGAATATTCTACATTCATTTGCATTAGTTAGTTGTGTTTGTATTTAATATTCTACATACATCCGGATTAATAAGTGGTGTTAGTGTTGAACGTTCTGCATACATCCCCATTAATTTGTGCTGTTTGTGTTGAATACTCTACATACACCCGCTTCAATTAGTATGTTTGTTTTGAACATTCTCTACATTGACATCAATTAGTGGTGTTTATGTTGAATATTGTATACATTTGCATTAATAAGTGGTGTTTGGGTTCAATACTCTAATTCCACTCGTATTATATGTTGTGTTTTTGTCGAATACTCTGCATACATTCGCATTAATAAGTAGTGTTGTGTTGAATACTCTACACAAATTCGCAGTTATTAGTGTCGTTTGTGTTGAATGCAACAACATATATTCGCTTTAATTAGTGGTGTCTCTGTTGAATACTCTACCTACAACCGCATTAATTAGTGGTGTTTGTGTTGTATACTGCAAATACATTCGCATTAATTCGTGGCGTTTATGTTGAATACTTTACATACATTCACATCATTTAGTGGTGTTTGTGTTGAATATTTTACATACTTTCGCATTAATTAGTGGCGTTTATTTTACATTCTCTACATACATCCGCATTAATTAGCGGTGTTTCTGTTGAATACTCTACATACATCCGCATTAATAAATGGTGTTTGTGTTGAACACTCAACAACCATTCGCATTAATTAGTTGTGTTTGTGTTGAATACTCTACATTCATTCGCATTAATTAGTTGTGTTTGTGTTGAATACTCTACATGTACCCGCAATAGTTAGTAGTGTTTGTGTTGCATATTGTATACGTTGGCATTAATTAGTGGAGCTTATGTTGAATACTCTACATCCAGCCGCTTTAAATAGTGGTGTTTGTGTTAAATATTCTATACATTGGTATTAACTAGTGATGTTTGTGTTGAATATTCTACATACATTCGCTTTAATTATTGATGTTGTGTTGAATACTATACATAAATTCGCATTAATTAGTGCCGTTTGTGTTGAATACACCACATACATTCGCTTTAATTAGTTGTGTTTCTGTTGAATACTCTAGATACATCCGCATTAATTAGTGGTGTTTGTGTTGAATACTCCACATACATTCGCTTTAATTAGTGGCGTTTATGTTGAATACTCTACATAAGATTGCATTAATTAGTGATGTTTGTGTTGATTATTCTACATACTTTCGCATTTATTGGTGGTCTTTCTGTTGAATACTCTACATACATCCGCATTAATTAGTAGTGTTTGTGTTGAATACTCCATATACATTCGCATTAATTAGTGGTGTTTGTGTTGGTTATTCTACATACTTTCGCATTAATTAGTGTAGTTTCTGTTGAATACTCTATATACATCCCTATTAATTAGTGGTGTGTGTGTTGAATATCCTACATATATTCGCATTAATTAGTGGCGTTTCTGTGGAATACTCTACATACATTTGCATTAGTTAGTGGTGTTGTGTTGAATACTCTGCATACATTCGCAATAATTAGTGTTGTTTGTGTTGAATATACTACATAAATCCGCATTAATTAGTGGTGTTTCTGTTGCATATGCTGCATACATTTGCATTAATTAGTGGCGTTTGTGTTGAATATTCTACATTTTTGCGCAATTAATTAGTTGTTGTTGCGTTCAATTTTCTACATTCATTCGCAGTAAATAGTTGTGTTTGTGTTGAATATTCTAAATACATCAGCATCAGTTAATGATGCTTGTGTTGAATACTCTACATACTTCCGCATTAATAAGACGTGTTTGTGTTGAATACTCTACACACATCCGCATCAATAAGCGGTGTTGGTGTTGAATACTCTACATACATCCACATTAGTTAGTGGTTTTGGCGATGAATATTCTATACATCCACTTTAATTACTGGTGTTTGTATTGAATACTCTACATACATCCGCATTAAATCGTGGCGTTTGCGTTGAACATACTGCATAAATTCGCATTAATTAGTGGCGTTTGTGTTCAATACACCACATACATTCGCATTAATTAGTGGTGTTTCTGTTTTATACTCTACATACTTCCGCATTGGTTAGTGGTGTTTCTGTTGAATACTCCACATACCTTCACATTAAATAGTGGCGTTTGTGTTGAATTCTCCACATGCTTTCGCCTTAAATAGTGGTGTTTATGTTAATTAATGGTGTATCTGTTGAATACTCTATATACATCCTCATTAATTAGTGGTGTTTATGTTGAAAACTCCACATACATTCGCATTAATTAGGTGCGTCTATGTTGAATACTCTACATATATTCGCATATGTTAAGGGTGTTTTCTTGAATACAGTACATACTTTCGCATTGATTAGTGGTGTTTGTGTTGTATACTCCACATACATTTGCATTAATTTTTGGTGTTTAGTAGAATACTCCACATATTTTCGCATTAACTTGTGGCGTTTGTGTTGAATATTCTACATATATTCGCATTAATTAGTATTAAGTAGTGGTGTTTGTGTTCAATACTCTACATACATTCGCGTTAATAAGTGGTGTTTTGTTGAATATTCTACAATTATTCGCATTTATTAGTTGTGTTTGCGTTGAATATTCTGCTTACATTCGCACTAATTAGTGGTGTTTGTGTTGAATACCCTACATACATTCGCGTTAGTAAGTGGTGTTGTATTGAGTACCCTACATTCATTCCTATTAATTAGTTGTGATTTGGTTGAATACTCTACATATATTCGCATTAATTGGTGGTGTTTCTGTTGAATATTCTACATTCATTCGCATTAAATAGTTGTGTTTGAGTTGAATAATCTACACTCAATCGCATTAATTAGTTGTGTTTTTGTTTAATATTCTACATACATTCGTTTTTGTTAGTGGTGTTAGTGTTGAACATTCTGCATACACCCCATTAATTTGTGGTGTGTGTGTGTAATACTCTACATACACCCGCTTTAATTAGCAGGTTTGTGTTGAATATTCTGTACATTGACATTAATTAGTGGTGTTTGTGTTCAATACTCTACAAACATTCGTATCAATTAGTTTTGTTTTTGTCGAATACTCTGCATACATTCGCATTAATAGGTGGTGTTGTGTTGAATACTCTACATACATCCGCATTTATTTGTGGTGGTTTTATTGAATACTGTATACATTGTCATAAATTCGGTTTGTATGTGTTCAATATTCTATACAATGGCATTAATTGGTGATGGTTGTGTTGAATATTCTACATATATCCGCATTATTTAGTGGTGTTTGTGTTGAATCAATTATAAAATGGCATTAATTAGTGGTGTTTGCGTTGAATATTCTATAGATTGCATTTATTATTGGTGTTTGGGTTGAATACTCTACATACATTCGCATTAATTAGTTGTGTTTGTGTTGAATGCTCTGCATACATTCGTATTAATAGGTGGCTTTTCTGTTGAATACTCTACATACATTCACATTAATAGGTGGTATTTGTGTTGAATACTCTACATACATCCGCATTAATTAGTGGTGTTTGTGCTGAATACTCTACATATAACCGCATTAACTAGTCTTGTTTGTTTTAAATACTCTACATACATTCGCATAAATTAGTGGTGTTTGTGTTGAATACTCTACCTACATACATACGGATTAATTAGTGGTGTTTGTGCTGAATACTCTACATACATCCACATTAATTAGTGGTTTTTGTGTTGAATACTCTGCATACATTCGCATTAGTTAGTGGTGTTCGTATTGAATAATGTACTTACATCCGCATTAATAAGTGGTGTTTGTGTTGAAATCTCTACATATATCCGTATTAATTAATGCTGTTTGTTTTGAATATCCTATATGCATACGCATTAATTAGTGATGTTTGTGTTGAATATTCTATACATTGGCATTAATTTGTGATGTTTCTGTTCACTATTCTGCTTACATTCGCATTATTAAGTGTTGTTGTTTTGAATGCTCTGCAAACATTCGCATTAATTAGTGGTAATTGTTTTAAATGCTCTGTATACATTTGCATTAATTAGTGGAGTTTGTGTTGTATGCTCCACATACTACTGCATTAATTAGTGGTGTTTGTTTAGAATACAATACATTCATCCGCATTAATTAGAGTTGTTTGTGTTGAGTACTCTACACACATCCGCATAAATTAGTGTTTTTTTTGTTGAATATTCTATACATTGGCATTAATTAATGGTGGTGTTTTGAATACTCCACACACATTTGCTTTAATTAGTGGTGTTTTTGTTGAATACTCTACATACATCCCCATTAATTAGTGGTGTTTCTGTTGAATATTCTACATACATTCGCATTAATTAGTGGCGATTGTGTTGAATACTGTACATACAGTTGTTTAAATAGTGGTGTTGTGTTGAATATTCTGCATACATTCGCATTAATTGGTGGTGTTTGTGTTGAATTATCTACAGTCATTCGCATTAAATAGTTGTGTTTGAGTTGAATATTCTACAATCATTTGCATTAATTAGTTGTGTTTGTGTTGAATATTCTACAATCATTTGCAATAATTAGTTGTGTTTGTGTTGAATATTCTACAAACATTCGCATTATTTGTGTTTGTGTTTAATATTCTACATACTTCCGCATTAATTAGTGGTGTTAGTGTTGAAAATTCTACATACATCCCCATTAATTTGTGCAGTTTGTGTTGAATATTCTACATACGCCCGCTTCAATTAGTACGTTTGTGTTGAATATTTTATACATTGACATTAATTAGTGGTGTTCATGTTGAATATTATATACATTGGCATTAATTAGTGTTTTTTGGGTTCAATACTCTACATATATTCGTATCAATCAGTTGTGTTTTGTCGAATACTCTGCTTACATTCGCATTAATAAGTAGTGTTGTGTAGAATACTCTACTTACATCCGCATTAATTAATGGTCTTTGTGTTGAATACTCTACAGACATCCGAATTAATTAGTAGTGTTTGTGTTGAATACTTTATTCATTGGCATTAATTGGTGATGTTTGTGTTGAATATTCTATATATTGGCATTAATTAGTGGTGTATTGGTTGAATATTTTATAGATTGCATGTATTAGTGGTGTTTGGGTTGAATACTCTACATACATTCGCATAATTAGTTGTGCTTGTGTTGAATACACTGCATACATTCGTATTAATAGGTGGTGTTTGTGTTTAGTACTCTGCATACATCCGCATAAATTAGTGGCGTTTGTGCTGAATACTCCACATACATCCGCATTAAGTAGTGGTGTTTGTGTTGAATACCCAGCATACATTCGCATTAGTTAGTGGTGTGTTTGTTGAATAATCTACATACATCCGCATTAATTAGTGGTGTTTGTGCTGCACATTCTATGGATTAGCATTAATTAGTGGTCTTTCTGTTGAATATTCTGCTTACATTCGTATTAATTAGTGGTATTTCTGTTGAATACTCTACATACTTTCGCATTAATTAGTGGTGTTTGTGTTTAAAGCTCTGCGTACAATCGCATAAACTAGTAGCGTTTGTATTGAATGCTCTACATACATTTGCATTAGTTAGTGGCGTTTGTGTTGAATACTCTATACATTCTCTTTAATTAGTGGTGCTGTGTTGAATATTCTGCATACATTCGCAATAATTAGTGTTTTTTGTGTTGAATATACTACATAAATCCGCATTAATTAGTGGCGTTTCTGTTGAATATTCTGCACACATTTGCATTAATTAGTGGCGTTTGTGTTGAATGTTCTACATTCTTTCGCATTAATTTTTTGTTGTTGCGTTCAATTTTCTTCATTCATTCGCAGTAAATAGTTGTGTTTGTGTTGAATATTCTACGTACATTCGCATTAATTAGTGGCGTTAGTGTTGAATATTCTGCATACATCAGCATCAGTTAGTGATGATTGTGTTGAATACTCTACATACATCCGCATTAATAAGCCGCGATTGTGTTGAATACTCTACAAACTTCCGCATTAATAAGCTGTGTGGGTGAGGAATACTCTACATACATCCGCATTAATTAATGGTTTTCGTGTTGAATATTCTATACATCCACCTTAATTACTGGTGTTTGTATTAAATACTCCACATACATCCGCATTAATTAGTGGTGTCATTGTTGAATATTCTATACATCCGCATTAATTACTAGTGTGTGTATTGAATACTCTACATACATCTGCATTAAATAGTGGTGTTTGTGTTGACACTCTACATATGTCCGCATTAATTATTGGTGTTTCTGTTGAATACTCTACATACTTGCGCATTAGTTAGTGGTGTTTGTGTTGAATATTCCACATCCATTCACATTAATTAGTGGCGTTTGTGTTGAATACTCTACATCCATTCGCATTAGTAGGTGGTGTTAGTGTTGAATACTCTACATATATCCGCATTAATTAGTGGTGTTTGTGTTGAATATTCTATACATTAGCATTAACTGGTGGTGTTTGTGTTGAATACTCTACATACATTCGCTGTAATTAGTGGTGTTTGTGTTGAATACTCTGCATAAATTCGTATTAATTAGTGGCGTTTGTGTTCAATACACCACATACATTCGCATTAATTAGTGGTGTTTCAGTTGAATACTCTACATACTTGCGCATTAATTAGTGGTGTTTGTGTTGAATATTCCACATACATTCACATTAATTAGTGGCGTTTGTGTTGAATACTCTGCATACATTCGCATTGCTTAGTGGTGTTGTTTTGAATGCTCTACATACATTCGCATTAATTAGTGGTGTTTGTTTTGAATGCTTTGCAATCATTCGCATTAATTAGGGGAGTTTGTGTTGAATGCTCTACATACATCTCCATTAATTAGTGCTGTTTGTTTTGAATACTCTACATACATCCGCATTAATTATAGGTGTTTATTTTGAATGCCCTACATACATTCGCATTAATTAGTGGTGTTTGTTTTGAATGCTTTGCAATCATTCGCATTAATTAGTGGTGTTTGTGTTGAGCACTCTACACACATCCGCATAAATTAGAGGTTTTTGTTTTGAATATTCTAAATATTGTCATTAATTATTGGTGTTGTTTTGAATACTCCACACACATTCTCATTAATTAGTGGTGTTTGTGTTGAATACTTTACATACATCCGCATTAATTAGTGATGTTTCTGTTAAATACTATACATAAATTCGCATTAATTAGTGGTGATTGTGTTGAATACTCTACATACATTCACTTTAAATAGTGGTGTTGCGTTGAATTTTCGGGATACATTCGCATTAATTGGTGGTGTTTGTGTTGAATATTCTACAGTCATTCGCAATAAATAGTTGTGTTTGAGTTGAACATTCTGCATTCATTTGCATTAATTGGTTGAGTCTTTGTGTGGAATATTCTACATACATTCGCATTAGTTAGATGTGTTTGTATTTAATATTCTACATACATCCGCATTAATAAGTGGTGTTAGTGTTGAACATTCTGCATACATCCCCATTAATTTGTGCTGTTTGTGTTGAATACTCTACATACACCCGCTTCAGTTATTATGTTTGTTTTTGAACATTCTATACATTGACATTAATTAGTGGTGTTTATGTTGAATATTGTATACATTTACATCAATTAGTGGTGTTTGGGTTCAATACTCTTACACTCGTATTAATTAGTTGTGTTTTTGTCGAATACTCTGCATACATTCGCATTAATAAGTAGTGTTGTGTTGAATACTCTATATAAATTCGCATCTATTATTGTCGTTCGTGTTGAATACACCACATACATTCGCTTTATTTAGTGGTGTTTGTGTTGAATACTCCATATACATTCGCATTAATTAGTGGCGTTTATGTTGAATACTCTACATACATCCGCATTAATTAGCGGTGTTTCTGTTGAATACTCTACATACATCCGCATTAATTAATGGTGTTTGTGTTGAAGACTCAACATCCATTCGCATTAATTAGTTGTGTTTGTGTTGAATACTCCACATGTACCCGCATTAGTTAGTTGTGTTTGTGTTGAATACTCTACATCCAGCCGCTTTAAATAGTGGTGTTTGTCTTAAATATTCTATACATTGGCATTAACTAGGGGTGTTTGTCTTGAATACTCTACATACATTCGCTTTAATTATTGGTGTTGTGTTGAATACTATACATAAATTCGCATTAATTAGTGGCGTCTATGTTGAATACTCTACATAAGTTCGCATTAATTAGTGGTGTTTGTGTTGATTTTTCTACATACTTTCGCATTATTTGTGGTCTTTCTGTTGAATACTCTACATACATCCGCATTAATTAGTGGTGTTTCTGTTAAATATTCTACATACATCCGCATTAATTAGTAGTGTTTGTGTTGAATACTCCATATACATTCGCATTAATTAGTGGTGTTTGTGTTGGATATTCTACATACTTTCGCATTAATTAGTGGAATTTCTGTTGAATACTCTATACATCCCCATTAATTAGTGGTGTATATGTTGAATATCCTACATATCTTCGTATTTATTAGTGGCGTTTCTGTTGAATACTCTACATACGTTTGCATTAGTTAGTGGCGTTTGTGTTGAATACTCTATACATTCGCTTTAATTAGTGGTGTTGTGTTGAATACTCTGCATACATTCGCAATAATTAGTGTTGTTTGTGTTGAATATACTACATAAATCCGCATTAATAAGCCGAGTTTGTGTTGAATACTCTACACACATCCGCGATTAGTAAGCGGTGTTGGTGTTGAATACTCTACATACATCCGAATTAATTAGTGGTTTTCGTGTTGAATATTCTATACATTCTCTTTAATTACTGGTGTTTGTATTGAATACTCTACATACATCCGCATTAATTAGTGGTTTCATTGTTGGATATTCTATACATCCGCATTAATTACTGGTGTATGTATTGAATACTCTACATACATCTGCATTAAATAATGGTGTTTGTGTTGACACTCTACATATGTCCGTATTAATTAATGGTGTTTGTGTTGAATACTCTAAATATATTCGCAATAATGAGTTGTGTTTGTGTTGAATACTCTACATCCATTTGCATTTTTAAGTTATGTTTGTGTTGAATACTCTGCATACATTCGCATTAATAGGTGGTGTTGGTGTTGAATACTTTACATACATCCGCATTAATTAGTGGTGCTTGTGTTGAATATTCTATACATTGGCATTAATTTGTGGTGTTTTTGTTTTAAATGCTCTGTATATATTTGCATTAATTAGTGGAGTTTGTGTTGAATGCACCACATACATGTGCATTAATTAGTGGTGTTTGTTTTGAATACTCTACATACATCCGCATTAATTAGAGGTGTTTGTTTTGAATACTGTACATACATCCTCATTAATTAGTGGTGTTTGTTTTGAATACTGTACATACATCCTCATTAATTAGTGGTGTTTGTGTTGAGTACTCTACACACATCCGCATTAAAAACTGTTTTTTTGTTGTTGTTGAATATTCTATACATTGGCATTAATTAATGGCGTTGTTTTGAATACTCCACACAAATTTGCTTTAATTAGTGATGTTGTTTTGAATACTCCACACACATTTGCATTAATTAGTGGTGTTTCTGTTGAATTATCTAGTCAGTCGCATTAAATAGTTGAGTTTGAGTTGAATATTCTACAATCATTTGCATTAATTAGTTTGGTTTGTGTTGAATATTTTACAATCATTTGCATTAATTAGTTGTGTTTGTGTTTAATATTCTACATACATCCGCATTAATTAGTGGTGTTAGTGTTGAAAATTCTGCATACATCCCCATTAATTTTTGCTGCTTGTGTTGAATTCTCTATATACATTGACATTAATTAGTGGTGTTCATCTTGAATATTATATAAATTGGCATTAATTAGTGTTGTTTGGGTTCAATACTCTACATACATTCGTATTAATTAGTTGTGTTTTGTCGATTACTCTGCATACATTCGCATTAATTATTGTTGTTTGTGTTGAATACTCTACATACATCTGCATTAATTAGTGGTGTTTTTTGAATACTCTGCAGACATCCGCATAATTTAGTAGTGTTTGTGTTGAATACTCTATTTATTGGCATTAATTGGAGATGTTTGTGTTGAATATTCTATATATTGGCATTAATTAGCGGTGTATGGTTTGAATATTTTATAGATTGCATTTATTAGTGGTGTTTGGGTTGAATACTCTACATACATGCGCATTAATTAGTTGTGCTTGTGTTGAATACACTGCATACATTTGTATTAATAGATGGTGTTTGTTTTGAATACTCTGCATACATCCGCATTAATTAGTGGCGTTTGGGCTGAATACCCTACATACATCCGCATTAATTAGTGGTGTTTGTGTTGAATAATCTTCCTATATCCCCAATAATTAGTGGTGTTTGTGCTGAATATTCTATGCATTAGCATTAATTTGTGGTCTCTCTGTTGAATATTCTGCTTACATTCGTATTAATTAATAGTGTTTGTGGTGAAAGCTCTACATACAGTCGCATTAATTATTGGTGTTTGTGTTGAATACTGTAATTACATCCTAATTAATAGTGGTGTTGTATTGAATAATCTATACATTGGCATTAATTAATGATGTTTGTGTTTAATATTCTATACATCGGCATTAACTGGTGGTGTTTGTGATTAAAATTCCATAAATTGGCATTAATTGGTGGTATTTGGGTTGATTATTCTATATATATAGACATTATATACTGGTGTTTCAGTTGAATATTATATGCATTGGCATTAATTAGTGATGTTTGTGTTGAATATTCTATACATTGGCCTTAATTAGTGGTGTTTGTGTTGAATGTTCTAAACATTTGCATTAATTAGTGGTATTTGGGTTGAATATTCTATACATTGGCATTAATTATTGGTGTTTGGGTTGAATACTCTACAAACATTCGCATTCATAAGTTGTGTTTGTGTAAAATACTCTGCATATATCCGTATTAATTAGTGGTGTTTATTTTGAATATTCTATATACATACTTATTAATTAGTGGTGGTTGTATTGAATGCTCTACATGCATCCGCATTACTTTGTGGTGTTTGTGTTGAATGCTCTGCACACATTCGTATTAGTTCGTGGCGTTTGTGTTCAATGATCTACATACATACGCATTAATTAGTGGTGCTTGTGTTGAATATTCTATACATTGGCATTAATTTGTCGTGTTTCTGTTGAATATTCTGCTTACATTCGCATTACGTATTGGTGTTGAATGCTCTACATACATTCGCTTTAAATAATGGTGTTTGTTTTGAATGCTCTGCATACATTCGCATTAATAATTGGCGTTTGTGTTGAATGCTCTACAAACATCCGCATTAATTAATGGCGTTTTTTTTTAATACTCTACTTACATGCGCATAAATTAGTGGTGTTTGTGTGTAATACTCTCCATACACTCGCATTAATTAGTGGTGTTTGTGTTTAATACTCTCCATACATCCGCAATAATTAGTGTTGTTTCTGTTGAATACTCTACATACATTCCCATTAATTAGTGGCGTCTGTGTTGGATACTCTACCTACATTCGCTTTAATTAGTAGTGTTGTGTTGAATACTCAGCACTCATTCGCATTAATTAGTGGTGTTGTTATGAATGCTCTCCATATATGCGCATTAATTAGTGGTGTTTTTGTGTAAATACTCTACATACATCGGCATTAATTAATGATGTTTGTGTTGAATATTGTATACATTCGCATTAATAAGTGGTGTTGTGTCGTATACTCTGCAAACAAACGCACTAGTTTGTGGTGTTTTTGTTGAATAATCTACATACATCCGCATTAATTAGTGGTGTCTGTGCTGAATATTCTATGCATTAGCATTAATTAGTGGTGTTTCTGTTGAATATTCTGCTTACATTCGTATTAATTAGTGGTGTTTGTGTTGAAATGTTCTAATTACATCCGCATTAATTAGTGTTGTTGTATTTAATAATCTATACATTGGCATTATTTAGTGGTGTTTGTGCTGCATATTCTATACATCGGCATTAGCTAGTGGTGTTTGTGATGAAAATTCTAAAAATTGGCATTAATTACTGGTGTTTGGGTTGATTATTCTATATATAGACATTAATTACTGGTGTTTCAGTTGAATATTCTATACATTAGCATTAATTAGTAGTGTTTGGGTTGAATATTCCATACATTGGTATTAATTAGTGGTGTTTGGGTTCAATATTCTATACATTGGCATTAATTAGTGGTGTTTGTGTTGAATATTCTATACATTGGCATTAATTTGTGGTGTTTGTGTTGAATATTCTATACATTGGAATTAATTAGTGGTGCTTTGTTTGAATATTCTGTACATTGGCATTAATTAGTTGTGTTTGTGTTGATACTCTATACATTAGCTTTAATTATTGGTGTTTGGGTTGAATACTCTACAAACATTCACATTTTTTAGTTGTTTGTGTTAACTGCTCTGCATACCATCGCATTCATAAGTTGTGTTTGTGTTAAATACACTGCATACATTCGCATTCATAAGTTGTATTTGTGTTAAATACTCTGCATACATTCACATTCATAAGTTGTATTTGTGTTAAATACACTGCATACATTCGCATTCATAAGTTGTATTTGTGTTAAATACACTGCATACATTCGCATTCACAAGCGGTGTTTGTGTTCAAATCTCTACATATATCCGTATTATTTAGTGGTGTTTGTTTTGAATGTTCTATATACATGCCCAATAATTAGTTGTATATGTGTTGAATACTCTACATACATCCTCATTAATTAGTGGTGTTTCAGTTGAATGCTCTGCTCACATTCGTATTAGTTAGTGGCGTTTGGGTTGAATAATCTACATACATCCGCATTAATTAGTGGTGCTTGTGTTGAATATTCTATATATTGGCATTAATTTGTCGTGTTTCTGTTGAATATTCTGCATACATTCGCATTACTTAGTGGTGTTGTGTTAAGTGCTCTACATACATTCGCTTTAATTGATGTGTTTGTTTAGAATGCTCTGCATACATTCGCATTAATTAGAGGTGTTTCTGTTGAATACTCTACATACATTCCCATTAATTAGTGGCGTTTGTGTTGAATACCCTACGTATATTCGCTTTAATTAGTGGTGTTGTGTTGAATACACAGCATACATTCGCATTAATTAGTAGTGTTTGTGTTGAATGTTCTATACATTTGCATAAATTAGTGGTGATTGTGATGAAAATTCTATAAATTGGCATTAATTACTGGCGTTTGGATTGATTATTCTATATATACATTAATAACTGGTGTTTCAGTTGAATATTCTATACATTGGCATTAATTAGTGATGTTTGTGTTGAATATTCTATACATTGGCATGAATTAGTGGTGTTTGGGTTGAATATTCTATACATTCGCATTAATTAGTTGTGTTGTGTTGAATACTCTACATACATGCGCATTAATAATTAGCGTTTGTGTTGAATTCCCTACATATATTTGCATTAATTAGTGGAGTTTGTGTTGAATATGCCATATATTGGCATTAATTAGTGGCGTTTGTGTTGAATACTCTACATACATCCACATTAATTAGTGGTGTTTGTGTTGAATATGCCATATATTGGCATTAATTAGTGGTGCTTGTGTTGAATACTCTACATACATTCGCATTAATTTGCGGTGTTGTGTTGAGTACTCTACATACATTATCATAAATTAGTGGCGTTTGTGTTGAATACTCTACATACATTTGCATTAAGTAGTGGTTTTTTTAAATATTCTACATACATTTGCATTAATTAGTTGTATTATGTTGAATACTCTACATACATTCGCATAAATTAGTGGTGTTTGTGACGAATACTCTACATATATTCGCATTAATTAGTGGTGTTTTGTTGAATACTCTACATACATTTGCATTAATTAGTGGTGTTTGTGCTGAATATTCTCTGCATTACCATTAATTAGTGGTCTTTCTGTTCAATATTCTGCTTACATTCCTATTAATTATTAGTGTTTGTGTTGAATGCTCTGAGTACATGCGCACCAATTGGTTGTGTTTCTGTTGAATGCTCTACATACATTCGCATTAATTAGTGGTGTTTGTGTTGAATACTCTAATTACATCCGCATTAATTTGAGGTGCTGTATTTAATATTCTATACATTGGCATTAATTAGTGGTGTTTGTGATGAAAATTCTATAAATTAGCATTAATTACTGGTGTTTGGGTTGATTATTCTATATATAGACATTTATAACTGGTGTTTGAGTTGAACATTCTATACATTGGCATTTTTTAGTGATGTTTGTGTTGAGCATCCTATACATTGGCATTAATTAGTGGTGTTTGAGTTGAATATTCAATACATTGGCATTAATTAGTGGTGTTTGGGTTCAATATTCTATACACTGGCATTAAATAGTGGTGTTTGTGTTGAATACTCTATACATTGGCTTTAATTAGCGGTGTTTGTGTTGAATATTCTATACATTGGCATTAATTATTGGTGTTGGGGTTGAATACTGTACAAACATTCGCATTTATTAGTTGTTTGTGTTAAATACTCTGCATACATTCGCATTCATAAGTTGTGTTTGTGTTAAATACTCTGCATACATTCGCATTCATGAGTTGTGTTTGTGTTAAATACTCTGCGTACATTCGCATTCATAATTGGTGTTTGTGTTGAAATCTCTCCATATATCCGTATTAATTAGTGGTGTTTGTTTTGAATATTCTATATACATACGCATTAATTAGTGGTGTTTATGTTGAATACTCTACATACATCCACATTAATTAGTGGTGTTTGTGTTGAATGCTCTGCACACATTCGTATTAGTTAGTGGCGTTTGTGTTAAATAATCTACATACATGCGCATTAATTAGTGGTGCTTGTGTTGAATATTCTATACATTGGTATTAATTTGTCGTGTTTCTGTTGAATATTCTGCTTACATTCGCATTACTGAGTGGTGTTGTAATGACTGCTCTACATACATTCGCTTTAATTAGTGGTGTTTGTTTTGAAGGCTCTGCATACATTCGCTTTTATTAGTGGTGTTGTGTTGAATACGCTGTATACATTCGCATTAATTAGTGGTGTTGTTTTGAATACTCTACATACATGGGCATTAATTAATGGTCTTAGAGTTGAATATTCTATACATTGGCATTAATTAGTGGTGTTTGTGTTGATTATTCTATACATTCGCATTAATTAGTGGTGTTGTGTTGAATACTCTACATACATGCGCATTAATTAGTAGCCTTTTTGTTGAATTCTCTACATACATTTGCATTAATTAGTGGTGCTTGTGTTGAATACTTTACATACATTTGCATTAATTAGTGGTGTTTGTGTCAAATACTCTACATACATTTGTATTAATTAGTGGTGTTATGTTGAATACTCTACATACATTATCATTAATTAGTGTTTTTTTTTTGTTGAATACTCTACATACATTTGCATTAATTAGTGGTGTTTGTGTTGAATATTCTACATACATTCATATTAATTTTGCAATAATCTTCGGGTAGACTTAATGGCTAATGACGTGATAGAAGTTAAAATGGACAGGGCATTGAAGGAACATGTTTAAAGCCTCATATTTCCAAATTTAAAACATTTTATTTCACATCAAAATCATGAATAGAATTAAATGTCACATTCTGATATCACCAAACTACAAAATACAAGTTTTTCGTTTTTCATGGTTATCCTGTCAGTTACAACTAAGTTATACACACAAAAAAAATCTGATGTGTTATATTTATATTCTTTACACACCTTACTACTCGATATAATCTTAACAGAAAGTTTTATTACTTGGTTCCTTGTAGGTAGAAGGGAACTAAGGTAATACAATAGGCCAAACCAATGGTCAAATGTTTTAAAAGCTGTCGGTATGCGATTGTCATTGTAACTCGTTTCTTTGGTTGGCCAGGTGTTGAACAAACGAAAAACGAACACTTCCCGTCTGAGAAAAGTATAAGTACCTTACAACTGAAACCAATAACAAGGAATATTTCGGAAACGGTTACCTCCACAACAAAAATGTTAGACATAAACTGTGTGTTTTGATGAGATTATATTTTTTGTGCAGTAAGTTTTTATGTATCTCTTACGGTTTAGCAGTTAAGCAAAATTGGGCAAAATTTATCCAGAATAACGTTGTCATCAGGAGCCGTTTCCAAAAAATGCAAGATATGCATTTTATTTGGAATGTAAATATGTTTAATATACTGTATTTTAATCAAAATCGTTAGCCATTTTTGAGGAAATTAAAATTTTAGAAACATTTTCCATGTAAAGGGTAGTTGTGAAAATGGCATCTTCGGAAGATGGTAAACCTGAATACTAAGTTTGGTATTTATCGGCGTTCTCGTTTCTGAGCAATGCTGTCCAAAGACACACACAGACCTTTTTCTTAAAATGCTTTCTTCTAACCCGGGGGACCCCAAAGCATATACTTTCGGTGAAATCTCGACATGGAATTTTTGATAGAATAGAATAGCTTCTCTTATACATCTCCAATGTATATTGTGCATACGGGTTTAGAGAAATTAAAAATCAGTTTGTCATCATTTAAGGGGAGTCGAAGTGCCCTATCTTGCCAATTTTCAAGTTTGACCCATCTCAGCAACTATTTAACTTAACGAGCTGAATTTTTCATGGTATGTTCCGCAATATCTTTACTGCAGATTGATGAAGAATAGAATACTTCTGTTGATTAGAAGGGTTTTTAAATAAAGCTCTTGAAATTTTATTGAAAAGCAATGCTTTTTAAATTTAAAAAAATAAGTAATGCATATACATAAAACTTTATCGTTAAAATAAAGCCTATTTAGGTGCAAATCTGTGGTAGACATTTGAGTGTCAAGTAGTTTCTGAGATAATGGTTCATTAGTGTAGACAACTTTACTTCTTCAGAAATTGCTTTTAAACATAACATTTAAGACAACTTCGAGCGGGATGCCTAAAGTAAAACTTTCCGATCCAAATAAAAAAAAAGATCTCCTCCCTAGCACTAATATTTATAAAGATGTTGATGTTTTACCAAGTGAGTGTATCAGAATGTTGTAAAGAACTACTATGCCGGATTATTTCCAGCAATATTCTAAAACTATTTATAGTTAGCGTAACTCTATGGAAGTTATAGCAAAATGAGCAGCAGATTGGAAGTATTCATATGCAATATGAAAATAGCATTTGGACTGCCCTTAGTATTACTAGCCAAAGACACTGAAGGGCTTTCGCTGCTACATCTGTTCAAGAGTGGCACAAAGTTGTTAACGAAGAAGCAAGTGAGAATTAATTCAATGCCTTTAGTTGTTAATTATTGAATTATTTAAATCACTTGCAGGTGCTTTTGCTTAGTATTAGCCTGGAAGCTTTTATTGTCATCATATCATGGGTCTTTTTTGCCACAGTGTCTTGCGTCCTATTCGGGATAAAGCTATCTAAACATTCTTTTACAATCTCTAGCTTAGTGACGTGGAGACGAAACAATGAAAAAATCTGACGTTTTCCATTCACACGAGTTCTCTACATCTCTATAAACATTATTTTTAATAAGCTTATTCTTCCATCCATTTCATGCTAATCGAGAAAAACACCAGCAGAAAAGGACTTATTACTTAGAAGGGAATACACCAGGCTAAACCGACAGTCAAATGTTTTAAAATGTGGTTGCTATGGTATTGAAATCCTTTTATTTGCGTGGCCAGGAGCTGACGAGTTCCGGTATGAGAAATGTTTTAAGTATTTTAAAACTGAAACCAATAACAAGGAATATCTCGAAAACAGCGAACTCCAGTTTAAAAACTGTATATGCCATAATTTATGTGTTTTAAGGAGCTCTACATGTTTTGCATTGTAAGTTTCTGTCTATTTCTTACGGTTTATTAGTTATGCAAAATTAAAAAATACTTCATCAAGAATAAAGAGGAATTTAGAAGCTATTTCCAAAATATTCAAAATATACATCTTATTTTTCATGTAGATACCATAAATATTAGAGCTTTTAATCAAAATCGTTACACCTATTTTTGAGAAAATAAAATTTTTAGAACATTTTTACATGTAAAGGGTAGTTGGGAGTAGGGGGTTTTTGTTGAAAATCTTCGTGTGGCATCCTTGGGAGATACTGAACTTAAATGTCAACTTTGGTATTTAACGGACTTTTCGTTTTTGAGTTATACTGCCCACACACACACACACTCGCTCGCTCGCATGAACCTTTTTCTAAAAATACTTTTTTTTATTCAGGGGGTCCCAATACATGTATTTCCGGTGAAATTTCGGTGGAATTTTTGGCTGCAGTACACCACCTTATCTATACACTATGTATATAGTACGTGCAGAGAAAGTATATGAAAACGATATTTCTCATTCATTGCTAAAATAATATATTAAAAATTGCCAAAAATTGGCGAATAAAGAAGAAATGCGTGGAAAACATTTAGCTTTTGTAATTAAAGAGTTTTGTCAGTTCTCGTGTGTGTATGAAGGCACAGCTCTGGTCACATGACGATCAATACGCACGCAGTGGAGAACTGACAACACTGCTCTGCACTACTCCACAACTAGCTTCCTTGAAACAAGAAAAGTGACAGTGTTGTCGCGTCGCTATGTGAAACAATTGAAATTTCAATCTCTTTCTTTGCAAGGTGTAAACAAACGGGAAACGAAAAGAAAGATGTCTAACATTGAAACCAATAATCCAGAATATCTTAAAAGCGGTTAACTCTACAAAAAAAAAAAAAAATGTATATGACATAAATTGCGTATTTTAATGAGGTCTATATTTTTTGTATAGTAACGTTTTGTAAATCTCTTACGGTTTGCCAGTTATACAAAAGCCATCCAGAATGAAGACGTCTTCAGAAGGTATTCCCAGAAAATTCCAGATATTTATTTGGTTCGTGAAAAAAATATCTTGAACATAAGGTATTTTAATCAAAATCGTTAGAGCAAGTTTTGAGAAAATCTAAATTTTCGAAAAATGTTCCATGTAAAGGGTAGTTTCGGGTGGGGGGGATTTTCTTGAAAATCTTCGTGTCGCATCCTTGGAAGATACTGACTTTAAATACCAAGCAAGCTCGGTATTTAACCCACTTGAGTTATGCGCGCGCACACACACACAGACAGACACACATACATACGTACACACATACATACGTACATACATACATACATACATACATACATACATACATACATACACACACACACACACACACACACACGCACAGTGATAGGCAGACACACACGCACACTGATAGATACACATACATACACACACACTATCAGACACGCACACTGACAGACACTCACGGAAATGTTTCTAAAAATGCTTTTTTTAGGATTCAGGGGGTCTGAAAACATTTCGGTATAGAATTTTTGGGTGCAATACAATACCTTCTCTATATACTTCGTACAGAGTACGTGTAGAGAAAGTAAAAATGTGATGATTCCATTGACCTAACTTTCTCCAGCTGTTCCACAAACAAACTTTGCAACATAAGATTATTGCTGTATCTAACACCATGCTAGTGAAGATTACTAAAGGCAGAATTGGTCTTACTACGTATTTCTTTATAAGCAGAAGGAAACTAAGCTAAAGCTCGTCGCGATGTGAAATAATTGCTTGCCAGGTATAAAACAAAATAACGTAAATTGTGGGTCATAATGAGACATACATTTTGTGCAGTAGGTATGTTGTCTATTTCTTACGGTTTCCCAGTAAATACAAAAATCATCCAGAATGAAGAGGTCTTAAAAGTCTATTATCAGAAAATTCAGGACATACATTTCGTTTGTCACAAAAAGATCTTAAACATGTGATTTTTTTAATCAAAATTGTTAGCCATTTTTTAGAAAGCAAAATTTTCGAAAAATGTTTCATACGAAGGGCAGCTGGGGTGGGGGGATTTTCCTGAACATCTTTGTGGCGCATCTTTGGAAGATACTGAACTTAAATATAAGTTTGGTATCTAACCCAGTTTTCATTTTTGAGTTATGCTGTCGACAGACACACACAGACCTTTTTCTAATATTTTTTTTTGGGGGAGTGGAATTCAGTGGACCTTAAGACACATATTTCCGATGTAATCTCGGTTTAGAATTTTGGGTGGAATACAGTAGCTTCTCTATCTACTACACATGCACATTGTTTATACGTGCCAGAGAAAGTAAAACCATGTGAATAAACCTGCATTTGTTAATGGTGAAAAGAAATAGTTACACATTTCGGAAATGTGACAAAGATATAGTCCCGATCAGGAACTAACTGCCAATTGCAATGGGAGTATTTCTGTGCTTGCATGCCCTGTTTACTTTGGCATTGCTGGTTTATTAAGTGGCAATGTTCAGGTGATGGATTGTCTTGCTAATTTATAATAAAATGGCGAAACTGTGTTGTTAAGCTTAAAATCTGGTGCTACTGGTGTGGATATGCCTGGAAACGAGGAGTTGAAGGTTTGGCCTCAAACCTGGAAATGCCTACGAATATGTAACCAACTCTAAGGGCTATGAACGTTATAAGTTCTCAGAAAGTGATTAAATTAGCGTCATTGCACAACCTGCAAACCAAAGATGAACATGTGCGTCTGCAGAGGCTCATGGAACATTTTGATGTTGAACGTCTTTGTGGCAGGGTAGATAATTCTCAGTTTCTAAACAAGCCTGTACAAATAGTCAGAAAGGTCCTCAGGCCAACACATTGCAAATGTGCGGCGAAATACCGGGTGATTCAAAAACGTCCGAACCGGCTGCACGGTATTTTGCCTGTCCGCGCCCTCGGCTGCCGCTATCATGGAAAGGCACGGATGAAACCATGCAACATTTTCAAAACTACTTTTAAAGGCTTTACTTATCAATGCTATTAAAGGAGATGCTAAAACTGGCCACCGCCATTGTGCAAACATTTTTGGCACCATCACTCGCCGTAGTTGACGTTGAGAAATGCTGGCAATTTCCTGGCGGATATTTTGTTTTAATTCTTCCACGGTATGGGGGTTTCTCTTGTACACATTATGCTTTAAGTTAGCCCAGAGATAGAAATCGTAGGGGTTAGGTCGGGGGGCCGAGGGGGCCACAAATCTCCATTAATGATTCTGTCCTGAAACACACTTTCAATTGTTCTCATCGGAAGATTGGCTGTATGAGCTGTTACAGACTCTTGTTGAAAAGGTAATATCAGTTAATTCTTTAAAAGGGGGGAGGGGCAAAATTGTATTCACGTATGCATGGGCGTCAACTGTGACTCGAAAAAGATTGGGTCCGTTAAAGGCGCACCATACTCATTTTTTCGTCATGAAGGGTTATTTGATGAACAATACTAGGTTTCTCAGAGCTCCAATAATGATTATACACGTGATATCCATGAAGGTGGAACCAAGCCGCGTCCGTGAAAAATAATATTAAATGTGGGCCAATTTCATCATTGTATACACTATTGAGAGTCCACTCACAAAATGTGTTAACACGTACGAATCATAAATAGATACAGTTGTGCAGTAGAAAAAATGCTGAGCCATAATACACTTCGTGACTAAGTGCAGTACAAAATAATAAAGCACACTAATAATTGCTCAACTATACGATATCACCGCCAGGTCAATGCTGCACTTCAGAGCAGAGAAAAACAAGTGAGCACTGGGGCCTTGTGTACGGCAGCTGTGTGCGCAGTGGAAAAACACCGGGCAGGTATAATGATGTAAGTGCACGTGTTTAAATGGAATAAAATATCACTAAGCACCACAGTATTAGTAATAGGAGGTTTACAAGTACCTCGTGCAACAATTCCACATTTGCGGATCGCAAATATTAAATTCTTTTAAGATAAACAACCAAATTGTGAGGTAGCTCTTATATATTATTGGCTAGAGTTTTTAAATACCTGTTGTTAACACTGTTTTGCAGGACCCCATTTTAAAAAATATTATGATTATTTATGCATTCTCAATAGGATAATTATGTTAAATTTGTTGTTTCAGGGTTTCGTCAACTCCGGTTATGGTGTCAACGGAATAGCACACGTAAGTTAACAGTTGAATGTCATTTGTTTTGAGAAGTACATGACATAAGGAAGGCATTTAATCTGGTTCTAGCAATTCCTTTGTTGCTGGAGAAAGTGAGGTTAGAAGCTTAGGGCTGAATAATCTGTGTTTATCATACAACTTCATTATGTACAGGGGATCCAAGATAAACATTTTGAGATAGGGAACCTATGGGTTATGGGTTCTAAATTGTTTGCTACAGCATAAAATGTAATAAGGGTTAGCACGCCACTGATGGAAACCGCAGTGGACCGTGACTTGAAGCACCGGATTTCGGACACATATAGTGACATTATTCAGTGCTATGGTAAGCGTGTGAGCATCGGGTCAAGATGTTGAAGGAGTTATTTTTATGTTGTCTTGTTTATTTGTATTTGATAATGACCCGTCTTATTTTGCTGCGTTACGTAACATGGCTTATTCTTTCTGATAAATAAAATAAATGTAGTATACGATTAGCATGCAGAGAACGTTACAATAATAATTGCATTTAACACCTAAAGGGGTATACTTCTGCATACCCCTGGAACGAGTTTCTAAAATACCATTGGATGTGTTATGTACGTACACATTACAACTGTAGGCACAGTTTACAATTTACGAAACAATATCATCGTGTCAAATGAAATAAAAATGAACAACTAGCTCTAGAGTAAAACAAGTTCCCACATAAAACTATGTACCAGTCAACACTTTCATCTCTACATGAACGACAAACAGAAATAACACAAAATCCGAAACAAAGTACAACAGGTCACCAGAGGAACTGTTCAATATGACAACTTGCAGAGTGATCATTTTAATTGTTTTTTCACAGAAACCGTGTGTAGGACAAGAGAGAGTCAGTGCATGTTGCCATGGTAGCTCAGTGGTAGAGCAACCGACTAGAGACCGGGAGATCCCGGCTATGGCATTGAATTTTTCAGTCTGACTCTACCTGTCCAACCCCTGCAGAGATTGCACCTACGAGGAAATGAACCTCGTACCTGTCAAAAATTGCAGGAGTGTTGTGAAACTCACCACAAGCAGCTAAAGTTCGTGTCAGTAATTGTTCATCTGTTTCAATGAGCATTCCGTAAGCCAATTGTCAAGCACATGTGCTCAGAAGTGTATCTGTGCTCTCCGTTTCGCGACTCGCTGAAGCACGTGATGTGTACCTATACTTTTACAATATGAACACACTGTCCTTACAGCAGGCCCATAGCTCAAGTGGTTAAAACGGATAAGTTCAAAGTACCGGAGATCGAATCTAAGAAATAGCCATTTTTTTTTATTCTACCCCAAAAATAGTTCAAGTACTATGTTTCAAAGCACACATTACTTAAATATTTTCAACAAACCTAATTGCTTATTAGTCTACGCAGGTTCTTCAACAATTACTGCACTTAATATTGAACGCTACGTAGATATAATTGTCTTTTGAAAGTAATATGTATTGGAGGGTTTATCGTCTTGGCTTCAGAAATGTAAACTAAGCGTATTATTGCTGTTCAAATTGCGTACCTCTTTGAGAAAAACAAGAAAATTAAAAAACAAAAATGAAACTTCAGAGAGCGGTGGGAGCTTTGTATCGTAGGATTGGATGACGGCCTCACCCACCAGTATGTGAAAGCGGAGAGATCTGGCTAACTACATATGATTCTGAAATCAACCGAACTGGTATCAGCCTCACAGAACAGACAATTTTGCCAAAGTTGCGAGTCCAATCGTTTTAAATATCGTATGGATAGTGCACTAATATTGCATTCCTTCTACTACTGGTACATAAATGAGGCAGTCTCAATGAAAATAGGTCACACACTTCCACGTCCTTTTAATGTACAGTCATTGTTGGGCTATCCAGAAAACATGCCATAACTTTGACATTTGGCAAAAGCGACAATAGGTTCCCTATCTCAAACTTATCCAGGAACCCTCTACAATCCTACCAATTTGTGTGGCCAAAATCTGGGACACTCTTACACTAGGTAGCGAGTTATCATGTATTGTCTCTTGTAGAGGACTTGCGAATGAAGGGTGGATGTGAACATTTTCAGGGTCACCTTAGTGAAATGGGACTTGTATCACACATTTCCAATATTTACGTTTGGAACATCGCAAACTCACAATCGCAGCATTTATGGTGATAGGTTACGTATTCTTCCAGTTTGGAAGTAGCACTCAACCATCAAATTCTGTTACCGTCGTCACTTCCATCTCGCATGAAAAAGACGCACAAACTATCCTGATGAAAAATAGTTGTGCACCGCGCAGTACATGAACCTGTTCACAAAGTCGGCAATGCATGCAGTCCAAGGTTCAAGTCCGCACGCCCCTTTGAGACAATAATTAGAAAAATGATGACCAAATATGTATAAGAGCGTTCTTTAAAAACATAGTGGAGAAAAGAGCCTTTTCGTTCTGAGCCTGTAATTTTAAACTCCGTGCGCTGCAACTTCTAAGAGGTTTGGGTGGGGATGAGGAATTCTTGGCTTACAATAATAGCACTGCGAACTTCCACAGTAAGGGAAGTTACTGTGATTCGTTTCAACAGATACGTCGAAACTATCTGATTTCTATAAATACAGTTTGCTGTTGTTGTTTTTTAGTTTTCAACGCGAAAAAAATAAGGTTCGCACTGCTGGGATGGCCCATGCAGTAAGGCGTGCAAGTTGCCTGTTATCACTAATTTCATTCTTTCTCCCCATGTCGACTTTTGGAAGTGCAGAACTTGCCCTTAATACTTGTTTGTTCTTGTGCATGTACTGTAGTTGTTGCAGTTTTTCTAGCGTTAAGGTTTGAGGTCCTTCAGAATAGAAGAAAAGTCGGGTATTACCGGAGCCAAAGCCATGCATGTGCCGTATGCGAGTCGGCGTAATTGGCAAGTGCGGCGTGACTGGTTTCCGCAAGCTTTCAGAAACTTCTGCGCCGTCATTTTTAGCTATAAAACGAGGAAGAATTGCAAGCAGTGGTAGTGTAATATGTGTAGAGTTTGAGGCATGAGTGACTGCAGTGTTTGCGTGCAATGGCGTGCAAGCCGTCAACTGTCTACATGTCGAATCGTCGAGTGAATTATTTGCAGCAGTGTATCTAAGACATGCTGCTAGTAAATTTGTTAGTTAATAAAAACATTTTGTGACTTTGGTATCAGGAGTGGGATTAGGAAGCCAAGATGGAAGAATTGCTTCAAAAATAGTTAATGAAGATGAATAGGGTGCGAAGTGAAATAGCGACGTGAACTACGTCACGGAAGAAATGAGGGGCAAATATGACAGTGAATTCCTGATTAGATAAGATGGAAATAGTGCAACTCGCAATGGAGAAAGTAGAAGATAAAATGGAGCCAGCGATGGAGAACATGATGGAATTAACGACCAAAATCGACTAATCGCTGTCCGGCGTGGAGAAAAAACATGAAACAGCGTCGGCGAAGTCCAGGGAAACCCTTAAGAACTGCTTCGAGAACTGTCGCTTGGCTGCAGCCGCTACCGTAGTCAGATGAAGACTGCAAAACTCAAGTGAGACAATGTAGGAGTTCACCCTAGCCATTGAACAGATATTGAACTAAGTCCTGGTGAACTTACGTCATAGTTACGTGTCCCAGGAAGCTGCCTACTCCTTCGTCGATAGAGTGCATGACGCCGAGATACGACAGTGCCTGATGCTTGGCGACTATAAGACGATCCAGGAGGCGTTAATGTACACTTAGAACGGAGATAGCCAACACAATAGTTGCGCCCACCTAAAGCACCAGGAGTATTCGCTATGCCAGGGGAAGAGAAGCAATTTACAAATGACGACCTTCAAATGGTGTGTGCTGGGTATGTGGCGAGCCATGTTAAGGACTGTCCACACCAAGACGATGAGCTGGCGGAAAACGAATAAGACCCCCTGGATTGACGCTACGTGCATTAGGCAGGAGAGTGGACGATAGCCTCGTCGCGGACGGCTGAATATGAAGGAAGCTGTGCCAGATAATAGTGGACACCAGTACAGCCGCGACCATAATCCGACCAGACGTGGCAGAGGACTTGCCAACAGGAGAACCGACTCGACCCTATGAGATAGTGACAGCATCGGGGGAAATCTTGCCTGTGGAGGAGGACTTTCTGGAGTTGACTCTGGGACGGAGTGACTTAAGTCTATGTGTTTTCGTCGCCGGAGTGGCAGAAGAGGCCATATTGGGCCTGAATTCCCTCAAGAGCCACGATGTGACGGTCGACATCGGCAGGAGGACTTTGGCAGAAGGACCCTACGACTCGGTGAAGAAGAGATGGTGCTCCGGAATTCCGACGGACAACCAGGAGTCCGTAGGGGCTGAAGGAAGGCGCGGTCGTGCTAAGGAGTGCGATGATCGCAAGGGCGTGCCTGGTATACAGACTTTCGAATAGCGTCGAGAACTGTCCGATTCGTCAACATGCCAGGGTGCGAACAAGAAGGCGGAAACCTGTTACTGGGAAGGTTCCTGGCAGGAAGTTCAGGCGTGGTTGTATCGCCGAACATGGACCAAAGGGCTAAGACTCAGTTTCCAACAGTCATGTGCAACACGTGCAGTGTGGTGAGTGCCCGCTACAAAGTTCGGCGCGACGATAAACTAAACCTCCTTCCAGAAGCGTCGGTTTCTACAACCATCTAGAAAATTCTGTGACGCTATTTTCAAGCTATAAGAGGAGGAAGAATTGTAAGCCGTAGCAGTGTGGTGGGTACTGAGTCGTGAGTGACTGCAGTGGGGTACAAGCCGTCAGTCTACATGCCGAAACGTCGAGTGAATTATTTATAGTAATGAATCAAAGATATTATTTGAAACCAATGTATACCTTCTCTAGCACGTATGCACAATATTCATTCGCGGAGAAAACAAATGAGTGATGTCTGGTACGCCAAAGTCCTACATGACACAGTGCCTTCTGTACACCACCCGCGATACAGTTGTGCAGCGGTAGCAACAATAACCATAATCAGATACATAACTTATGCTTCTTCAACAACAAGCTATCAACATTGACAAAAAGCATGATAAGGTTGTGTTGCATTACTAAAGCTGCAATGTTGCATGTGTTGAATGTCTCTGGTGAGAGCCGCAGGACCGCTTCTCGTGTGTAGCAAACATTCTAACGGCTATTTATTTTATACACTACATTCGGTGCAGCTAACAATATGATGAATTTGTTCTACCGAATAGAATATGCTGCACACAAAAGCATGTGGTGCGCAGAATAGTGCAAAAAACGCATCAGGCAGCAACAGATCTCTCTCAATGGAGAGAGAGAGAGAGAGAGAGAGAGAGAGAGAGAGAGAGAGAGAGAGAAAGCTGGAATTGTATAGAATGAACAAATACTAAAAGTATTGTTGAGAAAACCATGTTTTGATATTTTTAGAAGTCCAATTTTAGGCAAATTTGATTTTCTTTTTGGGAGGTAGGAATTTAACTTATTAAGAATGTGTGAGCTGGGGTAAAAAGAGAAGCTGCGCTCAACTCTACCTGTAGATGGGCGAAGGACAAAAGAAGGCTTCTGGGCACAAATTGAAGAAGCTGGGGATCTTGTAGCTTCTCGTCTACATTACTGCAGGCGTTTACTTTTTTCTATGCCCCGAAGACTAAGCGCAGTTATACGGCTAAGGGTTCGTACACCCGATATTAATTACGTTTGTTTTTGTGTTTTAGTTTTAGAAGATAATAGTTTATTTACACATATTCTTTAGTTAACACGTGTGCTAGAGAAATATGTTTTGTGTGCAGAGGTTAGCAAATGCCAAAGTTATATTTAATGCAATATTACGAGTATGTTCTACATATCCAGTTATAAAATAACAAACAAAAACCAAGGAACTTAAGAGTGGAAGCAAGGCCTTCTTAGCCTCTCGGCCAACCTTCTGCGATGTGTTTTCAGTAGTCATAAGCTAACCATAGCGCTGTCAGTCAAGGACAATTGAAAAGTGTGATCACAGCTATTACGAAGCTGTTTTATCGGCATATGTAATCTGGGGATGCCCCATTTTGGTGTCCACGGCTGTAAATGGTGGACAGAGAAAGTATTGTACATACGTTGAGACCCCCTGAATCCAAAGAAGCATTTTTAGAAAAAATTATGTCTGTATGTCTTTCTGTCTGTCTGTATGTAGCACTGCTCAAAAACGAATGGTATTCGTTATGGTAATTAAGTTGGGCATCTTACAAGAATGGGACACGAAGATTTTCAAGAAAATCACCACTCCCCAAATACCCCTTATATAGAACATATTTAAAAAAACTCTTGATTTTTTAAAAAATGGCTTCTAACGATTTTTATTTATTTTAATGAAAAACGACGCTAACTATACACACACATGCAGGTTGTTTCAAAACGACACCAAACGAAGATAGCAGTCAATTAACTTACACTTTGACTTGTCCGAAATTTGATGTCGCAACTTTCAAACTCATGTGTTTAAAGTTTTGTGTGTGTTTAAAAATCACACACATTTGGGATTAGGCAGCGAAAGAACAACGGTTGTCATACGCCACGTAAACAGAAAGTGTCATACGAAACACATAACAAAACCCACATGCTACGTTTTCGATTACTAAGGTCACCTGTGCCGCGCCGGCGTGTCTATCAAACCACATCTACACCACGCGACTAGGATTGTCGCTACCAACCGGCATCTCTCTTGGAGTGGGCCAGGCACGTGCCATTTAGTTATATACGACTGCCTAATCCAAGGTGATTTTATGACAGTTTTTGTATGTGCAGAATTTAGAGCTGAGAACTATATTCACGTATCACGTATGGTATGAACAATAAGGTCCACATCTTAATTTGGAGTTCGTTTTGAAACACCTGTATATTGCATTTTTTGCGAAAAACCTCGGAAGACTCTTCACTCTGGGTCACCTTTCTATAACTCATAAAACGCTAGACAAAGACGAAAACTAACTACAAAGAACATAGATCTCATTAAAAGACACAATTTACGCCGTACATTTTATGTAGATATAACTATTTCCGAGATACTCCTTGCTATTGTTTTCAATTTTCAACTTAAACTTTTCTTAAGCAGGAAGTCAAACTTTGTTGCATCTCCTTTGTTTTTCTCCAGGGAATGCAAAAGAAAACAGAATGACAGCTGTTTCACAGCCATACTTCTAAAATATCCATCGCAATACATTTTCGCTTACTTCCTTCAACTTAGAATAAAGCAAACAATAATATAATTCTTTGTAATTTTTTGTTTTCATTGGCATTTCGTAGAAGTAGAATAACATTTTGCAAGAAAAGCCGGTTTGTGGATGAGCTGGAAATAGTCATGCGAATAAAACAATACAGGCTTTTGAGTTAAAAAAGACAATGACTGCAATACTCAGGCTACGTTAATATACTAAATGGGACAAACCTTCTTCTGACAAGTTTACTGATGTACTGAAATGGTAAGTTTTACAGCCGATTGCAATATCTACATGGACTACGGCTGCGTATTGCTGCACATTGTTTGATCCTGTCATATAACAGCGTATTTCATACAGCTTTAGCATGACTGTTGTTACAGAGCGTGTTCTATACAGTGCTAGGATGAGTCTTGTTACACAGCGCGTTCTATACAGTGCTAGGATGAGTCTTGTTACACAGCGCGTTCTATATAGTGCTAGGATGAGACTTGTTACACTGTGTGCTAAACAGTGCTAGGATGAGTCTTGTTACAGTGTGTGCTAAACAGTGCTAGGATGAGTCTTGTTACAGTGTGTGCTAAACAGTGCTAGGATGAGTCTTGTTACAGAGCGTGTTCTATACAGTGCTAGGATGAGTCTTGTTACACAGCGCGTTCTATACAGTGCTAGGATGAGTCTTGTTACAGAGCGTGTTCTATACAGTGGTTAGGCTGAGTCTTGTTACAGAGCGTGTTCTATACAGTGCTAGGATGAGTCTTGTTACACAGCGCGTTCTATACAGTGCTAGGATGAGTGTTGTTACAGAGCGCGTTCTATACAGTGCTAGGATGAGTCTTGTTACAGAGCGTGTTCTATACAGTGCTAGGATGAGTCTTGTTACAGAGCGTGTTCTATACAGTGCTAGGATGAGTCTTGTTACAGAGCGTGTTCTATACAGTGCTAGGATGAGTCTTATTACAGAGCGTGTTCTATACAGTGCTAGGATGAGTCTTGTTACAGAGCGTGTTCTATACAGTGCTAGGATGAGTCTTGTTACAGAGCGTGTTCTATACAGTGCTAGGATGAGTCTTGTTACAGAGCGCGTTCTATACAGTGCTAGAATGAGTCTTGCTACAGTGTGTGTTCTATACAGTGCTAGGATGAGTCTTGTTACAGAGCGTGTTCTATACAGTGCTAGGATGAGTCTTGTTACACAGCGCGTTCTATACAGTGCTAGGATGAGTCTTGTTACAGAGCGTGTTCTATACAGTGCTAGGATGAGTCTTGTTACACAGCGTGTTCTATACAGTGCTAGGATGAGTCTTGTTACAGAGCGTGTTCTATACAGTGCTAGGATGAGTCTTGTTACAGAGCGTGTTCTATACAGCGCTAGGATGAGTCTTGTTACAGCGTGTGATCAATACAGTGCTAGGATGAGTCTTGTTACAGAGCGTGTTCTATACAGTGCTAGGATGAGTTTTGTTACAGAGTGTATTCTTAACAGTGCTAGGATCAGTCCTATTACACAGCGCGCTCTATACAGTGCTAGGATGAGTCTTGTTACAGAGCGTGTTCTATACAACGCTAGGATGAGTCTTGTTACAGAGCGTGTTCTATACAGCTCTAGGATGAGTCTTGTTACAGTGTGTGTTCTATACAGTGCTAGGATAAGTCTTGTTACAGCGAGTGTTCTATACAGCTCTAGGATGAGTCTTGTTACAGAGCGTGTTCTATACAGCGCTAGGATGAGTCTTGTTACATAGCGTGTTCTATACAGTGCTAGGATAAGTCTTGTTACAGAGCGTGTTCTATACAGTGGTAAGATGAGTCTTGTTACAGAGCGTGTTCTATACAGTGCTAGGATAAGTCTTGTTACAGAGCGTGTTCTATACAGTGCTAGGATAAGTCTTGTTACAGAGCGTGTTCTATACAGTGCTAGGATGAGTCTTGCTACAGAGCGTGTTCTATACAGGGCTAGGATGAGTCGTGTTATACAGCGCGTTCTATACAGTGCTAGGATGAGTCTTGTTACAGAGCGTATTCTATACAGGGCTAGGATGAGTCTTGTTACAGAGCGTGTTCTATACAGTGCTAGGATGAGTCTTGTTACAGAGCGTATTCTATACAGTGCTAGGATGAGTCTTGTTACAGAGCGTGTTCTATACAGTGCTAGGATGAGTCTTGTTACAGAGCGTATTCTATACAGTGCTAGGATGAGTCTTGTTACAGAGTGTGTTCTATACAGTGCTAGGATGAGTCTTGTTACAGAGCGTATTCTATACAGTGCTAGGATGAGTCTTGTTACAGAGCGTATTCTATACAGGGCTAGGATGAGTCGTGTTATACAGCGCGTTCTATACAGTGCTAGGATGAGTCTTGTTACAGAATATGCTATACAGTGCTAGGATGAGTCTTGTTACAGAATATGCTATACAGTGCTAGGATGAGTGTTGTTACAGAATATGCTATACAGTGCTAGGATGAGTCTTGAAACAGAGTATGCTATACAGTGCTAGGATGAGTCTTGTTACAGAGTATGCTATACAGTGCTAGGATGGGTCTTGAAACAGAGTATGCTATACAGTGCTAGGATGAGTCTTGCCACAGAGTATGCTATACAGTGCTAGGATGAGTCTTGTTACAGAGTATGCTATACAGTGCTAGGATGGGTCTTGTTACAGAGTATGCTATACAGTGCTAGGATGGGTCTTGTTACAGAGTATGCTATACAGTGCTAGGATGAGTCTTGCCACAGAATATGCTATACAGTGCTAGGATGAGTCTTGTTACAGAGTATGCTATACAGTGCTAGGATGGGTCTTGTTACAGAGTATGCTATACAGTGCTAGGATGGGTCTTGCCACAGAGTATGCTATACAGGGCTAGGATGAGTCTTGTTACAGAGTATGATATACAGTGCTAGGATGGGTCTTGTTACAGAGTATGCTATACAGTGCTAGGATGAGTCTTGCTACAGAGTATGCTATACAGTGCTAGGATGAGTCTTGCTACAGAGTATGCTATACAGTGCTAGGATGGGTCTTGTTACAGAGTATGCTATACAGTGCTAGGATGAGTCTTGTTACACAGCGCGTTCTATACAGTGCTAGGATGAGTCTTGTTACAGAGCGCGTTCTATACAGTGCTAGGATGAGTCTTGTTACAGTGTGTGATCTATACAGTGCTAGGATGAGTCTTGTTACAGAGCGTGATCTATATAGTGGTAGGATGAGTCTTGTTACAGTGTGTGATCTATACAGTGCTAGGATGAATCTTGTTACAGTGTGTGATCTATACAGTGCTAGGATGAGTCTTGCTACAGAGCGTGTTCTATACAGTGCTAGGATGAGTCTTGTTACAGAGTGTGTTCTATACAGTGCTAGGATGAGTCTTGTTACACAGCGCGTTCTATACAGTGCTAGGATGACTCTTGTTACAGAGCGCGTTCTATACAGTGCTAGGATGAGTCTTGTTACAGTGTGTGCTAAACAGTGCTAGGATGAGTCTTGTTACAGAGCGTGTTCTATACAATGCTAGGATGAGTCTTGTTACAGAACGTGTTCTTAACAATGCTGGGAGAAGTCATGTTACAGAGCGTGTTCTTAGCAATGCTAGGATGTCTTGTTACAGAGCGTGTTCTATACAGTGTTGGGACGAGTCTTGTAATGGAACGTGTTCTGTACACTGCTAGGATGAGTCTTGTTACAAAGCGTGTTCTGTACAGTGTAGGACAAATTTCGTTACGGAGCGTGTTGTTAACAGTGCTAGGATTATGTTTGTTAGAGCGCGCTCTATACTGTGCTGGGATGAGTCTTGTTACGGAGCGTGTTATGTACATTGCTGGGATGAGTCTTGCTACGGAGCGTGTTCTGTACACTGCTAGGATGGGTATTGTTAAAGTGTGTGTTCTATACAGTGCTAGGATGGGTCTTGTTACAGAGCGTGTTCTATACAGTCTAGGATAAATCTTGTTACGGAGCGTGTTGTTAACAGTGCTAGGATTATTTTTGTTACAGAGCGCGCTCTATACTGTGCTGTGATGAGTCTGGTTACAGAGCGTGTTCTATACAGTGCTGGGACGTGTCTTGCTACGGAGCGTGTCCTGTACACTGCTAGGATGGGTCTTGTTACACAGCGCGTTCTATACAGTGATTTGACGAGTCTTGCTACGCAGCGTGTTCCGTACACTGCTAGGATGAGTCTTGTTACAGTGCGCGCCCTATACTGTGCTAGGATGAGTCTTGTTTCATTGCCTGTTCTATACAGTGCTAGGATGAGGCATGTTACCAAGCATGTTCTTAACAATGCTGGGATGAGTGCTGTTATTGAGCGCGTTCTATACAATGCTAGGATGAGTCTTGTTACAGAGCGTGTTCTGGACACTCTAGAATAACTGTTGTTACAGAGCGTGTTCTTAAGTGCTAGGATGCGTCTTGTTACAGAGGGTGTCATACACAGTGATAGGATGAGTCTTGTAACTAAGCGTACTCTACACAGTGTTGGGATGAGTCTTGTTAGAGAGCGTGTTCTATACAGTGGTAGGATGAGTGTTGTAAAAGCGCACTCTACACAGTGCTAGGATGAGCCTTGTTAGAGTGTTCTATACACTGCTGGGATGGGTCTTGTTACAGAGCGCGCTCTTTACAGTGTTAGGATGTGTCTTGTTATGGAGCTTATTCTATACAATATTAGATTAGGTCTTGCTACAGAGTGTGTTTGATAGGGTGCAAATGATGAGTATTAAACCAGAGCGCGTCATATACAGTGATAGAAAGTGTATTAATGCAGTGCGTTTTCTACACACTACTAGAATGTATTTTGTTACAGAGCGTGTTCTAAACAGTGCTGGGATGTTTCTGCTTTCTGTTTCTATACAGTCTAGGATAAGTCGTCTTACAGAGCGTGTTCTATAAAGTCGTAGGATGAATCTTTTTACACAGCGCGTTCTATGATGCGCTATGATGAGGCTTGTTGCAGAGCGTGTTCTACACAGGGCAGGGATGAGTCTTGTTACAGAGCGTGTTCTATACTGTGATAGGCTGAGTCTTGTTACAGAGCGTGTTCTATACAGTGATAGGCTGAGTCTCGTTACAGAGCGTGTTCTATACAGTGCTAGGATGAGTCTTGTTACAGAGCGTGTTCTATACAGTGGTAGGATGAGTCTTGTTACAGAGCGTGTTCTATACAGTGGTAGGATGAGTCTTGTTACAGAGCGTGTTCTATACAGTGATAGGCTGAGTCTTGTTACAGAGCGTGTTCTATACAGTGCTAGGATGAGTCTTGTTACAGAGCGTGTTCTATACAGTACTAGGATGCGTTTTGCTACAGAGCGTATTCTTTACAGTGCTAGGATGAGTCCTGTTACAGAGAGTGTTCTTAACAATGCTAGGGTGAGTCCTGTTACAGAGCGTGTTCTTAACAATGCTAGGATGAGTCCTGTTACAGAGCGTGTTCTTAACAATGCTAGGATGAGTCCTGTTACAGAGCGTGTTCTTAACAATGCTAGGATAAGTCCTGTTACAGAGCGTGTTTTTAACAATGCTAGGATGTGTCTTGTTACAGAGCGTGTTCTTAACAATGCTAGGAAGTGTCTTGTTTCAGAGCGTGTTCTTAACAATGCTAGGATGTGTCTTGTTACAGAGCGTGTTCTTAACAATGCTAGGATAAGTCCTGTTACAGAGCGTGTTTTTAACAATGCTAGGATGTGTCTTGTTACAGAGCGTGTTCTTAACAATGCTAGGATGTGTCTTGTTACAGAGCGTGTTCTTAACAATGCTAGGATGTGTCTTGTTACAGAGCGTGTTCTTAACAATGCTAGGATGTGTCTTGTTACAGAGCGTGTTCTTAACAATGCTAGGGTGTGTCTTGTTACAGTGCGTGTTTTAAACAATGCTAGGATGTGTTTTGGGACAGAGCGTGTTCTTAACAATGCTAGGATGAGTCCTGTTACAGTGCGTGTTTTAAACAATGCTAGGATGTGTCTTGTTACAGAGCGTGTTCTTAACAATGCTAGGATAAGTCCTGTTACAGAGCGTGTTTTTAACAATGCTAGGATGTGTCTTGTTACAGAGCGTGTTCTTAACAATGCTAGGATGTGTCTTGTTACAGAGCGTGTTCTTAACAATGCTAGGATGTGTCTTGTTACAGAGCGTGTTCTTAACAATGCTAGGATGTGTCTTGTTACAGAGCGTGTTCTTAACAATGCTAGGGTGTGTCTTGTTACAGTGCGTGTTTTAAACAATGCTAGGATGTGTTTTGGGACAGAGCGTGTTCTTAACAATGCTAGGATGAGTCCTGTTAGAGCGTGTTCTTAACAATGCTAGGATGAGTCCTGTTACAGTGCGTGTTATAAACAATGCTAGGATGTGTCTTGTTACAGTGCGTGTTTTAAACAATGCTAGGATGGGTCTTGTTACAGAGCGTGTTCTTAACAATGCTAGGATGAGTCCTGTTAGAGCGTGTTCTTAACAATGCAAGGATGAGTCTTGTTACAGAGCGCGCTCTATACATTGCTAGGAAGAGTCTTGTTACAGAGCGTGTTTTTAACAATGCTAGGATGAGTCTTGTTATAGTGGACGCTCTATGCAGGTTTAGAATGAGTCTTGGTACAGAGCATTGTGAGGATGAGTATTGTTACAAAGCGTTTTGTATACTGTACTAAGATGAGTCTTGTTTAGAACGTATTGGTTTTAGTGTAGCATGTCTAGCTACTGAAGGTATGAGCTGTGCCTTGTTACAGTGAAAAAGTGATTTGAGGCAATACGTATTGTATACAATGTTGAGTTGCGTGTTCTCTACAGTACTAAGTTTTTAATTTAGTTTATGGTCCTTTAACCTGTTTTGGTCATATTCGTCTTCTCAGGATATGGGAAAACCCCGATAAAATCCTACTCCGGGTAACTTACCGTAAGCGAGATTCGTACTCACGACCTTTTGAATGTGAGGCAGACACGCTACCACCACACTACGCAGGCGGGCTAGTACTGAGTTGTGTCTTGCTACAGAACACTTTTGTGCAGGTAAATGTCAGGTAACTGGGATTTTCGCTTCCACATAATTTCATGGGCTGCCATGTGATTTATGCTCCTCAAGTTTTCCTGATGTTTAATAAAAATAACTTATCTGGGAGTTTTAATTTTAGAAAGACATTTAATGTGCGTGTGTGTGTGAGTGTGTGTGTATTAGTGTTTGTATAAAGTACCCGTCAGCTGTTGTTGTTCTGTGCCTAAAAATGGTACCCACTCCAAAACGGAAGACATTACATTTGCTAAGTTCACGTTTGTGGGACTTAATTGTTGAGGACAGTTAGAGTGACGTGCAATTTCCGTGATTCGCTAAGATAAATCGGGTAATTCTCAACTCATCATTCTCTAGGCTGTTTTGAACACCATTCCACACATCTGATTCTGGACCAAAGCGGAGTGAAGCAATAGGAACGTTGATTCTATCGGCGTCGAAGCATATTTTTGAAAGCACGACACCTGAATGAATCTCAAGCCACGTACCCGCAAATCTAAATATCAAAGAAATGGTATTTTGCCAAGAGAACGTTGATCGAAAATAATGTTGCATGAAGTAATTTGTTCTGGTGTGCCTAAATGTCGCAGTACATTTAAGAAAGGTATTAACATTGCTTCATTTAATCGCTGATAATGATTAGGAAACATAGAAGAAGCTGAGAAAAAGTGAACTTTATTGTATACAAACAAGACTGAGTAATCTAAGGTGTGCATGACTTTAAAGAAAATAGATTACTCTACATCGTTACAGTAGTGTATCGATTTGATGCGCTTATTCTTGATAGTTCTTGTCGGCATTTAACGTTGTGCAAACGTCAAGATAACATGTGACCACAAAGCCATGTTGACTCAAACCCCCTTTTTCTAGTAGTATAGTGTGTGCAGACGCTATAATAACGTCTGACAACAGAGCCATCCTCTCACAGACCACGTTGTGTAGCAGTATAGTGTGAGCAAAGGTCACAATAACTTCTGACAAAAAAGCCAAAGCCATTTCGCAACAGACTCCATCTTCTGGTATTATAGTATGTGCAAACGACACGAATGGCGTCTGAAAACAAAGCGGAATCCGTTTTCTGGTAGTATACTGTGTGCAAACGTTACGATAACGTCTGCCAATAAAGTCATTCTGCTCAGTTTCTGGTAGTATAGAATTTGCAGACGTCACGATAACTTGATGCAATAAAGCCATTCCCACTCATACTCCGGTGTGTTTCACAAACGTCACGATAACGTCTGATAACAAAGCCGTTTTCTAGTAGTATACTCTGTGCAAACGTTACGATAACGTCTATCGATAAAGTCATGCTGCTCAGTTACCGTCTTCTGGTAGTATAGAATTTGCAAACGTCACGATAACGCGTTAAAAGCCATGTCCACTCGGATCCCGTTTTCAAGTAGTATAGTGTGTGCAAACGTGACGATTACTTCTGACAACAAAGGAATTTGGACTCAGACCCGGTTTTATGGTGTACAAACGTCATGGTAATGTCAGACAACAAAGTTATTCCCACTCAGATCCCGTTTTCTAGTAATATAGTGTATCATCTGACAACAAAGTCAATTGGACTCAGACCCGGTTTTCTATTCTATAGGGTGTACAAACTTCACGATAATGTCTGACAAGAAAGCCTTGGTGACTCAGATCCCGTTCTATAGCAGTTTGTAAATGGTACCGTTACGTGTGACAAGAAAATCATGCCCACTCACACCCCATTTTCTAGTAGTATAGTATGTTCAAACGTCACCATAAAGCTTTACAACACAGCCATGCTCACTTAGATCCCGTTTTCTAGTAGCATAGTGTTAGTAAATGGTACCATTACGTGTGACAAGAAAGCCATGCACCCTCACAACCCATTTTGTAGTAATATAGTGTGTCCAAACGTCACCATAAAGCTTTACAACTTGGCCGTGCTCACTCAATTTTAATTGTCTAGTAGTATAGTGTGCGCAAACGTCACGATAACGTCTGACAACAGAGCCATACTCGCTCAGATCCCGTTTTCTAGTAGCATAGTGTGTCCAAACGTACCATAGCGTCTGACAAAAAAGCCAAACTCACTCAGATCCCGTTCTCTAGTAGTATAGTGTGTCCAAACGTCACTATAAGGCTTTACAACAAAACCATGCCCACTCAGACCCCAATTTCTAGTAGTATAGTGTGCGCAAGCTCCACGTTAGCGTCTGACAACAGAGCCATGCCCAAGTAAATCCCGTTTTCTAGTAGTATAGTTCGAGCAAACGTCACAATACCGTCTGACATCAAAGCATGCCCCCTCAGACCCCGGTTTCTAGTACTTTACTCGGTCTAAACGTCACGATATCGTCTGTGAATAAAGAAGCTATGCCCCCTCAGACCCCGGTTTCTAGTACTTTATTCTGTCCAAACGTCACGATAACGTCTCTTAACTAGGGTATGCCCACTCAAACCCATTTTTCTAGTAGTTTACTCTGGCCGAACGTCACGATAACGTCTGTGAACAAAGCTATGCCCACCCAGACCCCGGTTTCTAGTAGTTTACTGTGTCCAAACGTCACGATAATTCTTGACAGCAAAGCCATGCATACTCAGACCCCGATTTCTAGTAGTTTACTGTGTCCAAACGTCACGATAACGCCTGACAGCAAAGCCATGCAGACTCAGTCCCCGGTTTCTAACAGTTTACTCTGACCAAACGTCACGATAACGCCTGACAGAAAAACCATGTATACTCAGACCCCGGTTGCTAGTACTTTACTCTGTCCAAATGTACAATAACGTCTGAACAAAGATATGCCCACTCAGACTCCGGTTTCTAGTAGTTTGCTCTGTCCAAACGTCACGATAAATCCTGTGAACAAAGACATGCCCACTCAAACCCCGGTTTCTAGTAGTGTCCAAACGTCACGATAACGTTGTTAACAAAGGTAGGTCCACTCAGACCCCGCTTTCTAGTAGTTTACTCCGGCCAAACTTCACGATAACGTCTGTGAACAAAGCCATGTCCCCTCAGACCCCGGTTTCTAGTAGTTTACTCTGTCCAAACGTCACAATAACGTCTGTGAACAAAGTCATGCCTACTCAGACCCCGGTTTTTAGTAGTGTTCTTTGTCCAAACGTCACGATAACGTCTGTGAAGAAAGTCAAGCCCCCTCAGACCCCGGTTTCTGGTATTTTACTGTGTCCAAACGTCACGATAACGTCTGTGAAGAAAGTCATGCCCACTCAGACCCCAGTTTCTAGTAGCGTACGCTGTCCAAGCGTCACGATAACGTCTGTGAACAAAGTCTTGCCCACTCAGATCCCGGTTTCTAGCAGTTTGCTCTGTCCAAACGTCACGAGAACGCCTGACAGCAAAGCCACGCATACTCAGACGCCGTCTATAAGTAGTAAAGTGTGTACAAAAGTAACGATAAGGTTTCAGAACAAAGAAACGCCCACTCAGATCCCGTTTTCTTGTAGTATACGTACAAATGTGACGATAAGATCTGACAACAGCGACATCCTGATGCAGATCCCATTTTGTAGTAGTACCAAGTGTGCAAACGTCACGAGAACGCCTGACAACAAAGCCATATTGACTCATACCCCGTTTTTTAGCATTAAGGAATGTGCAAACGTCACGATAACTAGTTACAATTAAGCCATATCCACTCGTACTCCGGTGTCTAGTAGCTTACTATATTTCCAACGTCACGGTAACGTCTGATAACAAAGTCATGCAGACTCAGATCCCGTTTTTTAGTAGTATAATCTGTGCAAACGTTACGATAACGTCTGCCAATAAAGTCATGCTGCTCAGTTACCGCTTTCTAGTAGGATAGATTTGCAAACGTCCCGATAACGAGTTAAAAGCCATGCCCACTCGGATCCCGTTTTCAAATAGTATAGTGTGTGCAAACGTGACAATAACATCAGACAATAAAGGAATTTGGACTCAGACCCGGTTTTATAGTGGTATATAGAGTATAAACTTCATGGTAATGTCCGACAACAATACTATTCCCACTCAGATCCCGTTTTCTAATAATATAGTGTTTGCAAACGGGACGATAATGTCTGACAACAAAGCCAATTAGACTGGGACCAGGTTTTCTATTCTATAGGGAGTACAAACTTCACGGTAATGTCTGACAACAAAGCCACGGTGACTCAGATCCCGTAGCATAGTGTTTGTAAATGGTACTATTACATGTGACAAGAAAGTCATGCCCACTTACATCCCAATTTCTAGTAGTACAGCATGTTCAAACGTCACCGTAAAGCTTAACAAAACATTCATGCCCACTCAGACCCCTTTTTCTAGTAGTATAGTGTGTCCAAACTTCACCATAAAGCTTTACAACACAGCCATACTCAGTCAGAACCCGTTTTCTAGTAGTATAGTGTGCGCAACCGTCATGATAACGTCTGACAACAGAGCCCACTCGGATCCCGGTTTCGAGTAGTGTACTCTGTCCAAACGTCAGGATAACGCCTGACAACAAAGCCATGCATACTAAGACCCCGGTTTCTAGTAGTCTGCTCTGTCCAAACGTCACGATAACGTCTGTGAACAAAGCCATGCCCACTCAGACCCCAGTTTCTAGTAGTGTATCCTGTCCAAACGTCACGATAACGTCTGTGAAAAGTCAGCCCACACAGACCCTGTTTTCTAGTAGGGTACTCTGTCCAAACGTCACGATAACGTCTCTGAAGAAAGCCATGCCCACTCAGACCCCGGTTGCTAGTAGCTGACTCTGTCCAAACGTCGCCATAACGTCTGTGAACAAAGCGTTGCCCACTCAGACTCCGGTGTCTAGGAGTTTACTCTGTCCAAACGATACGATAACGCCTGACAGCAAAGTCATGCATATTTAGACGCCGTTTATAAGTAGTATAGTGTGTGCAAAGGCGACGATAAAGCTTTACAACACAGCCATGCTCTCTCAGATCCCGTTTTCTAGTAGTAGAGTGTGCGCAAACGTCACGATAACGTCTGACGACAGAGCCATATGGACTTAGACTACGTTTGTGGTAGTATACTGTTTGGAAATGCCACAATAACGTAATAACAGGTGACAAACCACGCTCACTAAAACCCCGTTTTCTTGTAGTACCATGTTTACAAACGTCACAAAACATCTAGCAACAAATTGATACCGACTCAGACCACATTTTCTAGTAGAACAGTTGGCGTAAGCATCAAAACAACTTCTGACATCAAGGCCACGCTCGGTCAGACAACGTTTTCTAATAGTATAGGCTATTCAAACCTCAGGATAACGGCTTTCAACAAAGCCGTGCTCACTCAGACAGCGTGTTTTAGTTGTAAAAGTGTGTGCAAACATCACGATAAGGTTCATAAGGTCCACCAACAAAGCCATGCTGAGTCAGAACACGTTTTCTGATTGCATGGCGTGCGCAAACTACAGAATAACGTCTGACAACAAAGCAATGCAGACTCATTCCAGTTTTCCTAGGAGTATAGTATGTGCAACCTAAAGGATAGCACACGACAACAAAGTCTTGCTGTCTCAGACCCCGTTTTCTGATAGTATAAGGTGTACAAACGTCAGAATAGCACCTGCCAACCAAGCCATGCTGACACAGGCCCCGTTATTTGGTAGTAAAATTGTGTGCAAACGACAAGATAATGTCCGTCAACAAAGCCATGCTGATATAGACTACAATTTTAAATTATAATCCTTTTTTTAATTAATCAGTATCTTCCAAAAAGACATTTGTGTATTTATCTGGTATTATTATTTTAAATTTAATATATAACATTAACGTAACTCTTTGACCACATTTAGGCTGTAACATATCAGAGTTTAAATAGTGTAACGCTTATTGTTCTTTAACTCCTCTCAATTTTATAAACTTAATATTCTCTTGAATCTTGTTCATTGAATTCTTGGATGGTTTTGTTATATTTTATTTATATACAAAAATGATTTATTAGAATTAAAACGTTTGTTTTAGGTTTTGAAAACTAATATTACATTGGAGATTCTTTTGAAACACTTTTTAAAAATATTCCAAACCATTATTGTTTGGTTTTTAAAAAATATTTGAAAACGCGCCGCGATTGTTAATATATTTTTAAACAATTAAGCAACAATGCTTTGAAATACTTTTCAAATGAAACCTGAATAAAAACTGAAGGTTAAATAAAACAAACTTTTCTTATAGATGATGAATGTTAAGTTATTTCAATCCTAATGAAACAGTTTTATATATATATATATATATATATATATATATATATATATATAATAAATTGCAACTTTTTAGTTTTATTTTTACAAACGTAATGTATATTTAGTCCATTAAGTAAAGTGAGATTTCCTCCTTACTAGATAATAATGTCAAAATGGTACATTTAAACAACGTAAACCAGTTGCATTAGAAACCAAAGCTAGGGAACTAGGAATTAAAGGTTATTTAAAATTGAGAAAATAACTCGTCAATTTAATTAATAATAATATCGATGATAATAATAATACCAATAGTAGTAATAATAATAGTAATAATTTACGAAATTAAACAGTAGTAGAATTAAAATCTAGAGCGAAGCAATTACGAATAAGAGGTCATTTAAGATCAAGAAAACAGCTGATTGATTCAATGAATACTGATATTAGTACCAATAATGCCAACAATAATAATGTTAATGCACCAAATCCAACATTTTAAAAAATCGGTAATGTACAATATAGTTTACAAGCTAAAAGAGAACAAGGTAAATTTATATATATAAAAAAAAAACAACTAATGTTTGTGATTTTAAAAACACGATCACAAAATATGATAGAATAAAACGAAGAAAAGAAATATTAAAACAAAGAAATAATACAATAAAACTAGACTATTTTCAGAAAAGTTTTAAGGATAATAATCTTATTGATTATGCCTCTAAAAAGCACAATTTAATTGGAAAGCTACTGCATTTCAATCCAGAATACAAACATTTGAAATTAATAATGTACGAAATGTTATTGAACCAGAAACATCTTTCAATCAGATTAAGGACATCTTAATTACTAAAATTAAAAACATGTTAATATCACAAAATTCAACTAAAGTTAATTTGAGTTTTTTTTTTTTTTTTTTGTAATTTTATATATAAAAAAACAACAATTTCATTTTAACACAAAAAATGAGTTGTATGAAGATCAACAGATTTAGAAGAACAGTATCCAAGATCTACAGATAAAATAACAGAAACGTACGAATTTCAAAAATACAATCTATTTGTGCTTTAAATTCAATAAATAATTTATAATCACGTGTTATGCAACAGTATATTAGCACGCTTTGTATGTTATTATTTTAATTATTAATTTGCAAAGGTTTAGCATAGCATAGATATGATATCTGCTTCAGTAGCCAAGACTGGGCAGATTGCGGAACACAAAACATTAGGGTGAGAAGTTGTTGTATAAGCCAAGGCTATTTCTTTTGTCAATCCAGAAACACACACGCTTTTGTAAGAGCAAAATTTTAGTGCATAAGAGGTCTAAGTTACTGGGAGTTTCACAGAGAGAGGTATTTTCCCTAAAAGTTCGTAGTTTGGGATTTTTTCAGTATAAAGAGCGGTCACGCGAGCGTAATGCAATGAACTTCCAAAATTATCCACGTAACAACATTATTTTCGCGCGACTTTCTAACCAATTTGAAATTAGCTCGAAGTTTGGATATTTTTGGCTATAAAAGCAGTGTGTACACAAGAAAAGATGCTGTATGTTGTATATACGGGACTGTATGTACGGGGATGCTGCAGTGTTGGTTTTCGATTATGTGACATTCTTCCGCGAAATAGTGCAGGAACTGATGTAACAGTTTTATATCTCGTAATAGTGAAGTAAGCGGTAAATATCGATGACCCTAGAAATGAGAAACTGTCTAAGCAGAAGAAATAGAGCCAGTCATATGTATATGTTACTAAATCTACAAAAACTATATTTGTAGACACTCGCTGGATTAGTGCCTCAACAAATATCAAGTGTGAATCAACAGCATCAATTCTGAGGAATCCTAAGAGAAGTAATTGTGTTTGTAACTCTACCCAGTGTGATAGACCCTAGTCATTATTTCTCCCCTCAGCGAGAGTCAATCTTGTGTGTTCTACATTGATGAACAGAGCCGGTGCATCATAGAACGTCAAAGAGGTATGTTCACGCTTATTTTAAAGTAGTTCACTGTCACTAATTCAGACCGACTCCTAGGTAGACGAAAGAGTTGGGTAAGTTAATCGACACAATCCTATTTTTGGGTCATAAATTGAATTAAGTAAAAAATAGGATAAGAAAGCTGTAATTAATGTTAAAATAATGATCAAAAGTGTTTTATATATGCAATAAAATCGGCATTACATCAATTTAAGATCATGTAGACAGAGTTAGTAATTTAAAACTATATAGTGAATTTGATACACATTTAAATCAATCATTATTAATGTTATAAACATTTTGTTGATTATCCAAATTATCATACTAAAAATATACAGAAAAATATGTTAATTTGCTTTTAATAAAAATTCAAAATAATTCACACTATTGTTGGATTAAAGATTTATCAAAGCAAATTACTAGTCAAACAAATAAACATTAGAGTAATACATATATATTGTGATGTTTTAAGAAAAATTAAATGATGACAAAATCGATTGTAAAGAACATAAGGAAATCAAAATATATATTCCCATAAAAGGTGAAATTAAATTTAAAGGTTTAATCAATTCATTGGTATAGTTTATGCTGATTTTGAATGTTTATTATCAAATATAAGTACTTGTCAACCTAATCCAGATAAATCATATACTAATGAATGTAAAAAACAAACCAATTTCTTTTAGCTATTATGTAAAATATGATAATCTAGATTATAAATCTCCTGTTGTTTACTTTGGGGAAGATGTACCTGAAAATTTTGTTGAAGTGTTAAAACAAGAATCAAGATAAATGAAAACATGCAATAAACAAATTAGATCAATAATCACTGAAGAAAATAAAATCAATAATAAAAATTAAAAAATGTCATATTTGTGATGAACCATTTAGTGTTGATAAGAAAAAAAATAAGAGATCATTATCATTTAGCAGGAAAATATACAGGTTCTGCACATGAAAATTGTAATATTAATTATAAAAGTCCACAATTTTATCAATATGTATTCACAATTTAGTTAATTATGATTATATTTGTTTATAAAAGAATTATAAATGTATAAAAATAATATTGTTACAATACCAAGTAATGAAGAAAAATGTATGTCATCTAGTTAAAAAGTGGATGATGGATTAATATTAAGATTTTCAGAAACATTTAAACTTATGGCTTCAAGTCTTAATAAACTATAGTCTAATCTTACGAAAGACACGATTAGAAAAATAGCAAAAAACAATTGGCAGGAACAGCTAAATATTTTAACGATAAAGAAATATATTTAAGGATTAAAAAAATGGCATTCCAAAAGACCAATTTATAAAAAATACACAAAGAAGTATTTAAAGAAGCATCAAAATCGCTTAAAGATGAACAATTAGATTTAACAACTAAAAATGTGATTATCCTTACGAATATATGAATTCTGAAGAAAAAATTAAAAGAATCACAAGTACCCAAAATTAATGTTTTTATTCAAACCTTAATAAATCAGATATTTCTGATGTTGTAATACTGGGAAAGACTTTTGAAAATTTTAGACATTTGTATTAAATACTATATATTAGATCCTTCTTGGTATGTACTGCACTTTGTTTATCTAGCGATGCAATGTTAAAAATGACAAAATGGAATTAGATTTATTAAACGATTATGTTTGAAGAAGGAATTAGAGGTGGAATTTCCCAAAGTATTAAACGACATGTAAAGGCAAATAATAAATATATGGAAAACTATAATTTCAAAGAGGAATCAACTTATTCAGAATATTCTGATACTAATAATTTATATGGGTGACCAGTGTCCCAATGTTTACCAGTTAAAATTTTCGAATGATTATAAATAGGGTTATACACTTAAAGTTGATTTGGAGTATCCAGAAGAATTTCATGATTTGCATAAGGATTTACTACTTGCACCAAGAGGACATAAATTATCAACAACATTAAATAATAAGGGAAAATTGTTTTACCTTATAGAAATCTATAACAATGTTTAAAAAGTGGATTAAAATTAACAAAAATTGCTGGAATTTGAAAAAATACATTGATTTTAATACAAAAATGCGAAAAAGGCCTGCCAAAGGATTTGAAAAAAAATTATAAACTTATGAATAATTCTGTTTTTGGCAAAACAATGGAAATATTTTCTGAAAATTTAGTTGCTGTTCATATGAAGAAAACAAAATTAAATTTTGATAAGCCAATTCATATTAGAATGTCTAGCATAGATGTTTCGAAAATAAAAAATGTACGAGTTTCATTATATTGTAATATTAGCAAAACATGGTGAAAATATGAATTTATGTTATATGAATACCGATTCATTTATATACTACATAAAAACGGAAAATTTTTCTAATGACGTGAAATCGATAAATGAATTTGATACATGTGATTATCCGAAAGATAAGTAAATAAAAAGTTTTAGGGAAATGAAAGATGATAATTGTGGGAAAATGATACAACACGTTAGTTTGAAATTAAATATGTATATAGAGTAAAAGATGAAGAATATAAAAAATCAAAAGGTATTCAAAAGAGCTGTTTAAAATAAAATTACCTTCCATGATTATAAAAAATGCTTAGATGATAAGATAACTCAATATAAAGCAATGCAAGGGGTGGGTTTTCTCCGGATTCTCCGGTTCCCCTGCCATCGCATTCCACCGGTGCTCCATTCCCATTTCATGTATCACCAGTGTTATTGCCTACGGTGCCATAAGTTGTAAAAGTGGGCGTTAAACACTACAAGAAAAACAGAACAATGCATTTAATTAGATCTTATTAACATGTTATATATATTGCTGATGTTATAAAATTGTTTGAAGTTCTAGTGACGATAAAAGAACGGTATTACAATATGAAATTAATACTTTGCCATTTGGACATTATAAGATAAATAAAAATTTAATCAGTTATTTTTTGTATTTTTTCATGGTATGGTAATATGATGTTTTTCCATATATATTTTACAAACAAATGTTCCACAAAAACCCTCAACTTTGTGATAATATCTATCTTTAGTTTTTTGATAATCGAAAGGTTTTTTCTCTTTTTTTGGTTGATCGCATCTATGATTATATTTAGAAGAATTTTTTTACTTCTTTTTTAGAATTTTCACAAGTAAATGTTGTTATGCCACTTACTAATAAGCTCTTTTAAATGTTCTGAATTATATGTTGTATATTATTTTCGTTTATTTGTAATACAAACAATACAACTCGTTTGTGAAGGTATATTATTTTGTTTTAATATGTATTTCGTTAGTATTTTATTTTTCGTTTCTGTAGACAGGACAAATCATTTTATTTCCACTTCCCATTTAGAAAGAAAAAGTTAATAAAAATAAAAAATTGAACTTTAATAATTCTTTTATATATATGGAATAATTTTTAGATCTTAAAAATAACATCTTGTATATAACGATAAACAAGTGTCAGTGATTATTGATGAACGCAATAATATATAGTTTAAATCAAAAGATGTTGCAAAAATGTTAGAATATAAGGATACTAATCAAGCCATTAGATGGTTTGTTCACGAAGATGGTCGTATATTAGAAAATGTAAGGTCCGTTCCCCAGACGGCGCTAACTTGTAATGGAAAACAAACATTATTTGTGAATGATATACTTTCTTCGAAAAAAGAAGCTAAAACATTTTTAAAAAATGGATAACTCACAAAATTGTACCATCAATTCGTAAACACGCTGAATATAAAATAAATGCTAATGTAAAACAACTTTATGAAGCAAAAATTAATAATTTTAAAGATCGGCATAAACTTAAGGGTTATTATATAGAAAAAAAAACAGATCAAAAATTACATATACCTATGGAAACTTTACGTGAGAAGAATGGAAAGGTTACTAGTTCAGTACCGCATATATTTCCTCAATTAGCTGATGAAAATTTAAGAGCTGCTCTTGGCGTTTTAAAATTGAGTAATTATAATTTTGCATTAATTGTTTTTTCACATAAACCGTGTGTAGGACAGGAGTTGGATAGGCAGGGTCAGATTGAAAAATTCTATGCCATAGTCGGGATTTGAACCACGGATCTCCCGATTAATCCAATACCAATTGACCATGATAGTTGGCTATACTATGAATCCTAGGACTTAAGTTCTTATATCATGGTAAGTCGCCATAGGGATTGTCATCTCAAAATAATTTGAGAACACCTTGTGGTTTACCGGGAAACATACGAGTCAGTGGAGGAATTCAATGCTATGCCGGTATGTTGCCATCGCTGCTCAGTGGTAGAGCAACCGGCTGAGTTCTGGAGATCCGTGGTTCAAGTCCCGGCTATGGCATTGAATTGTTCAGTCTGACTCTATCTACCCAGTTATAATTTTGTTTATGATTACTGCATTATTAGGACACTATTTAAATAAAAGCACATAAATATGAATAGGCATCCAAATTGTGAACAACTTGTTGAATTAATTATGTACCTAATTCAATGATTCTTTTTCTCCAAATAATGAAAGAAAGATTCTATATTTTCACCACCGAAGTTATTTATATATTTATAATACTTATTCACGAAAAGAATTATATGATATAATTAATCTTAGTAATATTTCTTAAAAAATAAAAGTGAATTTCCAACTGATTTTTTCATATTTTAAATTAATACAACATTCATAACGATTTTATATTCATGTAATAAAGAAAAAATTAAAACTATCTATTCAAATAATTCTGATATAAGGTCTTTCTTATTAACTTTTATTTGAATATCAGGATATACCTTGTTTTCTTTAACAAAACAAAGAGCGTAATGAATATTATTTCCAATACCAAATAATTTTAAATTTTCAATGACTTACTCTACTTATATAAAAAATTGTTCAAAGAAAAATATATTTATTGTGAAACTGAAAAAGTTAAATTAATAGTTTTAAATAACAATAGTATTTTTATTAATCCAACTGTTAGGGGAGTTATCAAATCCTAGGCATTTGACGTAGACTTGTTCTCCCTTTTTACGTATCTTTTTTCAGCTAAAGATGCATCAGGGAATTTTGTTTTCTGCATTTCTTGCTCATAGAATGTGCCTAAGATTTGCCCACCTTTAGAACCTTTAAGGTGATAATACGGTGTGTTACCTTTAAATACCTTATCAACTGTAATTACGTCTGTAGACCAATTAGCTGTACAACCGTTTTAAAAATGCCTTTAATTTTACTAACACGAACTTTTTCGCCTACTTTGTATTTTTTTATGTTTAATTATATACGAACGATATACATGGTAACAGATAGCCTCTTGATTTTTTTTGAGTTAACTTCAACTTGGTTCACTTCGATATTGGTATGATATGTATTATTGTACGTATTAAATGATTTTGTAATGTTTGAAAACATTTGCAATATCTCTGCCAGGTTTGTTCTTAAATGGCTTACCGAAACTTTGTTTAGAAAACACATCTATATGGTTATTATAAATTTATATCCCTTATTTATTTTAGAAACGTCTTTAAGGCTACCAGAGTCCATTTTTACCTAATAAGATGCCATAAATCAATACCATGTGTTATAACTTTTCGTGTTTCATAATTTTTTCTGGCTGGTTTATGTAAGTCAGATAATATTTGAAATATTTCAAAATTTAACACTTTAATACTTTAACACCTTGTCCAATTATGTTTTCTTAAACATCGATTTCTTGGATGCACATATAGCACATATGGATAATATATAGTTTTCCTCTTTCTTGTATCCTATTAACAGGGTTAGTGTAGTCATTTATTACATTAAAATTTCCCAAAATGATACTAAGCTTCAGGGTTGGCGAATATTAAAGGAATGAATAAACCATAAAAACTTTTGAGCCGTAACGGCCCCTGACAATAATTAAACAATTAATCTGTATTCTTGCGTTTTCTACCAAATGCTCTGATAAGTATTCCTGTTAGTTAATATGATTCATTCAAGAATGCTGTAATGGTAGTTTTCCAATCCTTTTATAGGATAAACATTACGAATCTAAACTGTAAAACATACAGATTTAAGAAAAATGGTATTCCGGTTGAATAATGAGTAATACATCACCAATAGGAAAAAATCGCGCTCCAGAATCTGGAGATTCTACAAAGTATAAGTAATCATTAGGTTGAACAGTAAATGGTACAGTTAAATTGGGTCCATTTCTGCTTTTTCTAATCGCATAGTTTTCTTTACTTTTGGAATCCACTTGAACTACTTAAAAATGATTAAATATTAAATAAAAGTCCAAAACGTTAATCTGCAAAACATTATCCTCTGGCACTCCAAACAAAAATGTTATGCTGGCTACATTTTCTTCAAGATGATTAAGGTTTACTGTATCATATTGATCCACAGGTAAATGAACATTCATCAGTCGTTGACCTTCAAAACCGTAATCATTAGTAGTTCTCTTTGGCCTGGATAAGATTTTCACTTCTTCAATTGCTTTATCCAACTATCCTTTGGTCGCAGCATCATACTGACCTGCGTCATTCTTAATGTTGACTATTCTTCGGTTCTTTAATGATACGTAATTTTTGTTACGTTGAACATATTATTTCACGTTTTCGCAAATTCATTGTGAATATTTCATGGTTTAACTTTTATTCGGATTACTACTTCCTGTTTTGTTTTCTAGCCGATTCAATTCTTTAGGTACTTCTTCCTTTGTTTTAGTTTCTAAGCTATATATTTCGGCTTTCATCTCTACAAGCTTACCCTGCAAGTATTTGATCTTATCCTCATCCGTTTTCATATTTATTATTTCTTCCACGGTTGCCTTAACGGCAGTTTTTAAAGTGCTATCTAAACGCTTTAATTTCTCTAATAACGTATTCATTGCAATGTTTTCAGTTTTGTATTTTGATTAAGTATACCCAGAATATCAGCTTTATCTTCTGCTATTTTTATATTACCATTTTTAAGTTCAGTCAGCAAATCACGTTTGGGTGTGTCTGTATTAAGGTCAATATTCGCTATGGGTGGATTCCCATAAATGTTAATTCCCACTTATATAGATTTAAAATAAGGTATCAATAGGTTGGAGTATGCTTTTAATAGACTTTGAATAACCGGAAAGGAATCGCAAGTTGTTTGTGATGTCTGTTGTGCTGCATCTGCTCTAAGAAATTTTAAATAATTCCAATAGGTTCCTATACTGGAATTGTCTTCAAAATTAACAACTCCGCATTCTATATCTTTTGGTTTCGATGGAAGTGCATCTGACATGAACACAGCTCTAAAATGTTTGATGCCTATTTTTAGACATAATTCATAATGTCTATATTACTTAAAGGCGTTACATCATATTCCTCGTTATTTTTTTTTTCAATACATATTCCCGAACCAGCTTTAGCTTCCATAGTTAAATTATGTTATTTTTTATCCTCAAGTTCCTTTTCATTTTTCTTATCAAGAACGGTTTAAGCAACGGCAGCACTTCCATCCACAAGAGATCCTATTGCTTTTAAAGCACCAATAAGCAAAGATATCGTAAATATGAAACCTTCATATCTTATTTGAAGTGAACCACCTTATTTTGCTTGTTTAAACGTATTAACTGCTTTGTTAACTTCTCTCAATGCCACGCCGTTTCCTACTTTAATAGTTTAGGTTTTTTGTCTTAAACGAGTTCTTACAAACTTGCATATTAGGGAATAATGGATACACCATAGTGAACACCATTTTATTTTTTGAAACTTCTGAGAAGTTGTTCTATGATAAGTAATGCGGTAATAACATTTATTAAAGAAAAATATTTATTTCTTATAAACAAATGGGTATTCATATTTTTCGTACAATAATTCCAAACCCTCATTTGTGTTTTGTACACATTCGTCCTCTAACTAATGCAGCATCAACTTTATAATTTGATAGCGTATCAGGATAGTTTTGAGTCGTTTAGCTGCTAATTGTAATTCCTTATCTGCTAAATGTCTTGATTTTAAATCTTTATAAAATATATCACAATTCAAACATGCGCCATCCAAATTATTGATTGGTTCTTCGCCTCTTACTGATCGTTCATCTAGTTTACTCCCAAGTCCGCAAAAAATTATACTTTTTTTCCTCTTGTAAAGCTATACGTATGCATTCCTGGCATTATTCCCGAATTCAAAACTTCAGTAAAAAAACCTGAACTTGCCACCTAAAATATTTTTTGGTATACATGCAGTATCAATTTTATATAATTGATCAAGTAACAAGTCATAAACACTGGCGATTTCATTCTTTATTTCTGGACTGGGATTTCCGGATTTCTATGCTACTTCAAGAATACCAATACGGTTTAAAAGTTGACCGATGTTATCCAATAATATTCTATTTGTTTTCCATTGTCAGTTTCAATTACTCCTTTACCGACTCTAGAAGAAGACAAATATGAGAGAGAGATCTAGATCTAAGTCTTCCAGTAAGTTTTCCCCTCATTGGTTTAATGTATATATTATACTCTTATCTCTGCTAAATTTTGGTCTTCCAGTTGATGAATCATTATTTGGATGAATGACATTGGACTTTTTAGGTATTTCTTCATAGTTTAAATAGTCGTCAGCTCTAACTACATCATCTGGATTTTTTTTTTTTTTTTTTTTTTTTGGTAAGCAAAGTAAGCAGACCGTCAGTTTTTCCTTCGATAATATCTCCATTTTGTATTATTTCTGAAGTTCCAATGTATCACTTTGTTCCTACAGCTCTAATTTCGAAAACTAGTTTACTGATTTTTCATATAGGTACCTTCCTAATTTTTGTCCTATATGAATATTACTAGTCTGTAATAGCTTGTGGTTGAAAAACTTCATTTTGTTCTTGTAATGATGTATTCTTTGCAAGTAGAAATAATTCACCAATAATGCTTTTATTTTGTTCGAATAACGTGTTTAATTCATTCATGTTTTCTGTGATGGCATCTATAAGTGGTTGATCTTTTCTCTTATTTAATTCATATTGCATTCTGGTTTGTCTTTTCCATTGTTTAAACTGTTTTTTAATTCTTGTATTGATTTTAAACGCTCTTTTGGGTCTTTTGGTAATTGATTCATTTACAATATAAAAATATATAACTTTCACGTTTTACGTTACGTTTCACGTTTGTTTTTATGTTAGCATTTACGTTAATTTTATAAAAAATTGTATTTGTTTTCGATATTTTCCATCATTGGGTTTTCTTGCCATATCGATAGTAATAAAGCCAAAGTAATGCTGCCAACACATGTTGCACAGCTCTTTAAATTTATCAAAATGCATATTTGCTCTAACAGACTCATTGTAAGCATATTTAAGACTATTATTGACATCGATAAGGTCAGATTGAAAAACTCTAAGCCATAGCCGGAATCTGAACGACGGATATCCCGGTCTCTAGCCGGTGGTATTGAATTTTTCAATCTGACTCTACCTACCCAACTCTTGTGCTACACACGGCTTATGTGTAAAAACAATTAAACTTATCATAGTCATGTTTATATAAGCACTCACAATTTGAATAATTTCGAATTAGTTGTTTTGGAATTTTACTAAAAGTTTGACCTAAGCAAATTAAGGTAATTCCATTATGATTACCTCTAAAATATGTTTCTCTTACTACATCTTGGTTTTCTAAAATCCACTCATCTATAACAAGGAAAGAATTATCTTTCATTTGGTTTAATGATAATGTATCCGCTTCTTTATTTATAAACGTTGCCAAACAGTTTACTATTTCCTGTTCGATATCGTTAAATATTTGCTGTAATTGTTCGTATTTCTTTTGATATCAAGTCTTACATAAAATGTAATAATGATATTCTTTTACCCAACCTTTTTTAAGAATAAAATTGTCATTGGTTAGAATTGTTTTCCACATCCTGAAGCTCCTACTATTAATCCTCTAATATTTGCAGTTATTATAGATTCTTCATATTCATCTTATGGATAAGTCTTATTTCCCAATCAGTTTTCATTTATGAAATATTTTCTCACAATAAATGTACTTTGCACTAGAAGGAACTACACCCAGTTACATTTGCGACTTTCTAAACCTGTTACAAAATAGATGATGAGCGTATTTCCTAACAGCAAATGTTAACGAGTGTGTCTTTGAGAATATATTTGAAAAAGGTCAACTTGTGTTCAGCAACTTGTTTGGAAAATTAACTCAAATACAAATATTGGAAATAAAGTCAAAGTTGTGGATAGAATGACAATTACTAATAAAGGAAAACAAGATTTAGATTTCACAAATTTTGGAAAGATATTAGGATTTTCTAAGCATCGTGTTATTAAACCTGGCGAAAAACACAGGTCATGACTCACCTAATTTTATACCTTTTAACAGGATTAACATTGAATGTAATTTAGTTTCAAATGCGAGATTCATTACGAAATAAGAAATCCCCAGCATCAAGAAAGTGATGTTGCAAGCTTTAAACCTAATGTGCCGTTTAAAGGTCATATCATTTACGAACCAGGGAATCCTTATGAGTTATGAATGCATCACCTTGATTCAGTCTGTTACGGATGAAAACGGAAATCTTATAGATTTTGGTGGTTCTACAATGGAAATCATTCTACAAATCCATTAATTGTTTTTATTATTAAATGGACATCAAAAGCATCGAACAATATCAAAGGAGATCATTTGAGTTGAACGATTCTACCAGATATAATTTGAACAAATCACTCAGCAATTTAGATACAGAACTTAATATTGCTGGTACTTATTTTCCAAGTTGAGAAATTGTTTATATGCAATTGAACCACGAGGGAAGACTGCAAATGATGATTTTAATAAGGTTGAGAATATCAAACTTTTAAACAAACAGATATGCTCATATATAGAGATGCTGATTTTATTAATGATAAAAACTTTAATTATGAGTCAGGACGTATTTATGCAGTATCAGACCCACTAAAATATATATTTAGTTTCTTTAGATACATTAAGCAACCGTTATGCAATTTAGGATTAACTTTTTCATTTGAGAGAGCGCTACTAATGATTCTTGTTTTTACCGATGGGATACTTTGAAAGCAAATGGAACAGTTGATAAAGCAGCGCCACATGAGGCTACAGCTATCATAAAAGAGTTTAAAATCAATTTCGAATCATAGGATATGAAGCAGATTACGCATTAATTGAAGAAGAGAAACTACTAAAAAATCCACATTTTAAATTCAATTTTTTCGTTTGGGAGTTATGAAAGAACATAATTTTACCGGAAATAGCATAAACATCAGTGTTACAAAATCTTTCAATACTTTAGAAAATAGACACAAGTGAATATGGTCATTGTCAGCTTGAGAATCGGTCATTTAAAATTCGAGAAATGAGGAATTTCAGATAGGAGGGCAAACATTGAAAATCATGGATCATTCTTACCACGTTGCATATGATGCTTATGTTTCATTAGCTGAAAATGGACAGGAAACAATTATGTTAGATGGGATGTTGACGAGTTTACTATTGAGCAGTTTGTGGCAGCAATGGATGTGACGATTAGAAAGAAAATCATATACGGATAAAAATCAACTTACAAATAGTTAAGAGTTTAGCACTAATGTTACAGCTAACAGTCGTCTATGTTGTTATGTGTGGCGAAAAACCCATCACTATTGATCTAAGTTTAAAAAACATACGGAAGAAATTTAAATATATTAAATGATAATCCGTATAATTACCATTTGATTATATTATATATAAGAGTGGAATATGTTCTCTGTATATTATAACGTTACTCCATCCGAACTGTTTCAGATCTCCCCGCACTACCCCTTAATGCCCTTCCTTTCGGGTACCTGTTAGGTTTACACGGTTTTCAGCGTGGTCAGTAACTATAATATCCGGTGAATGCGGATGTTCTAGGTAACACTTGGCAAACTTGTCCAAAAAGATTTGCGATTTCGGAATGAGTAACGTAGAAATAATACGCGTATGGCCCGACTTGCATATTGGATCATCGCAATCGAAATTACACCACTCAGTTCAACTGCTACCCTCAAGAAGTATTCTTCAACAGACGTCTGAAAATCGCTTCTTCTATGTTACAGAACTTTTTCATTTTTCTCCTGTGAATTTAAGCATTGTAATAAGTTTCTAAGCTTTGTGTATTTCCAACCGCAATGCAACAACATTTATTATATTCCTTCAGAACTCATAAAATTGAGAATATAAAAATATTAAACCTTCTTTATGGACATAGATGGCAGCCGCTGCTGTGTAATGCCACTGAAACAATAATCACGCCCAGTGGGTGTCCATATTTTCGTCACTTACCAAACTCCGCCTGATCTTACAAGCTGGCAGGCAGTTGGGCGGTGCTATGTGATACTGACGGATGATGTCAACTCCTTCAGTCGTTCAAACTGGCGAGATAAATTGCTAATAAAATAATATTTATATGGGTGAAAATTATATAACTTAAGTGTAACATTTTTGATATACCGAGCCAGTACACGTCGTATTCAAACACGTTATGTTTAAGACAATTTTCTGAGTAGAATTGCTAATAAAATATTCTCAAAATGGTTGAAATTTGTATAACTAAAATGTAAAATGTTTGAATAAAGTGTCTATTTATATCCTGAGCATAAACTCTCAACCTACACCTATTTACAAAAAACTACGCGGACTCGGGCCCTCTTTTTGTAGTAGTATACTGTGTACAAACGTCACGATAACTTCTGACAACAAAGCCACGCCGAATCACACGTCGTTTTCTAGTTGTATAAGTGTGCTAACGTCACGATAACATCTAACAACAAAACCATACAAACCCAGATCCCGTTTTCTAGTAGTATAGTGTGTGTGTGTGTGTGTGCACCTAACGACAACAACGCCATGATAACATCTAAATACAAACCGATGCCGATTCAGGCCCAGTTTTCTAGTAGTATAGTGTGCAAACGTCACGATAATGTCTGACAGCCATGCCGATTCAGGCCCAGTTTTCTAGTAGTATAGTGTACACAAACGTCACGATAATGTCTGACAGCCATGCCGATTCAGGCCCAGTTTTCTAGTAGTATAGTGTGCACAAACGTCACGATAATGTCTGACAGCCATGCCGATTCAGGCCCAGTTCTCTAGTAGTATAGTGTGCACAAACGTCACGATAATGTCTGACAGCCATGCCGATTCAGGCCCAGTTTTCTAGTAGTATAGTGTGCAAACGTCACGATAATGTCTGACAGCCATGCCGATTCAGGCCCAGTTTTCTAGTAGTATAGTGTACACAAACGTCACGATAATGTCTGACAGCCATGCCGATTCAGGCCCAGTTTTCTAGTAGTATAGTGTGCACAAACGTCACGATAATGTCTGACAGCCATGCCGATTCAGGCCCAGTTTTCTAGTAGTATAGTGTGCACAAACGTCACGATAATGTCTGACAGCCATGCCGATTCAGGCCCAGTTTTCTAGTAGTATAGTGTGTGCAAACGTCACGATAATGTCTGACAGCCATGCCGATTCAGGCCCAGTTTTCTAGTAGTATAGTGTGCACAAACGTCACGATAATGTCTGACAGCCATGCCGATTCAGGCCCAGTTTTCTAGTAGTATAGTGTGCAAACGTCACGATAATGTCTGACAGCCATGCCGATTCAGGCCCAGTTTTCTAGTAGTATAGTGTACACAAACGTCACGATAATGTCTGACAGCCATGCTGATCCAGGCCCAGTTTTCTAATAGTATAGTGTGTGCAAACGTCACGATAATGTCTGACAGCCATGCCGATCCAGGCCCAGTTTTCTAGTAGTATAGTGTGTGCAAAGGTCACGATAATGTCTGACAGCCATGCCGATTCAGGCCCAGTTTTCTAGTAGTATAGTGTGTGCAAACGTCACGATAATGTCTGACAGCCATGCCGATTCAGGCCCAGTTTTCTAGTAGTATAGTGTGTGCAAACGTCACGATAATGTCTGACAGCCATGCCGATTCAGGCCCAGTTTTCTAGTAGTATAGTGTGTGCAAACGTCACGATAATGTCTGACAGCCATGCCGATTCAGGCCCAGTTTTCTAGTGGTATAGTGTGTGCAAACGTCACGATAATATCTGACAGCTATGCCGATTCAGGCCCAGTTTTCTAGTAGTATAGTGTGCACAAACGTCACGATAATGTCTGACAGCCATGCTGATTCAGGCCCAGTTCTCTAGTAGTATAGTGTGGGCAAACGTCACGATAATGTGTGACAGCCATGCCGATTCAGGCCCAGTTCTCTAGTAGTATAGTGTGCACAAACGTCACGATAATGTCTGACAGCCATACCGATTCAGGCCCAGTTTTCTAGTAGTATAGTGTGCACAAACGTCACGATAATGTCTGACAGCCATGCCGATTCAGGCCCAGCTTTCTAGTAGTATAGTGTGTGCAAAGGTCACGATAATGTCTGACAGCCATGCCGATTCAGGCCCAGTTTTCTAGTAGTATAGTGTGTGCAAAGGTCACGATAATGTCTGACAGCCATGCCGATTCAGGCCCAGTTTTCTAGTAGTATAGTGTGCACAAACGTCACGATAATGTCTGACAGCCATGCCGATTCAGGCCCAGTTTTCTAGTAGTATAGTGTGGGCAAACGTCACGATAATGTGTGACAGCCATGCCGATTCAGGCCCAGTTTTCTTGTAGTATAGTGTGCACAAACGTCACGATAATGTCTGACAGCCATGCCGATTCAGGCCCAGTTTTCTAGTAGTATAGTGTGCACAAACGTCACGATAATGTGTGACAGCCATGCCGATTCAGGCCCAGTTATCTAATAGTATAGTGTGCACAAACGTCACGATAATGTCTGACAGCCATGCCGATTCAGGCCCAGTTTTCTAGTAGTATAGTGTGCACAAACGTCACGATAATGTCTGACAGCCATGCCGATTCAGGCCCAGTTTTCTAGTAGTATAGTGTGTGCAAAGGTCACGATAATATCTGACAGCCATGCCGATTCAGGCCCAGTTTTCTAGTAGTATAGTGTGTGCAAACGTCACGATAATGTCTGACACCCATGCCGATTCAGGCCCAGTTTTCTAGTAGTATAGTGTGTGCAAACGTCACGATAATTTCTGACAGCCATGCCGATTCAGGCCCAGTTTTCTAGTAGTATAGTGTACACAAACGTCACGATAATGTCTGACAGCCATGCTGATCCAGGCCCAGTTTTCTAATAGTATAGTGTGTGCAAACGTCACGATAATGTCTGACAGCCATGCCGATCCAGGCCCAGTTTTCTAGTAGTATAGTGTGTGCAAAGGTCACGATAATGTCTGACAGCCATGCCGATTCAGGCCCAGTTTTCTAGTAGTATAGTGTGTGCAAACGTCACGATAATGTCTGACAGCCATGCCGATTCAGGCCCAGTTTTCTAGTAGTATAGTGTGTGCAAACGTCACGATAATATCTGACAGCTATGCCGATTCAGGCCCAGTTTTCTAGTAGTATAGTGTGCACAAACGTCACGATAATGTCTGACAGCCATGCCGATTCAGGCCCAGTTCTCTAGTAGTATAGTGTGGGCAAACGTCACGATAATGTGTGACAGCCATGCCGATTCAGGCCCAGTTCTCTAGTAGTATAGTGTGCACAAACGTCACGATAATGTTTGTCATAAAAGGCATGAAAACTCGCACCCTTTTTAAATGTTGTATAATGTGTGCAAAGTTGTTTACAGTTTGAGAATACAATTTTATAAAAGACCCATTTTGCCGCAAATCTGTGAAGTGCTTTCATAGGGAACCCTTGGAATCTTTCAAGAGGTTTTTTTGTTTTACAGGTAGGGATGAGTTATACCTGGTACTATATAGGAGTAGAATAAATTTGAAATCTAAAATAAGAACTGAAGCTTTCCTGGCGACGTATTAATTCAAAATCGTCATGAACATTACAAGTTATCACAAGGTTTTAAGGAAGGCGAATGAATTAATGGGTATAAGAGATATATAATAAATTAATTGACAGAGATTGGTTCTTCTTCCTCAATTTTGTGGAAGGAGTTTGGAATAATGGCACCCATAGATTCACTCGAAAGGTTTCTGCATTTAAAGGCAAATTTTTGAATAAATTGGGGATTGACGAAATTGTAAATTAACAAGGGCACACAGTTCAGTATCTACCCCTCGACTATTCCATTTTAACGCCATAATCTCATGTAGGCATATGCCGAATTCAAGGGAAAAATTGCTAGGTTACGCCTTTGCGTTAATTAAAGGAGTTACAGGTCGCATTATTTGGCACCTACTTTCTATGCTTCATCTTTTTCTTTGACCATTTATTGCTACAATGCTTTGAGTACGAAGTGTACATGCTGGCAAGGTTTCAACGGTAGTTGAGTGGCAGCTTTCTAGTGCGTGGTTCATGAGTGTAGATACAGTGTGTCGTGTCTGTAACTTTTAAGTATTTGAATCGACATCTTCCAATGTTACAGCTTATAACCTAAACTCAGAATTTATGGATAATTAGCTCGTTGAGCACTAAACCAAAATACGTTTTGCGATTGATACTGAAAATTTAATAAAACTACCAGCTTTATGATATGTAAACACAAACATACCACATAGTGAGACAGCTCTAACTCCAAAAGTTTAACACGATTCACAAAGTGTTAAAAATGCCCAATATTGTGTAAACATAACACCTAGGCCCCCATCTCCCAGGATCATAGTGTTCTTTTTTTGTGTCCAAAAGCCTTAACCTAGCAACAACGTACTTTATATCTCCAACCATATAATATCTGCAAAACGGTGTTGGGAGAGCGAGGAATGATTTTAAAGCCCTGTATGAAGTCTCATTGTTACTACAAGGCAAAGCGACGAGGTGTGTTGACCTTGACTGTCACGGTGCTCCATTCGCTTGAAATCTGGTTGCTCCAACAGGGAAATACTAGCAACTCAGCGTGCAGTAAGTAGTGTAGCACAAACAGAGCACTTTAGAGCCGTGTGTATCTTGATATGAAACATTATATGATTAATGATGCACTGCTGTAATTATACAGTACATAGTTGGAAAAGAAAAAGCTAAAGATATTGTGCGCATTCTGTATATATGTAAAATTTTATAGTAAGTAATGCGTTACCTCTTCTATTTCCTTCACGGAAAAAGTATGTTTTGCTACATGCATATTACTTTCCTTATCCTCTCGCTTAGATATTATCGGGCATGCAATTTATTTTCACGAAATCCTATATTCCTCCCTTGAATTTTAATGAAGATAACATTAATAGCTACAGTGCACATTTAGTTATACATACAAAGGGAATAGCGACATTTAGATGTCTTAGATATGGACGCCTAATGCTGATCTTCAAATTACGTCGTCTTTCCATGGCATCGAGAGAAACAGCTGACTGTCGACTGGCATTTAAAATAATGAAAACTTGTTGAATAATGCGAAATATTATTATGGATATCTTGGAATTGCCTGATGCCAAAAGATAAATACAATAAAATGAATTGTGTGTTGCGAAGGGAGCCACAATCTTTGTGTATTACGTTTTCGTCCGTCGCTTCAAGTTTAACAATTTTAGAAGTTCGTGTAAATGTCCTTGTGGGACAACCCATTGCCAAAAATACATTTTATTTATCGTGTAAATATCTTAAAGTTTGGTATTTTATAAAATCGTTTGCCATTTTCTTCCGAATATAAAACAAAAAAATCTAAAAATGCTCAATGAAATTGAATTTTATTTCAGAACACTCCATAACTGCTGAGACTTTCAGCGTCCTATTATACATTGAGCGTGAAAGACCGCTTAAAATTGCTCAGTGGCCTCTGTGTCAGGCTTCCTGTTTTTTACGTGCTGTAAAACATCGGCTATGCTTTTTTTCCGCAGGAAGGAATGCTAAAGATTTTACGCCCGAAAAAGCTCAATCGCCCTCCCCCGGGTTTGAATCTTTGACCTGGAAACCAGAGGCTGACCTGTTACCCTTAGACCTCTGAGGGTGATAAGTACTCAATGTAAAGGGTAGTTGGGGTACGAGAATACTCTTGAAAATCATCGTGTCCACATTGGGTATGTACTGCATTTAAATACCAAGTTTGGTATTGATCCGAATTTCATTTTTCAGTCATATTGTTCATAGACAGAAGCATACGGGCCTTTTTATGGAAAAGCATAGTTTTAAAATTCAGGAGCCCAAAACGTGTATATCCAAGGAATCTTGGTATTGAATTTTTGGAAGGAAGGGAATTATCTGCTTTGCCTAACATGAAGATGGTGGAGAAACTGGAAAGAGAAAAAGAAAATAAACTAAGTTACTAATATTAACAATTTGTATGTTTGAGGTTGTGCAGGTATATAAAGTGCGGGCAATCTGTACTGTGATTTATTGAAGTAGCAAGCTTCATGCCAGTTTCCTCAGCACTATCATCGGTATCTATTACCTCAGCACACTTATTGACATACACCATCTATTGCGCCTGCTTTGTTATATGTTTGCAGTGCATGACGTAAACATGTTGCCGCTTTGTGGTTATTGTGCCCTGCTTACATCTAATAGACAATTTTCTTGATAAATTCCCGTGGAATAAGCCATATTATTTGGAAAAACAACTAATCCGTTTTTGCGAAAACCCCTGATCACAGAACAAAATGCAATTTGTTGGTAATACCTGCATGAAATTAGATGGAATGTAAGAAGTTCCCTTTCGCCCTGTATATTAAAGAATATTCAAGGAACCTGAGTCATTGTTTAGCGCATGTGAGGTTTTTCCAGGTATAAGTGACCACAGCTGTGTACAATTAGACATAAACTGGAAGGTGCGAAACCGGTTTGAAGGAGAGGAAATTATTAGTTTTAACTTCTGCAGAGCAGACGTATATGGAATTCAGGCTTTTCTGAAAAAGCAATTTTGCCTGTTTGTAAAATCTGCAACAAATGTAGATGCAGCATGGGATATTTTCAAAATACTTATTTTGGAATCAATAAAGAAATACGTTCCATACATAGTTACCAAAAAAAAATAATGATCCAAAATATTATACAGGATCCATCAGAATACTTAAACGAAAGTCTAGGCGCGCGTTTCATAAACGGAAGAAGTCAGATTGGCATTTTAACAAATATAAAGAATTAGCTAAACAATTGAAAGACGAAACGTTGCAAGCCCAGGAGCGGTTCTTAGAACAAATTCTTAGCGGGACCAATAATAGTTGGAAATCTTTTTACAATTACGTAAGTAGACGCAGGGGAAATAAACTTGGCATACCAGAACTCAAGGAAAATGGAATTGCCATATTGAACGATAAGGAAAAAGCGAACGCATTAAATTCACATTTTGTGTCTGTTTTTAACAAAACGGATTATAATTGTAAATTGGAAATTGAGGATAGTGGAAATTCCGTTTTTCAAATAATGGCATCCAAATTGCGCAGAAGGATCAGAATGTTGCAAAATCGAAAGTCTAGGGGGCCTGATAATATACCGACCGAAATACTAAAAGTGGGAGGGGAATCCATTATTCCGTACCAAATGCTTTTATTTAATATGTCAATAAATAACTGTGCCTTACCGGAATACTGGAAAACCGCGATTGTAGTTCCAATTCATAAAGGGGGAAATAAAACAGAACTAAATAATTATCGACCAGTCAGCCTAACTTCATTAGTGTGCAAATTGATGGAACATTTAATTGTGGAATATATACGGGAGGAATTAGAAAACAAAAAGTGGTGCAATAAAGCGCAACATGGGTTTAGACCTGGATACTCGTGTGAAAGCCAGATAACGTCATTATTTCAAAATTTAGCAGAGGAGGTGGATGCAGGGGGAAGAACAGATGCAGTGGTGATAGATTTTTCCAAAGCTTTTGATGTTGTATCATATAATTTACTTATCCAGAAGCTAACTGCTACAGGAATTGATAAACGCGTAGTTCTATGGGTTAAACATTTTTTGGAAGGAAGATCGCAAAGGGTAAAAGTAGGCAAAGAGCTATCTGAAAGGGGTATGGTAAGCTCGGGAGTACCCCAAGGCTCAGTACTGGGGCCGTTACTTTTTCTTATTTTTGTAAACGACATAACTGTCAATATAAAATGCCAGATAAGGTTGTTTGCAGACGATTGTATTATTTACAATAAAATTGGAAATGTTGAAGACAAGACTGCTGTTCAGGGTGATTTAAATGAAATTAGTGATTGGGCTGCTGCAAATAAAATGAAAATTAACGCTGGCAAAAGTAAGCCAATTGCATTTAATAGATCTAGGGAAAAAATTCTGCAGAACTATCACATGGGTGGGGAAAAAATTCCACAGGTGGACAGCTGCAAATACTTGGGAGTTTACTTGGTGAGTAACGCTGGATGGGACGAGAAGGTAAGTTCTGTATCTAAGAAAGCGTGGAAAACACTGCACTTCTTAATGAGGATTTTAAAAAAGGGGAGTGCAAAGTCCAGGGAAATCGCGTACAAGTCCTTAGTGCGGCCGGTCATAGAATTTGGAGTAACTTGTTGGGACCCGTATAGAGTAAATCAAATTGATTCGTTAGAAAAGATCCAGAAAAGGGCTATAAAATTCATAAAAAGGGTTAAATATTTTGGGCCTACAAACGCTGAGGAGATAAAATGGGAGCCGTTGAAAGTTAGGCGTGAGAAACAGAGGCTGTGCGCTTTATTTAAAGCTTACGCTGGCTTAAACGCATGGGAGGACGTTACTGACAAACTGGAAAACCCAACTTACTATGCACGAAACTATCATCCGTTCAAAATTAAGGGTAGAAGATACAGAACTGATGTGGGAAAGTTCTCCTTTGTAAATAGAACCATAAAAGACTGGAATGAATTGCCTGGAGCAGCCTTTCGGGGTTGTCCCCTGTCTCTGAAGAAATTTAGGAAAAATCTTGATTTTAATGTTGGATCATTTTTGTAAATATTCCTTAAATGAAATGCTTGTGATTTTATATTGAATCTGAATTGAGAGAAAAATTAATGTTTTCATATTTGTGTAAATAACTATTATATCTGGCTTACAAAGCCATAAACTGGCAGCTGTGATTTATTGTTTTTATATATATAAACTCTGCCACCGGGTGATACCCACTTGCAGAGAAATAAATACATACATACATACATACATACATACATACATACATACATACATACATACATACATACATACATACATACATACATACATACATACATACATACATACATACATACATACATACATACATACATACATACATACATACATACATACATACATACATACATACATACATACATACATACATACATACATACATACATACATACATACATACATACATACATACATACATACATACATACATACATACATACATACATACATACATACATACATACATACATACATACATACATACATACATACATACATACATACATACATACATACATACATACATACATACATACATACATACATACATACATACATACATACATACATACATACATACATACATACATACATACATACATACATACATACATACATACATACATACATACATACATACATACATACATACATACATACATACATACATACATACATACATACATACATACATACATACATACATACATACATACATACATACATACATACATACATACATACATACATACATACATACATACACACACATAATGTGACGCTATCTTGAGGTGCAAATTTATGCCAACCTCTTTGAGGTGGTATAAATAAAGACGACAGAGTACTCGAATACATGAGTCAAATGTGTGGAGAAAACAGTAACTGGAATACATTAACAGAGAAAACGAAGAGCGACGGTCAGAATCATCGTTGTTGTTGTTATTATTATTATTATTATTATTATTATTATTATTATTATTATTATTATTATTATTATTATTATTATTATTATTATTATTATTATACAGTGAACACTGCATATTCTGGTGTTTGCATGTGTTTCTTTGGATGTTTCATGTTTTGATTTAGTAAGCACATAGTGCGTAGTAGTAGTAGTAGTAGTGGTGGTAAATGGAGCACTACAAGCTCTCGTGTTTGTATGCTTTTCCTTATGTAGTTTTCATGTTTTGAGTTATTCTGCGCATATGTGTCGTGAGTAATAATATAACAAAATAATAATAATAATAATAATAATAATAATAATAATAATAATAATAATAATACAGTGAAGCACTACGAATAGGTAGTAAGTGAGGCTCTTGAGTCAGACAAATATGTGACAGCAAAGCCTCATATTTGAAAGACGGCAATGTATGATGCGTGAATGCATGAAGAAGCTACACGTGACGGGGCTCCCGAGGTATCGTGCAAAAAGAGAACTTGATGTGATGGATCGAAGCGTCCAGACCGAAGATGCAGGTGAAGAAGGAAAGTTAGTATTACAGTTTATTTCATTGTCAACAAAGAAGAGAATTATTATTATTATTATTATTATTATTATTATTACTACTATTACTATTATTATTATATTATGGTTGTTGTCTTACTGTTTTGCGTCTGTATGTCTCAAGGTCCATTAAGAAATCCGAGAAGAAGAGGAACAATGCAAAATTTGACGCCAGGAAGAAGAGAATGGAAGATGTTATAGTAATCATTTTGGATCCAATCCCAGAAAAGGTGGAGAAAGATGAATCGAAATTTCGTGTTTATGCTGAACGATATCTCCCTACCATCGAGTGAATATTGGATTGCATTACGAACTCCCCTCGCTGTACATCATAACAAAGCAAGACTGCCAGATAGTAATTCAAAACATGGTTGTGCTAAAAACGTATATGAAAGATGGTACGCTTCCAAGAGTGCTGTACAGTAAGAATATAATCTATGCGTATAATGTAATGTTGCAAATAAACAATTTTAATGAAATAGCTTTTGTGAAGACATGTCTAAACGAAAATGTCATAAATCTGGATAGAGCTGCACTAATAGGATTGAAGAGACTAACTCCATATATTGAAAGACATTCATTTCAATTGTATGATGTTCATAAGTCAATGAGTTCATAGGAAGTTGGTAGTAGGAGTGTCAGAAGGGTTAAGGAGATGTATGCTAAACTGAATAAAAGGATAGTATGATTAACATTGTTTTTCTTTATTCATATAAAAATGCATTTTCGTTTCTAAATAACAGATTGAACAATATGAGTTAATGGTTTGTAAGTGAACAATTTGTCATGAATAATTAAACAAAATAATGATATATGCGCGGGAAAGTTTGCTGATGCCTGAACTTCCAATCCGGCACCGGTCACGATCTATTCGGGCTGATGAGAACAGTTGATGACAAATAGAAGTACACATTTTGCGAAATCATTTGTCTTCAAAAGCGGATAATTGTCATTTCCATAATAAGAATATTGAAACTTAGAATAATGATTAAATGAAGATGCGAATCTTGAATGTTCAAAATCCAAATTCCCTTCATGATAGGGATAGCACTTATTGTTGAGATAAACCTTGAGATTGGTGATATTCCAATGATCAAAAAGAGAGCCAATTCAGTCTGTGCACCCATTATGACGAAACCTGATTTTTCAAGTTTGGATGTCCTTGCAACGTTCCATGTGAATGCTTTGTACTGCGGTACAGAAGTTTGGGTGTGAAGGTCTAAGGTTCGAAAGGAAATGTGCACAGGCTGATCCGACTTGACTAGTTTTACGTTTCTCCACCTTCTCGGTATCGGAAAGTCGAAGTACGGACATCATCCATTCGATTCTGGTTAGTTTAATAACTGATAGATCCTTACCCAATATGCAGGTATTAGAATTTGTAGATCTAATGAGAACAAGTTCAAACTTGCTATTAAGAATGAGCTCCTTGTGATCGTCTGCGAAACCTCGAAGCTATCGTTGAATATACAATTCGAAGAGTTCACGGTTTCAACATCATCTGCGGGATAGGCCCAACCGGCGTTCTGTAAGCGATTGGAGTGTTGAGAGAAGCATAGTTGTGTATAGTAGAAGAAATTCCTGGATTCCGCGCTCTGCCTGTAATAATACCATTCATATCCAAGCGAACCTCATCAAACAGAAACGCCTTGGCATTGGTGATCAACTTTGACGATGTGGGTTCTCCATTGGTTTCAGTAAAAGAACCTTCTATGTAGAGAGAACTTCTGCTAGGAAGTGTATACAGATCCTCAGCTGATGTGTTGTAGGGTAGGAACACGTGCTCTTCCTCTTTACTGATCTTATCATCAAACGTTGGAACTCCTGTCACATCTGATACGTCCATTACAGAACCTTGAAGCCCAGTCCCTCTAGGAACATCCGATTGGATGATGTTAGCACGTTGCGTGTCGAAGACAGAGTGGGTCTAAATCTTGAGAGAAGGTTTTTAATTGGTAGTGTTTTTAAAACGTATTCTCATTTCATCGTATGTGCAGTCTCACAGTGATAGCTTCGTTTCTGAAGTCAAGCGTTTCTCCGTTATGGTCCACCACTCGAATGCTGAGCTGTTCCGTGAGATTTGTGTCGATGATTTGTAGATATATAGGACTGGATGGTTCCTGAGAGATGTGTTAGCCAGGAGGAACCGGTGGCAAAAATTCTTAAAGAGAATGGCTGCTCTTACCATTGACGAAGAATCCAGTTGCAAGGCTAGACTGGATGCGTATAATGCTTACTTTAAAGATATTCACGAGTTCGTCAGACTCTTGTCTGTTCATTAGTACGCTTGCCTGTGAAACCGAGAAGAGAACCAACCAATCGAGTAAAATCGATGACATAGGGACACTGGTTCTCTGCCTTCATCGTGTTATTATTAGGTTTTAGAAGAAACTTGTCATCAACATTGAGTCTTTTTTTTTATGAAATTGTTTATACCATCAATTGCCTAACTGTCGGGTGGAATCACAATTGTTTCAAGCCTTCCATCTCGAATGTAATGAAAAAAGATAATGCTCTGATAAACATTAGGTATTGAATAAAATGTCTCGAAATTCAATAAAGCATTCTCGTAAATTCCACTAGGATCCAGATGGAGTGGTGGATTCAGATGAGTAGAGAAGCTAGAATGGGACCCGCTTACAGTGATAGTGTAACTCATTTTGACGGTGCAAACTGATCAATAAAACTGTTTTATAACAGAAACTGCAAGCACAATTGACCACAAATTACAGAATCAAGGTCCTTATACCTGGTTTGTTATACTGAATTTTAACGCCTGAAGGGTATGACGCGATTTCACCTAGAGGTTTCAAATTGCCAAACTATCAAAATAAAAGGCTACATTTTCATCTTTGCGTATAGCAACCCAATGGGTTCCAGGATTATGAGAAATATCCAAGTTAATTACAATTCTCTTTGTGCGTTTAGGTTTCCGAGGTTGTTTGTCGAGAATGTCCACACCTCTAAATTTAGGAATATGTAGACGTCTAGCACACGTTTCGATTTTGATGCTGTTTAAGGCTTTTTCCGGGATATATACAGGCCTCGCCCCAAGTTTTATGGGCGTAGATATAAATCTTTACCCTTTCGCTTCCTGAGCTTCCTTCTAAGACACTTGCCGGCAGCTAAGGCTTCCATGTGTTGATTGTGGCATGCCAGCTCCTTCAACTGTCTCTCCGCAGCATACTTCTTATTAACTGAGGTAGCGATCTGAGCAGCTCGTCCTGCCAAACTACCCGCTGCACCCAGTGCAGCCAACAGAGGTATCAAATGTAAGAAACCTCCCCTCGCAGAAGGCGCGAGTATTCTCCTCTTGCCTGTTGTACGCTTCTTGCGCAAACCAGCACCTACGGTGATCTTCCCCTTCATGAGAACAGTTACAAGTCTAGCAGCAAGCTTTTCACCAAAAGCAGCGTCGGCAGACTCTACCCTATTCCAAGCCTTTTCCACGAGAACCTTGTCAGCCACGTGTCTCGAAGCAGTGTCCTTATTCGTAGCGTAAGTAATATTTTGATCTCGATCCGCTCGGTCCAATTCGTTTATAGGCAATTCTCCTCTTTGCAGACGTTTATGTAGTTTCGTTCCAGGACCACAGAATCTGTAACCCGGCAGATGAGCCTCGAACGGAAGAGAACTAATTAAAGAATCAATAAATCCAGACCCCTGTTGGAAGACTGATCCAGACGCTTCCAGAGCCAATGGTACACTAGGAAATAAAAAATAATAATATTTACCTTATAATCTTGTTCGCGAGATGGAATTAGTGAAGCAAAATGTTCTTTACTCATACAAGTGCTAGATTTTGATAATGATATTCGTGAAGGAAGACACTGATCTGTCTTCCCGAGTAATATCAGAGCTCTCATTCAGGGTAGCTCGAATGCTGGGAAGACAAACGTACTACTCAATCTGTTAATACACGAGAACGGTCTGAGATTTGAGAATCTGTACATTTATTCAAAATCGTTACATCAGTCAAAATACCAATATACGAAGTGTATACGTTTGAGGGTGATAAAAAGGTTATGCAACCCGCCGAAGGAAGAGAAAATTGAGTATTCATCTTCGATAACATCATCAATGAGAAGCAAGGAAAGATAGCATCGTATTATAACATGAGCAGACACCGTAACATTGATGCAGTTTACTTAGCACAGTCGTATGCAAAAGCACCAAAACATTTAATTAGAGACAATGCAAATATGACTGTACTGTTCAGGAAAGATAACCTAAACTTAAAACATATATACGATGATTATGTAAATATGGATATTAATTATACAGAATTCAGGGAGCTGTGGGAGAGCAATGAAGAATTGAACTCGGGACCCTTTGTCGTCATAGCACCTGAATTCCCTTTTAATGAAGGACGATAGAGAAACTGTTTCCATACCTTTATCACAGGGAATAACTAAATGACATTATTCACTTCAACTATGAGTATCGACATGTTCGGATCCAGGAGAATCGCCCCCTGCAGAGTTGTGATTGAGCGCTATATTATAAATCGAGATGGAACGGGAAACTCTCAATTCAGGAAGAAGCCTATGTGCAATGTTCAGGATCCTGAAGAAGAGGATGATGTAACAAATAAACGCTAAGTTGATACGCTTACGACTGTCATCGAGAATCGAGTGCAAACGTTTGCCGAAAAGACTCATATCAGCTTTGCTTAAGAACCATGTGCAAACATCACTTGGTGCACAATACGAGAATTTCATTACATATCTAAGTAAATACGCCTTAAAACGTGATGCAGAATATAAAGTTCTTCTATAAACGACAAGAATGAAGATGGTATTGCCTCCAGTTCAGGATCACGCTGTTCCGAATAAAAAATATATATTAGATTACGTTAAAGCACTGACACCGCTTCACGATTCAAACGGGAACGTATCCTTTCGAAAAAAAAAAAAAAAAAGAAGAAGAAGAAGAATAAAGCAGATAGCAGATTCCGTAGATGATATCGATGCAGCAAGTAAAAAAAGTGTTAAGAATTTTGTTACAAAAAACAAAATTAAGCGCAGCCGGCCTTAAATAGAGCTCTAGCTTCTATGGCCTGGGATATTGCTGCAACAGTGGAGAAAAATATGGAAACTATGTGAAGTCGTCAGATCTCACTGGATAAATACATAACCTCAACAAAAGATAGTGTCAATATTTTAAAATAATAGGTATCATCAATGCAATATAATCTCAAATGAGAGGGATGCTTGTTATTCCGTTGCAAACAAAACCGTATAGAATAAACTCCATAGGGTACACGTTAATGTCGGGACTCGAATACTATACGTCTCCCGTAAACGGAAGGCCGATTGCCTGCTCTGTGATCCCTAATACCAGAGCCGATACGACAATTATGATAAAAATATGAAAATTGAAAGTTGTTCTGCACCCATTCTGATTGGTGATAAAATTAGCTTCACAGCTGCAGCCAATCAGAGTAAGACGGCCTTATTCCAAGCATCGAATTAAAAATCTACTTTAAACTGACATCGATAGCTTAAATATGCATTCATACAATGATGGATGTTGAAGGTATATCAGTTTTAAATTAAAAGATGTGGAACAGTAATGTCGTCAGCAAATTGCAGAAATTGACAGGCCAGAATGGGAAAATGTATGTCGACATGTTGAATACATTGAAAATCATTAGATAGAATTGAAGAAAATAAAAAAGAATTCTAATCCGGGATAATGGTGCAGAAAGTAGCGATAACGTTGATGATGACAATGACATGAACGAAGACTGTTAGGTGTGGATGAATTGGAGGCAGACGATTGACATTGTTTATATAGTGGGTCATTTGTATAGATGTTTTGTAGATATGACAATACAAATGCAAAAACGTGTTTATCAGTGCAGTGCCGTATGCAAGTGCATAAAAGGTGACAGATATTTGACATTGACTGTGACAGACATGAATCGACTGGTGAACAGCTTATCTGAAAGTACAACTCGCTTCCTATCTCTCATTAATATTTTCACATGTCCAGATCTGTTGTGCCAGTTATGCGGTTTAGCAATTATGAGAAATTCCGTAAATTTCATCCAGAATAGAGTAAACTTCAGAAGCTATTCCCGGAAAATTAAATATATACATATTATCTTCAATATACGACATTTAATCAAAATCATTAGAGCCATTTTGACATCAAAATTTTTTAAAAAAGTTCCATGTAAAGGGTAGGTTGGGGTGGGGGGATTTTTCTCAAAACCTTCGTGTCGCATCTCTGGAAGATACTAGACCTAAATAACAAGTTTGGTATTTTACCTACTTTTTGTTTTTGAGTTATCGTGTTTATCGACACACGAACAAACACGCGGACCTTTTTCTGAAAATGGTGATACAGAGGACCCTAAAACATATATTTTCGGTGAAATCTCGGTATCGAATTTTTGGGTGGAGTGCAACACCTTCTCTATACACTACGTACATAATACGTGTAGAAAAAGTAGAAAATATATCATACGAGGTTTAATTAAGAATAAACAGGTTTAGGCCTCGAGTGGAAGGAACGCGTGCCCAATAGACAAGTGTATTACCTATACTGGTCCAACTCGAACGTTTTAATTAGACTCAGATTACTTATTGCATCTGGAGTCGCAGGCAATTTGTACCACAATTCTGAAATTAGGGAGATAGTGACAGAGTTTAAAACTTCAAACATCATGGCATGATCATACGTAACATTGCCGCAGAGTTAGACTCTCCAGCCAGAAGAAAATTTCTTCGCAGAAAAACAGTTAGTAAAGATCTAAATGACTTATTGCAAATAGATCTAATTGAGATGATACCATATGCAAAAGAAAATAAAAATCATACGTACATTCTTATTGCTGTTAATTTTTATTCAAAAATGGCTTATGCGTGGTCAGTTAAAGACAAGACTGCAGTAAAGTGACAAAAGCAATGAGTGAAATACTCTCTGATCTGAATACTATGCCTAAGAACCTCCAATCTGACAATGGCAAGGAAGTTTATATAAAGCATTTCAGACAGTTAATGCTTAAAACGAAATTAACTATTACAGTACATTTAGCACCGTTAAGGCTGCAGAAGTTGAACGTTTAATAAAAACAATTAAAAGTATGATGCACAGAGAGTTTTCAGCTGTATGTTCGTACAAATGGTTGGGTCTGTTGCCTAGAATAATACATAGTTACAATAATATGTGTCACTCTACCATTCGTATGAAACCTAGTGATGTCGGTGACAATTCTTTGCTGCTTAACATCTACAGCCGAGGTCGAAGAGAGAAGAGAAATGTTGGGAGATTTAGTGCTGGAGACTATGTGACAGTCTGTAGACATAAAAGCATATTTGAAAACGGGTATACACCAAACTGGGGGGCGGAGATACTCCGCATCGTCACAGTGAAGGCTACAGTTCCACCTACATATCATCTGCAAGATGTTGAAGGACGTGATATACAAGGGGATTGTATGGTCACGACCTATTGAGAACACGGTACCCAGAAACCTACCTTGTGGAAAAGATGCGGCGACGTAGTGGTGATAAAATCCTTGTCAAATGACTAGGCTTCCCAAAGAGTGAATGGATACCAAAAGGCTATAATGTAAAGAAAATATAAGGATTCAGAATGTATTTTTCCGAATCATAAATAAATAAAAAAAATTCTAGTGAAAAAATGTTTATCTTTTCTTTTATCATTTTTTAAAATTTCTCTCCTATCCTTCCAAAAAAAAAAAAAAAAAAAAAAGAGAGAAAGAAAAAAAGATTAAGGGGTTTAGCTGGAGCCAGCATTGAGTAAGATAGAAATAAAAGGAAGCTGAGATTTAATCGAGCTTTTTTAAAGGAAATCTTACATTTCAACATTTCACTTTTTTTTTGTTTACGTTTGTTTACAAAACTCTCTGCTATCCTCAATCAAAGGATTCAGGATGATTTTTTGGGAACATAATAAACAAAACAAAAAAGATTCCAATCAAAAAAGTGATTTTTTTCTCCTTATTGTATTAATTTTTTCACTCCTTATCTCCACCATTGAGTAATCATTTTTTTACAATTGCTTTAAGAAAATCTCTTCTCCTCTCAATCAAAGGATACCGGATGTGTTTTTTGGGGGAGAATAATAAATAAAACAAAAGGACTCCAATGAAAAAAATTGATGTCTTTTTCTTTATTCTACCATTTTTTCTCACTATCCACCACTACTGAGTAATCAAAAATAGTGACATAATATAAGGAATAGTGCAAGTTACATTTTGCATAAATGATTTCAGATACTGTTTTACCGAAAATGTGCCAATGAGTGAGGTCAGCACTGAGGATAGCTATGGTGCATACAAAGTGTAATATATGTTATATAAATAGCTTCAAGTATTTTTTATAACTTAAAAATAATGGGTAGAAACGTTTGTGAATTTGCCTTGTACTTGCATTTCATGTTGCTAAAGAACATATTCGGTATGAATACTCTCATGTTCTATTTCTCTCCTATCTATCCACCATTGAGTAATAAAAAAAAGGTAATATTTATAAAATAATGAATACTGCAAGTTACACTTTTACATAAATAATTTAAGATATTTTACAAAAAATGTACCATTGAGTGAGGTCAGCACTGAGATAGCTATGTTGCATACCAAGTGCGGTGGTAGTACAACCCTGCGTAACACGCATGCACGCCAACTGCCTGTGCGAGGATGGGTGTGGTGCAGGGTGGTAGTTGCTAGCATGTTTTTTTTTTATAGTCGTATCCCCAGTAGGCCTATTCCACTTTAGCATTTTACGGACATGTAGTGTATTCGATAAAATGTTTGTTGCCAATTGCTGAAGTTGCTTTTGCTGTTGGGTGATAAACAATTCGCCTTTCGTAGGAATTATCTGCTGCGATCGAAGGATCTAAGTGCATAGTGTATGCTATTTTGTATTGCATTCTTATGCGATACACGAATTTCATGTCGCCGTTGGGCGTAGAAATATGTGGACAATCCATAAATAGCGATGGTAATGATACGTGGTTTGGGGTTATTCGCCAAGATACCATTTTGTTTGTAGATTCTTTTTCGTAGGAAGAATTGTTGTGAATTTGAGGATTGCAGTGTGTGATGGCTGGTATCATGGTGGCTTTGTGCGATTCTTTAATTTTCCACGTATTCCACACCTGACCTTTTGGAAGGGACGTAAAAGGAACATCTACCACTTTGGTTTGACCAGGTGCCAACTCTTCTATTTTGAAGTAAATGTCGGTGTTATTTAGACGTTTGAAGTATGATTTGTGGTATGGGAATTTAAATTCGTCGGGATTGATTAAGGTTAAGGATTCTTGGGTGTTTTGGTTCCAGTATAGTAAAAGATTTTGTGATTCTTCAAAGTCGATGGTTTCTGTGGTGGTGCCGGAGATAGTAAGGATGCCTTTTCTGGTAGTTGCGCAGTTTGTTATTGAGAAGGAAATGCTGTGATAAGTTATACCATAGGATAAGGCTGCAAGGGAGTTAAAGTTTGTTGCAGATCTGTTTTGGGGAGTTTCTGTGGTGTAAAATAGTAGCAATTGATAAGGAATGAAGAAGGATTTTCCTTCATTTTCGGAAAAGTCTAAGGTGTGCCAGGAGCAGCGGGTGAGTGTTCCGTGGGTGAAGGTTGAGGTGTATGGAGTGATTCTCGTGGATGTGGAGGGATGTATGTGTCGGCTTTATCCTCTTGTTGCGGATGTGTTGGGAACTGCAAGTGTGGAACTGTCTGGTTGGAGGTCGTTAGTGTCCTCGTTGGTGTTGTCGATGTTGTTTTCGGCTCTAGGTCTTTTGTTGGGGGTTGTGCCATTCCTCACTGAAAACGTCAGAAAGGTCTATGTTAATGTTGGAATGCAATGTCCACATGTTGTCTGAGATAGTATTCGTTAAGGGAATAGCACTTGTGTACGTGGTAATGGAGTGGGATGTGAGACGTTCATAAATGGAAGGATAGTGTTTAATGAATAGATAGTATGTGTCGTGTTTTGTAATGGCACTGTTTGGTTTAGGAATGGTGTAGTTATTCGATGTGTGGGATTGGATTTTGTGCGTTAGAAAGTATTGGAAGCACCTTTCTTGTAGAGGTTCTTTTTCGGATTCTGGCAACCAGCTCCATTTGGAATGGTTTGTGGTGATGAATATGGGTAACCTAGGAATTGGTTCTTTGTCAGAATGTTTTATGTCAGTAGGCAGTTCTGTACCCTCCAGTAAGAGCTTCTACGTGCTTATATTTGTGGAGTCTAAAATTGGTTCTTCAAACCGAACGCAGTTTGCAGTTGGAAGTTCATCTAATTGAAAGGATGATTTGTCTTTCTCTCTTCCGATGAGTGTTGGTTTTGTGTCTTCTAAAAGCAAGCGCATGAAAAGCGACTTGCCAGTGTTGGTGGGGCCTTGTATGATAAAGGAATTGATTTTGTTGAGTGTCATCGTTTGTACCATTAAGAATTTGTACAAAAAGTCCACAACGTCGATGTTGTTTGTTTTAAAGAGGTTTTCTAGGTATGTGACGTTTTCGTGGTTGTGCTCTGTGTAGTTTTTGAAGAGTATGTCTGGGTAGTGAAGGTGTTTTAGTTACTGTTTTTGTTGTACGGTAGTAATTTTTAGAAGGTTTTCAAAATAAGTTTTCAAAATATAGAATTATAAGTGTTCAATACCTTTTGAATCTATAAATAAAAATCTCTTTAGTTCTCTTAAAATACAGTTTTTATATATAAGTATATCATTATTGAAATACAAAAACCAGTTTTCAAAAAATTATAAATATTCAATCTTTTTTTAATTTATGAATAAAATATATTATTAATCTTTCCACTGAAATATTGTTACATTCCTTTCTAAGTATAGATTTTAATATAACAAAATAGTGCAACTGCCTTATTATTGAAATACAGAATCGGTATTGAAATGAAACATGTTTATATTTCTGATAAAGGAACGTAATAGTATTAAATTGAACTAATAACTCAGCCGTATTTTTGTACATGTGACAATCTGTACTACTTTGTGGTTCTCAATGGGTATTTATAATCTCGGTGCTGACCTACTTTCCTCTTTCTCCCCCACCCCATTCCAAGGATGTGACACGGATTTTAAACTACACCTTGCATGCAATATATTGATAGTTTCAAAAATGGCTCTAACAGCTTTGATAGAATACTTTATACTGTAGATGTTGAACTTTCGTAATAGGTTCTGAAATATTTGTTGCTAATGAATTTTGAATAGTTCATGATAGATAAGGTTTCGCTGCACAAAATGTTGCCATCTCGTATAAGCGAGCAATTTATGTCTAGTGTATTCCTTTTTTGTGTGTTAATCATTTCCAGAATATGCCTTATTGCTTTGAATGTGATGTACTTGCGCTTATTCCAACTAAGAAGACACTGCTCAGTTTGTTTCTCTACACGTACTATGTGTATAGAGAAGGTGTGTGTCCTTGGGCAGCATAGCCCAAAAAGAAAAATCCGTTAAATACCACACTTGACATTTAAGTTCATTATCTTCCTAGGATGCAAGACGAAGATTTTCAGGAAAATCCCTCCACCCCTAACTACCGTTTACATAAAAAAATCGAAAATGTTGGTTTTATCAAAAACGGATTTAACGATTTTGATTAAAATAGCTTACATAGGAAATAAAATTTATAATATGAGTTTTCTGGATTTAGGTTCTGAAGACTTCTTTATTTTGGAGGGATTTTTCTGAATTTTGCCTAACTGGTAAACCGCAAGAGACAGACAAAAACTTACTATACAAAAAATGTAGATCTCATTGGAATACACAATCTATGTTCGATAATTTTTTTCGTGGAATTTGCTGTTTTGGAGGTGTACGTTGTTATTGGTTTCAATTTTAAAATTTTTAAAACTTAACACGCAAAAAAATAAACAAACAAACGGAATTCTATCCCATATAACCATATTTATAAAACATCTGACTGTCGGTTTTGTCTAGTGTATTGCAATATTTTCCTTCTACTTGGAACTCTAAGACCGTTACTGCTAATGTTTATCTCGTTTAGCATGAAGTAGATAAAAGAATAACCTTATTAACAATAATTTGTTACAGGTATGTAAAGAAAGGCTACTAAATGAAGCACATCAGGTTTTTACTTTTTCTAAACGTATTATATACATAGTGTAAAGCGAAGGTATTGTAATGTACCCAAAAATTCGATACCGAGATTTCACCGGAAATGTTTTGGGTTCCCCTGAATAAAATAAGCATTTTTGGAAAAAGGTCCATGTGTGTGTGTGTGTCTGAGTACAGTATAGCTCAAAAACGAAAAGAACGTTAAATACCTAACTTAATATTTAAGTTTGGTAGCTGCCAAGAATGCGACAGGAAGATTTTAAGAAAATCTCCCTACCCCCAACTACCTATGCAACTTTTTTTCGAAACCATTGCTTTTCTCAAAAATGGCTGTAACGATTTTGATTAAAACATGGTATATTTAACATATTTGCCTGAGAAATAAAGTGTATTCTTAAATTCTCTGGGAATAGCCTCTGAAGAGTGCTTTATTCTGGATGAATTTTACGGAATATTGCACAACTGGCAAACCATAAGAAATCGACAAAAACTAACTTAATGGAAACATGCAGCGTTAATACACACAATTTATGTTGTATACATTGTTTCGTGAAGTTTATCGTTTTTTTGAGATATTTCTTTTCATTGGTTTCAGCTTTAAGTGTTTGCCAATACAGGATAGTTACTCATTTGTCCTAATAAAATAGGACAAATGATTTCTCAGCGAAGCGGATTAGTGAAGTCAGAATTAAGACATTCGTTCGAGGAATTAGATGCTATTATATACTTTGTATGCAGGAACCGGCAAAATTGCACACATTCTCATTAAAGCAAGAGTAATAAACAAATGGCGGCAGCTGTAATTCATAATCCGAATGCAAATAGTACAACACATGTATATTATCCACAGACAAATTGTATTGAAATCGCCCATAAAGGTGTAAAGTTTGTTCTTGTTCCAATACAGTTATCAAACTGAACCTTATATAATCAACATATAAAATATGAGGCTTATCTGGAAATACCAGTATGAAAAAAATGCATAACATATTTTGATTCACATCACTGATTTGTACGCGAAAGAGCATTCTTCTATAGTTTTTTTCCAAAGCAAGATATCTTTGAAACAGAACCTCTCTCCCTTCCACTGGGCAATAACCATGAGCAACCAAAGACGAGCCTGCGCTAGGGGCGAGAGGCAACGTTCCATGCAGACTCTGCTTGCAAGTTGAGATTCGCGCCTCAGTTTCGGGACCAGTAAGTGGAACATTTGGCAACCGCCGAACCCCTCCTAATCCCAAACCTTAGTCGCACACCCTTTGTCCCCCAGGTGCCTACTACGATAGGTATGGATTTGGCTTAACCGGAGGTTCCCGAGCCACTCACCGCCATCTCATCATCCCCATCGCCAACCACTGGGTCACGTTCCACCAAGCTTGCGTGTGTGTTTCTTGCTTTATTTCATCTTCATTTCTCTAGACTTATTTCTATATTAATTTTAGGGGCTCAGTTTTTGTGAGTGCGGTTTTGGCATACCCGGGTTGCGCGAGCCAGTCGTCGTCATCACCATCCGTTCATTTCCATATATCATAGCCACGTGTCATTCTTCTTTCCGCCACTCTCGTATCATTCCATATAATTATAGTCTTCTAGGTTTATTAAATTCTTAGGTTTAGGGTCTTTAGCTTTATGAGCTCCTGTCTCGCCAACAAGGATCTTTCCTATCCCCATGGTTCCTGTCCCACGGTTTCGGCGCAGCTTTCAAAGCAAGTGCTCTCTGGAGTTCTCAAATGTGAATGTTGAGTGCACCCACCTACCCCTTTCCTGCGACACTAGGTGCGAAGCTGTTCCGATGTCATGTACACTCACGTAGCTCCCAAGGGGCCGGGTCCCCGCGAGCAGCTTGACGACTGTGAGTGCCTTGGTTGATCGGGGGGGGGGTGCCGCGTGTTATCGCTATCTGAGGCCCGATGTAATCAACCACAAGTCCCGTGAATCTACGCTGACTCCGTTGAGGCAGGGAGACCTATAATGGGCCTGCCTTCGGCGACAATGTCCTATACCGGCCAGTAGTGATAGTAACTCCTCTGAGGTACTTTTTGAGATCAGACAGAAAGATTTAGGTTTCTTTTTCTTGTATCCCCCTGTTGGCAGGCTGACGCCGACGGTTCCGAAAGGGGGACTATGCCATCATGACTCCTTTGCGCTCACCCCCTACAACACCAGGATTCTTTGTAATGCGACTGATGTGTGAAACTAAGACTATGATTGATATCAGCCCATTTTATATTCAAAAGGAACAGAATAGAATATGCTGGAAAGCTACTAACGTCACACGCTGTAGAGATGGCACACTCTTAATTGAAATAGGCATTTCAGAACAACCGGCCAAGCTAATGAGAGTTTCTCTTTTGGGTTCCTACGTCATTAAGGTAGAGAAGGACAAAACTTTGAATAGCAGCCGAGGTGTAGTGACGATCTCCAGTTTGGACGGGCTATCTAACGAGGATATAGTGAACTCTCTTTCAGAGCAAGCTGTTGTCGCTGCGTACCACCTAATTGGAAAATGGAATGACAAGCCGTAACCATTTCGCACAGTTTTCCTGACATTTGAGTGGACTGAAATACCGGCTTACATTATGTGCGGTTATAAGAGAGCGCCCGTACACCCATATACACCTAATCGATGCGCTGTTACAGTTGTCAGAAGTTCGGACATAAGCAACAACGTAGTATCAACTCACCGGTTTATGCACAATGTGGACAAAAAGCACACGACATCCAACTCTAAGGATTGTTTTTCTTTGAGGAAAAGACCATCCAGGAGATATGAGTTCAGGACAATTTAACTTTACAGGCGGCACGGAAGCGTTATCTCGAACTCAGCCGACCACCCCCTTGAAATATTCCGCTGCTGTCTGCCAGGCTGTTCGGAAACAAGCTGCAATAGTTCAGACGATCCCTGTACCTCGTACCCGCGTGCCTATGGATATCCAGACAGAATCTTCCTCCAACCACGTTTCGCTTCCACAGGCAAACACACCACTTCAAGCTTCCTCTGCGCCATTTACTTCTTGTATCATTGTCCCTCACCGCCCGATTCGTAAAGCACCCTTCCATCGCCCTACAAGTTGTTTTTGTTATCCTAACCGCACTCGTACGACTTGTTCGGACACCGATACAGCGATGGTAATCCGGCTGGCAGCCACACTCGCCTGAGCCGAAGTTCAACCAAAAAGAAAAAGATAAAACTGAACCAACGCACTACGGCCAACCATTGATTCTGTCCCATACTGGCGCGGGCATAATGCATGCCATCCTTCTTACCGCCCTTTTTATGGTCCTCCAGTGAAATATACGTGGTCTACGCACACATCGGCCTGAACTGGATATCTTAATGTAGTCTTGTACACCTTTCATCGTTTGGTTGCAGGAGACCAAGGTTCGCCCTTGCAATACATTTGCTTTACGCTGGTACACACCGGTTCGTTTCGATTTGGAACCGGCTGAGGGCTCTCTCCTGCACACGGTGGTTCTATGGTCCTGGTGCGGAACGACGTATTTTTCTGACGTGTGCCACTCGCCACTCCTTTGCAGGATGTTGCTGTACACCTTTCTCTTCCTGGTTTTAGTTTCCTGTATCTAGTCTCTGTATTTCTCCTTCGTTTCCCCTTGCCACTGCTGAACTTGTGCGTTTAGTTTTCCAATTACCTCCGCAGTACTTTCTGCTGGGCGATTTAAATGCCCATCACCCAAAGAGGCATGTGCTAGGGGAACCTTAATTAGTGATCTTCTGGGCCAGCTGAATCTCTACCTTTTGATTGCTGGTGAGCCTACCTTTCTTCGAGACTCCACCGGCACCTTTTCTCACCTTGATTTAAGCCTCTGTTCCGCACACCTTGCACACTTTTTAGAGTGGAATGTTGTCTCTGATGGTCATTCCAGTGATCATTTTCCAATTGTTATTCACCTTCATTGTACTACTCCAACCACTCGCATACCAAAATTCCAAATTAGTAAGGCGGATTTGTCACTACATTCTCATCTGGAGCACTTCTCCGATAGGGAATATGTCACCGTTGATGGCATGGTTGAACATCTGATTTCTTTATCATGGACGCAGCCGAGTGCTCCATTTCCGGTACGTCTTACCATCTCCGGCGTACCCCGGTTCCTTAGTGGAACGAGGAATGCGGCAAAGCCATCCGTACGTGGAGAAATGCTCCTCAGGTTTTCAAACGTCATCCAAAGGAGGATAACTGGATAGTATATGAACGACTACGCACTAGAGCGCACCGTATTTTCTGTAAAAGTAAGAAGGCCTCTCGGAAACATTATGGAGCTTTAATAGCTCAACACCTACAAGGATCGCAAACTCCCTTACAGCTACCGCCCAATTTCCCTAAACAGTTGCGCTTACAAATTTATGTAACGTATGCTCAATAGACGCTTTACGTAGTGTCTCGAATCTCGGGGCCTTCTATCGAATGTTCAGTGTGGGTTTCGTCGGTACCGTTCTATTATCGATCATCTGGTGTCTCGACTCACGTTATGAATGGGTTCCTGTGAAACAGCCAGACCGTAGCTGTATTTTTGTTATTTAGTGGAAGCTTACGACACCTGTTATGAGGACTGGCATTCTTCGTGGAGGTCATCAATGGGGTTTCCGTAGTAGCCTCCCATACTCATTCGAGAGTTCATGAAACACCGGGTATTTCCTGTGTGTGGGGATGCTATTTTCTTTGATTATTTTACCCAGGAGAAAAGCGTACCTCAGAGTTCAGTACTTAGTGTCACACTGTTCCTTATAGCTATCAACCCTCTTGTTGACTGCTTCCCACCAGAAATTTCATCGTCGCTCTTTGTTGACGACTTTCCTGTGTACCTCACAGCTTAGCACCTGTCTTCTTGAGTGTCATCTCCAGCGATGTCTAGACTCTTGTTTCCTCCTGGAGTATGGAAAATGGCTTTCACTTCTCCGCCGAGAAGACTCTTTATATAAATTCCTGGGGTCAGAAGGAGTTTCATTCTCCTTCTCTCCGCCTCGGCACACACAATTGCTACCGTTTGTTGATGAAACGAAATACCTAGGCTTAATCTTTGATACAAAGTAATGTTGGTCCGAGTATGTAACTTATTTGAAGGCACGGTGCATCCGTTCTCTTGATCTTTTACGTATTTTAAGTGGGATATCCTGGGGATCCGACAGGAGCGTTCTTCTATGCCTCTGTTGTGCATTAGTCCGTTCTAAATTGGATTACGGGTGCGGCCGTCTATCCTTCGTCGCTTAAACTGCGTTCATCATCAAGACATACGGCTAGCAACTGGCGCAATCCGCACTAGCCCTGTTAATAGTGTTTGTGCAGAGGCTGCAGAACCACCGCTGTATTATCACCGTGAGTTTCTCTTGTGCAGCTATGCCTGCCATCTGTCCAGCATGTCTCAGCACCGCTGGGTTATCGTCGTGAGTTTCTCTTGTGCAACTATGTCTGCCGTCTGTCCAGCATGCCTCAACACCGCTGTGTTATCACCGTGAGTTTCTCTAGTGAAGCTGTGTCTGCCGTCTGTGCAGCATGCAGGACCTCCGCTGTTTTATCACCGTGAGTTTCTCTTGTGAAGCTATGTCTGCCGTCTGTCCAGCATGCAGAACCTCCGCTGTTTTATCATCGTGAGTTTCTCTTGTGCAACTATGTCTGCCGTCTGTCCAGCATGCAGAACCTCCGCTGTTTTATCACCGTGAGTTTCTCTTGTGAAGCTATGTCTGTCGTCTGTCCGGCATGCCTCAACACCGCTGTGTTATCGCCGTGAGTTTCTCTTGTGTAGCTATGTCTGCTGTCTGCCCAGCATGCCTCAACACCGCTGTGTTATCGCCGTGAGTTTCTCTTGTGAAGCTATGTCTGCCGTCTGTCCAGCATGACTGAATACCGCTGTGTTATCGCCGTGAGTTTCTCTTGTGAAGCTATGTCTGCCGTCTGTCCAGCATGCCTCAACACCGCTGTGTTATCGCCGTGAGTTTCTCTTGTGAAGCTATGTCTGCCGTCTGTCCAGCATGCCTCAACACCGCTGTGTTATCGCCGTGAGTTTCTCTTGTGTAGCTATGTCTGCCGTCTATCCAGCATGCCTCAACACCACTGTGTTATCGCCGTGAGTTTCTCTTGTGCAGTTTTGTCTGCCGTCTTTCAGCATGCCTCAACACCGCTGTTTTATCGCCGTGAGTTTCTCTTGTGCAGCTATGTCTGCCGTCTTTCAGCGTGTCTCAACACCCGGCTTACTCATACTTTTTTGACGACTCTTTGGGTGCTTTGTAAGACTCTCGCTCCCTCGCCTTCTTGCCACCAGGGGTACGTTTTCGCAGGCTTCTAGGGCAAGTGAACATGGCCATGCCTGCCTGCCGTGCTTCCAAAACAAGAAACCAGTTTCCCTCTTTGGCTCCATCCGGGTTCCCCTATCCATCTGGAGTCCCGTAGTATTTCGATGTCGACTACCCCTGATTTTATTCTTCGGTCCAACTTTCTAAAGACCAGCATCGCGACCACATTTTTGTTTATACTGAGGATCGAAGAATGATCAAGGTGTTGGACGTGCCTTTGTGGTTGATAACCACTGTTTTATTTTTCGTGCTCTATTTTTACAGCTGAGCTATTTGGTGTTCTCCAGGCTCTTTTTTATGTGCGGCGACATGAGATACCACTCTGTGCCATATGTTCCGATTCTCTGAGTGCTCCCAATGACTTCTTGCGCTAAATAGTTACCATCTTCTGGTACAGATCCAAAATTGCATTCACTCCCTTTCATCAGCAGTCTCAGGGTGACTTTTCTGTGGGTGCCTGATCAGATGGGAGTAGCGGAGTACGAGGCAGCCGATTCTGCTGCCAAAAGGGCCATTGTATCTTCCAAGATATTTTGTTCTGCCGTTCCCGCAGATGACGTTAATGCGGTGTTAAGAGGGACTACTCTGTCTCTTTGGGCGGCTGAATGGTCTACAGGTGGTAGTAACAAATTTCGGGTAATTAAACCACTCCGCGATTCCTGGAAAACCTCTTGTCGCGCCTCCCACCGAGAAGAGGTAATTTTATGTTACCTGCGCATCGGACACTGTTATTTCAGCCACTTGTCATTTACTGCGTGGAGAGCCAACTCCAGTTTGTCGTTGCTGCACGACATTGACAGTGTTTAACCGAGTTTCAATTTTTAGCTCCAGTGCGTCTGTCGTTGAGTTTGCCGCATGGCCTTCGTGTCATCTTGGCTGACAACCTGTTTGCTGTAGAACGTGTTTTATGTTTTATTCCACAGTGCCTCACGATTGGCCTATATTGTTTTAGTTGCACTCGGCACCTTTGACACTATATAGTTTTATTTATTCTTTTAATCTAACTGGGGTTTTTACTATTTTCTTTTTCGGAGATCTATCTCGTACGTTTTAATACTCATTTGATGTGTGTTTTTACCACGTTCTTTTTAGCCCCAAATTTTATGTTGGGTTTCTTTCTCTCTTCCATTTTCTAGGGCGCTGATAATCTCATAGGTTGGGCGACCTAAAACGTTACTTCTTTCTCTCTCTGTCTCTCTACACCGCCTTTGGCAGAAGGTTATCATTTTCTGAAAAATACTGCACCTATTTTTCGTCATTGTTGCCACCATCTCAGGCCCTCAAAGAAAGGTGTCCCATTTTGAGGAAGCACAACCGAAAGCATTCTTAATTTGAACCGTCTGTTTTCACGAATTGCGTCATTCTCGAGTTCAACCACACTTTCAGTGATAACAGAAAGACGTCCACTTGGATCATTCAATGTCTAACCCACTTTTTTTTTTATTGTTTCATTTTTATAGTCCCCTAGGGGATCTAGGTGGCATAAACCTAAGAAACAACACGTTGACTGTTCTTGAGCACTGGACTTCTAATCATTTTAATTTCTTCAAATACACGCACATTCAGTCTCGCATACATGCTTACAGTCTCTATGAGGGATAGGAAATGATTCCCGATCCAACCGGGAGTTGAACCCGGAACCTCCGGATGAGAGTCTCCTAATGCAATCTCTCTGTTATTATATTTTCACCGTAAATCTCTGCAAGTTGACGATGAAACTCAGCCGGCTTACGTTCAAAAGCAGTATTTCGGAGTGCACTCCGCCGTCGGTCTGCGGGATCAGAAAATTTCAAAAACATAACACGACCGGATTTTAATGGCTGCACTGGACAGAGAGACGAGAACGACACTTGCGTTGCGGTGGCGTTAAAACGTAATGCTACTTTTCTCTTTAGAAATAATGAATGGAAAGTACGGTGAGGATCGAGAGGGAGAACTCACTTTCATAAATGAAAATGGGGGTAGTGTAATAGATTTTATTTTAATAAGTCAGGGTTTAATTGGCAGAATTAGAAATTTTTGGGTGGGGGATCGTATCGAGTCACATCACTGTCCGGTTGTCCTGGAACTGAATATAGAGACGGCCATAGTGGCGCATGCACCTGAAGAGGGGCAGGGGGACGAAGGGAGATTCATTAGTAAATTTATATGGAAACCGATAGAAAAAGAAGTATTTGTTGATAAATTAGAAAGAAGATTAGGGGAAAGGAACGCAGGCACAGCGGAGGAACTAACGCATATAATAAATAGCAACGGCTGCGGGGACAATGAAAGTCCAAATGCATGGTAAGGTAAAACGATTCAATGGTTGGTATGACCAGCAATGCAGAGCTGTAAAGAAACAAGCAGAGGAGGCTCTGTCAAAATTCAGAAGGGAGGGGGGAGATGACATTAGGAAACTGTTTACAAAAAAGCGAAGGGAGTATAAACAGTTCTTACGGGAAAAGAGAACTACGTGGCAAGACAAAATTACAGAAAATTAGTAATATGTTAACACGGGGGGATAACGCTGAGATGTGGCAAGTAGTAAAACATTTAAGAAGCAACCGTCAGGTGCCCAACAAAATTTCTCCCAGAAAATGGGCAATGCATTTTATGGGAATATTCGGGAAAGGTGAAAGGGAAGGAATTTTTATAAAGGAAGTGCAAATTTTGGGAAATCTTGAGATCCCAATACTGGACGAAGAAATATCAGCACAAGAAATAGCACAGGCGCTGAGGAGTCTGAAGGAAGGCAAAGCTCCAGGGTTGGATGGGCTGCCCCCGGAAGTTTTTAAAGCCGCAGCCAATGTTAATGAGTTTGGTAGGAGTATGCTCCAGATATGTAACAGATTGTTTATTGAGGGGAATTACCCTACCTGTTGGGGAAAGGGAAGGGAACTATTGGAAATCCGGATAACTATAGGGGGGTTACTCTTTTGCGAATTATGGAGAAAATTTATTATAGAGTGTTATATAACCGAATAAAGGACTGGGAATCTAAATTTGGCAAACTTTCAAAATTTCAAATGGGTTTCAGAGAAGGACACAGTACCATAGATGCCGCTTTTATATTAGACACTTTAAGGACGAAGCAACTGTTAGTTAAGCGGGGAAAGCTTCATTGTGCTTTTGTGGACTTTAAGAAGGCATTTGACTCTATCAATCGAAATGCATTATGGTACAAACTAGGCAGAAAGGGGTTATCAAGTAAAATGGTTAGAGCATTGCAGGCAATGTATCAAAATGTCGAGTTCTGTGTGAAGTACGACAGAAACATAGTGTCCGAGAGCTGCCGAAGCTATAGGGGAGTGAGGCAGGGTTGTATTTTATCTCCCTTGCTATTTAATCCCTTTGTGGATGATATTACTGATACAATGATAGCAGAGAATATTCAAGCGCCAGTAGTAGCGGATTTGCAGATCCCAACACTTTTATACGCAGACGATTTAGTGTTGTGCTCTACGACAGTAAACGGATTGCAACGAGGACTGGACAAACTTAAGAACTATTGCGATGAATGGCTACTTACAGTTAATGTGAATAAGACTAAGGCAATGACTTTCAAAAAGGGTTGTGTTTATAGCAGGGAGGAGACTTGGACATATGCAGGACAGATACTGGACAATGTTAAATCTTTTGTGTACTTAGGACTCACATTTACAATGAACGGAAAATGGACAAAACACATTGACATTGCGAAACACAAGGCAAGGGTGAAAGCGGCGGAAGCTCTCCGGATACGCTGCAGAATTCCGAATATCTCCATAACCTTAATGGAAACTGTATACGGAGCGACAGTTGGATCCACGATGACATACGGAGGAACGAGGACTGGACAAACTTAAGAACTATTGCGATGAATGGCTACTTACAGTTAATGTGAATAAGACTAAGGCAATGACTTTCAAAAAGGGTTGTGTTTATAGCAGGGAGGAGACTTGGACATATGCAGGACAGATACTGGACAATGTTAAATCTTTTGTGTACTTAGGACTCACATTTACAATGAACGGAAAATGGACAAAACACATTGACATTGCGAAACACAAGGCAAGGGTGAAAGCGGCGGAAGCTCTCCGGATACGCTGCAGAATTCCGAATATCTCCATAACCTTAATGGAAACTGTATACGGAGCGACAGTTGGATCCACGATGACATACGGAGGAGAAATATGGGGGTGGCAACAAACAGGAAATCTGGATCAAGTAAGGACCCAATTTTTGAAAGGATTTCTGGGTGTAGGGAGGGGTACGGCAAACTGCGGAATAATGAGGGAATTCAGGGCACATAGTGAAACGATAGAGTGCAAAATCAGAGCAGTTAAATATTGGATGAGAATCGTTGGCGGAAACCAATCTCTAATTAGGGCAGTCTGCTACCGTGAACAGCTGGGAATGGAAGGTAATTTGACGTGGGCATCAAAATTAAAGAAAGGGTTGGAAACCATTGGGATGGGAGACATTTGGATGGCGGGGCAGGAAAACAGGCGAAGTGTTTGGAGAAAAATTAAGAAACGTCTCTGTGATATTGACAGACAGCAACTGATTGCGCAATGCACAGAGAAGGTGTCATTAGAAGTACAGTCTGGGCTGAAATCGGAGTGGGGTATGGAGCAATACATCAAAACAGGTACCAAACTCATTAGAGAGGGGCTCGCGTGGATTAGACTAGGAGCATGGAGGAGCACGAAAATTTCTGACGAGAATGGTATGAGAATCTGTCCCATTTGCGAGGAGGAAGAGTCGTGGACTCACATCTTGTCAAGATGTAGGGGTACGGAGGAATGGCGGGAAAAATATTTGCCGCTATTTTTTACCACTGCGAATGTAGGGATAGAAGCATGTTGGACGCTACTGGCAGGCACGGAAAATATGGACGGGCTAGGTAAATTTATACTTAAGGCAAGACAGCTGAAATCTGAGGAGGCTGCCAATAGAGAAGGGGGGAAGAATAAGATCAACTAAACAAAAGTGACTACAATGTTCTACATACATATATATTATGTCATACTTAGGCCACTGTTGTGCTAGGGTTGTATATATTATATGTATATATGTCTTTTAAGTGTAATTATCTATTATAAGAGGGTTCATTTATGAAGGTGTACTCTATGCTGTAAATTTAAATTGCTATATTTGAATATCTTTGTATCTTTATTTTAGGATTCACTCTTAATTTTATTGTTGTTTAATATTGCTTTTGACTGTGTATTTCCTTTGTCTTTTTATTTTCCTGTTTACTCTTTTAATTCTTTGTTGTGGTTGTTTTAATATTGCTTGTAATGTGTATTACAAAAGCACGTACGGTCTGTGGACCCGTGCGACTGTTGAAATTCTATGTATGATATTGCTATGTTAATAAATACACTTATTCATTCATTCATTCATACTTACAGGACATTATTGCTCTCTCTCTAGTATTGCATTCCACCCAAATATTCAAAACCGAAATTTCGCTTTATATATGTCATGAAACCCCCTTAATAATAAGAATAGTATATTATTCTTATTATTATTAACAATAATAATAATAATAATAATAGTAATAGTAGTAGTAATGATAATAATAATAATAATAATAGAGAAAATGCGCGTTTGTGTGTGTGTGAGTGAGGTCAGCACAGTTCAGAAACGAAAAATCCGTTAATCCGTTAAATATCAATGTTAAGCTCAGTATCTTCCAAGAATGCGACACTAAGATTTAAAAAAATCCCCCACCTCCCAACTACCCTTTACATGGAACACTTTTCGAAAATTTTGAGTTTATCAAAAATAGGTCTGACGATTTTGATTAAAATACCGCATGTTTAACCTATTTTCATGGCAAACAAAATGTATACATTGCATTTTCTGGGAATAGCCTCTTCATTCTGGATGGGTTTTGTATTATTCATAAACCGTAAGAAGTAGCCAAAGACTTACTACATAAAAAATAGGTATAATTAAAACACACAATTTATGTTATATAGGTATATTTTTATAGAGTTAAGCGATTCCAAGATATTACATGTTTTTTCTTTCAATTTTACACTTGTTAAACTTTTTTTCAAGTAGGAAATCAACTTTCGCTTAATTTCTTTTATTCTACTCCCGAAAATGCAAAAGAGAGCTGAATTTTAATTGTTTGACATGGCGATAAATATTAAAATATTTGAATATTTCTTTAACCCGGGGTCTTCCCTTATTTCCTTTCTGCTTGTAAGGTAGCAATTAATAAGCATATTTATATTTATGTCTACACTGACGGAAGTAAGTGCGCCGACGGTATTGGATGTTGTTTTGTCTAGTAGCGCTTCCATTTATACTGCTGAGCTGTGCGCCATGTGTCGAGCCGTCGGTGAGCGTTCTCTGGTGCAAGGATTCCTGGCCACGTCGGCAAATGAACTGGCAGTAACGCAGCCCAGTACCATGATTCCTATTGCGGCCTCGGCGGAGGGCGGTGCTTGCGTGCTGGTATGACGAGCTAGAGAAGGTTATATATTTTTATTGGAGCGGCAGCTATTGGACTTATTTTAGTGAATTTTTGTGTTATGTTTGCTCCTTTTTAATATGTCTGGACTGATTTGTGGCCTTCACCACCAGTGGTTTTATAACTTACCTTTTATTTTACATTTGTCTTTGAACTCTGGTGTTTTTAATTAACCTTGTTTTTATAAGGGCGCTGATGGCCATAGTAGTCGAGCTTCCCTAAACACAAATCATCATCAGTCTAAAGGGAAAAGTGTTCGCAAATAACCTCAAAACGTTGGAAGACTTAAGGACAATACTCATAATAAAATGATTAGAATTTGTGCGGCAGAGTTGCGCAAAGTGTATATTAACAAGTTAGAGCGCGCACAAGGTCAATGTAATGTAAAAGACAGCATTAGCTTATTTGTTGTATCTGCTCGTGGCGGGGCTTATTTTTCGCGCGTATCAAATGAAAATTATTAATGCGAATGCTGATACAGATTATATAATACTATTTGAACACGATACAACTAGTGCAAACAAACGAGGATCATTTACATTGGTTGTTAATGTAATATAGAAGCATGAAGAGTACTGGGAGTAGATCCCCAGGTGGCTGTGGCCTCCATGCCGTAGTGAAATATTATCTTCAACCTAACTCAATACATTTAATTGAACTTAAACCCCATAGTTAAAGATATTTAGCCAAACCCCTTTAGTAAAAATATGATGTGTTCTATTCTCTACCTATGTTGCAGCAAACTATTCTTATAAAAGATTACTCAGCTAATTGAGATAAACATTAACAGTAATCGTTTTATTACTTAGTTTCTTGCAAGTAGAAGAGAAGTAAGGGAATATTCAAATATTTTAAACCCTGGTCGCCATGTGACATTGAAATTAGGTTCTCTTGCATAGCCAGAGTAAAACAAAAGAAAATGAAAGAATACTTCCCCCTTGAGAAAGGTATAGGTGTGTTAACATTGAAACGAATAACCAGGAATATCTCAGCATTTTTTATAGTAAGATTTTGTGCTCTGTTGCAGTTTATAAGTTATGCAAAGGTGAACTAGAAGAAAGAGGTTTTCAGAGGCTATTCCCAGAAAATATCTTAAAAGATACATTATTTTCATAAAGATCGTTAAAGTCATTTTTGAAGAAAACAAACTTTTCTAAAAATTATCCATGTGAACATGGGGTATTTTCTTAACAATCTTCTTGTTGCATTCTTCGAAGATTCTTAACTTAAATATCAAGTTTGGTATTCAACAGACTTTTCGTTTTTGAGTTTTACAATCAAAGGACGCATAGGACCTTTTTCTAATTTTTGGATAGAGTGGACCTAAGAATATGTATTTCCGGTTAAATAACACCATCGAATTTACGGCTATAATACAATTCCTTCTCTACCTACCATGTATACAGTTAGAGAAACTGAAACAGAATTGAGAAAGACGGAAAAGATCATAATCATGTCGACTCTTAAATTTAAAATAAATACATTGGTAATGTTTTAAATGTATTATATACAATAATTATGGAATAAGTGATTCGGGTGAGTGAAAAAGTAATTTGCATCCAGAAAGGTCTCCCTGTAAACTGGGTAATCTCCTCTGATATATCTCGTCCGGAGGAGGTGATATTGGCTCAGTGACTGTATTTTTACACATAGCTACTACAACCGGCTCCTATCTGTGCGCTCTGTGGCGCGACATTGTCAGTATGGCATGTGCTGCTAGAGTGCGTTGCTTTGTATCTCGAGCGATATTCCCAATAAGAATTTAGATTTTATTTCTTTTATCGTGACAGTTTTTAACGGAGTGGCATTTGTTGGATTTTTAATGTTTTTTCCCTAGTTATTTTAACCCAGGTTTTTAGTCACCATTTCCGACGTGTTTGCTCCCTTTTTATTTAGATTTTAGGGAACTTTGGCTGTCGCCATCAGTAGTTTTATTTCCTGGATTTTATACCCCAACCTCCTTTTATCGGGTTGCTTTTACATTGTTTCAGCTGTGGTACATTTCATGGACCCTTTTTTCATAAGGACGCAAATGGCCATTGGAAGAGAACTACATTTCAATGTATGATATAGCAATCAGGTTTTAAGGATTTGACTGAAACACAAATGTGTTTCCTTATTTCCCTTCTGTTTTTAAGGAACTGAAGAGTAAAATCATTTCTGCTAATGTTTATCTTAGTTAGTGCGAGTAGATTAAAAATAAACTTTTCTTACACTTGTCTGTAACAGAATATGTAGAGAAACCATGTGAATAAAACCCATAAGAATTTATGTTAACATCTTACAAACAAAATCCTGACAGAGCTTTGCTCACCTACATCTGAAAACTGGTAACAGCAACATCTCTCTTCAAACAGCTGTGCTCACCTATATCTGAAAACTGATAACAGAAAGATCTCCCCTCACAAAGCCATACTCATCTATATCTGAAAACTGGTAACAGCAACATCTCTTTCACAAAGCTATGCTCATCTATATCTGAAAACTGGTAACAGCAACATCTCTCCTCACAAAGCTGTGCTCACCTATATCTGAAAACTGGTAACAGCAACATCCCTCTTCACAAAGCTATGCTCAACTATATCTGAAACCTGGTAACAGCAAAATTTCTCCTCACAAAGCTGTGCTCGCCTGTATCTGAAAACTGGTAACAGCAACATGTCCCTTCACAAAGCTGTGCTCACCTATATCTGAAAGTTGGTAAAAGCAGCATCTCTCCTGACAAAGCTGTGCTCACCTATATCTGAAAACTGGTAACAGCAACATCTCTGTTCACAAAGCTGTGCTCACCTATATCTGAAAACTGGTAACGGCAACATCTCCCTTCTCAAAGCTGTGCTCACCTATATCTGAAAACTGGTAACAGCAACATCCCTCTTCACAAAGCTATGCTCAACTATATCTGAAAACTGGTAACAGCAAAATTTCTCCTCACAAAGCTGTGCTCACCTGTATCTGAAAACTGGTAACAGCAACATCTCTCCTCACAAAGCTGTGCTCACCTATATCTGAAAACTGGTAACAGCAACATCTCTGTTCACAGAGCTGTGCTCACCTATATCTGAAAACTTGTAACAGCAACATCTCTGTTCACAAAGCTGTGCTCACCTATATCTGAAAACTGGTAACAGCAACATCTCTCTTCACAAAGCTGTGCTCACCTATATCTGAAAGCTGGTAAAAGCAGCATCTCTCCTGACAAAGTTGATCTCACCTATATCTGAAAACTGGTAACAGCAACATCTCTCTCCGCAAAGCTGTGCTCACCTGTATCTGAAAACTGGTAAAAGCAACATCTCTCTCCACAAAGCTGTGTTCACCTATATCTGAAAACTGGTAACAGCAACATCTCTTCTCACGACGCTGTGCTCATCTAAATCTGAAAACTGGTAACCGCAACGTCTCTCTTCTCAAAGCTGTGCTCGTCTATATCTGAAATCTGGTAACAGGAACATGCCTCTTCACAAAGCTATGCTCATGTATATTTGAAAACTGGTAACAGCAACATCTCTGTTCACAAAGCTGTGGTCATTTATATCTGAAAACTGGTAACAGCAACATCTCTCTTCTCAAAGCTGTGCTCACCTGTATCTGAAAACTGGTAACAGCAACATCTCTCTTCTCAAAGCTGTGCTCACCTGTATCTGGAAACTGGTAACAGCAACATCTCTCTTCACAAAGCTGTGCTCATCTATATCTGAAAACTGGTAACAGAAACATCTCTCTTCACAAAGCTGTGCTCATCTATATCTGAAAACTGGGAACAGCAACATCTCTCTTCTCAAAGCTGTGCTCATCTATATATGAAAACTGGTAAAAGCAACATCTCTCTCCACAAAGCTGCACTCATCTATATCTGAAAACTGGTAAAAGCAACATCTCTCCTCACAAAGCTGTGCTTGCTCACTTATATCTGAAAACTGGTAACAGCAACATCTCTCTTCACAGAGCTGCGCTCATCTATACCTGAAAGCTGGTAACAGCAACATCTCTCCTCACAAAGCTGCACTCACCTATATCTGAAAACTGGTAACAGCAACATATCTCCCCACAAAGCTGTGCTCACCTGTATCTGAAAACTGGTAACAGCAACATCTCTCTTCACAAAGCTGTGCTCATCTGTATCTGAAAACTGGTAACAGAAACATCTCTCTTCTCAAAGCTGTGCTCATCTATATATGAAAACTGGTAAAAGCAACATCTCTCTCCACAAAGCTGTGCTCACCTATATCTGAAAACTGGTAACAGCAACATCTCTCTTCTCAAAGCTGTGCTCACCTATATCTGAAAACTGGTAACAGGAACAGCTCTCTTCACAGAGCTGCGCTCATCTATACCTGAAAGCTGGTAAAAGCAACATCTCTCCTCGAAAAGCTGCACTCACCTATATCTGAAAACTGGTAACAGCAACATATCTCCCCACAAAGCTGTGCTCACCTGTATCTGAAAACTGTTAACAGCAACATCTCTCTTCACATACCTGCGCTCATCTTTACCTGAAAGCTGGTAAAAGCAACATCGCTCCTCACAAAGCTGTGCTTACCTATATCTGAAAGCTGGTAAAAGCAACATCACTCCTCACAAAGATGTGCTTACCTATATCTGAAAACTGGTAAAAGCACCATGTCTCCTGAGAGTGGGTAGATCAGGATCGTGGTCGTTCGGTGAAACACGTACATAAAGCAGGACTGTACTCTTACAAGGATAAACCCAACTGTAGAATGTACAAGAATGATGAGAAAACTAGGCTACCCATATCTGGCAAGAAATCAGCTAGCACTTTCCATAACCAGGAAAGACCTGGGAAAATGACCCACATATTCTTTGGCTACACATAGCTGGCAAGAAATGAGCTAATATGGAATAACTTTTTTTACACATAGCCGTATGAAGGACAGAAGTTGGATAAGTAGAGTCAGACTGAAGAATTCAATGCCATAACCGGGATTTGAACCACGGATCTCCAGAGCTCGGCCACTGAGCTACCATGGGAACATGCCGGCATAGCTTTGAATATCTCAACTCACTTGCATGTTTCCCGGTATCCAACTCCTGTCCTTATCACGGCTATGTGTAAAAAAAAAAAAAACAAAAAAAAAACTATGAATCCTAAAGTACTTACAGCATTGTAAGTCACCATTAGGGTTGTCGTCTCAAAAAAAAAAAAAAAAAAAATGAGAGCACCTTGTGGTTTACCGGGAAACATGCGAGTCAGTTGAGAAATTCAATGCTATGCCGGCATGTTGCCATGGTAGCTCAGTGGCAGAGCAACGGCCTAGAGATCGGGAGATCCGTGGTTCAAATCCCAGCTATGGCATTACATTTTTCAGTGTGACTCTACCTATCCAAATGAGCTAACACGTTCTATTAACTGCCTCACATATCCTCTTTGACTGCCCATACCTGGCAAAGAACTGACTTACTCTTTCTGTAACAACGGAGGACTTGGGAAACTGGCTGACATATCCTTTTTGACTGCCCATACCTGGCAAAGAACTGACTTACTCTTTCTGTAACAACGGAGGACTTGGGAAACTGGCTGACATATCCTCTTTGACTGCCCATACCTGGCAAAGAACTGACTTACTCTTTCTGTAACCAGGGCACACCTGGGAAGCTGGCTGACATATCCTCTTTGACTGCCCATATATGGTATGGAACTGGCTTACTCTCTCTCTCTAACAACGAAGGACTTGTAAAACTGGCTGACATATCCCCTTTGGCTGCCCATATCTGACAAAGAACTGACCTACTCTTTATGTAACCAGAGAACATCTGGGAAAATATGCTGCAATCCGAAAACCAAACTTCTGGAACTTGTTGAGGGACCCGATGTTGAAAAACAATGAAAGCATACTTTGCATTGGGATTAGACAATTTTCTTCTAATCTGGCCTGGGGGATTCAACTCCAACAATACCTCCTTATCTAATTGTATTGTAACTTTATGCTAATATGTTATTTTATGAGGTAAATCCGTGTCGTAATAACGCTAAATAGAGCTTCCAAATATTAATCCTTTATTTTATTCTTCCTATGCCGTCTGGCTTGTTTGGTACATTTATAAGTAATGCGAACTATTTTTTGTACTCTGAAATGCCTTTATTGACAGAGATGCTTATAGTTACACACCTTAAATTTAATGACCCCCGTTATTTATGAGCTTTTGCCAAATGTTAGGAAGGCGTCGTATACCATCTGCACGTCTATTTCTGTTGATGTCCCGTACTGACCGCCCTATTCTTTGGATAATTTCATATCTGGTGTTGTACCGAATCCCACGCAGTGGTTGTTTCATTTTGGGAAATGATCATAGTCACAGGGACTCCTATCGGGTGAATGTTCTAGAATCTGAAAGAGGTCCTGGACAGCAGTAGTCATGAAGAACGGGCTGCTATCGCTTACTCCTGAGCGCTGGACGAAGGTGGTGTTGCAGCGTCTACCGTCACATTTGGTGGTATAGCACGATGCAGTATTGCTCCATCACTGTCATAAGCAGTTTATTGGGACGATGTCTCCATTCAATGGAATCTTGGTTCGTACGAGCCTCCCCAGGTTTTATCCATAGTGATGATTCCTTTTCGTACCGGCCCACAAATCTTGTGCGACTGCATAGTGGTGCCATTGTTGCGCCTTGGAAAGTTGCTGCAATTTTGCGGTAACACAGAAAGTCGTGCACTCCGACTTCTGCTGCCAACTCACGCGCAGTCCATCGGCGATCAATATGCAACAAGGAAGCAAGGAGTTGAACAGTATTGTTCTCCACGTGGGGTAGTTCTGTACGGGGGTTATGCTTCACAGCTTCTCTGCCTACTCGGAACACTTTAACCCTCGTGCGACTGACAACGCTGCATCACCACAAGCTTCACGCAGTCTCTGAAAACATTCTTGCGTACTCCGACCTCGTACCACTTCAATTTTGAGCCACGAACGTTGCTCTACCTTTATGGACATGAAGTTAGGGCGGTTGCGCTAAGCCTATGACGTTCGACAGTCTACACACCGCAGTAGGGTGACAGTGTACTGTTCCCGCTCACTGCACAAACTCGTGTAACAGACCTGCGGTTGGTCAACACCAGCAGTGTTCTCATTTCTTTTTATCCAATCCTTGTATATCTTGCGGAGCTTTACGTGTGAAGATGTTGAGGCATTATAAATGTTTTCCAAAACTTTAATTCACTTTTAAGCTTTTGTATTTCCAGATTTAATCAGTAGTTGTCGCAGGAACTAGAGAAAATAGATGTTCTATATAGGCAAGATTGGCGTGGATGAACCAGCGTACAAATAGTATATTATGTAATAGCTGTTTATATGTACTGCTTCTGAATCTATGTTTGCTTCTCACACTTTCTGTTTCAACCCCTTTTTACAGCATATTCTCTGAATGTGAGTTCTATTTTGCTGCATATTAATGTGTCTCGCACGTCGCATTCTTCTAACCGAGGACAAGGTTATGTGTCTCCTTAACTTTGCAATTCAAACCTGCACGTTATGCTCATGTACCAAACATACCTGCTTCAGCAAGTAATTCAGCACTAAATTAATGCTCATGTACCAGACAAACCTACTTCAACACGTAATTCAGCACTAAATTAATGCTCATGTACCAGACATACCTACTTCAACACGTAATTCAGCACTAAACTAATGGTCATGTACCACCCATACCTGCTTCAGCACGTAATTCAGCACTAAACTAATGCTCATGTAGCAGACATACCTACTTCAGCACGTTATTCAGCACTAAACTAATGCTTATGTCCCACACATACCTGCTTCAGCACGTAATTCAGCACTAGACTAATGCTCATGTAGCAGACATACCTACTTCAGCACGTTATTCAGCACTAAACTAATGCTCATGTAGCAGACATACCTACTTCAGCACGTTATTCAGCACTAAACTAATGCTCATGTAGCAGACATACCTACTTCAGCACGTTATTCAGCACTAAACTAATGCTCGTGACCACACATACCTACTTGAGCACGTAATTCAGGAGCCGACTATTTGCAATAAATCAACGGGTAAGAAAGTTTCAACTAACCATGGTGATAAACCGATGAATGTTGAAATGACTGTTCTTTGAGGCAGTTCTTTAATCGAAAATTAGGAAACCGGCGGCATCTCCAGCATTGCCGACTAATGAAAATAGCCGGAAATAAGAGAGGGAGACAGACTGAGAGAAAAAAGGAAAGCAAGAAAAAATTAGTAATGCGATAGTGTAAATATCTGAATGTCGCATTATTTTGCTTTTTTCCTATTAGAGCGCTACTAAACGTTTCATTGGATAACCAAAATTGTATGTTCTAAGGTTTATGAATATGTACGATGTACATTGTATAGTATCAGCTGAAAGCAAATGTTAACACGGTATTAATTTTCAGTGTCAGGACAAAACAAATATTGCGGATACTATATTGTATCAGCGTAAAAGAAAGGTTACGCGGGTAGTAATTTTCAGTGTGAATATGTACGATGTACATTGTATAGTATCAGCTGAAAGCAAATGTTAACACGGTATTAATTTTCAGTGTCAGGACAAAACAAATATTGCGGATACTATATTGTATCAGCGTAAAAGAAAGGTTACGCGGGTAGTAATTTTCAGTGTCAGCACAAAATAAATATTGCAGGTACTACGAGTTTATGGTATCAGCGCAAAACAAATGTTACATGGTACAAATTTTCAGTGTCAGCACAAAACTAATATTGCAGGTATTATATAGTGTCAGTACAAATCAAATATTACACGGTAGTATACAGTGTCAACACAAATCAAGTATTACACGGTGCTATATAGTGTCAGCACAAAATAAATATTGCACGGTGCTATATAGTGTCAGCACAAATCAAATATTACACGGTGCTATATAGTGTCAGCACAAAATAAATATTGCACGGTGCTATATAGTGTCAGCACAAATCAAATATTACACGGTGCTATATAGTGTCAGCACAAAACTAATATTGCAGGTATTATATAGTGTCAGTACAAATCAAATATTACACGGTAGTATACAGTGTCAACACAAATCAAGTATTACACGGTGCTATATAGTGTCAGCACAAAACAAATATTACACGGTGCTATATAGTGTCAGCACAAAATAAATATTGCACGGTACTGTTTAGTGTCAGTAGAAATCAAATGTTACACGATACTCTATAGTGTCAGTGCACATCAAATGTTGTGGGTACTGTTGAGTGTCAGTACATATCAAATAGTACATAGTACACTATTGTGTCAGCACAAAACATATATTCCACGGTACTGTATTGAACTGGCACAAAACATATATTCCACGGTACTGTATACTGTGAGCCGAAATAAAATGTTACACGGTACTGTATAGTATCAGTACAAAACAAATATTCCACTGTACTGGATAGTACTGCCACAAAACATATATTCCACGGTACTGTATGGAACTGGGACAAAACATATATTCCACGGTATTGGATAGTACTAGCACAAAACATATATTCCACGGTACTGGACAGTACTAGCACAAAACATATATTCCACGGTACTGTATAGTATCAGTACAAAACAAATATTCCACTATACTGGACAGTGCTAGCACAAAACATATATTCCACGGTACTGTATGGAACTGGGACAAAACATATATTCCACGGTATTGGATAATACTAGCACAAAACATATATTCGACGGTACTGGACAGTACTAGCACAAAACATATATTCTACGGAACTGGATAGTACTGGCACAAAACAAATATTTCGCTGTACTGTATAGCGTCAACACCATGGGGGAGGGACGTAGGTGATAGAGTACCCTCTTACTTTTGTCCCATTGCTCCAGGCGTTTATTTAACAAATTATTCAATAATATAAACCTCTCTTAAGAGGACTTGCCTTAGTCGGAAAAGATGCATCAGTCGGTATGCGTGGACCGGGCCTCGTCGTATCAAGTAAGACAACCCAGAGTCCCGGGCTGGCACTGCCTTATATTAAAGTTATCTTACCTAGCGGGGTCGCTCTACCAAATATAGTGTGCCAACACCCTAGGATCACAACCCAGAACGTAAATGTTCTGGAACCTTCCTAGTGACGCATGACGGACCTAAGTACAGCCCCAGCTGATGTCATGGTAAAATCCACGGAATTCTCATAGGAAGTGGTGGACCAACCCTTTCCTGCTACATGTTGCAAGCTACTAAGTTGCTTCAACTAAGGTAAAATGTAAACATATCAATCTGCTATAAAATGTGCAGATTCTATAAATAAAATTAAATACTAAAAATTAACCAACTTTCACTACACCCAAACGGCATACGTGACAATATTGCAATGTGTCAGCACAAACCAAATGTTGCACGGTTTCTTTTAGTATCAGCACAAAGCAAAAGTTGCACGGTACCGTTTAGTATTAGTACTGCACCCATGTTTCACGGTGCCGTTAAGTGTCAGCGAATATCCAATGTTGCAGGGTTATATATAGTGTCAGCACGAGACAAAGGTTACACGGTTATGTACACTATCAGCACAAAACAAATATTACACGTTCTTGTATAGCGTCAGCACGAGACAAATGTTACACGGTTATGTACACTATCAGCACAAAACAAATGTTACACGGTTATGTATAGTGTCAGAACGAGACAAATGTTACACGGTTATGTATAGTGTCAGCACGAGACAAATGTTACACGGTTATGTACACTATCAGCACAAAACAAATGTTACACGGTTATGTATAGTGTCAGCACGAGACAAATGTTACACGGTTATGTACACTATCAGCACAAAACAAATGTTACACGGTTATGTATAGTGTCAGCACGAGACAAATGTTACATGGTTATGTACACTATCAGCACAAAACAAATGTTACACGTTCTTGTATAGCGTCAGCACGAGACAAATGTTACACGGTTATGTACACTATCAGCACAAAACAAATGTTACACGGTTATGTATAGTGTCAGAACGAGACAAATGTTACACGGTTATATACACTATCAGCACAAAACAAATGTTACACGTTCTTGTATAGCGTCAGCACGAGACAAATGTTACATGGTTATGTATAGTGTTAGCACGAGACCAATCTTACACGGTTATGTATAGTGACAGCACGAGTCAAATGTTACACGGTTATGTATACTGACAGCACGAGACCAATCTTACACGGTTATGTATAGTGACAGCACGAGTCAAATGTTACACGGTTATGTATAGTGTCAGATCGAGACAAATGTTACACGGTTATGTACACTATCAGCACAAAACAAATGTTACACGTTTATGTATAGTGTCAGCACAAAACAAATGTTACACGTTTATGTGTAGTGTCAGCACAAAACAAATGTTACACGTTTATGTATAGTGTCAGCACAAAACAAATGTTACACGTTTATGTATAGTGTCAGCTCGAGACAAATGTTACACGGTTTGTATACTATCAGCACGAAGCAAATGTTACACGGTTATGTATACTATCAGCAAGAAACAAATGTTACACGGTTATGTATACTATCAGCACGAAGCAAATATTACACGGTTATGTATACTTTCAGCACGAAGCAAATGTTACACGGTTATGGATAGTATCAGCAAGAAACAAATGTTACACGGTTATGTATACTATCAGCAAGAAATAAATGTTACACGGTTATGTATACTATCAGCACGAAGCAAATGTTACACGGTTATGTATACTATCAGCACGAAGCAAATGTTACACAGTTATGTATACTATCAGCACGAAGCAAATGTTACACGGTTATGTATACTATCAGCACGAAGCAAATGTTACACGGTTATGTATACTTTCAGCACGAAGCAAATGTTAAATGCTTATGTATAGTGTCAGCACGAGACAAATATTACATGCTTATGTATAGTGTCAGCACGAGACAAATATTACATGCTTATGTATAGTGTCAGCTCGAAACAAATGTTACATGGTTATGTACACTATCATCACGAAACAAATGTTACACGGTTATGTATACTATCAGCACGAAACAATGTTACACGGTTATGTATAGTGTCAACACGAGACAAATATTGCACGTTTATGTATTGTGTCAGCACAAAACAAATAATATAGTAGTGTTTACTTTAATATGTCATATTATGTGTAATACACCTGGTGTACATGATATCATAGTTGAATTTGTACGACATTTTCTTTCTCTCAAAAGAAAAATGTATTTATGTGTTCAGCTTTTCTTTTTGTACCTTGTTACGCAATAATATGGTTTTAAAGGACAATTGTACAGTGTGCTACGACAGTAGTACTTTAGTTTTGAAGTTTCTTCAAAGGAATTTTGCAGTGTGAATACCTGAAAGCCATTTTAAGCGAAATATTGAATTTGTTTTTTACTAGTCTGACTGTGTACTGTGTTATCGACCTTGAAAAGTTTGGAGATAGATGCTAGGCTACGAAATGTCTGACCTTACCGTCACTCTCGAGTGGACTAGCTTTCCAGTCCCCATTTTAAATTTGATGCACGCAAGATTCGACCTTGCGTGGAAGAATACCTTATGTTTTCCTAGCACAATATCGCTTGCTCTCTGTCTCTCTATTCCCCTTCCTCAAACAAGACAACGGGTCAATGAAATGTGCTGATGGCTCCAAGCCCACGTTGCCAAATCGTAAAGTTACCGCAATATCGTTTAGCAAATGAGCTGTGCTAAACGTACACGTACTAAAGCAAAATCCTTCAACTAATTTAGCAGTCATACTTACGTCGGAAGAGCCCACAAGTTCAGATCACCCACACACCCACACATTCAGATTACATACTCACACCTTCAGATCACACACACATACACACTCAGATTGCATACCCACACCTTCAGATGACACACACACACACTCAGATTACATACCCACACCTCCAGATCACACATACATTTAGATCACACACACATACACACTCAGATTGCATACCCACACCTTCAGATGACACACACACACCTCCAGATCACACACACATACACACTCAGATTACATACCCACACCTTCAGATGACACACACATACACACTCAGATTGCATACCCACACCTTCAGATGACACACACACACCTTCAGATCACACACACATACACACTCAGATTACATACCCACACCTTCAGATGACACACACACACTCAGATTACATACCCACACCTTCAGATGACACACACACACTCAGATTACATAGCCATACCTTCAGATGACACACACATTCTCATATTGTACACCCACACCTTCAGACGACACACACACACACACACTCAGATTACATACCCAAACCTTCAGATCACACACACACACACACAGTTAGATCACACACACATACACACTCAGATTGCATACCTACACCTTCAGATGACACACACACTCAGATTACATACCCACACCTTCAGATGACATACACAAACACACACACACTCAGACTACATACCCAAAACTTAAGAACACACACAAACACACAATTAGATCACACACACATACACAGTCAGATTGCATAGCCACACCTTCAGATGACACACACACACTCAGATTACTTACTCACACCTTCAGATGACACACACACACTCAGATTACTTACTCACACCTTCAGATGACACACACACACTCAGATTACTTACTCACACCTTCAGATGACACACACACACACTCAGATTACATACACAAACCTTCAGATCACACACGCACATACACACTCAGATTGCATACCCACACCTTCAGATGACAAACACACACACACACTCAGATTACATACCCAAACCTTCAGATCACACACATACACACTCATGTTGCATACCCACACCTTCAGATGACACACACACACACACACACACAGATTGCCTACCCACACCTTCAGAACACACACACCCATAACAAACACTCACAGTTAGATCACACACACACTCAGATTGCATACCCACACCTTCAGATGACACACACACACACTCAGATTACATATCCACATCTTCAGATCACACACACATCCACACCCACACACTCATATTACATACGCACACCTTCACATCACCCACACACACACACGCACACTCAGATTATATACCCACACCTTCAAATCAAATACACACACCCACACACTCAGATTACATACCCACACCTTCAAACCACACACACACCCACACACTCAGATTACATACCCACACACACACTCACACACACCCATATTGCATACCCACACCTTCAGATCTCACACACACACACACTCAGATTGCATACACAAACCTTGAGATCTCGCACAGACACACACACTCTCAGATTGCATACCCACACCTTCAGATACCACACACGCACACTCAGATTGCATACCCATACCTTCAGATCTGCACACACTCAGATTGCATACCCACACCTTCAGATCACACAAACTCGCGAACACTCAGATTGCATACCCACACCTTCAGATCTCACACACATTCAGACATTCAGATTGCATTCCCACACCTTCACATCACACACTCTTGGATTAAATACCCACACCTTCAGATCTCTCTCACACACACACACTAAAATTACAAACACACACCTTCTGATGTCTTACACACGCACTCAGATTGCATACCCGCACCTTCAGATCTCACACACGCACTCAGATTGCATACCCACACCTTGAGATCACACACACAAACACTCAGAAATCATACCCATACCTTGAGATCACACACACACACTCAGATTGCTTACCCACACCTTCAGATCTCGCACACACCCAGACATTCAGATTGCATTCCCACACCTTCACATCACACACTCTCGGATTAAATACCCACACCTTCAGATCTCCCTCACACACACACACACTAAGATTACAAACACACACCTTCTGATGTCTTACACACGCACTCAGATTGCATACCCGCACCTTCAGATCTCGCACACACCCAGACAATCAGATTGCATTCCCACACCTTCACATCACACACTCACGGATTAAATACCCACACCTTCAGATCTCCCTCACACACACACACACACACACACACACACACACACTAAGATTACAAACACACACCTTCTGATGTCACACACACGCACTCAGATTGCATACCCGCACCTTCAGATCTCTCACACACCCACACACACACACACTCAGATTGCATACCCACACCTTGAGATCACACACACACACACACTCAGAAATCATACCCATACCTTGAGATCACACACACACACCCACTCAGATTGCATACCCACACCTTGAGATCACACACACACACACACACACTCAGAAATCATACCCACACCTTCAGATCACACACATACACACACACTGAGATTACATACCCACACCTTCAGATGACACACACACCCATACTGTGGGATTCATTACCCACACCTTCAGATCACACACACCCACACACACTCAGAAATCATACCCACACCTTCAGATCACACACATACACACACACTGAGATTACATACCCACAGCTTCAGATGACACACACACACCCATACTGTGGGATTCATTACCCACACCTTCAGATGACACACACACCCATACTGTGGGATTCATTACCCACACCTTCAGATGACACACACACCCATACTGTGGGATTCATTACCCACACCTTCAGATCACACACATACACACACACTGAGATTACATACCCACACCTTCAGATGACACACACACCCTCACAATGAGATTATATACCCTCACCTTCAGATGACACACACACCCTCACAATGAGATTATATACCCACACCTTCAGATGACACACACACCCTCACAATGAGATTATATACCCACACCTTCAGATGACACACACACCCTCACAATGAGATTATATACCCACACCTTCAGATGACACACACACCCTCACAATGAGATTACATACCCACACCTTCAGATGACACACACACCCATACTGTGGGATTCATTACCCACAGCTTCAGATGACACACACACCCATACTGTGGGATTCATTACCCACACCTTCAGATGACACACACACCCATACTGTGGGATTCATTACCCACAGCTTCAGATGACACACACACCCATACTGTGGGATTCATTACCCACAGCTTCAGATGACACACACACCCATACTGTGGGATTCATTACCCACACCTTCAGATGACACACACACCCATACTGTGGGATTCATTACCCACACCTTCAGATCACACCCATACTGTGGGATTCATTACCCACACCTTCAGATGACACACACACCCATACTGTGGGATTCATTACCCACACCTTCAGATGACACACACACCCATACTGTGGGATTCATTACCCACACCTTCAGATGACACACACACCCATACTGTGGGATTCATTACCCACACCTTCAGATCACACCCATACTGTGGGATTCATTACCCACACCTTCAGATGACACACACACCCATACTGTGGGATTCATTACCCACACCTTCAGATGACACACACACCCATACTGTGGGATTCATTACCCACACCTTCAGATGACACACACACCCATACTGTGGGATTCATTACCCACACCTTCAGATGACACACACACCCATACTGTGGGATTCATTACCCACACCTTCAGATCACACCCATACTGTGGGATTCATTACCCACACCTTCAGATGACACACACACCCATACTGTGGGATTCATTACCCACACCTTCAGATGACACACACACCCATACTGTGGGATTCATTACCCACACCTTCAGATGACACACACACCCATACTGTGGGATTCATTACCCACACCTTCAGATGACACACACACCCATACTGTGGGATTCATTACCCACACCTTCAGATGACACACACACCCATACTGTGGGATTCATTACCCACACCTTCAGATGACACACACACCCATACTGTGGGATTCATTACCCACACCTTCAGATGACACACACACCCATACTGTGGGATTCATTACCCACACCTTCAGATCACACACATACACACACACTGAGATTACATACCCACACCTTCAGATGACACACACACCCTCACAATGAGATTATATACCCTCACCTTCAGATCACATACACCCCCCTCACTGAGTTTATATACCCAAACTTTCAGATCACACACACTTCCACACACTCAGATTTCATACCCACACCTTAAGATCACACACATACACACACTCAGATTGCATATCCACAGCTTCAGATCACACACAGCCCCACACACACACACACACACACACACACACACACATTCAGATTACATACCTACACATTCAGATCACACACAAACCAACACACTCAGAATATATACACACACCTTCTGATCACACATACGCACACACACCCACACACTCAGAATATATACTCACACCTTCAGATCACACACACTTGGAATATATACCCACACATTCAGATCAAACTCATTCGGAATAGACACACACAGAAAACAAACACTCACAGTTAAACGTTCACCCAGCCATTCAGATTGCATTCCCACACCTTCACATCACACACTCTGAGATTACATACCCACACCTTCAGATACCACACACACTCACACACACACACTAAGATAACAAACACACACCTTCTGATGTCTTACACACACACTCACACACACACACTCACACACACACACTCACACACACACACTCAGATTGCATATCCGCACCTTCAGATCTCACAGACACACACACTCAGATTGCATACCCACACCCTAAGATCACACACACATACTCAGATTGCATACCCACACCTTGATCACACACACACTCAGATTGCATATCCAGACACACACACACTCAGATTGCATACCCACACCTTCAGATCATACACACACTCACACTCAGATTGCATACCCACACCTTCAGATCATACACACACACACACACTCAGATTGCATACCCACACCTTCAGATCATACACACACTCACACTCAGAATGCATACCCACACCTTCAGATCATACACACACTCACACTCAGATTGCATACCCACACCTTCAGATCATACACACACTCACACTCAGATTGCATACCCACACCTTCAGATCATACACACACTCACACTCAGATTGCATACCCACACCTTCAGATCATACACACACTCACACTCAGATTGCATCCTCACACCTTCAGATCATACACACACTCACACTCAGATTGCATACCCACACCTTCAGATCATACACACACTCACACTCAGATTGCATACCCACACCTTCAGATCATACACACACTCACACTCAGATTGCATCCTCACACCTTCAGATCATACACACACTCACACTCAGATTGCATCCTCACACCTTCACTTCACACACACAAAGCTTCAGATGACACACACATCCATACTGTGGGATTATATACCCACACTTTCAGATCACACACACCCACACAGTGAGATTAAATACCCACACCTTAAGATCACACACACACATACACACACTGAGATTACATACCCACCCCTTCAAATGACACACACACGCTCACAGTGAGATTATATACCCACACCTTCGATTCACATACACCCCCCACACTTAGTTTATATACCCACACTTTTAGATCACACACACTTCCACACACTCAGATTTCATACCCACACCTTAAGATAACGCACATACACACACTCAGATTGCATATCCACAGCTTCATATCACTCACAGCCACACACATACACACACACATCCAGATTACATACCTACACATTCAGATCACACACAAACCCACACACTCAGAATATATACACACAACTTCTGATCACACATACGCACACACACCCACACATTCAGAATATATACTCACACCTTCAGATCATACATACTCGCAGTATATACCCACACCTTCAGATCACACACACTCGGAACAAATAACGACAACATCAGATCACACACACTCGGAATATATACTCATACTTTCAGATCGCACACGCTCGGAGTATATACCCACACCATCAGATCACACACCCTGGGAGAATATACCCACACCATCAGATCACACACACTCAAAGTATATACCCACACCATCAGATCACACACACTCGGAGTATATACTCACACCGTCAGATCACACACACACACATTCGGAGTATATATTCACACCGTCAGATCACACACACACACACTCGGAGTACATACTCACACCTTCAGATCACACATACTCGGAATATATACCCACACCTTCAGAAAAGACACACTCGGAGTATATAAACACACCGTCAGATCACACATACTCGGAATATATACCCACTCGGAGTATATACCCACACCGTCAGATCACACACAATCGGAGTATATACCAACACCGTCAGATCACACACACTCGGAATATATACCCACACCTTCAGATCACATATACTCGGAGAATATACCCACACCTTCAAATCACACACACTCGGAGAATATACCCACACCTTCAGATCACACACACTCGGAGTACATACCCACACCGTCAGATCACACACACTCGAAGTATATACTCACACCTTCGGATCACACACACTCCCACACACAGATCACACACACTCGGAGTATATACCCACACCGCCAGAGCACACACACTCAGAGCATATACTCACACCTTGAGATATCAGACAATCGGAGTATATTCCCACACCGTCAGGTCACAGACACGCGAAGTATATACCCACACCGTCAGGTCACAGACACTCGGAGTATATACACACACCTTGATATATCAGACAGTCGGAGTATATACCCACACCGTCAGGTCACAGACACTCGGAGTATATACCCACACCGTCAGATCACAGACATTCGGAGTATATACCCACACCGTGAGATAACACACACTGGGAGTATACACCCTCACCTTCAGATCACAGACACTCGGAGTATATACCCTCACTTTCAGATCATACACACTCGGAATATATATCCACACCGTCAGATCACAGACACTCGGAGTATATACCCACACCGTCAGATCACACACACTCGAAGTATATACTCACACATTCGGATCACACACACTCCCACACACAGATCACACACACTCGGAGTATATACCCACACCGCCAGAGCAAACACACTCGGAGTATATACCCAGACCGTCAGATCACAGACACTCGGAGTATATACCCACACCTTGAGATATCAGACACTCGAAGTATATACCCACACCGTCAGGTGACAGACATTCGGAGTATATACCCATACCGTCAGGTCACAGACACTCGGAGTATATACCCACACCTTGAGATATCAGACACTCGGAGTATATACCCACACCGTCAGGTCACAGATACTCGGAGTATATACCCACACCGTCAGATCACAGACACTCGGAGTATATACCCACACCGTGAATTCACACACACTCGGAGTATATACCCATACGGTCAGATCACACACACTTGGGGTATATACCCACACCTTCAGATCAAACACACTTGGAGTATATACCCAAACCATCAGATCACATACACTCGGAGTATATACCCACACCATCAGATCAGACACTCCGAGTATATACCCACACCGTCAGATTACACACACTCGGAGTGTATACCCACATAGTCAGATCACACACATTCGGAGTATATAGCTTCACTGTCAGAACGCACACACATTTTGAGTATATACGCACACCGCCAGATCACACACTCGGAGTATATATCCACACCGTCAGATCACACACACTCGGAATATATACCCACACCGTCAGATCACACACACTCGGAGTATATACCCACACCGTCAGATCAAACACACGCGGAGTATATAGCCTCACCGTCAGATCACACACACTCGGAGTATATACCCACACCGTCAGATCACACACACTCGGAGTATATACCCACACATTCAGATCACAGACACTCGGAGTATATACCCACACTTTGAGATCACAAACACTGGGAGTATATACCCACACCGTCAGATCACACACTCTCGGAGTATACACCCACACCTTCAGATCCCAAACACTGGGAGTATATACCCACACCGTCAGATCACACACTCTCGGAGTATACACCCACACCTTCAGATCACACACGCTCGGAGTATATAGCCACACCGTCAGATCATACATACTGGGAGTATATACTAACACCGTCAGATCACACACACTAGAAATATATACCCACATCTTCAGATCACACATACCCGGAGTATATACCCACACCTTCATATCACACACACTCGGAGTGTATACCAACACTGTCAGATCACTAACGCTCCCACACACTCAGATCACACATACCCGGAGTATATACCCACACCTTCAGATCACAGACACTCGGAGTATATACCCACACCGTCAGATCACACACATTCGGAGTATATACCCACACCGTCAGAACACACGCATTCGGAGTATATAACCACACCATGAGATCACAGACACTAGGAGTATATACCCACACAGTCAGATCACACACACTCGGAGTAGATACCCATTCCGTCCGATTACTTACACTTGGATTATACACCCACACCATCAGATCACAGACTCTCGAAATATATACCCACACCATCAGATCACAGACTCTCGAAATATATACCTACACCATCAGATCACACACACTAGGAGTATATACCCACACCATCAGATCACACACACTCGTGGTGTATACCCACTCCGTCAGATTACACACACTCGGAGTAAATACCCACACCGTCAGATCACACACACACTCGGTGTATATACCCACACCATCAGATCACAGACAGGCGGAGCATATACCCACAACTTCAGATCACACACATACGGAGTACATAGCCACACTGTCAGAACACACACACTCGGAGCATATACCCACACCGTCAGAACACAAACTCGGAGTATATACCCACACCGTCAGCTCACACACCCTTGAATATATACCCACACCGTCAGAACACACACATTCGTAGTATATACTCACACCTTCAGATCACACACACTCCCACACCGTCAGATCAAACACATTCGGAGTATATACCCACACCGACAGATCACTCACACACGGTGTATATACCCACACCGTCAGATCACACACACTCCGAGTATACAGCCACACCGTCAGATCACACACACTCGGAATATATACCCACACCTTCACACTCTCGGAGTATATACCCAACCCGTCAGATAACACACTCGGAGTATATACCATCACCGTCAGATCACACACACTTGGAATATATACCCACACCTTCATATAACACACATTCGGTGTATATACCCACACCGTCAGATCACACACACTCGGAGTATATACACGCATCGTCAGATCACACATCCTTGGAGTATATAGCCACACCGTCAGATCACACACACTCGGAGTATATACCCACACCGTCAGATCACACACACTCGGAATATATACACACACCGTCAGATCACACGCATTCGGAGTATATACTTACAAAATCAGATCACACACACTCGGAGTATATACCCACACCATCAGATCGCACACATTCGGAGTATATACCCACACCGTCAGATCACAGACACTCGGAGTATATACCCACACCTTCAGATCACAGACACTCGGAGTATATACCCACACCGTCAGATTACACACATCTGAGTATATACCCACACCGTCAGATTACACGCATCTGAGTATATACCCACACCGTCAGATCACACACACACTCGGTGTATAGACCCACACCTTCAGATCACAGACACGCAGAGTATATACCCACACCTTCAGATCACAGACACGCGGAGTATATACCCACACCTTCAGATCACACACATTCGGAGTATATAGCCACACTGTCAGAACACACACACATTTGGAGTATATACCCGTAACGTCAGATCACACACTCGGAGTATATACCCACACCGTCAGATCACACACCCTCGGAATATATACCCACACCGTCAGATTACACACCCTCGGAGTATATACACACCGTCAATTCACATATCCTCGGAGTATGTACCCACACCGTCAGATCACTCACACTCGGAGTATATACTCACAACTTCAGATCACACACACTCCCACAGACTCAGATCACACACACTCGGAGTATATAGCCACACCGTCAGATCACACACACTCGGAGTATATACCCACACGGTCAGATCACACACATTCGGAGTATATAGCCACACTGTCAGAACACACACACACATTTGGAGTATATACCCGTAACGTCAGATCACACACTCGGAGTATATACCCACACCGTCAGATCACACACCCTCGGAATATATACCCACACCGTCAGATTACACACCCTCGGAGTATATACACACCGTCAATTCACATATCCTCGGAGTATGTACCCACACCGTCAGATCACTCACACTCGGAGTATATACTCACAACTTCAGATCACACACACTCCCACAGACTCAGATCACACACACTCGGAGTATATAGCCACACCGTCAGATCACACACACTCGGAGTATATACCCACACGGTCAGATCACACACACTCGGAGTATATAGCCACACCGTCAGATCAAACATACTCAGAGTATATACCCACACCGTCAGTTCACACACACTCGGAGTATATACCAACACCGTCAGAACACACACTCCGAGTATATAGCCACACCTTCATATCACACACATTTGGAGTATATACCCACACCGTCAGATCACACACACTCGGTGTATATATATGCACCGTCAGATCACACATCCTCGGAGTATATACCCAGACCGTAAGCTCACATGAACTCCGAGTATATACCCACACCTACAGATCACAGAAACTCGGAGTATATACCCACACCATGTGATCACAGACACTCGGTATATATAGCCATACCGTCAGATAACAGACACTCGATGTATATACCCACACCGTCAGATCACACACACTCGTAGTATACACTCACACCTTCAGATCACAGACACTCGGAGTATATACCCACTCCGTCAGATCACACACACTGGGAGTATATAGACACACCGTCAGATCTCACACACTCGGGGTATTTAAAAACACCGTCAGATCACACGCACTTGGAATATATTCCCACACCTTCATATCACACACACTCGGAGTATATACCCACACCTTTAGATCACAGACACTCGGAGTATATACCCACACCATCAGATCACAGACACTCAGAGTATATAGCCACGCCGTCAGATAACATACACCGGGAGTATATACCCACACCGTCAGATCACACACACTCGGTGTATATAGACACACCGTCAGATCTCACACACTCGGAGTATATAGACACAGCGTCAGATCACACACACTAGGAATATATACCCACACCGTCAGATCACACACACTCCCACACACTCAGATCACACATACTCGGAGTATATACCCACACCATCAGATCACAGGCACTCGGAGTATAAACTCACACCGTCAGATCACACACACATTGGGAGTATACACCCACTCCATTAGATCACACACTCGGAGTATATACCCACACCATCAGATCACAGACACTCCGAGTATTTACCCACACCATCAGATTACACACATCTGAGTATATACCCACACCTTCAGATCACACACAAACACACACACAGGGAGTATCTAGCCACATCGTCAGATCACACACACTCGGAGTATACATTCACACCGTCAGATCTCACACACTCGGAGTATATACCAACACCGTCCGTTCACACACACTCGGAATATATACCCACACCTTCAGATCACACACACTCGGGGTATATACCCACACCGTCAGATCACACACACTCGCAGTATATACTCACACCTTCAGATCACACACACTCTCGCACAAACAGAACACACACTCGAAGTATATACCCACACCGTCAGAGCACACTCACTCGGAGTATATACCCACACCTTCAGATCACAGACACTCGGAGTATATAGCCACACAGTCAGATCACACACATTGGGAGTATATATCCACACCGTCAGATGACACACACTCGGAGTATATACCCACACCTTCAGATCACACACACTCAGAGTATATACCCACACCGTCAGATCACACACACTCGGAGTATATACCCACACCATCAGATCACAGACACTCGGAGTATATACCCACACCATCAGATCACACACACCTTCAGATCAACATCACTCCCACACACTCAGATTACCTACCCGCACGTTCAAATCACACACCCTCACACTGAAATTACACACGCACCCACAAACTCATATTACATGGGAGCATACACTCCCACACTTAGAGTACATTCCCACACCTTCAGATCACACACCCACACACTCAATTTACATACCTATATACTCACAGGACGCGCACGTGCGCGTGCACACACACACACACACACACACACACGTCAACTTCGGCTGGGGAAATTTTTCCATCCGAAAAGTAATGTACGAAGTCCAAAGTGGAAAGTTCGTTTTTCTGAATTATTTTATTATTTGCTTTTAACTCGACCATAACGATTGATGAATTACAACTCCGGTGTTTATCGTACACAGAGATTCTTCTTTTATCATTGGTAAATTACGCGTCATTTCCTCACTGAAGACTCGTTCTTTGCTTTATCACCATACACTTGTGCTATCTGCCTATAAAATTCGATTGGCCGAACATGTTGTACGTTAAAAAGTACGAATATGTTTTCAGGTATTGGTAAAGTATAGTGTCGGCATTGAAAAACGGTACCACGTGACACTAAATATCTTGATAGAATGGCGATTACATTAAGAAATAGGGTAAGGTACTGTAACTTTATTTACAAAGTTTTGTGTTGATAAGTTTCATTATCATTTACTTATGCCAAATGCGGTGTCATTCTCTGGATGCCCCTCGTAGTACTTTGGAGTAGCGGTTACACTGGTGGCTCGAACAGAACATTATATTTTGTTTCCTTAATTTGATTGTGGACAAGCACTATAGAGCGTAATTTGGTGACTTTGCTTCTAAACTCCCACTGCCAAAAAGAAAAGAAACGGGAAAATTATGGGAACATCGCAAATATTGGATTCGTGGATCCGCCGCTTCCTTCTCTATGGATTTAGTCCTAAAATACCTGATAGCCACAGCGTAAAATATGTTTATGTGAAAGTTAAAAGCTCGTTATCACTGCAGCTCTTTAGTAGAGCACCGGCTTCTAACATTGAAATATCGACACAAATTCCGCTTCCTTTTTTTTTTCGTTCACTTTTCTCGTATTCTACGCTTTCTTCGGATCTTCTACGTTTTACAGGGTCCGTAAAAGTCTGCCTTAACTGAAGCTCTGTCATTTTACAGGCATAAGCCAAATATTTATTTGTGATTGTACGCAAATGTAAGCAATGTATTGCTTTCACGTGTTTTGTTTACTTGAGAATATTTCCACTGGTGCAGGCTTACTCTTAACATATTAGTGTACTTTTAAAGGCTAGAGTAACGCAACCAAAAGATACAGTATAACAAGAGCGAATAGTCAATATGACCCATTATGTAATATAATTTTATGGATTTTAAACACAATGTAATAGTCAAAATTGACTAGCAGTAATTATCATCATTATATAAATCGGCAGAAAAGCCTCTGATATATTTAAATAGCATAAATACCCGGTACTAAAAGTGTACAGTTGTTTCTTCCTTGGTCTTCATTAAAATTATACAAAGTAAGTGATTATTAGGCTGTTTCGTGGCCGAGTGGTTGGACCAACCGCCTCTTACCTAGTCGGCCGAGGTTCAATCCCAGGAGATCATAACGTCTTGGTGGGGTTTCTCCGGTTTCTCACGCCATTCATCCCACCAACGACTACCTAATCATTTTCATAACAGGCATTGGGATAACCACCCATTCTGGCTTCTCTCTGATCCAGAAACCCTGCTCCTCAACAGGCGCCCGAACCCTGGAGCTGGCTTGTAAGTGCTGTGGGAGTGGGGACTGTATTGTCATATTACCAGACATCAGGCTGATCACTTATCTTGGCTTCTCTCTGATCCAGAGCCTCTGCTCCACAACAGGCGCCTGACTCCAGGAGCTGGCTTGTAAGTGCTGTGGGAGTGGGGATTGTATTGTCATATCACCAGACATCAGGCTGATCACTTATCTTGACTTCTCTCTGATTCAGAGCCTCTGCTCCTCAACAGGCGCCTGACCCCAGGAGCTGGCTTGTAAGTGCTGTGGGAGGGGGGATTGTACTGTCATATTACCAGGTATTAGGCTGATCACTTATCCTGGCTTCTCATTGATTCAGAGCCTCTGCTCAACAGGCGCCTGACCCCAGGAGCTGGCTTGTAAGTACCGGGGAGGGGGTATTTTACTGTCATATTACCAGACATCAAGCTGATCACTTATCATTGCTTCTCTCTGATCCAGAGCCTCTGCTCCTCAACAGGCGCCTGTCCCAGGAGCTGGCTTGTAAGTGCTGTGGGAGGGGGTTTTGTACTGTCGTACTACCAGGTATCAAGCTGATCATTTATGCTGGCTTCTCTCTGATCCAGAGCCTCTCCTCCTCAACAGGCGTCTGACCCCAGGAGCTGGCTTGTAAGTGCTGTGGGAGAGGTGATTATACTGTCATATTACCAAACATCAGCTTGATCACTTATTCTGGCTTCTCTCTGATTCAGAGCCTGTGCTCCTCAACAGGCGCCTGATCCCAGGAGCTGGCTTGTAGCTGCTGTGGGAGGGGGGACAATATTGTCATATTACCAGGTATTGGGCTGATCACTTAACCTGGCTTCTCTCTGATCTAGAACCTCTGCTCCTCAACAGGCGCTTGACCCCAGGAGCTGGCTTGTAAGTGCCGGGGGAGGGGCGACTTTACTGTCATATTACCAGACATCAAGCTGATCACATATCCTGGCTTCGCTCTGATCCAGAGCCTCTGCTCCTTAACAGGCGCCTGCCCCAGGAGCTGGCTTGTAAGTGCTGCGGGAGGGGGGATTTTACTGTCATATTACTAGACATCAAGCTGATCATTTATCCTGGCTTCTCTCTGCTCCTCAACAGGCCCTTATCAGAGGAGATGACTTGTAAATGCTGGGGGAGGGAGGATTATACTGTCATAATATCAGACATTATGCTGATCACTTATCCTGGCTTCTCTCTGATGCAGAGCCTCTGCTCCTCAACAGGCGCCGGAACCCAGGAGCTGGCTTGTAAGTGCTGGGGGAGTGGGGATTGTACTGTCATATTACCAGACATCAAGCTGATCACTTATCCTGGCTTCTCTCTGATCCAGAGCCTCTGCTCCTCAACAGGCGCCTATCCCCTGAAGCTGGCTTGTAAGTGCTGTGGGAGTGCGGATTGTACTGTCATATTACCAGACATCAAGCTGATCACTAATCTTTGCTTCTCTCTGATCCAGAGCCTCTGCTGCTCAACAGGTGCCTGACCCCTGGAGCTGGCTTGTAAGTGCTGTGGGAGAGGTGATTGTACTGTCATATTATCAAACATCAGCTTGATCACTTATTCTGGCTTCTCATCGATTCAGAGCCTGTGCTCCTCAACAGGCGCCTGATCCCAGGAGCTGGCTTGTAGGTGCTTTGGGAGGGGGGGGGGAAATATTGTCTTACCAGGTATTGGTCTGATCACTTAACCTGGCTTCTCTCTGATCCAGAGCCTCTGCTCCTCAACAGGCACCTGACCCAAGGATCTGGCTTGTAAGATCTGGGGGAGGGGGGATTATACTGTCATAATACCAGACTTCAAGCTGATGAATTATATCCTAGCTTCTCTCTGATGCAGAGCCTCTGCTCCTCAATAGGCACCGGAACCCAAGAGCTGGCTTGTAGGTCGTGGGGGAGGGGGGACTGTACTGTCATATTACCAGGTATCAGACTGATCACTTATCCTGGCTTCGCTCTGATCCAGAGCACCTGCTTCTTAAAAGGCGCCTGAAGCCAGGTGCACGCTTGTAAGTGCTGGGGGAGGGGGGTTTGTACAGTCATATTACCAGGTATCAGGCTGGTCACTTATCCTGGCTTCCGTCTGATCCAGAGCCTCTGCTCCTCAGCGCCTGACCCCAGGATCAGGCTTGTAAGTGCTGGGGGAGGGGGATTGTACTGTAATATTACCAGACATCAAGCTGATGAATTATATTCTGGCTTCTCTCTGATGTAGAGCCTCTGCTCCTAAATAGGTGCCTGACCCCATGCGCCATCTTGTAAGTGCTGTGGGAAGGGAGATTGTACTGGCATATTACAAGACATCAGGCTGATCACTTATCCTGGCTTCTCTCTGCTCCAGAGCCCTTGTTCCTTAAAAAGCGCCTGACCCCATTCGCTGGCTTGTAAGTACTGGGGGAGGGGGAATTGTACTGTCATAATACCAGACATCAGGCTGCTGACTTATCCTGGCTTCTCTCTGATCCAGAGCACCTGCTCCTTAAAAGGCTTCTGACCCAAGGCGCTGGCTTGTAAGTGCTGGGAGTGGGGGAATGAACTGTCATATTACAGACATCAGGCTGAACACTTATCCTGGCTTCTCTCTGATCAAGAGCCTCTGCTCCTCAACAGCCACCTGACTCCAGGCGCTGGCTTGTAAGTGCTGGGGGAGAGGGATTGTACTGTCATATTACCAGACATAAAGCTGATAGTTTATCCTGGCTTCTCTCTGATCCATAGCCTCTGCTCCTCAACAGACGCCTGCCCCAGAAGCTGGCTTGTAAGTGCAGGGTAAGGGGGGATTTTACTGTCATATTACCAGACATCAAGCTGATAAGTTATCCTGGCTTCTCTTTGATCCATAGCCTCTGCTCCTCAACAGCCAACCGACTCCAGGCGCTGGCTTGTAAGTGCTGGGGGAGGGGGGATTGTACTGTCATATTACCAGACATCAGGCTGATCACTTATCCTGGCTTCTCTCTGATCAAGAGCCTCTGCTCCTCAACAGTTATCTGACTCCAGGCGCTGGCTTGTAAGTGTTGGGGGAGGGGGGATTGTCCTGTCATGTTACCAGACATCAAGCTGATAAGTTATCCTGGCTTCTCTCTGATCCATAGCCTCTGCTCCTCAACAGGCGCCTGCCCCAGGAGCTGGCTTGTAAGTGCTGGGGGAGGGGGGATTTTACTGTCATATTACCAGACATCAAGCTGATAAGTTATCCTGGCTTCTCTCTGATGCAAAGCCTGTGCTCCTCAACAGGCGCCTGACCCCATGCGCTGGTTTGTAAGTCCTGCGCATGCGAAGGATAATCACAGAAAGATAAAGTGATTTTAGAAAAATACGGGAGTTTAAATTAGCAAAATTGCAGACGACTATCCCATATAGCGTTTAAAAACATGCGGCATTTAAATATCGCTGGTCTGTCGCCGTCTGCTTTGCATGATGAGAGCCCTGAACTAGCATAGTCTGGTCTCTTCCTCCACTGGTCAGGGAAGAACGCGACTCCTTTCGAATCGTGTCCTTTCATGAGAGATTGTACTCACCCACAGAGTACGTATATAGTCGTACACTCCCACTCATATATGCACACACTCAGGTAACACTCACGTATACACAAGTGCTCCATCACGCACACAGATTACAAGCCCAAACATACACACCTACACAGCCACACACTCATATTACACATCAGCATACACCTGCACGTTAATACGCACATGCATGCACGCTCTGCGGCTGGGAGTAGAACTGTAACATTCTACTTCATTATGACACGAATGCATTTCTTGGCACGTATATCGGGAAATGGTATCTGTGTTTGAATGGCGTCTTCCTGCACAGCGATTGAAGATAAAATCGTACCCCTTACACGTTGGACCCAGGAAGCTGCCTGTGCTTCTGAAATGCAAAACCGCAATAGACAAGTTAGGGTGCAATGGTTCATTCAGAGGATGGACTGAATGTAAATGTACCTCAGCTCCCTTCAAGACCCAATAACTCCCGTCGTGTCACATTAATTTCGTTCGGCCATGGGCCATGTACACATAATCTCTCTTCCCCATCCTGATCCTGCGACAGGATAATCCTCAGTGCACTAACTGACATTCTACAGAGCACCTGGGTAAGAATCTTACTGGATGATAACTCTCCTCCCGAAAATTCAAAAACACCTCTTCGGGGCCCAGGCGCAATGTTTGGCGCCCAAGGTCAACTTTGGCATCGAGAAATCGAACGGTGTCCAGAACAAGTTCCTTACTGATTGCGGCATTGAACACCTATTTTGTAGCCTGCTCCTGGCAACAGTCAACGCTAGTCACGGGCAGGGTTTCACCCGAGGCTCCTCTTTACTAGCCCCGCACCACACCTAGTGATTGTTAGCGAGACTTCTATGCCCACCATCACTCTGCATGGATAGTCCTGAATCCACCATGCCTTACCAGGCACTGTTTAACGTGTAGCGAGAGGAAGGTAATGACGCCGTCGACGAGCCACTGCTCAAGGTGGTCACTAGTAGATTTCCTGACCCTCGGCTGGAGTGCGCGCGCAGTTATGGCTCTCCGTAACTCCAGCACTTAGGTCTCCCGTACCCAGATCTGCGACGGTTGGGTTGTTATGATTGCCGCCGGTAATCGTATTTCTTGTCCGTAACAGCTCCTGCCGAACCGGGGTGTTTCTTAGAGCATCCATCTTTGCCGGTTCAATACGTAGGACGATCGAAAGGGCACCGTTGACATTGCTGCCGCGTTAAAATCGCCCACGACGAAGTGGCCTCAAAATTAGGAGGCCTCGCTCTTATAATGTTCTTTCTCATATTCGTGGGGTCCCTCTACTTAGTACACTACTTTAGCACAAATGCGGCGCATTCAATTCTACAATAGTTTGGTGCATGGTCTTGTTTTCCTTCGTCTGCTGGGGTGTAAGAGTTCCCCCCCCCTTTCTTTCTGGATGATGTAGACGTTCTTCAGCCGCTTTGATTGTATATTTCATGTAAAACTTCATTTTTTAAACTCTTTTGCAACGTCGTCCTTCTCTCACCGTTGCATGTGGCTCTGATTTTATAGTCACTCTGAAAGACCTTTTCAGGATTCACTATCTTTTTTTCGTAATCCATATCATGGCCAGCTCGGATTTCATTTTCTCCGTCACGTTCTTCATATCTTTCCTAACATTGTTAATATGTCTATTTCGTCCATTCCAGATTTCATTTTCGTCTCCAAGTTCTCATTTTGGTCAATAATTATGAAGAATTTGTCCCACTCTTATATTCTGTGATCACAATCCTGACTTTGTCCAGACTTGAATTGTCATTTCACTTATTGTATCATAGTTATTGTGACTTGGTTCAACTTTTCACTGCCACTTTTCACTTATTACTGTCATTTTATTAATGTGATATAGTTCAAGTTTTCACTCTCGCTTCACTTCGTTTACTATAACTTCTCTTTCTTCCGCGACGTTGCCGCGTGATGTAGCCTTTCTCACAGACGATTCACTCGCTGGGAAGTCGGAACACAAAACTTCTACAGTATCTCGCAGAAGCAACACTCATTGCACGTTATAGCAATCATCACTAACTCGCTGGGGAGTAGAACACAAGGCTTCTCCAGTATCTCGTAAGAGTAATACTCACTGTACATTACAGCAGTCATCACCAACTCGCTCGGAGAACACTCGCAACAGCAGTCATCACCAACTCGCTCGGAGAACACTCGCAACAGCAGTCATCACCAACTCGCTCGGAGAACACTCGCCACAGCAGTCATCACCAACTCGCTCGGAGAATATTCGCAACAGCAGTCATCACCAACTCGCTCGGAGAATACTCGCCACAGCAGTCATCACCAACTCGCTCGGAGAATACTCGCCACAGTAGTCATCACCAACTCGCTCGGAGAACACTCGCAACAGCAGTCATCACCACCTCGCTCGGAGGACACTTGCTACAGCAGTCGTCACCAGCTCGCTCAGAGAATACTCGCCAAAGCAGTCATCACCAACTCGCTCGGAGAACACTCGCAACAGCAGTCGTCACCAACTCGCTCGGAGAACACTCGCCACAGTAGTCATCACCAACTCGCTCGGAGAACACTCGCAACAGCAGTCGTAAACAACTCGCTCGGAGAACACTCGCAACAGCAGTGGTAACCAAACAGCTCGGAGAACAATCGCAACAGCAGTCGTAACCAAATAGCTCGGAGAACACTCGCAACAGCAGTGGTAACCAAACAGCTCGGAGAACAATCGCAACAGCAGTCGTAACCAAATAGCTCGGAGAACACTCGCAACAGCAGTGGTAACCAAATAGCTCGGAGAACAATCGCAACAGCAGTGGTAACCAACTCGCTCGGAGAACAATCGCAACAGCAGTGGTAACCAAATAGCTCGGAGAACACTCGCAACAGCAGTGGTAACCAAACAGCTCGGAGAACAATCGCAACAGCAGTCGTAACCAAATAGCTCGGAGAACACTCGCAACAGCAGTGGTAACCAAACAGCTCGGAGAACAATCGCAACAGCAGTGGTAACCAAACAGCTCGGAGAACAATCGCAACAGCAGTCGTAACCAAATAGCTCGGAGAACAATCGCAACAGCAGTCGTAACCAAATAGCTCGGAGAACAATCGCAACAGCAGTCGTAACCAAATAGCTCGGAGAACACTCGCAACAGCAGTCGTAACCAAATAGCTCGGAGAACACTCGCAACAGCAGTGGTAAACAACTAGCTCGGAGAACATTCGCAACAGCAGTGGTAACCATTTCGCTCGGAGAACACTCGCAACAGCAGTGGTAACCAACTCGCTCGGAGAACACTCGCAACAGCAGTGGTAACCAACTCGCTCGGAGAACACTCGCAACAGCAGTCGTAACCAACTCGCTCGGAGAACACTCGCAACAGCAGTCGTAACCATCTTGCTCGGAGAACACTCGCAACAGCAGTCGTAACCAAATAGCTCGGAGAACACTCGCAACAGCAGTGGTAAACAACTTGCTCGGAGAACACTCGCTACAGCAGTCGCAACCAACTGGCTCGGAGAACACTCGTTACAGCAGTCGCAACCAACTCGCTCGGAGAACACTCGCAACAGCAGCCGTAACCAACTAGCTCGGAGAACACTCGCAACAGCAGTGGTAACCAACTAGCTCGGAGAACACTCGCAACAGCAGTGGTAACCAACTCGCTCGGAGAACACTCGCAACAGCAGTGGTAACCAACTAGCTCGGAGAACACTCGCAACAGCAGTGGTAACCAACTCGCTCGGAGAACACTCGCAACAGCAGTGGTAACCAACTCGCTCGGAGAACACTCGCAACAGCAGTGGTAACCAACTCGCTCGGAGAACACTCGCAACAGCAGTGGTAACCAACTCGCTCGGAGAACACTCGTTACAGCAGTCGCAACCAACTCGCTCGGAGAACACTCGCAACAGCAGTCGCAACCAACTCGCTCGGAGAACACTCGCAACAGCAGTCGTAACCAACTAGCTTGGAGAACACTCGCAACAGCAGTGGTAACCAACTCGCTCGGAGAACACTCGCAACAGCAGTGGTAACCAACTCGCTCGGAGAACACTCGCAACAGCAGTGGTAACCAACTCGCTCGGAGAACACTCGCAACAGCAGTGGTAACCAACTCGCTCGGAGAACACTCGCTACAGCAGTCTTAAGCAACTCGCTCGGAGAACACTCGTAGCAACAGTCCTCTCCAACTCGCTCGGAGAATCCCCCTTATGGTCGCGAGATAAGTACATTCGCTACACAGTCACGGACTCATCACGAGAACGCCCCGCTTATGTAGTAGCTGAAATCTTCAGAGAACCATTTACAGACTGGGTGGTTTCCATAAGTTTATAATTATCTTTATCTCTGTCCAGACAGACGGGTCGCCGTCTGCAGATTCATAGTGTGTTGCAGTATTTCAAAATCGTTAGCGCAACACTCAGCTTTCCTACGTCTGTTCTGTATCTTCTACCTTAATTTTGAATAAATGATCGTTTCGTGCGTGAAATGTTGGGTTCTCTAATTTCTCAGTAACGTCCACCCATGTATTTAAAGCAAGATAAGCTTTCAGTTAATGTGCTTAATATTTGTTTCTTTCTCCTATCTTTCAATGGGTCACTTTTAATCTCCTCAAATGCTGTAGGCCCAACTACGAGGTATTTACCCATTTTTGTGACTTTTATAATTGTAACAATTCAGTTTGATTTGCTGTATATTGTACTCTACACTCCTTAACCGGCTGCACTATCCCGTCCCATCCAAGTCAACTGCACCTGCTCTATTTGTGATGAAACACCCCTTGGAGCTACAAAAGGCAATGCACTTACTTTTCCTAGCATTTCTTGTCATTTCTTTTGCAGCAGTCCAATTACTTATTTAATTTAAGTCCCCCAGAAAAGTGGTTTCTCTGCAACATTCCGAATTGTATTGTGAAAAATAAAGTGTAAAAGAAAGACAAAAACTTGCTATAGAAGTAGATCTCGGTAATGCACACAATTTGTCATTAATTCTTTTTTATTTTCTCTTATTTTTTACTTTTACGTACTGTGTGCATAGTGTATAGAGAAGATATTTTATTGCACCCAGAAATTCGATACCGAGATTTCACCGGAAATGCATCTTTGAACCCCCTGAATCCAAAAAAGGAATTTTTAGGAACAGATAAATATGTGTGTGTGTGTTTGTACAGCATAACTAATAAAAGTACTTAGAATACCAAACTTGATATTTAAGTTTAGTATCTCCTAAGGATGCAATACGAACATTTTCCACACCCCGAAATACCATTTACATAAAAAAAAATCGATAAATTTAATTTTTTCAAAAATACTAACGATGTTGATTAAATTATCGTATATTAAAGCTAAATGCATATCTGGAATTTTCTGGGAACGGCCTCTGAAGACCTGTTATTCTGGATGAATTTTGCCGCATTTTGCATATTTGGTAAACTGTAAGATGTAGATCTCACTAAAGCACACGACATTTGTCATACGTGGTCTTTTTTAGCTGGCCGTGTATGAGATATTCCTTGTTATTGGTTTCGGATTTAAAATACTTATTCTTTTCCATACGGAAATTTGTCATCTCCTGGCCATACAAACAATGGAATTTCAATCACTTAGCAACCGGCTTTTAAAATATTTGACTATCGCTTTATCGTATGGTACCTACTCCCTTATTTCCTTTCTACTTGCAAGGAAGCAAGTCATAAAACCATTCCTGCAAATTTTATCTCGATTGGCATGAAGTAGTAGAATAAGCTTTTTAACAATAATTTGTAACAGAGATGTAGAGAAAGCCATGCGAATGGAATGCGTCAGAAGTTGTTTGGAGTTAATTATTTCTATAGTCCTTGTAATGGGTTTCCATTTTGAAAGCTTTGTTTTTCTGAAGTTGGAATTCTTCATTCCGGTTTCTCCTTCTTATTCCTGGCCATGCAGAGAGAGAACCGAATTGCAATCACTTAGCTTGCAGGTTTTAAAAAAATTGACTATTGCTTTAGCCTAGTGTATTGCCTTATTTGCCTTCTACTTATTAGGAGCTAAGCTAAGTAATAGGGTTACTTCTGCTAATGTTTATCTTGATTAGGTAGAAGAATAGACTTTTGTAACAAGTTTGTCATAGAATATGTGGACATGTGACTAGAACATAACCGATATTTTTTATTTCTTGGAAGGTCAAAACGCACAATGCATGGAATGGGTGAAATAAAGTTCAAATGTGTTCGAGGTTTATAGAGCAGGGAGATATCCGTCATTTATCTTCACAATTTGAGATTCAAACTGGGGAACTTTAGAATATGAGGCACACGGGTTACTATAATTGCTAATCAATTTATTCAATTTGTTAGTTGTTAATTGCTGGATGATTTATATTGGACCTGGTAGCCAAGGCTAAGATCGTGGTGTTGAAGATAGTCCCGGTACTGCTGCTGCGATCGGATACAAGGAAGTTTCGTCACTTGCGTCATAGCTTGGTGTTCTTATTATAATACAATGAATTCCGCGCTAATTTAAAATATTGGATTAAAGTGAAGTTGATGTGTGAAGCGTTTTACAGCGGAATTAAAAATTACATACTGTGCATGTAGTTACTTTTTTTTGATGATTTGCATTGGATCCGGCGTCAGCGCTGCGATCGCAGTATCGAAATATTTGAAAATAGACCCTGTAGTTGGCGCTGTGATTGGAGTCACGGAAACTTCCTCTAAATTTGGCACATTTGCTAATTGCGTCATAGTTTAATGTTATCACACTGAAATATATTTTGCACTAATTGAAAATAATGTGTGAAGCGTTTTGCAGTGTAGAAATTCGTCTAGTGCAATACTGAAGTGAGTAGTTCACATGTTTTCCACGTGTATCGAAGAATAATCAACCTAACCCAATAAATAAGTAAAATAAGTAGATAAAATAAAATAGAAAATATGCATTTTTACAGTGCTTTAATACTTTTATTATTTGATTAATTAATCTATCACATTGTAACGTGATCAGTTGCTTTAATACGTTTTGCATTAGGCATTTATTTGTGACGTCGGTGACTAACATTAATGTCCCTTTCAAACTTCAGCCTCCACGGTTTTTAACGCGGGCTGCAGTAAAGACACGTTCTCCATCACAATACAAATACTTTTGACCAGATATGCTCGCCTCATTTCTCCTAAGTCCTTAACGGCCATATATACTTAAATGAGTGGATGTCCACAGGAAATAATACTCATGCTAAATTAAATACAGTCCACTTTTCAAGGAAGAATGTTGTATTCAATTGTTTTAACATGTACAATCATATAACCTTCCCTCGTGGGCCTTCTACGTAAGAGTGAAAATAACCATATATTAACCATGGGTAAACCAGACCCATAGGCATTTAAACAATAACACTAAAATTAGAATAAAAGGGGAAATACAACATTTCTCATTCACTCAGGAAGTTAAAACAGAATGAACTTCATAAATTGAAAAATGAATTATATTTCCATAAATGGCGAAAATTATGCCATAAATGTCACTGTCTCGCGCACTTTCACTGCGAGACTTGAAACTGGAACATTGTGTAGATGTCATCATGAAGTAGTTGCCATCATGGCGGCTGCAGAGGATGGACCCCATTTACCAAGGAACCATTGAGCTCCTCAAGATCTCATCTATTGCCACTACGTTTCACAGCATTCCGACAGACGTCAAGGTCGCTCGCTAAGGCGTCTAGTTTGGGCATGGGTGTTATATGTTTGTGTAAAGGAACAGTAAAACCAGAAATCATACAGGGGGGATGTAAATAGGGGATACAGTTCTCGCCAGACTCCGGTACTGTTAAAAAAAACTCGTAATATTTAACCAACTGACCTTTGCTCCGGTCACACGACACAAAGGGCGTAATGCCAGTGCCCGTGACTGCCTCGCTCACCACGTCCCTCAGCCTGGGTTCTGTTTTGCCAAATTTTGGGCATCACAATACTGGCGGCCCTCGGATTTACAACCGCCGTTTGTCTCGTAGTTGACAGGAAACTTATCCTCAACATTAGTTGCAACGTTACAGCATAGTTATGAAACTATACTAATAGTTATATTCGTGAAATTTCGTGCACATTCATGTTACTTTTAACTTTATAAGGTTACTTATATTTATACGTTGTGTATTTATTACAGAAAAATTCCACGTCTTGAGGTTATTTTACATGCCTAAGTCTACGACTCGGGATTAACGGCTTTACTTCAGTTCCGAACGGGTTATAATGGAGGACCTTGGAAACTAGAGGCTAGCATATTAACCCTAGACCACGAAGGACGACGGAGCAGTCTCAGCCATTTATCACTGGTGACGAGAATTACCTATACTACAAAATCACAAATTATACACGCATCAAAGTATGAAATGTGTACAATGAAATGAAAAATGCAGTAAAATACAAAGTTTGACGCTCGTAGCAATATTAAGCCAAATGAGACCTGCTGGTTCTAATTTTTTTTTTTTTAAATTTGAGCTTACGTTCATCTAGGCACAATTAAATGGGTCATACTTTATTATTTCATAGAAGTTTTATAGTGTCTTGAAAAGAACAGCTCCCACGGAGAATATTTGGAAATGAAATAACACAGCTTACGTATTTCTTTGATGCAACAGTGATATTTCCAACGGCATTTAAAATCCTTCTTTTGCTGTAAATCAAAAAGGAAAAAGCAAAACTTCAAGAACATTTACCAGTTACGTATTTGACAGAGTGCAAAGAGTACACTTCTAGAAGCGTTAATTGGTATCTATTAACACGTACAAACACAGCAGCCGGTTACATAAATCAAAGAGTGCAAAGAGTACACTTCTAGATAGTTTATTTGGGGACCTATTATCACCTACAGTTACAGTACCACCTACGTGTTTGACACACTGCAAAGATTACGTTTCTATGTGCTTTAATTGGGGACCTATTAACACGGACAGACACAGCAACTAGCTACCTGTTTGACGCAGTGCAAAGAGTACACTTCCAGATGCTTTAATTGGGGACCTATTAACATGTACAGACACAGCAACCAGCTACCTGTTTGACGAAGTGCAAAGAGTACACTTCCAGATGCTTTAATTGGGGCCTATTAACATGTACAGACACAGCAACCAGCTACCTGTTTGACGCAGTGCAAAGAGTACACTTCCAGATGCTTTAATGGAGGACCTATTAACATGTACAGACACAGCAACCAGCTACCTGTTTGACGCAGTGCAAAGAGTACACTTCCAGATGCTTTAATTGGGGCCTATTAACATGTACAGACACAGCAACCAGCTAACCTGTTTGACGCAGTGCAAAGATTACGTTTCTATATGCTTTAATTGGGGACCTATTAACACGGACAGACACAGCAACTAGCTACCTGTTTGACGCAGTGCAAAGAGTACACTTCCAGATGCTTTAATGGAGGACCTATTAACATGTACAGACACAGCAACCAGCTAACCTGTTTGACGCAGTGCAAAGATTACGTTTCTATATGCTTTAATTGGGGACCTATTAACACGGACAGACACAGCAACTAGCTACCTGTTTGACGCAGTGCAAAGAGTACACTTCCAGATGCTTTAATGGAGGACCTATTAACATGTACAGACACAGCAACCAGCTACCTGTTTGACGCAGTGCAAAGATTACGTTTCTATATGCTTTAATTGGGGACCTATTAACACGGACAGACACAGCTACCAGTTACGTGAAGCAAACAGTGCAAAGAGAATACTTCTAAAAGCTTTAGTTGGGGCCTATTAATAAGTACAGACACAGCAGCCAGCTACTTGTTTGACACAGTGCAAAGAGTACACTTCTAGATGCTTTAATTGGGGACCTATTAACACGGACAGACACAGCAACCAGCTACGTGAAGCAAACAGTGAAAAGAGTACGTTTCTAGATGCTTTAATTGGGGACCTATTAACACGGACAGACACAGCAACCAGTTACGTGAAGCAAACAGTGCAAAGAGTACACTTCTAGATGCTTTAATTGGGGACCTATTAACACGGACAGACACAGCAACCAGCTACGTGAAGCAAACAGTGAAAAGAGTACGTTTCTAGATGCTTTAATTGGGGACCTATTAACACGGACAGACACAGCAACCAGCTACGTGAAGCAAACAGTGCAAAGAGTACACTTCTAGATGCTTTAATTGGGGACCTATTAACACGGACAGACACAGCAACCAGTTACGTGAAGCAAACAGTGCAAAGAGTACACTTCTAGATGCTTTAATTGGGGACCTATTAACACGGACAGACACAGCAACCAGCTACGTGAAGCAAACAGTGAAAAGAGTACGTTTCTAGATGCTTTAATTGGGGACCTATTAACACGGACAGACACAGCAACCAGCTACTTGTTTGACACAGTGCAAAGAGTACACTTCAGATGCTTTAATTGGGGACCTATTAACACAGACAGACACAGCAACCAGTTACGTGAAGCAAACAGTGCAAAGAGTACACTTCTAGATGCTTTAATTGGGGACCTATTAACACGGACAGACACAGCAACCAGCTACGTGAAGCAAACAGTGAAAAGAGTACGTTTCTAGATGCTTTAATTGGGACCTATTAACAAGGACAGACACAGCAACCATCTACTTGTTTGACACAGTGCAAAGAGTACACTTCAGATGCTTTAATTGGGGACCTATTAACACAGACAGACACAGCAACCAGTTACGTGAAGCAAACAGTGCAAAGAGTACATTTCTAGATGCTTTAATTGGGGACCTATTAACACGGACAGACACAGCAACCAGTTACGTGAAGCAAACAGTGCAAAGAGTACACTTCAGATGCTTTAATTGGGGACCTATTAACACAGACAGACACAGCAACCAGTTACGTGAAGCAAACAGTGCAAAGAGTACACTTCTAGATGCTTTAATTGGGGACATACTAACACGTAGAGACACAGCAACCAGATACGTGTTTGACACAGTGAAAAGATAACACTTCTAGAAGGCTTATTGGGTACCTATTAACACGTACAGACACAGCAACCATTACGGGTGTGACAGAGTGTAAAGACAACACTTCTAGATGCTTTTATGGGGATTTATTAATCCGTACAGACACAGCAACCAGCTAGGTGTTTGACACAGTGCAAAGACAACACTTCTAGATCCTTTAATTGGTGGGACCTATTAACACATGCAGACACAGCAACCTGCTAGGTTTTTGATATAGTGCAAAGAGAAGACTTCTAGATGCTGTAATTGGGGCACTATTAACAAAGACAGACACAGCAACCAGCTACGTGTTTGACACAGTGAAAAGATAACAATTTTAAATGCTTTAATTGGGGACCTATTAACACGTACAGATACAGCAGTGAGCTCTGTGTTTGTCACAGTGCTAAGAGTGCACTTCTAGATGCATTAATTGGGGATCTATTTACAAAGACAGACACAATAACCAGCCATGTGTTTGACACAGTGAAAAGATAACACTTTTAAATGCTTTATTTGGGGACCTATTAACACTTATAGACACAGGAACCAGCTACGTGTTTGACACAGTGCAAAAATGACAACACAAGATACTTTAATTGGGGACCTATTATAACGTATAGACCATCAACCAGCTAAGAGTTTGAAAGGGTGCAACATAACACTTCTAGATAATTCTATTGGGGATCTATTGCTAGGTACAGACAGATCAACTAGTTACGTGGTTGACAGAGTGCAAACAGAATACTTTTAGAAGTTTTATTGGGGTGATTAACACCTACAGATATTACAACCAGTTACAACCAGTTTGATACAGTACAAATATATCATTTCTGAAAGCTTTAATTGGGGGCGAATTAACACGTTCAGGCACAGCAACAAACCACGTAACTCAAACAATTTAAAGAAAATGCTTCTAGAAGTTTAAAATGTTGGACCTACTAATACGCAGACACAGTAACCAACTAACTGGCATAGTGCAAAGAGAACATTTCTAGAAGCCTTAGTTTCTGTCTTATGGACTTTAAAGGCACAGAAACCAGTTAAGTGTATGGCATTGTGCAAAAACTGCACCTTTCGAACCTTTAATTTGAAGTACAGACACAGCAAACAGTTAAGTGACTCAAAGAGTACAAAGGGTATTTTTCTAGAAGCTTTAATTGGGAACCTATTAACACGTACAGAGTGACAACCAGTGACCCGACCCAAACAGTACAAAGGGCATACCTTTAGAAGCTTTAATTGAGGACCCATCAACACGTACAGGGACACAGCCAGTTACATGAATCAAACGGTACAAAGAGTTCTTTTCCACAAGCTTTAATTGGTAGCCTATTTACACGCATATACCCCCGCCGCTGAATCCTTGCACTTGACAGTTCAGGTGGTTTCGCATAAGGTTGTCTATGCTGCCTTTGCGGCATTGCCAGAGTAACTAGTATACAACAACAGCTAATTACAAATGTCTCTATCGTGTGTGAAGACGAATGTAAACAAAGTACATGGTAAATGAATGCTGATGAATAATGAAACTATTTTGTTGTTATTGATGTCAATTGAAAAAACAGTGATACTATAACGCATGTAGCATAAATTACGTAGTTACGACAAAATAGAAGAAATTAATGCAAAATAGCTTGTTACAATGAGAGAAAGGTATAACAAAGTGAATTCCACTCACCGGGTTGGAATGTTAATGGCTCAATTCCATCCAATTCTCCGTCGTCATCATTCTCGGAAGCATCATCCCCACTGTCATCATCATCGTCGTCGTCACCAAGACATTATTAGGGTTCACATTCCCTGATGATCCCGTCTAATTCCTGTGCTTTTCGTATTATTTTGTGCGCATGATTCACTTTCTTCTTCCATGAAGCCGCGTCCACCCTCGCCCACACCTTCCCGCAAAAGTCTATCCACCTCTGTAATTGTGAAAGTCTTATGTTCCCTCACGTCGCTCCATACTAGTCCAATGGGATTAAAATGACAGTATTACGGTGGTAATCTAATCACTTCATGGCCAAGTTCCCTGGCTACTTCATCTGCAGCATATGTTGGTGTGACTGGCTGATTTTCTTTCACCAGGGAATATCAAATCAGCTTGGTCGTGTTCATATTTGCAGCTACACCCCTTTCGTTCAGCCACTCTACCATAACCTCTTTGGTATGGTCGGATACTCCTTTCTACTATAATAGGCGTATATGTGCCTACGTATGGCGTCTAATTGGAAAGCATCAATATTTGTGACCGGACGAGGCTGCTTTTCTTTCTTCGCTGGCGTTGATAGATATACCAAATGTTTCAGGGATTTTGTCTTCTTGCTCTTGAAGTTCCCCCCCCCCCCTTGCTTATTACTGTTCTCGTGCTTAGTCCAAGAGCTGCTTCAGTTCGCTCCACGGGTCTATACGCAGGAATAGAGGGATGCCCATTAACTTTCACATACTCATTCTCACTTTCAAAGAATTCCGCACCCTTCTTAATAGCTCCAATGCTTGGCTATTAAGTGGCACACCTTTTCGCAGAGGATTTTTACTTCGCGAATCACTCGATGTACGGCGTCACTTTGGAGGCATTATCGCACCTCAAATCTTGTATAAATAATATAATATATAGGTAATTAAATAATATAATATATATATATATAAACCAAAGAAACACCAACCACACTATCAACAATAACAATAATATATAAATAACAACGAATAATACGTAGCTTACACAGAACAACTCAAAGCACGTGTTAGGTGTTCGCAAACTGACCACGTGGTTGGAAATAGCCAGATATTGCAACGGTGCGGCATCTAGATTCGTTTCCGCCGTCTGGCTTACCGACCGGAATGCAGCTTTATAATTGGTTCAGAAAGTCATACGGGTAAAGCGTTTCATCTGTTTTTATGTGGGTGTACCAACTTAACTCCCAACTGTCAAGTGCAAGGATTCAGTGGCGGGGGTATAGATACAGCAACGAGCTACGTATTTGTCAAAGTGCTAAGAGTGCACTTCTAGATGCTTTAATTGGGGACCTATTAACATGTACAGGCACAACATCGTTGTTTGATACAGTGCAAAGAGAAAACTTCTAGAAGCTATAATTGGGGGCAGATTAACACATTCAGGCACAACAGTCAGTTATGTATTGGATACAGTGCAAAGAGAAAACTTCTAGAAGCTATAATTGGGAAAATTAACACGTTCAGGCACAACAGCCAGTTATGTGTTTGATACAGTGCAAAGAGAAAACTTCTAGAAGCTATAATTGGGGCACATTCAGGCACAACAGTCAGTTATGTGTTTGATACAGTGCAAAGAGAAAACTTCTAGAAGCTATAATTGGGGAAATTAACACATTCAGGCACAACAGTCAGTTATGTGTTTGATACAGTGCAAAGAGAGCACTTCTAGAAGGGATCATTTAACAGGCACAGCTACGTGTTTGACACAGTGCAAAGAGAGCACTTCTAGAAATGATCAATTAACAGGCACAGCTACGTGTTTGACACAGTGCAAAGAGAACCCTTGTAGAAGGGATCAATTAACAGGCACAGCTACGTGTTTGACACAGTGCAAAGAGAGCACTTCTAGAAATGATCAATTAACAGGCACAGCTATGTGTTTGACACAGTGCAAAGAGGATACTTCTAGAAGGGATCAATTAACAGTTACAGACACAGCGACCAGCGCTGGGTTTGACACAGTGCAAAGAGGATACTTCTAGAAGGGATCAATTAACAGTTACAGACACAGCAACCACCTATGGGTTTGACACGGTGCAAAGAGGATACTTCTAGAAGGGATCAGTTAACAGTTACATACACAGCAACCAGCGCTGGGTTTGACACAGTGCAAAGAGGATACTTCTAGAAGGGATCAGTTAACAGTTACATACACAGCAACCAGCGCTGGGTTTGACACGGTGCAAAGAGGATACTTCTAGAAGGGATCAGTTAACAGTTACATACACAGCAACCAGCGCTGGGTTTGACACAGTGCAAAGAGGATACTTCTAGAAGGGATCAATTAACAGTTACAGACACAGCAACCAGCGCTGGGTTTGACACAGTGCAAAGAGGATACTTCTAGAAGGGATCAATTAACAGTTACAGACACAGCAACCAGCCCTGGGTTTGACACAGTGCAAAGAGGATACTTCTAGAAGGGATCAATTAACAGTTACAGACACAGCAACCAGCTATGGGTTTGACACAGTGCAAAGAGGATACTTCTAGAAGGGATCAATTAACAGTTACAGACACAGCAACCACCTATGGGTTTGACACGGTGCAAAGAGGATACTTCTGGAAGGGATCAATTGACAGTTACAGTTACGTGTTTGACACAGTGCAAAGAGGATACTTCTAGAAGGGATCAATTAACAGTTACAGACACAGCAACTACCTATGGGTTTGACACGGTGCAAAGAGGATACTTCTAGAAGGGATCAATTAACAGGCACATTTACGTTTTTGACACAGTGCAAAGAGGATACTTCTAGATGGGATCAATTAACAGTTACAGACACAGCAACCAGCTATGGGTTTGACACAGTGCAAAGAGGATACTTCTAGAAGGGATCAATTAACAGTTACAAACACAGCAACCAGCTATGGGTTTGACATGGTGCAAAGAGGATACTTCTAGAAGGGATCAATTAACAGTTACAGACACAGCAACCACCTATGGGTTTGACACGGTGCAAAGAGGATACTTCTGGAAGGGATCAATTGACAGTTACAGTTACGTGTTTGACACAGTGCAAAGAGGATACTTCTAGAAGGGATCAATTAACAGTTACAGACACAGCAACTACCTATGGGTTTGACACGGTGCAAAGAGGATACTTCTAGAAGGGATCAATTAACAGGCACATTTACGTTTTTGACACAGTGCAAAGAGGATACTTCTAGATGGGATCAATTAACAGTTACAGACACAGCAACCAGCTATGGGTTTGACACGGTGCAAAGAGGATACTTCTAGAAGGGATCAAGTAACAGGCACAGCTACGTGTTTGACACTGTGCAAAGAGGATACTTCTAGAAGGGATCAATTAACAGTTACAAACACAGCAACCAGCTATGGGTTTGACACGGTGCAAAGAGGATACTTCTAGAAGGGATCAATTAACAGTTACAAACACAGCAACCAGCTATGGGTTTGACACGGTGCAAAGAGGATACTTCTAGAAGGGATCAAGCAACAGTTACAGACACAGCAACCAGCGCTGGGTTTGACACAGTGCAAAGAGGATACTTCTAGAAGGGATCAATTAACAGTTACAGACACAGTAACCAGCTATGGGTTTGACACAGTGCAAAGAGGATACTTCTAGAAGGGATCAATTAACAGTTACAGACACAGCAACCAGCTATGGGTTTGACACAGTGCAAAGAGGATACTTCTAGAAGGGATCAATTAACTGTTACAGACAGAGCAACCACCTATGGGTTTGACACGGTGCAAAGAGGATACTTCTAGAAGGGATCAGTTAACAGTTACAGATACAGCAACCACCTATGGGTTTGACACGGTGCAAAGAGGATATTTCTAGAAGGGATCAATTAACAGTTACAGTTACGTGTTTGACACAGTGCAAAGAGGATACTTCTAGAAGGGATCAATTAACAGTTACAAACACAGCAACCAGCTATGGGTTTGACACGGTGCAAAGAGGATACTTCTAGAAGCTTCAGTTGGGAATATATTAATACGTAGACAATTAACCGGCTACGTGTTTTTACAGTGTGCAAAGAGGATACTTCTAGAAGGGATCAGTTAACAGTTACAGATACAGCAACCACCTATGGGTTTGACACGGTGCAAAGAGGATATTTCTAGAAGGGATCAATTAACAGTTACAGTTACGTGTTTGACACAGTGCAAAGAGGATACTTCTAGAAGGGATAAATTAACAGTTACAGACAGAGCAACCACCTATGGGTTTGACACGGTGCAAAGAGGATACTTCTAGAAGGGATCAATTAACAGGCACAGCTACGTGTTTGACACAGTGCAAAGAGGATACTTCTAGAAGGGATCAATTAACAGTTACAAACACAGCAACCAGCTATGGGTTTGACACGGTGCAAAGAGGATACTTCTAGAAGCTTCAGTTGGGAATATATTAATACGTAGACAATTAACCGGCTACGTGTTTTGACAGTGTGCAAAGAGGATACTTCTAGGAGCTGTAAATGGGGATTTATTAATACGTGCTGAGCTAGCAACTGTGTATGTGTGTGAGTGAGTGAATGGTTGCAAAGTTAGCGATTCTATTGTCAGAAGGTTCCAAATTGCTATCAATTAGTACTGGAAATGGGATGTGGGATTCATTTACTCTCTACCCGAAATTTGAACTCAAAGGATGGTTTGCGCTTTTAGCCGTATTAGAAGTGTCAGTTTTGCTATTGATGATTTGTTGCTGTGTTTTTCTCTATATTATTCTGAATATATCCCAGGAAATAAATCAATGACAGTCTATGGAGGGTGTCGGTAAGTGTTTAAAAAGTGAGCTTTCGGAAAACGTTTCAATTTAATTTGTGATTTTTGAATTGTTTATTTTCGTTTACCATGCCTGATTCCTGAATCTAATCTAAGCCACATACCTACCAATTGAGCAACTTAAATTCCACCCAAAACCATTAAATTATTCATTTAAACTGCTTATAAGTTTTTTCAAGGTTCACATCAAATTTAAACCGTTAAAATAATATAATATTTGAGATAGGAAAAACAAGTGACGTACTGGGCAAACAATGGGTTTTTATAAAACATTTGGAAGATATGCTCAACTTGTATACTAACTCCATGTTCAGTATTTTGGCAAGTGATGTCTTTCTTGCGAGATAGCATCATTCAGTTACTGCCTGGAAACCTCGATTGTCGGATCGAGGTGGCCACTCTGTTGGAAAGTGTCTACTGATGAAACGAACACCAAACATCTGGGTAATTCATTTTTTTTTTTTTTTGTTTTTTTTTTTTTTTTGCAGGGTTGTTGATATGAGGCAGAGCCCCATCTGGCATGAAGGTAATGTTTTCCATATCGTGATTCTTCAGTCTAGGGGTGGCAAAGTTTTATATCATGCCATAGTAACGCTCACCATTTACAATACCAGTCTATGTCATTCCATTGATGTCTTCTTCGAAGAAATAAGGGCCAGTGATGAATTGTGATTTGAAGTCATAACATATAGTAACTTTTAATTCATGAAGATCTTCTGGAATTAAATTTAGAGGATCATATACTGCCCAAATTCGGCAATAGGTATGTGTGTTAATACAACCATTAAGAGAAAAGTGTGCTTCGTCGGTCCAAAAACTGCAAGCAATCATTAATTTGAATCTGAATTAGCACAAATAAAGCATAACCATATCTGTCCCTCTTGCACTTTCGTAGGTTACAATACAGGCTAGGATGTGTTCTTAGGATTCTCCAAACCCTGGTATTACTCGTCTGAAGTTGCCTCGATACCTGTGCAACACTTACAATTCCATAAGTTATTTGCATGAAGTACCTTAGCAACAGTGCCATAATTGATTACTTTTGGCCCTCCTGATTTCTTCTTGTCAGCAACCTAACCACTTTCTTTAACCTTCTTGATTAAATCCACGTAATTACGAATGAAAATGGGCCTACGTTAAGAGTTCTAAATTTCTCAGGCCTTGAGAAAAATTCCTATTGCTTTCATAATAGCATTGAATCAGTTTTATTCTATCATTTAGTGGTAGTCATGACTTGTAACTTGCAAATCCTTATATCAGCAGGAATAACTTTACTAATGTTTCATTCAACAAAAGTGTACCCATGGTAACGATGAACTGAAAAAAGAATCAGATGTGTTCCATTCACATTGCTTTCTCTACATCTTTGTAACAAATTGGTAATAAGCTTGTTCTTCTACCTACTTCAAGCTAATCGAGATAAACGCAGCAGAAACGGTCTTATTACTTAGTTCCTTGTAAGTAGGGGGGAAATAAATTAATACACTAAGTTAAACCGACATTCACATGTTTAAAATGTGGTTTTTAGGGGATAGAAATCCGCTTGTTTGTGTGGCCAGGAGCTGACAAGTTCCCGCATGAGAAATCTTCAAGTATTTTAAAACTAAAACTAATAACAAGGAATCTGTCCAAAACGGTCAACTCCACGAAAAAAAAATGGATATGACATAAATTGTGAGTTTTAACAATATATACATTTTTGTCCTGCAAGTTTTTGTCTATCTCTTACAGTATACTAGTTATGCCAAATTCAGTAAAATTCATTCAGAATGAACAGGTCATCAGAAGCTATTCCCAAGAAAGTCAACATATATTTTTTATTTTTTATAGAAATTGCTTTAATATGTAGTATTTAAATCAAAATCGTTATAGCCATTTTTGAGAAAAACAAAAAGTTTGAAATTCTTTCCAAGTAAAGGGTAGCTTGGGTTATGGGGATTGCCTTTAAAATCTTCGTGTCGCATCCTTGGAACACAAACTCAAAGATCAAGTTTGGTATTTAACGGTGTTTTTGTATTTGAAATATTCTGTCCACAGACAGACACACACATTTGGAGCTCTCTCTAAATGTTTTTGGGGGGGATTTAGGGGGTCGCAAAACATTTATTTGCGGTGAAATCTCGGTATCAAAGTTTTGGGTGTCATACAATACCTTCCCTGTACACTATGTACATAGTACGTGTAAAAAAAGTAAAAATACACATATTTGGAAGTGGAAAGTAATTAAATGGATACCTGCTCTGTTTGCGCTGTGTACAACGTTAGGATAAAAGTATGCATCTCGTCTGTATAAATGGTCGGACTTTACGGCGATGCAGGGCTTGTTGGACGAATAGCATGTTTTAATTTAAAGTGACACTAGACACAAACATTATCAAAAAGATTCTTCTGTAAAAGGAAGACTATTTATAAAGGTTTGTAAAACAGCTTGTAGGAGTACTACGGTAAGCGAGATTTTGAGGCAGATCGACTGGACAAAAAGTGCTGTAGTTGATGTTCTAAAAATAAATTCCAGTGACTATCGTTTTGGTGAGTGCAATTTTAAAATATGGACATTTATATCGATATTTGTTTAATTTGTTGACAGTGTAGTGCATAAATGGCAAGTTTGTTCCATACCGGAAATGTCGGAGGGTGGTGGCTCTGATACCTGTCGAGAATCAATACGTTGCAAGCTTTGATGCTGCGCACAGACTTCGTTACCTAGACACTTTTGTGCTGGGTTAAATAAAAATAGAGGCTATTAAACTAACGGTTTTTAACTCTTTCCGTCATTCGTATTCAGACCAGCACAGACCTGACCAGAAAACCATTCAGTAGGGTCTATATATGATCGCATTTCAATAACTGTGGAGCTCAGAGCAGAGCACCTTTCTCCTAAGCGAGGTGTTCAGGGTTCGATTTCCGACTCGGGATGGGAAGGTTTCTCAAGCTGCCGGTCCCCATGGCCACGCTCGCTAAGGCGACTAGCTTTGGTGCTTCGTGGGCAGGGGATCATGGGTTCGAGTCCCGCCTTGGGCATGGGTGTTATATGCTTGTGCAATGTGTATATGTTTGTGTATAGGAACAGTAAAACCAGTAATCATACAGTAATCATATAGGGGGGATGTAAATAGGGGATACAGCGCCGGTGTCCCGACCAGACTCCGGTACTGTTTTTAAAAAGAAAAAAAAAAAAAGCCTAGATTACTACCGATCCTCCCCATTGCCTGGAGGTATGAATGGCAATGTGAATGTAAAAGAAGTTAACACCAACAGTAAACTATTTAACAACCCTTGCCATGAGCAATTGTTCCAAAGGAAAAGTCGCCGATATAACCTAGATGATGCGATTTATAAATGGGACAGGAAATAGTTTTTAGACTTGTGATGTTCTCTGGAAATGAAGTAATAGATAGTCTCAACATAGCGCCAAGTGATGGCAGCAAACTTCCAGTCCAGCGTCATTTGGCAGTAGACACTTATTCACAGAGGTCATTGTGATGTATGGGCACCTTCTGGAATCTCTCAATATAGTAACACTAGCTGGTGTTAGCAAGCTTCCAGTTCTGAGTCATTTGGTAGTAGACACTTGTCCACAGAGGACATTGTGATGTATGGGCACCTTCTGGAATCTCTCAATATAGTAACACTAGCTGGTGTTAGCAAGCTTCCAGTTCTGAGTCATTTGGTAGTAGACACTTGTCCACAGAGGTCATTGTGATGTATGGGCACCTTCTGGAATCTCTCAATATAGTAACACTAGCTGGTGTTAGCAAGCTTCCAGTTCTGAGTCATTTGGTAGTAGACACTTGTCCACAGAGGACATTGTGATGTATGGGCACCTTCTGGAATCTCTCAATATAGTAACACTAGCTGGTGTTAGCAAGCTTCCAGTTCTGAGTCATTTGGCAGTAGACACTTGTCCACAGAGGACATTGTGATATATGGGCAGCTTCTGGAATCTCTCAATATAGTAACACTAGCTGGTGTTAGCAAGATTCCAGTTCTGAGTCATTTGGCAGTAGACACTTGTCCACAGAGGACATTGTGATATATGGGCAGCTTCTGGAATCTCTCAATATAGTAACACTAGCTGGTGTTAGCAAGCTTCCAGTTCTGAGTCATTTGGCAGTAGACACTTGTCCACAGAAGGTAGTGTGATTATGGACACTTTCTGGAATCTCTCAGTACAGGTTGTTTCAACATAATATCAGCTGATGTTAGCAAGCTTCCATTCTAGAGTTATTTGGCAGTAAACACTTGTCCACAGAGGGTAGTGAGTCTAGGGAAATCAAATATGACCTTGGCGAGGAAGTTCAAATCGGCATAAGTAAATTACAAGTTCCAGATATACGTTTTGAAATGCTAGTGGTGAAAGTGGATATTAGCATGAGCATATAATATTTATTTGCGTTTAGTTGCACATAAACTACAAATTAAGAGGTTACTGCGCTGAAATGTGATTACGTTTAATAGAAATTTGCGCGTTCGGCATGATGACATGAGACATGACCTTAATATTGTGTTTCTATTTGAATATTTGTAATGTTTAAAATTCTGTTTGTATATTCCGTCCCTAGTAAGTGCAATATTCACTATCGTACGATTATGATGAAACAAGTAGATCCCACATGTTAAATAAATAGCCATGCATTTGTGGTAGCTAAAATTGTTTCTCATAAATGCTCTCAAGTTAAAACCTTGTAACAACACACCCGGTGGCGTTCTAGTTTCGAATCCAAGCCACCCTGGCCTTGGATTTTATCATAGAATCCTAGGTTGATAGGTGGATGCTGAGGTGAATTGTGCACTACATGCTAAGAATATTACCGTCCAACATTTGCTTTCATTTTGCTGGTTTGTAGGGCTAAATGCGATGGATTGCAATGCTGTGAGCAGAAAGCGGTTTATTTTGCGAGGATAGGGGGCGTCGATCTGGAAACGTAACGGTCCGCAGTTCTGGCCGTCGTTGGTATTCTCTCGCCTAGCTGGAGTATTGGAATCCTGCTTGACCAGCAGATGATCGGCTAAATTATCGGATATGTAAATTAAAGAATTTTCAGTATAATTATTGTAACAAATCGTGAATTCTAAGAAAAATTTTCCTACAGCAATGGAATGGATCTTGATAGTAGAAACGTCTATACAGATTTTAACGTACCTTTGTTTATATGTTTAAGATGTCAGCCACTGCAGTTTACTTTCGTGATAGAATTAAGTGTTGGCGAAAACCTCCATAGTTCGTGTTGTGTTGTAACAGTTAATTTTGTTTCAGAATGCCGGTCCGGCGCCCAGTCCATTAGGTCAAATGATGGAGAAGACTTGCATAGTTTGTGTTGTGTTGTAGCAGGTGGTTTGGTTTCAGAATGCCGGACCGGCGCCCAGTCCGGTAGGTCAAATTTTGGAGGAAACTTGCATAGTTTGTGTTGTGTTGTAGCAGGTGGTTTTGTTTCAGAATGCCGGTCCGGCGCCCAGTCCATTAGGTCAAATTTTGGAGGAAACTTGCATAGTTCGTGTTGTGTTGTAAAAGTTAATTTTGTTTCAGAATGCCGGTCCGGCGCCCAGTCCATTAGGTCAAATGATGGAGAAAACTTGCATAGTTTGTGTTGTGTTATAGCAGGTGGTTTTGTTTCAGAATGCCGGTCCAGCGCCCAGTCCGTTAGGTCAAATGATGGAGAAGACTTGCATAGTTTGTGTTGTAGCAGGTGGTTTTGTTTCAGAATGCCGGTCCGGCGCCCAGTCCGTTAGGTCAAATGATGGAAAAGACTTGCATAGTTTGTGTTGTGTTGTAGCAGGTGGTTTTGTTTCAGAATGCCGGTCCGGCGCCCAGTCCATTAGGTCAAATGATGGAGAAGACTTGCATAGTTTGTGTTGTGTTGTAGCAGGTGGTTTTGTTTCAGAATGCCGGTCCGGCGCCCAGTCCATTAGGTCAAATGATGGAAAAGACTTGCATAGTTTGTGTTGTGTTGTGGCAGATGGTTTTGTTTGTGTTGTGTTGTAGCAGGTGGTTTTGTTTCAGAATGCCGGTCCGGCGCCCAGTCCGTTAGGTCAAATGATGGAAAACACTTGCATAGTTTGTGTTGTGTTGTAGCAGGTGGTTTTGTTTCAGAATGCCGGTCCGGCGCCCAGTCCATTAGGTCAAATGATGGAGAAGACTTGCATAGTTTGTGTTGTGTTGTGGCAGATGGTTTTGTTTCAGAATGCCGGTCCGGCGCCCAGTCCATTAGGTCAAATGATGGAAAAGACTTGCATAGTTTGTGTTGTGTTGTGGCAGATGGTTTTGTTTGTGTTGTGTTGTAGCAGGTGGTTTGGTTTCAGAATGCCGGTCCGGCGCCCAGTCCGTTAGGTCAAATGATGGAAAAGACTTGCATAGTTTGTGTTGTGTTGTAGCAGGTGGTTTTGTTTCAGAATGCCGGTCCGGCGCCCAGTCCATTAGGTCAAATGATGGAGAAGACTTGCATAGTTTGTGTTGTGTTGTAGCAGGTGGTTTTGTTTCAGAATGCCGGTCCGGCGCCCAGTCCATTAGGTCAAATGATGGAAAAGACTTGCATAGTTTGTGTTGTGTTGTAGCAGGTGGTTTTGTTTCAGAATGCCGGTCCGGCGCCCAGTCCATTAGGTCAAATGATGGAAAAGACTTGCATAGTTTGTGTTGTGTTGTAGCAGATGGTTTTGTTTGTGTTGTGTTGTAGCAGGTGGTTTGGTTTCAGAATGCCGGTCCGGCGACCGGTCCGTTAGGTCAAATGATGGAGAAGACTTGCATAGTTTGTGTTGTGTTGTAGCAGGTGGTTTTGTTTCAGAATGCTGGTCCGGCGCCCAGTCCGGTAGGTCAAATGATGGAGAAGACTTGCATAGTTTGTGTTGTGTTGTAGCAGGTGGTTTTGTTTCAGAATGCCGGTCCGGCGCCCAGTCCGGTAGGTCAAATGGAGAAGACTTGCATAGTTTGTGTTGTGTTGTAGCAGGTGGTTTTGTTTCAGAATGCTGGTCCGGCGCCCAGTCCGGTAGGTCAAATGGAGAAAACTTGCATAGTTGTGTTGTGTTGTAGCAGGTGGTTTTGTTTCAGAATGCCGGTCCAGCGCCCAGTCCGTTAGGTCAAATGCCGCCAAACGATGGCCTCCCCGGCGGACCCATGCCCCCCGGATTCTTTCCTGTAAGTACTTTTTTAAAATAATGCATGGCACTGTTTGTGAACTGAACCAAAGGAATGCGCCGTTTTATTTTGTGTTTGCATTAGATTATATTGTTTCAGAAAGAAGATGCAAGCAAAAGCTGTTTGCATTGCAGATGTGTATGTGGGCAGTTTTTTCTGCTCCATGCATACACTATACTTCGTAGCTACTAAATGGTGCTCTTGCCTCTGCCAAATTAAAGATAAGCTTCTGGAGTTTTAGTCCATACTTACCAATAATTGCAGGGGGCTCATAACCATGCAGCTGAGCAAGATTAAAGATATACGTCTGTGGACCTAGTTCAATTACGTGTTTCTTCTAAATCAAATGTATCCCTAAATTAAAAATAGTAAGAATTTGAAAATGTACTCGTTAATTCTCCAAATGTTGCATAAAAATATACGTATGGTGTTCAATTACTGTCGTGCGTTCTGGGAGATCGTAAACACAAGTGATTTAAATGTCGAAGACTTGGGCTACCGTGATGGAAAAACAGTGCGCCAGTAGGATGTAATAAGAAAACTTAACATTGGTCTTAACACTTATCAAAACCTATATTGAAAATTATCATTTTTTTGGATAATGCTGTAAAATACTTTCGGCATCTCTGTCATTGCACTGAGCGCTTCCCTGATTAAACTGTCAAGTTCTTGAAGAGCGCGGTGTTTGAATTCTCCCACGCTGTACCTTAATATTGCGAATGAGGGTCGCCCGGTACGCATGCTGAGGAGGTGGTCTGTAATACCCGGCCTGATGATCCGCACTGTACTTCTAAAGTAAAATGTGAAATGTAAATAGCTAAAGGGAAATAGAACTGAAACGTATTCAATTCCAGTGCGAAGAAAGTTGAATCTTCCCATGCATGAAGTTATTTAGTGGCTCCCACAAATATTTTGGCCTCTGTTAACTCCTGTGGAAAAATCCCTACTTGTCATTCTCGTCTGACATTTTTTTTCAAACAAGGTACAGGACTATAAGAATGGGTGACTACTCATCTTGTTGCAGCCATATAATAGACATCCAGTTCCTCCTGAATCGCTTGGAATTTAAATTGTCAGTTGTACCACCATTGAATCAAATGTTGAGGATCCCCATACATGTCCCCATGCAAAAGCACTATAATTTAGTTTAATGAGAACGATTGGTAGGTATTACAAGCGTTAAATTAATTATTAAGGTTAGATTAATGAGCTCCGTGCATATTGTTAACACCTCTGATAAGTAAATATTAGCCCGTCGCAACCAGCGGAGTTAGCGGGCCTGGTCGCGTTTAACAAAGTTCCTCTCCAGACGTTTGGTCCACCAAAGCGACAAGAGTGTTCTTAAACTCGGAAAAGGTCCTGTTACAATAATTGATTAGTAAATAGTAGCTTTCTCATCGGACAGTGTGATTAGGAAATAGGGATACTCAAAGGGGTATCTATATGTCGCCTTTATAAAGAATCTGATGAAACAGCAGTTCATCTTTTTCAGAAATGTGAGGCTCTAGAAATAAAGAGAACCTCATCTTCGAAATGCCTAAACATCCCGGAGAAGAGGCTCAACTTGTAAGTCAAAGAAATCGGCCCCTTGAACGGGTTGAGTTAGGCCTTTAGGACTTTAAGGTGCCGCACAAATTCTGACTGCATTAAGCTTAACTCGCTTCCAAATTCGTCATTATCAAACAGTAGCACATCACACCAAAGGAGTTCCTGAGCTCTGGCCACCCGGAGCAAAGCATCTGTTCTGCTGCCACGACGAAATTATTCCCAATTTTGGAACTTACTATGTTTGTGATAGCTAGTAACAGCTGCTCATTTCGCAGTTTACACGACTCTTACAGCTAGATATACGAGATCCTGTGTAAATATAAGAAAACCTCTCTAGGGGTCCAAATTTCAAAAATTGTACTTCGATAAAAGTAATATACAATTACGACAACATTGCAATGCCAATTGCCAATTATAAGATGAGGAGCTTTTCATAAATAGTGTGCGAAGCTTTAGTTAAATAGCTCAGCGATTAAAGGAAGGTCCATACATTATAATAAATGCTGGCACTTGCATCAGAGATAACAAAACATACGTGCTCTGCTAAGCAGCTAGTCTTTAGTACAATACCTTAGCGATTAAAGTTCGCCCCATGCGTTATCATGAATAGTGACACTTGTATCAGTAACAATAACATACTTGCTGTCCCCAGCAGCTAGTCCTTAGTGCAATACCTCAGCGATTAATGGTCGCCCCATGCGTTATCATGAATAGTGACATTTGTATCAGTAACAACAACATACTTGCTGTCCCCAGCAGCTAGTCCTTAGTACAATACCTCAGCGATTAATGGTCGCCCCATGCGTTATCATGAATAGTGACATTTGTATCAGTAACAATAACATACTTGCTGTCCCCAGCAGCTAGTCCTTAGTACAATACCTCAGCGATTAATGGTCGCCCCATGCGTTATCATGAATAGTGACATTTGTATCAGTAACAACAACATACTTGCTGTCCCCAGCAGCTAGTCTTAGTACAATACCTCAGCGATTGATGGTCGCCCCATGCGTTATCATGAATAGTGACATTTGTATCAGTAACAATAACATACTTGCTGTCCCCAGCAGCTAGTCCTTAGTACAATACCTCAGCGATTAAAGGTCGCCCCCATGCGTTATCATGAATAGTGACATTTGTATCAGTAACAATAACATACTTGCTGTCCCCAGCAGCTAGTCCTAAGTACAATACCTTAGCGATTAAAGGTCGCTCCATACGTTATCATGAATACTGACAGTCGTATCAGAGATAACAAACATACGTGTTCTCCCCAGCAGCAAGTCTTTAATGCAATACCTCAGCGATTAAAGGTCGCCCCATACGTTATAATGAATACTGACAGTCGTATCAGGGATAACAAACACACGTGCTGTCCCCAGCAGCAAGTCTTTAATGCAATACCTCAGCGATTAAAGGTCGCCCCATACGTTATAATGAATACTGACAGTCGTATCAGAGATAACAAACACACGTGCTGTCCCCAGCAGCAAGTCTTTAATGCAATACCTCAGCGATTAAAGGTCGTCCCATTCATTATCATGAATACTGACACTTGGATCAGAGATAACAAACATACGTGTTCTCCCCAGCAGCTAGTCTTTAATGCAATACCTCAGCGATTAAAGGTCGCCCCCATACGTTATAATGAATACTGACAGTCGTATCAGGGATAACAAACACACGTGCTGTCCGCAGCAGCAAGTCTTTATGGCAATACCTTGGCGATTAAAGGAAGTCACAAGCGTTATCATGAATACTGACACTTAGATCAGAGATAACAAACATACGTGTTCTCCCCAGCAGCTAGTCTTTAGTGCAATATGTCAGCGATTAAAGGAAGTCCCATACGTTGTCATGAATACTGACACTTGGATTAGAGATAACGAACATACGTGGTCTGCCAAAACTAGCAAAATTTGCCATACTCTCACTAGCAATTAGCTTAAAAGGCCAACTTTGATAATGAATACTTTACTTCCTTTAGCAAATAGATCTCCTAGACATCCTCTCTTTACATAGTATATTACGTTGCAATCTGGTGATTCTGTTTTTAGGTTACACACAGTCCAATTTCTAATGAATACTGTACTTGCCCTAAAGGCTAGCTCCACCAACCAGCACTTCTAATGAGTACTGTGCTCGCTCTACCTGCCTGTTCGTCCAGCCAATCCTTCTAATCAAGACTGCGCTCGCCCTAGAAGATAGTTTCCAACGGTCATCATTTCAAATAAATACAATGCTCGCCCTGCAGCCTGCTCCACCAGCCAAACTTTCTAACGAATATTGTGCTCACCGTAGCAGCCTGCTCCACTAGAGAAACTTTCTAATGAATATTGTTCTCGCCCTAGAAGTTAGCTCCATCAACAATCTTTCTAATGAATACTGTGTTCAACCTAGTATGTAGCCTGCCTCCACCAGTCAACATTCCTAATGAATACTGTGCTCTCCCTAGTATGTAGCCTGTCTCCACCAGTCAGCATTTCTAATGTATACTGAGCTCACCCTAGTATGTAGCCTGTCTCCACCAGTCAACATTTCTCATGTATACTGAGCTCACCCTCGTATGTAGCCTGTCTCCACCAGTCAACATTTCTCATGTAAACTGAGCTCACCCTAGTATGTAGCCTGTCTCTACCAGTCAACATTCCTCATGTATACTGTGCTCACCCTAGTATGTAGCCTGTCTCCACCAGTCAACATTTCTAATGAACACTGTGCTCACCCTAGTATGTAGCCTGTCTCTACCAGTCAACATTTCTCATGTATACTGTGCTCACCCTAGTATGTAGCCTGTCTCCACCAGTCAACATTTCTCACGTATACTCTGCTCACCCTAGTATGTAACCTGTTTCCACCAGTCAACATTTCTAATGTATACTGTGCTCACCCTAGTATGTAGCCTGTCTCTACCAGTCAACATTTCTAATGTATACTGTGCTCTCCCTAGTATGTAGCCTGTCTCTACCAGTCAACATTTCTCATGTATACTGTGCTCAACCTAGTATGTAGCCTGTATCCACCAGTCAACATTTCTCATGTATACTGTGCTCAACCTAGTATGTAGCCTGTCTCCACCAGTCAACATTTCTCATGTATACTGTGCTCACCCTAGTATGTAGCCTGTCTCTACCAGTCAACATTTCTAATGTATACTGTGCTCACCCTAGTATGTAGCCTGTCTCCACCAGTCAACATTTGTCATGTATACTCTGCTCACCCTAGTATGTAGCCTGTCTCCACCAGTCAACATTTCTCATGTATACTGTGCTCAACCTAGTATGTAGCCTGTCTCCACCAGTCAACATTTCTAATGTATACTGTGCTCACCCTAGTATGTAGCCTGTCTCCACCAGTCAACATTTCTAATGTATACTGTGCTCACCCTAGTATGTAGCCTGTCTCTACCAGTCAACATTTCTAATGTATACTGTGCTCACCCTAGTATGTAGCCTGTCTCCACCAGTCAACATTTCTAATGAACACTGTGCTCACCCTAGTATGTAGCCTGTCTCTACCAGTCAACATTTCTCGTGTATACTGTGCCTACTCTAGTATGTAGCCTGTCTCCACCAGTCAACATTTCTCATGTATACTGTGCTCACCCTAGTATGTAGCCTGTCTCCACCAGTCAACATTTCTCATGTATACTGAGCTCACCCTAGTATGTAGCCTGTCTCCACCAGTCAACATTTCTCATGTATACTGTGCTCACCCTAGTATGTAGCCTGTCTCCACCAGTCAACATTTCTCAGGTATACTGAGCTCACCCTAGTATGTAGCCTGTCTCCACCAGTCAACATTTCTCATGTATACTGAGCTCACCCTAGTATGTAGCCTGTCTCTACCAGTCAACATTTCTCATGTAAACTGAGCTCACCCTAGTATGTAGCCTGTCTCTACCAGTCAACATTTCTCATGTAAACTGAGCTCACCCTAGTATGTAGCCTGTCTCCACCAGTCAACATTTCTCATGTAAACTGAGCTCACCCTAGTATGTAGCCTGTCTCCACCAGTCAACATTTCTCATGTATACTGAGCTCACCCTAGTATGTAGCCTGTCTCCACCAGTCAACATTTCTCATGTATACTGAGCTCACCCTAGTATGTAGCCTGTCTCCACCAGTCAACATTTCTAATGAACACTGTGCTCACCCTAGTATGTAGCCTGTCTCTACCAGTCAACATTTCTCATGTATACTGTGCTCACCCTAGTATGTAGCCTGTCTCTACCAGTCAACATTTCTAATGTATACCGTGCTCACCCTAGTATGTAGCCTGGCTCTACCAGTCAACATGTCTCATGTATACCTTGCTCACCCTAGTATGTAGCCTGTCTCCACCAGTCAACATTTCTAATGTATACTGAGCTCACCCTAGTATGTAGCCTGTCTCTACCAGTCAGCATTTCTAATGTATACTGTGCTCTCCCTAGTATGTAGCCTGTCTCTACCAGTCAACATTTCTCATGTAAACTGAGCTCACCCTAATATGTGGCCTGTCTCCACCAGTCAACATATCTCATGTATACTGTGCTCACCCTAGTATGTAGCCTGTCTCTACCAGTCAACATTTCTCATGTATACTCTGCTCACCCTAGTATGTAGCCTGTCTCCACCAGTCAACATTTCTCATGTATACTGTGCTCACCCTAGTATGTAGCCTGTCTCTACCAGTCAAAATTTCTCATGTATACTGTGCTCACCCTAGTATGTAGCCTGTCTCCACCAGTCAACATTTCTAATGAACACTGTGCTCACCCTAGTATGTAGCCTGTCTCCACCAGTCAAAATTTCTCATGTATACTCTGCTCACCCTAGTATGTAGCCTGTCTCTACCAGTCAACATTTCTCATGTATACTCTGCTCACCCTAGTATGTAGCCTGTATCCACCAGTCAACATTTCTCATGTATACTCTGCTCACCCTAGTAAGTAGCCTGTCTCTACCAGTCAACATTTCTCATGTATACTCTGCTCACCCTAGTATGTAGCCTGTCTCCACCAGTCAACATTTCTAATGAACACTGTGCTCACCCTAGTATGTAGCCTGTCTCTACCAGTCAACATTTCTCATGTATACTGTGCCTACTCTAGTATGTAGCCTGTCTCCACCAGTAAACATTCCTCATGTATACTGTGCTCACCCTAGTATGTAGCCTGTCTCCACCAGTCAACATTTCTAATGAACACTGTGCTCACCCTAGTATGTAGCCTGTCTCTACCAGTCAACATTTCTCATGTATACTGTGCTCACCCTAGTATGTAGCCTGTCTCCACCAGTCAACATTTCTCATGTATACTCTGCTCACCCTAGTATGTAGCCTGTCTCCACCAGTCAACATTTCTCATGTATACTGTGCTCAACCTAGTATGTAGCCTGTCTCCACCAGTCAACATTTCTAATGTATACTGTGCTCACCCTAGTATGTAGCCTGTCTCCACCAGTCAACATTTCTAATGTATACTGTGCTCACCCTAGTATGTAGCCTGTCTCTACCAGTCAACATTTCTAATGTATACTGTGCTCACCCTAGTATGTAGCCTGTCTCCACCAGTCAACATTTCTAATGAATACTGTGCTCACCCTAGTATGTAGCCTGTCTCCACCAGTCAACATTTCTAATGAACACTGTGCTCACCCTAGTATGTAGCCTGTCTCTACCAGTCAACATTTCTCATGTATACTGAGCTCACCCTAGTATGTAGCCTGTCTCCACCAGTCAACATTTCTCTTGTATACTGAGCTCACCCTAGTATGTAGCCTGTCTCCACCAGTCAACATTTCTCATGTATACTGAGCTCACCCTAGTATGTAGCCTGTCTCTACCAGTCAACATTTCTCATGTAAACTGAGCTCACCCTAGTATGTAGCCTGTCTCTACCAGTCAACATTTCTCATGTAAACTGAGCTCACCCTAGTATGTAGCCTGTCTCCACCAGTCAACATTTCTCATGTAAACTGAGCTCACCCTAGTATGTTGCCTGTCTCCACCAGTCAACATTTCTCATGTATACTGAGCTCACCCTAGTATGTAGCCTGTCTCCACCAGTCAACATTTCTCATGTATACTGAGCTCACCCTAGTATGTAGCCTGTCTCCACCAGTCAACATTTCTAATGAACACTGTGCTCACCCTAGTATGTAGCCTGTCTCTACCAGTCAACATTTCTCATGTATACTGTGCTCACCCTAGTATGTAGCCTGTCTCTACCAGTCAACATTTCTAATTTATACCGTGCTCACCCTAGTATGTAGCCTGGCTCTACCAGTCAACATTTCTCATGTATACCGTGCTCACCCTAGTATGTAGCCTGTCTCCACCAGTCAACATTTCTGATGTATACTGTGCTCACCCTAGTATGTTGCCTGTCTCCACCAGTCAACATTTCTAATGTATACTGAGCTCACCCTAGTATGTAGCCTGTCTCCACCAGTCAGCATTTCTAATGTATACTGTGCTCTCCCTAGTATGTAGCCTGTCTCTACCAGTCAACATTTCTCATGTAAACTGAGCTCACCCTAGTATGTAGCCTGTCTCTACCAGTCAACATTTCTCATGTATACTCTGCTCACCCTAGTATGTAGCCTGTCTCCACCAGTCAACATTTCTCATGTATACTCTGCTCACCCTAGTATGTAGCCTGTCTCTACCAGTCAACATTTCTCATGTATACTCTGCTCACCCTAGTATGTAGCCTGTCTCTACCAGTCAACATTTCTCATGTATACTGTGCTCACCCTAGTATGTAGCCTGTCTCCACCAGTCAACATTTCTAATGAACACTGTGCTCACCCTAGTATGTAGCCTGTCTCTACCAGTCAACATTTCTCATGTATACTGTGCCTACTCTAATATGTAGCCTGTCTCCACCAGTCAACATTTCTCATGTATACTGTGCTCACCCTAGTATGTAGCCTGTCTCTACCAGTCAACATTTCTCATGTATACTCTGCTCACCCTAGTATGTAGCCTGTCTCCACCAGTCAACATTTCTCATGTATACTCTGCTCACCCTAGTATGTAGCCTGTCTCTACCAGTCAACATTTCTCATGTATACTCTGCTCACCCTAGTATGTAGCCTGTCTCTACCAGTCAACATTTCTCATGTATACTGTGCTCACCCTAGTATGTAGCCTGTCTCCACCAGTCAACATTTCTAATGAACACTGTGCTCACCCTAGTATGTAGCCTGTCTCTACCAGTCAACATTTCTCATGTATACTGTGCCTACTCTAATATGTAGCCTGTCTCCACCAGTCAACATTTCTCATGTATACTGTGCTCACCCTAGTATGTAGCCTGTCTCTACCAGTCAACATTTCTCATGTATACTGTGCTCACCCTAGTATGTAGCCTGTCTCTACCAGTCAACATTTCTCATGTATACTGTGCTCACCCTAGTATGTAGCCTGTCTCTACCAGTCAACATTTCTCATGTATACTGTGCTCACCCTAGTATGTAGCCTGTCTCCTCCAGTCAACATTTCTCATGTATACTGTGCTCACCCTAGTATGTAGCCTGTCTCTACCAGTCAACATTTCTCATGTATACTGTGCTCACCCTAGTATGTAGCCTGTCTCTACCAGTCAACATTTCTCATGTATACTGTGCTCACCCTAGTATGTAGCCTGTCTCTACCAGTCAACATTTCTCATGTATACTGTGCTCACCCTAATATGTAGCCTGTCTCCACCAGTCAACATTTCTCATGTATACTGTGCTCACCCTAGTATGTAGCCTGTCTCCACCAGTCAATCCTTCTAATGAATACTGTGCTTGCCCTAGCAGCCTGCTCCACCAGCCAACCCTTCTACTGAGTACTGTGCTCGCCCTAGCACCCCCAAGGGCCTACTAAGGTACGTACGGTTTTGACGCAACCGGGGTTCCGTGCCGACCCTGACACTCTTGTGTGGGCAACCTCTGAGTGGTGAGGGTGTCCATTTGACAATACGCCCACGCAAATGTAGGACGTGCGTGGAGACCCGTGTCGGTGGAAAGGGATATTCTTGTTGGCTGAGGTTTGCGTATCTAAGCTTGGGCTTTTTTTATTTCAATGACTGGGGATGGTCCACAACCACATACATCTCTTTGGTTTTGTGTTTCATCTAAACGGAAGGCTATGGACGAATCCACCCCTAGTCAATCGGCCTGGATTAGATACTATACCGTACTCCAGGGTGAGTGGGACGGTGAGCCTACTATATCCCCTGTGTAGCCCTTTCAACCCAGTTTGGTTACCCGTCGTTGGCTCCGTGGTGAGTGGGGAGCACAGTTGGATGAATTAAGACCATATTTTATGGCAACAAAAAACAGACCAAAAGTAGTTTAATGTTCGGAAACGTATTATTCGAGTCCAGTGGTCGTCGCAATTTAGTGATTAGTAGAACACAGAAAGATTGCTCATTTTCGTCGGTTAGCCCATTTGTGATTCAAGGGACTAGATAAGATAGCTGGTCCAGTAAAGTCGGGCGTTCGATGTTGTAATGGCACGCTCCTGGTTGAATCACAATCACCACCAACATCCCAGGCAGCCAAACTGTTGAGAACCAGTATGATAGGCAGCTATCCGATTAAGATCGAGATGCACAAGACATTGAACTCCCCGCGCGGCGTTATCACCACCCGCGCCTTGGGCGGTTTGTCAATGCGGAGATTCAAGATAATCTTGCGGCACAAGTAATTGTTGTGTAACGAGTTCAATGGAGAGTCAATGGTGAATTCATGCCTACCCGTACCCTGTTCCTTGCCTTTGATCAGGTAGGTATGCCTCAAACGTTTAAGACAGAGTACGAAGCAATCGAGGTCAGGCCATATAACCCAAACCTTCTCAGGTGCTACAAGTGTCAGCGCTTTGGGCACACTAGAGAGTATTGCCGTGGTCAGTCTACTTGCGTCAACTGCGGAGTCGTCATGCACGATGGAGATTATACATCAACTCCATCTTGCGTCAACCGCATTGGTGAACATTCTCTAGTTCTTGGAATTTCGCGCGTTTTGCAGAGGAGAGAGCCATCCAAAAGATACGGGTGAACGAGAAGGTGTCCATTTCGGAAGTTGCTGGGTATACGCCAACCCTCTGTCACACGGTGCGGTTCTTATAGCTCTGTTGCGGTACCCAGGCGGGAACTCCCAACACAGATCTGCGATGTAAACGGGGCCACAATTGCAGAAAGCATCATCGTTGCGAAACCTCTACCTCAAACCTCAAACAGTACGTCTACGTAGACATTACCATCTGCCAAACCCGCCAATGAAAAGCATAGTTAAGCACCGTTATCGTCCCAACCGTCGGCCTCAACGAATAAGACCGGCAAAACCGTAGCGATTTCTGCTCCTGAGTTACACTTCAAGACCAGCTATGTTAGCACCAAATTCCTTCAGGAACGTGAAACGTCTGGACCCAAAACCTCCAAAGGTAGTAAAAGTTCACGTCGTTCTGCACAGAGATCCTCTTCTGAGGAATCTTTTAGAAGGAGCTCCGATTGGCGACGGTCGTCTCCGCAAATCAGTACTTCTAATTGGTTAGAGGCCCTCGAACCAAAATTTTCTAATGGAAAGGGGTCCTCTCCAGTGGAAACGATGTAGCAAGAGGATTCTGCCCCCGTAGCCAGGCGAACAATGCGTAAGCGGTAGGATCGCGCTCCCGAAAGGAATGTAAATCCGACAGCGATGAACAAATTACCGACCAGAACTCCCAAATTTGCAAAAACGTCTTTGAATTTATAACTTATCCCATAATATAGACGATGGCTATCCTACAGTGGAACATACGCGGAGTTAGACCATATCGACCAGAGGTTGAACTGCTGCTCAACCAGAATTAACCTTTGGCAGCCTGCATACAGGAGACGAAGCTCCGTCCACAGGATTACGTTACCTTCAGGTATTACTCTTCTATATTGCGTGATTTATTCCCGTTAGTAGATGCTCCTGCACATGGGGGCATTATAAGGCTCTTTAGATATGATATTTTTGCGGACTCCGTATCCTTACAATCGGACATCCAGTCTGTCTCTGTAAGGATTAAACTTTCAACTACCAGTTTTACCATGTGTTCTGTATACTTGCCTCCGTCCGACGACATTTCGTGCACTGACTTGAAGGACTTAGTTTCTCAGCTACCAACACCTTTTTTGTTGGTAGGCGACGTGAAAGCCCACCACCCACTTTGGGGCTCTTCTCGGTCTTGCGCGAGAGATAACTTAATTACAGATTTCCTGAACAATTAAAACTTAGCTCACATGAATACTGAATCAATTCGTATAGAATATAGCCTCTCCAGAATTTTTTGCACCTTGATATAGCGGTTTGTTCTCCATATTTTGTAGTTTTTTGCGCTGGAATGTCATCTTTGACATACATTCTAGTGACCACATTCAATGTCTTATTACTCTCTTAACAAATGAGGTATGTTCCACCCGCTTACCTAAATGGTGTCTAGATCGAACCATCTAGGCACCTTACTCCCGCTTGACTGTTTTAACTACAGTGAGTGCGAGGCTGTGGATCTTATAGTCGAAAAGTTAACAGGCTGAATTATTTCTGCTGCTGAGCAATCTATTTCGATTTCGATTGACCATCTCCGAAGAATTTCGGTGCTTTGCTGGATCAATGAATGCCGGAATGCCATTCGTGCTCGCAGGCATGCTCTCTGGGATTTCCAGCGTAGCCCTACGCTCTATAACCGCATTCAATATAAGAAGACGCGTTCCAAATCTAGACGTTATTATAGATAACAAACAACAACCATAGAGCAAGTTAGCAACCTCCTTTAATTATCATTCCCCTTACGGCATGTGGCCGGAAAATCAACCTACATGCCAATCGCCGGTCTCAAAACACCTTCCAGTGCATTTGTATATATGTTCAACGCGGCGTACACTTTGGGCAGTACTTTCTCTCAGAGGTCTAGCTCAGACAATTACTTCCCTAGGTTTCTTGCCGTTAAGGCTCTGGTGGAATCTCAAGGATTCTCCATTCGTTCCGGAAACCCTGAAACAATCGCCTTTTCACCACGGCGAAGTTAGACCATGCACTTTCATCTTCGCGAAACTCTGCACCAGGTCCAGTTGGCACCCACATCCAAATGCTGCAAGTCTCGCTCCTGAGGATAAGGCTTTGCTGCTCGAGGTCTCTAATTGTGTCTGGGTTGACGCCACTTTTCCAGGAGAGTGTCAGGATGCCACCATTTACTTTGAAACCTGAAAAGGACTATCATCTTCCGTCCAGCTAATGTCCTATTTCCCTTACCGGTTGCGTATGAAAGGTGATGAAACGCATCATCAATGGACAGTTGGTGTGATGGCTGGATTCCGCAATCTACTGACCAGCACACAGTGCGGTTTCCGAAGACTTCGATCAGCGGCTGACCACCTTGTATCGCTATCGACGCAGAACATAAACAGGTTTCTTAAGAACTGACAAAATGGTACATTATTTTATAAGTTCAGAGTGTTCACGCAATCTAAACAAGTACAGCGATGGAGCCGGATATCGGTACTGAGCAATCTGAGTGCTCAGTTACACTAAAACTAAATCAGTACCGTGCGGGAGATGGATATCAGTACTGAGCGCTCAGAATGTTCACGTAAACTAAACCAGTACCGTGCGGGAGCCGGATATCAGTACTGAGCGCTCAAGAGTGTTCACGTATACTAAACCAGTACCGTTCGGGAACTGGATATCAGTACTGAGATCTCAGTGTGTTCACGTAAACTAAACCGGTACCGTGCGGAGCCGGATATCAGTACTGGGCAATCTGAGTGTTCACGTAAACTAAAACCAAACCAGTACCGTGCGGTAGTCGGATATCAGTCCTGAGCGCTCAGAAGATTCACGTAAACTAAACCGGTACCGTGCGAGAGCCGGATATCAGTACTGAGCGCTCAGAGTGTTCAAGTAAACTAAAGCGGCACTGTGCGGGAGCCGGATATCAGTACTGAGCAATCTGACTGTTCACGTCAAGTAAAACTCAACCAGTACCGTGCGGGAGACTGATATCAGTACTGAGCGCTCAGAATGTTCACGTAAACTAAACCAGTACCGTGCGTGTGCCGGATATCAGTACTGAGCAATCTGACTGCTCACGTAAAGTAAAACTAAACCAGTACCGTGTGGGAGACGGATATCAGTACTGAGCGCTCAGTGTTCACGTAAACTAAACCGGTACCTGTGGGAGCCGGATATCATTACTGAGCGCTCAGTGTTCACGTAAACTAAACCGGTACCTGTGGGAGATAGATATCAGTAGCTCAGAGTGTTCACGTAAACTAAACTGGTACCGTGTGGGAGCCGGATATCATTACTGGGCGCTCAGTGTTCACTAAACTAAACCGGTACCGTGCGGATGTCAGTAGCTCAAGAGTGTTCACGTAAACTAAACTGGTACCTGTGGGAGCCGGATATCATTACTGAGCGCTCAGTGTTCACGTAAACTAAACCGGTACCTGTGGGAGACGGATATCAGTAACTCAGAGTGTTCAAGTACACTAAACTGGTACCGTGCGGGAGACTGATATCAGTAGCTCAGTGTGTTCACGTAAACTAAACTGGTACCTGCGGGAGACGGATATCAGTAGCTCAGAGTGTTCACGTAAACTAAACTGGTACCGTCTGGGAGCCGGATATCATTACTGGGCGCTCAGTGTTCACTAAACTAAACCGGTACCGTGCGGATGTCAGTAGCTCAAGTGTGTTCACGTAAACTAAACTGGTACCTGAGGGAGACGGATATCAATAGCTCAGAGTGTTCACGTAAACTAAACCGGTACCTGCGGGAGACTGATATCATTAGCTCAGAGTGTTCACGCAAACTAAACTGGTACCGTGCGGGAGCCGGATATCATTGCTGAGCGCTCAGTGTTCACGTAAACTAAACCGGTACCTATGGGAGACGGATATCAGTAGCTCAGAGTGTTCAAGTACACTAAACTGGTACCGTGCGGGAGACTGATATCAATAGCTCAGTGTGTTCACGTAAACTAAACTGCTACCTGCGGGAGACGGATATCAATAGCTCAGAGTGTTCACGTAAACTAAACCGGTACCTGCGGGAGACTGATATCAGTAGCTCAGAGTGTTCACGTTAACTAAACCGGTACCTGCGGGAGGCTGATATCAATAGCTCAGAGTGTTCACGTTAACTAAACCGGTACCTGCGGCAGACGATTATCAGTGGTTTATCAAGCTGGGGATGCTGAATACTGGTTATTATCACCTGGGACCAATATTACTTTCACTGGGGATACAGAAACCGCACTATCATGACCATCATTGTAATTATTAATGTTATCGTCTTCATTGTTGTGATTATTAAGATTATTAGAAATATTATTTAAGATGTTATTTCTAATTTTTATTTAGGGAATTTAGTTGTAGTGTCTATAATAAATGCTTATGTAGAATGAGCCTCGTTGCTTGGTATCTTGGTGCAGCTTGCCAAGGCCGCCTAGGGTGTGTAGTAATGGTTTTGTTTCTTTTCTTTGGTGTTTGCTCTTTTTTTTTTACTCTCTCTCCTTTGCTGTGAACCTGGTGATTGGTATTTGAAAAAAGTTTTTTTTCACTAAATGGCATCTCAGTTGCTTTGGCAAAATTTTAATGCGAGGGTCAGCTGGTAAGTCCCGAGCCTCACACAGATATGGCGGTAGCATCGCAGAGTTTAACTTTAGACCAGCTTGCATTCATAGTTACAGGTCAATAGCTATTTTAGGTTTCCAATGACAGCATTTTAAACAAGAGAACTTTAGAGATTTCACGAGAATTGAGGAATTGAATAAACGAACAGTGATCAAATTCTTCCACTGAAAAGCCCTAAAGAAATCAAGGAAGATATGGACAGTACATTGAAAGACTCTACCCCTTCATATTCAATGATTAAAACGTAGATTGCAGAGTTTAAAATGGGACACAGTCAAAACAGTGGATTGCGCCAGGAGAACCAACTCCAAGAAAGGCAAAGTGAATTTTGTTAGCTAACAAGGTTATGGCGAGTGTTTTGTGGGATGCACAGGGAATTATTTTTATTGATTACTTGGAAAAGGGTTAAAGTATTACTGGTGACTACTACGCAAGCTTACTGCAACGTTTGAGTGATGAGGTGAAAAGAAAAATACCTCATTTGGAAAAAAAAAATAATCTTCACCACGACAATGCTCCGGCCCATCGTTCAGCGATTGCAATGGGAAAAATGTTGGAATGAAAGTTGGAATTACTTGAACATCCACTCTATTCATCAGATCTAGCACTCAGTGACTACCACCTGTTTCCCAAACCACAAAAAAGATTTCACAGCTACGAGTGCTGTTGATGCGGTAAACAGCTATTTTGAGGACTTTGATATATCGCACTACAGAGATGGTTTAATTAAATTAGAACTCCGATATGACAAATGTGTTAGTCTTTCCGGAGAATATGTTGAAAAATAAAGCAACAAAAAAGTTTTAAGTTCGGTTTTCATTGTGAGGCCTGGGACTTGTCAACCAACCAAATACAGTCGATGATATGTTTTACACAGGAACTCTGCAGTGAGGATGGAGTGTTTGGTAGGAAATCCAGAAGTGAGTCATAATGCAATATTAAATATCATACTAAAGAAATTCAAAAGTAAGCAATAAATTGCAACACGATTGTTCACTTTAATGTGTATATGTTATAGTGCATGTGTTTTATTTTCATCTACACAATTTGTTGAAGTTTTCCTTTGTTAACTCTTTTGTGATTGAAATGTTTAGGCGGGAGACATGTTGCCTCCTTTTCAGGAAACATGTTTCTGCTGTTCCTAACGCTTACTTTTCAGTTTTAAATTTTTTAAAGCAGACCGCACATAAGATGTTCATGTTATTATGGAATGGTGTTTTAGAACAATACATTGTTTCCCGTTTAGATCGAAATTATTTTGCGAAAATACTCGCTTAACATTTGGAGTGATAGCAGCCAAAGATACACGTACATGAAAATTATTATTTCCTTTGTTATTTACTCAGTTTTTCTTAGCAATATAAGTTTGTGTTCTCTTCTCCGAATAATAAATTATTTGTAGAAAACGGTTTGCTCATCATCCTACTGTATTGAAGTTTAGAGCATTGGACATAGAACTGTGACACACTGTTTGGTAATATGATGTTTCATGGCTTACTAAAGTTGATATGGTAAAGGTTGTTTGAATTTTATGGACCTCAACAATTTGTTTCGTAAATACTCTTGTATAACCTTTAAACCCGATGAAGCGTTAATAAATATGTTGGACTCTGACAAGAGGTCATTGACACACTGATGTTGTAGATTGAGCTGAAACTTTGACACTGAAGATGCACCGAAAACAAAAATACCTTTGTCACTACATTCTCTCCCTCGGGATCCCATTAAGCGAGAAAAAATAATGTTAATGGCTGCCTTTATACCTGTGTTGCGCTCAATGAGCCAGGCGCTGAGAAATAAGTAGACTCGTATCTACGTGCAGATATCCCATTGATGGCTGTTATACTCACACGACCTTCTCTGAAAAACATTGCTCAACAACATGGTAATCGAGATAAACAATAGCAGAGATGGTCGTATTAGTTCCTTGTAAGGTAATACCCTAGATTAAAGCGATAGTCAAATCTTTTAAAAGCCGGTTGCTTTGTAAAACAATTGAAATTCGGTTCGCTGTGCACGTTCAGGAGTAAACGAGAGACGAAACGGATGACCTCCCCTTTGATAAAAGTATAAGGAGCTTAAAACTGAAACCATTAACAAGGTATATCTCTGAAACTGTTAAGTCTACAAAGAAATCTGTATGACATAAATTGTGTGTTCTAATGAGATCCACATGTTTTGTCTAGTACGTTTATACCTATATCTTACGGTTTACCAGTTTGACTCTTCAGAGGCTAATCCCAGAAAGTTCAAGATATACATTTTATTTGTCATGTTAATATACGGTGTTTTAGTAATTAGGGCCATTTTTTAAAAAAAAATTACATTTTCAAAAACATATCCACATAAAGGATAGTTTGGGATAGAAGGACTTTCCTGCAAATCTGCCTGTCGCAATCATTGAAGGTACTAGACATAAATGCCACATTTGGTATTTAGTGGTCTCTTTGTATTTCAGCTGTGCTGTCCACAGACACATGCATTCATAAACGCGGATATTTTTCTAAAAGTGCCCTTTTATTCCAGGACCTCAAAGCACCTATATTCGTCGAAATCTCGAAATGGAATAGTATTGCTTCTCTACCTAATGTATGCATGATAGGTATAGAGAAGGTTAAAGGTGAAGAGAGAAAAATTACTCATGTTTTCAGTTCCCTCGTTTAAAGTTTATTAAAGACTGGTATATTCCAGTAAGTACATATTAATAGTGAATGAGGTATTTGTTACCCAAATTGGGCCTGTGGCAGACAGGGATGCCAGTGTCATGATCTTGAGATACTTTGGGACTGTATTTGTTGCCCAAGTTGGGCCTGTGATAGACAAGGATGCCAGCGTCATGATCTTGAGATAGTTTGGGACTGTATTTGTGCCCAAGTTGGGCCTGTGGGAGACAGGGATGCCAGCGTAATGATCATAGGATAGTTTAGGAATGTATTTGATGCCCAAGTTGGACCTGTGGGAGACAGAAATGCCAGCATCATGATCTTGATATAGTTTGGGACTATATTTGTTGCCCAAGTTGGGCCTGTGGGAGACAGGGATGCCAGCGTCATGATCTTGAGATAGTTTGGGAATGTATTTGTTTCCCAAATTGGGTCTGTGGGATACAAAGGGTGCCAGCGTCATGATATTGAGATAGTTTGGGACTGTATTTGTTGCCCAAGTTGGGCCTGTGGGAGACAGGGATGCCATCGTCATGATCTTGAGATAGTTTGCGACTGTATTTGTTGCCCAAGTTGGGCCTGTGGGAGACAGGGATGCCAGCGTCATGATCTTGAGATATCTTGGGACTGTATTTGATGCCCAAGTTGGGCTTGTATGAGACGGGGATGCCAGCATTATGATCTTGAGATAGTTTAGGAATGTATTTGTTGCCCAAGTTAGGCCTGTGGGAGACAGGGATGCCAGCGTCATGATCTTGAGATAGTTTGGGAATGTAATTGTTGCCCATGTTGGGCCTGTGGGAGACGGGGATGCCAGCATTATGATCTTGAGATAGTTTGGGAATGTATTTGATGCCCAAGTTGGGCCTGTGGGAAACAGAGATGCCAGCGTCATGATCTTGAGATAGTTTAGGAATGTATTTTCAGTTTGTTGGAACTTCAAGTGATGCAGCCCAACAAGGTAGGTAAGTGATGTGAAAGGAAGAACCATGTTAGCTGTTATTTAACCCTTGCTGTGCATGCCACCAGCATGAAATCCTTCAGTGACATGAGTGTAATAAGAAATAAGGGAATATTACATGCTAAAGCATCACTCATATCTTTTGAAAGCTGGCTGTTCTATGAGCAATTGAAGTTCGGTTTTCTTTAGTAAAACAATGTATGAGACATGAGTTGTGTGTTTTAACAAGAGATACATTTTTGTGTAGTTCGTTTTTGTCTGTCTCTCATGTTTACTACCTAGGCAAAATGCATCCGGAATAAAGAAGACGTCAGAGACTTTTCCCAGAAAGTTAAAAAAAATGCATTTTATTTTGTGATGTAAATATCTTTAATAAACGGTATTTTAATCAATATCGTTAGAGCTATTTTTAGAAACTAAATTTTCAGAAATGTTTTTCTTTTGAAGGATAGTTTGGGGTGTTTTTATAATCGTATTGAGCTATGCTGCACACACACACACACACACACACACACACGCACGCGCGCGCACACACACACACACACGCACTCGTTCAATCTCTCTTAAACACGAACCTTGTATTAAAATGCTTGTTTTTTATTCAGAGGAGCTCGGAGACTATAATTTCGGTAAAACCACGACATCGAATTTAGGATGGAACACAAAAAAAAAATGAAAATATTTTTGAGTAAGAGGACTGGCATTATCTCTAGTTGTAGGATTGTGAAGGGTGCTATGTAGAATACAGGGATCGCAGAAAGTAAATTTTGAAATGTTTATGTGTGAAAGCTTTGCCTTTTCACAGACCACGCGATAACTAGCAGTTTACGCTTTATTGTCAAGGCTGAATAACAACAAATTGAAAACAGATTGGATAACAAAGGAATCGAACAAAAAGCTGCACATATTTTGCTGGTGACTCAGGGTAGTTTTTTGGTAGTGTTGAACGTCCGCTTTTACTAAAGAGGGCACCGCAGACGATACACGGAATGATGATGGAACACCGGTGGAATATGATAGTGGGAGAATCCGGAGAAACCCCGCTCCTGCGCTACTTTGTCAACCACAAATCCCACATGCGGTCACCTAGGGGAGGCCACGGTACGGCCCGACTCTGTATTGGTGGGCATATCAAGTAATATTCTGTTTCCACCTTTTTATGAGTTACATGTCATTAAGAGGAGAACAGAAACTGTAGAAATGTAAATGCGTTTTATTTACGGGCGCTTTTTAGCGTCTCATTCTATGTTCGGCGTGAGAGATTGATTAATTTTGATAAGAGTCATTTTAATCAGGCTGGAGGTGCTTTTATTTCACTTAAATCTGCCAGACCGGTGTTTTTCAAGTGTGCTTTAAGGCGAGAGCCCGATACAGGTAGATTTAATGACATGTAACAGAACTCCTGTGGAAATAAATACCGGCACACCGGCGGTGCTGATAAGACCATAGCAATTGACGTCGTTAAAAACAAACTAAGAATGTGCCATGGAATCAATGGTTTTGTTTCCCGTCTTAGGCAAGCCATGCTACCAATTTCCGCCCTAGGTTGGGTATGAACCTGTGAACTCGGCAACCAGGGGATAGCATGTTATCCCTTAACCACAAAGGACGAATAGAGAGACGTTGATTATTATTGGCATATTTCTTTAAATTATAGGACGTTTTGTATGTTTGAAATGATTACCATAGTTAACGATGATGTACCTGCTCTATGTGTGTCCGTTTTTCTTGGCTGTTTCCACGGCGAGGTCACTGGTACCTTCACATCCAGACAGCGGTGCCATCTTCCGCCCGCAAAACAGTATACCAGCTGGTATTCCAGGACAATGGGACCCCTTTACCAGACAGCGGTGCCATCTTCCGCCCGCAAAGCAGTATACCAGCTGGTATTCCAGGACAACGGGACCCCTTTACCAGACAACGGCGACATCTTCCGCCCGCAAAACAGTGTACCAGCTGGTATTCCAGGACAACGGGCTCCTTTACCAGACAGCGGCGACATCTTGTGCCCGCAGAACTCTCTACCAGCTGGTATTCCAGGACAACGGGACCCCTTTACCAGACAGCGGCGACATCTTCCGCCCGCAGAACTCTGTACCAGCTGGTATTCCAGGACAACGGGACCCCTTTACCAGACAGCGGCGACATCTTTCGCCCGCAGAACTCTGTACCAGCTGGTATTCCAGGACAACGGGACCCCTTTACCAGACAGCGGTGCCCTCTTCCGCCCGCAGAACTCTCTACCAGCTGGTATTCCAGGACAACGGGACCCCTTTACCAGACTGCGGTGACATCTTGCGCCCGCAGAACTCTGTACCAGCTGGCATTACAGAACAACGGGACCCCTTTACCAGGCAGCGGCGACATCTTCCGCCCGCAAAACAGTATTCCAACTGGTATTCCAGGACAACGGGACCTCTTTACCACACAGCGGTGCCAACTTCCGCCCACAGAACAGTATACCAGCTGGTCTTCCAGAACAACGGGACCCCTTTATCAGACAGCGGTGACATCTTGCGCCCGCAGAACTCTGTACCAGCTGGTATTCCAGGACAACAGGAACCCTTTACCAGACTGCGGTGACATCTTGCGCCCGCAGAACTCTATACCAGCTGGTATTCCAGGACAACGCGACCCCTTTACCAGACTGCGGCGACATCCTCCGTCCGCAGAACAGTATACCAGTTGGTATTCCAGGACAACGGGACCCCTTTACCAGACAGCGGCGACATCTTCCGCCCGCAAAACAGTATTCCAACTGGTATTCCAGGACAACGGGACCTCTTTACCACACAGCGGTGCCAACTTCCGCCCACAGAACAGTATACCAGCTGGTCTTCCAGAACAACGGGACCCCTTTATCAGACAGCGGTGACATCTTGCGCCCGCAGAACTCTGTACCAGCTGGTATTCCAGGACAACAGGAACCCTTTACCAGACTGCGGTGACATCTTGCGCCCGCAGAACTCTATACCAGCTGGTATTCCAGGACAACGCGACCCCTTTACCAGACTGCGGCGACATCCTCCGCCCGCAGAACAGTATACCAGTTGGTATTCCAGGACAACGGGACCCCTTTACCAGACAGCGGCGACATCTTCCGCCCACAGAACACTGTACCAGCTGGTATTCCAGGACAACGGGACCCCTTTACCAGACTGCGGTGACATCTTGCGCCCGCAGAACTCTGTACCAGCTGGCATTACAGAACAACGGGACCCCTTTACCAGGCAGCGGCGACATCTTCCGCCCGCAAAACAGTATTCCAGCTGGTATTCCAGGACAACGGGACCCCTTTACCACACAGCGGTGCCAACTTTCGCCCACAGAACAGTATACCAGCTGGTCTTCCAGAAAAACGGGACCCCTTAACCAGACAGCGGTGACATCTTGCGCCCGCAGAACTCTGTACCAGCTGGTATTCCAGGACAACGGTACCCCTTTACCAGACAGCAGTGACATCTTGCGCCCGCAGAACTCTGTACCAACTGGTATTCCAGGACAACGGGACCCCCTTTACCAGACTGCGGTGACATCTTCTGCCCGCAGAACTCTGTTACAGCCTGTATTCAAGGACAACGGGACCCCTTTACCAGACAGCGGCGACATCTTCCGCCCACAGAACTCTGTACCAGCTGGTATTCCAGGACAACGGGACCCCTTTGCCAGACAGCGGTGACATTTTGCGCCCGCAGAACTCTGTACCAGCTGGTATTCCAGGACAACGGGAACCCTTTACCAGACTGCGGTGACATCTTGCGCCCGCAGAACTCTATACCAGCTGGTATTCCAGGACAACGCGACCCCTTTACCAGACTGCGGCGACATCCTCCGCCCGCAGAACAGTATACCAGTTGGTATTCCAGGACAACGGGACCCCTTTACCAGACAGCGGTGCCATCTTGCGCCCGCAGAACTCTGTACCAGCTGGTATTCCAGGACAACGGGACCCCTTTACCAGACACCGGTGACATCTTGCGCCCGCAGAACTCTGTACCAGCTGGTATTCCAGGACAACGGGACCCCTTTACCAGACTGCGGTGACATCTTGCGCCCGCAGAACTCTGTACCAGCTGGTATTCCAGAACAACGAGACCCCTTTACCAGACAGCGGTGACATCTTGCGCCCGCAGACCTCTGTACCAGCTGGTATTCCAGGGGAGCGGGGTACGTTTACTAGACGGCAGTGCCATCTTCTGCCCGCAAAACCATGTACCAGTTGCAAATCCAGGACAACGGGGCTCCTTTAGCAGACAGCGGCGCCATCTCCAGCCCGAAAAAGCGTGTACCAGTTGGTTTTCAAGGACAGCGGGGCTCCTTTACCAGACAGCGGTGCCATCTCCCGCCCGCAAAACCGTGTACCAGCAGGTTTTCCAGGACAGCGGGACTCCTTTATCGCACAGCGGTGCCATCTTCCGCCCGAAAAACAGATTACTAGCTCGTTTTCCAGGACAACGGGGTTCCTTTACCACACAGCGGTGCCATCTTCCGCCCGCAAAACTCAGTACCAGCTCGTTTTCCAGGACAACGGAATTCCTTTACCACACATCGGTGCCATCTTCCGCCCGCAAAACCGAGTATCAGCTGATTTTCCAAAATTGCGGGGCTCCTTTACCAGACAGCCATCCATCTTCCACCCGCAAAACTCCGTACCAGCTGGTTTTCCAGGATCACAGGGCTCCATTCCCCAAGGTAATATAAACCTTTTCACCCATTGTCAGATAGGAGAATTACGGCTCTATACAAAGATGCTGAGTTATAGCTGGAAGATAAAACTCTCTTTCGGCAACTGTAGCTGAGATAGTTAATATAGAAGTAAGGACTCTTTAAGATACCGAGCAGATTATACACATGTAGGGGCTGTAGGATGCTACGAGGCTTATACAGATATAAAGGCTAATAAATGCTACGAGGGTTATACAGATGTAGATGCTTTAGGATTCTGGTATACGATATAGCAAAGGTTACACAGATGTAGGGGCTATACGATGCTGCAAGGACTATACTGATATAGGAACTATAGAATGCTTCGAGGGTTATACAAATGTAGGGCCTATTGGATGCTACGGGGCTTATACAGATATAGGGGCTATAGAAAGCTACGAGGGCTATACAGATGTAAGGGCTATAGGATGCTGCAAGGGTCATACAGATGTAGGGGCTATACGATGCTGAAGGTGTTATACTGGTGTAGGTGCATTAAGATTCTACAAGGGTTATACAGATGTAGGGCTATACGATGCTGCAAGGGTTATACAGGCGCAGGGGCTATACGATGCTGCAAGGGTTATACAGATGTAGGGGCTATAGGATTCTACAGGGGTCATACAGATATAGGGGCTATAGGATGCTGCAAAGGTTATACAGATGTAGGGGATATCGATGCTGCAAAGTTTATAAAGAGTAGGGGCTATAGTATGCTGCGAGGTTTATACAGATGTAAGGGCTATACGATGTTGCGAGGGTTATACACGTGTAAGGGCTATAGGGTGCTGCGAGGGCTATACAAATGTAAGGGTTATAGGATGCTGCAAGGATTATACAGATGTAGGGGCTATACGATGCTGCGAGGGTTATACAGATGTAGGGGCTATAGGATGCTGCAAGGATATACAGATGTAGCGGCGTACAATGCTGCAAGGATTATACAGATGTAGGGGCTGAACAATGCTGCGAGGGCTATACAGAGGTAGCGGCTACACGGTGCTGCGAGGGTTATACAGATTTAGGGACTAGAGGATGCTGACAGGGTAATACAGATGTAAGGGCTATACGATGCTGCGAAGGTTTAAGAGATATAGGGGCTATAGGATGCTGCAAGGTTTATGCAGATGTAGGGGCTATACGATATGCGAGTGTTATAAAGATTTAAGGACTAGAGGATGCTGCAAGGATTTCACAGATGTAAGGCCTGTACAATGCTGCGTGGGATACACAGGTACAAGGGCTATAGGACGCTGCAAGGATTATACAGATATAGGGGCTGTACAATGCTGCAAGAATTATACAGGTGTAGGGGCTGTACAATGCTGCGAGGGTTATACAGAGGTAGGGGCTATACGGTGCTACGAGGGTTATACAGATTTAGGGACTAGAGGATGCTACCAGGGTTATACAGATGTAAGGGCTATACGATGCTGCAAGGATTATACATATGTAGGGGCTGTACAATGCTGCGAGGGTTATACAGAGGTAAGGGCTATAGGATGCTGCGAAGGTTCAACAGAAATAGGGGCTATGGGATGCTGCAAGGATTATACAGATGTAGGGGCTGTATAATGCTGCGAGGGTTATTCAGAGGTAGTGGCTATACGGTGCTGCGAGAGTTATGCAGATTTAGGGACTAGAGGATGCTGCGAGGGTTAAACAGATATAGGGGCTAAACGGTGCTGCGAGGGTTATACAGATTTAGGGACTAGAGAATGCTGTCAAGGTTATACAGATGTAGGGGCTGTACAATGCTGCAAGGATTGTACAGATGTAGGGGCTATACGGTGCTGCGAGGGTTATACAGATTTAGGGACTAGAGAATGCTGCAAGGATTATACAGATGTAGGGGCTGTACAATGCTGCAAGGATTATACAGATGTAGGGGCTATACGGTGCTGCGAGAGTTATACAGATTTAGGGATTCAAGGATGCTGCAAGGATTATACAGATGTAGGGTTTGTACAATGCTGAAGGATTATACAGATGTTGGGGCTATACGGTGCTGCGAGAGTTATACAGATTTAGGGACTAGAGGATGCAGCAAGGGTTATACAGATGTAGGGGCTGTACAATGCTGCAAGGATTATACAGATGAAGGGGCTGTAGCGTGCTGCGAGAGTTATACAGATTTGGGGACCAAAGGATGCCGCAAGGATTATACACATGTAGGGGCTGTACAATGCTGCAAGGATTATATAGATGTAGGTGCTATACGGTGCTGCCAGAGTTATACAGAAATCTCTCTTCTAAATCAAAAAATTTAAAGGCAGTCAATGTAATATACGTAATAAATATTTAGGGACTAGAGGATGCTGCCAGAGTTATACAGATGTCAGATCTATATGATGCTGTGAAGGTTTAATAGATATATGGGCTATAGGATGCTGCAAGGATTATACAGATGCAGGGGCTGTACAATGCTGCGAGGGTTATGCAGAAGTAGGGGCTATACGGTGCTGCGAGAGTTATACAGATTTAGGGACTAGAGGATGCTGCGAGGGTTAATAAGATATAGGGGCTATACGGTGCTGCGAGGGCTATACAGATTTAGGGACTAGAGGATTCTGCAAGGATTATACAGATTAGGGGCTGTACAATGCTGCTAGGGTTATACAGAGGTAGGGGCTAAACGGTGCTGAGAGGGTTATAGAGGTTTAGGGACTAGAGGATGCTGCCAGAGTTATACAGATGTAAGGGCTATATGATGCTGCGACGGTTTAACAGTAATAGGGGCTATAGGATGCTGCAAGGATTATAAAGATGTAGGGGCTGTACGATGCTGCGAGGGCTATACAGAAGTAGGGGCTATACGGTGCTGCGTGAGTTATACAGATTTAGGGACTAGAGGTTGCTGCGAGGGTTAAAAAGATGTAGGGGCTATACGGTGCTACGAGGGCTATACAGATTTAGGGACTAGAGGTTGCTGCGAGGGTTAAAAAGATGTAGGGGCTATACGGTGCTACGAGGGCTATACAGATTTAGGGACTAGAGGATGCTGCCAGTGTTATACAGATGTAGGGGCTATACGGTGCTGCGGGAGTTATACAGATTTACGGACTAGAGGATGCTGCAAGGATTATACAGATGTAGGGGCTGTACAATGCTGCGAGGGTTATACAGAGGTAGGGTTTATACGGTGCTGCGAGGGTTATACAGATGTAGAGGCTTTACAATTCTGCGAGGGTTATACAGATTTAGGGACTAGAGGATGCTGCCAGGGTTATACAGATGTAGGGGCTGTACAATGCTGCAAGGATTATACAGATGTAGGGGCTATATCGTGCTGCGAGAGATATACAGATTTAGGGAGTAGAGAATGCTGCAAAGATTATACGGATGTAGGGGCTGTACAGTGCTGCAAGGATTACACAGATGTAGGTGCTATATGGTGCTGCGAGAATGATATAGATTTAGGGACTAGAGAATGCTGTCAGAGTTATACAGATGTAAGGGCTATAGGATGCTGCGAAGGTTAAACAGAAATAGGGGTTATAGGATGCTGCAAGGATTATAAAGAGGAAGGGGCTGTATAGTGCTGCGAGGGTTATTCAGAAGTAGGGTCTATACGGTGCTGCGAGAGTTATACAACTTTAGGGACTAGAGGATGCTGCGAGGGTTAAACAGATGTAGGTGCTAAACGGTAGTGCGAGAGTTATACAGATTTAGGGACTAGAGGACCCTGCCAGGGTTATACAGATGTAAGGACTATGGAATGCTGCGAAGGTTTAACAGATGTAGGGATTACAGGATGCTGCAAGGATTATACAGTTGTAGGGGCTGTACAATGCTGCGACGGTATAAAGAGGTAGGGGCTATACGGTGCTCCGAGAGCTATACAGATTTATGGACTAGTGGATGCTGCGAGGGTTAAACAGATGTAGGGGCTATACGTTGCTGAGAGGGGTATACAGATTTAGGGACTAGAGGATTCTGCCAGGGTTAAACAGTTGTAGGGACTATACAATGCTGCAGGGATTTTACAGATGTACGGGCTATACGGTACTGCGAGGGTTATACAGATTTAAGGACTAGAGGATGCTGCAAGGATTATTCAGATGTAGGGGCTGTACAACGCTGCAAGGATTATACAGATATGAGGGCTATACGGTGCTGCGATAGTTTTACAGATTTAGGGACTAGAGGATGCTGCAAGGATTATACAATAGTAGAGGCTGTACAATGCTGCAAGGATTATACAGATGTAGCGGCTATACGGTGCTGCGAGAGTTATACAGATTTGGGGACTAGAGGATGCTGCAAGGATTATACAGATGTAGGGGCTGTGCAATGCTCCAAGGATTATACAGATGTGGGGGCTATACGGTGCAGCGAGAGTTATACAGTTATAGGGACTAGAGGACGCTGCAAGGATTATATAGATGTAGGGGCTGTACAATGCAGCGAGGGTTATACAGAGTTAGGGGCTATACGGTGCTGCGAGGGTTATACAGATTTAGCGACTAGAGGATGCTGCCAGGGTTATACAGATGTAAGGGCTATACGATGCTGCGAAAGTTTAACAGATATAGGTGCTATAGGTTGTTGGAAGGATTATACAGATGTAGGGGCTGTACGATGCTGCAAGGGTTATACAGATGTAGAGGCTTTACAATTCTGCGAGGGTTATACAGATCTAGGGACTAGAGGATGCTGCCAGGGTTTTACAGAAGTAGGGGCTGTACAATGCTGCAAGGATTATACAGATGTAGGGGCTATATCGTGATGCGAGAGTTATACAGATTTAGGGAGTAGAGAATGCTGCAAAGATTATACGGATGTAGGGGCTGTACAATGCTGCAAGGATTATACAGATGTAGGGGCTATATCGTGATGCGAGAGTTATACAGATTTAGGGACTAGAGGATGCTGCAAAGATTATACAGATGTAGGGGCTGTACAATGCTGCAAGGATTACACAGATGTAGGTGCTATACGGTGCTGCGAGAGTGATATAGATTTAGGGACTAGAGAATGCTGTCAGAGTTATACAGATGTAAGGGCTATAGGATGCTGCGAAGGTTAAACAGAAATAGGGGTTATAGGATGCTGCAAGGATTATAAAGATGCAGGGGCTGTATAATGCTGCGAGAGTTATTCAGAGGTAGGGGCTATACGGTGCTGCGAGAGTTATACAGATTTAGGGACTTGAGGATGCTGCCAGGGTTATACAGATGTAAGGGCTATAGGTTGCTGCAAGGATTATACAGATGTAGGGGCGTACAATGCTGCGACGGATATACAGGTGTAACAGCTATAGGATGCTGCAAGGATTATACAGATGTAGGGGCGTACAATGCTGCGACGGATATACAGGTGTAACAGCTATAGGATGCTGCAAGGATTATACAGATGTAGGGGCGTACAATGCTGCGACGGATATACAGGTGTAACAGCTATAGGATGCTGCAAGGATTATACAGATGTAGGGGCGTACAATGCTGCGACGGATATACAGGTGTAACAGCTATAGGATGCTGCAAGGATTATACAGATGCAGGCGTTGTACAGTGCTGCGATGGTTATACAGAAGTAGGGGCTATACGGTGCTGTGAGGTTTATACAGATTTAGGGACTATAGGATGCTGCAAAGATTATACAGATGTAGGTTCTATACAATGTCACCGGGCCTATACAGATGTACGGTCTATACGATGCCGCGTAGGCTTATACATACTTGGTGGCTGGAAGATAGCGCGAGAATAATACAGATGTAGTTGCTACAAGATAGCGTCAGGTTTATACATATGTATTGCTTATATGTTAGCGCCAGAATTATATATATTTCCTACAAGATAGCGCGAGGATTATAAAATATAGTTGCTTTAAGATTGCGCGATGGTTATTCAAATGTGGGTGTTATAAAATAGCGGGTGGGTTATGTAGATGTGGTGGGTAGAACACAGCGGGAAGATTATTCATAAGTAGTTCCTGCAAGATAGCGCGATGATTATGCTGATGTAGTTGATACAAGGCTTATACAGACCTAGTTGGTACAAGAATTATACAGATGTGGGTGTTATAATATAGGGGAAGGGTTATACAGATGCAGTGGTTAAGAATAACGCGAGGGTTAAGCAAATGTAGTTGCTATAAGATAGCGCAAGGGTTATACAGATTTAGTTGCTACAAGTTTGCGCTAGGGTTATACAGAAGGAGTAGCTATAAGATAACGCGAGGGTTATACAGATGTAGTGGTTTTAAGATAGCATGAGAATTATACAGATGTAGTTGTTACGAGATAGCGGATGGGTTATACAGATGTTGTTACAAGATAGCGGGAGGGTTATACAGATATAGTGCTTATAAGATAGCGCGATAATTATACAGATGTAGTTGTTACAAGATAGCGCGAGGGTTATACAGATATAGTGCTTATAAGATAGCGCGAGAATTATACAGATGTAGTTGTTACAAGATAGCGCGAGAATTATACAGATGTCGTTGTTACAAGATAGCTCGAGGGTTATACAGATATAGTGCTTATAAGATAGCGCGAGATTTATACAGTTGTAGTTGTTACAAGATAGCGCGAGGGTTATACAGATGTCGTTACAAGATAGCGCGGGAATTATACAGATGTCGTTGTTACAAGATAGCGCGAGGGTTATACAGATATAGTGCTTATAAGATAGCGTGAGAATTATACAGATGTAGTTGTTACAAGATAGCGCGAGGGTTATACAGATATAGTGCTTACAAGATAGCGCGAGAATTATACAGTTGTAGTTGTTATAAGATAGCGGGAGGGTTATGCAGATGTCGTTGTTACAAGATAGCGCGAGGGCTATACAGATATAGTTGCATAAGATAGCGCGAGGATTATGCAGGTGTAGTTGCTACAAGATGGCGCGAGGATTATACAAATTTAGTTGCTATAAACTCGCGCAATGCTTATAAATGTGTTAGGGTTACGAGGCTCAGTTCCGTAGTTTTGAGAATGGCTAATGAGTTGGGATAAGCCACAGCACCTTATCCTGACTCCAGATGGCAACACGTGCAGGTTTCGTAGTGTTCCTACAATGTGCTTGTATGCGAGGTGTGATAAAAACGTTTTCGGAATGGCTTCACAACAATGCTGACGCTGAGATTTCTTTAATTCTTGCCTAGATTGCACATGCCGCGTTTCTTCCCGATAAAAATGAGGTCACTTGACTTCCTGTGACCATGCAGTTACCACTTAGTCACTCTGAAGTGAACACGTGTTTCACATGTGCTGTGATTTTTCCGCGTAGCAAAATGTCAGATTACAAAGAACAAAGAACGAACATCAAATGTTGCTTTAAACTCAGTAAAATTTCAACTGAAACCTATGAAATGTTAAAAACAGCTTATGGGGAGGAAGTTATGGGCAAAACTCGAGCATTTAAGTGGTTTTGGAAATTTAAAGTGGTGTGAAATCGGTTAAAGTTGCAGATCGTTCGGGGCGACCCTATTCCAGCAAAACTGATGAAAACATCAATTAGGTGAGGGAAATGGTCTTAAATGATAGGTGCATTACAATAAGAGAACTTTCTGACTCATTAGGACTTTCCTTTGGAAGTGTTTAAAGCATTTTGAAAGACAATTTGGGCATGAGAAGAATTGCCAGCAGGTTCGTGCCCCACCTGCTTTGAAATGACCAAAAGGAAAGCCGTGTGATTGCCTGCACAGATCTTAAAGAACAGCTAGAAAACTACCCACAGTTTATTGAGAAAACTATAATGGTGATTAAACATAGATTTATGAGTACGATCCAGAAACGAAGCAACAATCTTCATATTGGAAGAGTCCTTCATCTCCACGCCCGAAAAAGGCCAGACAAGTTCGATCCAAAGTGAAGTCAATGATGATTGAGTTTTTGGACATTAAAGATATTGTACATAAGGCATTTGTGCCACTGGATCAAATAGTCAATCAAGTGTTCTACAAACAAGTGCTGCTAAGATTAAGGGATAATATAAGACGCAAACTGCCGAGAAATGGAGGAGTGGTGAAGATTTGGCACCAGCGGACTTTTTTCTTTTCCCGCGACTTAAAATAATGCCGCTCAAGGACAACATTTTGAGGACATTGATGTCATCCATCGCGAATCGAAGAAGGCTCTGAACAAGTTGAAAGAAGAGGACTTTCAGAGGTGCTCTCAGCGGTGGCAGAAACGCTGGGAGAAGTGCATCAACTCCCAAGGAAACTACTTCGAGGGTGACAGTTCAAATTAGACAAAAAAAAAAAAAAAAAAAGACTTTTGTGTAGTATTTATGATGTCATTCCGGACATTTTTTTATCACACCTCGTATATGTAGCCACAGCAGGTGCAGGTTTCGGAGCGATCCAACACTGTGCTTGTATAAGTGTGGCCACAGCAGCTTTACCTAACGCCAGGTGGCAGCACGTGCAGGTTTCGGAGCGATCCTACACTGTGCTTGTATAAGTGTGGCCACATCAGCTTTTCCTAACGCCAGGTGGCAGCACGTGCAGGTTTCGGAGCGATCCTACACTGTGCTTGTATAAGTGTGGCCACAGCAGCTTTACCTAACGCCAGGTGGCAGCAGGTGCAGGTTTCGGAGCGATCCTACACTGTGCTTGTATAAGTGTGGCCACAGCAGCTTTACCTAACGCCAGGTGGCAGCAGGTGCAGGTTTCGGAGCGATCCTACACTGTGCTTGTATAAGTGTGGCCACAGCAGCTTTACCTAACGCCAGGTGGCAGCACGTGCAGGTTTCGGAGCGATCCAACACTGTGCTTGTATAAGTGTGGCCACAGCAGCTTTACCTAACGCCAGGTGGCAGCACGTGCAGGTTTCGGAGCGATCCAACACTGTGCTTGTATAAGTGTGGCCACAGCAGCTTTACCTAACTCCAGTTGGCAGCACGTGCAGGTTTCGGAGCAATCCTACACTGTGCTTGTATAAGTGTGGCCACAGCAGCTTTACCTAACTCCAGTTGGCAGCACGTGCAGGTTTCGGAGCGATCCAACAATGTGCTTGTATAAGTGTGGCCACATCAGCTTTTCCTAACTCCAGTTGGCAGCACGTGCAGGTTTCGGAGCGATCCTACACTGTGCTTGTATAAGTGTGGCCACATCAGCTTTTCCTAACTCCAGTTGGCAGCACGTGCAGGTTTCGGAGCGATCCTACACTGTGCTTGTATAAGTGTGGCCACAGCAGCTTTACCTAACTCCAGTTGGCAGCACGTGCAGGTTAAGGATCGATCCTACACTGTGCTTGTATAAGTGTGGCCACAGCAGCTTTACCTAACGCCAGGTGGCAGCACGTGCAGGTTTCGGAGCGATCCAACAATGTGCTTGTATAAGTGTGGCCACATCAGCTTTTCCTAACTCCAGTTGGCAGCACGTGCAGGTTAAGGATCGATCCTACACTGTGCTTGTATAAGTGTGGCCACAGCAGCTTTACCTAACGCCAGGTGGCAGCACGTGCAGGTTTCGGAGCGATCCTACACTGTGCTTGTATAAGTGTGGCCACAGCAGCTTTACCTAACGCCAGGTGGCAGCACGTGCAGGTTTCGGAGCGATCCTACACTGTGCTTGTATAAGTGTGGCCACAGCAGCTTTACCTAACGCCAGGTGGCAGCACGTGCAGGTTTCGGAGCGATCCAACAATGTGCTTGTATAAGTGTGGCCACATCAGCTTTTCCTAACTCCAGTTGGCAGCACGTGCAGGTTAAGGATCGATCCTACAATGTGCCCTTATATGTATAGGTGTTGCTTCACCATATGTAAGGATGGATTTCAAGCGACAGCATTTTATAAAAGTACAAATATTGGAGCATTTTTTGGACATACTCCTACTCTTGGCTCTGAGGTTTTGGGCAAATTCAGTAGAGCACAATCTTAAAGGAATAGTAAATACCCGTGAAAATGTTTTATTTTGTGTCTGGGTTTTTGTTTATGTATACTGAAAAGTTTTGAGCTATATCAGGTCTGGGCATTTATTGTTATAGTGCAACACGATGTTTTTGTAATAACTACATATCAGTATATGTGGTAGGATCTGCAGCGATGCGTGACTGTGGCTAACGATATAAAACGTTGGCTGTTGCAGGCTTAGGTGCTGTAGAGTTGCAGACACTAAATCTTACGATAAAGAGCGTTACGTGTTGCATTCTAAGGAGCTTTAGCGATGTGCGAATGAGGCCAGCTATATAGAGGTTTGGGTTGTTGCAGGCTTAGGTGCTGTAGAGTTGCAGACACTAAATCTTACGATAAAGAGCGTTACGTGTTGCATTCTAAGGAGCTTTAGCGATGTGCGAATGAGGCCAACTATATAGGGGTTTGGGTTGTTTCAGGCTTAGGATCTGTAGAGTTGCGGTGACTAAAGCTAACGATATTGAGGGTTGCGCTTTGCTTGGGGCCTTTAGCGATGCTTGGATGAGGCTAACGATATAGAGGTTTGGGTTGTTTCAGGATTAGGATCTGTAGAGCTGCGGTGACTAAAGCCAACGATATTGAGGGTTGCGCTTTACTTAGGACCCTTAGCGATACTTGGATGAGGCTAACAATATTAAGCTAAGGGTGTTGCAGGCTTAGGATCCGTAGCAATGCGAGTCTCAAGCTAACGATACAGAGCGTTGCTGTTGCAAGCTTAGGATCCGTAGCAATATGTGACTGAAGCTAACGATATAGATATGTAGGTGTTGCAAGCTTAGGTTCCGTAGCAATGCGTGACTGAAGCTAACGATGTAGAGCGTGGGTGTTGCAAGCTTAGGATCAGTAGCAATGTGTGACTGAAGCTAACGATATAGAGATGTGGGTGTTGCAAGCTTAGGATCCGTAGGGATGCGTGACACTAGCTAACGATATAGAACGTGGGTGTTGCAAATTTAGGATCCGTAGCCATGTGTGACTCAATCTAACGATATAGAGCGTGGGTGTTGCAAGCTTAGTATCCGTAGCAATGCGTAGCTCCAGCTACGATGTAGAGCGTGGGTGTTTCAAGCTTAGGATCCGTAGCAATGTGTGACTGAAGCTAACGATATAGAACGTGGGTGTTGCAAGCCTAGTATTTGCAGTGCTGCGTGACTCAATCTAACGATATAGAACGGTATGTGTGGCAGTCATAGAATCCGTAGCAATGCGAGTCTCAAGCTAACGATATAGAACGTTGGTGTTGCAAGCTTAGTATCCGTAGCAATGTGTGACTGAAGCTAACGATATAGAGATGTGGGTGTTGCAGGCATGGGGTCTGTAGCGATGCGTGATTGAAGCTAACGATATAGAGCTTTGGATGTAGCAGGCTTGGGGTCTGTAGCGATGCGTGATGTAAAGCTAACGATATAGAGCTTTGGGTGTTGCAAGCATAGGTTCTGTAGCGATGTATGACTGCAGCTAACGATATAGAGCTTTGGGTGTGTCAGGCTTAGGGTCTATGGCGATGCGTGACTGAAGCTAAACATATAGAGATTAGGGTTTTGCAAGTTTAGGTTCTGTAGCGATGTATGACTGCAGCTAACGATATAGAGCTTTGGGTGTGTCAGGCTTAGGATCTGTAGCAATGCGTGACCGAACCTAACGATTTAGAGCTTTGGGTGTGTCAGGCTTAGGATCAGTAGCGATGCGTGTGTGAAGCTAACGATATAGAGCTTTGGGTGTGTCAGGCTTAGGATCTGTAGCAATGCGTGACCGAACCTAACGATTTAGAGCTTTGGATGTGTCAGGCTTAGGGTCTATAGCGATGCGTGACGGAAACTAACTATATAGAATTTTGCGTTTTGCAATCTTAGGGTCTATGGCGATGCGTGACTGAAGCTAAACATATAGAGATTAGGGTTTTGCAAGTTTAGGTTCTGTAGCGATGCGTGACTGAAGCTAACGATATAGAGCGTAGGGTTTGTAAGTTTAGCGTCTGCAGCGATGCGAGACTGAAGCTACGATATAGAGCGTTGGGTGTTGCAGCTTAGGATCTGTATCGGGGAGTGACTGGTGCTAACGACATAGAGATGTGGGTGTTACAAGCTTAGGATCTGCAGTGATACGTGACTGAAGCTTACAATACGGAGATTTGTGTGTTGCAAATTTATGATCTGGAGAGCAGCGTTTCTGAAGCTAACGATATGTGTTGTGTGTAGCAAACTTATGACCCGCAGCGATGCGTGATATAATTTAACGATATAGAGCGTTGGGTGAGGCATCTTACGATGTGCAGCGTAACGTGATTGAGGCTAACGATATATAGCGCTGGGTTTTGCAGGCTTAGAGTCTGCAATGATAAAGGACGAAGCTAACGATATAGAGCGTTGCGTATTGCATTCTTAGGATCTTTAGCAGATCTCGTGGCTTAAACTATCAATATGGAGAGTTGGGCGTTCCATTCCTAGGATCTTTAGCAATGCTTGACTTAGGGCTAACGAAATAGAGCGTTGGGCATTGTAAGCTTCGGATGTGCAGATCTCGTGACTTAAGCTATCCATATGGAGCGTTGGATGTTGCATTCTAAGGGCATTTAGTGATGCGTGGCTGTGGCTAACGGTATAGAAGGTTGGGTGTCGCAGGCTTAGGATCTGTAGAGTTGCGGAGACTAAAGCTAACGATATAGACCGCTGGGTGTTGCAGGCTTTGGATCTTCAGCGATGCGGGACTCAAGCTAATGATTTGGAGCGTTGGGTGTTGCAGGCTTAGGATGTCTAGAGCTGCGTGACTCAAATTGGCGATATAAAGCATTGAGTGTTAGAAGCTTAGGTCCTGGAGCGATGCGTGACTGAAGCTAACGATATAGAGCGCAGTATGCCAGACTTTGTATATGAAGCGACGCGTGGCTCAAGCTAACGATAAGGAGCGTTGGGGTCGCAACGCTCCTTATCACTGTGACTCAACATATGGACCACTGACCGACACAAGATATTGACATGCAGCATACCGTAGCTCAAGCTAAATACATGGAGACTAGCTTAAAAGAAGCTATGGATCTGCAGCATTTGGTGACTCATGTTACGTAGCTTCAACATTGCGTTCCAGCTTTACATTTAGAGCACTGTTTAATTGAGGATCTCTATGATTGGATGACTGAATCTGAAAACCATTATCTTGGAATGCCTGAATCTGAGGTTCTGTTGCAATGGTTGACTGAATCTAAAGATCTGTAGAATTGGGTGAATGGAGCTAAGGATCTTCAGTATTGATAGACTAAAGTTATAGCATTAACTGACCCAAACTAAGTATCTGAAGCGCTGGATTTTTGCAACCTAAACGCATAGAGGAGGGGCAAATCGCAGTGTATGGTTTACAGTATTTGCCGGTCAGTGTTTCTTGATTATAAAAATTTACACCTAGGTACACTCCCTAGTGATTTGGAGTAATTGGTGTTTGAAGCTTGAATCCGTAGTGTTGGTAGGTCAAGCTAATAAAATGTAGCAACGGTGACTCAATTTAAGTATATAGATCATTGAGCAACCCAACCCAGTGATGCGTAGTTTTGGGCACCTCAATTGAGGAATGAATTCTGTAGAATAGAGATGTGCTACTGCTGGTCATAGTATGCATTTTTTCCGCAAAGGTACATTCACTGGCGTCTAGAGCATTGCCTCAGTCAAGCCTAGCGACTGCTTGGATATGGTGTTGTCGGTCCATATTTTTCGGGTATAAAGATATCCACACTGAAGTACATTGTTTTGAATCTCTAGAATTTATTGGTGATTGAAGCTAAGTGTCTCGCTGTGCAGTATTGTTTCAGTGAATTATAAGTATGTCTAAATGAAGGTAGTTTTACTAATAATATAGAGCACTGGATGTGGATAGGGTACCGTTGGTAACTCGGTGTATGTGGTTTGTGGTTACGGTTGTTGTGTTCTGTAGGGATACAACGAGATACATTCTTCACCTAGATAATTGCTCAGGCTATGTATCCGGAACATCGGATTGCTTAACAATAAACCTGGCTAAAACGTGAACGATGATTACATACAAGCTTAAGAATTGCAGCATAGGTTGAATCAAACTAGGATTTTGAATAATGGGTGACTGCTGAAGTGAAAAGTCTATAGTAATAGGTGACGCAAGCTAAGCATTAATCTTTGATTGTCTCGAACTATATAACTATGATGTTGAATGACAATGATGATTAGTGTTTTTATGGGGCTCAACCATCAAGTCATTCATTAGCGCTCTATATTACACTGATTGCCAGCTAAGGTTCTTGAGCATAGGTGGACTCAAGCTAAGTGATTGACTGTGTACCGTGCGTAGTTAGGTCAGCATAATATGTAGGTAGTTACAAACATGACCATGTTGAGGTCAGTCGCAAGATACATATCTACACTTAGAATGAATAAATGGCACGAAGAACAAAAAATGTGGCACAGAAGATTACTGAAATAAATGAAAATAAAATATAATGTACTTTTATTTCTTCTTTGCATAGATAATCAGTCCTACTTAATGTTAAATCGCTGATTCGGGATATTAACCCAAATTTGCAGGCTAGAAATTATTTCCGATAGAGATCCTCGTGAATATTACTTAGGATCTGTAGCATAGCCTGACTCAAGACAACGATGAACATCATCGGGTAGTAAGCTAGAGATGTACAGTTTGTTGACCCAAATTAAAGATTTGGAGCACTGCGTAAGCAAACCAAGGATTTAGACTGAAGGTAGGGTGTAGTCATTGAATAACTTAAAGATCAAGAACATTGAATGAATGAAGCTAAGTTCTAGATCATAGCATTTTTCAAACCAAGGTGTACACCACTGATGGCGCAAGCTAAGACCTACAGCATTGAATTGCTCAAGCCAAGGTGTACACCACTGACGGCACAAGCTAAGACCTACAGCATTGAATTGCTCAAGCCAAGGTGTACACCACTGACGGCACAAGCTAAGACCTACAGCATGGAAGTGCTCAAGTCAAGTTGTATATCACTGATGGCGTAAGCTAAGACCTACAGCATTGAAATCCTCAAGCTAAGGTGTACACCAAAGACATACAGCATTGAATTGCTCAAGCCAAGGTGTACACCACTGATGGCGTAAGCTAAGACCTACAGCATTGAATTCCTCAAGCTAAGGTGTACACCACTGATGGCGCAACCTAAGACCTACAGCATTGAATTGCTCAAGCCAAGGTGTACACCACTGATGGCGTAAGCTAAGACCTACAGCATTGAATTCCTCAAGCTAAGGTGTACACCACTGATGGCGCAACCTAAGACCTACAGCATTGAATTGCTCAAGCCAAGGTGTACACCACTGATGGCACAAGCTAAGATCTGCAGCATGGAAGTACTCCAGCCAAGGTGCACACCACTGACGGCGCAAGCTAAGACCTGCAGTATTGAAATACTCAAGCCAAAGTGCACACCACTGATGGCGCAAACTAAGACCTGCAGCATTGAAGTACTCAAGCCTAGGCGCTCACCACTGATGGCGTAAGCTAAGCCCTGCAGCATGGAAGTACTGAAGCCAAGGTGCACACCACTGGTGGTGCAAGCTAAGATCTGCAGCTATTGAATTACTCAAGCCAAGGTTTACACTACTGAGGACACAAGCTAAGGACTACAGCACTGAATTACTCAAGCCAAGGTCTACAGCTCTGATTGCACAACCTAAGGTCTACAGCACTGAATTACTCAAGCCAAGGTCTACAGCACTGATCACACAAGCAAAGGTCTACAGCATTGAATTACTCAAACCAAGAAATTCAGCACTGATGGCACAAGCTAAGATCTACAGCATTGAATTACTGAAGCCAGGGTCTACACCACTGTTGACGCAAGCTAAGATATACATCATTGATTTACTGAAGCCAAGGTCTAAACCACTGATGGCACAAGCTAAGGTCTACATCATTGAATCACTTAAGCCAAGTTCTACACTACTGTTGACAAAAACTAAGGTCTACAGCATTGGATAACTCAAGCCAAGTTCTACAGTACTGGTAAGTTTGTACTACAGTGAGTGAATGAAGCTAAGGATTGTAGTACAATGGGTGAATGAAACTAAGGATTGTGGTGCATTGGGGAAATGAAGTCTAGAATTGTAGTATATTTCTTGAATGAAGCTAAGGATTGTAGTATATTGGAAGAATGAAGCTAAGGATTGTTATACATTGGAAGAATGGGGCTAAGAATTGTAGTATATTGGAAGAATGAAGCTAAGGATTGTAGTATATTGGAAGAATGAAGCTAAGGATTGTAGTATATTGGAAGAATGAAGCTAAGAATTGTAGTATATTGGAAGAATGAAGCTAAGAATTGTATATTGGGGAGTGCAGCTTAGGATTGTAGTACATGGGTGGAATAAAGTTAGAATTGCAGCACATTTCGAGAATTAATCTAAGGATCGTAGAACATTGGTGAAATGAAACTTAAGGTTTGTAGTACATAGGATTGTAGTACATTGGAGTGAAACTTCGGATTCTAGTACAATGGGTGAATGAAGCTTAGGATTGTAGTACATTGAGGGAATGAAGCTTAGGACTGTAGTACATATTGTGAATGAAGCTAAGGACTTTAGTAGTTTGCGTGACCCAAACCTAGATTTTAGCAGATTGGATGAGTGAAGCTTAGAATTGTACTACATTGGGTGAATGAACCTCAGGATTGTAGCACATTGGGGGAATAAAGCTAACGATTGTTGCACATTGCGAGAATGAAGTTAAGGTTTGTAGAACATTGGAGGAATGAAGCGAAGGATTGTAGAACATTGGAGGAATGAAGCCGAGAATTGTAGAACATTTGGAAATGAAGTTAAAATTTGTTGTATTTTGGGGGAATGATGCTAAGGATTGTAGTACCTTGAATGAAGATAAACATTGTAGTACATTGAATTATAGTTTAGGATTGTAGTACATTTGGAGAATGAAGCTAAGGGTTGTAGTACCTTGAATGAATGAAGATAAACATTGTAGTACATTGAATTATAGCTTAGGATTGTAGTGCATTTGGAGAATGAAGCTAAGGGTTGTAGTACACTGGGGGAATGGAGCTTAGGATTGTTGCAAATTTATTGAATGAAACTAAGACTTGTAGAGCATTGGGGGAATGAAGCTGTGGTTTTTAATACATTGGGGGAATTTAGCTAAAGATTGTAGTATATTGGATGAATGAAGCTAAGGATTGTAGTATATTGCATGACTCAAGCATAGAATGTACTCCATTGGATGAATGAAGCTTAGGATTGTAGTATATTGCATGACTCAAGCATAGAATGTACTCCATTGGATGAATGAAGTAAGGATTGTAGTATATTGCATGACTCAAGCATAGAATGTACTCCATTGGATGAATGAAGCTAAGGATTGTAGTATATTGCGTGACTCAAGCATAGAATGTACTCCATTGGATGAATGAAGCTAAGGATTGTAGTATATTGCATGACTCAAGCATAGAATGTACACCATTGGATGAATGAAGCTAAGGATTGTAGTATATTGCATGACTCAAGCATAGAATGTACTCCATTGGATGAATGAAGCTAAGGATTGTAGTATATTGCGTGACTCAAGCTTAGAATGTACTCCATTGGATGAATGAAGCTAAGGATTGTAGTATATTGCGTGACTCAAGCTTAGAATGTACTCCATTGGCTGAATGAAGTTAAGGATTGTAGTCTTTTGCGTGACTCAAGCTTAAAATGTACTGCGTTGGGTGACCGTAGCTAAACAGTAAGGAACTAAAGTAATGGGTGGCCAAAGGTTAGCATATAGAGGTGGTATAACATGTGATTTTGGCAAAAGAGATTGGTGTGGCGGGAACAGAAAGTAATCTGCCTGGGAGCAATGTTTGCTATTTGTGTACATGGTGTAGTGCGGGAACGGTTGATTTTAAATTGAACAAAACTGTATCACATGCCTATGTTAGTGTCATTTCAGTGTCCAGGAGAGTGTTATACTTTTGCGCCAAAGACATATTATAAAAGCAATCATTCGTATGAAGTTGGATGGCTAGTATTTAATGGTCATTTTCAGCTTGGGCGTTCCGTCAGGTTCTGCCTTGAACAAGACCAACAAGAACTAATCTGCAGGGCGACATGTTTCACTGGGTTTATCTCGCCACATTCTGGGCACAATGTGTTGTCCGGTTCTCAAATTACAGCCCGCAAACTTCAGATCTAACAACAATTACAACTTGGTGATGCCAACAGTCGATTATTTGTTTTCTGAGCAAATTGTGAAGATGATGACACACACTTAAACAACGTGTGGACTCTGTATTTCGACTTACGTGTTGTGTGAATTAAGAAATTTTCGTTACTGGCCTTCACAAAATCCTCGTCCTGACTGGCGACCATTGGTTCATTAAAATCTGACTGTCATTGAATGGGATAATTGGTCCATATTTTTATGAGGCACTCACTGTCCGTATGACCGAAACGAGTCCACGTGGTACTAGCAGGACGGATATCTCTTTGTAGAGCCCATAATCTCGCAGAACGATACCATGAATTGACCCGCCAGACCGTCTTAATTTAAATGTGCTATTTTTCCTGTTTCTTTAGGCTGGAAATGACGGAAAACTTCAATTGGGACTGCAGGAACGTGTAATAGAAAAGGAGCGTATTTGCCGGACGTTTTCTTGATAAAATGATTGCTTAGCTTCCAGATGACCATGCTGCACTTCGGTAGCCTGTAGTTTGCTTGTGAATTTCGGGAATATGTGTTGTTGAGTCCGCTGAATCAAGAAAAGTGCTCCTTAGAAAAACATTCGCGCGCGCGTGTGTGTCTGTGGACAATTTTGGTATTTAAGTTCAGTATCCTCCAGGGATGCGACACGAAGATCTTCAGGGAAGCCCCCTCCCCCCTAAATTATTCTTTTCATGGAAACGTGTAGTTGCTCCAAAAGTTGCTCTAGTGATTTTGATTAAAATATAGTATATTAAGAGATATTTACATGAAAAATGAAATGTTGAAATTTGAAATCTTGAATGTTCTGGGAATAGCTTATGAAGATCTATACATTCCATATTAATTTTTTATTATTGGTAAACCGTAAGAGATAGACAAAACTTACTTCAGAAGATATATAAATACCGATTAAACACAGAATTAATGTCATTATTAATTATAATTTTTGTAGAGTTAACCATTTTCGAGATATTCCTTATTATTGGTTCCAACTTTAAATAGCGTAAACTTTTCTCAAGCGAGCCGTTATCTTTCGTTTCATCTCTCTTCTGTTCATTCCTAGCCGCGCAAAGCGAACCAAATTTCACAAAGCAACCTTCTACTTATAGGGATTGAGCATCGCTTTAGCCCAGTGTATTTGCTTATTTCACTTCTACTTAGATGGCACTCATACAACCATGTCTGCTAATGTTTATTTCGATTATCACGAGGTAGATAAAGGAATATTCTTCTGTATCAATAATTTCTGGAGACATGATGTGAATGTAACAATGAGGTTTTTTCCAGTCGTCAGATCTCCATTAATTATCAGAAGGTCTGTTCATTCAAAATCTTCTCGGGCTTCTAGCCGGCCTTTTTGAATTAATATGTCGCCAGGAAAGCTTCAGTTCTTATTTTAGGTCTGTTCATATTCGTAGTCGGCTTACCCTCCCCGTATGTAGGACTGACACACCCTAGGAATTACAAGCGGGTGTCCAGCTGTCTGAAGCCTGTCGAGGAGCCAACGGCAGGAAACCAGAGAATGGAGAACCTGGCCCGTAGCCAGGCAAGAGCGAGAAGAAGTGGATGATAGGACTGACACCCCTCTAGGATTTACAAGCGCGTGTCTAGGAGTCAGAAGCCTCTCGAGGAGTCAACGCCACGAAACCACAGAATGGAGAACCTGGCCCGTAGCCAAGCCTGAGCGAGAGGAAGTGGATGATAGGACTGACACCCCTCTAGGATTTACAAGCGCGTGTCTCGGAGTCAGAAGCCTCTCGAGGAGCCAACGCCACGAAACCACAGAATGGAGAACCTGGACCGTAGCCAGCATGAGCGTGAGAAAGTGGATGATATGTAGGACTGACACCCCCATAGGATTTACAAGCGGATGTCTAGAAGTCAGAAGCCTGTCGGGCAGCCAACGGCTCGAAACCACAGAATGGAGAACCTGGACCGTAGCCAGGCAAGAGCGTGAGGAAGTGGATGATATGTAGGACTGACACCCCTCTAGGATTTACAAGCGCGTGCCTAGGAGTCAGAAGCCTGTCGGGGAGCCAACGGCACGAAACCACAGAATGGAGAACCTGGCCCGTAGCCAGGCAAGAGCGTGAGGAAGTGGATGATATGTAGGACTGACACCCCCCTAGGATTTACAAGCGGATGTCTAGTGGTCAGAAGTCTGTCGGGGAGCCAACGGCAAGAAACCAGAGAATGGAGAACCTGAACCGTAGCCAGGCATGGGCCTGAGGAAGTGGATGATATGTAGGACTGACACCCCCCTAGGATTTACAAGCGGGTGTCTAGGAGTCAGAAGCCTGTCGGGGAGCCAACGCCACGAAACCACAGAATGGAGAACCTGGACCGTAGCCAGGCAAGAGCGTGAGGAAGTGGATGATATGTAGGACTGACACCCCCATAGGATTTACAAGCGCGTGTCTCGGAGTCAGAAGCCTCTCGAGGAGCCAACGCCACGAAACCACAGAATGGAGAACCTGGACCGTAGCCAGCATGAGCGTGAAGAAGTGGATGATAGGACTGACACCCCTCTAGGATTTACAAGCGCGTGTCTCGGAGTCAGAAGCCTCTCGAGGAGCCAACGCCACGAAACCACAGAATGGAGAACCTGGACCGTAGCCAGCATGAGCGTGAGAAAGTGGATGATATGTAGGACTGACACCCCCATAGGATTTACAAGCGGATGTCTAGAAGTCAGAAGCCTGTCGGGCAGCCAACGGCTCGAAACCACAGAATGGAGAACCTGGACCGTACCCAGGCAAGAGCGTGAGGAAGTGGATGATATGTAGGACTGACACCCCTCTAGGATTTACAAGCGCGTGTCTAGGAGTCAGAAGCCTGTCGGGGAGCCAAGGCCACGAAACCACAGAATGGAGAACCTGGACCGTAGCCAGGCAAGAGCGTGAGGAAGTGGATGATATGAAATACAAGCGAAATGGATGGTAGAAAAGGTGATGATGGAGCAACTGGTGGACGTAGTGGCGGAGGAAACCCGCCCGATGCAGCTACGTCGACTACAAATCCCACATGCGGGCGCTTAGGATTGAACCCGGGCCGCCTAGATGGGGGCGAGTGGTCTAACCACGCGGCCACGGTGCCGACCTGTTCATGTTCACTTAAAATGCGAAAGGTTATTTACTTTCTCTAACACATTCCTAGTAGCTACTGAAGGTATTGTATTCCACCCAAAAATTAAAATCCGAGATTTGCTCGGAAATACATGTTTTGAGTTCCCCGGAATAAAGAATGATTTTGTGTGCGCGTGCGTGTGCTTGTACGTGCACGTGTGTAATTTGAAAACCAAAAGACCGTTAAAAATGGTTGTTAACCATGTTGTCAATAATTGCCAGGGTCATATCAGCGCCGCCGTGTACCGAAATTTTGTTCCGCTGGAATTCCGTTATGTTCCAGCACGCTAAAAAATCACCGGTTCGAATCTGCGACCTTGGGTTCACAAGACCAGTATTTAACCAACCAAGCCACTAAAACTAATGAAAGACACATCTCAATATCTTGCAAGGATTCAAGAACATGGAACATTTATCTGAAGTTTGATGTTCTCAAAAGTGGCTTACGATTTTAAGTACAATGCAATAAAATAAAGACAATTTAATGACAAATAAAATGAAAATCGTGAATTTTCTGGCAATAGCCATTGAAGACCTCTTCTTTCTGGAATAAGTGTTGCATAACTGGTAAACCGTAAGAGGTAGACGAAAGCTTTCTACAATAAACATAGAAAACAAACGTTAAATCATGCAGATGATAAATAGGAAACTTTAGTGCACCGTACCATTTGCAAGATGTTCTTTCTCATTTGTTTCAATTTTCTAATATTTATAGTTTGTCCAATGGGGTAATCGGGTTTTCTCCTGGTCAAATAAACCGAACGGAGCTTTAGTGTCATCTCTTAGCGACCATATTCTCAAATATTTGAAAGTCGCTTTAAATTTCTTTTCCACTGTCCTCATTTTATCTATAAAGAATTTTCCAAAAAAAAAAAAAAAAATGTTAGTCTCAGTTAACGTGAATTAGACGGAAGAATAACCACTCTGAAGAAAACTTTGTTGTAGACTTGATTGAGAGTTATATGAATGTAAGTTTCTTGGAATTGGTTTTAGATGTCAATTAATCACTAAGAAGCCTATTGATGCTCACTACTATAAATGCAGAACCTTGTGATTACGAATTAATGTTGATACTTTTAGCGTTAGTGGTATGAACCAAGTTCAGGAGCAAGTCGTTTTACTGTGTTTAACGTGTCATTGTTTTTTTTTTCTTTAAATTTTTAAGTCGACTACCAAACCTACTGCGCGCGCGGTGTCACAGAATTGGACCGCAACCTATGAGCTATTGGTTCTAAATTGTTTACTACATCCTAAACTACATTAAGGGTTAGCACGCCACTGCTCAAATCGCAATGGACCGTGACGTTAACACAATCATTTCGGTGGCATTATTTAGCGCGTGGGCATCGAGGGGGTTAAAGATTCATCTTTGTTTGCTGATTATAATGAAATATCCACGTTTTGTAAAAGGATTTATTCGTAGTGACAAAGTAATGTAGATGCAACGGAGAACGTTTGAGTAACTATTACATTAAACATGCGAAGGGGTATACTTCTCCATACCCCTCGAATACAGTTGACGTACATTACAGGAACCTAATCGCTGGGATTGATACTTTTGGTACCACGTGTTTCACTGTATTTCCTTACACATACTTTTACAGCAGTCACGTGTAGCCATTAGACAAGAATTTATGAAGCACAATAGCTTACGTAGTTAGGCAAAGACAAAGGCAAAGTAATAGCAATGGCAGATAGTTTTTTGTTTTCTGCCTCTAAAATCATACTCCAATTTCAAAGCACACATTACCTTAATGTTTCCAGTAAACCTAATGATGTTAGTACATTATCTATGCAGCTTCATTATTAATCACTGCGTTCAATGATGAACGCTACGTAGATTTCATTCAGACTTTTGAAAGTAATTTATACTGGAGAGTTTATCATCATGACTTAAAAAATGTTAACTAAACACACTAATGCTGGACATATTATGTACCTCTGAGAAAAACAAGGAAATAAAAACATTGTGCACAAATACTGCATTTCTTCGACTACTTGCATACCAATGAGGCGTTCTGAATGAAAATGAGACCCACACGACACGTTATTTTGATTTATGGCCACTGGTGTGCGATCCAGAAAACCTGTCATAACTTTGACATAAGGCATAGCTTCCCCATCTCTAACTGTTTATCTAGGAACCCCTACAATCCTGCCAATTTGTGCATTCTGTATATATTCTGAGGGTGTCCCAGAATTGAAGCGCACAAATTGGCAAGGTTATAGAGGTCCTAGATAACCAATTAGAGATGGGGAAGCTATTGCTCCTTATGCCTTATGTCAAAACTATAGCATGTTTCCTGGGTCGCACACCAGTGACCATAAATTATTAAAACAATGTGGAGGCCATATTTTCATTCAGAACGCCTCATTGGTATGCCAATAGTCAAAGCATTGCAGTGTTGGCGCACAATCAATACGATATTTGAAATTATTGGAGTTCCAATTTTGGCAAAATTGCCTGTTCTTTGTAGGTGTGCACGCCACTGACAACCGTTCGGTTGATGTTTGATCATAATATGTAATTAGCTACAGCAATCCAGTAGCACACACTGCTGAGTGGGTCGGTACAACGCTGGCCAAAGTTGACACCCTTCTCTGAAGGTTCCATTTTTCATTTATTTGGTTTTTATTATTTGCTTACTGTTTTGAAAGGGGTACACAATTTGACGAGCCTTGCACTTAGTTTACATGGCTAAACTGCCAGCAGAAATGACTTGCAAGAGAGTATTAAATGCAGTAATTGCTAGTCAATGAACCTGCATGGAGTGATGTAATGCAAGAGTTAGGTTTGCTGAAAGAATTGTGTAACATGTGCTTTGAAAGGTAGAAACTGGACCGGAATAAAAAAGTATCTGCTGTTGCTAGGTTTGGAACAGCGCTATGCGGTTGTGCTTGTATGATGGCTACACGTGACTGCTGTGAGAACCATGGATTGCTAAACAATGTGTTCATATTGTAAGCGTAAGAAAACGTTTCAACGATGCGAAACGACATCCTAAGATAATCTGAAGTACGAACTTCTGAGCGCTTTGGTACTGCTTCAGTTTCTACTATCTGGGCGAAGTTTTGAGAAGTCTTACACAAGTAGGAGGGATTTAATGTGTTGTGATTTGTGAGTGACTGAAGTATATAAATGAATATCGGGGTTTTAACTCTTTATAATATTTATTACATTCAACTTACAGTTATGAATGATATGTCAAATGAAAAAGCAACTCAAACAGTTTTACCAAGAAGCTTATAAATGTTCAATGTGACTACCCTTTGTCACACGCACACATCAAGTCTATAGCAGAGTTCTTCCCAAACGTTGATAAGTGTGTATTCAGTAACTGTAGCAACAGCTGCTTCAATCCGGTTTCTTAATTCAGGGAGGTCAGCTGGTAGCGGAGGCACGTACGCACGATCCTTGATGAAGCCCGAAAGGTAAAAATCGCATGGCGTTAGGTCAGGAGAACGTGGAGGCCATGCATAGTAAGCTCTGTCATTGGGGCCCTTGCGGCCTATCTAGCGCTCGGGTACAGTGACGTTCAACCAATCGCGTACTTCGTTATGCCTGTGAGGATGCGCACCATCCTGCTGGAAAGTGAAGTTCTCTGACTCATTTTCTTCCAACTGAGGGAAGAACCATTGCTCTAGTGTATCAAGGTGAGAAATGCCAGTTACAGTAGGTTCACCAAAAACGAAAGGCCCATAAACTTTTCGCCGGGATACGGCACAAAAAACATTCACTTTAGGGGAATCTCGTTGCATTTGTACCATCTCGTGAGGATTTTCTGAGCCCGAGATGCGCACATTATGAGTGTTAACATGTCCACTAAGGTGAAAGGTCCATCCATCACTGAAGACAACACAATCCACAAAATCGTCATGAAACAACATGTCGTTTGCGAATTTGACACGTAATCCGTGGTCTGTCGGCTTTAGAGACTGTAATAACTGTAAACAGTAATGACGTAGCTGTAAGCATTTTCTTACAACTTTTCAAACAGTCGACACAGGAACTTGTAATTCACGACTAGCCTTCCGGACTGATTTCTTTGGGCTACGAGTGAACGACTATCTTACTCGCTCAACAGTCTCTTCACTTACTCCTGGTCGCCCCGTGCTCTTCCCTTTACAAAGGCAGCCGGTATCTTCAAACTGATTATACCATCTACGAATGTTTTTATCACTAGGAGGATCACAACTGAACTTACTACGAAACGCACGTTGCACAGTAACTACAGATTGGGTCTTTGCGCACTTGTGCCAACAAACAAAACGATTTGAGTTGCTTTTTCATTTGACATATCATTTATAACTGTAAGTTGAATGTAATAAATATTATACAGAGTTAAAACCCCGATATTCATTTATGTACACCCATCGCGCAGTGGCGCGCGAGCTACGGACGGCGTGCAGCCATAAGCTGTCAACTGTCTTGCGTTGAGTGAAATATTTGAAGCAGTGAAATTAATTTTTATTTGTAAATAATTTTTGAGTCAACAATGACATTTGGTACAGTATTAACCCAAGCGATTAGGGGATTGTTTTCTGCTTTGTGCATCACTGCAAAAGTCACAATTGTAATGTGTACTTACATAATACGTCAATGCATGATGCACCCTTTTTTAGAAATTCTTTGGAGGAGTAAGGAAAATTTTACCCCTTCAGGTATTTAATATAATTATTTTGCTACTGAAACGCTCTCCGTTGCTCATGCATGCCCCCTAAGGGCCTACTACTAGGTGAGGGTTTGGTGTACCCTGGGTTCCGAGCCAACCTTGACTCTCTCAGTGGGTAACCTCTGACTGCTGAGGGAGTCAGTAGGTGTAAATTCCCACCCACGTGTAGGCCGTGCATGGAGACCCGTATCGGTGGAAAGGAATATCCTGGTTGGTTGAGGGTTGCGTATGTGAGCCTGCGCTTCTGCTTTCCAGTAACTGGGGAGGATGCGCAGCCTAATACACCATTTTGGTTTCTGCTTCGCCTAAACGGGAGGCTAGGGACTAACCCACCCCTAGTCAAATGGCCAGGACTAGGTATTATACCAAACTCCAGGGTGAGTGGGACGTCGAGCCTGCTATATCCCCCTGTGTGGACCTATCACCCCAGTGGGGTGACTCCTTGTTGAGCTCCGTGGGGGTAGGGAGCACTAGGTGATGAAATTTGTTACTATATTTATGGCAAAACAAACATCAAAAATGAAATAGCGATTGGAGGAGAAGTAGCTGAGTGCAATTTCCTCGCTGCTTAGTAATAACTAGGACAGAGGAAGGTAGGAAATTTACGTCCATCAGCTCTTTTGCTATACAAAAGGGTCTAGACAACATTGCTGCTCCGGTAACTCTTGTCTTAAAACGCGAAATGACACCCTCCTGGTAAAAACATTTACGGCATCCCAGGCAGGAAAGGCACAGAAAGCCAAAATGCTAGGCTGCTACCCAATTAAGGTCGAACAGCACAGACCTTGAACTCCTCTCGCGGCGTTATCACCACCCGCGCATTGGATGGTCTGTCCATTGAGGAGCTTCAAGAGGATCTGGCAGACCAAGGTGTCACATCTGTTTATAGGGTTCAGCGTATGGTAAATGGTGAATTCGTTCCTACCCGTACCCTGCTCCTTACCTTTGATCGGGTAGATCTCCCTCAAAGGATTAAGGTAGGGTATGAAACCATCGAGCTTAGGCCCCATATTCCCAACTCATTCAGATGTTTCAAGTGCCAGTGGTTTGGGGACACCAGTGAGTTTTGTACTGGTCAGTTTACTTGTGCAATATGTGGGGAAGCATTGCACGATAGAACTTGCACGGCAACTCCTTGTGTTAATTGCAGCGGTGAACACCCATCTAGTTCCCGAGATTGCCCCCGTTTTACGGAGGAACGAGCGATCCAGGTGAAAGAGAAGGTGTCCTCAGAAGTCCGTAAGCTCCTGCATCTCCGCCAAGCCTCTGTCCCGCGCTCGGGTACCTATAACTCAGTTGCAGCTAAATCGGTACCGAGGCGGGAAATCGCAACGCAAACTTGCAATATAAACGGCGCAACAGTTTCTGACAGGTCTCTCACAGCCAGGCCACACCTAAAGTCCTCCACCCCTAAGTCTACAAAGGCATCAACATCAGTCACCACTGCCAATTAAAAGAGGAGTCACCTAACCTTCGACCTCGGGCACCACGAATGGCTTAATCGTTACATATTCTGCGCAAGTAAAAACATTTAAGACAAGTTATGTCAGGACCGAAATCCAGAAAGGAAATGTTAAGTCACCTCCCAAAACATCTAAGGGAAGAAAAAGTCCAAGGCATTCTCCACGTCGATAGGCCGTGCCGTGGCCGAGTGGTTAGACCACTCGCCTCTTACCTAGACGGCCCGGGTTCGATCCAAAGTGACCGCATGTGAGATTTATGGTGGATAAAGCGGCGCTGGGGCGGGTTTTCTCCGGGTTCTCCGGTTTCCCCCGCCATCGCATTCCACCGGTGCTCCATCTTCATTCATGTATCAGTGTCACCGCCTGCGGTGCCTTAGTAGTTAAAGCGTGCGTTAAACACTACCAAAAAAATCCACGCCGATCCTCATCGGAGGAATCTTCGGGGGGGTGGAGTACAGGTCGGCGACGACCACCTGCCGCCACTGCCAGACGGACAGTGCGAATGCGGCAAAATCGGGCTTCTGAAAACAGTGTAAGACCAACACCTAAAAAGAACAAATTGCTACGACCAGCACTGCCGAATGGGCAGAAACGTCTTTCCATTTAAATCTTATCCCATACTCTTGACCATGGCTGTCCTGCAGTGGAACATACACGGCATTAGACTTAATCGACTAGAACTTAAACTGTTGTTACACCAGAATCAACCTCTGTTAGTTTGCTTAAAGAGACAAAGCTCCAATCACATGACGTTACCTTCAGGCACTACTCCGCTGTACGATGTGATTTGTCACCGGAAGAGGGGACATGGGGGCACTATGATACTCGTCAGAAATTATCTTTATGCTGCATCCGTGCCCTTACGGTATAACATCCAGTCGGCCGCTGTAAGAGTCACGCTGCCATCTACCAACTTCACCATCTGTTATATATATATGCGCCTCCCTCTTTTGACCTCTCGTGCACTGATTTGGACGACCTAATTTCCCAGTTACCAGCACCATTTCTGCTGGTGGGTGACATGAATGCCCACCTCCCATTGTGGGGCTCACCTCGGGCTGGTGCGAGAGGTTATCTAATTACCGATTTCTTAGACGGTTATCACCTCTCACCTGAACATCGCAGATCTTATCTTTCTTTCAGACGCCTTCAACAGTTTCTCACACTTAGACATAGCTTTTTATTCTCCACATTTGGCAGTTTCCTTACCCTGAAATATCATCTGACTTACATTCTAGTGACCACTTTCCCATTCTTATTAATCTCTTGCCACAGGTTGTACGTTTCCAACATTTACCTAAAGGGTGCTTAATTCGAGCTAACTGGGATCTCCATTCCCGTTTGGCATTTCCCTGCACCGGGCACCACAAAGTGAATTTCTTAGTTAAACACCTCACAGCAACCATTCTTTCATTAGCTGAGTAGTCCATTCCGCGGATCCAGGCAAGTTATTAAGGACAGCAACAAGCAATCATGGAACGGGGTTGTAAGCTCCTTTAATAGTCATACACCTTCCTCTGTCGTATGGTATAAGATACGGCGTGTGGCCGGTAAATGGACCCACACACCAATCGCCGGTCTCAAAGTACCTGCTGGAGCTATTGTTGATACGTTTGACGTGGCGAACGCTTTAGGCGCTGCTTTCGCTCCGGTGTCTCAGTTATTCCCCTGAGTTTCTTGCCGTTAAGGCTCGGGTGGAATCTCAAGGCCTCTCTTTTCGTTCCGGAAACCTTGGGAATTACAGTAGCTTATTCACCATGGCGGAGTTTGACCATGCACTTGCATCTTCGCGAAACTCTGCACCAGGACCAGATGGAGTCCACGTCGAAATGTTGCAACATATCTCTCTTGAAGGTAAGGCTTTCTGATCCAGGTCTATAATCGTGTCTGGGTTGATACCGCCTTTCCAGGTAAGTGGCGGGAGGCCATCATCATTCCAATTTTGAAGCCTAGAAGGTACCGTCCAGCTACCGTCCTATTTCCCTCGCCAATTGCGTTTGCATGGTGATGGAAACCAAGATCAATGGGCGGTTGGTGTGGTGGCTGGAATCCCATAGTTTACTGACCAACACCAAATGCTATTTTCGCCGACGTCGGTTAGCAGTAGACCATCATGTATCGCTGTCGACGAAGATCAAGAAAGTCTTCCTTAAGAACTGCCAAACAGTTGGAATCTTCTTTGACCTGGAGAAGGCGTATAATACGTGTTGGCGAGCAGGGATCTTACGTTCCCTCCTTAACTGGAATTTACGTGGACGCTTACCGTTGTTTATTCTGAAGTTTATGAGGGACAGCGTTTTCCGAGTAAGGGTTGACTCGGTTTTATCTAACATTTTATTCAAGAAAACGGTGTGCCACAGGGATAGGTTTTGAACGTGACGCTGTTTGCTATAGCGATTAATTCTATCCCTCATTGTGTTTCCCCGGCTGTCTTGCCCTGCTTATTCGTAGAAGATTTTGCCATCTATAGCACCTCTCAGCGTACGTCATTTTTAGAAAGTCGTCTTCAACGGTGTTTAGACTCCCTTTATGATTGGAGCTCACAAAACGGCTTTTATTTTTCCGCTGAGAAGCCAGTCTGCGTGAACTTCTGGCGCCATAGAAGTCGATTGTCGCCTTCTCTTCGACTCGGGCCAGATTTACTACCCTTCACAGATGAGGCGAAATTCCTGGGGTGGGTTTTCGATCCGAAATTGTGCCGGTTAACACATATAGCACAGCTGAAAGCACGGTGTGACCGTTTTCTAAATATTTTATGGATACTAGGTGGCAAGTCTTGGGGAACTGTTCGGACAGTGATGCTCCTTCTTTATCGTACGCTGTTCCGATCCAAGTTAAACTATGGATGCATTGTTTATTCCTCATCTCGGCCATGTGTGCTGAGACGACTATACAGGTCCATAATCAGGGCATCCGTGTGGCTCTTGGTGCTTTTCCGACCAGCGCAGTTGTGAGCCTCTACGCCGAATCGGCATGAGCCCCTCTGAGCTGTCAGCGGGAGCTCTTATTAGCCAATTACGGCTCTGGGCTTAGGTACATGCTTGCGCATCCAACGTTTGCTACTTTTTCCTCCACCGAGCTGGACGAACGTTTTCGGAACAGTTTACTTAGTCGAAGGCCTGCAGACTTCCGTTTCCAAGAGTTGCTTCGGAACATAATATCGAAATGCCTAGTATTTTTCCCAAGGGGGCGAGGGTGCATCCACCTTGGTTGCGTATTTCTTCCCATGTAGATCTCGGGATGACAGTTTACGCAAAATCTACTATGCCTGTGTCTAGTATCCATTCTTGTTTTTTAGAAATGTTATTCAAGTACAGCGGCTGCATTTGTATTTACACTGATGGCAGTAAGTGCGCTGGCAGTATTGGATGTGCCTTTGTTTCAGGGACCGAAACTTCTACTTTCGGTTTGCCAAGTAGCACATCCATCTACACTGCAGAGTTGTATGCTATCTACCGAGCCCTTCTGTATATTTGCCGACGCCAACTCAATGACTGCCTGATTTTGAGTGATTCCCTTAGTGCCCTTCAGAGCCTTCGTGAGCTGTACAGCCGCCATCCCATCGTACAGCATATGCAGGATATACTCCACATTCTTCACACATCCGGTGTGCTTGTGGACTGAGCTTGAGTTCCTGATTACGTTGGCGTGCCGGGAAATGAATTAGCTGATTCGGCGGCAAAGAGGGCATCCACGGAGCCGCGTACTGTACTTCATTGCGTGACATCTTCAGACTTCAGGCATGTGCTGCGGAGAGCTGTATTTTTGATCTGGTATACAGAATTATCCGTTTTCCGTGACAACAAGCTACGAGAAGTGAAGGACCTGCCTGTGAACTGGTAAACCTTCTTTCGTTTGCTCGCCGATTTTAGCTAGGGATAAAGATTTTATCTCTTTGTAGCTAGCGATAAAGGATAGTGTATGATTATAGCTAGGAGTATACAGCGCTGTGTGATATAGATGAGAATATAGCGTACTGAGATACTGAACATAAGTAAATAGAGAATTTCTTACCCTAGCTAACAATAAGGATGTGAAACACTGTGAAATTCAAGCTAAGGATATACCGATTTGTGATTAAATTTAAGGATATAGTGGTTTGTGTGATTCTGGCTAAGGTTATGGAGCATTGTGTGATTTAAGCTAAAGAAACATAGCATAGTATTATGGCAGCTAAAGATAGAGAGTATTATGTGATTCAAGATACGGGTATAATACAATGGGTGATTGAGGGTAAGGATATGAAGGTTTTGTGATTGTAACTAAGGCTATAGAAGTTGCATATTAGTAGCTAAGGTTATAGAAATTTACGCAATTCAAGCTATGTGTATAGAAATTTATGTGCCTCAGTCTAAGCAATTAGACTTTGATTATTAAAGCTAAGAACATAGGATATTATGTTAAGGCTATAGAGCGTTAAGTAATTATATATGAGGATTTAGCGCATTGTATGATTCAAGTAAAGTATAGACACTTTTGTGACTGCAAACGGGAATGGATTTTATGACAGGAGCTAATGATATAGAGTTTTGTGAAAACCAGATTACACACATATATATATATATATGATAGTATCTAAGTATACGTATATAGCGTTGCTAGTTTACATTTAAGGATGTAGAAATTGTGTGATTCAGACTAAGGATATGGGATATTGTGTGAAAGTGAATAAATTTATAAGATACTGTCATTGTAGTTACCGATACTGATATGACGTGCTTTTAGCTCTAGTATATACACATTATATGCCTGTAGCTAATGATATACAGGACTGAGAGATTGTAGCTGGGAATATAGAGTATTATATAAGTTTGGCTACGGATATTAAGTGTTGTGTGACACCAGCTAGGGATATGCATCTTGAGTGATTGTAGCTAATATTATAGATCGTTGCGAGTTTTTAACTAGGGATATAGAACGTTGTGTGATTATGGCTAGAGGTATAGAACATGGTGTGATACTAGCAGGGATGTGACTCACTGTCTGATGTAGCTAAAAATATAGAGCAATGTGATATTGTGGCTCGGGATATAGAGCGTTCTGCGATTGTAGAGCGTGGTATAGATCTATGAGTGTTTGGTTTTAGAGGCATAAGACATTGTAGATAAGGGTACACAAAGTAGTGTGATTGTAGCTAAGCATATAAAACCTCGTGTGCTTAAGGCTAAAGATATAGCACGCTCTGCGATTGCAGTTAAAGATAGAGAGTGCTGTACAATTTTAACTAAGGATATAGCGCATTATGTGATTAAAGGTAAAGGTATAAGCCATTGTGTGATTGTACGTAAAGATATAGAGCACTGTGTGAATGAACGTAAAGCTACAGAGCCTTGTATGATTGTTAGTAAAGATATAGAGACCTGTGTGATTCTAAGTAAAGATTAGAGCCCTGTATGCTTGTAAGTGAAGATATATACCCATTTGTGCTTGTAAGTAAAGATGTGATTGTAAGAAACATGTACAGCTCTGTCAAATTGTAGGTAAAGATATATAGCGCTGTGTGATTGTAAGAAAAATATGTAGCCATGTGTGATTATAACTCAAGATATAGAGCCCTGTATGATTGTAGGCAAAGATGTAGATCCCTGTGAAATTGAAGGTAAAAATATAGAGCCCTTTGTGATTGTATGAGAGGATATGGGGCACTGAGTGATTGGAGCTAAGGATATAGAGATCTGTAAGATTGTACGAGTATATTCGGATGCGCGGCACTGCGAGATTGTAACAAGGATATCCCGCACTGCGAGATTGAGGTAAGGGTATCAAGCACTGTGTGATTGGAGCTAAAGGATATAGAGATCTGTAAGATTGTACTAGTATATTCGGATGCGCGGCACTGCGAGATTGTATCCAAGGTTATCCAGCGCTGCGAGATTGTAAGTAAGGATATTTAGCACTGCGAGATTGAGGTAAGGATATCTAGCACTGCGAGATTGAGGTAAGGATATCTAGCACTGCGAGATTGTAAGTAAGGATATTCAGCACTGCGAGATTGAGGTAAGGATAAGAACTGAATCTTTCCTGGCGACGTGTTAATTCAAAATCTTCTCGGGCTTCTAGCCAGGTAAAAACTTGGCTTGACACCAACGTTTCGAAGAAGTGCATCTTCCTCGTCTTCAGGGTGAACTGATCGCCCTGAAGACGAGGAAGATGCACTTCTTCGAAACGTTGGTGTCAAGCCAAGTTTTTACCTGGCTAGAATCCCGAGAAGATTTTGAATTGAGGTAAGGATATCCATCACTGCGAGTTTGTAAAGGATATAGAGATCTGTAAGATTGTACGAGTATATTCGGATGCGCGGCACTGCGAGATTGTATCCAAGGTTATCCAGCGCTGCGAGATTGTAAGTAAGGATATCAAGCACTGCGTGATTGTAAGTAAGAATATTCAGCACTGCGAGATTGAGGTAAGGATATTCAGCACTGCGAGATTGTAAGTAAGGATATTCAGCACTGCGAGATTGAGGTAAGGATATCTAGCACTGCGGGATTGTAAGTAAGAATATTCACCACTGCGAGATTGAGGTAAGGATATCCATCACTGCGAGTTTGTAGGCAAGTATACCCAGCACTGAGAGGTTGTAGTTAAGAATGCCCATGCACAACGAGGTGGTAGGTAGGATACCCAGCACTGCGAGGTGGTAGTTAAGGTTGCCCATGCACAACGAGGTGGTAGGTAGGATACCCAGCACTGAGAGGTTGTAGTTAAGAATGCCCATGCACAACAAGGTGGTAGGTAGGATACCCAGCACTGCGAGGTTGTAGTTAAGGTTGCCCATGCACTACGAGGTGGTAGGTAGGATACCCAGCACTGCTAGGTTGTGGTTAAGGTTGCCCATGCACTACGAGGTGGTAGGTAGGATACCCAGCACTGCGAGGTTGTAGTTAAGGATACCCATGCACTACGAGACCGTAGGTAAGGATTACAGCACCGGGAGATTGTAGGTAGGATACCCAGCACTGCGAAGTTGTGGTTGCGGATGCCCATGCACTACGAGACTGTAGATAAGGATATCCAGCACCGCGAGACTGTAGGTAAGGATATCGGGCACTGCAAGAATATATGTAAGAATACCCAGCACCACGAGATTGAATTTAAGGATGCCCATGCACTACGCGGTTGTAGATAAGGATGCCCAAGCACTGCAAGACTATAGGCAAGGATATCTATCACCGCGAGATTCTAGATAAGAAAGACCATCACTGCGAATTTGTAGGTAAGGATGCCCATGGTCTACGAGACTGGAGGTAACGATATGTAGCACCGCGAGATTGTAGTTAAGGATGCCCATACATTACGAGACTGTAGGTAATGATATCTAGCAATTTGAGATAGTACGTAAGGAAATGCAGCACTGCGAGGTTGTACAAAAGAATTTACAGCACTACAAAATTGTAAACTAGGATATGTTGCACTGCAGGATAGTAGATAAGGATATACTGCAATCCGAGATGTTAGGTAAGGATATAGCGATCTCGGAGATTGTACGTAAGGATATCAAGCGCTGCGAGATTGTAGGTAAGGGTATAGAGCACTGAGAGGTAGTAGGTAAGAATATAGAGCACTGTGTGACTGTAGGTAAAGATATAGAGCACTGTGTGAATGTAGGTAAGGATATACAGTACTGGAAGATTTTAGGTAAGTATATGCTGCAATGCTAGATTGAAAGTAAGGACATCGAGCACTGAGAGATTGTAAGTACGGATATTATCTTCACTGTGAGATTGTAGATAAGGATATGCGCACACCGAGATGGTAGGTAATGATATGCTGCACTGCGAGATTGTAGGCAAGGTTATAGAGCACTGAGAGATTGTAGGCAAGGTTATAGAGCACTGAGAGACTTTAGGCAAGGTTATAGAGCACTGAGAGACTGTAGGCAAAGTTATAGAGCACTGAGGGATTGTAGGCAAAGTTATAGAGCACTGAGAGATTGTAGGCAAGGTTATAGAGCCCATTGAGATTGTAGGCAAAGTTATAGAGCACTGTGAGAATGTAGGCAAGGATGCAGAGCACTGAGAGATTGTAGGCAAGGTTATAGAGCACTGAGAGATTGTAGGCAAGGTTATAGAGCACTGAGAGACTGTAGGCAAAGTTATAGAGCACTGAGACATTGTTGGCAAGGTTATAGAGCCCATTGATATTGTAGGCAAGGTTATAGAGCACTATGAGATTATAGGCAAGGTTATAGAGCACTGAGAGATTGTAGGCAAGGATATAGAGCACTGAGAGATTCTAGGCAAGCTTAGTGAGCACTGAGAGATTGTAGGTAGGGTTATAGAGCACTGTGAGATTGTAGGTAAGGATTTAGGGCACTGTGAGATTGTAGGCAAGGATATAGAGCACTGAGAGATTCTAGGCAAGCTTAGTGAGCACTGAGAGATTGTAGGTGAGGTTATAGAGCACTGTGAGATTGTAGGCAAGCTTAGTGAGCACTGAGAGATTGTAGGTAAAGTTATAGAGCACTGTGAGATTGTAGGTAAGGATTTAGGGCACTGTGAGATTATATTTAAGGTTATACAGCACTGTGAGATTGTAGCTAATGATATAGAGCACTGAGTGATTGTAGGAAAGGATTTAGAGCACTGCGAGATTGTATGAAAGGATATAGAGCTGTGTGAGATTGTAGGAAAGGATATAGAGCACTGGGAGATTTTAGGTAAGGATAAAGAGCTCTGTGAGATTGTAGGTAAGTATATAAGGCACTGCAAGATTTTAGGTAAGGATATACAGCACTGAGTGACTGCAGGTAAGGATATACAGCACTGCAATATTGTAAGAAACGATATAGGCCACTGCGAGATTGTAGATATGGATATAGAACGTTGGAGATTGTAGGTACGGATATAGATCACTGTGAGATTGTAGGTCAGCATATAGAGCACTGAGAGATTGTAGGTAAGGATATGGAGCACTGTGAGATTTTAGGCAAGGATATAAAGCACTGAGAGATTGTGGGTAAGGATATAGTGCACTGTGATATTACAGGTAAGGAAAATGAGCACTGTGAGAATGTGGGTAATGATATGGAACGTTGTGTGATTGTAGCTAAGGGTATAGAGCACTGAGAAATTGTGGGTAAGTATATAGAACACTGCGAGATTTTAGGTAAGGTTATAAAGCCATGAGAGAATGTGGGTAAGGAAATAGAGCACTGAGAGGTTATAGATTAGGAAATACGACACTGCGAGATTGTAGGTAAGGATATGGAGCATTGTGTTATGGAAGCTATGGTTATAGAGCCTTGTGAGGTTGTGGGTAAGGATTTAGAGCACTGCGAGATTGTAGGTATGGATATACAATACTGCGAAATTGTAGGTAAGGGTATAGGGCACTGTGTGTTTGTAGGTAAGAATATACAGCACTGCGAGATTGTAGGTAAGGATATAGAGCATTGAGAGATTGCACGTAAGTATGCCCACCTCTGCGAATTTGTATTTAAGATTATACAGCACTGGGATATTTCAGGTAAGGAAATACAGCACTTCCAGATTGTAGGTAGGGATATAGAACACTGAAGGTTTGCAGGTAAGATTGTAGAGCACTGCGTTATTGTAGGTAAGGATATCCTGCACTTCGGGATTGTAGGTAAGGACATACAGCACAGCGTGATTTTAGCTAAGGATATAGAGCACTGCGAGATTGTAGGTAAGTATATTGAGCATTGTGAGATTGTAGGTACTGATATAGACCACTGTGAGATTGTAGGTACTGATATAGAACACTGTGAGATTGTAGGTACTGATATAGAGCACTGTGAGATTGTAGGTACTGATATAGAACACTGTGAGATTGTAGGTACTGATATAGAGCACTGCGAGATTGTAGGTACTGATATAGAGCACTGTGAGGTTGTCGGTACTGATATAGAACACTGTGAGATTGTAGGTAAGGATATTGAGCACTGTGAGATTGTAGGTACTGATATAGAGCACTGTGAGATTGTAGGTACTGATATAGAGCACTGTGAGATTGTAGGCACTGATATAGAGCACTGTGAGATTTAAGGCACTGATATAGAGCACTGTGAGATTGTAGGTACTGATATAGAGCACTGTGAGATTGTAGGCACTGATATAGAACACTGCGAGATTGTAGGCACTGATATAAAGCACTGCGAGATTGTAGGTACTGATATAGAGCACTGCGAGATTGTAGGCACTGATATAGAACACTGCGAGATTGTAGGCACTGATATAGAGCACTGCGAGATTGTAGTCACTGATATAGAGCACTGCGAGATTGTAGGCACTGATATAGAGCACTGCGAGATTGTAGGCACTGATATAGAGCACTGTGAGATTGTAGGCACTGATATAGAGCACTGCGAAATTGTAGGCACTGATATAGAGCACTGCGAGATTGTAGGTAAGGATATTGAGCACTGTGAGATTGTAGGCACTGATATAGAGCACTGCGAGATTGTAGGTAAGGATATTGAGCACTGTGAGATTGTAGGTACTGATATAGAACACTGTGAGATTGTAGGTACTGATATAGAGCACTGCTAGATTGTAGGTACTGATATAGAGCACTGTGAGATTGTAGGCACTGATATAGAGCACTGCGAGATTGTAGGTAAGGATATTGAGCACTGTGAGATTGTAGGTACTGATATAGAACACTGTGAGATTGTAGGCACTGATATAGAGCTCTGCGAGATTGTAGGTACTGATATAGAGCACTGTGAGGTTGTCGGTACTGATATAGAACACTGTGAGATTGTAGGTACTGATATAGAGCACTGTGAGATTGTAGGTACTGATATAGAACACTGTGAGATTGTAGGCACTGATATAGAGCACTGCTAGATTGTAGGTAAGTATATTGAGCATTGTGAGATTGTAGGTACTGATATAGAGCACTGTGAGATTGTAGGCACTGATATAGAGCACTGCGAGATTGTAGGTAAGGATATTGAGCACTGTGAGATTGTAGGTACTGATATAGAGCACTGTGAGATTGCAGGTACTGATTTAGAACACTGTGAGATTGTAGGTACTGATATAGAGCACTGTGAGATTGTAGGTACTGATATAGAACACTGTGAGATTTCAGGTATGGATATAGAGCACTGTGAGATTGTAGGTACCAATATAGAGCACTGTGAGATTGTAGGTACCAATATCGAGCACTGTGTTAGTAGAGGTAAGAATATGGAGCACTGAGAGATTGTGGGTAAGGATATAGAGTTCTGTGATATTGTAGGTAAGATATAGAGCACGTTGTGATTTTAGGTAAGGGTATAGAACACTGAGAGGATGCAGGTAAGGATATAGAGCATTGTGTAATTGTTTGTAAGGATATAGAGCACTGAGAGATCACAGGTAAGCATATAGTGCACAGTGTGTTTGTAGGTAAGGGTATAGAGCACAGAGAGATTGTAGCTAAGGATACAGAGCAGTATGAGATTGTAGGTAAGTATATAGAGCAGTGTGTTACTGTAGTTAGGGATAAGAGCACTGTGTTACTGTAGTTAAGGATATAGAGCACTGAGAGATTGTAGGTAAGTATATAGAGCAGTGTGTTACTGTAGTTAAGGATAAGAGCACTGTGTTACTGTAGGTAAGGATATAGAACACTGTGAGATTGCATGTAAGTATATCTAGCACAGTGATACTGTAGGTAAGGATATAGAGCAATGTGAAATTTTAGGTATTGATACGGAGCACTGCAAGATATTTGGCAACTGTGTCAATAGCTGTGTGATTCTAGGTAAGGATACAGAGCATCGTGAAGTTGTAGGTATGGTTATAGGGCCCTGTGAGATTGCAGGTAAGGATTTCTTGCGCAATGAGGTATTAGGCAAGGATATAGGGCACAGTGAGGTTGTACGTTATGATACAGACCACTGCAAGATTGTCGTTATGCGTATGGAACACTGTCAGATTGTAGGTAAGTATATGGAGCACGGTGAGGTTGTAGATAATATATGAAGCACTGTGAGATTGTAGGTAAGGATATGGAGCACTCTGGTGCTGTAGATAAAGATATAGAACTGTGAAATTGTAGGTAAGGATATGGAGCACTGTGAGATTGTAGATAAGGATAAGGAGCACTGTGAAATTGTAGATAAGGATAAGGAGCACTGTAAGATTGTAGGTAAGTATATGGAGCACTGTGAGGTTGTAGATAATGTATGAAGCACTGTGAGATTGTAGGTAAGGATATGGAGCACTATGAGATTGTAGGTAAAGATATGGAGCACTGCGAGACTGTAGGAAAGGATATGGAGCACTGTTGCACTGTAAGTAAAGATATAGAGCACTGTGAGATTGCAAGTATGGTTATAGAGCACTGTGAAATTGCAGGTAAGGATAACTAGCACTGTGAGATTGTAGCTAAGGATGTAGAGCACTTTGAGACTGTAGGTAATGATACAGAGCACTGCAAGATTGTTGGTAAATGTATGAAATGTTGTGTGATCGTAGGTAAGAATATGGAGCACTGCAAGATTGTAGGTAAGGATATGGAGCACTGTGAGATTGTAGGTAGGGATATGGAGCACTATGAGATTGTAGGTAGGGATATGGAGCACTGTGAGATTGTAGGTAGAGATATGGAGCACTATGAGATTGTAGGTAAGGATATGGAGCACTGCAAGATTTTAGGTAAGGATATTGAGCACTGTGGTACTGTAGGTAAGGATTTAGAGCACTGAGAGATTGTAGGTAAGGATATTGAGCACTGTGATACCGAAAGATATAGAGTACTGAGAGATTGTAGGAAACAGTGTGAAGCGCTTCGAGTTTGAAGGTAATGATACAGAGCTCTGCGAGATTTGAGGTACGGATATAAAGCACTGCATGGGCATTGAAGAAAAGGAAATGGATCATTATGAGTGGACTGTAGCTAAGGTAATTAACCATTATGAGGGGTTGTAGGCAAGGATAAAGAGTACTCTGGCATTGTAGGTAAGAGTATAGAATACTTACGATTGTGTGTAATGATATGGAGATTTTCAGAATTGTAGACAATATAGAGGAGTGTGTGACTTTAGGTAAAAATATATATAGCGCTGTCAATTTTATGTAAGTATATAGATCACTTTGTGACTAGGTAAGGATATGTTGCAGTCTGTGATGTTAGGTTACCGTATAGAGCAAAGGTAATTGTAGGTAACGATATAGAGTCCTATGTGATAGTATGTAAGGATATAAAGCGCCGTGTGATTGTAAAAACAATTTGGAGCACTGTGTGATTTTAGCTAAGGATATACAGCACTGTGTGATTCCAGATAAGGATATACAGCATTGTGTGATCCTAGATAAGGGTTTAGATTACTGCGTGACTGTAGATTAGGATGTGGAGCTAAGTGAGATTGTAGCAATTGATATAGACCACTATGATTCTATGTATGGATGTAGAGCACTGTAAGGATGTAGCAAGGGCTATGGAGCACGGTGAGATTGTAGCAAAGAATATAGAGAACTACTAAAATATAGGTAAAAATATGGACTACAATGAAATGTAGCTGAAGATATATATCACTGTGAGATTGTAGGTAAACATAGGGCACTGTGCCACTGTAGGTAATGATATGGAGCATCATATGATTATAGCTAAAGATCACTGTGAGAATGTAGGTAAATTTAGAGCACTGTGCCACTGTAGGTAATGATATGGAACATCATATGATTATAGCTAAAGATCACTGTGAGAATGTAGGTAAATTTAGAGCATTGTGCCCTGGTAGGTAATGATATGGAACATCATATGATTATAGCTAAAGATCACTGTGAGAATGTAGGTAAATTTAGAGCACTGTGCCACTGTAGGTAATGATATGGAACATCGTGTGATAATAGCTAAAGATATAGATCACTGTGGGAATATAGGTAAACAGATCACTGTGCCACTGTTGGTAATGATATGGAACATTGTGTTATTATACAGATAAAGATATAGATCACTGTGAGAATGTAGGTAAACATTGAGCACTGTGCCACTGTAGGTAATGATATGGAACATCATATGATTATAGCTAAAGATCACTGTGAGAATGTAGGTAAATTTAGAGCACTGTGCCACTATAGGTAATGATATGGAACATCATATGATTATAGCTAAAGATCACTGTGAGAATGTAGGTAAACATAGAGCACTGTGCCACTGTAGGTAATGATATGGAACATCATATGATTATAGCTAAAGATCACTGTGAGAATGTAGGTAAATTTAGAGCACTGTGCCACTGTAGGTAATGATATGGAACATAATATGATTATAGCTAAAGATCACTGTGAGAATGTAGTTAAATTTAGAGCACTGTGCCACTGTAGGTAATGATATGGAACATCATATGATTATAGCTAAAGATCACTATGAGAATGTAGGTAAATTTAGAGCACTGTGCCACTGTAGGTAATGATATGGAACATCATATGATTATAGCTAAAGATCACTATGAGAATGTAGGTAAATTTAGAGCACTGTGCCACTGTAGGTAATGATATGGAACATCATATGATTATAGCTAAAGATCACTATGAGAATGTAGGTAAATTTAGAGCACTGTGCCACTGTAGGTAATGATATGGAACATCGTGTGATTATAGCTAAAGATATAGATCACTGTGGGAATGTAGGTAAACATAGATCACTGTGCCACTGTTGGTTATGATATAGAGCATCGTGTAATTATACAGACAAAGATATAGATCACTGTGAGAATGTGGGTAAACATTGAGCACTGTGCCACTGTAGGTAATTATATGGAACATCGTGTGATTATAGCTAAAGCTATGGTGCACTGTGAGAATGTAGGTAAACATAGTGGACTGTGCCACTGTAGGTAATGATATGGAACATTATGTGATTATAGCTAAAGCTATAGATCACTGTCGGAATATTAGTCAACATAGAGTAGTGTGACACTGTCGTTAAGGATATGGAAAATTGTGTGATTTATAGCTAAAGATATAGATTACTGTGAGAATGTAGGTAAACATTGAGCACTGTGCCACTTTAGGTAATCATATGGAAAAAATAGTGATTGTAGCTAAAGATATAGATCACTATGAGAATGTAGGTAAACATAGAGCACTGTGCCACTGTATGTAATGATATGGAACATCGTGTGATTATAGTTAACGATATAGATCACTGTGAGTATGTAGGTAAACATAGAGCACTGTGCCACTGTAGGTAATGATATGGAGCATTGTGTGACTATATAGATAAAGATATACATCACTGTTAGAATATAGGTAAACATAGAGCACTGAGCCACTGTAGGCAATGATCTGGAACATTGTGTGATTATAGTTAACGGTATAGCTCACTGTAAGAATGTAGGTAAACATAGTGCACTGTGCCACTGTAAGTAATGATATGCAACATGGTGTGATTATAGTTAAATATATAGATCACTGTGAGAATGTAGGTAAACATAGAGCACTGTGCCAGTGTAGGTAAGGATAAGGAGCACTGTGAGACTGTCGGTAAGGATAAGGAGCACTGTGAGATTGTAGGTAAGGATAAGGAGCACTGTGAGACTGTCGTTAAGGATAAGGAGCACTGTGAGATTGTAGGTAAGGATAAGGAGCACTGTGAGACTGTCGTTAAGGATAAGGAGCACTGTGAGATTGTAGGTAAGGATAAGGAGCACTGTGAGACTGTCGTTAAGGATAAGGAGCACTGTGAGATTGTAGGTAAGGATATGGAGCATTGTGAGATTGTAGGTAAGGATATTGAGCACTGTGAGATTGTAGGTAAGTATAAGGAGCATTGTGAGATTGTAGGTAAGTATAAGGAGCATTGTGAGATTGTAGGTAAGGATATGGAGCATTGTGAGATTGTAGGTAAGGATATGGAGAATTGTGAGATTGTAGGTAAGGATAAGGAGCATTGTGAGTTTATAGGTAAGGATAAGGAGCATTGTGAGTTTATAGGTAAGGATAAGGAGCATTGTGAGTTTATAGGTAAGGATAAGGAGCATTCTGAGATTGTAGGTCAGGATGCGGAGCACTGTGATATTGTAGGTAAGGATGTGGAGCATTGTGAGATTGTAGGTAAGGATGTGGACCACTGTGATATTGTAGGTAAGGATAAGGAGCACTATGTTATTGTAGGTAAGGTAATGGAGCACTGTGAGATTGTAGGTAAGAATATGGAGCATTATGAGATTATAGGTAACGATAAGGAGCATTGTGAGATTGTAGGTAAGGATAAGGAGCATTGTGAGATAGCAGGTAAGAATAAGGACCATTGTGAGATTGTAGGTAAGGACATGGAGCATTCTGAGTTTGTAGGTAAGGATGTGGAGCTCTGTGATATTGTAGGTAAGGATATGGAGAATTGTGAGATTGTACGTAAGGATGTGGAGCACTGTGAGAGTGTAGGTAAGGATGTGGAGCACTGTGAGATTGTAGGTAAGGACATGGAGCACTCTGAGATGGTAGTTAAGGATGTGGAGACTTGTGAGATTGTAGGTAAGGATGTGGAGCACTGTGAGATTGTAGGCAAGGATGTGGAGCACTGCAAGATTGTAGGTAAGGATGTGGAGCACTGTGAGATTGTAGGTAAGGATGTGGAGCACTGTGAGATTGTAGGTAAGGATGTGGAGCACTGTGAGATTGTAGGTAAGGATGTTAAGGACTGTGTGATTGTAGGTAAGGATGTGATGCACTGTGAGATTGTAGGTAAGGATGTGATGCACTGTGAGATTGTAGGTAAGGATGTCGAGCACTGCCAGATTGTAGGTAAGGATGCTAAGGACTGTCTGATTGTAGGTAAGTATGTTAAGGACTGTGTGATTGTAGGTAAGGATGTGGAGCACTGTGAGATTGTAGGTAAGGATGTTAAGGACTGTGTGATTGAAGGTAAGGATGTGGAGCACTGTGAGATTGTACGTAAGGATGTGGAGCACTGTGAGAGTGTAGGTAAGGATGTGGAGCACTGTGAGATTGTAGGTAAGGACATGGAGCACTCTGAGATTGTAGTTAAGGATGTGGAGACTTGTGAGATTGTAGGTAAGGATGTGGAGCACTGTGAGATTGTAGGTAAGGATGTGGAGCACTGTGAGATTGTAGGTAAGGATGTTAAGGACTGTGTGATTGTAGGTAAGGATGTGATGCACTGTGAGATTGTAGGTAAGGATGTGATGCACTGTGAGATTGTAGGTAAGGATGTCGAGCACTGCCAGATTGTAGGTAAGGATGCTAAGGACTGTCTGATTGTAGGTAAGGATGTGATGCACTGTGAGATTGTAGGTAAGGATGTGATGCACTGTGAGATTGTAGGTATGGATGTGATGCACTGTGAGATTGTAGGTAAGGATGTGAAGGACTGTGTGATTGTAGGTAAGGATGTTAAGGACTGTGTGATTGTAGGTAAGGATGTGGAGCACTGTGAGATTGTAGGTAAGGATGTTAAGGACTGTGTGATTGAAGGTAAGGATGTGGAGCACTGTGAGATTGTAGGTAAGGATGTTAAGGTCTGTGAGATTGTAGGTAAGGATGTGGAGCACTGCCAGATTGTAGGTAAGGATGTTAAGGACTGTGTGGTTGTAGGTAAGGATGTGGAGCACTGTGAGATTGTAGGTAAGGATGTGGAGCACTGTGAGATTGTAGGTAAGGATATGGAGCACTGTGAGATTGTAGGTAAGGATATGGAGCACTGTGATACTGTAGGTAAGGATGTGGAGCACTGCCAGATTGTAGGTAAGGATGTGGTGCACTGTGAGATTGTAGGTAAGGATGTGGAGCACTGCCAGATTGTAGGTAAGGATGTGGAGCACTGCCAGATTGTAGGTAAGGATGTGGAGCACTGTGAGATTGTAGGTAAGGATGTGGAGCACTGTGAGATTGTAGGTAAGGATGTGGAGCACTGCAAGATTGTAGGTTAGGATGTGGAGCACTGTGTGATTGTAGGTAAGTATGTGGAGCACTGTGTGATTGTAGGTAAGGATGTGGAGCACTGTGAGATTGTAGGTAAGGATGTGGAGCACTGTGAGATTGTAGGTAAGGATGTGGAGCACTGCAAGATTGTAGGTGAGGATGTGGAGCACTGTGAGATTGTAGTTAAGGATGTGGAGCACTGTGTGATTGTAGGTAAGGATATGGAGCACTGTGAGATTGTAGGTAAGGATGTGGAGTACTGTGTGATTGTAGGTAAGGATATGGAGCACTGTGAGATTGTAGGTAAGGATATGGAGCACTGCAAGATTGTAGGTAAGGATGTGGAGCACTGCCAGATTGTAGGTAAGGATGTGGAGCACTGCAAGATTGTAGGTAAGGATGTGGAGCACTGTGAGATTGTAGGTAAGGATGTGGAGCACTGTGAGATTGTAGGTAAGGATATGGAGCACTGCAAGATTGTAGGTAAGGATGTGGTGCACTGTGAGATTGTAGGTAAGGATGTCAAGCACTGTGAGATTGTAGGTAAGGATGAGGAGCACTGTGAGATTGTAGGTAAGGATGTGGAGCACTGTGAGATTGTTAGTAAGGATACGGAGCACTGTGAGATTGTAGGTAAGGATGTGGATCACTGTGAGGTTCTAGGTAAGGATGTGGAGCACTATGAGATTGTAGGTAAGGATATGGAGCACTGTGAGATTGTAGGTAAGGAGTTGGAGCACTGTGAGATTGTAGGTAAGGATGTGGAGCACTGTGAGATTGTAGGTAAGGATATGGAGCACTGTGAGATTGTAGGTAAGGATGTGGAGCACTGCAAGATTGTAGGGAAGGATGTGGAGCAATATGTGATTCCGTGTGTATTTGATATTGGCTGACTTAAACTGGTGATATGGAATATTTTGTGACTCTAAGGTTATTGTATTTATGTGATCGAAGCTAATGATAATGAGTAATGTGTTATTTAAGCTAATGATATTCATTAAATTGTGCTTGAATATATAGATGTGGAATATTGTGTGATTCACGCCAATCATACAGTATATTGTGTAATTGAAAGTTTTGATATAGAATTTTGTGATTGAAGCGTGGAATATGGATTATTGTTGAACGAAGTTCAAGAAATGGAACTTTCTTTTTTTGAAACTAAGGATGTGGAACATTGTGTGAATGAAGCTAAGGCTATGGAATAATGTGTTATTGAATCTAAGGATAAGAAATAAATAGTAACTGAATCTAAGGATATGAAATAAATTGTGACTAAACTAAGGATATAAAATATATTGTGACTGAAGCTAAGGATATGAAATAAAGTGTCACTCAAGATAAGGATATGAAATAAATTGTGGCTGTTTACAGGGGTATTGAATTTTGTGAGATTAAAATTAAGGATAGCGAATATTGTGTGAGTGAAGCTAAGGGTGTAGAATATTTTGCGATTAATGCTAAGCATATAGAATATTTTGTGATTGTAGCTAAGAACATAGTGCATTGTGTGATATACTCTATGGATATGGACTATAATGTGATTATAGTTATGAATACAGTGCATTGTATGATTGTGTTTTGGCATATGGAGTGTTTTATTATTGAAGCTAAAGATATTGAATATTGTGTGATTTAAGCTAAGCGTAAGGAATATTGTTTGCCTGCTGCTGAGAATATTGATTATTTTGTGATTTCAATAATGCATATGAAATATTGTGTGACGAAAACTAAGGATATGAGATTTTGTGTGACTGAAGCTAAAGATGTGGAATATTCTGTGATTGAAGCTAAGGATATGGAATATTGCGTGCCTGAAGCTGAAAATATGGATCATTTTGTGCTGTAAATTGTGGATATGGAATGTTGTGTGCCTGAAGCTGAAAATATGGATTATTTTGTGCTGTAAATTGTGGATATGGAATGTGTGCCTGAAGCTCAAAATATGGATTATTTTGTGCTGTAAATTATGGATATGGAATGTTGTGTGCCTGAAGCTGAAAATATGGATTATTTTGTGCTGTAAATTATGGATATGGAATATTGTGTGCCTGAAGCTGAAAATATGCATTATTTTTTGCTGTAAATTATGGATATGGAATATTGTGTGCTTGAAGCTGAAAATATGGATTATTTTGTGCTGTAAATTATGGATATGGAATATTGTGTGCCTGAAGCTGAAAATATGGATTGTTTTGTGCTGTAAATTATGGATATAGGATATTGTGTGCCTGAAGCTGAAAATATGGATTATTTTGTGCTGTAAATTATGGATATGGAATATTGTGTGCTTGAAGCTGAAAATATGGATTATTTTGTGCTGTAAATTATGGATATGGAATATTGTGTGCTTGAAGCTGAAAATATGGATTATTTTGTGCTGTAAATTATGGATATGGAATATTGTGTGCTTGAAGCTGAAAATATGGATTATTTTGTGCTGTAAATTATGGATATGGAGTATTGTGTGCCTGAAGCTGAAAATATGGATTATTTTGTGCTGTAAATTATAGTTATGGAATTTTGTGTGCCTGAAGCTGAAAATATGGATTATTTTGTGCTGTAAATTATGGATATGGAATATTGTGTGCCTGAAGCTGAAAATATGCATTATTTTTTGCTGTAAATTATGGATATGGAATATTGTGTGCTTGAAGCTAAAAATATGGATTATTTTGTGCTGTAAATTATGGATATGGAATATTGTGTGCTTGAAGCTGAAAATATGGATTATTTTGTGCTGTAAATTATGGATATGGAATATTGTGTGCTTGAAGCTGAAAATATGGATTATTTTGTGCTGTAAATTATGGATATGGAGTATTGTGTGCCTGAAGCTGAAAATATGGATTATTTTGTGCTGTAAATTATAGTTATGGAATTTTGTGTGCCTGAAGCTGAAAATATGGATTATTTTGTGCTGTAAATTATGGATATGGAATGTTGTGTGCTTGAAGTTGAAAATATGGATTATTTTGTGCTGTAAATTATGGATATGGAATATTGTGTGCTTGAAGCTGAAAGTATGTATTATTTTGTGCTGTAAATTATGGATATGGAATATTGTGTGCTTGAAGCTGAAAATATGGATTATTTTGTGCTGTAAATTATGGATATGGAATATTGTGTGCCTGAAGCTGAAAACATGGATTATTTTGTGCTTTAAATTATGGATATGGAATATTGTGTGCCTGAAGCTCAAAATATGGATATGGAATATTGTGTGCCTGAAGCTGAAAATATGGATTATTTTGTGCTGTAAATTATGGATATGGAATATTGTGTGCCTGAAGCTGAAAATATGGATTATTTTGTGCTGTAAATTATGGATATGGAATATTGTATGCTTGAAGCTGTAAATATGGATTATTTTGTGCTGTAAATTATGGATATGGAATATTGTATGCCTGAAGCTGAAAATATGAAATATTTTGTGCTGTAAATTATGGATATGGAATATTGTGTGCTTGAAGTTGAAAATATGGATTATTTTGTGCTTTAAATTATGGATATGGAATATTGTGTGCTTGAAGCTGAAAATATGGATTATTTTGTGCTGTAAATTATGGATATGGAATATTGTGTGCTTGAAGCTGAAAATATGGATTATTTTGTGCTGTAAATTATGGATATGGAATATTGTGTGCCTGAAACTGAAAATATGGATTATTTTGTGCTGTAAATTATGGATATGTAATATTGTGTGATTGCAGCCAGGTATATGGAAAATTGTGTGATTGAATCTAGGGATAAGGTATATTGTGAGACTGAAGCTAGGGATATGCAATATTGTGTGATTGCAGCCAGGTATATGGAAAATTGTGTGTTTGAATCTAGGGATAAAGTATATTGTGAGACTGAAGCTAGGGATATGCAATATTGTGTAACTTAAGCTAAGAATACAGCGTAATGTGTGGTTTAAGCTAAGGATATGGAATATTGTGTGATTTAAGCAAAGGAAATGGAATATTGTGTGATTTATGCTTAGAAAGTGGACTATTGTGTGATTTAACGTAAATATATGAAATATTGTTTGATTTAAACTAAGGATATGGAATATTGTGTTATTTAATCAAATATTATGCAATATTGTGTGATTTATACTTAGGAAGTGGAATATTGTGTGATTCAACGTAAAGATATGAAATACTGTTTGATTTAAACTAAGGATATGGAATATTGTGTGATTTAAGCTAAGGAAATGGAATGTTGTGTGATTTAACTTAAGGATATTACATATTGTGTGATTTAATCTAAGGATATGGAATATTGTGTGATTTAAACTAAGGAAATGGAATATTGTGTGATTTAAGCTAAGGAAATGGAATATTTTAAGATTTAAGCTAAGGAAATCGAATATTGTGTAATTTAAACTAGGAAATGGAATATTGTGTGGCTCAACGTAAGGATATGAAATATTGTGTGAAAAAAGCTAAGGATATGGAATATTGTGTGATATAATGTAAGGATATGACATATTGTGTGATTTAATCTAAGGATGTGGAAAACTGCGTGATTTAAAATAAGGAAATGGAATATTGTGTAATTGAATCTAAGGATATGAAATATTGTGAGATTTAAGCTATGGAAATGGAATATTGTGTGATTTAAGATAAGAAAATAGTATATTGTGTGATTTAACATTAGGATATGTAATATTGTGTGATTTAAGCTAAGGAAATGGAATATTATGTGATTTAAGCTAAGGAAATGGAATATTGTGTGATTTAACATTAGGATATGTAATATTGTGTGATTTAAGCTAAGGAAATGGAATATTGTGTGATTTAAGCTAAGGAAATGGAATATTGTGTGATTTAAGCTAAGGAAATGGAATACTGTGTGATTTAAGCTAAGAGAAATGGAATATTGTGTGATTATCATAATGATGTGAAATATAAGCAAAGGAAATGGAATATTGTGTGATTTAAGCTAACAGAAATGGAATATTGTGTGATTATCGTAATGACATGAAATATAAGCTAAGGAAATGGAATATTGTGAGATTTAAGCTAAGAAAATGGAATAGGGTGTGATTTAACGCAAGGATATGAAATATTGTGTGATTTAAGCTAAGGATTTGGAATATTGTGTGATTTAAGCTAACAATAGGGATATTGTGTGATTTAAGCTAACAATAGGGATATTGTGTGATTTAAGCTAGTGATATGGAATATTATGTGATTGAAGATAAAAATATAACGCATTTTGTGATTTAAGCTAAGGATATGGTATATTAAGTGAATCTAGTTAAGGAAATGCTGAACTATGAGTATCAAGTTAGAGAAGTTGTGGAAAACTATATAACTGTTTGAGATTGGTGATGTATTTTGTTTGTAAGCCTCTGAAATGTAAAATTGCCATCAATTAGGAGGTATAACAGCATTTGGATGTTTCTAGGTAAAAGGGGATTTCATAATCTCGTTTTAACATGTAATTTTATCCATGTGGCTGTAACACCCTGGATTTTATAAATGGTCTCTGCACATATCTGCGCATAAAATATTTTTGAAATTTCTATGCCTGGGCGTATTAGATGAATACCTACATCTAACCTAGAATCTATACTTGTTTTCAGTTAACTTGTGTTGGTTTTTTTCTAATAATGTTTTGTTCTCTATTATACTAAGAAGCATACATTTAATTTGTTTCGTAATAAATAACGTTCTGTCTTCTGCTGTTGTGTGGATATGAATTGTGTTATTTCCCTGGGGAGTAAGTATTTTAATAGCTAACAAGAATTATTCGAATGGACGTGCCCCTGCAGTAGAAAACTAGTGTTTCCCGTAGCCAGCTAATTGTGCTCTGCTGATGTTCCAAAATTTGTGTGTACCAAGACTCAACTAGAATGTTGCATCAGGGAACAAAAGGCAAGATCAGCAAGACCCCATTCAGCATATCCTCATTTTCTAACTCAAATATCCATTCCTATCTATGTTTTTCCCAAAGTCTTCTGGTACTCACAATGAACTCTTACAGACTTTTGTCAAAGAGAGAAAAAAAGGTATTTTATGCTTTTTTGATCTGGATATTCAATTTTTACGCAAAAAGCTGCAATGGTTAGGAAACCAACGCATTGCCGATAGATCTCGGGTTATTTAAAATTATGTAGGGTGATAAGGTATGCAACACCTTGTAGGTATTCGCGTTTTTTACTCATAACGAGATAGAAGAACCTTTATGTATAGTGCTTAATAGACATAGAATACGTCCATCATTGCCTTGAGTGTGAATGGTTTTTGCACAAGCCTGCAGGCATTCTGAGTATAAGATAAAACGGGAATTCGCGTACTCTTCGGAAGAAGTGTGTTACCTATTTATTTATTTATTTATTCATTCATTCATTCATTCATTCATTCATCATACAGTTTACAGTACTGAACAATGCTCATATACAGGTGATGCAATAAAGATCCTAAAAACAGACTCTGGCAACGTTCTGACTTATTAATGAAAGACGTGCAGTTGCTTTAGTCTTGGAAGAGATAATTGTGTTGAAATGTTGTTGATGTCATGAATGTGTATGCTGTAACGATAAAAGTGATTTCACTTGTGAAGGATGCACAAGTTCCATTGTCCTTGCAATCGCTGAAGTTTCATCTGTGGGATCGGGGCGAATTGACAATAAACATTAACGTATTTTCATTTGCTTGCATGTTTTTGATTGAAGTGCCTGTTCCAAGCAGCCTAGTCGCTTTGCTCTTTCCTTGCCACAACGATGGTATTCGGTGTTGTTTGCTCCATGTCCACCATGCTGTCTGTTTACAAGGCTTTTGGGAGTCTTAACAGCAAATTCAGAAGAGAGGGTAAAGCACACGACTTGGCTTTTCTTAACACCTTTAGTATGCTAACGATTCCATCATTTCTATTTTGGGTACCTCAGAAGTTGATTCATTTTCATCGTGCCCTTTTTTGGGCCAGCGGCAACATCCACAGACTCCGAGGTCTTTGGAGGGCTTATCACTTGCAGCATTAACTTTGGAATGTTTGGTGGCGGTATAGATAGCTGTAGGAAGTAGTTTTTCCTTCTATTTCCAATCATAAAGATACCTTCTTTAGTGCTTTTCACCATAGATTTGTGCTCCTTGTTTTACAGAACTCGACCATGAGGCCATCACCGCCGACGCATCCGTCTTCACAGCCGTCCCCCCACCCCCAGCCCCCGCCCCCGCATAGTCAAATGATGTCCAGCCAGGTGAGTGTGTGTGCAACTCAAGTTTGTTCCTTTTCTTCGTTTACTCCATTGTTTCCAAGAATTTGACACCAATTAGCTTTTATTTTGATGATAACTTTACTTTACTATTACTTATTGACTAATCTTTTTAGTTCAGCGCTGATTATTCTCATTTTGCTGCCACGCTCACACATTTAGTTTGAAACTCCTATTGCTTCCTTTATGGCATCTATCCTGGTCTACTGTCCTCGTGACCTTTTCGTCCTTCTCGAATGCTACATGTTGGTTCAAGTCAAGTTTGCAACGTTTCCCTTAGTGTTTGTCTTCTATCTCATCGTTGTCTGAAGCCATGAAGGGAGATGATTCTTACTTTGTATCCATCACTTGAAAATTTAACGCGGACTGTCAAGATTTTGCTTGGAACTATGGACAAGCTATTTAGCGAATAATCCTTCTCCGTTTCTCCACCGGGTATAAAATACTAGTAATCACAACAATAATCATCATAGTCATCATCACAATCATAGTATTATTATTAGTTGAGGGTGGCTGCTTCTATTCCGGTTCCATACCGTTCTTGTAAAACAACGTGATTCCAAACGTGAACTTAGAATCACTAACAATTGGTGAGGTAAGGTCGTCTGACCTGATATTCAATACACGGATAGTGCAACAGAAAGGCTTGCGACACTCAATCACGTACAGTCTTAGAAATAAGTACAGATGGTAACATAGACCGACATATTCGCTACACGAATGCCCAGGAAGATATGCACCACAATTGCTGGTATATACAGTAAAACAGAACGATATATACACTACACACATACTGAGGTAGATGTACTCACCATTTGCTGATATAGAGAGCAAAATATATACATATAACCACTACATTAATAGAAACGTAGATATGAATCGCAGTTGCTGATATAGACAGTAAAACAGACTAATGTATGCACTACGCTAATCGAGACGTATATATGAACCGCAGCTGCTGATATAGATACTAAAACAGACTAATGTATGCACTACGCTAATAGAGACCTAGATATGAACCGCAGTTGCTTATATAGACAGTAAAACAGACTAATGTATGCACCACGCTAGTAGAGACGTTGATATGAACCGCAGTTGCTGATATAGGTAGTAAAACAGACTAACGTAGCACTATGCTAAGAAAGACGTTGATATGAACCGCAGTTGCTGATATAGACAGTAAAACAGACTAATGTATGCACTACGATAATAGAGACGGAGATATGAACCGCGGTTGCTGATATAGACAGTAAAACAGACTAGTGTATGCACTACGTAATAGACAAGTAGATATGAAGCGTAATTGCTAATATAGACAGTAAAACAGGCTAATGTATGCACTACGGAAATACAGACGCAGATATGAATCGCAGTTGCTGATGTAGACAGTAAACCAGACTAATGTATGCACTACGCTAATAGAGAAATACATATGAATCGCAGTTCTGATATAGACAGTAAAACAGACCAATGTATGCATTACACTAATAGAGAAGTAGATATGAACCGCAATTGCTGATATAGATAGTAAAACTGACGAATGCATGCACTACCCTAATCGAGACGTAGATATGAACCGCAGTTGCTGATATAGACAGCAAAACAGGACAATGTATCCACTATGCTAATAGAGACGTAGATATGAACCGCAGTACTGATATAGACAGTAAATCAGACTAATGTATACACTATGCTAATAGAGACGTAGATAGGAATCGCAGTTGCTGATACAGACAGTAAAACCGACTAATGTATGCACTACGCTAATAGGGACGTAGATATGAACCGCAATTGCTGATATAGACAGTAAAACGGACTAATGTATGCACTACGCTAGTAGAGACGTTGATATGAATCGCAATTGCTGAGATAGACAGTAAAACAGACCAATGTATGCACCACGCTAATACAGACGTTGATATGAATCGCAGTTGCTGATATAGACAGTAAAACGGACTAATGTACGCACTACGCTAATAGAAACGTAGATATGCACCGCAGTTGCTGATATAGACAGTAAAACAGACTAATGTATGCCCTACACTAATAGACACGTAGATATGACGCGCAATTGCTGATGTAGACAGTAAAACAGGCTAATGAATGCACTACGGAAATAGAGAAGTAGACATGAATCACAGTTGCTGATATAGACAGTAAAACAGACCAATGTATCCACTAGGCTAATAGAGACGTAGATATGAACCGCAGTTGCTGATATAGACATTAAAGTAGACTAATGTATGCACTACGGTAATAGGGACGTAGATATGATTCACAGTTGCTGATATAGACAGTAAAACAGACCAGTGTATGCACTACGCTAATAGAGACGTTGATATTAACCGCAGTTGCTGATATAGACAGTAAAACAGACTAATGTATGGACTACGCTAATAGAGACGTAGATATGAATCGCAATTGCTGATATAGACAGTAGGACAGAACAGAATGTAGAACTACGCTAATAGAGACGTTGATATGAACCGCAGTTGCTGAAATAGGCAGTAAAACAGACTAACGTGGCACTACGCTAATAGAGACGTTGATATGAACCGCAGTTGCTCATATAGATAGTAAAACAGACAAAAGTAGCACAACGCTAATAGAGACGTTGATATGAATCGCAATTGCTGGTATAGACAGTAAAACAGACTAATGTAGCACTACGGTAATAGAGACGTTGTAATGAATCCCAATTGCTGATATAGACAGTAAAACGGACTAATGTATGCAGTACGCTAATAGAAACGTAGATATGAACCGCAGTTGCTGATATAGACAGTAAAACAGACTAATGTATGCACCTCACTAATAGACACGTATATATGAATCGTAATTGCTGATATAGACGGTAAAACAGGCTATTTTATGCACTACGCTACTAGATATGTAGATATGAATCACAGTTGCTGATATAGACAGTAAATCAGACCAATGTATGCACTACGCTAATAGAGACATAGGTATGAACAGCAGTTGCTGATATAGACAGCAAAACAGACCAATGTATCCACTAGGCTAATAGAGACATTGATATGAATCTCAGTTGCTGATATAGCCAGCAAAACAGACAAATGTATGCAGTACGCTAATAGAAACGTAGATATGAACCGCAGTTGCTGATATAGACAGTAAAGCAGACGAATGTATGCATTACGCTAATAGAGACGTAGATATGAACCGCGGTTGCTGATATAGACAGTAAAACAGACTAATGTATGCACTACGCTAATAGACAAGTAGATATGAAGCGTAATTGCTAATATAGACAGTAAAACAGACCAATGTATGCACTACGCTAATAGAAACGTAGATATTAACGGCAGTTGCTGATGTAGACAGTAAAGCAGGCTAATGTATGAACTACGCTAATAGATACGTAGATATAAACCACGGTTGCTGATATAATACAGTAAAGCTGACTTATGTTTGCACTACGCTAATAGCGACGTAGATATGCACCGCGGTTTGCTGATATGGACAGTAAAACACACTGATGGAGCACTACGCTAATAGAGACGATGATATGTTCCGCAGTTGCTGATATAGACAGTAAAACAGACTAATGTATGCACTACGCTAATAGAGACGTTGATAGGAATCGCAATTGCTGATATAGATAGTAAATGAGGCTAATGTATGCACTACGCTAATAGATACGTTGATATGAATCGCAGTTGCTGATACAGATAGTAAAACAGGCTAATGTATGATCTAAGCTAACTGAGACGTAGAGATGAACCGCAGTTGCTGATATGGTCAGTAAAGCAGAGTAATGTATGCACTACGCTAATAGAGACGTAGATATGAATCGCAGTTGCTGTAATAGACACTACAACAGACTAATGTATGCACTACGCTAAAAGAGACGGAGATATGAATCGCAGTTGCTGATATAGACAGTAAAGCAGACTAATGTATGCACTACGCTAATAGAGACGTTGATATGAATCGCAGTTGCTGATATTGAAACTAAAACAGACTAATGAAAGCACTACGCTTTGATAGAAATCGCAATTGCTGATATTGACAGTAAACCATACTAATGTATGCATTACGCTAATAGAGACGTTGTAATGAATCGCAATTGCTTATATAGACAGTAAAAGAGACTAATGTATGCACTACGCTAATAGAGACGTTGATATGAATCGCAGTTGCTGATATAGACAGTAAAATGGATTGATGTATGCAGTGCTCTAATTGAGACGTAAAACTATCCACAAATGCTGGCATAGGCAGTAAATTGATTGATGTATGCACTACACTAACAGGGGAGTAGATATGATTCAATTTTTTTTAGGTGTAGTCAATAAAATGGAACGGTGTATGCACTACACTAATACAGACGTAGAAGTGACCTACAATTGATGGTGTAGACATTAAAATAGACTAATGTATGCACTACACAAAACCAGAGATAGAGAGGAACCGCAGTTGCTGATATAGACAGTAAAATAGATTGGTATACGTACTACACCACTAGAGACGTAGGTATGAATCGAATTTGCTGGTACACACAGTACAATACAATGGAGTTTGCACTACACTTATAGAGACATAGATATGGGCGCAAGATGCTGGTATAGACAGTAACATAGACTAATATATGCACTACACTAATGGAGACATAGAGGAACAGCAGTTGTTGGTATAGACACTAACAGAGACGTTTCTATGCACAGTTACTGGTAGAGACAGAAACATAGACTGAGGTATGCAGTACACTAACAGAAACATATATATACTAAAGTTGCTGGTGTAAACAGTAAAATAGACTGATGTATGTACTACACTAACAGAAATAGAGATATATACTACAGTTGCTGTTATAGACAGCAAAATAGACTGATATAGCACTGCACTAACAGAAACAAAGATATATACTACAGTTGCTGGTGTAAACAGTAAAATAGACTGATGTATGTATTACACTAACAGACACACAGATATATACTACAGTTGCTGGTATAGACAGTAAAATAGACTGATGTATGCACTACACTAACAGAAACATAGATATATACTACAGTTGCTGGTGTAAACACTAAAATAGACTGATGTGTGCACTACACTAACAGACACACAGATATATACTACAGTTGCTGGTGTAAACAGTAAAATAGACTGATGTATGTACTACACTAACAGAAATAGAGATATATACTACAGTTGCTGGTATAGACAGTAAAGTAGACTGATGTGTGCACTACACTAACAGACACACAGATATATACTACAGTTGCTGGTGTAAACAGTAAAATAGACTGATGTATGTACTACACTAACAGAAATACAGATATATGCTACAGTTGCTGGTATAGACAGTAAAATAGACTGATGTGTGCACTACACTAACAGACACACAGATATATACTACAGTTGCTGGTGTAAACAGTAAAATAGACTGATGTATGTACTACACTAACAGAAATACAGATATATGCTACAGTTGCTGGTATAGACAGTAAAATAGACTGATGTATGTACTACACTAACAGAAATACAGATATATGCTACCGTTTCTGGCATAGAGTAAAATAGACTGATGTATGTACTACACTAACTGACACACAGATATATACTACAGTTGCTGGTATAGACAGTAAAATAGACTGATGTATGTACTACACTAACAGAAATACAGATATATATTGCAGTTGCTGGTATAGACAGTAAAATAGACTGATGTATGTACTACACTAACAGAAATACAGATATATACTGCAGTTGCTGGTGTAGACAGTAAAATAGACTGATGCATGTTCTACACTAACAGAAATACAGATATATATTGCAGTTGCTGATATAGACAGTAAAATAGACTGATGTATGTACTACACTAACAGACACACAGATATATACTGCAGTTGCTGGTATAGACAGTAAAATAGACTGATATAGCACTGCACTAATGGAAAGTTAGATATATACTGCAGTTGCTGGTATAAAATAAAATATATTGATGTATGTACTACACTAACAGAAATACAGATACATACTACAGTTGCTGGTATAGAGTAAAATAGACTGATGTATGTACTACATTAACAGAAATACAGATATATGCTACAGTTTCTAGCATAGAGTAAAATAGACTGATGCATGTACTACTCTAACAGAAATACAGATACATACTGCAGTTGCTGGTATAGAGTAAAATAGACTGATGTATGTACTACACTAACAGAAATACAGATACATATTGCAGTTGCTGGTATAGACAGTAAAATAGACTGATGTATGTACTACACTAACAGAAATACAGATATATGCTACAGTTTCTGGCATAGAGTAAAATAGACTGATGTGTGTACTACACTAACTGAAATACAGATATATACTGCAGTTGCTGGTATAGACAGTAAAATAGACTGATGTAGCACTGCACTAATGGAAAGTTAGATATATACTGCAGTTGCTGGTATGGGTTCTCAGTAGATATGCGCTTAGAACCATACATAGCTTTGGCCATGTTTGGTAGTATACAGCTAATGTAACGGTATGGTGGAATAAACTGTCGTTTGTACAAATTGGCGAGTTTATAAGAATGGCAACGTTTTGTTATCGCTGTTTGTTGTTTTATTGCTGTGAATAATAAACGTGGGCCACTTCTAGTCGCCATTTCATTGCATCATACTAGCATTTTGAACAGGATAAGAAACCTATAGAGCTGTGTTCTGCTTTTAGTCATACTTGGCAGTTATTTTAATAAAATGAAAAACATGTTATGGGGTATTTTGTAATTTTCTTAATGCTCTGGAGTATAGCTAAATGGCTAGTACTGGATATCTGACGACTTTGTCATAACGGACAGACCAAGTAGCAAGGTGGTGTCCCATTCTCAAAGTTTGGGAAGATCGCCGGGCGCTGCAGTAGCCACAATTAGGAATCTGCTGCTCTGGCGAAATGAGAATGGTGTTTGATCGTGACTTGTAACAAGCTGCTGTTCGTCGATTGCTTGATGAGGAGTTATTAAGGTGGGTGGGATTGGAACTGTTGGCACGACGCATAAGTACGAGCAATAAGCAGTTGACGACTGGAGAAAAAGAAATAGAAATCTCATTCATGTTTAAAAAAGTTAACAGCATTATGTACAGGTGTCCCAGAATTCGACCGCACAAATTGGCAGGATTGTAAAGGGGTCCAAGATAAACATTTTGAGATACGGAACCCATGGGTTATGGGTTCTAAATTGTTTGCTACAGCATAAAATGTAATAAGGGTTAGCACGTCACTGATGAAACCGCAGTGGACCGTGAATTGAAGCACCGGATTTCGGACACTTAGATATAGTGACATTATTCAATGCTATGGTAAGCGTGTGAGCATCGGGCCAATATGTTGAGTGAGCTATTTTTATGTTGTCTTGTTTATTTGTATTTTATAATCAGCCGTCTTATTTTGCTGCATTACGTAATATGGCTTATTAAAAAATTGCAGGAGTGTTGTGAAGCTCATCACAAGCAGCTAAGCGCGTGTCAGTAATTGTTCAGCTGCTAAGCAAGTTGTTGTTACGCATGCGCAATGGTACCAAATACCACATGATGTTAGTCTGTGAATTCCCTTTAGCACCTCGTTGAAAGACTATATTTTCAATATGAAGACAGCACAATTTGACAGCACACGTGTAGGCAATACACGAGCTTCTCAGCAGCACAGTAGCTCAAGTGTTTAAAACGGGTCAATTCAAAAGTACCGCAATGTTCCACCCCTAAAACATAGTTAAGTTACTACGTTTCAAAGCCCACATGACAAGCCTAATGTTTTATTGCAATAATCTACTCAGTTCTTTAACAATTTAACGCCACGTAGATATCACTCACTGCCTTTTGAAATTAATTTGTACTGGTGGGTTTATCGTCTTGGCTTCAGAAATGTAAACAAAGCGTATTATTGTGGCTCAAATTGTGTACCTCTTTGAAAATCAGAAATTAACTAAAAAAATGGAAACTTCAGAGAACGGGGATTCGATGACCAGCGCTATCCCAATATGTTATAGCGGAGTGTTCTCACAAACTACATATGATTCTGAAATCAACTGAACGTTATCAGCGGAGTGCACACCCTCAAACAACAGACAATTTTTCCAAAGTTGCAAGTCCAGTCATTTTAAATATCGTATGGATAGTGCACTAATATTGCATTTCTTCGAACACTGGCGTACAAATGAGGTATTCTAAATGAAAATAGGACACACACGGCCACATTCTTTTATGTTACGGCCATTGTTGTGCAATTCACAGCACAGGTCACCGCTTTCACATTTGGCAAAAGGGACAATAGGTTGCTAATCTCAAACTGCTTATCCAGGACCGCTCTAAAATCCTGCCATTTTGTGCGGTTGAATTTTGGGATACTCTGTGTGTGTGTGTGTGTGTGTGTGTGTGTGTGTGTGTGTGTGTGCGTGCGTGCGTGCGTGTCATATATATAAAATATGACGTTGTCTACAGCGAGGATAGCCTCAAGGCAGCCAGTGTGCTTAAATTTCGTTCCGCAGGAGCTTTTACATGCCAAAAAATCTACTGATATGGGACCGTCGCTTTTAAATCTACGGCAATCCATCCATTTTAACCCGCGATCTTGGGTTCAGAAAACCAGCATTTGAACAGCTGAACAACCATCTGCTTGTGGATATAATGAGTAAAGCCAAAAAACATAATGCATGCAGGTTACACGTGCATACAGGTTGATGCAAATTGCAGAATTCATAAATGAATCTTTTGTTGGATGATGTGGAAGCTTAGGCTTGAAATACATTAAATTTATCGCTATTCAATCAAAAGCAAGCATATTCCTATATTTAATATTTTATCATATCTGTGAGAATCTGATCGCTTTCTAACAACTGTGTGAAATTGTGCACTTGGATGGTTATGACCAAGCATTAGCAGAGGGATTTAAAACTGCATTAAAGCAAATAACATTGTAGGGTAATATCATTTGCTTGCAGGATGATAATGATGAACAGACGTCGGCTCATAAAGCAATGTTAGAACAGGCGTTGTTTTAGTTCCAAAAACCCCGAGAGAGCTGACTTCTGAATCACAGAGTGGGCTCATAAAGGAACGTTACCAGGACCATTGTTTTAGTTTCAAACACCCCGAGAGAGCTGACTTCTGAACCACAGATTGCGCTCAAAAAGCAACGTTATCATGAACATTATTTTAGTTATAAAGGCCCCGAGAATAGCTGACGTCTGTACCACAGAGTAGGCTCATAAAGTAACGTTATCATAAGCATTGTTTTAGTTATAATGGGCCCGAGACGAGCTGACTTCTGAACCACAGAGTGGGCTTAAAAAGCTGCGCTATCATGAGCATTGTTTTAGTTATAAAGGGCCCGAGAAGAGCTGAAATCTGTACCACAGCGTGGGCTCAAAAGGACGCGTCATCATGAGCATTGTTTTAGTTATAAAGGGCCCGAGAAGAGCTGACATCTGCACCACAGAGTGTGCTCAAAAGGACGCGTTATCATGAGCATTGTTTTAGTTATAAAGGGCCCGAGAAGAGCTGACATCTGTACCACAGAGTGGGCTCAAAAGGACGCGTTATCATGAGCATTGTTTTAGTTATAAAGGGCCCGAGAAGAGCTGACATCTGTACCACAGAGTGGGCTCAAAAGGACGCGTTATCATGAGCCTTGTTTTAGTTATAAAGGTCCCGAGACGAGCTGACATCTGTACCAAAGAGTGGGCTCATAAAGCAGGTTATCATGAGCATTGTTTTAGTTATAAAGGGCCCGAGACGAGCTGACATCTGTACCACAGAGTGGGCTCATAAAGCAACGTTATCATGAGCATTGTTTTAGATATAAAGGGCCCGAAAGGGCTGACATCTGAAACACAGTGGGCTCATAAAGCGACGTTAGCATGAGCATTGTTTTAGTTATTAAGGCCCCGAGACAAGCTAACATCTGAGCCATGGTGTGGGCTCATAAAGCAGGTTATCAAGACCATTGCTTTAGTTATAAAGGCCCGAGAAGAGCTGACATCTGTACCACAGAGTGGGATCATAAAGCAGGTAATCATGAGCTTTGTTTTAGTTATAAAGGGCCCGAGACGAGCTGACAAATGTACCACAGAGTGGGCTCATAAAGCAGGTTATCATGAGCATTGTTTTAGTTATAAAGGCCCCGAGATGAGCTGACATCTGTACCATCAGAGTGGGCACATAAAGCAGGTTATCATGAGCATTGTTTTAGTTATAAAGGGCTCGAGACGAGCTGACATCTGTACCACAGAGTGGGCTCATAAAGCAGGTTATCATGAGCATTGTTTTAGATATAAAGGGCCCGAGACGAGCTGACATCTGTACCACAGAGTCGGCTCATAAAGCAGGTTATCATGATCATTGTTTTAGTTATAAAGGCCCCGAGACGAGCTGACATCTGTACCACAGAGTGGGCTCATAAAGCAGCTTATCATGAGCATTGTTTTAGTTATAAAGGGCCCGAGACGAGCTGACATCTGTACCACAGAGTGGGCTCATAAAGCACGTTATTATGAGCATTGTTTTAGTTATAAAGGGCCCCAGAATAGCTGACATCTGTACCACAGAGTGGGCTCATAAAGCAGGTTATCATGAGCATTGTTTTAATTATAAAGGGCCCGAGACGAGCTGACATCTGTACCACAGAGTGGGCTCAAAAAGCAGCGCTATCATGAGCATTGTTTTAGTTCCAAACACCCCGAGAGAGCTAACTTCTGAACCAAAGAGTGGGCTCATAAAGGAACGTTATCATGAGCATTGTTTTAGTTATAAAGTGCCCGAGAAGAGCTGACATCTGTACCACAAACTGGGCTCAAAAAGCAGGTTATCATGAGCATTGTTTTAGTTATAAAGGCCCCGAGAGAGATGACATCTGTAACAAAGAGTGGGATCAAAAAGCAGGTTATCATGAGCATTGTTTTAGTTATTAAGGCCCCGAGACAAGCTAACATCTGAGCCATGGTGTGGGCTCATAAAGCAGGTTATCAAGAGCATTGTTTTAGTTATAAAGGCCCGAGAAGAGCTGACATCTGTACCACAGAGTGGGATCATAAAGCAGGTAATCATGAGCATTGTTTTAGTTATAAAGGGCCCGAGACGAACTGACATCTGTACCACAGAGTGGGCTCATAAAGCAGCTTATCGTGAGCATTGTTTTAGTTATAAAGGCCCCGAGAAGAGCTGACATCTGTACCACAGAGTGGGCTCATAAAGCAGGTTATCATGAGCATTGTTTTAGTTATAAAGGGCACGAGACGAGCTGACATCTGTACCACAGAGTGCGCTCATAAAGCAGGTTATCATGAGCATTGCTTTAGTTATAAAGGGCCCGAGACGAGCTGACATCTGTACCACAGAGTGGGCTCATAAAGCAGGTTATCATGAGCATTGTTTTAGTTATAAAAGCCCCGAGACGGGCTGACATCTGTACCACAGAGTGGGCTCATAAAGAAGGTTATCATGAGCATTGTTTTAGTTATAAAGCCCCGAGACGGGCTGACATCTGTACCACAGAGTGGGCTCATAAAGCAGGTTATCATGAGCATTGTTTTAGTTATAAAGGGCCCGAGACGAGCTGACATCTGTACCACAGAGTGGGCTCATAAAGCAGGTTATCATGAGCATTGTTTTAGTTATAAAGGGCTCGAGAATAGCTGACATCTGTACCACTGAGTGGGCTCTTAAAGCAGGTTATCATGAGCATTGTTTTAATTATAAAGGGCCCGAGACGAGCTGACATCTGTACCACAGAGTGGGCTCAAAAAGCAGCGTTATCATGAGCATTGTTTTAGTTCCAAACACCCCGAGAGAGCTGACTTCTGAACCAAAGAGTGGGCTCATAAAGGAACGTTATCATGAGCATTGTTTTAGTTATAAAGGGCCCGAGAAGAGCTGACATCTGTAACAAAGAGTGGGATCATAAAGCAGGTTATCATGAGCATTGTTTTAGTTATAAAGGCCCCGAGAGAGCTGACATCTGTACCACAGAGTGCGATCATAAAGCAGATTATCATGAGCATTATTTTAGTTATAAAGGGCCCGAGACGAGCTGACATCTGCACCACAGAATGAGCTCAAAAAGAACGTTACCAGGAGCATAGTTTTAGTTATAAAGGCCCCGAGAGAGCTGACATCTGTGCCACAGAGTGGGCTCATAAAGTAGCGTTATCATGAGCATTGTTGTAGTTATAAAGGGCCCGAGAATAGCTGACATTCTACCACAGACTGGGCTCAAAAAGCAGCGCTATCATGAGCATTGTTTTAGTTCTAAAGGGCCCGAGAGAGCTGACATCTGTACCACAGAGTGGGCTCATAGAGCAACGTTATCATGAGCATTGTTTTAGTTATAAAGGGCCCCAAGAAGAGCAGACATCTGTACCACAGACTGAACTCATAAAGCAGGTTATCATGAGCATTGTTTTAGTTATAAAGGGCCCGAGACGAGCTGACATCTGTACCACAGAGTGGGCTCAAAAGGCAGCGTTATCATGAGCATTGTTTTACTTATAAACACCCTGAGAGAGCTGCCTTCTGAACCAAAGAGTGGGCTCATAAAAGAACGTTATCATGAGCATTGTTTTAGTTATAAAGGGCCCGAGAAGAGCTGACATCTGTACCACAGAGTGGGCTCATAAAGCAGGTTATCATGAGCATTGTTTTAGTAATAAAGGGCCCCAAGAAAAGCTGACGTCTGCACCGCAGAGTGGGATCATAAAGCAGGTTATCATGAGCATTGTTTTAGTTATAAAGGCCCCGAGAGAGCTGACATCTGTACCACAGAGTGGGATCATAAAGCAGGTTATCATGAGCATGGTTTTAGTTATAAAGGCCCCGAGAAGAGCTGACATATGAACCACAGAATGGGCTCATAAAGCAGCGCTATCATGAGCATTGTTTTAGTTATAAAGGGCCCGAGAGAGCTGACATCTGTACCACAGAGTGGGCTCATAGAGCAACGTTATCATGAGCATTGATTTAGTTATAAAGGGCCCTAAGAAGAGCTGACATCTGTACCACAGAGTGGGCTCATAAAGCAGGTTATCATGAGCATTGTTTTAGTAATAAAAGGCCCCAAGAAGAGCTGACGTCTGCACCGCAGAGTGGGATCATAAAGCAGGTTATCATGAACATTGTTTTAGTTATAAAGGACCCGAGACGAGCTGATATCCGTACCACAGAGTGGTGTCATAAAGCAGGTTATCATGAGCATTGTTTCAGTTATAAAGGCCGAAGACTAGCTGATATCTGTACCACAGAGTGAGCTCAAAAAGCAGCGTTATCATGAGCATTGTTTTAGTTCCAAACACCCCGAGAGAGCTGACTTCTGAACAAAAGAGTGGGCTCATAAAGGAACGTTATCATGAGCATTTTTTTTGGTTATAAAGGGCCCCAAGAAGAGCTGACATCTGTACCAAAGAGTGGGCTCATAAGGCAGGTTATCATGAACAATGTTTTAGTTATGAAAGGCCCGAGACGAGCTGATATCTGTACCACAGAGTGGGCTCATAAAGCAGGTTATCATGAGCATTGTTTCAGTTATAAAGGGCCCAAGACGAGCTGACATCTGTACCACAGAGTGGGCTCAAAAAGAAACGTTACCAGGAGCATTGTTTTAGTTATAAGGGGCCCCAGAATAGCTGACATCTGTACCACAGAGTGGGCTCAAAAAGGAACGTTACCAGGAGCATTGTGTTAGTTATAAAGGCCCCGAGGGAGCTGACATCTGTACCAAAGAGTAGGATCATAAAGCAGGTTATCATGAGCATTGTTTTAATTATAAAGGGCCCGAGACGAGCTGACATCTGTACCACAGAATGGGATCAAAAAGGAACGTTACCAGGAGCATTGTTTTAGTTATAAAGGCCCCGAGAGAACTGTAATCTGTGCCATAGAGTGGGCTCATAAAGCAGCGTTATCATGAGCATTGTTTTAGTTATAAAGGGCCCGAGAATAGCTGACATCTGTACCACAAACTGGGCTCAAAAAGCAGCGTTATCATGAGCATTGTTTTAGTTATAAAAGGCCCGAAACGAGCTGACATCTGTACCACAGAGTGGGCTCATAAAGCAGGTTATCATGAGCTTTGTTTTAGTTATAAAGGCCCCGAGAAGAGCTGACATCTGTACCATAGAGTGGGCTCAAAAAGAAACGTTACCAGGAGCATTGTTTTAGTTATAAAGGCCCCGAGAGAGATGACATCTGTAACAAAGAGTGGGATCATAAAGCAGGTTATCATGAGCATTGTTTTAGTTATAAAGGCCCCGAGAGAGCTGACATCTGTACCACAGAGTGGGATCATAAAGCAGATTATCATGAGCATTGTTTTAGTTATAAAGGGCCCGAGACGAGCTGACATCTGTACCACAGAGTGGGATCATAAAGCAGATTATCATGAGCATTGTTTCAGTTATAAAGGGCCCGAGACGAGCTGACTTCTGCACCACAGAATGGGCTCAAAAAGAACGTTACCAGGAGCATTGTTTTAGTTATAAAGGCCCCGAGAGAGCTGACATCTGTGCCACAGAGTAGGCTCATAAAGCAGCGTTATCATGAGCATTGTTTTAGATATAAAGGCCCCGAGAAGAGCTGACATGAACCACAAAATGGGCTCATAAAGCAGCATTATCATGAGCATTGTTTTAGATATAAAGGGCCCGAGAAGAGCTGACATCTGTACCACAGAGTGGGCTCATAAAGCAGGTTATCATGAGCATTGTTTTAGTAATAAAGGGCCCCAAGAAGAGCTGACGTCTGCACCGCAGAGTGGGATCATAAAGCAGGTTATCATGAGCATTGTTTTAGTTATAAAGGCCCCGAGAGAGCTGACATCTGTACCACAGAGTGGGATCATAAAGCAGGTTATCATGAGCATGATTTTAGTTATAAAGGCCCCGAGAAGAGCTGACATATGAACCACAGAATGGGCTCATAGAGCAATGTTATCATGAGCATTGTTTTAGTTATAAAGTGCCCTAAGAAGAGCTGACATCTCTACCACGGAGTGGGCTCATAAAGCAGGTTATCATGAGCATTGTTTTAGTAATAAAGGGCCCCAAGAAGAGCTGACGTCTGCACCGCAGAGTGAGATCATAAAGCAGGTTATCATGAACATTGTTTTAGTTATAAAGGGCCCGAGACGAGCTGATATCCGTACCACAGAGTGGTGTCATAAAGCAGGTTATCATGAGCATTGTTTCAGTTCCAAACACCCCGAGAGAGCTGACTTCTGAACAAAAGAGTGGGCTCATAAAGGAACGTTATCATGAGCATTGTTTCAGTTATAAAGGGCCCAAGACGAGTTGACATCTGTACCAGAGAGTGGGCTCAAAAAGCAGCGTTATCATGAGCATTGTTTTAGTCCCAAACACCCCCAGAGAGCTGACTTCTGAACAAAAGAGTGGGCTCATAAAGGAACGTTATCATGAGCATTGTTTTAGTTATAAGGGGCCCCAGAATAGCTGACATCTGTACCACAGAGTGGGCTCAAAAAGGAACGTTACCAGGAGCATTGTGTTAGTTATAAAGGCCCCGAGAGAGCTGACATCTGTACCAAAGAGTAGGATCATAAAGCAGGTTATCACGAGCATTGTTTTAATTATAAAGGGCCCGAGACGAGCTGACATCTGTACCACAGAATGGGATCAAAAAGGATCGTTACCAGCAGCATTGTTTTAGTTATAAAGATCCCCGAGAGAACTGTAAATTGTGCCATAGAGTGGGCTCATAAAGCAGCGTTATCATGAGCATTGTTTTAGTTATAAAAGGCCCGAGAATAGCTGACATCTGTACCACAAACTGGGCTCAAAAAGCAGCGTTATCATGAGCATTGTTTTAGTTATAAGGGGCCCGAGAGAGCTGACATCTGTACCACAGAGTGGGCTCATAAAGCAGGTTATCATGAGCATTGTTTTAGTTATAAAGGGCCCCAAGAAGAGCTGACATCTGCCCCACAGAGTGGGATCATAAAGCAGGTTATCATGAGCATTATTTTAGTTTAAAGGTCCCGAGACGAGCTGACATCTGAAACACTTAGTGGGCTCAAAAGGACGCGTTATCATGAGCATTGTTTTAGTTATAAAGGGCCCGAGAAGAGCTGACATTTGTACCACAGACTGGGCTCAAAATGACGCTATATCATGAGCATTGTTTTAGTTATAAAGGGCCCGAGAAGAGCTGACATCTGTTCCACATAGTGGGCTCAAAAGGACGCATTATTATGAGCATTATATTAGTTATAAAGGGCCCGAGAAGAGCTGACATCTGTACCACAGAGTGGGCTCCAAAGGACGCGTTATCATGAGCATTGTTTTAGTTATAAAGGGCTCGAGAAGAGCTGAAATCTGTACCACAGAGTGGGCTCAAAAGGACGCGTTATCATGAGCATTGTTTTAGTTATAAAGGGCCCGAGAAGAGCTGACATCTGTACCACAGTGTGGGCTCAAAAGGATGCGTTATCATGAGCATTGTTTTAGTTATAAAGGGCCCGAGAAGAGCTCACATCTGTACCACAGAGTGGGCTCAAAAGGACGCGTTATCATGAGCAATGTTTTAGTTATAAAGGGCCCGAGACGAGCTGACATCTGTACCACAGATTGCGCTCATAAAGTTGGTTATCACGAGCATTGTTTTAGTTATAAAGGGCCCGAGACCAGCTGACATCTGTACCACAGAGTGGGCTCATAAACCAGGTTATCATGAGCATTGTTTTAGTTATAAAGGACCCGAGAATAGCTTACATCTGTACCACAGAGTGGGCTCATAAAGCAGGTTATCATGAGCATTGTTTTAGTTATAAAGGGCCCGAGACGAGCTCACATCTGTACCACAGAGTGGGCTGATAAAGCAGGTTATCATGAGCATTGTTTTAGTTATAAAGGGCCCGAGACGAGCTGACATCTGTATCACAGATTGGGCTCAAAAAGTAACGTTATCATGAGCATTGTTTTAGCTCCAAACACCCCGAGAGAGCTGACTTCTGAACCAAAGAGTGGGCTCATAAAGAAACGTTATCATGAGCATTGTTTTAGTTATAAAGGGCCCGAGAAGAGCTGACATCTGTACCACAGAGTGGGCTCAAAAAGAAACGTTACCAGGAGCATTGTTTCAGTTATAAAGGGTCCCAGAATAGCTGACATCTGTACCCTGAGTGGGCTCAAATAGGAACGTTACCAGGAACATTGTTTTAGTTATAAAGGCCCCGAGAGAGCTGACATCTGTAACACAGGGTGGGATCATAAGGCAGGTTATCATGAGCATTGTTTTAGTTATAAAGGGCCCGAGACGAGCTGACATCTCTACCCCAGAATGCGCTCAAAAAGTAACGTTACCAGAAGCATTTTTTTAGTTATAAAGGCCCCGAGAGAGCTGACATCTGTGCCACAGAGTGGGTTCATAAAGCAGCGTTATCATGAGCATTGTTTTAGTTATAAAGGCCCCGAGAAGAGGTGACATATGAACCACAGAATGGGCTCATAAGGCAGCGTTATCATTAAGCATTGTTTTAGTTATAAAGGGCACGAGAATAGCTGACATCTGTACCACAGACTGGGCTCAAAAAGCAGCGCTATCATGAGCATTGTTTTAGTTATAAAGGGCCCGAGAGAGCTGACTTCTGTACAACAGTGTGGGCTCATAGAGCAACGTTATCATGAGCATCGTTTTAGTTATAAAGGGCCCCAAGAAGAGGTGACATCTGTACTACAGAGTGGGCTCATAAAGCAGGTTATCATGAGCATTGTTTTAGTTATAAAGGGCCCAAGACGAGCTGACATCTGTACCACAGAGTGGGCTCATAAAGCAGGTTATCATGAACATTGTTTTAGTTATAAAGGGCCCCAGAATAGCTGACATCTGTACCACAGAGTGGGCTCATAAAGGAACGTTATCATGAGCATTGTTTTAGTTATAAATGGCCGCAGAATAGCTGACATCTCTACCACAGATTGGGCTCAAAAAGGAACGTTACCCGGAGCATTGTTTTAGTTATAAAGGCCCCGAGAGAGCTGACATCTGTACCAAATAGTGGGATCATAAAGCAGGTTATCATGAGCATTGTTTTAGTTATAAAGAGCCCGAGACGAGCTGAAATCTGTACCACAGAATGGGCTCAAAAAGGAACGTTACCAGGAGCATTGTTTTAGTTATAAAGGCCCCGAGAGAGCTGACATCTGTGCCATAGAGTGGGCTCATAAAGCAGCGTTATCATGAGCATTGTTTTAGTTATAAAGGCCCCGAGAGGAGCAGACATATGAACCACAGAATGGGATCATAAAGCAGCGTTATCATGAGCATTGTTTTAGTTATATAGGGCCCGAGAGAGCTGACATCTGTACCACAGAGTGGGCTCATAGAGCAACGTTTAAATGAGCATTGTTTTAATTATAAAGGGGCCCAATAAGAGCTGACATCTGTACCACAGGTTGGGCTCAAAAAGCAACGTTATCATGAGCATTGTTTTAGCTCCAAACACCCCGAGAGAGCTGACTTCTGAACCAAAGAGTGGGCTCATAAAGGAACGTTATCATGAGCATTGTTTTAGTTATAAAGGCCCCGAGAGAGCTGACATCTCTGCCACAGAGTGGGTTCATAAAGCACCGTTATCATGAGCATTGTTTTAGTTATAAAGGCCCTGAGAAGAGCTAACATATGAACCACAGAATGGGCTCATAAAGCAACGTTATCATGAGCATTGTTTTAGTTATAAAGGGCCCGAGAATAGCTTACATCTGTATCACAGACTGGGCTCAAAAAGCAGCGCTATCATGAGCATTGTTTTAGTTATAAAGGGCCCGAGAGAGCTGACATATGTACAACAGAGTGGGCTCATAGAGCAACGTTATCATGAGCATCGTTTTAGTTATAAAGGGCCCCAAGAAGAGCTGACATCTGTACCACAGAGTGGGCTCATAAAGCAGGTAATCATGAGCATTGTTTTAGTCATAAAGGGCCCCAAGAAGAGCTGACATCTGCACCACAGAGTGGGATCATAAAGCAGGTTATCATGAGCATTGTTTTAGTTATAAAGGGCCCGGGAATAGCTTACATCTGTACCACAGACTGGGCTCATAAAGCAGGTTATCATGAGCATTGTTTTAGTTATAAAGGGCCCGAGACGAGCTGACATCTGTACCACAGAGTGGGTTCATAAAGGAACGTTATCATGAGCATTGTTTTAGTTATAAAGGGCCGCAGAATAGCTGACATCTGTACCACAGAGTGGGCTAAAAAAGGAACGTTACCCGGAGCATTGTTTTAGTTATAAAGGCCCCGAGAAAGCTGACATCTGTACCAAATAGTGGGATCATAAAGCAGGTAATCATGAGCATTGTTTTAGTTATAAAGAGCCCGAGACGAGCTGACATCTGTACCAAAGAGTGGGATCATAAAGCAGGTTATCATGAGCATTGTTTTAGTTATAAAGGGCCCGAGAGGAGCTGACATCTGTACCACAGAATGGGCTCAAAAAGTAGCGTCATCATGAGCATTGATTTAGTTCCAAACACCCCGAGAGAGCTGACTTCTGAACCAAAGAGTGGGCTCATAAAGGAACGTTATAATGAGCATTGTTTTAGTTATAAAGGGCCCGAGAAGAGCTCACATCTGTACCACAGATTGGGCTCATAAAGCAGCGTTATCATGAGCATTGTTTTAGTTATAAAGGGCCCGAGAATAGCTGACATCTGTACCACAGAGTGGGCTCATAAAGCACGTTATCATGAGCATTGTTTTAGTTATAAAGGGCCCGAGACGAGCTCACATCTGTACCACAGATTGGGCTCAAAAAGCAACGTCATCATGAGCATTGTTTTAGTTCCAAACACCCTGAGAGAGCTGACTTCTGAACCAAAGATTGGGCTCATAAAGGAACGTTATCATGAGCATTGTTTTAGTTATAAAGGGCCCGAGAAGAGCTGACATCTGTACCACAGAGTGGGCTCATAAAGCAGGTTATCATGAGCATTGTTTTAGTTATAAAGGGCCCGAGAAGAGCTGACATCTGTACCACAGAGTGTGCTCAAAAGGACGCGTTATCATAAGCATTGTTTTAGTTATAAAGGGCCCGAGAGGAGCTGACATCTGTACCACAGAGTGGGCTTAAAAGGACGCGTTATCATGGGCATTGTTTTAGTTATAAAGGGCCCGAGAAGAGCTGACATCTGTACCACAGTGTGGGCTCAAAAGGACGCGTTATCATGAGCATTGTTTTAGTTATAAAGGGCCCCAAAATAGCTGACATCTGTACCACAGATTGGGCTCAAAAAGGAACGTTACCAGGAGCATTGTTTTAGTTATAAAGGCCCCGAGAGAGATGACATCTGTACCAAAGAGTGGGATCATAAAGCAGGTTATCATGAGCATTGTTTTAGTTAAAAAGGCCCCGAGAGAGCTGACATCTGTACCACAGACTGGGCTCATAAAGCAGCGTTATCATGAGCATTGTTTTAGTTATAAAGGCCCCGAGAAGAGCAGACATATGAACCACAGAATGGGATCATAAAGTGGCGTTATCATGAGCATTGTTTTAGTTATAAAGGGCCCGAGAGAGCTGACATCTGTACCACAGAGTGGGCTCATAGAGCAACGTTATCATGTGCATTGTTTAGTTATAAAGGGCCCCAAAATAGCTGACATCTGTACCACAGATTGGGCTCAAAAATGAACGTTACCAGGAGCATTGTTTTAGTTATAAAGGCCCCGAGAGAGCTGACATCTGTACCAAAGAGTGGGATCATAAAGCAGGTTATCATGAGCATTGTTTTAGTTATAAAGGCCCCGAGAGAGCTGACATCTGTGCCATAGAGTGGGCTCATAAAGCAGCGTTATCATGAGCATTGTTTTATTTATAAAGGCCCCGAGAAGAGCAGACATATGAACCACAGAATGGGATCATAAAGCAGCGTTATCATGAGCATTGTTTTAGTAATAAAGGGCCCGAGAGAGGTTACATCTGTACCACAGAGTGGGCTCATAGAGCAACGTTATCATGAGCATTGTTTTAGTTATAAAGGGCCCCAATAAGAGCTGACATCTGTACCACAGAGTGGGCTCATAAAGCAGGTTATCATGAGCATTCTTTTAGTTATAAAGGGCCCCAAGAAGAGCTGACATCTGCCATACAGAGTGGGATCATAAAGCAGCTTATCATGAGCATTGTTTTAGTTTAAAGGGCCCGAGACGAGCTGATATCTATACCACAGAGTTGGCTCATAATGCAACGTTATCATGAGCATTGTTTTAGTTATAAATGGCCCGAGAGGAGCTGACATCTGTACCACAGAGTGGGCTCATAAAGCAACGTTATCATGAGCATTGTTTTAGTTATAAAGGTCCCGAGACGAGCTGACATCTGAAACACATAGTGGGCTCATAAAGCGACGTTAGCATGAGCATTGTTTTAGTTATAAAGGCCCTGAGACGAGCTGACATCTGAAACACATAGTGGGCTCATAAAGTGACGTTAGCATGAGCATTGTTTTAGTTATTAAGGCCCCGATACGAGCTGACATCTGTACCACAGAGTGGGCTCATAAAGCAGGTTATCAAGAGAATTGTTTGGGTTATAAAGGCCCGAGAAGAGTTGACATCTGTACCACAGAGTGGGATCATAAAGCACGTTGTCATGAGCATTCTTTTAGTTATAAAGGACCCGAGACGAGCTCACATCTGTTCCACAGAGTGGGCTCATAAAGCAGGTTATCATGAGCATTGTTTTAGTTATAAAGGGCCCGAGACGAGCTGACATCTGTAACACAGAGGGGGCTCATAAAGCAACGTTATCATGAGCGTTGTTTTAGTTATAAAGGCCCCGAGAATAGCTGACATCTGTACCACAGAGTGGGCTCATAAAGCAGGTTATCTTGAGCATTGTTTTAGTTATAAAGGCCCCTAGACGAGCTGACAACTGTACCACAGAGTGGGCTCATAAAGCAGGTTATCATGAGCATTGTTTTAGTTATAAAGTGCCCCAAGAAGAGCTGACATCTGTACCACAGAGTGGGATCATAAAGCAGGTTATCATGAGCATTGTTTTAGTTATAAAGGGCCCGAGAGAGCTGACATCTGTACCACAAAGTGGGCTCATAATGCGACGTTAGCATGAGCATTGTTTTAGTTATAAAGGCCCCGAGAATGGCTGACATCTGTACCACAGAGTGGTCTCATAAAGCAGGTTATCGTGAGCATTGTTTTAGTTATAAAGGCCCCGAGACGAGCTGACATGTGTACCACATAGTGGGCTCATAAAGTAGGTTATCATGAGCATTGTTTTAGTTATAAAGGGCCCCAAGAAGAGATGACATCTGTACCACAGAGTGGGCTCATAAAGAAGGTTATCATGAGCATTGTTTTAGTTATAAAGGCCCCGCGACGATCTGACATGTGTACCACAGAGTGGGCTCGTAAAGCAGGTTATCATGAGCATTGTTTTAGTTGTAAAGGGCCCCAAGAAGAGCTGACATCTGTACCACAGAGTGGGCTCAAAAAGAACATTACCAGGAGCATTGTTTTAGTTATAATGGCCCCGATAGAGCTGACATCTGTACCACAGAGTGGGAGCATAAAGCTGGTTATCATGAGCATTGTTTTAGTTATAAAGGGCCCGAGACGAGCTGACATCTGTACCACAGAGTGGGCTCAAAAGGAACGTTACCAGGAGCATTGTTTTAGTTATAAAGGCCCCGAGAATGGCTGACATCTGTACCACAGAGTGGGATCATAAAGCAGGTTATCATGAGCATATTTTTAGTTATAAAGGGCCCGAGACGAGCTGACATCTGTACCACAGAGTGGGCTCAAAAAGGAACGTTACCAGGAGCATTGTTTTAGTTATAAGGGCCCCGAGAGATCTGACATCTGTAACACAGAGTGGGATCATAAAGCAGGTTATCAGAGCATTGTTTTAGTTATAAAGGCGCCGAGAAGAGCTGACATATGAACCACAGAATGGGCTCATGAAGCAACGTTAGCATGAGCATTTTTTTAGTTATAAAGGCCCCGAGAAGAGTTGACAAATGAACCAAAGAGTATGCTCATAAAGCAATGTTATCATGAGTATTGTTTTAGTTATAAAGAGCCCGAGAAGAGGCAACATCTGAACCACAGACGCAGCTAGAACACTCTTGATCGACGCTGAGTATAGGCGTAAGGTGTAACTTGCAGCTTTGAAGTGTGTACAAGGTGAATTGTATAGTCCATTGGAAGCTATTCCCCCCACCCCATCGATTCTCAGTGGCAAGGGTAGTTCTTACACTTGGTATAGCTACAGTTTTTCTGGCATAAATTTGCAAATTATGACAGTTATTAGTATGATCCGTATTTTTATGACGTCACATGAAAGATTATCACGGGTACCGATTATGTAGCTGCATACTTAAGGGATTTCTGCTATTTTTGTTATATTTTTACTTTAGGATTATTTTTTTTAGATTTTGCTTTTTTTCCCTTCATTTTCTTGTATTTTGTTCCTTTAGTAAGTTGGTTTCATTTACATTGAGCTTATTATGGTATTTCTATTATTGACGCTTTACATTAAGATACGTTTTGAAAGATGAGAAGTTTGGTTAATTCGGTGGCAATGAGAAACAAGGCGTTTACTCGATTTCTTGATATTTGTGGTTGGTCGGCACTACAGTAGTCAGAATGCCAGTGCGCAGAGCCACGTAATTAGTACACACTAAACATCTGCCAAGATATGCAATTTCTTCTCAGATTATTCAATCCGGAACATAATGATATAGTGTTAATCAACTTTCTGAAGTATGTGTTTATTTTACTATAGGTTATAATTCTGAATAATTTTACTTATACAAATAAATACAAATTTAATAAATTAAATAAATTTCAGTTTCAATTTTGGTCCTTTTTCCAGTTATAAATATTTTATAAACACTTTTAAAAATATTTTAGGTGGTTAGAATTCAGGTCCTAGTTAGAACATTAGCCTCTTCTTTTGCTGTCCCTAAGGTATGCTGTAAAGCTCAGCTTCCCGTTAGAACATTACCCTCTTCTATTGCTGTCCCTAAGGTATGCTGTAAAGCTCAGCATCTCGTTAGAACATTATCCTCTTCTATTGCTGTCCCTAAGGTATGCTGTAAAGCTCAGCTTCCCGTTAGAACATTAGCCTCTTCTATTGCTGTCCCTAAGGTATGCTGTAAAGCTCAGCATCTCGTTAGAACATTATCCTCTTCTATTGCTGTCCCTAAGGTATGCTGTAAAGCTCAGCTTCCCGTTAGAACATTATCCTCTTCTATTGCTGTCCCTAAGGTATGCTGTAAAGCTCAGCTTCCCGTTAGAACATTAGCCTCTTCTATTGCTGTCCCTAAGGTATGCTGTAAAGCTCAGCTTCCCGTTAGAACATTATCCTCTTCTATTGCTGTCCCTAAGGTATGCTGTAAAGCTCAGCTTCCCGTTAGAACATTATCCTCTTCTATTGCTGTCCCTAAGGTATGCTGTAAAGCTCAGCTTCCCGTTAGAACATTAGCCTCTTCTATTGCTGTTCCTAAGGTATGCTGTAAAGCTCAGCTTCCCGTTAGAACATTAGCCTCTTCTATTGCTGTCCCTAAGGTATGCTGTAAAGCTCAGCTTCCCGTTAGAACATTAGCCTCTTCTATTGCTGTCCCTAAGGTATGCTGTAAACCTCAGCATCTCGTTAGAACATTATCCTCTTCTATTGCTGTCCCTAAGGTATGCTGTAAACCTCAGCTTCCCATTAGAACATTAGCATCTTCTATTGCTGTCCCTAAGGTATGCTGTAAAGCTCAGCTTCCTGTTAGAACATTAGCCTCTTCTATTGCTGTCCCTAAGGTATGCTGTAAAGCTTGGCTTCCCGTTCGAATATTAGCCTCTTCTATTGCTGTTCTTAAGGTGTGCGGTAAAACTCGGATTCCAGTTAGAACATTATACTCTTCTATTGCTGTCCTTAAGGTTGTTCGCAATAAAACTCAGGTCCTAGTTATAACATCGTCCATTTCTGTTGCTGCCCTTGAGGTTGTTTGCAGTAATACTCAGGTCTTAGTTAGAACATTGTCATGTTTTGTTGGTGTCCCTAAGGTTGTTTGTAGTAAAATTCAGTTCCAGTTAGAACATTATCTCCTGTGACTGTCCTTAAGCTTGTTTGTAGTAAAACTCAGCTCCTAGTTAGAACATTATCCCCTTCTATGCCTGTCCTTAAGGTTGTTTGTAGTAAAATTCAGGTTATATTTAGAATAGTATCCTCTTCGATTGCAGTTCTTAAGGTTGGTCACAATAAAAAACAGGTCTCAGAACATTATCCTCTTCTATTCCTGCCCTTAAGGTTGTTTCTAGTTAAACCCAGGTCCCAGTTAGAAAATTATGCTCTTCTATTGCTGTTGTTAAGGGTGCTGCAATAAAACCCTGGTCCCAGTTACAACATTATCCTCTTCTATTGCTGACCTTAAGGTTGTTTGTAGTAAACCTCAGGTCCCAGTTAGGATACTATCCTCTTCTATTGCTGCCTTTATGGTTGTTTGCAGTGAAATGCAGGCCCTAGTTACAAGAATAAACCCTTCTGTTGCTGCCCTTAAAGTTATTTGCAGTGAAATGACCAGAAGAAGTACAAAAGAATGATGGTATCAGATCTATAAAATTTGGAATATGGTATTTGTTAGGACCAAGGATTATACCTATTCCTTAAGTGTACTACAGTGCACATTTTAGTAATATTTTACGCTTGTAAATGATTGCAGAAGTTGCTAACTTGTCTTGCTGATTCGTCGAACTGTACTAAGGTATGCAATCAAGGAATATAAGGAACCGCTGCAACTTCAAAGGAATGTGAACCCCTCCAAGATCAGTAGCATTAATACAAACATTAGCTCAACATAATCTCAATAGGAGATTAGAAAATGAGGGCACATGAACTTATATATATATAGTTTTACAAATATGAAGAACTATGGTGTTGGATAATCTCATTTTAAAAGGGTTAAATAAAGGGTTTGTTCAACAATAAAAAAGTGATTAAACTTGAGATGAGAGGCGGTGGTTTATTTGTGTTGGTCGACAAATAAATCAGCGCCTTTATAAAAGTCAATCCGTCATTTTCTATTGATATAAGCGCCAAACCACATAGGTATTCTCATGTCTTATAACTTTTTGGTTGGTTTTGATAAATTTTAAATTCAAAGAAGCATTCCACTAATCAGCACAGGAATACATGAACGAACCATGCACACTGAGAAATGCATACATCGCGATAGGCAGAATTCACACAACCATGTTCGCTAAGTACTACATACATGGGAATAGGCAGAAGTTAGCGACCTATGTTTACTGAACAGTACATGCATGAGCTTAGGCAGAAGTCAAAGAAATATGTTCATTGAGCAGTACATCAGGTTAGGGAGAACTCAAAGAAGTGTATTCACTGATACACTAGGTTAGGCAGAAGTCAAAGAAGTGTATTCACTGAGCAGTACATCAGGTTAGGTAGTAGACAAAAAAGTGTATGCACTGATGCACTAGGTTAGGCAGAATTCAAAGAAGTGTATTCACCGATCAATACACTAGGTTAGATAGTGGACAAAGAGGTGTATTCACTGAGCAGTACACTAGGTTAGGTAGTAGTCAAAGAAGTGTATTCACTGAGCAGTAGATCAGTTTAGGTAGTAGACAAAGAAGTGTATTCACTGACGCACTATGTTAGGCAAAAGTCAAAGAAGTGTATTCACTGAGCAGTACATCAGGTTAGGTAGTAGACAAAAAAGTGGATGCACTGATGCACTAGGTTAGGCAGAATTCAAAGAAGTGTATTCACTGAGCAGTAAATCAGGTTAGGTAGTAGACAAAAAAGTGTATGCACTGATGCACTAGGTTAGGTAGTAGACAAAAAAGTGTATGCACTGATGCACTAGGTTAGGCAGAAGTCACAGAAGTGTATTCACTGAGCAGTTCATACATCAGGTTAGGCAGAAGTCAAAGAAGTATGTTCACTGAGCAGTACATACACTAGGTTGGGCAGAAATCAAAGAAGTATGTTCACTTAGCAGTACATACATTAGGTTGGGCAGAAATCAAAGAAGTATGTTCACTTAGCAGTACATACATTAGGTTAGGCAGTAATCAAAGAAGTATGTTCACTTAGCAGTACATACATTAGGTTGGGCAGAAATCAAAGAAGTATGTTCACTGAGCAGTACATACTTTGGGTTGGGCAGAAATCAAAGAAGTACGTATGTTCACTGAGCAGTACATACATTAGGTTGGGCAGAAATCAAATAAGTATGTTCACTGAGCAGTACATACATTAAGCTTGACAGAAATCAAAGAAGTATGTTCACTGAGCAGTACATACATTATGCTGGACAGAAATCAAAGAAGTATGTTCACTGAGCAGTACATACATTAGGTTGGGCAGAAATGAAAGAAGTATGTTCACTGAGCAGTACATACATCAGGTTAGGCAGAAGTCAAAGAAGTGTTTTCACTGAGCCATAAATACTCATGCATTAGGTTAGGCGGAAGTCAAACAACTATGTTCACTCACCAGTATGGACATCAAATAAACAAAAGTTAAATATCTAGTAAGAAATATATACATCACGATAGACAGAGGTGTGTGTGTATATATATCTCAGGAGAGGCAAAGGCCAAAACACCGTGTATACTAACCAGTTTTGGTATCTCCACTTACTAGCTAGGTCCCTGCTAGATGGCGTATACATATTCGGGTTCAGTACGTTGGCTGTGCTCATCATCAGAGCTTGGTTTCTACTTTAACCAGCTAGGCCCTGCCCGATGGCGTAGGTACTTGGGTTCAGTACACTGGCCGTGTTCATCAACAGAGATTGGCTTCCTCTCTTACTAGCTGGGCCCCTGCCCGATGGCGTAGGTACTTGGGTTCAGTACACTGGCCGTGTTCATCATCAGAGATTGGCTTCCTCTCTTACTAGCTGGGCCCCTGCCCGATGGCGTAGGTACTTGGGTTCAGTACACTGGCCGTGTTCATCATCAGAGCTTGGTTCCTACTTTAACCAGCTAGGCCCTGCCCGATGGCGTAGGTACTTGGGTTCAGTACACTGGCCGTGTTCATCATCAGAGCTTGGTTTCTACTTGAACCAGCTAGGCCCTGCCCGATGGCGTAGGTACTTGGGTTCAGTACATTGGCCGTGTTCATCATCAGAGATTGGTTTCTCCTCTTACTAGCTGGGTCCCTGCCCGATGGCGTAGGTACTTGGGTTCAGTACACTGGCCGTGTTCATCATCAGATATTGGTTTCTCCTCTTACTAGCTGGGCCCCTGCCCGATGGCGTAGGTACTTGGGTTCAGTACATTGGCCGTGTTCATCATCAGAGATTGGTTTCTCCTCTTACTAGCTGGGCCCCTGCCCGATGGCGTAGGTACTTGGGTTCAGTACATTGGCCGTGTTCATCATCAGAGATTGGTTTCTCCTCTTACTAGCTGGGCCCCTGCCCGATGGCGTAGGTACTTGGGCTCAGTACACTGGCAGTGTTCATCATCAGATATTGGTTTCTCCTCTTACTAGCTGGGCCCCTGCCCGATGGCGTAGGTACTTGGGTTCAGTACACTAGCCATGTTTATCATCAGAGATTGGTTTCTCCTCTTACTAGCTGGGCCCCTGCCCGATGGCGTAAGTACTTGGGTTCAGTACATTGGCCGTGTTCATCATCAGATATTGGTTTCTCCTCTTACTAGCTGGGCCCCTGCCCGATGGCGTAGCTTCTTGAGTTCAGTACATTGGCCGTGTTCATCTTCAGAGATTGGCTTCCTCTCTTACTAGCTGGGCCCCTGCCCGATGGCGTAAGTACTTGGGTTCAGTACATTGGCCGTGTTCATCATCAGATATTGGTTTCTCCTCTTACTAGCTGGGCCCCTGCCCGATGGCGTAGGTTCTTGAGTTCAGTACATTGGCCGTGTTCATCATCAGAGATTGGCTTCCTCTCTTACTAGCTGGGCCCCTGCCCGATGGCGTAGGTTCTTGAGTTCAGTACATTGGCCGTGTTCATCTTCAGAGATTGGTTTCTCCTCTTACTAGCTGGGCCCCTGCCCGATGGCCTAGATACTTGGATTCAGTACACTGGCCTGTTCATCATCAGAGATTGGCTTCCTCTCTTACTAGCTGGGCCCCTGCCCGATGGCGTAAGTACTTGGATTCAGTACACTGGCCGTGTTCATCAGAGATTGGTTTCTCCTCTTACTAGCTGTGCCCCTGCTCAATGGCGTAAGTACTTGGATTCAGTACACTGGCCGTGTTCATCATCAGAGATTGGTTTCTCCTCTTACTAGCTGTGCCCCTGCTCAATGGCGTAAGTACTTGGATTCAGTACATTGGCCGTGTTCATCTTCAGAGATTGGTTTCTCCTCTTACTAGCTGGGCCCCTGCTCAATGGCGTAAGTACTTGGATTCAGTACACTGGCCGTGTTCATCATCAGAGATTGGTTTCTCCTCTTACTAGCTGTGCCCCTGCTCAATGGCGTAAGTACTTGGATTCAGTACATTGGCCGTGTTCATCTTCAGAGATTGGTTTCTCCTCTTACTAGCTGGGCCCCTGCTCAATGGCGTAAGTACTTGGATTCAGTACATTGGCCGTGTTCATCATCAGAGATTGGCTTCCTCTCTTACTAACTGGGCCCCTGCTCAATGGCGTAGGTACTTGGCTTCAGTACATTGGCCGTGTTCATCATCAGAGATTGGCTTCCTCTCTTACTAGCTGGGCCCCTGCCCGATGGCGTAGGTACTTGGGTTCAGTACACTGGCCATGTTTATCATCAGAGATTGGTTTCTCTTCTTACTAGCTGGGCCCCTGCTCAATGGCGTAAGTACTTGGATTCAGTACATTGGCCGTGTTCATCATCAGAGATTGGCTTCCTCTCTTACTAGCTGGGCCCCTGCTCAATGGCGTAGGTACTTGGGTTCAGTACATTGGCCGTGTTCATCATCAGAGATTGGCTTCCTCTCTTACTAGCAGGGCCCCTGCCCGATGGCGTAGGTACTTGGGTTCAGTACACTGGCCATGTTTATCATCAGAGATTGGTTTCTCCTCTTACTAGCTGGGCCCCTGCCCGATGGCGTAGGTACTTGGGTTCAGTACATTGGCCGTGTTCATCATCAGATATTGGTTTCTCCTCTTACTAGCTGGGTCCCTGCTCAATGGCGTAAGTACTTGGATTCAGTACATTGGCCGTGTTCATCTTCAGAGATTGGTTTCTCCTCTTACTAGCTAGGTCCCTGCTCAATGGCGTAAGTACTTGGGTTCAGTACATTGGCCGTGTTCATCATCAGAGATTGGTTTCTCCTCTTACTAGCTGGGTTCCTGCTCAATGGCGTAAGTACTTGGATTCAGTACATTGGCCGTGTTCATCATCAGAGATTGGTTTCTCCTCTTACTAGCTGGGCCCCTGCTCAATGGCGTAAGTACTTGGATTCAGTACATTGGCCGTGTTCATCATCAGAGATTGGTTTCTCCTCTTACTAGCTGGGTCCCTGCTCAATGGCGTAAGTACTTGGATTCAGTACATTGGCCGTGTTCATCTTCTGAGATTGGTTTCTCCTCTTACTAGCTGGGTCCCTGCTCAATGGCGTAAGTACTTGGATTCAGTACATTGGCCGTGTTCATCTTCAGAGATTGGTTTCTCCTCTTACTAGCTAGGTCCCTGCTCAATGGCGTAAGTACTTGGGTTCAGTACATTGGCCGTGTTCATCATCAGATATTGGTTTCTCCTCTTACTAGCTGAGTCCCTGCTCAATGTAGTAGGTACTTGGGTTCAGTACATTGGCCATGCTCGTCACCAGAGATTGGTTTCCTTTACTATCTAGGTCTCTGCTCGATGGCGCAGGAATATGGTTTCTGTACGTTGGCCGGGTTCGTCCTCAGAGCTTCGTTTCTCGTACTAGCTACGTCTCTGCTGTATGGTGCAGGTACTTGGGACAATACATTCGCCGTGTTCATCAGATATTCGTTTCTCCTCTCGCTAGGTAGCCCCTTGCTAGATGGCGTAGGAACACTAGTACAGTACAGCACCCGTGTTCCTCATCACAGTTTCGTATCTCTTACTTGTTAGGTCCCTGCTCAGTGGCGCAGGTAAACTATTCATTATATTGGCCATGTTCATCATCAAAGATTGGTGTTTAATCTTGCCAACAACGCCCCTGTTCGATGGCGCAAGTACGTGGTCTATGTACCTTGGCTGCGTTCACTTTCCAAACTTTGTTTCCTTTACCTTCTAGGGACATACACGCTGGCATACATTGGAAAAGTACATAAACCACGCTTATCATCAGAGCTGCGTTTCCGTTATGATCCGAACCGCTGCACTTTGGCATAGAGGTACAGATTTCTGTATATAAGTCGGGTTCATCAGAGCCGCGTTTCCTTTAGCGTCTAGGCCCCAGCTCTATGACATACAGGTACAAGGTTTCTGTATATAGGCCATGTTCGACACCGAAGCTGAATTTCCGTTGCTATCTAAATCCCTGCTCTATGACAAACAGGTACAAGGTTACAGTAAATAGACCGTGTTCATGACGGTTCTGTATATAGACCGTGTTTCCTTTGGTATCTAGACCTGTGCTCTATAACATATATGTACAAAATTTCAGCATATAGACCATGTTCATCATTAGAGCTGCGTACCTTTTACTATCTAGATTCCTACTCTATGAAAAAACAGGTACAAGGTTTCAGTACATAAGCCGTGTTCATCATTAGAGCTGCGTTTCCTTTATTATCTAGCCCCTGCTCAATGACATACAGGTACAAGGTTTCAGTATATAGGCCGTGTTCATCGTCAGAGCTGCGTTTCCTTTATTATCTAGACCCTGCTCTAAGACATACAGGTACAAGGTTTCAGTACATAGGCCGTGTTCATCATCATATCTGTGTTTCCTTTACTATTTAGCCCCTGCTCTAAGACGTAAAGGTTCATCGTTTCAGTATATAGATCACGTTCTTCATCAGAGCTGCGGTTGTTTTACTACCTAGGCCCCTGCTTTATGACATACAGTTACGAGACTTCAGTGCATAGAGCGTGTTCATCAACACAGCTAAGTTTCTTTTACTACCTAGGACCCTGCTCTATGACATACAGCTACGAGACTTCACTGCGTAGGGCGTGTTCATCAACACAGCTAAGTTTCTTTTACTACCAAGGCCCCTGCTGAACGACATACAGCTACGAGACTTCAGTGTATAGTGCGTGTTCATCATCACAGCTAAATTTCTTTTACTACCAAAGCCCCTGATGAGTGACATACAGCTACGAGACTTCGGTGCATAGGGACTGTTCATCATCACAGCTAAGTTTATTTTACTACCAAGGCCCCTGCTGAATGACATACAGCTACGAGATTTCAGTGCATAAGGCGTGTTCATCATCACAGCTACGTTTCTTTTACTACCAAGGCCCATGATGATTGACATACAGCTACGAGACTTCAGTGTATTGGGCGTGTTCTTCATCACAGCTAAGTTTCTTTTACTACCTAGGCCCCTGCTGAATGACATACAGCTACGAGACTTCAGTGTATAGGGCGTGTTCGTCATCAGAACTACGTTTCTTCTACTGCCTAGGCCCCTGCTCTATGACATACAGCTGCGAGTCTTCAGTTTATAGGGCATGTTCATCATCAGAGCTACGTTTCTTTTACTACCTGGACCCCTGCTGAATGACATACAGCTACGAAACTTCAGGGTATAGGGCGAGTTCATCATCAGAGCTACGTTTCTTCTACTGCCTAGGCCCCTGCTCTATGACATACAGCTGCGAGTCTTCAGTTTATAGGGCATGTTCATCATCAGAGCTATGTTTCTTTTACTACCTGGACCCCTGCTAAATGACATACAGCTACGAAACTTCAGGGTATAGGGCGAGTTCATCATCAGAGCTACGTTTCTTTTACTACTTAGATCCCTGCTCTATGACATGCAGTTGCGAGTCTTCAGTGTATAGGGCATGTTCATCATCAGAGCTATGTTTCTTTTACTACCAAGGCACCTGCTCTATGACGTGCGGCTGCGAGTCTTCAGTGTACAGAGCGTGTTCATCATCACAGCTAAGCTTCTTTTATTACCAAGGCCCCTGCTCTATGACATACAGCTACGTGACTTCAGTGTATATGGCGTGTTCATCATCAGAGCTGCGTTTCTTTTACTACCAAGGCCCCTGCTCTATGCTATACAGTAACGAGCTTTCAGTGAATAGAGCGTGTTCATCATCACAGCTAAGTTTCTTTTACTATCTGGGTCCCTGCTCTATGACATACAGCTACGAGACTTGAGGGTATAGGGCGTGTTCATCATCAGAGCTAAGTTTCTTTTATTACCTAGCCCCCTGCTCTATGACATAGAGCTACGAGACTTGAGGGTATAGGGCGTGTTCATCATCAGAGCTAAGTTTCTTTTATTACCTAGCCCCCTGCTCTATGACATAGAGCTACGAGACTTGAGTGTATAGGGCGTGTTCATCATAAGAGCTAAGTATATTTTACTACCTGGGCCCCTGCTCTATGATATACAGCTGTGAGACTTGAGGGTATAGGGCGTGTTCATCATAAGAGCTAAGTATATTTTACTACCTGGGCCCCTGTTCTATGATACACAGCTACGAGACTTGAGTGTATAGGGCAAGTTCATCATCACAGCTCAGTTTCTTTCACTACCTAGGCCCCTGCTCTATGACATACAGCTGTGAGACTTGAGGGTATAGGGCGTGTTCATCATAAGAGCTAAGTATATTTTACTACATGGGCCCCTGTTCTATGATATACAGCTACGAGACTTGAGTGTATAGGGCAAGTTCATCATCACAGCTCAGTTTCTTTCACTACCTAGACCCCTGCTGAATGACATACAGGTACGAGACTTCAGTGTATAGGGCGAGTTCATCATCAGAGCTACGTTTCTTTTACTACCTAGGCCCACGCTGATTGACGTACAGCTACGAGACTTCAGTGTAAAGGGCGAGTTCATCATCAGAGCTACGTTTCTTTTACTACCTAGGCCCCTGGTGATTGACATACAGCTACGAGACTTGAGTGTATGGGGGTGTTCATCATCAGAGCTTCGTTTCGTTTACTACAAAGGCACCTGCTCTGTGACATACAGCTACAAGACTTGACCATATAGGGCATTTTCATCATCAGAGCTGCGTTTCCTTTACTACCTTTCCCCTGCTCTATTACATACAGGTAAAAGGTTTCTGAATGTAGGCTGTGTTTACCATCAGAGCTGCGTTTCCTTTACTATGTAACCCCTGCTCTACGACATGCATGTACAAGGTTTCAGTATATAGGCCGTGTTGATCATCAGAGTTTCGTTTCCTTTACTATCTAGACTCTGCTCTATGACATACAGGTACAACGTTTCAGTATATAGGCCGTGTTCGTCATCAAAGCTTCGTTTCCTTTACTATCTAGACTCTGCTCTATGACATACAGGTACAACGTTTCAGTATATAGGCCGTGTTGATCATCAGAGTTTCGTTTCCTTTACTATCTAGACTCTGCTCTATGACATACAGGTACAACGTTTCAGTATATAGGCCGTGTTCGTCATCAAAGCTTCGTTTCCTTTACTATCTAGACTCTGCTCTATGACATACAGGTACAAGGTTTCTGTATATAGGCCATGTTCATCATCAAAGCTACGTTTCCTTTACTCTCTAGACCCTGCTCTATGATATACAGGTACAAGGTTTCAGTATATAGACCGTGTTCATCATCAGAGCTACGTTTCCTTTACTATCTAGACCCTGCTCTATGACATACATCTACAAGGTCTCAGTATAGTGGCCGTGTTCTTCAGAGCTACGTTTCCTTTACTATCCAGGCTCTGCTGTATGACATAAAGGTACAAGGTTTCAGTATATAGGCCGTTTTCATCAAAGCTGCGTTTCCTTTGCTATCTACACTCATCTCTAAGAAATACAGGTACAACGCTTCAGTATGTATGTCGTGTTCAACATCAGAGCTGCGTTTCCTTTACTGTCTAGACCCTGCTCTATGACATACAGGTACAAGGTTTCAGTATATAGGCGGTGTTGATCATCAGAGTTTCGTTTCCTTTACTATCTAGACCCTGCTCTATGACATACAGGTAAAAGGTTTCATATATAGGTCGTGTTGATTATCGGCGTTTCGTTTCCTTTATTATCTATACTCTGCTCTATGACATACATGTATTAGGTTTCAGTGTATAGGCAGTGTTGATCATCAGAGTTTCGTTTCCTTTACTATCTAGTCTCTGCTCTATGACATACAGTTACAAGGTTTCAGTATATAGGCCGTGTTCATCATCAAAGCTTCGTTTCCTTTACTATCCTGACTGTTACTGTATGACATACATGTAAAAAGTGTCTGTATATACACCGTGTTGATCATCAGAGTTTCGTTTCCTTTACTATCTAGTCTCTGCTCTATGACATACAGTTACAAGGTTTCAGTATATAGGCCGTGTTCATCATCAAAGCTTCGTTTCCTTTACTGTCCTGAACCCTGCTCTATGACATACATGTACAACGTTTCAGCATATAGGCCATGTTCATCAGAGCTGCGTTTCCTTTACTATCTAGCCCCTGCTCTATGATATATATGTATACAAGGTCTCGGTATATAAGCCGTGTTCATTCGAGTTTCGTTCCCTTTACTCTCTAGACCCTGCTCTATGACATATTTGTACAAGGTCTCAGTATATTGGCCTTGTTCATCAGAGTTTCGTTTCCTTTACTATCTAGCCCCTGCTCTATGACATACGGGTACAGCGTTGCAGTACATAGGCTGTGCTAATCATCAGGGCTTCTTTTCCTTTACTGTCTAGCCCCTGCTCTATGAAATACAGGTATAAAGTTTCAGTATATAGCCCGTGTTCAACATCAAAGCTGCGTTTCCTTTACTGTCTAGCCCTAGCTCTAAGACATACAGGTACAAGGTTTCAGTATATAACCCGTGTTGAACATCAAATCTGCGTAGCCTTTACTGTCTAGCCCTAGCTCTAAGACATACAGGTACAAGGTTTCAGTATATAACCCGTGTTGAACATCAAATCTGCGTAGCCTTTACTGTCTAGCCCTAGCTCTAAGACATACAGGTACAAGGTTTCAGTATATAACCCGTGTTGAACATCAAATCTGCGTAGCCTTTACTGTCTAGCCCCTGCTCTATGACATACAGGTACAAGGTTTCAGTATGTAGGCCATGTTTATCATTAAAGCTTCGTTTCTTTTACTATCCTGACCCCTGCTGTATGACATACATGTACAAGGTTTCAGTATGTAGGTTGTGTTGATCATCAGAGTTTCGTTTCCTTTACTATCTAGACCAGTGTTTCCCAACCTTTTGAAATTCACGGCACCCTTGGGAATAACGTTAAACACCAGAAGCACCCATCCTTGAATTAAAAGAAAATTAAGCTTAATATGTTAATTTATTGAAATATTATATAGTAATAACGTACACCATAACATAATACAGTAAACTTTACTACAATCACTGAGTAAAAATACGTCAATAAATTTCGTTCGATTAATGATTAATGCGAAGCTTGTGATTGATGCTTAGGGCACAGATATGTGATTTCGGGGCTTACAGTTGACAGTGAAACACGCAAATCATCCTCAAGGTTAATCAGTCTATTTCTTGCTTTGCATTTTATTGTCACCATAGCAGAGAAGGCTTGCTCGCGTAGATAGGATGTTGAAAAGGGCAAAAGTGCGTTAATTGCTTTCTTCATTAGGTTAGGGTACTCCTCCCTCCGTTGAAGCCAAAAACTTGCCACCGACGCCTCATTCTTCGTGAACTTACCTTTGATTGTGGAATCAGCGCAAAGATCAAAAAGTTCATCTCGTTCGCAAGTAGTGAAATCTATATCCTCTGCACTATCTACGAAATCAAATGATGAGACAACCCAGTCGAGATTCGTAGTGGCAATAGTTGGAAAGTACGCATCTATTGCATCTTGCAATCTTGATAAGTGATCACAAATGCGATCTTTCAATTTACCAAGATCCTTATCTCCTGCCACATTAAGAAGAGATGGAAAGTTCGACAAATCTCCTTTTTGAACTGCAGACTTCCAAGAACTAAGTTTTCTTTTTAAACCTTTTATTTTATTGGTTGAGGAGTTTATTGTTTCATGTCGACCCTGCATCGAAACATTCAGTTCATTCAGCTTATGAAAAATATCTGCCAGATACGACAGTTCAAAACACCAAGAATCGCTTAGTAAGAGCTCATGAAATGTGTCTTGATTTTCATCCTTAGAAAAAGTTTTTAGCTATTCTTTAAGTTCGAGAAACCGGTTCAATACACGACCCCGCGACAACCACCTTACTTCTGTGTGAAGTAACAAAGAGGTATGAGCTGCATCCGTTGCGCGACATAACTGTTCAAAAAGTCTGCACTTTAAAGGTCAGGACTTCATATAGTTCACCATTTTCACAACATGGTTAAACGCTTCAGCAAAATCTTCATTACACGCTTTCTCGATTAATGCCTCTCTATGCAGAAAACAGTGAGTTAAAATGATGGATGGATTTTCATTGAGAGCTCTGGCAGTAAAACCTTTAATTATCCCTGACATAGATTATGCACCATTTGTTTATATACCACAACAGTCTTTCCATTAAAGATCATGGTCATTGAGATAGGAATTAATACAAACGAAAATATCATGGCCTGTGGTTGTAGTGTGCAGCGGTCTACAGAACAGAAACTGTTCACTAATATCGTTTTCATCAATATATCTGATTAAACCAAGGAGTTGCTGTTTGTCACCAATATCGAGACTCTCATCTGCTTGCAAAGCAAATGTTCTATAAGTTTTTATTTTCTCCGTGACTTGTTCGTTGATATTGCATGACATTTCAGATATCCTGCGGCTGATTGTGTTGTTGGACAGAGGAACTTTCGAAATTTGATTAGCTCCTCCTTCGCCAAGTATTTTGAAACTATAACTTGACATGCAGGGCCAATGATTTCCTCTCCAATAGCATGAGGTTTCTTTTTTTTTTTAGCTATCAGTTCTACTACTTTAAATGAGGCTTCAAGAGCAGTATCAGCTATGGTCATTCTCTTTACCATTCGCACAGCTGTTTTCTTCTCATCTTCTAATATATGTGAAAAATACATTACACCTTTCTGTGACACCCTAGGATGCTTTGTTGTAAGATGCCGCTTAAGTTTGCTAGGTACCATGGCCTCGTTGCTAAGTGTTTCGCCACAAACTAAACACACAGGGATAGGGTTTTCTTCGTGTTTATTCCACTTAAATCCATACGGTAAATAACCGTCCTGGTATGTTCTTTTCTTTCGTTTGTCTTCTTTATGTGGTGAATTCGACGGTCCGGGAGAAACTGTAAGATTTGGCTTCTTAAAGCAAGCAGTAGGAGCCGACTGTTCACTTTCACTGTCCTGGCGTTTACGTTTAACAATGAACTTATCCATAGCTAAACACTGTAAATCAACGCAAGGAAGACAACTGAAATCGCCAAGCGGCGTACACTTTTATATATTCATCTGTCGAAGTCTCGGGAATGTTCGTGAGGAAGCGAGTAGTCTCGGGAATGTTCGGCAGGGTATAGCTGTAATGCCATCTGTGGGATACTAGTATAATTGAATTATTGAAATGAATCGACCACTTTCACCATCTGCCGTGCATGAGAGTAATTGATTTGACCTATTTTATTTCAAGACCTTACAAAACTTAAGGCTTCAGTAGAAGGTATTTTTTTTTTTTGGTTTATCTCAATATCTCGCGGCACCCCTTAGCCAATCACACGGCACCGTAGGGTGCCGTGGCACACCTATTGGTAACCGTTGATCTAGACTCTGCTCTATGCCATACAATTACAAGGTTTCAGTATATAGTTGATCATCAAAGCTTCGATTCCTTTACTATCCTGACCCCTGCTCTATGACATACATGTACAAGGTTTCAGTATATAGTCCGTGTTCTTCATCAAAGCTTCGTTTCCTTTATTATCCTGACCCCTGCTCTATGACATACATGTACAAGGTTTCAGTATATAGGCCCTGTTCATCAGAGCTGAGTTTCCTTTACTATCTAGCCCCTGCTCTATGACATACATGTACAAGGTCTCGGTATATAGGCCGTGTTAATCAGAGTTTCGATTCCTTTATTATCTAGACCAACGGTTTCCAACCGGTGTGTCCCGGCACCCTAGGGTGCCGTGTGATTGGCTAAGGGGTGCCGCGACATATTGAGCTAAACAAAAAAAAAATACCTTCTACTGAAGCCTTAAGTCTTGTAAGGTCTTGAAATAAAATAAGTCAATTCAATTAAAATTATGCACGGCACATGGTGATAGTGGTCGATTCATTTCAATAATTCAGTTATACTAGTATCCCACAGATGGCATTACAGCTATACCCTGCCGAACATTCCCGAGACTACTCGCTTCCTCACGAAAATTCCCGAGACTTCGACAGATGAATATATAAAGGTGCACGCCGCTTGGCGCTTTCAGTTGTCTTCCTCGCGTTGATTCACAGTGTTTAGATATGGATAAGTTCATTGTTAAACTGTAAACGCCAGGATAGTGAAAGTTAACAGTCGGCTTCTACTGCTTGCTTTAAGAAGCCAAATCTTACAGTTTCTCCCGGACCGTCGAATTCACCACATAAAGAAGACAAACGAAAGAAAAGAACATACCAGGACAGTTACTTAGCGTATGGATTTAAGTGGAATAACAACGAGGAAAACCCTATACCTGTGTGTTTAGTTTGTGGCGAAACACTTAGCAACGAGGCCATGGTACCTAGCAAACTTAAGCGGCATCTTACAACAAAGCATCCTAGTGTGCCACAGAAAAGTGTAATGTATTTTTCACATATATTAGAAGGGGAGAAGAAAACAGCTGTGCGAATGGTAAAGAGAATGACCATAGGTGATACTGCTTTTGAAGCCTCATTTAAAGTAGTAGAACTGATAGCTAAAAAAAATAAACCTCATACTCTTGGAGAGGAAATCATTGGCCCAGCATGTCAAGTTATAGTTTCAACAATACTTGGCGAAGGAGCAGCTAATCAAATTTCGAAAGCTCCTCTGTCCAACAACACAATCTGCCGCAGGATATCTGAAATGCCATGCAATATCAACGAACAAGTCACGGAGAAAATAAAAACTTATAGAACATTTGCTTTGCAAGCAGATGAGAGTCTCGATATTGGTGACAAACCGAAACTCCTTGGTTTTATCAGATATATTGATGAAAAAGATATTGGTGAACAGTTTCTGTTCTGTAGACCGCTGGAGATTACAACCACTGGCCATGATATTTTCGTTTCTATTAATTCCTATCTCAATGACCATGATCTTTCATGGAAAGACTGTTGTGGTATATGTACAGATGGTGCACCATCTATGTGTGGGAAAATTAAAGGTTTTACTCCCAGAGCTCCAATAAAAATCCATCCATTATTATAACTCACTGTTTTCTGCATAGAGAGGCATTAGTCGTGAAAGCTGTAATGAAGATTTTGCTGAAGTGTTTAACCAAATTGTGAAAATGGTGAACTATATGAAGTCTCGACCTTTAAAGTGCAGAATTTTTTAACAGTTATGTCGCGCAACGGATGCAGCTCATACCTCTTTGTTGCTTCACACAGAAGTAAGGTGGGTGTCGCGAGGTCGTGTATTGAACCGGTTTCTCGAACTTAAAGAACAGCTAAAAACTTTTTTTAAGGATGAAAATCAAGACACTTTTCATGAGCTCTTGCTAAGTGATTCTTGGTGTTTTGAACTGTCGTATCTGGCAGATATTTTTCATAAGCTGAATGAACTGAATGTTTCGATGCAGGTTCGACATGAAACAATAATCTCCTCAACCAATAAAATGAAAGGTTTTAAAAGAAAACGTAGTTCTTGGAAGTCTGCAGTTCAAAAAGGAGATTTGTCGAACTTTCCATCTCTTAATGTGGCAGGAGATAAATATCTGGGTAAACTGAAAGACCGCATTTGTGATCACTTATCAAGATTGCACGATGCAATAGATGCGTACTTTCCAACTATTTCCACATCGAATCTCGACTGGGTTGTCTCACCATTTGATTTCGTAGATAGTGCAGAGAAAACAGAGTTCACTGCTTGCGAACCAGATGAATTTATTGATCTTTGCGCTGATTCCACACTCAAAGGTAAGTTTACCAAAAGTGAGGCGTCGGTGGCTAGTTTTTGGCTTCAACGGAGAGAGGAGTACCCTAACCTAATGAAGAAAGCAATTAACGCACTTTTGCCCTTTTCAACATCCTATCTATGCGAGCAAGCCTTCCCTGCTATGGTGACAATAAAATGCAAAGCAAGAAATAGACTGAATAACCTTGATGATGATTTGCGTGTTTCACTGTCAACTGTAAGACCCGACATCACATATCTGTGCTCTAAGCATCAATCACAAGTTTCACATTAATCATTAATCGAACAAAATTTATTGATGTATTTTTACTCCTTGATTGTAGTAAAGTTTACTGTATTATGTTATGGTGTACGTTATTGTATAATATTTCAATAAATTAACATATTAAGCTTAATTTTCTTTTAATTGAAGGAAGGGTGCCCCTGGTGTTTAATGTTATTCCCAAGGGTGCCGTGAACTTCAAAAGGTTGGGAAACACTGATCTAGACCCTGCTCTATGTCATACATGTACAAGGTTTCATTAGATAGGCCGTGTTCATCATCAGAGTTTCGTTTCCTTTGCTATCTAGCCCCTGCTCTATGACATATAGGTACAGGAATGCAGTATATAGGTTGTGCTATTCATCAGGGCTTCGATTCCGTTACTATCTGGAGCCCCGATCAATGACATACAGGTACAAGGTTTGAGTATGTAGGCCATACTAGTCATCAGGGCTTCGTTTCCGTACTATCTAGCCCCTGCTCTATGACATACAGGTATAAGGTTTCAGTATATAGCCCGTGTTCAACATCAAAGCTGCGTTTCCTTTACTGTCTAGCCCTAGCTTTAAGACACACAGGTGCAAGGTTTCAGTATACAGGTTGTTTAAAAAATACGGGGCTTAATTTCAGGTTTGTATTTCCCACATGAAGACAATCAAAATAGTTCAAGATAACATGTGTCCGGAAATGCTACATTTCCGAGTTATGGCCTTTGCAACATTGAAAGTCCCACATGTAGACAATCAAAGTAGTTCGTGTCCGGAAATGCTTCATTTCGGAGTTATGGCCTTAAGAACATTGGAATTCACTGGAACGTTTTTCTTTCCGCAGGTCTTTGCCGTCAAAGGAGACATTAGGAGGGCGCTCTGATAATTCATTCTGAGGAAGGTTATATTCAGTGTTCTTTAGGCGTTAAGACTGTGCGACATGTATTCAAATCAAGAGCTGGCAGAGATAAACTTCATGTACGGTAAGGCGGACGGCAATGCTGCGCTGGCTCGTCGTTTGTACCAGGAGAGGTACCCACAGCGACAATGTCCAGATTGGAAGACATTTGTACGTCTCCATTCCCTTCTGTGCGAGTATGGAGCATTCATCTCTCCTGGTTTGGGAAGGGGACGACCAAGATCTACAACTCCAGAAGTGCAGGAGGAGATTCTGGAGGCTATGGAAAGGACTCCTTCTATCAGCACACGACGGTTAGCGTTGCAAGTCAATGTTCCTCATACGACTGTCTGGAGACTGTTGAATGAGTATCAATTGTATCCTTATCATTTGCAACGTGTACAGGCCCTGTCCCCAGCAGATTACCCTGCACGAGTTAGGTTCTGTCAGTGGTTCTTGCAGCAGTGTGCTGTAAATCCGAACTTTTCTGCCGTCGTATTATTTACAGATGAAGCACAGTTTACAAGAGATGGCATAACAAATCTCCACAGTCAGCATGTATGGTCGCATGAAAACCCACCTGCAACTGTTGTATCTCATCACCAGGTGCGGTTCTCCTTCAACATGTGGGCCGGTATCATTGGTGATCGATTAGTTGGACTCCATGTACTTGTAAACAGACATGGGGCAAGCGTACACAAACCTCCTGGGAAACACCATACCTCACGTTTTCGAAGACACTCCACTGATCAATCATCAACACATTCACTTCTTGCATGATGGCGCTTCTGCACACTTCAGTCTTACGGCTCGCCGGTACTTGTATCGAAGGTTTCCTGATCGATGGATAGGTAGAGGTGGCCCAATTGCTTGGCCTCCACGCTCACCTGATCTGAATCCTCTCGATTTTACTTGTGGAGCCATTTAAAATCATTGGTTTATTCGCCTCCGGTGCCGGATTTGGAATCACTTCGGAAACGAATTGTGGTAAGCTGTGAAGACATACGCAATACTCCTGGAGTTTGGGATCGTGTTCGCAGGTCAATGAGACATCGATGTGAGGTCTGTATTCAAGCAAGAGGTGGTCATTTTGAACATGTTCTGTAATGACAACAACCTGCGGAAAGAATAACGTTCCAGTGAATATCAATATTGTGAAGGTCATAGCTCGGAAATGAAGCATTTCCGGACACATATTATAATGAACTAATTTGATTGTCTACATGTAGAAAATACAAGCCTGAAATTATGTCCCGTATTTTTGAAACACTCTGTATAACCCGTGTTCAACATCAAAGCTGCGTAGCCTTAACTGTCTTGCCCCTGCTCTATGATATACAGTTACAAGGTTTCAGTTATAGGCCCTGTTCATCATCAGAGTTTCGTTTCCTTTACTATCTAGACCCTGCTCTATGACATACATGTGCAAGGTTTCAGCATATTGGCCCTGTTCATCAGAGCTGCGTTTCCTTTACTCTCCAGCCCCTGCTCTATGACATACATGTACAAGGTTTCAGCATATTGGCCCTGTTCATCAGAGTTTCGTTTCCTTTACTATCTAGACCCTGCTCTATGACATACATGTACAAGGTTTCAGCATATTTGCCCTGTTCATCAGAGCTGCGTTTCCTTTACTCTCTAGCCCCTGCTCTATGACATACATGTACAAGGTCTCGGTATATAGGTCCTGTTCATCAGAGTTTCGTTTCCTTTACTATCTAGCCCCTGCTCTATGACATACATGTACAAGGTCTCGGTATATAGGTCCTGTTCATCAGAGTTTCGTTTCCTTTACTATCTAAACCCTGCTCTATGACATACAATTACAAGGTCTCAGTATATAGGCCGTGTTCATCAGAGTTTCGTTTGCTTTACTATCTAGCCCCTGCTCTATGACATACAGGTACAACGTTTCAGTATATAGCCCGTGCTAATAATCAGGACTGCGCTTCCCTTACTGTCTAACCCCTGCTCTATGACATACAGTTACAAGGTTTCAGTATATAGGCCGTGTTGACCATCAGAGTTTCGTTTCCTTTACTATTTAGCCCCTGCTCTATGACATACAGTTACAAGGTTTCAGTATATAGGCCGTGTTGATCATCAGAGTTTCATTTCCTTTACTATCTAGCCCCTGCTATATGACTTACAGCTGCAAGGTTTCAGTATATAGGCCGTACTAGTCATCAGGGCTTCATTTACTTTACTATCTAGCCCCTGCTCTATGACATACAGGTATAAGGTTTCAGTATATAGGCCGTGTTCATCATCAAAGTTTCGCTTCCTTTACTATCTAGACCCTGCTCTATGACATACATCTACAAGGTTTCAGTATATAGGCCGTACTAGTCATCAGGGCTTCATTTACTTTACTATCTAGCCCCTGCTCTATGACATACAGGTATAAGGTTTCGGTATATAGCCCGTGTTCAACATCAAAGCTGCGTTTCCTTTACTGTGTAGCCCTAGCTTTAAGACATACAGGTACAAGGTTTCAGTATATAGGCCGTGTTCATCATCAAAGTTTCGCTTCCTTTACTATCTAGACCCTGCTCTATGACATACATCTACAAGGTTTCAGTATATAGGCCGTGTTGATCATCAGAGTTTCGTTTCCTTTATTATCTAGACCAACGGTTCCCAACCGGTTTGCCCCGGCACCCTATGGTGCCGTGTGATTAGCTAAGGGGTGGCGCGAGATTATGAGATAAACCAAAAAAATACCTTCTACTGAAGTCTAAGTCTTGTAAGGTCTTGAAATATTATAAGTCAAATCAATTACTCTCATGCACGGCAGATGGTGATAGTTGTCAATTCATTTCAATAATTCAGTTATACTAGTATCCCACAGATGGCATTACAGCTATACCCTGCCGAACATTCCCGAGACTACTCGCTTCCTCACGAACATTCCCGAGACTTCGACAAATGAATATATAAAAGTGTACGCCGCTTGGCGCTTTCAGTTGTCTTCCTCGCGTTGATTCACATTGTTTAGCTACGAATAAGTTCATTGTTAAACGTAAACGCAAGGACAGTGAAAGTGAACAGTCGGCTCCTACTGCTTGCTTTAAGAAGCCAAATGTTACAGTTTCTCCCGGACCGTCGAATTCACCACATAAAGAAGACAAACGAAAGAAAAGAACATACCAGGACAGTTACTTAGCGTATGGATTTAAGTGGAATAACAACGAGGAAAACCCTATCCCTGTGTGTTTAGTTTGTGGCGAAACACTTAGCAACGAGGCCAGTACCTAGCAAACTGAAACGGAATCTTACAACAAAGCATCCTAGTGTGTCACAGAAAAGTGTAATGTATTTTTCACATATATTAGAAGGGGAGAAGAAAACAGCTGTGCGAATGGTAAAGAGAATGACCTTAGGTTATACTGCTCTTGAAACCTCATTTAAAGTAGCAGAACTGATAGCTAAATAAAAGGAACCTCATACTCTTGGGGAGGAAATCATTGGCCCTGCATGCCAAGTTATAGTTTCAACAATACTTGGCGAAGGAGCAGCTAATCAAATTTCGAAAGCTCCTCTGTCCAACAACACAATCAGCCGCAGGATATCTGAAATATCATGTTATATCAACGAACAAGTCACGGAGAAAATAAAAACATTTGCTTTGCAAGTAGAAGAGAGTCTCGATATTGGTGACAAACCGCAACTCCTTGGTTTTATCAGATATATTGATGAAAAACATATTAGTGAATAGTTTTTGTTCTGTAGACCGCTGGAGACTACAACCACAGGCCATGATATTTTCGTTTCTATTAATTCATATCTCATGACCATGATCTTTCATGGAAAGACTGTTGTGGTATATTTACAGATGGTGCACCATCTATGTGTGGGAAAATTAAAGGTTTTACTGCCAGAGCTCTCAATAAAAAATCCATCCATTATTATAGCTCACTGTTTTCTGCATAGAGAGGCATTAGTCGTGAAAGCGTGCAATGAAGATTTTGCTGAAGTGTTTAACCAAGTTGTTAAAATGGTGAACTATAGTCAGTCTCGACCTTTAAAGTGCAGAATTTTTTAACAGTTATGTCGCGCAACGGATGCAGCTCATACCTCTTTGTTACTTCACACAGAAGTAAGGTGGTTGTCGCGGGGTCGTGTATTGAACCGGTTTCTCGAACTTAAAGAATAGCTAAAAACTTTTTTTAAGGATGAAAATCAAGACACTTTTCATGAGCTCTTACTAAGTGATTCTTGGTGTTTTGAACTGTCGTATCTGGCAGATATTTTTCATAAGCTGAATGAACTGAATGTTTCGATGCAGGGTCGACATGAAACAATAATCTCCTCAACCAATAAAATGAAAGGTTTTAAAAGAAAACGTAGTTCTTGGAAGTCTGCAGTTCAAAAAGGAGATTTGTCGAACTTTCCATCTCTTAATGTGGCAGGAGATAAATATCTGGGTAAACTGAAAGACCGCATTTGTGATCACTTATCAAGATTGCACGATGCAATAGATGCGTACTTTCCAACTATTTCCACATCGAATCTCGACTGGGTTGTCTCACCATTTGATTTCGTAGATAGTGCAGAGGAAACAGATTTCACTGCTTGCGAACCAGATGAATTTATTGATCTTTGCGCTGATTCCACACTCAAAGGTAAGTTCACCAAGAGTGAGGCGTCGGTGGCTAGTTTTTGGCTTCAACGGAGAGAGGAGTACCCTAACCTAATGAAGAAAGCAATTAACGCACTTTTGCCCTTTTCAACATCCTATCTATGCGAGCAAGCCTTCTCTGCTATGGTGACAATAAAATGCCAAGCAAGAAATAGACTGAATAACCTTGAGGATGATTTGCGTGTTTCACTGTCAACTGTAAGACCCGACATCACATATCTGTGCTCTAAGCATCAATCACAAGTTTCACATTAATCATTAATCGAACAAAATTTATTGATGTGTCTTTTTACTCAGTGATTGTAGTAAAGTTTACTGTATCATGTTATGGTGTACGTTATTATATAATATTTAAATAAATTAACATATTAAGCTTAATTTTCTTTTAATTGAAGGAAGGGTGCCCCTGGTGTTTAATGTTATTCCCATGGGTGCCGTGAACTTCAAAAGGTTGGGAAACACTGATCTAGACCCTGCTCTATGACATACATGTACAAGGTTTCATTATATAGGCCGTGTTGATCATCAGATTTTCGTTTCCTTTACTATCTAGCCGCTGCTCTATGACATACAGGTTCAAGGTTTCAGTATATAGGCCGTATTGGTCACCAGGGCTCCGTTTCCTTTACTATCTAGCCGCTGCTCTATGACATACAGGTATAAGGTTTCGGTATATAGCCCGTGTTCAACATCAAAGCTGCGTTTCCTTTACTGTCTAGCCCTAGCTCTAAGACATACAGGTACAAGGTTTCATTATACAGCGCGTGTTCAACATCAAAGCTGCGTAGCCTTTACTGTCTAGCCCTAGCTCTAAGACATACAGGTACAAGGTTTCAGTATATAGCCCGTGTTCAACATCAAAGCTGCGTAGCCTTTACTGTCTAGCCCTAGCTCTAAGACATACAGGTACAAGGTTTCATTATACAGCGCGTGTTCAACATCAAAGCTGCGTAGCCTTTACTGTCTAGCCCTAGCTCTAAGACATACAGGTACAAGGTTTCAGTATATAGCCCGTGTTCAACATCAAAGCTGCGTAGCCTTTACTGTCTAGCCCTAGCTCTAAGACATACAGGTACAAGGTTTCAGTATATAGCCCGTGTTCAACATCAAAGCTGCGTAGCCTTTACTGTCTAGCCCTAGCTCTAAGACACACAGGTACAAGGTTTCAGTATACAGCGCGTGTTCAACATCAAAGCTGCGTTTCCTTTACTGTCTAGCCCTAGCTCTAAGACACACAGGTACAAGGTTTCAGTATATAGCGCGTGTTCAACATCAAAGCTGCGTTTCCTTTACTGTCTAGCCCTAGCTCTAAGACACACAGGTACAAGGTTTCAGTATATAGCGCGTGTTCAACATCAAAGCTGCGTTTCCTTTACTGTCTAGCCCTAGCTCTAAGACACACAGGTACAAGGTTTCAGTATATAGCGCGTGTTCAACATCAAAGCTGCGTTTCCTTTACTGTCTAGCCCTAGCTCTAAGACACACAGGTACAAGGTTTCAGTATATAGCGCGTGTTCAACATCAAAGCTGCGTAGCCTTTACTGTTTAGCCGCTGCTCTATGACATACAGGTACAAGGTTTCAGTATATAGGCCGTGTTCATCATAAGAGTTCCGTTTCCTTTATTATATAGACTCTGCTGTATGCCATACAGTTACAACGTTTCAGTATATGGGCCGTGTTCATCATAAGAGTTCCGTTTCCTTTATTATATAGACTCTGCTGTATGCCATACAGTTACAACGTTTCAGTATATGGGCCGTGTTCATCATAAGAGTTCCGTTTCCTTTATTATATAGACTCTGCTGTATGCCATACAGTTACAACGTTTCAGTATATGGGCCGTGTTCATCATAAGAGTTCCGTTTCCTTTATTATATAGACTCTGCTGTATGCCATACAGTTACAACGCTTCAGTATATGGGCCGTGTTCATCATAAGAGTTCCGTTTCCTTTATTATATAGACTCTGCTGTATGCCATACAGTTACAAGCTTTCAGTATATGGGCCGTGTTATTCATCAAAGCTACGTTTCCTTTACTATCCTGACCCCTGCTCTATGACATACATGTAGAAGGTTTCAGTATATAGGCCCTGTCTATCAGAGCTGCGTTTCCTTTACTCTGTAGACCCTGCTCTATGACATACATGTACAAGGTCTCAGTATATAGGCCGTGTTCATCAGAGTTTCGTTTCCTTTACTATCTAGCCCCTGCTCTATGACATACATGTACAAGGTGTCAGTATATAGGCCGTGTTCTTCAGAGCTACGTTTCCTTTACTATCTAGCCCCTGCTATATGACATACACGTACAAGGTTTCAGTATATGGGCCGTGTTCACCAAAGCTGCGTTTCCTTTACTATCCAGACCCTGCTCTATGACATACAGTTACAAGATTTCAGTATATAGGCCCTGTTCATCAGAGCTACTTTTCCTTTACTATCCTGACACCTGCTCTATGACATACTGGTACATGGTTTCAGTTTTTAGGCCATGTTCGTCATCAGATCTTTTTTTTTTTTTTTTTTTCCTATCCCTACCTGCTCCATGACATGCAGTTACAGGAGTTTATTACATAGGGCATATTTGTCGATATTTTTTCGTACTCATCTCATTTGTGTGACTTAGTAATCAGAAAATTAAGTTTATTGCTCAAGTAGCACAGTGTATTACAAAAATAGGTGAATTGTGTTGACCTGTTCTCCACTCATCTTTGTATTTTAAGGGAAGTAATGGAGCAGCATTTATATCTAAAACAAGTGATATGAAATACAGTGGATGTTGCTTTTTCAGTTTTCAAAGGCTTGGGGATCGATTCGCTTGATTATTCAATAATTCGTGCCCTTTGAAAAACCTCCATCATAGTTTTGTCACCGCATGTGAAATTTGTGGTGGACACAGCGTAGCATTTGACCGTCGCTCCATCATATCCATGTATCCCATTTTACATCACCTACTGGTCCAGAGGTAGTAAACACTACAAAAAAAAAAGAAGAAAAAAAAGAAGCGATTGTACTTAGCGATGAACCAGTGGTCCAGACCCCTTAAGAAGGAAACTAGAAATTGTGCAGTCGTATGTTTTCCAAGTGTATTGGGAAGGGTTTCCAGCGCCATGCTCGCTTCAGTTGCTTTTGTTTAATCGAGTTTCGCTTTTGTTTGGTATCAGTGGTGAGGGTAATTAGATAACACCCCTGTTGTAGAAATCATAACAAATCAGCTTCTCACTGGAAGTCACTTTATCTCTCTTCAATTTGATACTTCGTTGGGTTGCAAAAACATTGATCACCAATCTACCACTCGCCCCTCACTTAGACGAACCGGGTTGGATCCCATGCAACCGCATATGAGATATGTGGTGGACAAAGTGGCGCAGGGGTGGGTTTTCCTCTGGTTGTGCGGTTTCCCACGCCACGTTTCGCATTCCACCGGTGCTCCATCTTCATTCACTGTATCACCATTTTCATCGCCTGCGGTGCCACAAGTAATAAAAGAGGACGTTAAACACTACCAAAAAAACTCAGTTTATCAACTGGTTGCCGAAATGCATTTGGCATAATGTATTTTAGATGTACAGCTAACCGACAATGTTCCTTTCTTTTATTCTTCTTTCTTTCTATCGATTTCCTAAATGTTTAAATGTAGGTTACTTTATAAAATGAGTCACCAGCGACTAACTCCTTTCGTTGTTTGTTAATTTGCGTTGTTTGCGAATTTAACAAAAAATAATAAAAATTTTCGAAAATTTTACTTTGTAAAGAAAGGGTAATTTTTTGGGGTGAAGGTTCGTGTCGCAATCATGAAAGATACTAAACTTAAACATCAGGTTTACTATTTAGTCGACTTTACGTTGTAGATTTATTGAGTTCATAGACCCACGCGCGCGCGGGACTGTTTTCAATTTTTTTTTAAATAGGATGCCCTAAAATGTGTATTTCCAGTGAAATCGTAGTATTTAATGTTTGCTTGGAGTGTAATACTTTCTGTCAGGTATAGAAAGTAATAGGGGAACATTTATTGCATTATTAGGTCCTAGTAATCTGGTGCATTCCATTTCCAATCACACAACAAACAACTGATAAACTCCAATACCCCAGTAGCATAATAAATATCAGTGTGATAGGCAGCTTACTCAATACAGAAAATGGGAACTTCCGATTTCTTTGATGTAAATGTCTGTTGAAATTCCATATCACTATACACAAAGAACAGTCGTGGCCTCTCTCTGAAGTGCCTTCTTCTTAAATACCAGATGTCTATGTTGTTCGATAATTTAATCAGAATTATCCATATTTCATTTAATTTTATTTCAACCTTTAAATATACATGCAAAGTACACATCATTTCATGTACATTTTAAATTATTGTACTCATAAATGGTATAAAAAGTTGGTCTGTTAAGTATATGTTGATGTTTGACTGTAATGCCTACTGTTTCCTAAGTGTAGCCCCAAAGTAGTCTTTCTTTCTTCCATATTAACCTTTTGTATTAAATTTATGTTTATGCATAATGTCCCATTCTATCATCTGTGCATGGATCAGTTAAATTTGTCAGTTTTTTAAATATATGTCTACAGATAACTTTTCCGTTCATATTAGAAATAATTGTAATGTCCCACATCTATAATCTGAAAATGTTAACGGCTGTCTCCATATGTATTTCCCTATAAAGGAGTTCCATATTTTATATTTGAATAGCTAAGAGCATAATAATACGTTTTAAAATTTACGGTCCATAATCCCATTAGCTTGTATTACTATGTAAACCTTTATTTATTTGTAGCTTCCAGCAAGGAAAATTAGTTTAACCTGTCTCAGGAGCCGGCTACTAGTTCTCATGTTTGTTGAACAGTTCTTCAGCTCAGGCTTCATCCATGTTTTATTAACACTGTCATCAAATGTAACACTATAAAATATTGTGTTACTATTTTTAGAAGTTCATTTGATTGTTTCCATTGCTGAAGATCCTTTAATTATGACGGTAATATCATCATTATATCGTATTGAAGTACCACCATATTTCTGAACCAACTCAATAATATGATTTATATACCAAAGAAAAAAGGAGCCCAATTTTAATCCTTGTAGTACTTTTTGTTTAACAATCTCCGCTTGTTCCACTTATAGTTTTATAATTCATTTCAACCGTTTGCATTCGCTTTTTAAAATATAATTCAATCAAATTTTGGGCCATTCCTCGTACCCCATATTTAGTGTCTCTATTAGTAACTTTAATATCACCTAATCGTACGCTTTGCTTAGAACTATAAATACTGAAATTATTGTCTCTCGGTTATTTAATGTGCGTATTACTATTCTGTTTACTTTGTCTAAGTTTGTATTGTGGCTTTGTACATTTGAAATCGACATTTTTCCTCCACCATTATTGTGAATTCTAAGTAAGCGTGCAATCGCTTCAGTTACCTATAAGCCTTGTATCATCTCGAGCTAATCGGTCTATAATTTGGCTTTAGAGAATAAAGCAACCAAAAGCAACAGCTTAGTTAACCGTTCTATTATTCTGAGCTGTTGAAGTAGCTTCTCTCAGTAGTAATTTTTTAACGCCATCCAGAAATTTCTCCTGCGTCATTTACCCTTAATTTTAGTTTAGTGAATTCCTAAATATTTTCTATTTAGAAAAACCAAAATTAAAGCATTTATGAAACTCTTACAAATTAATTACAACTAAAAGGTTCTGCTGTATTTTTTATCCAAGAATGTCATAATGTAGTGCTTAACTTGGTATCTTATCGCATCCTTTATGCCGAATATAGGATGTGATATGCTGCAAAATTAGGTTTATTTTGGGACGTTTTGATCCCGAATTCACACTTAATCTAGGTGCTTAACCACCAAAAAGCCGTTGATAAAATCTGATCTGAGAATAATCTCCATTAAAGCAGTGATATGGCCTTTCAGCAATATAAATTCTACTGATCACCAATCAAAGCCGTGTTAACCTCCAATCAATTTTGATTTGCTTTCCTACGGCCGGGCGTTACTCTTCTAAAACTCAGTTCTACCCTGCCCCCCCCCATCTCTCTCTCGCTCTCTGAACTTGACCACTGGCTGTTAATTAACTGCGAGAACACACAGCGCTTTGTTTTGCATTTTCCTACCCTAAGCGATAGAAAATAATTCATATTACTGAGGTACAAACTGGCCTTGCTCCAGCAGTAGCACGGGATATAAGATGCAAGTTTCAAAGGTGGAAAATGCGAAACGTTTGGATTTCTCATATCATCGTTTCTCTGCTCGTGCATATACATAAAGGAGTATAGCGCATTTTTCCATAGAAATAAAATTGACTTCGGTGTGTACATAACTTTCTAAAATAAACAAGTTTACTGAGAAGACAGTCACAATGGCTAACTGCCATTAGGTACCTCGTGCGTGTAAGCATCCAAATTGAAACAGGAACCACTATGAGGTGGGGTCAAACGTTAGCATTGGCTTGTCTGTCATTGGATTAGCGTGTATGGTGGATTGTGTGCTGGATTGAGAACGTCCAGCATATTGTGTTTGTGTGTACTGCTGCGTTTGCTATTGTGCAGGTTGTGTTTGGTGTTCAAGTGCTTCTATGCTGGCGTTATGTTGTGTTTGTATAGCTGCGTGTTTGTGTGTGTCTGTCAATTCCTTGAGCGGCGCCGTTGATAACTGCAACGTAAGGCCCGTAACCACAGGACGCCTCGTTCCACATCTGCCGGTGTCCTGGACGCAGTGCATGGGAAGGTGAAGACTAGCCAGTCTCCTATACTCTACACAACCTTTCAGGCGCGTTCCGTGACCACCTCACTGAGCCGAGTGTGGAGAGACGTAGCCCTCGATTTGCATTCAGCGATGCGCCAGGTCTGTCAGTGACTTGATGGCCAGGAAGTCAGTCTTGATTGATAACCCTAAGAGAAAAAATGAAACATGGGCCCTAATTCTATGTAAAAGCAATCTGCCAAACTTCAGAATGTGAATACCTAACTTGTGTTACTCTGCCTTGACTTTCTCCCCAGTAATGTTCCCTTACAGTTCTTTTATCACCACCAGGCTCTCAACTCTGAGGGCGGCTGTTGTTACAATCTGCCTAAGTAGTAAATTTAAACACATGATACCAAGGCGGCACTTCGACAGGTAGCGCTTGGGTCTGTAGGTCCTGTCGAATTCGCTGGTCACTGCATCTAGACTTCATCGATCGTACCTGCTACATGGATTTCACCGAGATTTCTTGGTGGCTCTTATTACAAACTTAGATAAAGCACGTCATCTATGTGTACTTCGTCAGCCGTTGATTCGGCTGGATGTCTGTGAGCTCGAAGCCACAAGCTGAGTGGAGATACTGCTTTCATAAATTTAGTGTACAGGTTTCAGTTTTGACAGAGCGATTATCAACAACAGCGCTCCAGCAAAATCATCTGGCAAGAATACTTCTGGGCTAAGCCGTCGCGATTCCTCTTGCGGGCATTTAGTGCTATTGTCCTTAGTTTTGCCTTTAGCTTTCTTTCCCGCCCCCCCCCCTAAGCCCTCTGCGGCTCGGTACGTCACGGAGTCCTGCGCCTCCTGGTGGGTCGTCAGGGCCATACTGTGGATATTTTCAGCGTTTTCTCTAGTAAGTACATTGCTGCTAGATTCGTTATAGAACCCGATGATTGGTCACAGCCATACCGCTACTGGTAATGTTTCCTTTGATACGTTCACTGCTGCTAGGTAAGTGACTTGTCGTGGTGTTAAGGCAAAGTTATGTCGACATTAGTAATGTTTTCTATAGTAAGTTCACTGCTGCTAGGTACGTTACATATCTTGGTGTGTGGTCACGGTAATGTCGGCGTTAGTGATGTTTGCTATAGTAAGTTCACTGCTGCTAGGTACGTTACATATCCTGGTGTGTGGTCACGGTCATGTCGGCATTAGTAATGCTTTCTATAGTAAGTTCACTGCTGCTAGGTACGTTATATATCCTGGTGTGTGGTCACGGTCATGTCGGCGTTAGTGATGTTTGCTATAGTAAGTTCACTGCTGCTAGGTACGTTACATATCCTGGTGTGTGGTCACGGTCATGTCGGCATTAGTAATGCTTTCTATAGTAAGTTCACTGCTGCTAGGTACGTTATATATCCTGGTGTGTGGTCACGATCATGTCGGCGTTAGTGATGTTTGCTATAGTAAGTTTACTGCTGCTAGGTGCGTTACATATCCTGGTGTGTGGTCACGATCATGTCGGCGTTAGTGATGTTTGCTATAGTAAGTTCACTGCTACTAGGTACGTTACATATCCTGGTGTATGGTGACGATCATGTCGGCGTCAGTAATGCTTCTTTTATATTAAGTTCACTGCTGCTAGGTACGTTACATATTCTGGTAGCTGGTCTATGACATGTCGGCGTTAGTGATGTTTGCTATAGTAAGTTCACTGCTGCTAGGTACTTTACCTTTCCTGGTGTTTGGTCACGATCATGCCGGCGCTAGTAATTAATGTTTCCTATAACAAGTTCATTGGTACTAGGTACTTCACGTATCCTGGTAATCGGTCGAGGTCATGTCGGTGATGGTAATTTTTCCTTTACTACGTCCACTGCTTCTGGGTACTTTACAGGTCCTGTGCCTCTTAAATGTTTGATCAGGGTCGTGTTAGTGTTTCCTTCAGTAAGTCCTCTGTTGGTAGTTATGATAGGATCCTGTGTCACATTGTGTTAGGTCAGGGCTATATCGGTGTTGTTAGTGTTTCCTTCAGTAAGTCCTCTGCTGGTAGTTATGTTAGGATCCTGTGTCACATTGTGTTAGGTCAGGGCTATATCGGTATTGTTAGTGTTTCCTTCAGTAAGTCCTCTGCTGGTAGTTATGTTAGGATCCTGTGTCACATTGTGTTAGGTCAGGGCTATATCGGTGTTAGTGTTTCCTTCAGTAAGTCCTCTGCTAGTAGTCATGTTAGGATCCTGTGTCACATTGTGTTAGGCCAGGGCTATATCGGTGTTGTTAGTGTTTCCTTTAGTAAGTCCACTGCTACTAGTTACATTAGGAGCCCTTGCAACGTTGAGTTAGGTCAGGGCTATAAGTCCACTGCTGCTAGTTACGTTAGGATCCTGTGCAATGTTGTGTTAGGTCAGGGCTTTATCAGTGCTGTTAAGAGTTTTCTTCAGTAAGTCCTCTGCTGGTAGTTACGTTAGAATCCTGTGCCATATTGTATTAGGTCAGGGCCATGTCAGTGTTGTTAGTGCTTCCATTGCTGCTAGATAAGTTACCATCCTGGACTTTGGTAGGGATCATGTCAGTGTTACGTTTTGTAAGTCCATTGCTGCTAGGTACGCTACAGATTCTTGTGCTTGGTCAGGGCCATGCAATTGTTGTTAGTGCTACCATTAGTAAACCCACTGCTGTTAGATAAGTTACCGACAGCGCCAAGTCGGTGTTGTTGGTTTGTCCTTAAACAAGTCCTGTTGCCCTCCGTTGTGTAATTGTTACCATGCCAACATTATGTACTCAAAGTCACGGGTTCAAACCCGGCAAAAGACGATGGCCTTCTCGGGCGTAGACATCCTAAGTACGGCTTCCTTCGGAAGGGAAGGAAAGCGGTTGGTCCTGTGTGGTATGTAAAATACCTCCAAGGCAGAAAAAGAGGTCTCTGAGCCAAATGAAGCGATGTCTCATGCCCAATTTCAAACGGAACGCTGAAAAACACAAAAGTTAAATACCCTCCTTAAATAAAACTCCAGTTCTATTTTTTAAGCAAGTCCACTGCTACTAGATACATTAGGGATCCTGGTGTTTCCTCAGGCCCATATCAATGTTAGTTCTTCCTTATGAAGCCCACTCCTACTAGGTAGGTTAAGAATCCTAGTCTTAACGTAATCGCCTTGACGGTATTAGTTCTTCCTTCAGGAACCCCACTGCTGCTAGGTTCGTTAAATATCCTGATGTTTCGTTATGGCCATGTCGGTATAGTTATAGTACCTTTGTAATTCCTCTGCTACTAGGCACGTTTAGGTTCCTGCTGTTCAGTTATAGCTATGTTGATTTGAGCGTTTCCTTTAGTAACCCCACTGCTTCAAGAATTTGCTCGTTTAGTAGGTCCATTGCTGACAGATACGTTAAGGTTGCTGAAGTTTGTCAATTACTAAACGTAGCACCTTATATGCCAATCCATAATCCTTATTGAACCATTGTTTACTGTAGTCCGTTATATACCAGCCTTAGATCCTTATAGAACAGTACTCATTTTCTGCTGTAGCCCGTTATATGCCAGCCTTAGATCCTTATAGAACAATACCCATTGTTTACTACAGCCCGTTATATACCAGCCATAGGTCCTTATAAAACAGTACTCATTGTCTGCTGTAGCCCGTTATATACCTGCCACAGATCCTTATAGAACACTACTCTTTTGTCTGCTGTAGCCCGTTATACACCAGCCATACATCCTTCTAGAACAGTACTCATTATCCGCTGTAGCCCGTTATATACCAGCCATAGATCCTTATAGAACAATACTCATTGTCTGCTGTGGCCCGTTATATACCAGCCATAGATCCTTATAGAACAATACCCATTGTCTACTATAGCCCATTATATACCAGCCACAGATCCTTATAGAACAGTACTCATTATCTGCTGTAGCCCGTTATATACCAGCCATACGTCCTTATAGAACAATACCCATTGTTTACTGTAGCCCGTTATATACCAGCTATATATCCTTAAAGAACTATACCCATTGTTTACTGTAGCCCGTTATATACTAGCCATAAATCCTTATAGAACAATGCCCATTGTTTACTGTAGCCCGTTATGTACTAGACATAACTTCTTATAGAAGAATACCCATTGTTTATTACAGCACGTTATATATCAGTCATAGATCCTTATAGAACAATACTCATTGTCTGCTGTAGCCCGTTATATACCAGCCATAGATCCTTATAGAACAATACCCATTGTTTACTGTAGCCCGTTATATACCAGCCACATATCCATACAGAGCAGTACTCATTGTCTGCTAAAGCCTGTTATATACCAGCCATAGATCCTTATAGAACAATACCCATTGTTTACTGTAGCCCGTTATATACCAGCCCTAGGTCCTTATAGAACAATACCCATTGTTTACTACAGCCCGTTATATACCAGCCATAGATCCTTATAGAACAGTACTCATTGTCTGCTGTAGCCCATTATATACCAGCCATAGATCCTTACAGAACAGTACTCATTGCCAACTGTAGCCCGGTATATACCAGCCATAGATCCTTATAGTACAGCACTCATTGCCAACTGTAGCCCGTTATATACCAGCCATAGACCCTTATAGCACAGTACTCATTGCCAACTCTAGACCGTTATATACCAGCCATAGTTCCTTATAGTACAGTACTCATTGCCAACTCTAGACCGTTATATACCAGCCATAGTTCCTTATAGAACAGTACTCATTGCCAACTCTAGACCATTATATACCAGCCATAGTTCCTTATAGAACAGTACTCATTGTCTGCTGTAGCCCGTTATATACCAGCCATAGACCCTTATAGAACAGTACTCATTGTTTACTGTAGACCGTTATTTACCAGCCACAGATCCTTATAGAACAGTACTCATTGTCTGCTGTAGCCCGTTATATACCAGCCATAGACCCTTATAGAACAGTACTCATTGTTTACTGTAGCCCGTTGTATACCAGCCACAGATCCTTATAGAACAGTACTCATTGTCTGCTGTAGCCCGGTATATACCAGCCATAGATCCTTATAGAACAGTACTCATTGTTTACTGTAGCCCGTTGTATACCAGCCACAGATCCTTATAGAACAGTACTCATTGTCTGCTGTAGCCCGTTGTATACCAGCCACAGATCCTTATAGAACAGTACTCATTGCCAACTGTAGCCCGGTATATACCAGCCATAGATCCTTATAGTACAGCACTCATTGCCAACTGTAGCCCGTTATATACCAGCCATAGACCCTTATAGTACAGTACTCATTGCCAACTCTAGACCGTTATACACCAGCCATAGTTCCTTATAGTAGAGCGCACATTGGCAACTGTAGACCGTTATATACCAGCCATAGACCCCTATAGTACAGTACTCATTGTCAACTGTAGACCGTTATATACTAGCCATAGATCTTTATAGAACATACTCATTGTCAACTGTAGAATGTTATATACTAGTCACAACTCCATTTAGAACTGTACTCATTGTCTTCTGTAGACTGTTATATACCAGCCATAGATCCTTATAGAACAGTACTCATTGTCAACTGTAGACCATTATTTACCAGCCACAAACTCCATATAGAACTGTACTCATTGTCAACTGTAGCCCAGTATATACCACCCACTGATCCTTATAGAACAGTACTCAATTTCAACTGTAGCCTGATATGTACCACTCAATGATCCACATTGGACAGTACTCATCAACTGTAGCCCAGTATACTCAAATAACAAATCCTTGTACAACAGTACTCATTTTCAACTGTTGCCCATTGTATACCGCCAACTGTTCCATATATAACAGTATTCATTGTAAACTGTAGCCCAGTATATACCAGCCACAACTCCATATAGAACAGTACTCATTGTCAATAGTAGCCAAATATATTCCAAACACAACTCCATATAGAACAGTACTCATCGTAAACTGTAGCTCAATATATACCAATCACACCTCTATATAGAACAGTATTCATTGTCAATTGTTTCATTGTCAACTGTATTTCAGTATATACCTATCACAACTTCATATAGAACACTAAGTACTCATTGTCAATCTGTAGCTCAGTATATACCAAAAACAACTCCATATAGAGCAGTAATCATTGTAAACTGTAGCTCAGTATATACCAATCACAACTTCATATAGAGCAGTAATCATTGTAAACTGTAGCTCAGTATATACCAATCACAACTTCATATAGAACAGTACTCATTGTCAACTGTAGCCCAATATATTCCAAACACAACTTCATATAGAACACTGCTCATTGTCAACTGTAGCTCAGTATATACCATTCACAACTGCATATAGAACAGTACTCATTGTAACTGTAGCCCAATATATTCCAAACACAACTTCATATAGAACACTGCTCATTGTCAACTGTAGCTCAGTATATAATAATCACAACTTCATATAGAACATTATTCATTTTAAACTGTAGCTCAGTATATTCCAATCACAACTCCATATAGAACAGTACACATTGTAAACTGTAGCTCAGTATATACCAATCACAACTTCATATAGAACAGTACTCATTGTCAACTGTAGCCCAATATATTCCAAACACAACTTCATATAGAACACTGCTCATTGTCAACTGTAGCTCAGTATATACCAATCACAACTTCATATAGAACAGTAGTCATTGTCAACTGTAGCTCAGTATATACCAATCACAACTTCTAATAAAACACCAAATACTCATTGTCAATTGTAGCTCAGTATATACCAATCACAACTTCATATAGAACAGTACTCATTGTCAACTGTAGCTCAGTATATACCAATCACAACTTCATATAGAACAGTACCCATTGTCAACTGTAGCTCAGTATATACCAATCACAACACCATATAGAACACTACTCATTGTCAACTGTAGCTCAGTATATACCAATCACAACTTCATATAGAACACTTACTATTCATTGTCAACTGTAGCTCAGTATATACCAATCACAACTTCATATAGAACAGTACTCATTGTCAATTGTAGCTCAGTATATACCAATCACAACTTCATATAGAACAGTACTCATTGTCAACTGTAGCTCAGTATATACCAATCACAACTTCATATAGAACAGTACTCATTGTCAACTGTAGCTCAGTATATACCAATCACAACTTCATATAGAACAGTACTCATTGTCAATTGTAGCTCAGTATATACCAATCACAACTTCATATAGAACAGTACTCATTGTCTACTGTAGCTCAGTATATACCAATCACAACTTCATATAGAACAGTACTCATTGTCAACTGTAGCTCAGTATATACCAATCACAACTTCATATAGAACACTGCTCATTGTCAACTGTAGCTCAGTATATACCCATCACAACTTCATATAGAACACTGCTCATTGTCAACTGTAGCTCAGTATATACCAATCACAACTTCATATAGAACAGTACTCATTGTCAACTGTAGCTCAGTATATACCAATCACAACTTCATATAGAACAGTACTAATTGTCAACTGTAGCTCAGTATATACCAATCACAACACCATATAGAACACTACTCATTGTCAACTGTAGCTCAGTATATACCAATCACAACTTCATATAGAACACTGCTCATTGTCAACTGTAGCTCAGTATATACCAATCACAACTTCATATAGAACAGTACTCATTGTCAATTGTAGCTCAGTATATACCAATCACAACTTCATATAGAACAGTACTCTTTGTCAATTGTAGCTCAGTATATACCAATCACAACTTCATATAGAACAGTACTCATTGTCAACTGTAGCTCAGTATATACCAATCACAACACCATATAGAACACTACTCATTGTGAACTGTAGCTCAGTATATACCAATCATAACTTCATATAGAACACTTATTACTCATTGTCAACTGTAGCTCAGTATATACCAAACACAACTCCATATAGAACAGTACTCATTGTCAACTGTAGCTCAGTATATACCAATCACAACTTCATATAGAACAGTATTCATTGTCAACTGTAGCTCAGTATATACCAAACACAACTCCATATAGAACAGTACTCATTGTCAACTGTAGCTCAGTATATACCAATCACAACTCCATATAGAACAGTATTCATTGTCAACTGTAGCTCAGTATATACCAAACACAACTCCATATAGAACAGTACTCATTGTCAACTGTAGCTCAGTATATACAAAACACGACTCCATATAGAACAGTACTCATTGTCAACTGTAGCTCAGTATATACCAAACACAACTCCATATAGAATAGTACACATTGTAACTGTAGCTCAGTATGTACCAATCACAACTCCATATAGAACAGTACTCATTTTAAACTGTAGCTAAGTATATACCTGCCGCAATTCCATATGGAACGTACTCATTGTCAACTGTTCCTCAGTATATACCAATCACAACTCCATATAGAACAGTACTCATTTTCAACTATAACTCAGTATATACCAGCCGCAATTCCATATAGAACAGTACTCATTTTGGAACTGTAGCAAGATATGTAACACCCACTGATCCTTATAGAACAGTACTGATTTTCAACTGTAGCCAAATATTCACCACCTGCTGATCCCTATAGAGCAGTATTCATTTTCAACTGTAGCCCGATATGTACAACACACTGATCCGTATATAACAGTACTCATTTTCAACTGTAGCCCGATGTATACAACACACTGATCCTTATAGAACAGTATTTATTTTGAACTGTAGCCAGATATATACAACACACTGATCCTTATAGAACAGTACTCATTTTCAACTGTAGCCAGATATATACAACACACTGATCCTTATAGAACAGTATTCATTTTCAACTGTAGCCAGATATATACAAGATACTGATCCTTATAGAACAGGACTCATTTTCAACTGTAGCCCGATATGTATAACACACTGATCCTTATAGAACAGGACTCATTTTCAACTGTGGCCAGATATTTACCACCCACTGATCCTTAGAGAACAGTACTCATTTTCAACTATAGCCCGATATGTACAACATACTGATCCCTATAGAACAGTACTCATTTTCAACTGTAGCCCGATATGTACAACACACTGATCCCTATAGAACAGTACTCATTTTCAACTGTAGCCCGATATGTACAACACACTGATCCCTATAGAACAGTACTCAGTTTCAACTGTAGCCCGATATGTACATCACACTGATCCCAATAGAACAGTACTGATTTTCAACTGTAGCCAGTAATATACAAAACACTGATCCTTATACAGCACTCATTGCCAACTATAGCCCGGTATATACCAGTTACAGATCCTTATAGAACAGCACTCATTGTCAACTGTAATCCGGTATATACCAGCTACAGATCCTTAGAGACAAGTACTCATTGTCAACTGTAGCAAGGTATATACCAGTTCTAGATCCTAATAGAACAGTGCCCATTGTGAACTGTAGTCCATTATATTCCTTCCACAGGTCCTTATTTAACAGTACTCATTGTCAACTCTGTCCCTTTATATCCCAACAATAGATCCTTATAGAACAGTACAAATCGTCAAGTGTAACCCGTTATATACCAGCCGGTGGTCTCTATAGTACAGTACTCATTATCAACTGTGCCTGGTACACACCAGCCATAGGTCGATGTAGAACAGCACTCGTCAAATGTAGCCTATAGGCCGCAATCCCTAATACAAAAATACTCATTGTCAATTGTGGCCCAGCATATACCAGCCACAGATCCTTATAGAACAATACTCATTCTCAGCTGTAGCCCATTATATAGCAGCCACAGTTCCTTGTACACAATACTCATTCTCAACTGTAGCCCATTATATAACAGCCACAGTTACTTAATGAACAATACTCATTCTCAAATGTAGCCCATTATATACCAGCCACAGATCCCTATAGAACAAACTCATTCTCATCTGCAGCCCATTGTATAGCAGCCGCAGTTCCTTATAGAACAATACTCATTCTCAGCTGTAGCCCATTATATAGCAGCCGCAGTTCCTTATAGAACAATACTCATTCTCAGCTGTAGCCCATTATATACCAGCCACAGTTTCTTAGAGAACAATACTCATTCTCAGTTGCAGCCCATTATATACCTGCCACAGTTTCTTATAGAACAATACTCATTCTCAGTTGCAGCCCATTATATAGCAGCCACAGTTCCTTATAGAACAACACTCATTCTCAGCTGTAGCCCATTGTATAGCAGCCGCAGTTCCTTATAGAACAATACTCATTCTCAGCTGTAGCCCATTATATAGCAGCCACAGTTCCTTATAGAACAACACTCATTCTCAGCTGTAGCCCATTGTATAGCAGCCACAGTTCCTTATAGAACAACACTCATTCTCAGCTGTAGCCCATTGTATAGCAGCCACAGTTCCTTATAGAACAACACTCATTCTCAGCTGTAGCCCATTGTATAGCAGCCACAGTTCCTTATAGAACAACACTCATTCTCAGCTGTAGCCCATTATATAGCAGCCACAGTTCCTTATAGAACAACACTCATTCTCAGCTGTAGCCCATTGTATAGCAGCCGCAGTTCCTTATAGAACAATACTCATTCTCAGCTGTAGCCCATTATATAGCAGTCAAAGTTCCTTATAGAACAATACTCATTCTCAGTTGCAGCCCTTTATATAGCAGCCACAAATCCTTATAGAAACTTACTCATTGTGAACTGTAGTCCAGTATATACCAATCACTGAACCTTATAGAACAGTACTCATTGTGAACTTTAGCCCATTCTATACCAGCCACAGATCTTTATAAAGCTTTAATCGTAGTTAATTGTACCCCTCCCCTGTTTATCCTGCTAGATCAGCACTCAATGTTAATTGTACCCACTTATGTACCAGCCGTACATCCTGGTAGATCAGTACTCGTTTTTAGTTGTAACCCCCTAATTATCAGTCATACACATTGGTCGATCAATACTCAATGTTAGTTGTACTACCTTATATACCAGCTTTACATGCTGGTAGATTAGTACTCATTGTTAATTGCACTCCCTTATTTACCAGCTGTACATGCTGGTTGATCAATACTCATTGTTAATTGGTCCCTTTTATATACCAGTCATTCGTGCTGGTAAATCAGTACTTATTTTAATTGGTTGCACTTATACACCAGCCTTACATGCTAGTATATCAGTACTGATTGTTAATTGTAACTCCTTATATACCATCCATTGATCCTGGTAGAGCAGTACTCATTGTTAATTGTACCCCCTTATATACCAGCCATACATCCTGGTAGTTCAGTACTCATTTTTAATTGTACCCCCATATATACCAGCCATACATCCTTGTAGATCAGTACTCGTTAATTGTAATCGCTTATATACCAGCCATACATCCTGGTAGATCAGTACTCATAGTTAATTGTATCCCCTTATATACCAACCATACTTCGTGGTAGATCAGTACCCTTTGTTAATTGTATCCCCTTATGTACCAACCATACTTCCTGGTAGATCAGTACTCGTTAATGGTACCCCTTTATATACCAGCCATACATCCTGGTAGATCAGTACTCATTGTTAATTGGACCCCCCTTATATTCCAGCCATACATCTTGGTGGAACAGTACGTCATTCGCAACTGTAGCGCCATTCATAAATGCTTAGAGTAAGATATCCTCATTGGTAAATGTAGCACCTTATATAACATCTACATTGCACTATAGAAAAGTACATCATTGATAAGTGTAGCTCCATGTTTACCAGCCATTCATTCTTATATAAGTAGATATCTGACCACGTTTGTAAATTTAACTCCTTAAACATAGGTGATGTTTGTAAATTTCCCTTCTTGTATTCGTTTACTCATCCCTACAAATAGGTGATCTCGTATATAAATTTAGTTCCTTGCATACCAGCTACTCATCCTTATAAGAACTTGAACACGTTTGTAAATTTAGCTGCCTGTATACCAGTCAATCATCCTTATACATAGGTGACCACGTTTATAAATTTGGCTCCTTGTATGCCAGCCACTCATTCTTATAAATGGGTGACCACCTTTGTAAATTTAGCTGCTTGTACACCAACCGTTCATCCTTATAGTTAATTGAGCCCATTTGTATATTCAGCGGCTTGTATACCAGCCACTTATCCTTATAAATAGGTGACCGCATTTGAAAATTTAGCTCTTTGTATACCAGTCAATCATGTTTATGGTTAGGTGAATATGAATGTAAATATAGCTGCCTGTGTATTAGCCACTCTTCCTTATACTTAGGTTGTACCATTTGTAAATATAGCTCTTTATATATCAGCCAGGCATGCTTATTGAACGTTGAGAACACTGGTAATTTATGAAGCTGAAACCTCAGCCGCAAATGCTTGTAGTCCTGTGAGGTCAATGGTAATGGTTGTAAGTTACTCCTGTGATACAACTACTTATAGATCAGTGGAGTCATTGGTAATTTTTGTAGTTTATACCACAGCTGTAAATGCTTACTGAATATTGACCTTATGACTGTTGTTCTTTACATCCAATTTATTATATTTTTCATTCTTGCAGTTAGGTTAAACAAATTTCCGGTAATAGCGACATTCTCTTAAAAATGACACGATGTGCCACGTACAAACAGCTTAGGCTGCAGTGTTGAACATCCTTATGAAACTGATGGAGCGCCTTATACGCGAGCAACATACACTCATAGAAACTAACTTGTTACATATTGTACCACACCCTTATTGCTGAATATTGCAACATGTAGCAGCCACATCCCTATAGGAGAGTGACTTGATTGCTGAATACCCCAACTTTTCACACCACATCCTTATAGGAAAGTGACTTTATTGCTGAGTACCGCAACTTGCCACATCACAGCCTTATACGAGAGTGACTTTATTGCTGAATATTACAAACCACCAGGATCATCCTATAAATCTCTGGATATTTGAGAGGATTCCAATGCACCACCTCATCTCGGCCGGTGGACGTCAACCCTCGTCTCGGGGCTCCTGTGGACATCCAATCCTCGGTAATCCTCTTGAGCAGGTTCTCAGATCTCCGTTATAGTGTCAAATCCAGCAGAGTCTCCTCCAGGGCAAGATGTTGCCCGACACTGCAGGTTGGGAGAGCCAACTGGGTTTTCGTGTCGGTAAGTACTCGTCATGTGAGATCTGAATACAGTTACGGCTGCATCTGACTTCGTTAATATCCGTAGAGATTCCTTGTATCCATCCGTCTGAGATGAGGTTGTCGACCACTCTACCCACAGCACGCAGCGTCACTCGAATGGGTGGTGAGGGCAGCCCCGACGTGCCCCATGTCGGTTCTTGCTCATTTTTCTTGCTGTGGACAGTCCTTCACTGCATGACCGGCTGTCTACACCCCAGCAAACAAAAAATGGACTCGGTTGTTACCTTGACCGCCTCCATCATCAATAGTCGCCGAGAATTGGTCGCTATCGTATCCCAGCGTCGCGCACCACTTCGACGAAATGTTTTGCTTCCTGAGACATGCTATAGCATTTGGGAACCAGCTATTCAGTTGCCTGGTAGAACTTCTGCATCGTCTCCCGTACCTGTTGGAGCCTTGACTTGAGCTGACTACTACAGGTTATGGACAGGAGAGGTTCCCAAACAGGTTTTCGAGGGCCTCTCAGGATTGTCAAGACACCGATGTATCGGAATCATATACAGTACGTCTTCCGCCCATCTCTGGAGACTTGCTATGGGCTGTACGACTTCTTCTGGCCGTCAGTTATGGGGTAATGACGGTGCCGAAGCTGTTCAAAGGTGACGTCCCGTCGCTTATGGGTAGTTTCTCCCTCGTAGTTGTTGAGTCGACCTTCCACTCCTTAAACCTTTCAGCACAATGGAGTCAGTTCCTTGGCGTTACCTTCGAATCTTCCTTCCAGAACACTAACGCATTCCCTGTGGTCATACAAAGCGTTAAGTCATTGGCCATGATCTTCCACCTTCCAACCATCCTCTTCCATATTTTCACTAAGCCCATCCACCTTTCCACTAAATTCCATGTTCTTCACGCCGGCCGTTGTGCTTCAATTTTGGTCTATATTTCCGCCTTCATCTTCCCCATTGCGGCCTCTATTTTCTCCTCCATTTCTACATTCCGGATTCCATTGTCGTGTCCGCGTTCTCCACTTCAGGTATCATTGTCTCCATTCTGAATTTCATAGTCTGTATTTCAGCTAATACAGTTTTTATCCCTCCAGGGTCCTATTGTGACAGGTACGTATTTGGCGCACCCGGGGTCCTGAACCACCTGTTCTCTAGGTTTGCGTGTTTGGTTCAGGTTAATAGCCCTGCCTGTAAAAACCTAAAACGTTCCTAATCCTTATGAGGATAGCCGAGCAGTGCGGGGTGTCATGTCAACCCTTTTCGGAAACGTCATGAGGTTCGACCCGGCATGAAGATTGACGGGGCTAGTGGCGTCTCTCCGTGCATGGAATCCATATGATCCTACTGATGGCTTTTCGAGCCGTTTTTTCTAAGAAGTGACGCATTGTTGATCTTGCCTTTGAGGGCACTGATGCTACGTCAAGACAGTGTGATATTCCTAGCTACTTAATCATGTATTCAGCTATACCCGAACAAATGTCTCTTAGCTCATTGAATTCCTTTGTGGTCCAAGTCATTTTGGACAAAATTGCTGATCCTGTAAAGAACTGTATCCGACAACGATGGAACTTTATTGACATAGACTGCGATTATCGACGGAGAGTTCGTTTACTCCTGTTACGCCACTTCGGAAAACGTAAGGTCATTGTAGAGTACTTCTGCTTTATTCGGTCTCGATGAAAAATATATTATTATTCATTTATCTAGCCAAGTTGTTAGCGCAGCTAAGCTGCTGATGAGGCGAGAAGGCTCCTGATAGGTACCTGTCAGGAAGGTATTTTTTAATTTCAATTTTCGGTAGCCTCCCCCTACACTGAAAGCTGTTCGTGAGATATTGAAGGTTCGACAGCGCGTACCAAAAACTCCATTGTTTTAACTGGCAGGAGTTTGGAAGACAGCATTGAGGTGTAAAAGATACTCTTTGTATCCCCAGTGTGGGCAAAATCGACGTGATGGCTTCCCTTGTACCTCCACCGTTACATATGTGAACTATTTTGGTGACTATCCTGCATATTCTCGCAAATGCTGAGGTCAGTCAATAACTAATGCCCCTAATTTTTTTTCTCCTTAACTAGGTTAGCAATGTGAACAATTTGAATTTGGTGCAATTCCTCAACTCTTCTCTGGTCCACTACAGCAGCAATGTCCTAAGTCAACAGGTGGCAGCACTGCTGCCTTTTGCAAAATGGCTGACATCGATGTGCGCATCAGGCAACATCCCATAGTTGAATTCTTGCATGAGGAAGGTGAAACGCCCATTCGCATTTATGAAAGAATGAAAAATGTGTATGGTGATGCAACAATAGATGTTCAGATGGGTCCGTAGCTGTAATGAAGCAGAAGAGCAAACACCGTTGGCTGATGAAAGTCGTAACGATAGACCGGTGACTGCAGTGACTCCGCGCAATATTGAGGGAGTGGATGAGATCATTCGTACTGACCGCCGGGTAACAAAAAATTGTGTTGCATTATTTCCCTCAGTAAAGGCAATGTGATAACGGTTATTCAACAACTGGGGTACTCAAATTTTGTTCACAGTGGCTACCAAGAATGTTAGCCGACGACAATAAGGCGAAAAGAAAAACAATAGCCACCGAACCCTTGCAGTGCTTCAACTTGGCGGGAGAGGGGTTTCTAAAAAAACATTGTGACTGGAGTAAAACATGGGTTCTTTTTTTTTTGAACCTGAATCAAAAAGACAGTCAATGGAATGGCATCGCACAACCTCACCGAAGAAGAAAAAATTCAAAACTGTCCCATTAGCAGGGAAAGTGATTGCGACAGTGTTTTGGGATGCACAGGGTGTGATTCTGGTTGAGTTTTCGGAGCAGGGATACAGCACCCTCAAAAAACTTGCAACACGTCTTGTGCCAGTTCGCCCAACTAAAACCTTGACGGATGTTCTTCTTTTGCATATCAATGCAAAAGCACACACCTAGTCATCACACCACTGAAGCGATTGTGAAAATTGGATGGAAAATCATACCTCATCCACCCTACAGCTCTGAGCTAGTACCATAAGACTACCATCTGTTTGGGCCGCTAAAGGAACCTCATCGCGGTATTCACTTTGAGGATGTAGAGGCTGTGAAAATATCTGTGTGTCAATGGCTTCGAAAGCAAGACCGTGCATTTTATCACACTGGAATACATGCCCTTGTTAAAAGGTGGACCAAACTGTGGAAAAGTACCGGGATTACGTCGAAAAGTGGCAATTTAATCCTCAATGTTATGGCTTTCGTGCTGTGTAATCAAAAGCTTAAAAGCAATAATAATAATAATAATAAAACATGGAGGCATTAGTTATTCACTGAGCTCGTACTTTGCGTATATGGAAGAGTATCAGGAAATCCGTGTTAAGGATAAACTTGGCTATCGAGAGGCGAATGAGCAACTTAACTTGCTGTCTCAAACGAAGTTGGCCCGCAGCACCTTCCGTCAGGTTCTTGGATCTACAGCTCCTATATCGTCGAAGCCGAATTGTACCTGACAATGTACTTGCACTTCACGTGCTAGACAATCCAACATTTCACCTCTCTCACCTGCAAGTGTTTTCCCATCAACATTCCTTTCATATCTTTTCCCATTGTGTACAGTTCTCAGTAACGTTCTATTGCCCAAAGGTCTCATCAGCGACGGGAACTTTCCCCATTCTCGCATTCTGTCACAGTGGCAAATAGGTTTGTTCCCTTACCTTTGCGCAATCCTGCTGATCCAACTATGGTCACAGACCAGGCGCTCAGTTCTCCTGGTACCTCTCAGATCCCTAATTCGTTATTCGCTGCTCTACTAATGGAACATATGGGTACTTCATCTGCAAAAGCTTCAGTTTGTTTCCCGCTACCATCGTCCAACCATCTTGGAAGATTGGACTGCATGGGTGTGTTCAGTGTGCATGAGACTTCTGCTATCATTTCGCCTTCTCAACCACCGCCAGCTCTAGGACAACTCATATCTCGTCAACCAATGTTGAGGATCCGGACATTTCTCCAGCGTCTCTTCCTGTTGCCGTGTGTCATTCCCAGGAGTCGCCCACCAGTGCTCCGGTCGGTTAATCATAGGTTACTGCTAACATCCCCGCAGGTGCTGTTTTACCTACGGTATCTGTCTCAAATCACAGTTCCAGAAGATGGCTAAACCTGCTGCTAAGCCATGTACTTTTGTCACTACTACTGGTACCTTTAAAAAGAAGCCGCCAAAACTAACTTTGCCGAAAAAACCCAGGAAGACAACTTGAGAGTCTAAGGTTCAAGAGCAACATCACCGACGTGACTCAAACCACGTTGAACATGTAAAGGCAGACTCTGATTTTTAAGCACTTCTCACGCTTTTTCGTTAGGGTTAGTTATTAGTAGTTTATATATATCCATTACATGACAATTTTGCAGTGGTACCAGCGTGGTTACGTTCCCATAAGGAAGAATTATACTTCTTGCTTTCTACTTATCAGCTTTTTAGCGCGTGTCTCCAGGAGACTAAATTGCTTCCGGAAGATCAGATGTATTTTCGGCGCTATTTGACTTTTCGTGAAGATAAGACAGTATCTGGCAGTGGTCATGTCCATGGTGGGACCTGTAAATATGTGTGTAAGGACCTGTATTGCAGTCCCGTCAGCTTCCTACGAATTTACGTATTACCATAATATATATCTTATTCACAGCTTGCTCCTTATATATTCCACCTACTTTCTCTGGGGCTGAGAAGCATCTCCTAGATCTACTTCCCCAGCTCCTCCAACTGCTTCTTCTACCCGGTGATTTCAATTCACATCATCCTTTATGGGGATCGCCTCGTGAGTGTCCTCGGGGTAAAGGGATTGCTGCAGTTGTAGACTTCCACAACTTAGTTGACCTATATTCGGGGCCTGTCACGCTTTTTGTGATTCTACAGGTTATTTTCCTCTCTTGATTTTTTTTTTTCTCGCCATGTATTTGTGATGTTCCATAGTTTCTGATTCGTGCGGTAGCGACCACTGCTCTATAGTGCCTCATATGGTCATAGGTGGCGTCAGTCCTGCTTGCTCGCCCAAGTGAGTGTTCCGTAAAGCAGATTGGCGTATTTATTCTGACCTTGCGGCTATATATAATACAGCTTTTTTTCCTTATATTGATATACGGATCCAATACTTCCGGGACACGATAATCGATATTGCGAAACTTTTCATTTCTCACGTGTCGTCTACTGGGCTACGTACTCTTAGTTCCTTGGTGGTCGGGGAATTATGTAGCTATACAGACCCGTCGAAAGATCTTGAAAGAGTTTGAGCGTCACCCAAACTTGGAATATGTGATCACCTTTAAAAAGTTTTGCGCTCAGGCTCCGAAAATAATTTGGAGGGGCAAGAAAGCTTCTTGAACATTTTGGTTCCTGTTTATCCCGTTGTACGTCATCCTCTAGGGTGTGGGATAAACTCCAACGTGTATGTGGTAAACCTCACACTCTCTCTGACCCTGGACTTTCCAGGGATGGCAATATTGTTACTGATCCTTAGCACATAGCCAACTTCTTGGCTGGGGTCTTTGCTTCCACCCCTATTAGTGCTAACTAAGTATGACGGCTAATTCTTGATTGTCAAAGATCGGTTAAAGTCATCGGGTTTCAATTTCACCTCTCCGAACCTCGAAGATTATAAAGTGCCCTTTTCATTATCCGAACTGGAATACACCTTGTCGGTTACTCCTGATACTGCACCTGGTCCGGATGGTATTCATGCACAAATATTTAAAAATTTACCTCCTAATAGCAGGCTTTTTCTTTTAGATGCCTCCAACTTCGTTTGGATGCATGGAGTTTTTCCTTCCCAGTGGCTAGAGTAAATTATTATCTCTATTCTTAAGCCTCGAAAAGATCCACGGTTGCCCAACAGTTACATTTCGCTGACAAGCTGTGTTTGTAAGGTAATGGAAAAGATGGTTGCCAAGCGATTAATTGGTGTCTTGGAACTTGAGCTCTTTTCAGAGTGGGTTTCGATAAATGCGGTCTACTATCAGCACTTGGTTTCATTATCAACTCTTATTTATAATTCTTTTCTGCGCAGACAACAGACTGTGGCTGTCTTTTTTTCACTTAGAAAAGACCTATGATACCGTCTGGCGTATGGGTATTCTCCACCAACTCTTCCATTGGAACATTCGGGATCATATTCCTAATTTCTTGCAGCAGTTCATGAATGCTTTTAGTACTTCACGAGTATGAGTGTGTTCCCCATTATCTATGGACTTTAGGCTGGAGAATTGCTTGCCACACGGATCCGTATTGAGTGAGCTTTTGCTTGCTATAGCTGTTAATCTCACAGTGTCAAATGTTCCACCGGGCGTCACTACTTATTTCTTTGTACATGATTTTGCTATTTGTTGTAGCACTGGGCGTACGCAATTTGCTGCACACCTGGAGTGGGGAAAATGGTTTTCAATTTTCAGTGGAAAAAACACGGTGTCTCAATTTTTGGCGTCGTAGGGAGTTTCCTGCTCCCCGTCTTCTCTTGGTGTAGTCGAACTGGCCTTTGTTGAGGGTGCTAAAATTCTCTGTGTAATAGTTGATCGTAAGCTCTGTTGGGGGCCTTATATTCTCTACCATCGTGGGCGCTTGTTCGTTCGATGCAACTAGCTACTTCGTGTCCTTAGTGGCACTTCATGCTGTGCTGATGGCGTACTGATGCTGTGACTCTACCAATCGTTAATACGTTCAAAACTGGATTGTAGTTCCATTGGATTTACTTCTGCTAGTCCCTCTACTTTGTGTAGATAGGATCCTGTCCAACATCAAGAGCTTTGTTTATCTTTACGACCTTTTCGCACCAGTCCCATTTGTAGCCTATGCGCGTAAATCTGGCGAACTATCCCTTTGGGTGCGCCGAAACATTCTTTTCTGTAACTTTGTTTCTGTCTTAGGCGCCATGCCTAGTCACTCTACTTATTCTTCTTTCTTCGGTGCTGATTTGGATTTTGGCTATTGCCGAAGTCCGACAACGCTGCTTTCTGCAGCAACTAGATTTTGGAACATATTTTTGTTTTGACACCGTACTTTCTTGTCTCTTTCGTGGGGGATACCATCGCTTTCCACCGTGACTGCGACAACCACTTCTGTATTCCTTTGCTTTGGCGCGGTTGCCGAAGGACATCACTGCAGCAGCACCTAACTACCAAACATTTTGCGGCTTTGCAGCACGCGTTTCTAGAACGCCATTTTGATATACTAACGGTTCTAAAACCGATTAAGAGACTGGTTGTGCTATGGTCATTGACCCATATGTCCTTCACAAGATTTGTTTCCCTCCTGGCACTTCCATGTACACTACTGAATTGTATGATATACTTAGGCCATTATGTTTATTCGCTCCTTTTCCTTGCTATCCAGTGTCATCTGTTCCTTAGTACTTTGCGTAGCATACGGTATATTTATAGTGTCCATTCCCTTGTTCAAAATATCCACGATATCACTCTCTACATCTAACCGGCTTTCGCGTGGTTTTTAACTGGATTCCTGGACATTATGACATTGCAGGAAATGAACAGGCAGATCAGACTGCGAAAGGTGCAATCCTTCATCCTGTTGAGTACATTCTCAGTTATTTATCCAAACATTTGCAAAGTATTCTGCGCAAGCAAATACTTTCTGATTGGGAAGAGGAGTGGCTTATATTTACCGCCAAACTCAGCGAGGTGAAGGCGCATCCCTCGCACTGTTCTTCGCGTCATTCACGTCCCGAGGAGACAGTGTTATTTCAACCATGGATAACTTCTAAATGGTGAACCACCGCCGCACTGTGTCCACTGTGATGTGCCTGGGACATTTTTTCACTCCAGTCTCCAGTTAATGTTCTAGGCGATGACTCTGTCTTTGCTGCATTATGTTCATTTAAGTGGATTTCTCAAGAAGATTTAATTCTATGCAAGTGCATAATTGTGTCTGTTATTTCTGCCTGTCATAATAATGCACATTTTCTGATCAGACGAAGTTTTTTTAATGTTGTCATATTAACAGCATGTATACTTGCCTTTGCTATGATTACTTTTGCTATATTATTTCTGTATATAACAACATGTGAATAAATATTTAGTCAATGTGGCGCTGATGACCTTAGTAGTTTTGCGCCACTCATTTAAAAAAAAAGTATCATCATCTGCTCCATTGTGACGTTCAGTGCCACTCCTGATACTAGTGTAACGAATAGCTACTTTAAATAGCTAATAATGAGAATTGTTATTGTTCGTTTCCAAGCTCGTGCACTTGGATGTCGAATATTTCGACTCTCTCTAATTCAACTGCACTCGAAGCTTTGGTGGGTCTGGCTCTCCCCCTTTTGTTGCTCCCAGTTATGCAGTAGGAAAGTTCCAGATGTGTAAGTCATTATTACATGTGCTGTTTCATGTGTGACAATGTAGGGGCTTCGTGCACCTAGAACAATTAATTGTGGCAAGGTATTGCGTGGGCATTGCTGCCATAGTGCTGGTGCTACTTTTGCACCGCTTTCCGTACTAAAGTAGGGAAGAATAACTATTGTCTTTAGCAATGCAATAGATGAGGTATATCAGAGGAATATGCAAAGTTGGTTTGATGGGAGCACTAACAAAAATTGAAATCATACTTGTATTTCAGTATTATAAAGTGCTGTTTGTCGAAGATAAATAGAATCGTACTACCTTAACGGTAAACCAACTGCCAGATATATCAAAATATAATAAAATAAATTTTAGCAAACTAGTTAATAACAATTGACCACTAATGAAGCTTAAGTGAATGGGAACGTAAGCGGTTGCAACTGAAATAAAACGAATTACTAAATGCTTATTATTTTTCTATATGAATGTCGTTTCTCTAGGGAATAGCACCTGGAATGTCATTATATGCATTGCAAATATTAAATTATATGAATAACACGAACGTGTTATTTAACATGTTCACAATGTAATTTTTATGCCTTACCATGCAAATGTTGCTATACCCTTTAATTAATTAATGGCTTCTTTTTCAGCCGTTCATGGGTCCAAGATATCCTGCTGGACCTCGGCCTGGTGTAAGGATGCCACAAATTGGCAATGAATTCAATGGAGTAAGTAGTAAATGGTTCAAAGTTGTTTATGAAGAAAAATGCTTCCTTCAGTATGTATTGAATGTTTAGAAGAGCATGTTCCTGTTTTAAGTGCAGAAGTACACCCTAAAGTTTGCAAAAAGCTGCCTATTTGATGTGCCTTGAAATAAAGCTATCAATAAGATTTTATTTCATAAAGCTGCGTTAACAAGAATACTGAGAAAATATGAATTTCATTGTAAAAGAATAACAAATAAACAAAAACCACTTTTTCATCTTATCCTCCTATAAATGACAATTGCACATTAGAAGAGGTCATCAAAAAGCCATTTTATACACTAAAGTAAGCATACACAAACATTTGATGCTTATTATCAAAGTTGGATCTGATTTCAATAATCGATTGGCAAGAGGAAGCCTCTGAAGATGCGTTTTATCTCTTCGGGCTTAGTAACTGCTAAGTACGCGATGAAATTATTTGATTAATTAAGGCAGGTTCTGCACATTTGGATACAAACTCCGCTAATTTAGAGACTACTATGAGATATGATGTTATGTAACATAACTGATAATGCGCGCACTATAACAACACATGTATGTTGAAGATATAGAGATGCGACGGTTATCCAGAACGATTTGGCATGACCAAACAATAACGAAAGATATCAACAGAAAACTTTATTTATAAAGTGCAGTACCTTGCTCCATTTCTCGACGTAATCGACATTGTTATCAAGCTATTTATTACCACGTGGTATCGGTTTTTAAAATAGATGTTTATTTTTCCACCGCTAAAAGTCTGAGACAATATGGCATTGCCACTTTAAGGTCCTCATTGTTTCGAAATCCTTTTCCATCCAAAAATTGCATTATAACCATACAGTTGCGTTATTTGCCTATACGATTATATTGGCCGAACAGTTTGTGCATTAATAAAAAAATAAATAAGTTCTTCAGCGGTAGAAAAGCATAACATCGGTATTGAAAAAGTTGCACCACGTGACAACAAATGCCTTGACAGAATGGCATTTGCTTTCAGAGTTAGAGTAAGGTACTGTAGCTTTGTAAATAGCATTTTGTGTTAATATCTTTGGTTATTATTTACTTATGCCAAATCTTGGCTACTTTCTGGATGTCCCTCGTAACTTTGCCCAAACTTCCCCCACTTTATGCTCCAGCTACCATAGCCTCTCTGACAAATGGGATCAGTGGTGGACACAGGATAGTATATGTTGGAAAAACAATAATTATATTATACACACACTTATACACAATGGACACTACAGCAGCCACCAGCCTGGCAATGTGGAAACTAGGTCAGCATCAGTTGTTCTCGATGAATTTAGAGTGTTGTTGCCAAATGTAGTTATCCCGCGGGAGGTCATACTTACAAGCAGCATATTATCTGCAACTGACGTGTGTCTCTTTATGAGTACTAAATCCAGGAACTCCTCAGTTGCATTTAATTCAGTGTTTACTTCTGCGATAAGTGGTTAATCGTGCTGTATACTTGGCATTACTGCACTCAGCTATAGCTAATGAGTACCGCGTGAGACGGCTGATTATAGACGTTAAGTAATTTATGCCAGAGGTAGTTTCTTCTATCCTAAAAATATTGAGGTTATTCCTGGAATTTGTTTCTTTTCTTTCTGTATTTACCCTCATAAGTGGGACTTCCATTATCAGGAGACACAACCTAGCGCCTGGGGTCAGGTGCCTATTGAGGAGCTGGAGCCCTGGATCAGAGAGAAGCCGGGATGAGTGATCAGACCAATACTTGCTAAGTGAGGAAATGAATGATTTGAAATGGCGGTGAAATGGATGACAGGGAAACTGATTATGAGGAAGTTGGTGGAATGAAGAATGGGTGAAACCGGAGAACCAGTAAAATCCTCACTCAGGCGCCATTTCGCACACCAAAATCCCTAGAATCGAATTGGCGCCGCCTAGGTGAGAGGCTACCAGCGGTCTAATCATTCTACCACGGCGCCACCCTCTTGCTAGGTCAATTGTTCTAAATTGATTTATCGTACTGGGTCAAAGCTCCTCTGCTACTGTTGCACATTAGTAATTTGAGCTTGCTCTTTTGCGTTATCAGTTTAGCGACATAGCCAGCGGGGTTCAAACCCAGGCGAGTTGCGGTGGGCAAAGCGGCACAGGGGCGGGTTTTCTTGTTTCCCCCGTCATTACATTCCACCGCTGCTCCATCTTCATTCCATGTATCATCAGTGTCGTGGCCTCCGGTGCCATTGTAGTAAAAAGCGGGCATTAAACACTATAAAAACGCAGGATATTCGTGGGTGATATTTCTTGTTGGCCACGCCAGTTGCTAGTATAGAAGATCTCCTTTAGTTTATGGATTTTTTGTTTTGTTTTGTTTTTCGTTTTGTACCTCACAAACAATGAATACCATTTTCATAATGGGTATTTGTAAAATGTCTGTTGATAATGTATCTTGATGGTACATTCAGCGTTTTATAGCATATTAAGCAATATCGTATACTTTCATGGAGCACTAATCAGAATTGTTCCTCCCATTCAACTCTAAACTGAGCACTGGGAATATTTACGAAACGCCACTGAATATTTATGATTGCACTAATCCCAATGACCTACCTGAAGGCAATCGTAGGCCAATAGTTACCAATCTGCACCTATTTTCATGACGTTGCGGGGAAGGGGTGAAACTGTGCTGAACTAATCAAATGGTCTCGTGGATTAATTTTTCATTAAATGTTCTACAATAGAACCTTTACTTTGCCCCATCCTAGTTGCCTACTACAGAAGGTACACATTTGACACGTCCCGAGCCAACCCTGACTTCTGCTATGTGTGTTCCTCCTTGTGGTAAGGGAATCAGTCTAAAGCCCAACCACGTGTAGACCGTGGGTGTAGAAGAATATTCAGGTCTTCTGTTTTTTTCAATGGTCAGGAAGGGTGCGCTACTTCAACACACCCCTTTATTTACTGCGGCACCTAAACGGGAGTTTAGGGACTAACACACTCCTGGCTAATCGACCAGGACAAGTTAATACATCCAACTCCAGGGTGAGTGGAAAGGCGATCCGTTATAGCACTTGTGTAGCCCTCTCACCTCAGTTGAGCTTCGTGGTGCATGGGAAGCAGTGAGCGATAAATTCAGTCCATTTTTCCATTTTCAATGTTGTGACTGGAAAAGAAGTGATCGAGTCTGGAGGACCTCGCTATTTGTTAATAGCTAGAACACAGAAAATAACATTGTCATAATCTCCCATTTGGTGTTCAAAAGGGTTTAGACAAACTTGCTGGTCCAATTCAGTCATGTATCAGAGCACGCTATGACATACTCCTGGTTAAAGCAATTTCAACATCCCAGGCAGCGAAAATAGTCTAGCGAATATATTAGACAACTATCAAGTGTAACGTTTAGATTCACAAGATCTTAAACTCCTTGCGCGGCGTGGAAACCACTTACGCATTGAACAGTTTGACAAATGAGATTCAAGAGAATATTTCGGGAACAAAGTTACCGAGAATGCCCCCATTTTGCAGAGGAAAGATCAATCGAGGACGTACGGGTAAGAGAGGAGGAGTCATTCTGGGAGGCCCCGAACCTCCAGCGCATCCGCCAACATTCTGCCCCGCAATCCCGTAACTATAGCTCAGGCAGCAAAACCGGTATCCATTCAGAAATCACAATTCAGACCGGCGATGTAAATGGGGCCACAATTGTAAATAAAAGTCTCGTATGCAAACCACTGTCAAAGCCTTCGACATCTACATCTTCTGCATCAACATCTGACAATACAGCCAACGTAAAGAGTGATACAGGAAAACGGTCACTAAAACCGTCGATTTGGGCAATAGGTCTGACAAACGCATTCTGTACCAGAAATGAGTCTCAAGACCACTTATGCTAGATCCGACTTCCGGAAAGTAAGAGTACAGTCTGCTCCCAAACATTCACCCCCAGGGGCCTACTACGGTATGTACGCGTTTGGCACACCCGGGATCCGAGCCCACCCTGATTCCCTCGGACCCCCCAGGGACCTATTACGGTAGGTACGGGTTTGGCGCACCCGGGGTCCCGAACCAACCTTGACTCCCTCTGTGGGCAATCTCTGAGTGGTGAGGGAGTCAGTAGGTCCAAATGCCCATCCATGTGTAGGCCGTGCGTGGAGACCCGTATCGGTGGAAAGGGATATCCTGGTTGATTGAGGGTTGCGCATCTGAGCCTGGGCTTCTGATCTTCAGTAACTGAGGAGGGTGCGCAGCCTAATACAGCGCTTAGGTTTCTGCTTCGCCTAAACGGGAGGCTATGGACTAACCCATCCCTAGTCAATCGCCCTGGACTAGGTATAATACCGAACTCCAGGGTGAGTGGGACGGCGAGCCTGCTATATCCCTTGTATAGTCTTGTCACCCCTGACGGTGGCACCTTGTTGGGCTCCGAGATGGGTGGGGAGCTGTTGTGAATGAAATAAAAGCCTTTATATGGGTACAACGAATAATCTCCAAAACCTAGTAAAGTGAGTGTAAAATAGGTAATCGAGTCTTATAGTGCTCGCTACTTGGTAATTAGTCGGACAAAGAAAGGAAACATTTTCACATCGGTGAATCCCTTTGTTATCCAAAAGGGTCTTGATAAAATCGCTGCCCCCGTCAAGTGGTGTATTAGAGCTTAAAAATGCACGCTGCTGGTAGAAGCTAAATCCCCGTTCCAAGCAGGTAAGCTACTTAAGACCCATATATTAGGCAGCTACCCAGTGGAAGTTATTGTTCACAAGACATTGAACACCTCACGCGGTGTGTGGACCACCCGCGCACTGGAAGTTTTGAGTGCCGAAGAAATTCATGAAATTCATTGCAGATCAAGGCGTCACATCTGTGTATCGGGTTCGGGGAACGTGAATGGAGAATTCGTGCCTACCCGTACAGTTCCATACTTTTGGTCGGATAGATCACCCTCAAAATATTAAAGCGGGGTACGAGGCCATCGAGGTTAAGTCCTATATCCCGAAACCACTTAGATGCTATAAATGTCAGCTCTTTGGGCATACGAACGACTTTTCCTCTGGTCGGTCTGTGTGTGTTAACTGTGGTGACGTTAGCACAATGGAACATGTACATCAACTTCATCTTGTGTTAACTGCGGCGGCAAACATTCGTCAACTTTCCGTCCCCTGTCGCCGTTATGCAGAAGAGGAAATCCGGGTGAAAGATAAGGTGACCTTCTTGGAAGCACGGAAGCTCCTGCGCATCCGTCAACCCTCTGCACCGCCTTCCGGTACGTACAGTTCAGTGGTAGCTAAATCACCACTCAAACTTGCGATATTAACGGGGCCACCACTGCAGAAAAGACCCTCGTCGCCAGGCCGATAACAGATCCCTCTGCGTCTGCGTGCACATCTATGTCGGCACCCACATCTGCCAAATCCGTCACCGCAGAGAGTCCAGCACAGTCGACACCCAGACCGCCGACCTCGGAAACTAAGTTCGGCAAACCCATTAAATCTTCTGCACCGGAGATGACGTTAAAGACCCGCTATGTTCTCACCGATTTCTTAAAACTAAGTGTTGAGTCCACTCCCCCAAAATCTAAAGGGTGGAAAAGTCCACGCAACTCTCCACGTCGATCCTCATCTGAGGGCGACGACCAGCTTCGCTGGTCAGAACTTCTAATCGGTTCGAGGTTCTCGAACAGACATTTTCAATCGGAAAGGGGTTCTCCCCCGTGAAGGAAATGGAACAGGAGGATTCTGCCCTCGCTGCAAGAAGGTCGGCAGGATCGTGCTCCTGAGCAAAGCGTTAGTCCGACGGACAACAAGAACAAATTAAACTAAACAGCGCGGCACAATGTACATAAACGCCTTTCTACACATAACTCTTATCCCATTATATACATGTCTATTCTAAGTGTAACATAGTGGAATAAGACCACATCGAACAGAGCTTGAATTATTATTCCACCAAACTCAGCCTTTAGTCTTATGTTTACGAGAGACCAAGCTCCGTCCTCAAGACAACGGTACAATCAGCAGTACTCTACGGTGTGACCTTTCACCGGCGGGGGGGGGGGTGTTCCTGCACATGGGGGCACCATGGTGCTTACCAGAGATAATATCTTCGCAAAATCTGTACTCATACAGCCCATCGCTGTGAGAATAAAGGTTACATCGATTAGCTTCACCATTTGGAATATATGTCTTCCTCCATCTGATGATCTTTCGCGCACTGATTTAGAAAACCTCGTTTCCCAGCTACCAACACCCTTTCTGTTGGTAGGGGACATAAATACATACCATCCACTTTAGGTCTTCCCTTGGGCTTGTGCCAGAGTACCTCTAATTGCAGACTTTTTGGATAACAAGAACCTCGCTCTCCTGAACACCGGAGAGCCAACCTTTCTTTCTGACGCCTTTCATAGTTTTCCACATCTTGATATAGCGATTTGTTCACCACAGTTAGCGGTCTCGTTGTCCTGGAATATCGTCTCTGATTTGCACTCTAGTGACCACTTTCCATGTGTTATTAGTCTCTTGACACACGCTGTATGTTCCATTCGCTTACCTAGATGGCGCTTAGATCTAGCCAACTGGGAACTGTATTCCCGCTTGGCTGAATTTAACTCCGATGAGCTTGCCTCTGTGAACTATTTAGTCGACCATCTCGCAGAGAAAATCCGTTCCGCTGCTGAGCTATCCATTCCGCGTTCGACTGGCCAAACCCGTTGATTTCCGGTACCTTGGTGAACCAGTGAATGCTGGAATGCTATTGGTGTCCGCAGACGTGCTCTCCGGGTTTTCCAGCGTCGCACTACTCTGGATAAGCTCATACAATATAAAAAGCTGAGTGCCAACTCTAGAAAAATTATTAAGGTTAGCAAAAAGTGGCCCTGGAGTCGGTTTGTATCATCATTTAACGCAAATGCCCCTTCCTCTGTCGTATGGGTTAAGTTAAGGCGAGTGGCTGGAAAATCGACCCATTTGCCAATTGCCGGTCCAAAAACAGCGGCGGGCGCTGTAGTTGATACGTTTGCGGTGGCTAACACACTTAGCGGTGCTTTCGTTCAAATGTCTAGCTCGGGTAATTATTCCCCTGAGTTTCTGCCTATGAATCATCAGGTGGAATCTTCTCAAGGGTTCACCTTTCTTTCTGGAAACCTTGAAGACTATAATCGCCTTTTCATCATGGTGGAGCTAGAGCAAGCACTTTTATATTCCCGAAACTCTGCACCTGTACAAGATGGCATCCACGTCCCAATGTTGAACAACTCTCTCCTGTTGGTAAGGATTTCCTACCCAAGGTCTATAATCGAGTCTTGAGTTGACGCTAGTTTTCCAGACAAGTACTTTTCCACCGCCATACCTATTCCTAAACCTGGAAAGGACTGACATCTTCCTTCCAGGTACCGTCCTATTTCCCTCAACAGTTGCGTATGCAAGGTGATGAAATGCATGATCAATGGACGGTTGTTTTGGTGACTGGAATCCCACAATCTTCTGACTAACATCCAGTGTGGTTTTCGACGACGTCGATCAGCTGCTGACCACCTTGTCTCGCTGTCAGCCCAGATCATGGAGGATTTTCTTAAGAACAGCTAAACAGTTGGGATATGTTTTTATCTCGAGAAGGCCTATGATACCTGTTGGCGAGCGGGGATATTACGTTCTCTCCACCGCTGGAACATGTGGACGCCTACAGTTGCTACCACAGGAGTTTATGCGGGATCGCGTTTTCCGAGTAAGGGTCGGCTCGGTTGTTTCCAACCATTTTATTCAAGAGAACGGAGTACCGCACGGCTCTGACCTAAGCGTGACGCTATTTGCTATAGCGATTGATTTTATATCGCAATGTATTCCCCCAGATGTCTCGTCCTGTTTGTTCTTGGACGACTTTGCCATCTTCTGTACTTCTCAGCCCACACAGGTTTTAGAACGCTGTCTGTAGAGGTGTTTGGAAACCCCCTATGATTGGAGTTCGAAGCGTGGCTTTTGTTTTTCACCTGAGAGGACCGTCTGCGTGAACTTCTGGCGCCGTAGATGGCGAATGGCACCTGCTCTTCAAATCGGGCCAGATTTACTTCCCTTCGCAGTTGAGTCGAGATTCCTGGGATTGGTATTCGATCGGAAACTATGCTGGTCACCACATATAGCACAGCTTAAAATGCGTTGTGACCGTTCTTAATATTTTACGGTTATTAGATGGCAAATCTTGGGGAGCAGATTGAACAGTGCTGTTGCGTCTTTATCGTGCGCTGGTTCGATCCAAGTTGGACTATGGTTGCATTGTGTATTCTTCAGCACGACCATCTGTGCTGAGACTACTAGACACAGTCTGTAATAGGGCACCCGTGTGGCTGTTGGAGCTCTTCCGTCTAGCCCAATTGTTGGTCTCTATGCCGAATCGGGGGACCCCCTCTGCGATGCCGGCGTGATGTCTTGTTGGCAAATTATGGCAGTGGGCTTAAATACATGCCTGCGCATCCAGCGTTTGGTGCGTTTTTCTCAACCGAACTGGACGATCGCTATCGCCACCTTTCACTTTGTTCGAGGCCAGCAGGTTTTCGCTTTCGCGAGCTTCTTCGCCAGTTCAATACTGAAATGCCTAGGTTGTTTCCCAAGGGGGAGAGGACGTACCCTCCTTGATTACGTTCAACATTCCACGTAAATCTTGGGATGGCTGCTTATAGGAAATCTGATCCACCTTTGTCTACCATCCTTTCTTGCGTTTTAGAATGTGTATCCCATTACAGTGACCATACGTTTATTTATACCGATGGCAGAAAGTGCAGCGACGGTGTTGTATGTGCCTTTGTTTCTGGCACCGAACGACATTCTTCCGGTTTGCACAATAGCACATCCATTTATTCTACAGAGCTTTGTGACATATACCGAGCCCTTCTCCATGTTCGCCGTCGCCATTTGGATGGCAGGCTTATAATGGGCAATTCCCTTAGTGCCCTACAGAGCATCCGTAACCTTTACAACTACCATCATACGCTACAGCGTATTCAGGATATATTCCATCGGTTGCACACTTCGGGCGTTAAAGTAGTGTGTGCCTGGATTCCTAGTCATGTTGGCTTGCCTTGGAATGAACTGGCGGATTTAGCAGCAAAGACGGCAACCACAGATTCCAGCTTCGTTTTTACCTTTGTTACAGCTGAAGATTTTTGACTAGGTGTGCGCAGCGCGGTTCTTTCCTTTTGGCATGCAGAGTGGTTCGCTCTGAGCGGAAACAAGCGTAGGGAGGTAACGAACCTCCCTATCCACTGTTTAAGCTCATCTCGTATCTCCCGCCAGTTAGAGGTAATACTGGCTCGCCTGCGCATAGGTCAGTGCTTTTTTTACGCAAAGCTACCAGTTACAGAGGGATCCCTACTCCTATTTTTGTACTCTGTGGCCAAGATGTGACAGTAAGTCATGTACTGGTAGAGTGTGCCCGTATAGCTCATTTACGAGCCACTCTGCACCTTCCTGCCAGTACTGGAACGATGTTGGGTGATAGTACCAGAGTGATGGTTACGCTTTTTAAATTTTTATCTACGCTGCCTTTTAATCTCCGTATCTAGTTTTATTTTACTTTTAATCCTTTCCCCTTCCTGGAGAGGTAGCTGACTCCCCCCCTCCCCGATTTTTTTTAACCCTTAAGGCACTGCTATTTTAGCAAAAGGTTTTGGTTTTAGTTTAGTACACATACCTCAAAAGATTAAGGCATATATGAAGCCATCGCTTTTAGGCCGTATATTCCCAACCCGCTCAAGTGCTGTAAATATCTACGTTTTGGCCACACTAGCGAGTTGTGCAACGGTAAATCTAGCCGCGTCAACTGTCGTGACACCCCTCACGATGGTCCGTTTACTTCAGCTGAACCTAACATGAACTGTAACGGAGAACATCCATCTCTCAATTTCTTGCGTAAGCTTCTGCGGCTAGTGTCCATGGTATCTTGGTCTTCCGGGAAGGCCGTGTCATGGCTTGAAATGTTGCCGACGTTTCCCTCACTTTGTGGGGCTTCCTCAGGGCGTGTGCTCTCACTGCACTGTGACAGTTCACCTGGCACTGTCGTGATGAGAGCACACGCCCTGAGGAAGCCCCACATAGTGAGGGAAACGTCGGCAACATTTCAAGCCAAGACGCGGCCTTCCCGGAAGACCAAGATACCAACACCCATCTGGTTTCCCAAAATGCCTACGTTTTCCAGAGGAGAGGACAATCCAGGAAAGGACATCCATGAAAAAACGTTGCATCATCTCTCTCCTGAAGGCAATGCTTTCCTGCTCGAGGTCTATAATCGTGTTTGGGTTGACGCCACTTTTCCAGAAAAGTGAAACCTGAAAAATACCGCGATCTACTATTTCCCTCACCAGTTGTGTCTGTAAGGCAATGTAACGAATGATAAATGGACGTTTGGTAAGGAGGCTGGAAACTCACAAATTATTGAACAACACCTTCGACAACATCGGTCAGCAGCTCAGTAAGTTGTAGGGCTGTCAACGCAGATCTTGAACAGATTTCTCAAGAACTATTTTTTTGACCTCGAGAGGGCCGTTTTTACGAGTTGGCGAGCAGGGATATTGCTTGCATTCCACAACTGGAATATACGTTGACGTCTTTGGTTGTTCCTGCAGTAATGTATGGGTGACTACGTATTCTGACTGAGGGTTGGCTCGATTTTACTGAGTGGAGGATGTAGGGGAGCGGAACGGGCAGTGTTTGTGCGTCTTTACCGCACACTGATCCGATTAAAGTTAGAGTACGGATACATCGTTTATTCCTCAGCACGAACATCTCTACTGAGATTAGACACTGTGCACAATCAGGTAACACGTGTGGGTTTTGGAACTTTTCCAATAAGTCCAGTTGTCACCCTTTACGTCGTATCAGCAGAACCTTCTGTGCCATACCAGCGTCATGTCCTGTTAGCAGATAATGGCTGTAGTCTTAAGCGCTTGCCTGCGCATTCAACGTTTACTCCCTTTTTCGTTTGGTCGAACGTTATATAAATCTCTCCCATAGTCCAAGACCTGCAGATGTTCGGTTCCGTGTGCTTCTTCGGAGGGGGTGAGGGTGCAAGCACTTTGCTTACGTGTTACATCCCACGTATATCTCGGAATGACGGCATGTGGAGTATCTACGATGCCTGGGTCTGGTATCAGTTATTGTTTTTTAGAATATTTATCTCAATACAATAGCCGAATTTGTATACACACCAATTGAAGTAAGTGTACCGGCGTGTTGGATGTGCGTTTGTTACTGGAACCAACCCATATTCTTTCGGGTTCCATTGTAGGAGATCCATTTATACTACGGAGCTGTAAACCATATACCAAGCCACTCTCTATATTCACCATCGAAATTTAAGTAACCCCCTTATTCTGAATGTTTCCCTTTGTGCCCTTCAGAGCATTCGTAAGCTGTGCAAAACCATCCTATCGTGCAGCGCATTCAGGATACCTTCCATATTTTATAGCTTTTTGCGTTAATGTGGAGTGTGCATGAATTACTGGTCACGTTGGCTTGAGGAAGAAGGAACTGGCGGATCTGGAAGCAAAGCCGGCAAGCACAGAACCCACTGTTCTGCATCTGAAGACTCTATACTTGTTTTGCAGAGAGCAGCGATTTCGTGCTGGCATGAGAAATTGTCAGCACTCGGCGGCAACAAGCTTCGACAAGTGAAGGATCTTCCTGTAACCTGGGTATCCTAGTCTAGTAAATTTCGTCGGGAGGAAGTGATTTTGGCGGGGTTGCGTATTAGCCACTTCAAGTTTACGCATGGTTATATTTTTAAGAGGGATCCTGCTTTTATCTGTCAACTCTATTGAGTAGCACTGACAATACGGCATTGTTGCTAGAGAGCGTTGCTCTAGCAGCTGTTAGTTCATCTTTACAGCTGCCGGCCTCCCTCGTGGAGGTCCTCGCCGATGGTCACAGAGCGGTAGAGAGCGTTTCAACTTTTATTTTATCTAAAGTGACGTTTCAAATAAGGATGACGTTTTTAGTTATTTTATCCCGACGGATTTTAATGGAGCGGTAGTTAATGGGTTTTGTGTTTTATCAGCACTGGCTTTTAAACCAACGACCTGGTTATATTTCTTTTCTGTGTCCTTTTCGCTCAAAATTTTGAATTTGTTACAGATTCATGTGTGGCTTTCACCACCAATTGTTTGTATCCACTTGTTTTTATGACTTCCAGTTTGATTTATTTTTATATTAATCTTAACTCTGATGTTTGGTGTTTTGATCGATTTTTATAAGGGCACTAATGAATATTGTAGTCGAGCGCCCTTAAGCACCAACCATAATCAGCATCATCGCAAAACATCAAAGGGAATTAAAATTCCATGCTATTCTCCAAGAAGAATCTCCTGGGACGAGCACATATCGGCGATAAGTTTCAGCGCTGATCAGTGCGTCTAATCGGTTCGAGGTTCTCGAACAGACATTTTCTATTGGAAAGGGGTCCTCCCACATGAAGGGCAAGGAGAAGTAACCTGCCCTCACTGCCAGAACGGCAGTAAGTAAGCGGCAGGATCTCCATCCTGTAAAATGTATTAGTCCGACAGCCAGAAGAATCAACTAATTCGACCCCCGCAGCCCTCCAAGGTAATTTCCCTGACCAGCCGCGTTTGCAAAGTGCAAAACGCATGATAAATAGACTGATGGTATATTGGCTAAAACTGGCTACCTAATGATCAAATTCAGCGCGGTTTTCTACAACGTAGATCAATAGCTGACCACCTTGTATCGATATCGAAGCATTTTATGAACGTTTTGTCAAGCAATGATTTTACGTCCCCTACACAACTGCAATATATGTACGTGGTTGCCTACCGTTGAACATTCAAAAGTTTGACACCGCGTTTTCCGAGTAAGGTTCACCTCTATGTTTTCGAATGGTTTTGTTGCAGAAAACGGACTGCTTCAGGGATCGGTACAAAGCGTCACGTTGTTTGCTATAGCTATTAATTCTATCTCAAAATGTGTTCATCGAGGTGCACCATCCTGTTGATTCATAGACGACTTTGGCTTTTTTTTTTTTTTTACTCAGTTTATGCCGATTTCGAACATTGCGGCAGTGTTTAGACAATCTTTCAGATGGAGTTCTAAAAACGGGTTTCGTGTCTTAACTGAGAAATCACTCTGAGCTAACATCTGGCGCCGTAGGAGGGGATCACCAACTTTGTCCCGAGCAGTTGAGCCAGGGTTCCTTTTTGTATAATGCGGGGCTCGCCTGCGGTACCAAAGTAGCAAAAGCGGGCGTTAAACATTAACAAAAAGAAGTACTGCTGGGGAATTCTTGGGCAACGGTTTGGATGATGTTGCGTCTTTATCGCGCAACGTTCCGATCCAAGTTAGATTACGAATTCATTCTTTATTCACACGACCATCTGTGCTGAGAAGGTTAGACACTGTCCATAATCAGGGCATCTATGTGACTGTTGCAGCTTTTCCAACCAGCCAACTTAACGACCCTTTACGCCAAATCGGCAGAACCCCCTCTGCAATGTCAGTGTAATGTCCTGTTAGCAGATTGTCACTGTGGGTATAAGTGGTGCCTGTGCATCCAATGTTTACTCCCTTTTACCACGCCGAGCTGAACGAACGTAGCAGAAACATTTCACATAGTTCAAGGACTGCAAGTTTTCGTTTCCGAGGGCATCTTCGGAAGCGCGATTTTGAAGTGCCTAGCGGATCTCGGGATGCCAGCATACTTCCTTTATTTATGGAATCAACCTACATATATTCTGTTTGTATAGTAGCACATGCATTTATACTGCAGAGCTCTATGGCATATACCGAGCCATTTTCTATGTTCGCCGTTGAAATTTGGTTCACTCCCTAATTCTGAGTGATTCACTTGTGAACTTCAAAGTGTTTATGATCTGTGCAGCTACCATCCTATCGGTCAGCGCATCAGGATGCTCTCCACAATTTAAACGCTTCCGTCGTAAATATGGAGTGGTCACGTTGGCTTGTGGTGAATAAACTGGCGGATTTTGCGGCAAAGACGGCAACCATAGAACTCAGTGCTGCAACTACTTTTGTAGCATTTGAACATTTTGGGCTTGTGCGGACAACGGTGCTTTCGTGCTGGTATGAAGAGTATGTCTCGTCTTGAGGAGGTGATATTGGTACGTTTGTGTATTTTCCCCTACAATTTTCACACAGATAGATTCTTAAGAGAAAATCTTCTATCTGTTCACTCTGAAGAAACAAAAAATCTTAGTCCGTCATGTTTTGCTAGAGTGTGCTTGTCTAGCATATATTTGAGGAGCTGTGCTACTGTTGTTCATTCATACGGAGGTAATGGCAATGAAAACAGAGCGGTAGATACGGTTTTTACATTGTTACCTTAAGCCAATTTTGTATTGAGGATTTGGTTTTAGTTATGTTTATCGTGACGGATAATAATGGAGCGACTGACGAGTTTCCTAAACCTGTATCCATGTAACTTTTGCAATGCACTTTTTATTGAAGTTTTATTTATACCATTTTTCATTCTATTGTTGACATGATTTTGTAGATTCATCATTTTTGATTTTGCCACGGATCGCTTTATTTACACTGGATTTTGCTTTCGTGTTCTTTATGATGTTATATCGATTTTTATCTCTAGAATGTGACACGGTTTGTTTTTTAAGGGTGCTAATGACCTAGCAGTTGAACGCCTTTAAACGCCAGTCATCGGCATCATCATCTACTTGGATTACGCAGGGCTATTAGCAGAAATGAGAGTGAAGATAAAGATGTGAATGATTTCCCAGTGAAAGTCTTAAACCTAAATGAGACTCATCAGACCGTCATCGCTATTAGAGCATTTTAGTAATGATGGGTTTTGGAATCAAACACAAGATTCGAGGAATAAGAGCTAGAAGCTCTGACCAGCAAGGTAGTGGTAGTGGTAATGTAAATTCTTGTGCCGGATAAAGGCTAACGGTGTTTAGGTTGACTACCACTTTATAATAAAATGAATAACAAAAGCTTACTTTATATTTTTTTCTCATCTTGTCTCGCTGTTAAAAATCTTACAAATTTGAGAAATGCCATTGTGTCAGTTGTGAATCATTTTCTTAATAATGGTATGTTCTGTGAGCAGGTCGCTAACAATTATATTTTGGTTATACTAACAGTCCTCAGAAAAGGACTTCACTGGGCACTTTGTAAAATTTGTAAAATTGTTATAAATAGTTCAACTGCAGAAAGAGAACAATATGATAAATATTACGATTAGTTTTAAATGAACATATGTGCTCCGACATATTTCAAAGTGAACATATGTATCTTAATATATTTGACCTCTAGGGCTCTTGGATCTAAAGATAGAGGAATTCTTAAGACATGACCATGCTGTGATTTCTTTCCATAACAGTTCTTAGAAGAATACCACAGTTATATTTTCAGCATTTGTTAGCTCACGACCAATGTGCACAAAATGAGGATATTTGGGACAACGTTAACAGGAATGTTAATAACTTCAGAAGTGAGTTAACTATTCTAATAAACTGAGTTGCCACGGATCGGTAATCTTTAAAGGCTCACAATCCATCCCAAAATTTTGAGATTCTCATTATTTAGAGACATTTATATTGTCACTAAATGTAAAATGTGCTTACTTATTTATTTTCAGTTTAATTGTTTACAGTTTTACAAAATGATAATACTAAATTTCCCATACTACTGTTACTTCGTAAGCCCATTGTTATACCTGCGTTAGTGGACACGTATGCATGCGGCAAGTTCTTTTATCATCGAAACTGAGATTGTTGCACCTGAGTGAACTGACACTTATGCTGGTTTGCACGTGCGACTGTTTCTAGAAGTTTCCTGCCACGTGATCGACATATATGAAAAGGGGAAACAAGGCCTGCAGGGAATCAGTTTTCAACTGGAAGTGTCTAGCTAGTAGAAGTTGACCGAGTTTTGTCGCGAAATTCTGAGCGTTGAAATTGTTGCGATAGCATTGAAGAAAGACGGTGATTTGTCGGCAGATTTTTTTTTTCTAATTGGTGGAAGAATTGAGGAATTGTTTGTGGAGAAATAACATTTTTGTTTCGCTGGTGTGAGCAGCAGGAATTAACTTTACTATGGGAGGGATGATACAAACATTATTGGCCGAAATTAAGAAGTTAGACAGGAAAATAGAACTCAAAATGCACGAAATGAAAACGGAAATGAAATCCAAAACAGAAAGTTGGAAGAAGAAATGAAATGGGGGAAATGAATAAAATGGAATCCGGCATGGAGAAATTAAAAACGGATATAGGGAACAAAATGGAAGAAACACTGGCCGGCAAGAATGACGTAGAATAACTAGAGGAAACAGTGGAGGAGCTTAGAAGAAAATTGGAAACATTTTGTGGAACGCTGAAAGCTTGTGACCAACGCCTGGAAGACGTTGAGCAACGATTTAATGTCCTTGATAGAGCCGATACTAGCACCAAAGACCTAAACACGATAATGGAAAAGATGCATGATGGAGGTCTGAAAGACTTGAAGGTCTAGACCACCGAAAGAGAAACAATATATGCACGCGTCAAGCCACCCAACTGCGACGGAAGCTCTACCTTCAAAGTCTTAGGCCAAGAGTTTGCCGCCATCGCACCCACCTACAACCAATGGTCAGTGGACGATGAAGCCACACAATTAGGAGCAAGTCTCCAGGGACGGACGTCGGAAGTAAAGAATGCGATTCCGGCGTCGGCAATATTCGTAGAGATCTGGGAGGTCTTGGAGCACCAGTCTGGCTGCAGCCTGCCGCAGTCAGCTTAAATGAAGACAGTAACAGCCAGGTGAGACGATGCAGGAGTTCGGTCTGGCGATTGAACAGCTGGTGAACAAAATCCTGGTGATTCTATCATCCTGATACGTGACCTAGAAAGCCGCCTACTCGTTTGTCGACGCTGTAAGTGATGCCGAGATATGACCGTTTTACGCTTGGCGACCACAACACCATGCTCGAGGTTAACGGTGGCACTAAGGACGGAGGCAGCAAAAAAAAAAAAAAAAAAAAAAAGAAGAAGAAGGCAGTTATACCTACCTCGAAGATGAGGAGTATTCGCTGCGAAAGAGACACAGGCAGAACCCAGCTTTCGGTGGTGTGTGCTGGAAGTGTGTCGCCGGATCAACTATAGAAGGACTGTATACGCCAAGGGGAATATAAGGCGGAAAACCAGTAAGGTCCGGCGTGACAAAGGGCACGTCGGAGCTATCTTCACCATCCCCTCCACTGAGGTTACGTGGTTGGGCAGAAGAGTGGACAACAATCTCAGTGCAGACTACTGGGTACGACGGAAGCTCTGCCTGATACTAGTAGACACGGATGCAGACGTGACATGTTCAGACATGACGTGGCAGAGGGCTTGCCGACACGATCATCTACGCGACGCTACCAACTAGTGACGACGTCGGGCGCCATCTTACCTTTGGGGAAGGAGACCTTGCTAGAGTTTATATTAGGATGGAGAACTATGAGTCTAAAGGTACTTGTCGTGAGCGTAGTCGAGAATGTAGTAATGGGACTGGATACACTCAGGAGCCAGGAGGCGACTGTAGTTCCAGCAAGAAGCGAAGGGGTGGTAAAGACACATATGAAGGGTCAACGGCCAAGGAATCTTGCACTAGACAGAAAGACACAACTGAACGGATTATATGTTGCCCAGGCATTATTGCCCTGTCGGGAGAAAATGCCCGTGAGGCTATTAAGGGGTTGAAGAACAAGGGAGGAGTACTGTTCAAAGTTTGGGAGTCACTAGTTGAGAACAACTAGCGAGAGAAGCTGATCCTCCCTGAGAGCAAGGTTGCGGAAGTTCTGATGGAAGCACAGGAGGGGACATCGGGAGGACATTTGGTACCCAGCGGAACCATCGATGAGCTCTGATAACGGCTGAGTCTAAGAGCAGGCGCTGGAAGGTGATGGCGCCCATGTCATGTGTGTGAGGCAAGTCATAGCCCACTGACCAGGAACTGGGGTTACATGCAGGAATATAACGTGGGAGCACCTTTCGAATCAATAGCCATTTGTGTAACTTGGCAATTTCCTGTATAAGACAGGGGCAACAACTGTATGTTGTTCGCCATGGATTAGTTATAGTGGCTGGAGTTGTACCCATCCCTAACCAGAGCGCCTTCGGTGCCCATAGTAGTAAAAGCGGGCGTTATATACCATCAAAAATCCCTAATCAGGAACGCAAGATCATCGCGAACTGCCTTGTACAAAACAGTTTTGTCGCTATAGGGTAGTGTTGGAGCCGGTGTACAGTGCAGTATCTTTGAGTCTAAACTGGTGAGAGAGACACTGCAGCGACTTGGAGTGCACAAGATGCGCACAACGCCTCTGCACACACTGTTAAAGGTCATGATTGAGCGGTACATGAAAACTAAAAACAAAAGAGCATTTGAGGAAGGCTGTGGCCAATCACCAGAGAGACTGAGATACCAGGAAACCATTCTTTTTGCTGGCCTACCACTCTTCAACCCACGACACCACCGGATTGACACCAGCCAGTTTTGAATTTGGCGAGAAGCTGCGTCTACTATGCGACCAAATGTTTAGAAGTCCTTCTGGGCAAGAACAGCCAGCAGTCGACTTTATGGAGAATCTCGTAGACCGGATTCAGAAAATGCATGAGATTGCGCATCACACATTCAGATAGCGAGAGACCGGATGGAGATCCTTACGGCCGGCAGCTCAACAGCGAGGTTTCCAGAAATGTGATGTGGTTTGGGTATATCGCCCTACCCGGACCAAGAACGCTGCCCCAAGCTAGCACATCTATGATAAGTACCTACCTTGTGATGAAGATAAGTCACGTCTACCGCATCCAGAAGTTTTCCCTAGGGAAGAGGCTAGTGGTACATCTGGATCATCTAGCCCGTTAAGATGGTGGTGTTCGGTACGACTGGCGCTAAGGTCGGAGAAGTATGACTCTACTCTGCGGCCGTAATCGCCGAACGTGCGTGAACATCTTGGCTCGTCAGTCACAGCCGATTGCTGACGTCCGTTGTGACACCCACATTACTGGACACATGTGCCGGCGGCGAACTCTTTTTACATCGAAGCTCTGATTGTTAGACGTGTTTAGGTGGACACTGCTCTTTCGGACGGTTCATGACGTCGAGGTCACGTATTGTTACTGCTGAGTGAGATTGTGAAACCGGTTGTTTTTTGCAGGTGTTCCTCTCACGAGATCGACAGGTATAAAACGGGATAACGAAGCCAGCCGAGGGTCGGTTTTTAATAGCAGTGCATAGCGAGCAACAGTTTCGACGAGATGTTCGGAGGGTGCACTAATAGCCGCAGCCGCCGAGCGTTAAAATTGTTGCGAAAACATTGAATAAAAACGGCGATTTGTGAGAAGATTTTTACTTGTAATCACAGTTATTGTTATTCTGCGAGGGATGAGCAGAAACTAAGGTTAGAAGACTCCTACAAGACCCATGGTGTGTCAGCTTTCACAGGGAACTTAGTAAATTGCGCTAATTCTAATACATGCGGTTGATAACTATGCAGAGTTTCAGCGCTACAGCAAGGTAAACACAAAAGGTGACTTATTTGAAAATATGGTCTTATGAAGAAATCTGCTGTTATTCGATTTCTGTTGGCGAGATATGTAACCACTGCTGGTAGAAGTTTATGGAGAGACTGCAATGTCCTGACAACATATCGCAGAATGGTTTCAAAAGTTTGCAACCAGTAAGGAAAACTGAACATGCAAGACCAGGAGGGAATTTTCAAACTCATTCAATGAAACGAAAAGTACCACAAGCGATATGGAGACTATGGGGGAAAAATAGCTTTTTTTTCTTTTTTTTCACTAGTCTGTTTACCCTCACCATATTTAGGACTGACATTCCCCAACGCACTTATAAGTGTATGTCTAAGGGTCAGAAGACTGTCCGAAAAGCAACCACATGAAACTACAGAATGGATATCCTGGAAAGAGTGGTACCTTGATACTAAAATGTAGAACCACAGTAACCAATGGACCTACTATTTAATATGAAGGTACTTGACTCACAGTCATATGGGTACTAGTTACTACGGTTCTACATTATAGGAACAAGATGCTTGAGTCACAGACATATGGGTAATAGTTCAATGGTCCTATTATTTAGTATGAAGCTGCTAGAGTCACAGACATATCAGTACTAGTTACTATTGTCCTACACTTTAGTGTCAAGATACTTGAGTCATATGGGTACTAGTTACTATGTTCCTACATTTTAGCAAGAAAATACTTGAGTCACAGGAATATGGTTACTAATTACTATGCTCCTACATTTTAGCAAGAAGATACTTCAGTCACAGGCATATGGGTACTGATTACTATGCTCCTACATTTTAGCAAGAAGATACTTGAGTCACAGACAAATGGGTACTAATTACTATGCTCCTACATTATAGCAAGAAGATACTTGAGTCACAGACATATGTGTACTAGTTACCTTGGTCCTGCATTATAGCAACAAGATACTTGAGTCACAGACAAATGGGTACTAGTTACCTTGGTCCTGCATTATAGCAACAAGATACTTGAGTCACAGACAAATGGGTACCAGTTACTATGCCCCTACATTATAGTAACAAGATACTCGAGTCACTGACAAATGGGTACTAGTTACTATGGTCCTACATTATAGCAACAAGATACTTGAGTCACAGACAAATGGGTACTAGTTACTATGGTCCTACATTATAGCAACAAGATACTTGAGTCACAGACAAATGGGTACTAGTTACCTTGGTCCTGCATTATAGCAACAAGATACTTGAGTCACAGACAAATGGGTACCAGTTACTATGCTCCTACATTATAGCAACAAGATACTTGAGTTGCAGACAAATGGGTACTAGTTACTATGCTCCTACATTATAGCAACAAGATAATTGAGTCACAGACATATGGGTACTAGTTACCTTGGTCCTACAGTATAGCAACAAGATACTTGAATCACATACATATGGGTACTGGTTACCTTGGTCCTACATTATAGCAACAAGATACTTGAATCACATACATATGGGTACTAGTTACCTTGGTCCTACATTATAGCAACAAGATACTTGAATCACATACATATGGGTACTGGTTACCTTGGTCCTACATTATAGCAACAAGATTCTTTAGTCACAGACATATGGGTACTAGTTACCTTGGTCCTACATTATAGCAACAAGATACTTGAGTTACAGACATATGGGTTCTAGTTACCTTGGTCCTACATTATAGCAACAAGATTCTTGAGTCACATACATATGGGTTCTAGTTACCTTGGTCCTACATTATAGCAACAAGATACTTGAGTCACAGACATATGGGTTCTAGTTACCTTGGTCCTCCATTATAGCAACAAGATACTTGAATCTCAGACATATGGGTTCTAGTTACCTTGGTCCTACATTATAGCAACAAGATACTTGAATCACAGACATATGGGTTCTAGTTACCTTGGTCCTACATTATAGCAACAAGATACTTGAGTCACAGACATATGGGTACTAGTTACCTTGGTCCTACAGTATAGCAACAAGATACTTGAGTCACAGACATATGGGTTCTAGTTACCTTGGTCCTACATTATAGCAACAAGATACTTGAATCACAGACATATGGGTTCTAGTTACCTTGGTCCTACATTATAGCAACAAGATACTTGAGTCACAGACATATGGGTTCTAGTTACCTTGGTCCTACATTATAGCAACAAGATACTTGAATCACAGACATATGGGTTCTAGTTACCTTGGTCCTACATTATAGCAACAAGATACTTGAATCTCAGACATATGGGTTCTAGTTACCTTGGTCCTACATTATAGCAACAAGATACTTGAATCACAGACATATGGGTTCTAGTTACCTTGGTCCTACATTATAGCAACAAGATACTTGAATCACAGACATATGGGTTCTAGTTACCTTGGTCCTACATTATAGCAACAAGATACTTGAATCACATACATATGGGTACTAGTTACCTTGGTCCTACAGTATAGCAACAAGATACTTGAATCACATACATATGGGTACTAGTTACCTTGGTCCTACATTATAGCAACAAGATACTTGAGTCACAGACATATGGGTTCTAGTTACCTTGGTCCTACATTATAGCAACAAGATACTTGAATCACATACATATGGGTTCTAGTTACCTTGGTCCTACATTATAGCAACAAGATACTTGAGTCACAGACATATGGGTTCTAGTTACCTTGGTCCTACATTATAGCAACAAGATACTTGAGTCACAGACATATGGGTTCTAGTTACCTTGGTCCTACATTATAGCAACAAGATACTTGAGTCACAGACATATGGGTTCTAGTTACCTTGGTCCTACATTATAGCAACAAGATACTTGAATCACAGACATATGGGTTCTAGTTACCTTGGTCCTACATTATAGCAACAAGATACTTGAGTCACAGACATATGGGTTCTAGTTACCTTGGTCCTACATTATAGCAACAAGATACTTGAATCACAGACATATGGGTTCTAGTTACCTTGGTCCTACATTATAGCAACAAGATACTTGAGTCACAGACATATGGGTTCTAGTTACCTTGGTCCTACATTATAGCAACAAGATACTTGAGTCACAGACATATAGGACGGTGGGAGAGAAAGAGAGATATAGATAGAGATAGATATAGATACAGGGATGGAGGTTGATGGGGAGAGAGAGAGAGGGATACAGGGAGGGAGGTTCAGGGAGAGAGGAGAGAGAGAGAGGGCGGGCAGGAGGAAGGTGAGAGACCACCTCATGATTTTTCAGGGCTATGTGATATAGCTGGTACTCACAATGTTTATTAAGAATGTAATTTCCAATTGCAAACAGATTTTTGGTTTTAATGCATGTATGCTCAGGTAACAAATCTAAATAATCTGTGTCCTTAACTAAAGATGAACTAAATAATTAAATGAATAAATAAATATTCCTAAATGAAAAAGTGTTTTGAAAGAATAAATTAGGTTAATATTAGGTGATAAAGCTCTATTTCTCCATTACGCTGTCAATCTCCAGGACGTAAATCTTAATGTTAATCAAAGTTTGTTACCAGGGTACTTCATCATTTATTATTTTTCCCCAAGATTGCCGTATTAATAAGTTAGAAATCGAAATTGAGTGTTTGTTAATATTTTATAACAAAAAGCCTATACTGCGTAGTCTTTTCAATTAAAAGAAACAGAGATTATCATAATGTGTATGTAGTTTTGCACATGTTTCTTAACTTTTGCCATGTTAAAGAAAAATAAATTAGAAAAGCTACCTTTTAAAAATGAAGACTATCAAAGTTTGTTTTATACCTTTTGTGTATTAGTTCATAAGAAAGTTACGTATTTTATCATAGCCAATGTAGCATATTATTTGCTAGTTGTACTTCATTTTTAGGCATAGGAAATAGATAGGGAAGCATGTTTACTACAGTCAGTTTATCTGATGAAAGAAGCATTTTTGTACTATTTACTAATTAAATTTGCAAAATTATATTTGAATGGGTAATTTGATTTGCTGATGGATAAGTTTATTGTAATGTATATTTTGATTTACATCCCAACTGCTTGTCTATATTGTGGCATTTCTAATACCTAACTCTGCTTAAAATATTGTGGTGTTTCTAATACCAAGCTTAGCTCGGGCAGGTATTTCTAACACTTTTAATGCAATTCCATGACCTTAACTTGGTTTTGGGCTATGCGGCTAAGAACATACATCAGTTGTATGATTTGTGCTGCCATCTGTCCTTGCTTTAGTCAACTATTAGAAATTTTAGCAGATTTAGTAATATTGGCTGCTCTCGGGTAGTTGCGCCATTTTCTTTGAAGGTGGTGATGTGTTTGTTACATTTGTGCTCTTAAATGATAAAATGCTGCATTTTCCTCAATTTCTGTGAATCGAGGCTGAAATTCAGGATACAAATGAAGCTGTGGAAAATTCTGATTCTGAGGGAGAGTTTTTCGAACTTTGAATAAATGGAGTGTAAGCAGCTTTACGTAGTGTTTTTCAAACTCATATTTGATACTTGTAAATTTAAAATAAAATATTAACATGGAAGTTATGACTATTTTCTTACTTGTTGAGAAATTCTTGAATGCCATACTTTTAGATTGTCTCAATACTTTTTGTCAGATTTAATTAATGTACTGTAAATAATAACTCAAAGTAGACGAAAAAACCCTGGGTTTCTTGGCCCTTCAGCTACTCAAACACCTGGGCTTCAATGTGTTAACTGCCTTTGAAAAATCTACAGAATATGTAGATAACAGCACAAAAATTGAAGTAGACAGTATTTTCAAGCTTTGAGACAAATGAATGATGGAATTCAAAGATGTCATAATAAAAGCTTTTTGGTATTGTTTTGTGATGTGTTAGATCATTTGGTTCAAATCCTTCTTTTCTTGAGATATAAGACTTTTGACTTGCAGCTTAGATATTGGCAATGTCATAATACCCTCTATATTTTTCTCCTGTTTAAAGGTGCTAATTTGGTGCTAGGGTTTAATTTCATCTAATGTTCTGGTATGCAATATATATGGGTAGCTTTTGTTTCCCCCATAACCATTATTCCTCAGGTAATTTCAGGGAATCTTTGTGTTGTTTCAGTGAATTTTACTATCCTTGGAAGTAATAGACATCAAGAGTAACTCTCTCTTGAGGAATAATCTCATTCACTCACAGTACGTACACCAGCCCGAGTATTTGCTCTATAGACATGAAGCAGAACTCACTCTTGTAAAGAGGAATAATCTCATTCACTCAGTCACTCGCTCACTCACAGTAGGCAGACTGGCCCGAGCATTTGCTCCATAGATATGAAGCAGAACTCACTCTTGTAAAGAGGAGTAATCTCATTCACTCACTTACTCAGTCACTCACACATTTACAATAGGCACACTGGCCCGAGCAATTACCCTATAACCATGAAGCAGAACTCTCTCTAGTAAAGAGGAGTGATCTCATTACCTCGCTCACTCACAGCAGGCACACTGGCCCAAGCAATTACCCTATAGTCATGAAGCAGAACTCTCTCTTGTAAAGAGGAGTAATCTCATTACCTCGCTCACTCACAGCAGGCACAATGGCCCAAGCAATTACCCTATAGACATGATGCAGAACTCTCTCTTGTAAAGAGGAGTGATCTCATTACCTCGCTCACTCACAGCAGGCACAATGGCCCAAGCAATTACCCTATAGCCATGAAGCAGAACTCTCTCTTGTAAAGAGGAGTGATCTCATTACCTCGCTCACTCACAGTAGGCACACTGGCCAAGCAATTACCCTATAGTCATGAAGCAGAACTCTCTCTTGTAAAGAGGAGTAATCTCATTACCTCGTTCACTCACAGCAGGCACACTGGCCCGAGCAATTACCCTATAGCCATGAAGCAGAACTCTCTCTTGTAAAGAGGAGTAATCTCATTACATCGCTCACTCACAGCAGGCACACTGGCCCAAGCAATTACCCTATAGACATGATGCAGAACTCTCTCTTGTAAAGAGGAGTAATCTCATTCACTTGCTCACTCAATGTAGGCACGCTGGCCCCAGCATTTGCTCTATGGACAAGAAGCAGAACTCACTCTTGTAAAGGGGATTCATCTCACACACACACACTCAGTGTCTCATTGACCCACCTGTTTGCTCACTCACTCACCCTGTGTACTGGCCTGAGCACTTGGTTCTCAAATATGCATACAAAACACATTTCTACGCTTTGGGGCTTAAAAAACTCTTGACAGATTACAAACTATAGAGCATAAAGTAAAGCAACAACCAAAAAAGAGAATAAACTATATAGAAAATTAGCAAGGTACATATGTATCATGAACTTTATGAATAGTAACAAGGTAATTAGGATTAATATGATTATATGAATAAACTATTAAATAATGCAACAATGAATAAAGGCCCAAAAGAAAGAATACTTTGACAAAGTCAATTTGTGTCCAAAAACAATCAGAACCGTGCTTACTATAAGGAATTTAGTTTCCGCCTGGCTACATAGCTCTGAGGCACAAATGCATTTGGCAAACTGTAAAATAGTAAAGCATGCTGCTTCCTGAAATCGTCAATGAAAATCTCTGACCATAAGACAATCAGATGGACAGCAGTCAAAGAGTTACTGCCAAGTAAAGGTGCCATTAGCTCCCTTGGCACGCAACCTGTATTGAGTGGGGGAGGGGGATCCATCAAATTAAAGATGTTATCAGCATATTCATAATACTGAGAGATGTTCCAAACCCAAAGTGGTGTTTAGTTAATGAAGCTTTTCCCTGAAAATATTTATAAATTAGTTAAAAGCTTAAAACTTGATCAGCAAAGAGGATATGATACATATGTACTTATAGTTTTCAAAACCTTCTGTGTTACCTTTTTTTTGAAAACAGGAGTTGCCGTTTTATATTTAAATGCATATTCTGGACTCCTAGCCGACGAGTGTTCATTTATATTTATAAATAATACATACCAGTTTTTTTCATTGCATTTTGTTGCTAGCAGCCAGACAACTTATTAAATAAAAAGAGGAATGACTATGTGATTGTTTTTATATTAATATTACCTGTACAGTATGCTGCATCAGGAAATATGTGTTAGTGGTGCTGCCAATTTTGGAGCTTACAAAGAGAGGACCTGTTATGTAACTTCATTATAGAAGAAGATGCAGTAACAATTTTTAAAATTATTTATTTAAAGTCACTTAACTCTGTATTTTTTTTCTTACACCCACAATATTATGGTAATAAAATACAAGCATTACACAAGAACAATAGTGGAACAACGAATAAACTGTGTCTGCACTAATATGTTTATTAAACAAAATTAGTGTTAGTTTTAGATATATTCTCCATAAATGATTCTAGTTAACTAACAGGCATGCTCATCAACTTTGTCAAGAAAGCCTGTATTACAAGCATCAAGATCTAGATGATGGCTGATGTTGTTTACAAGCTGGTAGCTTTAGTGTTACCTCCAGAATGTAGCACATAGTTAAAATGTGCATTTATTCAGTTCTTGTGATGATATTCTCTCAGGTTACGGAGGTCAACATTATACAACTCTGTTGTGTCTGTCTTAAGCAGAAGTAAGTGAAAACTGAAATAAAATAAAAATCAGTGATTCTATGTGAATAAAAACAATGCACTTAACTAAATAAAAAGTTAAACAGCAATCACTGCATTCATTTATAAAACTTTTTAATTTAAATAATTGGGGCTGTTGCTGCTTATCAGCATTTACAAAATGATTGGAAGGAATTGCTTTACAGTAATCAGCAATATATATACCTGTTATATAATATACAACAGTGTTAGGTAAAGCCTAGGCTGAAAACCTGAAGTGAGATCCTGTATCACAAGAGACATCAGTATTAAAACCACCACTCAGAATAATGTTGATTAACTTACTGAATTTCTAAAACAACCCTAAAAAAAGATTCTAAATCATGTTAAAACATTATTAAAATGTGTTTTATCTGGTACCTTATAGAAATGGATACACAAGAGATTAATGCCCCAAATGTAAAACAACCATGCTTGAAACATGTACCGTCTTGCAATGCATTCTTCTGTAACACATCGGTTACAAATGCAGTCTTTGATTCACTGCTACAAATAAGCTTCAATGCACAGAAAGTTTATGGCTGCATGCCCTTACTAGCTCACACTAACATGCCAGTCACTCACAACTCAGTAAAACTCAAACAACACCAGGGCACTGCAAACCATCCATGGCTCGTACTAACACTCCAGTCACTCACAACTCAGTACAACTCAAACAACAGCATGGTACTGCAAACCATCCATGGCTCGCACTAACACTCCAGTCACTCATGACTCAGTACAACTCAAACAACAGCATGGTACTGCAAACCATCCATGACTCGCACTAACACTCCAGTCACTCACGACTCAGGACAACACAAACAACAGCACTGCACTGCAAACCATCCATGGCTCAAACTAACACTACGTCTCTCATGACTCAGTACAAATCAAACACCAGCAGGGCACTGCAAACCATCCACGGCTCACACTAACACTACGTCTCTCATGACTCAGTACAAATCAAACACCAGCAGGGCACTGCAAACCATCCATGGCTCAAACTAACACTACGTCTCTCATGACTCAGTACAAATCAAACACCAGCAGGGCACTGCAAACCATCCATGGCTCACACTAACACTACGTCTCTCATGACTCAGTACAAATCAAACACCAGCAGGGCACTGCAAACCATCCACGGCTCGCACTAACACTCAGGCACTCATGACTCAGTACAACTCAAACAACAGCATGGCACTGCAAACCATCCATGACTCGCACTAACACTCCAGTCACTCACGACTGGGGACAACTCAAATAAAAACACAGCACTGCAAACCACCCATGGCTCGCACTAACACTCCAGTCACTCACAACTCAGGACAACTCAAACAATAGCTTTGAACCGCAAACCATCCATGGCTCGTACTAACACTTCAGTCAATCATGACTCAGAACAACTCAAAAAACAGCACTGCACTGCAAACCATCCATGGCTCGCCTAACATTCCAGTCACTCACGACTCAGAACAACTCAAACAACAGCGCTGCACTGCAAACCATCCATGGCTCGCCTAACACTCCAGTCACTTACGTCTCAGGACAACCCATACAACAGCACTGCGCATGTGGTCTGTAATATGTTGCTAGAAACATTCACTTATCTTTATACATGTCAGCCTCTCTTGTGGAGGTCCAGGCTGATGTCATGTGTTGCTAGACACATTCACTTACCTTTATCCATGCCAGCCTTTCTGGTGGAGGTCCTGGCTGATGTCGTGTGTTCCTAAATGCAATCATTAATCTTTATCCTTGCCATCCTCTATGGTGGAGGCCCTGACTGGTGTCGTGTGTTGCTAGTCACATTCACTTTTCTTTATCCAGGTCAAGGTCAGCCTATCTGGATGAGGTCCTGGCTGATGTCATGTGTTGCTAGACACATTCACTTATCTTTATCCAGGTCAGCCTCTCTGGTGGAGGTCCTGGCTTATGAGATGTGTTGCTAGACACTATCACTTATCTTTATCCAGGTCAGCCTCTCTGGTGCAGGTCCTGGCTGATGACATGTGTTGCTAGACACATTCACTTATTTTTATCCATGTCAGCCTCTCTGGTAGAGGCCCTGGCTGATGTCATATGTTGCTAGACACATTCACTTATCTTCATCCATGTCAGCCTCTCTAGTGGAGGTCCTGGCTGATGTCATGTGTTGCTAAACACATTCGCTTATCTTTATCCAGGTCAGCCTCTCTGGTGGATGTCCTGGCTGATGTCATGTTTTGCTAGACACATTCACTTATCTTGATCCAGGTCAGCCTCTCTAGTGGAGGTCCTGGCTGATGTCATGTGTTGCTAGACACATTCACTTATCTTTATCCATGCTAGCCTCTCTAGTAGAGGTCCTGGCTGATGGCATGTGGTGCTAAACAAATTCACTTATCTTTATCCATTGTCAGCCTCTCTAGTGGAAATCCTGGCTGATGTCATGTGTTGCTAGACACATTCACTTATCTTTATCCATGTCAGCCTCTCTGGAGGAGGTCCTGGCTGATGTCATGTGTTGCCAGATGCATTCACTTATCTTTGTTCATGTCAGCCTCTCTGGTGGCGGTCCTGGCTAAATTCATGCATTGCTAGAGACATTCACTTATCTTTATCCAGGTCAGCCTCTGTGATGGAGGTCCTGGCCGATGTCATGTGTTGCTAGACACATTCACTTATCTTTATCCAGGTCAGCCTCTCTGGTAGAGGTCCTGGTTGATGTGATGTGTTGCTAGACACATTCACTTACCTTTATCCTTGCCAGCCTCTCTGGTAGAGGTCCTGGTTGATGTCATGTGTTGCTAGAGACATTCTTTTATCTTTATCCATGCCAGCCTCTCTGGTGGCGGTCCCGGCTGATGTCCTGTGTTGCTAAATGCAATCACTAACCTTTATCCTTGCCATCCTCTCTGGTGGAGGTCCTGACTTGTGTCCTGTGTTGCTAGTCACATTCACTTTTCTTTATCCAGGTCAGCCTATCTGGATGAGGTCCTGGCTGATGTCATGTGTTGCTAGACACAATCACTTATCTTTATCCAGGTCAGCCTCTCTGGTGAAGGTCCTGGCTGATGACATGTGTTGCTAAACACATTCACTTATCTTTATCCATGTCAGCCTCTTTGGTAGAGGTCCTGGCTGGTGTCATATGTTGCTAGACACATTCACTTATCTTTATCCATGCTAGCCTCTCTAGTGGAGGTCCTGGCTGATGTCATGTGGTGCTAAACACATTCACTTATCTTTATCCATGTCAGCCTCTCTACTGGAGATCCTGGCTGATGTCATGTGTTGCTAGACACATTCACTTATCTTTATACATGTCAGTCTCTCTGGTAGAGGTCCTGGCTGATGTCATGTGTTGCTAGACACATTCACTTATCTTTATACATGTCAGCCTCTCTTGTGGCGGTCCTGGCTGAAGTCATGCGTTGCTAGCCACATTCACTTATCTTTATCCAGGTCTGCCTCTGTGATGGAGCTCCTGGCTGATGTCATGTGTTGCTACACACATTCATTAATCTTTATCCATGTCGGCCTCGCTGGTAGAGGTCCTGGCTGATGTCATGTGTTGCTAAACACATTCACTTATCTTTATCCAGGTCGGCCTCTCTGGTGGAGGTCCGGCTGATGTCATGTGGTGCTAAACACATTCACTTATCTTTATCCTTTCTAGCCTCTCTAGTGGAGGTCCTGGCTGATATCATTTGTTGCTAAACACATTCACTTATCTTTATCCATGTCAGGCTCTCTGGTGGAGGTCCGGCTGATGTCATGTGGTGCTAAACACATTCACTTATATTTATCCAGGTCAGCCTCTCTGGTGGAGGTCCTGGCTGATGTCATGTGTTGCTTAACACATTCACTTATCTTTATCCAGGTCAGCCTCTCTGGTGGAGGTCCGGCTTATGTCATGTGGTGCTAAACACATTCACTTATCTTTATCCTATCTAGCCTCTCTAGTGGAGGTCCTGGCTGATGTCATGTGTTGCTAAACACATTCACTCATCTTTATCCATGTCAGCCTCTCTAGTGGAGGTCCTGGCTGATGTCATGTGTTGCTAAACACATTCACTCATCTTTATCCAGGTCAGCCTCTCTGGTGGAGGTCCAGTCTGATGCCGTGTGTTGCTATACACATTGACTTATCTTTATCCATGTCAGCCTCTCTGGTGGAGGCCCTGGCTGATGTCATGTGTTGCTAAACACATTCACTTATCTTAATCAGGTCAGCCTCTCTGGTGGAGGTCCTGGCTGATGTCATGTCTTGCTAAACACATTCACTTATCTTTATCTAGGTCAGCCTCTCTTGTGGAGGTCCTGGCTGATGTCATGTGTTGCTAGACACATTCATTTATATTTATCCAGGTCAGCCTCTCCGGTGGAGGTCCTGGCCTATGTTATGTGTTGCTAAACACATTCACTTATCTTTATCCAGGTCAGCCTCTCTGGTGGAGGTCCTGGCTGATGACATGTGTTGCTAGACACATTCAGTTAGTTATTTTTATCCATGCTAACCTCTCTAGTGGAGGTCCTGGCTGATTTCATGTGTTGCTAGACACATTCACTTATCTTTATCCAGGTCAGCCTTTCTGGATAAGGTCTTGGCTGATCTCATGTATTGCTAGTCATATTCACTTATCTTTATCCAGGTCAGCCTCTCTGGATAAGGTCCTGGCTGATCTCATGTATTGCTAAACACATTTGCTTATCTTTATCCAGGTCAGCCTCTCTGGTAGAGGTCCTGGCTGATGTGATGTGTTTCTAAACACATTAGTTATCTTTATCCATGCTAGCCTCCCTAGTGGAGGTCCTGGCTGATGTCATGTGTTGCTAAACACATTCACTTATCTTTATCCATGCTAGCCTCTCTAGTGGAGGTCCTGGCTGATGTCATGTGTTGCTAAACACATTCACTTATCTTTATCCAGGTCAGCCTCTCTGGTGGAGGTCCTGGCTGATGTCATGTGTTGCTAGTCACATTCACTTTTCTTTATCCAGTCAGCCTATCAGGATGAGATCCTGGCTGGTGTCGTGTGTTGCTAGTCACATTCACTTTTCTTTATTCAGATCAGCCTCTGTGGTGGAGGTCCTGGTTGATGTCATGTGTTGCTAAACATATTCGCTTATCTAAATCCTTGCCAGCCTCTCTGGTAGAGGTCCTGGTTGATGTCATGTGTCGCTAGACAGATTCTTTTGTCTTTATCAATGCCTGCCTCTCTGGTGGAGGTCCTGGCTGATGTCGTGTGTTGCTAAATGCAATCACTAATCTTTATCCTTGCCATCCTCTCTGGTGGATATCCTGGCTGGTGTCGTGTATTGCTAGTCTCATTCACTTTTCTTTATCCAGGTCAGCCTATCTTGATGAGGTCCTGGCTGATGTCATGTGTTGCTAGACACATTCACTTATCTTTATCCACGTCAGCCTCTCTGAAAGAGGTCCTGGCTGATGTCTTGTGTTGCTAAACACATTCAATTATCTTTATCCAGTCAGCCTCTGTGGTGGAGGTCCTGGCTTATGATCCCAAATCAGTGGTAATGATATTGACATTCCTATCAGAAGTTCCTTTTTCCATGAGTTTGTTTTATTACATGTGACAATGGAGTGGTTTGTATGGTATTTTTAATGGTTATAATTTCTATCGCTTGTGGTTTATTAATAAAGCTACAGTCTTGGTTTTATTATCTCTCTCTTTTTTGCTCTTTTATTATAGTTTTATTGCTACTCTTTAACATTAGATAGTACTTTTAGCCTGGATTTGATATTTTTTTTATTTTTGATAGTGTTTAATACCCATTTTTACTACTTGTGGCACTGCAGGCGGGATTTTATATCTGTTTTAGTTGTACATTTATTGGTGGTTAACTTTATGTGTGCTTTAGCTCTGCCTATGGCCATGCTTTGCTTTTAAGGGTGCTAATAACCTTAGATTTTAGCCCCTGTTAAACCCCATTCATCAGCATCTGTTAACAGTATAACTCAAAAATGAAAGCTCTACCAATTACAAATTTGAAGTTTTGAATCTCTGAAGGATGCAACATAAATATTTGCAAGACAACTTCACACCACAAACTACTCTTTACAGTGTACATTTTTCAAAATGTCTTTAGTGGTTTCGATACCATACTTTTAGGTTATTTTCATGTCAAATACTATGTCTGTCTGTCTGTCTTGAATTTTCTGCAGATAGCCTCCAATCTGGATGACCTTTGCATAACTGGTAAACCATAAGAGATAGCGAAAATCTTACCACAGAAAAAGTTGGATCTGTTAAGGCAGATATGATAAATAAATTTTTTTGTGGAGTTAGCCATTTTCAAGATATTCCTAGTTATTGGTTTCAATTTTCAAATAGTTTTTTTTTTTTTTTTTTTTCAAATTGGAAATGTTTCATTGGGATTTCTTTCATTTTATTCCAGAGCATTAAAAGAGAATGGAATTTCATCTCCTAGCAACCAGCTAATCAAAGATTTGTCTATTGCTTTAGTATCATGTATCCCCTCTTTCCATTTGTATCCAATAAGAAATACTTATGTGACTATCTTAAATAACAAGTAAATATGAAAATACATTCGTAAAAATGGTTTGTTGAAGAAAAGATAGATAAAGTATGTGAGTTAATTAATCACTCACTGCTCCCTATAATTAACAACACCAATATATCTTTGTTTGTTCTTTCTTATGTATGTATTTTTATATATTTTTTTATTTTTTAAGGTATGCAAGCTTTTACTATAACACTATTTATCTTGACTTCTAATCAGAATTATATTAAAATTGAATTAAACTAATTATGAATACTAATATTTTGTAGCTATGTAATTGATATTAAAGGCATAAAATTACTCTTTGATAAAATACTTATGTATATTGTTTTATTAATATGGGTTTTATTTAATAAAAGAACCCTCCTACCATACTTACTGCTGAAGCATTTGATTTATGTGATATGACATTTGATCAGAACGCCATCAATATCATACATTTACTGTATAATGTAGTGTTGGAATGAAATATCAAATTAAATCCAAATTCATAAATACAAAATAAGATTCTCCAAAAGAAAAGTTTCAAAATGTGATGTTTGCACTTGCAATTGGTGGCTTATGTGTGGACAGAGGTAGATTTTCCTATGCAGTTCACATGTGCTTCAACTGTGACATTCTAATTTGACTTGATTCTTATCTTCCAATTTTCAGGAGCTCAAAGTGTTTTGGAACATGTTTAGACCCATGTTCATTACTGTTCTGTACATTATGGAATAAAATACAAGGTCAATAAGTAATAATTGTATAAAAAATATAAAATTTGAACAAAGTGTGTTATGTTTTGGTGGTGTTCTAGAGCTATTATCAGATGGCTTGCACCCCCTGCATTAGCTGGAGCAGCAGAATGTTAGCTGAAGGGCTGAAACCAACAAAAATTCACCATTGGATGGTAGTGAATTATGGTGAAAATTGTTTGAGTCGAACACAAATATACAAGTGGGCAGATAATTCCAAATGAAGTGTAAGAAATATTGAAGATATGCAATGCCCAGGATGCTCTGTCTGTGCAAGCATGGAGAACAACAATGCTAGAGTTGAGGAAAGCTGGTGTATTGCAGCAAAGATGAACATTAGTGTCCGATCAGCCCACCATAGTGCTCATGACTTACTGAACTTCAAGGTTCCAAAACATTTGATATTGGAAATGAAGGATGTGTGCAGGGAACATTTATGGCAGTGCAAGGTGAATGAGAGGCATTTCTTCACCACATTATAATGGGAGATAAAAGTTGGGTGCATTTTTATGAACCTGAATGAAAGTGATGACATTCATCTCCAAAACCAAAGAAGTGCTGGTAAGGTCGTGTTGACTTTATTTTGGAATCATAAGGGAGTAATTCTTGAACATTACATGCTGAGAGGTCAAAATATAAACAGTGAGATGTAAGCACACCTTATGTGTCAAAATCGGAAGCGGCATGTGCTGGTGTCCAGTGGTTACTGTTACTGCATGACAATGCAAGGCCACACACTGCTAGAAACAGAATAGATACCACCAAAGACCTGAAGTTCACCTGCTTGCCTCATCCGCCATATTCTCCAGATCTGGCACCTACAGATTATCACATTTTTAATCCACTGAAAGAAGCTCTCAGTGGTTCAAGGTTCATTGGTGATGAAGTCTAGGTGGCAGTTACACACATGCCCCCAAGAAATAGAGAAGCTTATCCGACACTGGTATAACTGCATTATGTTGAAAAATAATAAGTGTTGTATTCCATTTTCTTGATAAAAAAAGAATTAAAAAAATATTTCCGCATATTTGTTGAATGTATTGTGCTTGCAAAAGTAACCAGGTGATGTGAAAAAAAGACTGTGCAATTGCTGACATGGTGTATTGCTAGCAAGGCATTGCAAGTCCAGAACTGTCCAGCTGTTTGAGACTGCTTTCATTTTTTCCATTGGTTCCATGTGTTGTTTGGCAGTGGTGGTAATGCATGGCACACTTCAGCCTTAGCTCATTTTCAGTCAGAAGTGGACATATGGGCTTCAGTTGTATTATATAATTCAGTAATTATGAACAGGGATGGCTTTGGGGTCATTGCCTCTGTGTCATGACACTATCTTAATAAAATGAAGAAGTACATATATGATCATCTATATAAGGAATGCAGCCATGCTTATTGTTCAAGGCTTGTCTATCAATGAAAAACCATAGAAGCTGAAGGAGTTGCAAGTTTGCACTATTGTATGGATCATTGCCAGTCCTGGCTATGGATTTACAGCACCCTGGGTTTTCAGTCTAGCAGGGAATAGAAGCAGAACAGGCTATCTATCAGTTTTACATACATTATCCTACTTTTACAAGTCAAAGTATGCTGTTAGACCACTCGCCTCTCACTTAGACTGCCTGGGTTCGATCCCAAGCGATCACAGTGGGATTTGTGGTGGTCAAAGCGGCGCAGGGGTTTCTCCTCTCATCGCATTCCACTGGTACTCCATCTTTATTCCATGTATCATCAGTCATCGCCTGTGGTGCCATATGTGGTAAAAGAGGGCATTTGAAGCTAAAAAAATCATCAAACAAACTGGATTTAGACCATGATTGATCTGTTCAGACTCCAACTTGCAGTGTAAAGATGGAAAGTCATATTTTGTTTATATCACATTTGTCACTAATTTTCAATTGGTCATACTTTGAATAATTTTTTTTTTTTTTTTTTTTTTTTTTGCTTCCTCTAATGCATTGTTACAGACTTGACAATTTAACTTTAATCTGAGCATTTATCACACCCTGGGTCCACATACAACTGAACATCCAATTTTATTGCGAGATCATATTTACCATTAATGATTGTTTTCTAATAATGTTAGCTGCACTTTCAGGAGTCCAGAAATCTATTGATAAAGAGGTGCCCACAAATGAAGTGTGCTATTTTCTTTATTTAAGTAACATGAATAAAGTAAGTTGTTTAGTAAGCAGCCCATTTTCTACATGGGCATTATAGGAAGATGTACTCCTAATCTGCACATAAGCATGGCACATTTTCTGTATTTGCAGCACTGAAGATAAGATATGGGAAGATGTACTCCCAATCTGCACATAAGCATGGCACATTTTCTGTATTTGCAGCACTGAAGATAAGATATGGGAAGATGTACTCCCAATCTGCACATAAGCATGGCACATTTTCTGTATTTGCAGCACTGAAGATAAGATATGGGAAGATGTACTCCCAATCTGCACATAAGCATGGCACATTTTCTGTATTTGCAGCACTGAAGATAAGATATGGGAAGATGTACTCCTAATCTGCACATAAGCATGGCACATTTTCTGTATTTGCAGCACTGAAGATAAAATATGGGAAGATGTACTCCCAATCTGCACATAAGCATGGCACATTTTCTGTATTTGCAGCACTGAAGATAAGATATGGGAAGATGTACTCCCAATCTGCACATAAGCATGGCACATTTTCTGTATTTGCAGCACTGAAGATAAGATATGGGAAGATGTACTCCCAATCTGCACATAAGCATGGCACATTTTCTGTATTTGCAGCACTGAAGATAAGATATGGGAAGATGTACTCCCAATCTGCACATAAGCATGGCACATTTTCTGTATTTGCAGCACTGAAGATAAGATATGGGAAGATGTACTCCCAATCTGCACATAAGCATGGCACATTTTCTGTATTTGCAGCACTGAAGATAAGATATGGGAAGATGTACTCCCAATCTGCACATAAGCATGGCACATTTTCTGTATTTGCAGCACTGAAGATAAGATATGGGAAGATGTACTCCCAATCTGCATGTAAGCTTGAGACATCTTAATGAAAAAGAATTGGATATTTGCTGGTCCCTTAGTTCAATTGTTAGTAGACTCGCCTGCAGTGAGAGGTGTCTGCTCTAACCAAGATTATTGCTTACCCTTCCCAAAGGCTGGATATGTGTGTGTAGCCCAATGGCAACTGTGCAAATGTTGACATCATCAATGATAGACAATATGTCCCAAAGCTGAAAAGGCTGCTTATATGGCCACTGCAGTTAAAGGCAATTTGTAAATGAAGCAATAAAAGTAAATAAATAAATAGAGGTGCACCTGTGCATGTGATATCCAAAATGTTTTTTCATCTTTCCATGTGAACTTCTCGGTAACAATAACCACTCTCAAGTGGTGGTAGTAGTAGTAGTGAAACACATTCACTATCATTTAAAAAAAAAGTAATTTTGGCAGTACCAGTGTAATTATGCTTCAGCCGCCACTGATTATGAATGGTACATTTGGGTGATGGAATAGCATAAGATTTATAATATGAGGAGTTGAAAAACAAAATGTGCTAATTTAAAAAAAACAGGTAGGTACGTTGTGAGAAGAATAAGAGAAAGTAAACAAGAAGTACGAAATGTTGGTGTGTAAGAGAAATTGCAGCTGCTGTTGCAATGAACAATGAAATTACTTGCTACCTATTAGACGATACTCTAACAGAAAGAGCTGATTTTTGCATCTAATAGTGTTAGAATTTGCTTTGTAAATAGAGATGATAATGTGAATGTGAACTGTTTCAGCCGCCGGGACAGCCCATGATGCCAAACAGTATGGACCCCACAAGACAAGGTAAGCTTTATGCATGTATAAGCACAAAGAAAAAGTATAGCTCTAGATTTGCTACAGTATAATATAACCATTGTCACCATTTGAATATCTTATCAATGATTTATGGTAGAGGAAATTAATGATAAAGGAAGAACTATAGCTAATAATGTTTTAGGCCTGTGATTTGCATGTACCTTCACATTTTAGAGAGCATGAGACTTAAAACAAAAAGTCTGTTAAACATCAAACTTGGTAAAATAAGTTCAGAATTTTCCAAGATGGGATGCAGATTTTCAATAAAATACCCCAACCTAGACTGTCCTGTACATAAAAAAATAGTTGTTTTATGAATGCCCCTAAAATGATGACTGTAAGAATACTATTTGATTATAAAACATGTTTAAGATATTTGCCTGACAGTTGAAATGTGTTATGAATTTTCTGAAAATAACTTGTGAAGTTCCCTTTATTTTGAATGGCATTAATGATTGATAAACTACAAGAGATAGATAAAATGTCATTAAAGAACAGAATTCATTAAATTCATTTTCTGGGGTTAACCATTTCTGAGACGCTCGTCATCTGTTTGAATTTTTAAATACTTCTACTTATCTTAACTTGTAAGTCACTGCTGAATTTATTCTTTTGCCTAGCAAAGGATGTAGAATTTGATAAGTTGGATCTATCTGTATCAGCAGTAACTAGATAACAAAACTTAAGTTCTTAAAGAATAGTTTGTCGAAGAACAAGTGAAGAAAATGATGTGAATGCAGTGCATCAGATTTATCATTTGAAGCTGCCTGTGATGTGCATGTGTACTGTAGAAATGAAGAGTCAATTAAATTGCCATCTTGGCTAGTTTCAAACTGAAGAAGGTAATAACATAGAAGTTTGTCATTTAGAAATCCTTTTTTGAATAAAATTTGCTGCACAGCTTCAGATGCACTTTAATGCTGGACATATTTGGAGAGCCATTACTCCCATCCTCAGCTGAATGTTGATAGCAGTCATAGGATGGGATATGGAGGGAAATATCTGTCCAGTGGTACCATTTCCCAATTGATTATGTGTAGTTTGTATTTGGAGATGTAGATTTCATCCCAAGCAGCTAGTTGTAGTTGTTAGACAAGAGTTACACTTTCATCTACTTCTTGATTGAAGGCTCAGAAATGTGTGGCTTCTACATGTTTGTATTTTATATGACAAAATGTTCAGTGGCGCAGCTTTCAAGGTTTGATTTTCTTTACTTCATATCTGTAGCTTCTTGGTATCTGTTCTTTTGGTGGCATTTTTAAGATTGTGGGCTAGAGTGATGTACTTGTGACAAAGTTTTGAAAAGCCATGCATGGTGAATGTTCTTCTTTCCCTCACAAGGTTTCATCGATATTAAATAAAATTAAGTATGATGAATACTTATTGCACCAACCTTGTAGATAGTGGTACACTAATGAATATCGTCTTCCATTTAGCTGTATGTACCTATTATTAAGCATGTGTGTGGGTCTTGGTGTAAAAATGTGTTAACACAAATATCAATGACAATATGCTCATTGGGTAAATGATGCAATTGGGTGAGTAGCAACTTGAATCTTCCGCATGTCTTGAACGGATTTCTATAATAAGTCCTACAAACATTCTTAATAATGGGTACATGCAGCTAAATGGAATAGAGTAGACATTGTGTTATACCTGTATTTCCTGTCTTATTCATTGTATACCAACATGTATAACTATTGCTATGGGCAGCTAAAATTGGTGCAGCAAGGATTGATTGCATCTGACATTTCCATTGTAATTAATATTATTCAGTATCAGTGAGACACTCTGCAATTGTACCCAGGCTAGTGGACTTACTTGTTTCCTTCTGTCTTTTGTACTTTTAGATGATTTTGTCATTATTTGTGGATTGAAGCTTCTGATGAGAGCTGTATTGGTGATTTTTTATACTCTTTATTGTATTGTGCTTTGTTGATGAAGCAGTGAAACAAGATGCTGATGAGGTTTAGGTTTGTAGCTATTGTGGACTGGTTTTGTGAAACTGCCAAAAGAGAGTTGCTTATATCTAAGTATGGGAGGCAACCATCCACCTCTAGTTGCTATGGTCCTATTTGATAACCATGCCAAGTTTTGAAGAGTTTCAAAGGCTTCCGTCAATAATCAAGCTTAATCACCAAGGTTGGTGTTTAACCACATGTTCCATGGATACAACACAAAGATTTGAAAGAAGATACCCCACCCCAAGCTCCCTTTGCATAGAAAAGGTTTTGTTAAGTTTCATTTTTCCTAAAAATAATCCTTTACAGTTTTGATTGAAATGTATATATTTGTAATATATTTGCACAATAAACTGTGTCTATTGAATTATTTGTAAATAGCCTGTGAAGGTATATTAACAGAATCTTGTGTGACTGGTAAAAAGTTACAGAGAGGAAGAAAGTGACTGTGCAGAAAATGTAGACTTGTGTAAAACAGACAATTTATTTAAACATCTTTTTCTGTGTCATGCCCATATCTGAGTTATACATTCTTATTGGTTTGAATTTGTCAATACCTTAAAATTACTTATTGAATTGTGTATGATGTTATGGAAAGAATATGGTATCTGAAGACTACTATTAAATGTTATCACATCACTTTGATTTCCTCTCATCTCCAAGGAAATGAGTACTAAGGCTATTTCTGTCATTTTTTTTCTTAATTTAGGTGAAGTATGTAGATAGAAAAAGTTATAAAAGAACAGTTTGTGGAACTGTGTAAAAATAAATGGTAGTAGATAGAAAAAGTGATGTGAATGTAGTATAGCAGAATTTTTTCAATATTAAGCCTCTATAACTGTTTACTTTGTCTAGTATGTGCAATATCCATAGTAACGTAGTAGGTATTGCATTCTGTCCAAATATTATGTACCGAAATTTTACCAAAATATATGTATTGATACCCCCTGATTATAAAAATGCATTTGTTCGTGTGTGTTGCCCACATGTGTGCGGACCAACATGCTAGGGTGTGTGCTTGCGTGCGCAACTTAAAAACAAAAAGTTTGTTAAATACCAAACCTGGTGCATAAGTTACGCATCTTTGGAGAATTTGACAGGAAGATGTTCAGCAAGATTCCCTCACCCCAAGCTACCTTTTACATCAACGTTTTTCGAAAATTTTGATTCTCTCTAAATTGGGTGTAACAAGTTTGATTAAAATACTATATGTTTAGGATATTTTCATGACAAATTAAATCTATATCTTGAATTTTCTGGGAATAGCCTTAGGTGTAGCTGTTTGCAATTATGATAATTAGTTCAAGATGAGCTATTGAGTCATCAATAATGAGGTTTTGAGGCTATTCTGTGTAATGTGAGGGTCCCTCTAATCAATTGTCATGAGGTCTAGCTGAGCTATTGAGTCCATTGTGTGCAATGAGAGAGTGCCTGTAATCAATTGTCATAATGAGTTCTAGATGAGGTTTTGAGACCATTCTCTGCAATGAGAGGGTGCATGTTATGAATTGTCATAATGAGGTTTAGAGATCATTCTGTGCAATGAGAGTGTGCCTCTAATCAATTGACATAATGAGGTGTAGATGAGATTTCATGACCATTCTGTGTATTCAATTGTCATACTGAGGTCTAGATAAGGCTTTGAAGCCATTCTGTGCAATGAGAAATTGCCCGTAATCAATTGTCATAATGAGGTATAGATGAGGTTTTGAGACTATTCTGTGCAATGAGAAAGTGCCCGTACTCAATTGCCATAATGATATATAGATGAGGTTTTGAGGACATTCTGTGCAAAGAGAGGGTGCTTGTAATCAGTTGTCATGAGGTCTAGATGAGAAATTGAGTCCATTCTGTGTAATGAGAGGGTGCCTGTATCCCATTGTCATAATGAGGACTAAATGAGGGTTTGGGACCATTCTGTGATTTGAGAGGGTGCCTGTATCCCAAATTAGGACTAAATGAGATTTTCAGACCATTCTGTGTAATGAGAGGTTTCTTATATCCCATTGTCATAATGAGGACTAGAGAAGATATTGAGTTCACTCTATGTAATGAGAGGGTACCTATAGGAAATTTTAATGAGAACTAGATGAGGTTTTGAGGCCATTCTGTGCAATGACAGGGTGCCTGTATCCAATTGTTATAATGAGGACTAGATGAGGTTTTGAGACCATTCTGTGAAATGGGAGTTTACCTGTATCCCATTGTCATAATGAGGTCTAGATGAGGTTTTGAAACCATTCTGTGAAAGGAGAGTTTGACTGTATCCTATTGTCATAATGAGGTCTAGATGAGGTTTTGAAACCATTCTGTGAAAGGAGAGTTTGACTGTATCCTGTTGTCATAATGAGAACTAGATGAGGTTTTGAGACCATTCTGTGAAATGGGAGTTTACCTGTATCCCATTGTCATAATGAGGTCTAGATGAGGTTTTGAGACCATTCTGTAAAAGGAGAGTTTGCCTGTATCCTGTTGTCATAATGAGGTCTAGATGAGGTTTTGAGACCATTCTGTGAAAGGAGAGTTTGACTGTATCCTATTGTCATAATGAGAAGTAGATGAGGTTTTGAGACCATTCTGTGAAATGGGAGTTTACCTGTATCCCATTGTCATAATGAGGTCTAGATGAGCTATTGAGTCCATTCTGTGAAAGGCGAGTTTGACTGTATCCTATTGTCATAATGAGGTCTAGATGAGCTATTGAGTCCATTCTGTAAAAGGCGAGTTTGATTGTATCCTATTGTCATAATGAGGTCTAGATGAGGTTTTGAAACCATTCTGTGAAAGGAGAGTTTGACTGTATGCCATTGTTATAATGAAGACCAGATGAGGTTCTGAAACCATTCTGTGAAAGGAGAGTTTGACTGTATGCCATTGTTATAATGAGGACCAGATGAGGTTTTGAAGCCATTCTGTGAAAGGAGAGTTTGACTGTATGCCATTGTTATAATGAAGACCAGATGAGGTTCTGAAACCATTCTGTGAAAGGAGAGTTTAACTGTATCCTATTGTCATAATGAGGTCTAGATGAGGTTCTGAAACCATTCTGTGAAAGGAGAGTTTGACTGTATGCCATTGCCATAGTGAAGGCCAGATGAGGTTCTGAAACCATTCTGTGAAAGGAGAGTTTGACTCTATGCCATTGCCATAGTGAAGGCCAGATGAGGTTCTGAAACCATTCTGTTCAATGAGAGGGTGTTTGTATCCCATTGTCATAATAAGGTCTAGATGATATTAAATTGAGTCCATTCTGTGCAATGGCAGGGTGCCTGTATCCCATTGCGATGAGGTTTTAAAGCCATTCTGTGCAATGTGAGGGGGTCTGTATCACACTAGGATGAGGGCTAGATGAGGTCTTCAGGCCTATCTTTGCAATGAGGGGGTGCTTGTATACCATTGGCTGTATGAAGTGCCCCTGTTATGCTTGGATAATAGTTTTCCTCTCCATTTTTTTAAGCATGCACAGGGTGAGAAGTTGAAACTTATATTAAGTTACTGAATGTTTAGCTGTGTTTTATATTAGGCTGCTAATTTTCATGTTACAAAAATAAGAGAAACTTAAATTAGTGCTTCAATAAGTTTCTCAAAATTCTTGTATAGTTTGTACTTTTTTGTAGCATCTAATTTGTCTTTTGTAAAAGGAATAAAAACTGATGCACTTTCATTGCTTTGGGAAATTAGTGGTGAAACATACCATACACTGCAACTGAATTATCCTATTGTTTAATGATCAAGTAACATCCTATTAAAATCAGGTGATGAGACAGGTGCCCTAAAATGGGGTTATACCGAACAATTTTTTTTTTTTTTTGACCATTTTTTCTTGTTAATAGAATATCATATATCTTAAAACTTTAACATATAAGAAAAGAAATTCTCTGGTTTGTTTTACTACATATTATAGGGTAATATCAATTATGTGCTTTACTTCTATTTTATATGTGTCAGAATATTATCAGGGCACAACAATCTCTATTTCGAGGTAAAAAAAATAGTCATTTTATTAGTTAAACACATTAAATTTCAAAAAAATTGAGTGAAAATTGGCCCACGTTTCAAGTCCTGGACAATTTGTATATAATAAAATATATATAAATACAAAAGGATGAACACAAAACAGAACAAAATCACTAAGTTATAAATTTGAGTAGTATCTGTGAAATAGCATTTGCCCATATGTCACAAGCACCTCTGGTCAAAACTGCCACTATTTGTTTTGTTTCAATTTCTGCTATGTTGTCACTGTCTCATTGAGATGCATGCACTTTTTTCCTTAGAAAGTGTGCTTATTGTTTCATTGGAAAATTTGGCTATTGTTCCAATGGAATTTTGAATTGTACTTAACAAGCACAAAATGAAAACTCTACAGCAATAAAATGCTTGAAAACCTGATTTCCAACTAAAATAATGGATTGTATGAATAAAGCAAAGCAAACACTTTTCCTTTAAAATTTTAAACTTTTGCTTAGTTCTTGAAAATACATTTTGGTAAGAACTTTTTATGTTTTTTGTCACAGTTACTTTATTTTGATCAATCGTCCAGGTTCTGTGTGCTTTTGAGATCTCTGAGTTACAAACGAAAACGCCTTGTTTTGCTTTAGGTTTCAATTTTCTTCTTGTTGGATTTTATTCAAATAAATGCAAATGCTTAACAGAAGGTATGTCCAACCATTCTTTTGAGAGGTGTTCATGGTTTATTGCTTTTGAAGGTAGTCTGTTACAAAGATAGTTGGCTTCTACCGAAAATATGGAGGTAGATGAGCATCTATGAAGAAGTATTTGGCCCTTTGCATAAGAGGCCTGTTCTTCCTTTCATATATTCCATAAGTTGACAACAGTCTCCTCCATTTGCCGCAAGCAGGTATATGAGGAATCTTTTGATACAGTATTCAGTTTCATTGTCAGATTGAAGTTTTTTTATTCTCCTTCCAGCGAATGTTTCCACTTCATTCTTGAATTCCTTAAGCGGGCTCAGAATGGGATAAATCTTGAAATTTGTAAAAATTTACTTTTTCATTGATTCTTATTGTCTAGAATGTAAGCTTTAAGATGATATATAGCATAATACATGTAAAACACTAGAAAATAGTTTATTTTCTATTTTTATACTTTGTGAGGCAGCTAAAATTTTGATAAAATTACATAAATTTGACAATTCTTTGAATTAATGTAACTTTTATCCTATTAAAGATAATTCCAGGAAATTTTCTGTATCTGAAAGAATTTTTTGTCTTCCTTCCATTCTACTGCCTACCGTGAACCATAGTGATGCTCTTTTGTTTGTTTCGTATATGTTTAGTAAACAAGGTTATAGGCTCAAAAAATTAGTAAGCTATCTGAAGTTTCTCAGTAATTAATATATTTTATACAGTTGTGTAATGTTATAAATGGGCTGGATATATTCTCTTTATAGTGAATTGTGGTATTAACAATGACAAAAAGAAAGCACATGTTTAAAAAGCAAAAAAGGTTGGTAAACCTAAGGCAAATGTAGCCACATGTTCCCATGAAGAGAATGAGGTTAGGCCTAGTTCTTCGAAGAAGAAACTTTCAGTATCTCAAGTAGTGTATGAAGAAGATGAAAAAGAAGAAAGTAAAGAGTTTAAATATTAAATTGTAAATATGTCCTTATTGCATGTGCTCTTTCTAAATTCACTGTATGTAAAGTTTATCAATCTGACATTTCTGTTTCAATTAAAAAACAGTGAACTTACTTTTTCTTGTAAGAAGTGTGACAGTTATCATACTTTTATGAGCTCTGAATCAACTATATTCAGTGATGACGATGACGACCACGACCTAAATTTGCATTTTGTGTATGAGTTGAGATGAACTGGGAAAGGACAGACATGTGGTGACATTTTTAGAGGGATTCTGAATCTGCCTAAGCCACCAACAAAATTTTGTAAATATGTAAATAGCAATCATTTTCATCTTCCACCAGCTTGCATGTAAAAAATAAAAAGTATATTTAGGGATCTGGCCAATACAGAAATGTCTCCATGGGGGAAATCAGAATCCTAATGTGTCAGTTGACAATGTTAGATGATCTCGCCTATATGTAGGATTTGAAATGCTTCATTTTGGTGTTTATGAGGCTGTTGCTGGCTTTAATAAAGGTGACATTGTGAAGTGCAAGGTACTAAAACAGCTAGGACTGAACTGCATCACTGCCATGAAGTGGATGGATGCCATCAGAATCCACCAAGGTGAAGAAATAGAGAAGAATGCAAGGCAGATGAGAAGTAAGGCAAAGAGGAAGCTAGAGGACCTTTATGAGGTGCAATAAGACCCAGATAACCCTTCTTATGGTGCAGGATTACATTAAGTTACAGCTAAAACAATATTTAAACTTCAAATACAACTTTTGAATCTTTGCTTCTTTTTTTTTTTTTTTTTTTTTTTTTTTTTTTTTTTTTTTTCATACATATGCCCCTTTTTCTTAGAATCTATTAAACATAGAGCAGTAAAACTTATACTACATATTCCTCATTCATGGTTCCTGATTTTGACAGAGGGATTTGCTTATATACTTGATAGTTACAGAAAAAATCATTATAATTTTAAGATTTTGTTAATTTTTTGCATTCTTTCATTTAAAAAATTATAAATTTCATAATAATCATAAAATTTAAAAAAAGCTCCTGTTAAAATATTTACAATAATTGTCTTAATATATGATAAAAATTTCAGCTTTCTGCTCCCAGTACTTGTTGATAAAAAAGGTCATGAAGTTTGCCAAATTAACACTGTTTAGATAGGGTATTCCAGACCCCTTAAATTAATTAAGAATTTCATTTCTTGCCTTCAAAACTATACCTGGTAGTATCTGTTGTAATCATCAATGAAAGTAAAAAAATAGCTTGCGCCACCATATGATGCGACTCGCAAAGTTTTACAGTTCGTCAGGACAGAAAATCCAGAAGTTCATTCGATCTGCTAATTTGTCTGGTTGAAAATGAAGGTCTTGCAAACTTTCCTGCTAGACAAAATTCACATAGAAAACATTGATCATGGTTGAAGATTAGATTAGAAAGCATTCTGTAGGTTCGTTTAGGCCAGGAAGCCACTGAACATAGAATTGTCAAGACATATACATGTATACATATGTTTATATACTATGGAAAAAAATGTATAAAGCTTGTGCTTAAAGCTTGGGTTACAAAAACAGCAGAATAGACATATAGTCACACCATTTGTATTTGAGGCCTCTACTATACTTAATGTGCTCTATAAAAGCACATGAACTTCCCTTTTTTTTTTTTTTTTTTTTTTTTTTTTTTTTTTTTTTTTTTTTTCCAATCACATAAAAACAGTGTGTCAAAAATTAGTGTTAAAATGTATAAATAAATATAATTTCATTATATGTAATGTCAGATGATAGCCTTCTAATTATCGACATAATAGTTACTACTAGTAATTATATAAAACTAAAATATTATTATTGTATTATATACTCTTCATAAATGTCAACAAATTTTAATACATATTTACAAATATGTTATAGAATTTCCAATGCAAAAGTTTACAATTATGCACTAGAGTGTAAAATATCAAAGCATCAGGCTTTACAGACCTTGTGTCGTTGCTAAATACCAAAAATTTATTTGACACATTCGTGCAAGTAAAAGTATACAGCAGTTTAATTTGAATATAAAAGATGCACACTAATATACACAAAATGCAGTTATAAATACAGTTTAGACCATTTACCTTTTCTTGACGAAGAGCTAGTTTCTGATGCCAGGGGTACATGTCAGAACGCACACAGAGCTTTGTTTTTCCTCATGCTTGATATAGTACTAGGTGTCTGGTTTCATTCTCCAAGGCAATGGAGTATTCCTTTTCTGTGATTTCTCTAAGTAAATTTTTAGATAAAGAAAATTGAAACTGAGTTGCATTTATGGACACTGTTAACTGTTGTGGTTATTAGCATCCTATTCTATATTGGTCGTGAAGTCACACTTAATTTTGCTCAGAGATCATTTTTATCAGGCTTGAGGTTCTTTTACGTGCCGTTAAACTACGACACGGGACCAGTGACTTTATTTCCTTTCTGAAGGAAGTCATGCTAATGATTTTTATGTCCGAAGAAAACCTATCGCCCTCTCCGCCGCGACATTGGGAACCAGAGGCTAGCATGATATCCTTATAATACGCAGGACGACTTTCCATATAGGGTATTTGGTAGAGTTATATTTCCACTTTCATTTGTATTCAATTTTGCATTCCTTTGCTGTCATTTGAGGTGCACAGATTTTTTTTTCAGCTGGTTTTAGGGAATCAGGGACAGATAATATTGACAGCTTTAAAAACCTTTTTCTTTTCTTTACACATGTGTGAAGAACTGCCTGATAGACATCATATTGATTTATTGAACATTTTTCACCCATGAAGGTATGTTCAGGTTTCTTTAATTTTACCAGCATTCAGATATCATTGTGATTTGTTCTCGATTAGATTTCACAAGTCGACTTCTTGAAATCCCTTTTTACTGACTGTTTCGATTTTTTTTTTTTTTTTTTTAATGGTCCTTGTTTTCTGTCGATATCTGTAGTTACTTGCTGTCGGGCTTCTTTTGGAGAGTCGACATTTCTTCTGGCTTCATTTTCCTCCAAGTTTATAATTTTTAGGTTTTCGATAGCATTTCTTCCCTTGATTCAATTGACAATTCGAAAAGTTTCTAAAGCTGGTGTTAGGGAATTCATAATAATTATGACCAATAAATCTTGGTTTATCATGACGTCCATTTGTTTTAGTTTGTCAACATTACCTAAGTTGTTGAGATGATTTCCTGTAGTAATGTATCCCAAACATGTTTAGAAGTAAAGCAGTGTTTTATTGACTTCAGTTTTGGACTTAGTAAGCAGGTACATATGACAGGCATTGGAATTTGTGGTCATTTTCGCAAAACTTTTTCTTTTGAAAAAAATGTGGGTACTTACGTAATTGTAGCCCAAGAGCAGGGAAAAGAATTTACCAATTGCATAAGCATTACTCACTCTTGACTTGGTGCGTCTGGGCGCATAGCCTGTTGCATTTATTAATACATTTATCATGAGTACATAGCTATCAGTTACACAAAAACGACAAACTCTTTTTTATGTTACATAGTAACTTTACAACAAGAAAGGAAAGAGTTGTAGTAAAGGAGTATACACACAATACACAAACATCATTGAATCCTTGAGAGCGCATAATGAAAGTTTGTATTTGTCAACCGATCTTTTACAAGAGACTTTCAAATGGGATGAGGTTTGTCCTTGAGTGCCATCAACCGGAGTGCTGCGTGTTGATATATTGCATTCCCGCTTTACTGGAGAGAACACACTAAGTGATTCCATCTCTCATAAATGCTACTTGCGCTAAGACAAAACATTCAAATTTTGCAAAAAATTATTCACGAGGAAGTTAGAGAGTACTGTTAGTAGCATAACCGTAAAATCCACAGATTTTTAGCTCAAATAGTTTTCATAATACACATGAATAAACATACTCGTATATTGTATCATAATCGGAATCACATAAGCACTGTAATGGCCATTATTATTTGCATGTATATATGTATGTATGTTCTACTATATATGTACATACTTGCTCAACTACACAGAAATGGAATATAAACTGTTGACGACGGTACTAAAGGAACTAGCTTAGCAAGCTGTTTAAGTCGAGAGACAGAGCGCGAACACACTCTTGTTACTGTAGAATGCTGCGTCAACTGTCGCATGTTTATGTCTCGAAATCAGGGCTCGTGTTTATTTTAGTCAAGAATAGAGCAAGTGCAATGGCTTTTAGTGCCTAATCTTAAGAGGTAGGCATTGCTTAGCCAGGCTCGAAGTATTATTTTTAGAGTCTACACGCGTTTTAAAAAGTGCAATTATTGTCTTTTGACGTAACTGATGACTGCGATACGGAGGAGCCACTGGCAGTTACATTGGATTAAAAGAGCGTGTAATTCATAAACTATAATAAAATAGCATTTAGGAAAACGTGTACATAATATAAAAATACGCATGTTCAAGTTTTAAATTTAAGAACTGCAAAGTTATAGAAGTTTAGAAAAATTAGTTAGGGTTTCCTTACGTCGGCCATTATGTCGCCAGGCAGATTTATGTGCTCAATGTGTGAGTGAAAGGGAAATATGAAAAGAGTTGGGGTAGCGACCTGGCAACGCAAGCATGATAACGCAATTCGCTGCAGCGCAGAACTCTTCCCATTTGAAAAACATAATAGGCTAGGAGCGGTATTTGCTACTTCAGGCTTGCTTTAGATTTAGCAATATAAATGGCAGGAACGTACATTGCTCCACGCTAATTGGTTGAGCAGATATCCAAAACTTTGCAGCCGAATGAAGAGCATCGTTGTTTAAGGTACAATCGGTAACGGAAGTGACACAGAAAATACTCACGAATCTCATGCGGATTGTCCAATAGGAGGGGCGAAAACATTCTGCCAGCAAAGATTGCTGCCGCATTGCCGACTGCATCTGTAGCAGCTTTCTAACATGAGTAAGGCAGCTCACAGATATTGCACATTGTTTAGGATTTCTTTCTAAATAATTATACATAGATTGTGGAATAAAATAAGAAAAATTCTGTTTTATACTGGTTTAGCACTTATATCTTGAGTAAATTACTGCAGAAAGAGGCACACGTACCCAATAAAATGTTAGCTTGAGGAGTAATGCTAGTGGTGAGATTCTTTTGGCTGCTAAGGCTAGCTAGAATCGCTCTTTTTACAAATGTGAAGTGATGGGCAGAATCGAAACTTTCACTCGAATACTTCCGCAATCGGCACTCGAGTGATGTTCTCGGTTCTCCTCATGGTTATTCTCGAATGGACGAGAGATACTACAAGACTTAGGTGCTAGGTTTACTTAGTATTGGATGGCAAAGATAACCGACTAGATGCAGTGTATAGTATTGTTGTACATTAAATTGTAGGAGGGGCGTTCGATAAGTGCTTAGAAAAATATAGAAAAAAACATTATTTTTGGTAAATGTTTTTTTATTTTTCAATATAATCTCCTTTTAGCTCGATAACGTTTCTCAGTGCTCTCCAACTGTTTTAAAGCTTCCAAACAGTAGGATTTCGGAAGGTCCTCAAAATAGGCATCTGTTTGGGATATGCTCTCTTCGTTAGACGTGAATCGTTTTTCATCGAGCCACTGTTTCAAGTTTGGAAATTAAAAAAAGTGTCCCTGAGGGGCCGAACATGTTGTAGTAGCTCAAACCCTAATTCTACAATTTTCGCCATGGAAACTGCGCAGGTGTGCACCCTTGCATTGTTTTGATGGAAGATTATCTTTTTCTTTCCCAGATGAGGGCGTTTTTTCTTGATTTTTCCGTTCAACCGGTGCAGTAACGATGAATACTCTCCGTTTATCGTTCTCCCTTTCTGCAAGTAATCAATGTAGATGATTCCGCGTGCATTCCAAAAACCCGAGGCCATCACCTTGTTTGCAGATTTCACCACGTTTCCCTTCATCGGAGGACCCCTTTAAAAACCCACTGTTTCGTCTCTACATTTGCCTCTTGAGTGCAGTAGTGTATCTATGTTTCACCCACAGTTGTGTATCGACGCAAAATCTCGTCAGAATTGTGACGGAAGAATTCCAAACTAGCTTCCGAATCGAACACACGATTGTGTTTATTCTCCATTCAGAGCAAACAAGGCACACATCTTGCCGAGACGTTTGTCAATGCTAATTTTTTGTGCAAAATTGAGAACACTGTGCCTTGTGATATGCCTGTGGCTTCTACTATTTCGCGAACTTTGATTCGTCGATCACTCAAAACCATATCCTGGAAATTTTGATAATTTCGGAGGAAGCTGCTTCTACTGGACGTTTGGAACGATGTTCATCGTTTGTGGATGTACGGTCACGCTTAAATTAATTTATCCATTTGTAAATTGTTGCAAACGCAGGAGCAGATCTGCCAAGGATTTCATCCAACTCGGTTTTCATCTCTTTCGGTGTTAAGCCTTATAAATATAAGTGTTTAATCAACGCATGAAATTCCTTTCTCCCCCCCCCCCATCTTTCTAAAGAAGCACAAGATTGTTGGTTCAATCGACTATGGCAACGAAACCATGTGATGGATATAGCTGAAAGTTGAACTGCCATCTAGTAAGAGACGACGGTTACTAAACACAAACTTGTTTCGATTAAGGACTTATTGAACGCCCCTAGTAATGTTGGATCGTTGCTGCAGTGATTGTAAGGCTAATGATGACAGGAAAACGGTTTAAAGAGACATCGAAGCCATGAGAGCGAAGGATTGCAAATGTGGTGTATGTGGAAAGAGTTTACAAGTACTTTGACTGGAACAAACGAAACACAATGTTCTACACGTTGCGATTAAAAGCATGGCAATTTGTTAATGGTATAAGCACAGGCAGTGTGCTGTAATTACATCCAGCAGGATTTTTTTTTTTAAATAACGTAATTCTATTGACTGTAACTTTTAAGCTGACTAAAAAGTCGGTTTTGAACCCACGACCTGGATTCTGACGGAACCCGCAGCAGGAGAAAGGAGGGCGTGGGGGAAGAGCATTGCATCATGTGAACATGTCACAGGTATTTATAATGAAAGCAGACACGATGGTCTAGCGTGTTTTACTTCAGTCCAGGTCCCGCAGATTAATACTACTATTAAACACGTTAACGTTTGTGTGTGTGTGTCTATAGATTACACACTCAAGAAAGTGTGCCATGTGTACTATATTATGCGATAAAGAAAGTAAGTGTCAAATTCATATTTGTTGCTGCTGTGAAAAAGAAATAAGAATTTTTCTTTAATACGGAATTGCATATTGCCATTTGTTATTGATAAACCGCACAATGCTGGTTCCCACGACCGCACTCACTAAAGTGTCGCGGGTTCGAATCCCGCCTTGGGCAAGGGTGTGTGTGTGTGTGTGTGTGTGTGTTTGTGTTGGAACAGCAAAACGGTAATCAACACAGAAAAAACAGTAAATTTAGGAAAATGGAAAAAGGGGTAAAAAAAAAAAAAAAAAAAAAGCACAAACCATTAAGCCCTTACTTATTGCCGAAGCGCATGACTCAGCTTCCGCGAACACGCCTATTATCTTCCGCCAATTCCTCTTTCATTATTGTTTTTATAATAGTTAAGGCAATTTTAAACACTACGTTTATTTGTTTAGTAACTTTAGTTTAAAATGTAGTAGTTTGTAAAGTTCTTTTAAAGCAGAGTATCGATTAGTTATATATGAATAATAGGTTAAAACATGTCTAAGAATAAAAATTTTACCGAAAAAGAAATCAAGGAAAAGATTTTGTCTAAATCGTTGGCATGAGACAGGCAATCTGAAAACTGATGGTCTATCGAATCTCGGTGCTATAAAAATGCTGAACAGTGGTGAAATCGGTAAACTTCTGTTAGTTAAGGTTACGTTTACCAGAAGAACTAGATTATTCACAAGACTGATATCGACTATTGTCGCTTATTATTGCGTGTCCTCGTTAACCTGCGCGTTTCCGAAGTTCGGAACTACCTAGTGGCGCCTCTGATCCCTAAAACTACAATTTGTTGCAACAATAGTTAGAAATATTGTAACCTATGGCTCAGTTGTGTGGACTCTGAACCATCAGTTGGAAGAGATCTATTAGGATATCTAGAAGAGAAAACATTACAAAGAGAACTTGAATATTCAAATTCCAATTTTAAATTGCGTTCAACAGAAACCATTAAAACGCTATGGCCATTCTAAACGAATAGAAGATGAACGAATACTTAATAGAATAATGAATAGACGCCATCAGAAAGGAGGAGATAAGGAAGACCGCATGGTTTCAAAGATTAGAGGGACAATTATGGATCGGGAAATTGAAGAATATTTGTAGTCCAATAGGCAAGGATGAAAAGTGATAAGAAGATGTTAAACACTGCAGTCTTGTGTGCCGGAAAAGTTTTGTGCATTGTAAGGCCGTAAATATATACAGGGTTATTCAAAAAGAAAGAACAGATTTCTAATATGTATTGCTTCCAAACTACAAAAGATAGAAACATGATTCCAACATTCATGGAGAGAGAAAAGCTTACAATTGAAATAGCGCGGGGGTAGAAGTTCCAATCACGGCCGCATTGGCGTTGTTGTTTGTTGTATGTCCTTAGTGAAATGGCGGCGACACCACAAGAGAAATCATTTTGTGTGCTGCAATTAGCAAAACTAGAGTCCATTGTTGCAGTTCAACGAGCATTTCGCCGTCAATTTAATAAACAAGTCTCGCGTCATAAGCAAATTTACGAGTGGCATCGAACATTCGTATAAGATGTTTACATCTGCAAAAGGAAAAACACATCGGTCCTGAATGTCGAGCGTATTCGTACATATACGAAAGGAGCCCAAAGAAATCCACATTACGAGTAAGCATTGAACTTATCATTCCTCAACCAACGGTATGGCAAGTTCTAAAACATCGTCTTCACCTGAAGCCATACAAACTGCAGCTATTGCAAGCATTGCAGCCTGATGACCACAACAAAAGGTACGAATTGTGCATTGGCATGTTAGAAGGTATGGAAGAAGACAATTTTGCTCAACGATTAATTTTTTTTCGATGAATGCACTTTTCATCTTTCTGGTAAACGTAATCGCCATAACGATCGAATTTGGGCAAGTGAAAAATCCTAGGGCCGTTATTCAACATGAAAGAGATTCACCAAAGGTGAGCGATATCTGTAACCAAGGTTTAAGGGCCTTTCCTCTTCACGGAGAAAACGCCGACAGGACTAACCTGTCTAGACGTGCTTGACAACTGGTTATTTCAGATGACATCATCTTCATGCAAGATGGTGCCCCGCCTCATTTCTCTTACCACGTCCAACGTGAATGACACATTTCCACCACTGTTTAAGATCTACAACATCGAATTGTTGAAGCTGTGAATTCGATAACTGGAGACCAGCTGCTTTGTGTGTGGCAAGAAATGAGCCACCCTTTTGACATAAGCCGTGTAAAACATGGTGCTCATATTGAATGCATATTATAGAACTGTACAGTTTTCTCACTTCATGAACGTTGGAATCATGTTTGTATCTTTTGTAGTTTGGAAGCAATAAATGTTTGAAATCTGTTCTTTCTTTTTGAATAACCCTATACAATGTCAAATTTTCGTGTATTTTTCCCGCATCCGTAGGACATTTTTCACAATCTGACAACACTTGTGAATTCTACATTGAGACCAAAAATGATTTTTCCTTTGTTGATTGGGTTTAGCAGTCCTGAAACATGTTGGACTGTTGCAGCTACATAAGCGCTTGTTGTCATCATGCAGATTGGTACGGTTGCTTTCGGTTATGCGTTGCGTTACCTGCTCTTTAACGGAATAGTATTCTTAGTACCGTAATTGTCAAGGTATCAATGAAGTTAATGTGTAAATACTGTGTCTACTCATTATAGATTGTGCGTCCCAGAACGTTATTATAATTTTCAAATGTTACTCATGGCATGCTGAAGTAACATAGTTTTTATATTGCTTTAGTATAACTATATAATGATTGTCTCTGATGTATCCATGTGTAGTACTGCACGACATCGCTTGATCTCTAATGTAAGTTATCTATCATATAACTTAATTCTAATATATCCATGTGTAATACTGCACGACTCCCCCCACCATCGCTTCCTCTCTAATGGCAGTTATCTAACACATAATTTAATTCTAATATATCCATGTGTAGTACTGCACAGCTACCCTCATCTCTTCCTCTCTAATGTCAGTTATCTAACACATAACTTAATTCTAATATATCCATGTGTAATACTGCACGATCCCCTCATCGCTTCCTCTCTAATGTCAGTTATCTAACACATAACTTAATTCCAATATATCCATGTGTAGTACTGCAAGATCCCCCCCTCCAACGCTTCCTCTCTAATGTCATTTATCTAACACATAACTTAATTCCAATATATCCATGTGTAGTACTGCACGATCCCCCCCTCCAATGCTTCCTCTCTAATGTCAGTTATCTAACACATAACTTAATTCTAATATATCCATGTGTAGTACTGCACAGCTACCCCCATCGCTTCCTCTCTAATGTCAGTTATCTAACACATAACTTAATTCCAATATATCCATGTGTAGTACTGCAAGATCCCCCCCTCCAACGCTTCCTCTCTAATGTCATTTATCTAACACATAACTTAATTCCAATATATCCATGTGTAGTACTGCACGATCCCCCCCTCCAATGCTTCCTCTCTAATGTCAGTTATCTAACACATAACTTAATTCTAATATATCCATGTGTAGTACTGCACGGCTACCCCTCATCTCTTCCTCTCTAATGTCAGTTATCTAACACATAACTTAATTCTAATATATCCATGTGTAGTACTGCACAGCAACCCCCATTGCTTCCTCTCTAATGTCAGTTACCTAACACATAAATTAATTCTAATGTATCCATGTGTAGTACTGCATGGCTACCCCTCATCTCTTCCTCTCTAATGCCAGTTATCTAACACATAAATTAATTCTAATATATCCATGTGTAGTACTGCATGACTATCCCCCCATCGCTTCCTCTCCAATGGCAATTATCTAACGCATAATTTAATTCTAATATATCCATGGGTAGTACTTCACAACCCCCCCTCATCGCTTCCTCTCTAATGTCAGTTTTCTAACACATAACTCAATTCAAATATATCCATGTGTAGTACTGTACGATCCGCCCCTCCCTCCAACGCTTCCTCTCTAATGGCAGTTATGTAATACATAACTTAATTCCAATATACCCATGTGTAGTACTGCATGGCTACCCCTCATCGCTTCCTCTCTAATGTCAGTTATCTAACACATAACTTAATTCTAATATATCCATGTGTAGTACATCACGGCTACCCCTCATCTCTTCCTCTCTAATGTCAGTTATCTAACACATAACTTAATTCTAATATATCCATGTGTAGTACTACACGGCTACCCCCCATCGCCTCCCCTCTAATGTCAGTTATCTAACACATAACTTAATTCTAATATATCAATGTGTAGTACTGCACGGCTACACCCCCTCCTGAACCTCCTTTCTAATGTTGCTTATATAGGGCATAACTTATCCTAGTGTAGTTTGGATTTTACGTTCAGCTGCTGTTGCAAAATGTCCATTTGAAGTATTTTCCCGTAAGTATTTGATGGTCTTTAATCCTCGATTTATCGAGGCGATATAGATTAAACTACTGCTACTTTTAAATTAAATTGTTATTTAACCATTTTCTTTTATATACTGACCATATTCAACTCTTTATATTGCAGTCATAAACGCTCATAATGGCAACTTTTTAAGTATTACCAATATACATGTTTACTGAAAATACCAAGCAGGAATGTTATTTTCCAATCACCTTTCCGAGCATTTGTGTCTACTGTTGCTAGACCTGCTGGAGAACCAGCAGGAATATTCTTATCCTGATCTGTTTCCTGCACATTTGTACTCACTGTTGCTAGACCCGCTGGAGAACCAGCAGGAATATTCTTATCCTGATCTGTTTCCTGAACATTTGTACGCCCTGTTGCTAAACCAGCCAGAGAACCAGCAGGAATATTCTTATCCTGATCTGTTTCCTGAACATTTGTATGTCCTGTTGCTAGAACAGCCAGAGAACCAGCAGGAATATTCTTATCCTGATCTGTTTCCTGAACTTTTGTACTTACTGTTGCTAGACCCGCTGGAGAACCGGCAGCAATATTCTTATCCTGACCTGTTTCCTGAACATTTGTACTTACTGCTGCTAGACCAGCCAGAGAACCAGCAGGAATATTCTTATCCTGACCTGTTTCCTGAACTTTTGTACTTATTGTTGCTAGACCAGCCAGAGAACCAGCAGGAATATTCTTAACCTGACCTGTTTCCTGAACATTTGTACTTACTGTTGCTAGACCAGCCAGAGAACCAGCAGGAATATTCTTATCCTGACCTGTTTCCTGAACATTTGTACTTACTGTTGCTAGACCAGCTGGAGAACCAGCAGGAATATTCTTATCCTGACCTGTTTCCTGAACATTTGTACTTACTGCTGCTAGACCAGCTGGAGAACCAGCAGGAATATTCTTATCCTGACCTATTTCCTGAACATTTGTACTTACTGTTGCTAGACCAGCCAGAGAACCAGCAGGAATATTCATATCCTGACCTGTTTCCTGAACATTTGTACTTATTGTTGCTAGACCAGCCAGAGAACCAGCAGGAATATTCTTAACCTGACCTGTTTCCTGAACATTTGTACTTACTGTTACCAGACCAGCTGAAGAACCAGCAGGAATATTCTTATCAAGATCTTTTTTCTCAACTTCAGTGTTTACTGTTGTTTAACCAGCTGTAGAACCAGCAGGGACATTCTTATCCTGACCTGTTTCCTGAACATTTGTACTTACTGCTGCTAGACCAGCCAGAGAACCAGCAGGAATATTCTTATCCTGGCCTGTTTCCTGAACATTTGTACTTTTTGTTGCTGGACCAGCCAGAGAACCAGCAGGAATATTTATATCCTGACCTGTTTCCTGAACATTTGTACTTATTGTTGCTAGACCAGCCAGAGAACCAGCAGGAATATTCATGTCCTGACCTGTTTCCTGAACATTTGTACTTACTGTTGCTAGACCAGCCAGAGAACCAGCAGGAATATTCTTAACCTGACCTGTTTCCTGAACATTTGTACTTTCTGTTGCTGGACCAGCCAGAGAACCAGCAGGAATATTCTTATCCTGACCTGTTTCCTGAACATTTGTACTTACTGTTGCTAGATCTGCTGGAGAACCAGCAGGAATATTCTTAACCTGACCTGTTTCCTGAGCATTTGTACTTACTGTTGCTGGACCAGCCAAAGAACCAGCAGGAATATTCTTAACCTGACCTGTTTCCTGAACATTTGTACTTTTTGTTGCTAGACCAGCCAGAGAACCAGCAGGAATATTCTTAACCTGACCTGTTTCCTGAACATTTGTACTTTTTGTTGCTGGACCAGCCAGAGAACCAGCAGGAATATTCTTATCCTGATCTGTTTCCTGCACATTTGTACTCACTGTTGCTAGACCCGCTGGAGAACCAGCAGGAATATTCTTATCCTGATCTGTTTCCTGAACATTTGTACGCCCTGTTGCTAAACCAGCCAGAGAACTAGCAGGAATATTCTTATCCTGATCTGTTTCCTGAACATTTGTATGTCCTGTTGCTAGAACAGCCAGAGAACCAGCAGGAATATTCTTATCCTGATCTGTTTCCTGAACTTTTGTACTTACTGTTGCTAGACCCGCTGGAGAACCGGCAGCAATATTCTTATCCTGACCTGTTTCCTGAACATTTGTACTTACTGCTGCTAGACCAGCCAGAGAACCAGCAGGAATATTCTTATCCTGACCTGTTTCCTGAACATTTGTACTTATTGTTGCTAGACCAGCCAGAGAACCAGCAGGAATATTCTTAACCTGACCTGTTTCCTGAACATTTGTACTTACTGTTGCTAGACCAGCCAGAGAACCAGCAGGAATATTCTTATCCTGACCTGTTTCCTGAACATTTGTACTTACTGTTGCTAGACCAGCTGGAGAACCAGCAGGAATATTCTTATCCTGACCTGTTTCCTGAACATTTGTACTTACTGCTGCTAGACCAGCTGGAGAACCAGCAGGAATATTCTTATCCTGACCTGTTTCCTGAACATTTGTACTTACTGTTGCTAGACCAGCCAGAGAACCAGCAGGAATATTCATATCCTGACCTGTTTCCTGAACATTTGTACTTATTGTTGCTAGACCAGCCAGAGAACCAGCAGGAATATTCTTAACCTGACCTGTTTCCTGAACATTTGTACTCACTGTTACCAGACCAGCTGAAGAACCAGCAGGAATATTCTTATCAAGATCTTTTTTCTCAACTTCAGTGTTTACTGTTGTTTAACCAGCTGTAGAACCAGCAGGGACATTCTTATCCTGACCTGTTTCCTGAACATTTGTACTTACTGCTGCTAGACCAGCCAGAGAACCAGCAGGAATATTCTTATCCTGACCTGTTTCCTGAACATTTGTACTTTTTGTTGCTGGACCAGCCAGAGAACCAGCAGGAATATTTATATCCTGACCTGTTTCCTGAACATTTGTACTTATTGTTGCTAGACCAGCCAGAGAACCAGCAGGAATATTCATATCCTGACCTGTTTCCTGAACATTTGTACTTACTGTTGCTAGACCAGCCAGAGAACCAGCAGCAATATTCTTAACCTGACCTGTTTCCTGAACATTTGTACTTACTGCTGCTAGTCCAGCCAGAGAACCTGCAGGAATATTCTTAACCTGACCTGTTTCCTGAACATTTGTACTTTTTGTTGCTAGACCAGCCAGAGAACCAGCATGAATATTCTTAACCTGACCTGTTTCCTGAACATTTGTACTTACTGTTGCTAGACCAGCCAGAGAACCAGCAGGAATATTCTTAACCTGACCTGTTTCCTGAACATTTGTACTTTTTGTTGCTAGACCAGCTGGAGAACCAGCAGGAATATTCTTATCCTGACCTGTTTCCTGAACATTTGTACTTACTGCTGCTAGACCAGCTGGAGAACCAGCAGGAATATTCTTATACTGACCTGTTTCCTGAACATTTGTACTTACTGTTGCTAGACCAGCCAGAGAACCAGCAGGAATATTCTTAACCTGACCTGTTTCCTGAACATTTGTACTTTCTGTTGCTGGACCAGCCAGAGAACCAGCAGGTATATTCTTATCCTGACCTGTTTCCTGAACATTTGTACTTACTGTTGCTAGATCTGCTGGAGAACCAGCAGGAATATTCTTAACCTGACCTGTTTCCTGAACATTTGTACTTACTGTTGCTGGACCAGCCAGAGAACCAGCAGGAATATTCTTAACCTGACCTGTTTCCTGAACATTTGTACTTACTGCTGCTAGACCAGCCAGAGAACCAGCAGGAATATTCTTAACCTGACCTGTTTCCTGAACATTTGTACTTTTTGTTGCTAGACCAGCCAGAGAACCAGCAGGAATATTCTTAACCTGACCTGTTTCCTGAACATTTGTACTTATTGTTGCTAGACCAGCTGGAGAACAAGCAGGAATATTCTTAACCTGACCTGTTTCCTGAACATTTGTACTTTTTGTTGCTGGACCAGCCAGAGAACCAGCAGGAATATTCTTAACCTGACCTGTTTCCTGAACATTTGTACTTACTGCTGCTAGACCAGCCAGAGAACCAGCAGGAATATTCTTAACCTGACCTGTTTCCTGAACATTTGTATTTACTGTTGCTAGACCAGCCAGAGAACCAGCAGGAATATTCTTAACCTGACCTGTTTCCTGAACATTTGTACTTACTGCTGCTAGACCAGCTGGAGAACCAGCAGGAATATTCTTATCCTGATCTGTTTCCTGAACATTTGTACTTACTGCTGCTAGACCAGCTGGAGAACCAGCAGGAATATTCTTAACCTGACCTGTTTCCTGAACATTTGTACTTACTGCTGCTAGACCAGCCAGAGAACCAGCAGGAATATTCTTAACCTGACCTGTTTCCTGAACATTTGTACTTACTGCTGCTAGACCAGCCAGAGAACCAGCAGGAATATTCTTATCCTGATCTGTTTCCTGAACATTTGTACTTACTGCTGCTAGACCAGCCAGAGAACCAGCAGGAATATTCTTAACCTGACCTGTTTCCTGAACATTTGTACTTATTGTTGCTGGACCAGCCAGAGAACTAGCAGGAATATTCTTAACCTGACCTGTTTCCTGAACATTTGTACTTACTGCTGCTAGACCAGCCAGAGAACCAGCAGGAATATTCTTAACCTGACCTGTTTCCTGAACATTTGTACTTATTGTTGCTGGACCAGCCAGAGAACTAGCAGGAATATTCTTAACCTGACCTGTTTCCTGAACATTTGTACTTACTGCTGCTAGACCAGCCAGAGAACCAGCAGGAATATTCTTAACCTGACCTGTTTCCTGAACATTTGTACTTACTGTTACCAGACCAGCTGAAGAACCAGCAGGAATATTCTTATCAAGATCTTTTTTCTGAACTTCAGTGTTTACTGTTGCTAAACCAGCTGTAGAACCAGCAGGGATATTCTTATCCTGACCTGTTTCCTGAACATCTGTGTTTACCTTTGCTAGACCAGCTGGAGAACCTGCAGGAATATTCTTATCCTGACGTGTTTCCTTTATTTACTGTTGCTAGACTCTGGAGCACGAGCTGGAATATTCTTAATCTGATCTGTTTCCTGAACATTGTGTGTTTACTGTTGCTTGACCCGCTGGAGAATCAGCAGGAATATTCTTAATCTCATCTGTTTCCTGAACATTTGTATTTACTGTTCCTAGACCAGCTGGAGAACCAGTAGGAATATTCGTACTCTGATCTGTGTCCTGAACAGTTGTACTTACTTTTGCTAGAACAGCTGGAGAACCAGCAGGAATATTTTTATCCTAATCTTTTTCCTGAACATCTCTGTTTACTGTTGCTAGACCAACTGGAAAACCAGCAGGAGCATTCTTATCCTGACCTGTTTCCGGAACTTCTGTGTTTACTATTGCTAGACAAGCTGGAGAACCAGCAGGTATATTTTTATCCTGATTTGTTTCCTGAACATCTATGTTTTTTGTTGCTAGACCGGCTTGAGAACCAGCAGGAATATTCTTATCCTGACCTATTTTCTGAACATCTGTGTTTACTGTTGCTGGACCAGCTGGAGAACAGGCATGAATATTCTTGCACTGATCTGTTTCATAAACATTTGTGTTTACTGCTCCTAGACCACCTGGATACCCAGAAGGAATATTTTTGTCCTGATCTGTTTCCTGAACATTTGTGTTGACTAATACTACAACCACTGGATAAACAACAGGAATATTCTTATCCTGTTCTGTTTCCTGAACATTTTTCCTAGTGCTGCCAGACCCCTGGATAATCAGCAGGAATATCCTTATCCTGATCTGTTTCCAGAACATTTGTGTTTACTACTCTTGCACCAGCTGATTACCCAGAAGGAATATTATTATCCTTATCTGTTCCAGACCTGCTGGATAATCAGCGGGAATATTCTCATCTTGAACATTTGTGTTTACTTTATCTAGCCCCGCTCAATAACCAGCATGAATATTCTTATCCTCATCTGTTTCCGGAGCACTTCTTTTGACTGCTGCTAGACCCTCTGGATAACCAGCAGGAATATTCTTATCCTGATCACTCTATTGAGCATTTGTGCTTACTCCCATCTGAACCTCTGGATAAACAGCAGGAATATTATGCTGATTTCTTTCCTCAACTTTTGTGCTTATTGCTGCTAGAGCAGCTGGATAACCAGCAGAAATATTCTCATTCTGATCTTAGTTCTGAACATTCTATTTTCTGCCCCATAACACCTGGAAAACCAGCAGGAGTATTTTTATCCTCCTCTGTATCCTATACCTCTGTACCTATGACCCCAGTACCGCTGGCTAACCAGTAGGAATATTCTTATCCTGATCTATTTCCTTAACATCTGTGTTTACTGTTGCTAGACCCGCTTGAGAACCGGCAGGAATATTCTTATCCTCACCTGTTTCCTGAACATCTGTGTTTAATGTTGCTAGACCAGCTGGAGAACCTGCAAGAATATTCTTATCCTAATCTGTTTCCTGAGCATCTGTGTTTACTGTTGCTAGACCCCCTGGAGCATCGGCTGGATTATGCTTAATCTGATCTGTTTCCTGAACATTGTGTGTTTACTGTTGCTAGATCTGCTGGAGAACCAGCAGGAATTATCTTAATCTTATCTGTTTCCTGAACGTTTGTACTTACTGTTGCTAGACCAGCTGGAGAACCAGCAGGAATATTCTTATGCTGATCTGTTTCCTGAATATTTGTACTTACTGCCACTAGAAGTGTAGGATAACCAGCAGGAATATTCTTATTCTTATCTGCTTTCAGAACATATTTTGTGTTTACTGCTGCTGGACCCACTGTATAACCAGCAGGAATATCTTTGTCCATATCTATTTCCTGAATATTTAGGTTTATTGCCACCAGAACTGCTGGATAACCAGCAGGAATATTCTTATCCTGATGTGTTTCCTGAAAATGTTTGTTTAATGCTGCTAGACCAGGTGGATAAGCATCTGGAATATTCTTATTTTGATTGTTTCCTGAACATTTATACTTACTACTGCTAGACCCTCTGGAAAACCTGCAGGAATATTCTGATCCTAATCTGGTTGCTGAGCAGTTGTACAAACTTTCCACCAGAACCGTAGGATAACCAGCACCAATAGTCTTATCCTGTTCTCTTTCCTGAAAATCTGTACTTACTTCTGCTAGATCCTCTGGCTAACTAACACGAATAATCTTATCTTGAGCTGGTTTGTGAACGTTTTTACTAAATTCTGCTAGAACCTATGGAGAAGAAGCAGCAATATCCTTACCGTGATTTGTTTCCTGAACATTTGTTTTTACTAATGCTAGACCCGCTGGAGAACTGGCAGAAATATTCTCATCCTGATCTGTATTCTGAACATTGTTCAAACAAAACGAGCCGGATTTATCAGTACCAAAACCAGTACTAGTGTGTTAGAAGTATTGGTCCTAGTTGTTAAGACACTTGTCCCACTATGACACAAGGTGGTGAATGGCTGTCTTATAAAATTCCCGGGGCTGCGATGTGAAACAGTTCTGCACGTACAGATGGACGTCGTCGTCCGAGGTGAATCGTTTGCCACTCAGAGCCTTTTTAAGGGGACCAAATAAGGCGTAATCATAAGGAGAGAGGTCTGGTCTGTACGGAGGGTGGCCGTGAACTTCCCATTTGAATTTCTGCAGGAGTGCCGCGACTGTGTTGGACGTATGAAGCTTTGTACTGCCGTGGAGCAGAATGACCCCACGAGTGAGATTGCCTGGTCGTTTTGATTGGCGAAGGTTGGTCAAGCAACGCTAGGTATTCACTGTTGCAATGTGACTGGCATCGTCGGACGATTGATGCATGCTGCTACTAGCTGTGTATAGTCACGTGACGTGCACGCGTGCCCTCTAGCGACGGGCTGTGAACTTCCACGCTCTGGTCGGAACCACACTTGATTACACACGCCAAGATATTATCACCCTGTCAGCGGTTTGCGCATTCCAGATACCGGCTCGTTTCTTTTTGAACACCCCTTATACTTACTGCTCCTGGACCCGCTTGAATACCAGTATGATATTCTTATCGTGATTTGCGTCCTAAACATTTGTACTTACTGCCCCAGAACCGCTGGATAACTCGCTTAATAGTTCTTATCCTGCTCTGTTTCCTGAACCTCTTTACTTACTGCCACCAGAACCGCTGGATAACTAGAACAATATTCTTATCCTGATCTGTTTCTTTTCCTTTGTGTTAACTGCTGCTAGACCCCGCGTAACATCAGCAGGAATATTCTTATCCTGCTCTGTTTCCTGCACATTTGTACTTAATCCCACAAAACCCGTGGATAACCAGCAAGAATATTGTTATCCTAATCTGTTTCCTGAACATTTCTGTTTACTGCTGCTAGAACCACGGGATAACCAGCAGGAATATTCTTATTCTGATCTCTTTACTGAACATTTGTACTTACTGCCTTCAGAATCGCTGGATAACCATTTGGAACATACTTATCTTCATCTGTTACCTGAACATTTGTGTTTACTGCTGCGTGACCCGTTGGAGAACCAGCAAGAATAATCTTATCCATATCTGTTTCCTTAACATTTGTGTTTACTATTGCTAGACCCGCCGAATAACCAGCAGGAATATTCTTATCCTGCTGTGTTTCCTGAATATTTGTACTTACTCTCATCAGAACCGCTGGTTAAACAGCACAATATTCTCATCCTGATCTGAAATTACTGCCGCTAAAACCACTTTATAACAAGCAGAAACGTTTCTATCATGCTCTGATCCTGTACATTTGTTCTTACAGCTGCTAGAATTGCTGGATTCCTAGCAGGAATGTACTTTTCATGATCTGTTTTCTGAACATTTGTATTTACTGCTGCTCAGTGGTGTATCTAGAATTTGGTTCTGGGGGGGGGGGCGTCAAGAATATTTTTATAGTTGAAATTTCCAGGTGTTTGGAATAACGCTCCCTCCACATCACCCCAACATTTAAAAAAACTGCAATATCAATAGTACTACGTGGTTTAGGGGTGTTATGGTAGCCTCTAATTTCCAAGATCGCAGGTCCAAATCTGGGGGGGGGGATGATTGGTTTATTTTGTGTACACACGCGCGCACACACACACACACACACACACACTCACACACAAATAGCTTCCTTCAGAGGGAAAGTAAAGTTATCGATCCTGTGTTGTAGATTTATGGCACATAAAACCTGAAAACTGATCAAGGGGCCTCTGAGGAAATTAAGTGGTCTTTCATGCCTAAAGGGGATGCTGAGAACTGTAGCATTAAAGAACGCCATAAATAAAACTTGCTCTCCTTTTTACGTAATCAATAAAAATTTATTTTTAGTTTTGGAACTATTACTTAATTTTAGACAACATTGCAGATTACCAAGAACAAATTAAAAGAACGAAAGAGGTTCAGCAGTAGGCTTGTTTGTGATCTAGACGAGTATATTCCTGTATTACACAACTTAATATTTTTGTTTAAAATTTCATTAATTATTCATCCTTCATATTTTATGTTTACCTTGTATTTTTAGTTTCTTTATCAGGCACAATGTACATAATAGGTAAGGAAGGTGTTGCATTCCAGCCAGAAATTTAAAGAAGATATGTTATCGAAAATAAATGTTTTGAGGACATGTGAATCCCAGAAAAGAGGTGTTTTTAGAATAAGATCTGCTTGTGCATCTGTGAACCACATAACTATAAACTAAAGTGGGTTAAGTACCAAACTTGGTATTTGGGTTTAGCATCTTTGTTTGCAATGCCAAATTTTTAGGAAAATTCCCCATCCATCCCAATCTACCGGTTATATGCCATATTTTTAAAACTTATTTTCTCAAAAATGACTCTTAACAGTTTGAATTAAATGCCACCATATATTAAACAAATTCAGAGGCAAATAAGGAAAATATATATATTGAGTTTTGTGGGAATAGCCTCTGAAGCCTTCTTCGTTCTGGAGAATTTTAGCATAAACCATAAGCTATAGATAAAAACTCATACTACACAAAAATGTAGATCTCATTAAAATATTTAACATTACTACATTTTTGGTAGATTTAACCATTTCGGTGTTATTCCACGTTATTGGCATGAATTTTCCAATAATGCTTTTCTTAAACGGGATGTCCTTATTAGTTTATTTATTTATTTTTTTATTTTTTTTTTTACTCCTGACCATACAAAGAGAACAGGATGTCAAAGTCATCAGTTGGCGACCAGCTTTTAATAAATTTGACTATTGCATAACCTAATTTATTCCCTTATTTCTCTTTTACTTTTAAGGAAATAACTAATGATTATTATTCGAAAAATAATTGGCAGACAATTTGAGATTATAATGCACTTGTTTTAAATCGGCTTTCCTAGTTCCTTAGCGGATATAGTGCCAACCATGGGATGACTATCACTTAAAAAGAAAAGACCATATTTTGGGTAATTCTAAATTTTTTTTTTGAGAAACTGTACATGTACCAACTACGCCAGTTGTACCGCAAAGCCCAAACGTTTTTTTATCAGTTTAAATGCAATCAGTTGTTTACCATGTTTTTTAACTTATAACATGGTTTATCTTAACGGTTTTATTAATTTTTGATACAATAATGCTCCATTTTTATTTTTCTTCCTTAAATCTCCCAGTGTCTGTAGCAAAAATAACAATGCGATTTGGTTTATCAGCTTTGTGGACTTACTCTGTATTATGATTAATGTACGGTGGTGCTTGGGTTTGATTTGCGTAAATAAGTTGCACTGTATGTAATTTTAACGAAAAAATGGCCAATTGATTAAAAATATCTGATGTGTTCCATTCACATAACTTTTTCTACATCTCTGCAACAAATTATTGTTAAAAAGCTTATGCTTCTATTTACTTCACGTTTATCGAGTAAAAATTAGCAGGAATAGTCTTTTACTTGCCTCCTTGTCAGCAGAAGCAAAATAAGGGAGAACCATAGGTTAAAGTGATAGTCAAAAGCTGGTTGTTAAGTGACTAAAGTTCTTTTATTTGTATGGACAGGAGTTAATAAATTCCTGTATGAGAAAAGTACGTTTTTTAAAGCTGAAATAAAACAAGGAATATCTAAAAAACGATCAACCCCACGAAAAAATGTATATAACATAAATTGTGTGTTTTAATGTGCTCTACATTTTTGTTGGTAAGTTTTTGTCCATATCTTACGGTTTAGCAGTTATGTAAAATTCCGTAAAATTCATCCAGAATAAAGTAGTCTTCAGAGGCTATTTGCAGAAAATTCAAAACATATATTTTATTTGTCAGATAAATATCTTTAATATACAATATTTTAATCAAAATCGTTAGAAATTTTTGGGAAAATAAAAATTTTAGAAAAAAGTTCCATGTAAAGGGTAGTTAAGGGTGGGGGATTTTTCTCAAAATGTTTGTGTCGCATCCCAGGAAGATATCAAACGTGAATACAAAGTTTGGTATTTTACCGACTTTTTGCTTTTGAGTTATCGTGTTCACAGACACACGGACACACTACACACATGGACCTTTTTCTGAAAATGCTTTTTTTGGATACAGGGGACTCCAAAAAAAAATATATTTCCGGTGAAATCTCGGTATCGAATTTTTGGGTGGAGTGCAATACCTTCTCTATACCTATGTACATATTGCATATAGAGAAAGTAAAAATCGAAGAAACATGAGTAAATAAGGTTCTACAAAACAGCATACAAAAATCTGGCCACAAGTACTAGACTGCTCATCGTCGCCCGGCAATTGTTATCTATTGTTGCGAAGCTGTTTCATCTAGTTTTATAAATATGGACTTTTGCATTAGATTAGTTGTTATTTCTTTATCATGTAATTATTACTTGTTTAACTATTTGTTGTTGTATCTGCTCGAGGCGAGCAACAATTTGCGTGTAGTTGGCTGGCGAGCAGTCTGTACATGGCGCTACCCATGCGGGAAAACAATCAAATTCTTTTTTAATAAAATAATTTAAGAATAAGAAGCAGCTATGCAAATCTTAAGGTAGTTAATGAAGTACCCAATGTCGTTAGGATTGATGAAATGAGATGTGTGTTTTGGCTGGGAATGAACTTAAGACGTCGAAGCTTTACTACTTGAAAACCCAGCAGTGCATTATTAATCTTGTCTGGCATTGCATTGGTCAGTTTTAACGTCCTTTATCACTTTCTGAAGTTGATCTAGTTGTTTTCCTTTTAAAAAGGGAATAAATAGTGCTGATACTGGTGCTGCCTACCATTTTTCTCCATTAAAATACGGGACGCCTGAAAAGGTTGGATTAACTGATCAGTACTTTCTGAATATGGTATTAACATAACATTAGAATGAAGTAAACATGATATTGAATAAATGCACTTTACAATATCAGAGTTCACACCATGTGTAATCGAAAATGTCGATTGCAAATTTTACAGTGAACTCTATTATTGAGCCTTGTGTCTTCAAAGAAAGGATATCTATAGTGTAAGTTGGATAAAAAGGTGCATTTCCGTTTAGGCATAATAGCTTAAGTTCTTGCAAATATCACAGCACATCAACTGCGAACAGCATACTGGGCAAGACTACTGCTCACAGAACGCGCTAAACAATAACAAAAATAAGCGAGATAGGCGCTGACTCAGCATTTCTAACAAGAAATGGCAACACTTTTAATTAGGCTTTTAATTTAGGAAGGCAGTGTCAAGAAAATACGGGACCTTATCGCGCTCCAATAAAAGTTCTCGGGTCACGAGAAGGAAAAAAGGGTACTGTGCTATTTTTATCGGACGAATGGCAGACTTATACCGATATCGGCAGGTTTACGGTTTTTTTTCATTTCATTTAAATTGAATAATGAGAAACAAAAGGTAAATTAACCAGCGTAATGGATCAGCGAACCAGAGGAGAAGAGCATAAGTAGCTATTCGCTATCGTATCCAATGATACACATTACACTAATGCTAGGAGGCGCCGAACCAACAGACAGAGAGGTTGTGGGTAGTAGTAGGAATGCACGCCGTACCGGCAGTGTCTAGTTGCAGAGTCTTGCTGGTTGGAAAGTGACTAACCTGCACAAAGGCCACAAATAATCTTATATTACAATCTTGTTTATTATACTAAAGTCAAATATGTTCCTCTATTTCTGTGGTATAACAGAAAGCTGTTTATGGTGGATAATTTCAATGAATGTGTCACTTTTAAGTTAAACAAATGGAAGAACTTGTACGTAGTTTAATTAGAGGAGGGCTTCTGGGGGGGGGGCGGTCCCGTTCGTCCCCTGCCCCATAAATATGCCCCTGCTGCTGCTAGAGCCGCTGGATAACCCGGAAGAATATTCTAATCCTGACGTGTTTCAAGAACATGTATGCTTATTCCCAATAGAACTGCTGGATAACCAGCAATATTCGTATGTTGATCTGTTTCCTGAACATTATTACTTACTGATGCTAGATACCCAGCTGGTATATTCTTATCCTGAACTGGTTCCTCGGCATTTGTGTTTACTGCTGCTAGACCCACTTGATAACCGGTAGGAATATTCTTATCCTACTCTGTTTATTGAACATTTTTACTTACAACCACCAGATCCGCTGGATGACCAGAAGAGATATTCTTATCCTGACCTGTTTCCTGGATGTTTGGGTTTAATGCTGCTAGCTTCGCTGGATATCCAGCAGGAATGTTCTTATCATGATCTCTTTCCTGAACCTTTGCACTTACTGCCACCAGAACCGTTGGATAACCGGCAAGAATGTTCTTATCCTAATCTGTTTCCTGAGCATTTGTACCCACTACTGCTAGACCCGCTGGATAATCAGCAGGATAATCTCCTCCTCGTCTGTTTCCTGAAAATTTGTGTTTACTGCTGCTAGTCCCGCTGGATAACCAGGAATGTTCTTATCCTGATCTGTTTTCTGAACATTTGTACTTACTACTGCTAGACCCAGTGGATAACCAGCAGGACAGTTTCATCCTGATCTGCTTCCTGAACATTTGCTTTTACTGTGGCAAGAACCGTCCCGTAACCAGCCGGAATTATCTTATTCTGCTCTGTTTCCTGAACATTTGTGTTTTCTGCTGCATGACCCGCTGGATAACCAGAAGTAGGTTCCTATCTTGATATGTTTTCTGAACATCTGTACTTACTCCCACTGGAACCGCTGGAATACCAGCATAAATATTCCTATCTTCAATTGTTTGTTGAATTTTTTTGGTTACTGCTGCTAGACCCGCTGGAGAACCAGCAAGAATATTCTTATCCTAATCTATTTCCTCAACATTTGTGTTTACTGTTGCTAGACCCGCTGGAGAACCAGCAAGAATATTCTTATCCTGATCTATTTCCTGAACATTTGTGTTTGCTGCTGCATGACCCTCTGAATAACCAGTAGGAATATTCTTATACTGCTCCGTTTCCTGAACATTTTTACTTACTACCACCAGAACCGCTGGATGGCCAGCAGGAATATTCTTAACCTGATCTGTTCCCTGAACATTTGGGCTTACTGCTGCTAGCCCAGCTGAATAAGTAGCAGGAATTATCTTATTCGGATCTGTTTCCTGAACAGTACTTACTGCCACCAGAACCACTGGATAACCAGCAGGAATATTCTTATTCTGATCATTTTCCTGAACATTTCTACTTAGTGCAACCATATCCACTGGATAATAAGCAGAAATATTCTTATCCTGCTTTGTCTCCTAAACGTTTGTACTTACTGGCACCAGAACCGCTGGATAACCAAAAGGAATATTCTCATTGTGATCTGTTTTCTGAACATATGTGCTTACTGCTTCCAGAAACGCTGGATAGCCTTCAGGGGTATTCCTGTTCTGATGACTTTCCTGTACATTGGTACATACTGCTACTGGACCTGCTGGAAAACCAGCAGGAATATTGTTATCCTGATCTGCTTCCTGAGCATTTGTGTTTACTGCGGCTAGACCTGCTGGCTAACCTGCAGGAACATTCTTATGCTGATTGGTCCTGAACATTTTCACCTAATTCCCCTAGAGCCGCCGGATAGCCTGCAAGAATATTCTTATCCTGAACTGTTTCTTGAACATTTGTACCTACTGCCTCCAGAATTGCTGGATAATCAGCAGGAATATTCTTATCTTTACCTGCATCCCGTCATTTGTAGATACTGCTGCTAGAACCGCTGGATAACCAGCTAGAACATTCTTATCCTGATCTGTCCTGAACATTTGTACTTACTGCCTCCAGAGCCACTTGATTTCCAGTAGGAATATGCTTATCATGATCTTTTTACTGAACATTCGTACTCACTGCTTCCAGAAGTGCTGGCTAACCAGCTGGAATATGGCCATCCTGATCTGTTTTCTGAACAATTATGTTAACTACTGACAGACCCGCAAGATAATAAGCAGGAATGTTCTTGTTCTGATGTGTTTTCTGAACATTTGTACTTACTCACACCATAACCGCTGGAATATCAGCAGCAATATTCCTATGCTGATCTGTTTCCTGAACATTTTTACTTAATGCTGCTAGACCCGCTGGATAACCAGCTTGTATATTCCTATCCTAATCTAGTTCTTCCACATTTGTGTTTACTGCTGTTAGACCCTCTGGATAACCAGCAGCATTATTTTTATTTTGCTATGTTACCTGAACATTTTTACTTACTACCACCAGAACCGCTGGATAACCAGCAGAATTATTCTTGTCCTGCTCTGTTTCCTGAACATAGGTACTTGCTGCCACAGAACCGCTGAATAACCAACAGGTATATTGTTATCCTGATATGTTACCTGAACCTTTGAACTTACTGCCGCCAGAACCACTGGATAACCGGCAGGAAGCTTGATTTTTTTTAACATTTGTACTTGCTCCCTCCAGAACCACTGGAATACCAGCAGCAATATTCATATCCTGATCTGTTTCCTAAACCTATTTGCTTACTGCTGATAGACCCGCCAGATAACCAGCGGGTATATTCTTATTCTGATGTAATTCCTCAACATTTGTGTTTACTGCTGCTAGACCCGCTGGATATCCAGCAGGAATATTCTTATCCTGATCTGTTTACTGACCATTTTTACTTACTGCAGCCGGAACCGTGTTATATCTTGCAGCAGTATTCTTATTCTGAACCTGTATATTTACTGCCACCAGAATCGCTGAATAACCAGTGGAAATATTCTTATCCTGATCTTACTGCTGCTAGACCCACTGGAAAGCTAGCAGGGGTATTCTTATCCCTCTCTATTTTCTGAACCGTTATACTTACTACCACTAGAACCACTGAATAACATGCTGGGATATTCTCATGCTGAACTATTTGCTGAACATTTATACTTACTGTCATCAGAACCGCTGGATAGCCAGCAGTGTTGTTCTTGTCCCGGTCTGTTTCACGAATATTTATACTTGCTGTCGCCAGGACCGCTGGATACCCAGGAAAAATATTGTTAATTTGCTTTGTGTCCTGCACATTTGTACTTACTGAGTTTAGAATTGCTGGATAATCAGCAGGAATGGCCCTATTTGTTTTCTGAAACGTTGTACCTACTGCTTCTAGACCCACCGCGTAACCAGAAGGAATATTCTTAACCTGATCTCTGTCCTGAACATGCAAACAGAACCGTCGGATAACCAGCAGGAATATTCTTTCGCTGATCTGTACATTCTGCTGCTGGAACCGCTGGATAATTAGCAGGGATATTCCCATTCTTCTCTGTTTCCTGAACCACTATATTTACTGCTACCAGAATGGCTGAATAACTAGCAGGAAAATTCTTCCCTGGTGTGTTTCCTGAACATTTGTACCTCCTCCCCCTAGACACTCTGGGTAACCAGCGGGAATAATCTTATCCTGCTCTGTTTCCTGAACATTTTTATTTACAGCCACCAGAACCACTGGATAACCAGCAGGCATATTCTTATCCTGGTCTTTTCCTGAACATTTGTGTTTACTGCTGCTAGCTCGGCTGGATAACCAGCATGAATATTGTTATTCTGATCTGTTTCTTGAGGATTTTTATATACTGCAACCAGGACCGTTATCCTTATGTTGCTCTGTTTCCTGGACACTTGTACTTACTGCCACTAGAACCATAGGTTAACTAGGAGAAATATTCTCATCCAGATCTGTCTGTTTAAAAGTTGTCTTACTGCAGCTAGAACTGCTGGATTACCAGCAGGGATATTCTTGTTCTGCTCTGTTTTCTGAATATTTGTACTTACTGCAGCTGTATCCGCAGGAAAAATTCTTATTCTGCCTTGTTTCCTGAGCATTTGTACTTGCTGCCACCAGAAGGGCTGAATAGCCAGCAGGGATATTCTTATTCTGATCTGTTTCTTGAACATTTGTACTTACTGCTGCTAGACCCACTGGATAACCAACAGAAATATTTTTATCTGGATTGATCTCCCGGATATCTGTAGTTGTGTACTGCCACCAGAAGGGCTCGATAACAAGCAGAAATATTCTTATCTTGATCGGTTTCCTAGAAGTTTGTATTTACTCCTACAAGAATCACTCGTTGATATGTAGGAATATTCCTGCTGAGTGGGTTTATACGACTAAGCCATGGTTCTTTGGGTTGTGACAGGCAGAGAAGAAAATGCCTCAATTGGCAAGGAAAGTGGCACACAAGTGATGGAAATATCGCTTTGTAGCATCTATTGCTTGCACTGTCACCGAACAGAACAAATGTGTGAAGCAGTTGTATGAAATTCCCTGCCATTTGAAAGGAAAATTAACTGAAGGAAGAAAAAAAGAAAAAAAAAAAAAAAAAAAAAGCAACAAGTCATTTGTAACGAACTGGATTATACAGAAATGAACCACGTAAAATGCAAATAATTAAAAAAATGTGTCACATTCACATGTGTTTCTCTACCTGTTTTGTATGTACTTGATGGTAATTGAGATATACATCATGAGAATAGCCTTGCATGTTAGTGAGGGTCGCGCTCATAACAGTCACTATCTCCACTGGCACATTGCACCAAGGCCAAAATACGTAAGTAGTTTGAGTTGGGGGGGGGTAATCTTCCTAAGAATGTTTGTGTTGTATCCTTGAAAGACGGTCAACTTAAATGCCCTGTTTGGTATTTAATCGACTGCTCGTTTTTGGTTCTGCTGCTCACAGACACTACGCATACACACACGTAGGATCATCTTCTAAAACGTTTTTTATATATTCAGGGATCATGAAAAAACGTGTTTCCGGTGTAATCTCACTATCAAATATTTTTAATGGAATATGGTACTTTCTCTACCTGCTATATACATAGCAGTGAAAGCCCATACACAGTAAGGAAATAAATGTTGGTTATGTTTCGGTGACTACAAGATAGCGTACAAGCCAGTCTGAACAGAGACAGTAGCTATTTTAGTATAAATTACTTAAACAGAAAACTTTTGAACAAATTATATATAAACATCAGATCTGGTTATTTTAAAAGTTTATTAACGTAACATGTAAGATTGAAGTATACAAGGGCGATCCAAAAGGTAACAAAGTTTTAGTATAACTAAATAATAACGAAAGTAATGAACACTTAAATTTATTTACAAAGTTACAGTACCATACTCTATTTCTCAACGTAATCATCACTGCTATCAAGGTAAATATTGTCACGTGGTACCGGTGTTTCAATGCCTATGTTATACTCTTCCATCGCTAAAGATGTGAGCCAATATGTTGAGGTTTCCAGCAGTTGCGAAATCTCTTCCACCCAAAAAGTTAAGCATGGTGACCAAAGTGAAATACCCGTTTTTCTGAATTATTTCATCAGTATTTGCTTTCAATTCCTTAATAATGATTGATGAACTTCCACTCTGGTCTTTATCGGGCACACTGGTTCTTCCTTGTTTACTCGTAAATTATGCGTCGTTTCCTCACTGAAGACTCGTTCATTCCATTATCACAATATACTTGTGTACTTTTCCTATAAAACTGGATTGGCCGAACATTTTGTGCATTAAAAAAAAAATAACAAAAGAGGGATAAGTTCTTTGGCGGTAGAAAAGCATAACATCGGCATTGGATAACTGGTATAACTTGACAATAAATGTCTTGAGAGAATGGAGATTGCGTTGACAATTACAGTAAGGCACTGCAACTTTGTAAATGAAGTGTTGCGTTGACATCTTCTGTTATTTGGTTATGCCAAATGGATGGCCCTCGTATATTCACTTGTTAATGATGTGGATGCAAATACAATACGTACTGATAATGAAGTGATGTGCAATTAACCTCTGGAGAAAATTCGGAGAGTTGCGCAAGTATTTATAAGTAAGAGAATTAGAGTGAAAATCTAGATTTCACATAACGTACCTCAGTAATATTAGGCGTGCTGATAATTTTTCGGAAATTTGAGGTTTACGAATGCTTTTTGTCAGAAAATGATTTTATCAAGTTTTATTCCAAGAAAACTGAAGACCTGAATTAAATAAAATATATGTAAAGAACATGTGTTGTAATTAGAAGCTGTGGAGAATACTCGAATCTAAGTAGAGGTGTTTCTGTTCCAAGAAGGAATACCAAGATAATTTTTAATTAAACAGTTAAAAATAAATGAATATTTAAGGTTTTAACTGCTGTTCATATTAAATTTATTTATGCGGCATTAGATCGTAAACACCGTCCTCTATATTTTGAAATGATAGATTACCAAATCTCGCCATTTTTACAATTCGTTCTAACCGCCACAAGTGAATAGGAAAATTGGCCAGAATAGTTTCCCTATTTGAATCGAAGCCGAGGTTATAGGAATAATAAGTGAATATAGCAGAAACATTCTATAATTTATTTGCTATCACCAAGTTTTAAAGCTATCGATGAAGTTGGACTCCGTACATTAGGTGTAACTTATCATAAAATGTCTGATCTAAGTGAAAGAGACCTCTTAACGACATCTGTATAACTCGCCAGCCGTAAAGATAGACAAAAACTTACTACACTAAAAATATCGTAAAACACACAATTTGTCATACATTTTTGTAGAGTTAATCGTTTCCGAGGTATTTCTTGTTATCGCTTTCAATTATAAACTTTTCTCAAACAGGACACCATCTGTCTTTTCATCTCTCTTTTGTTTTGCTGCTGGCCTTGCAAAGAGAACAGAATTTCAGTTCTTTCACATAGTGACTAGTTTTTTAAGGATTTGACTATCGCTTTAGCCTAGTCTGCTCCCTTATTTCTCTTCTAATTACAAGGAAGCAAGCAATAAGACCAAATCTGCTAATGTTTATTTCAATTTGCATGATGTAGATAAAAGAATAATCTTTTGTAAAAGTGATTTGTTTGTGGAATAGCTAGAAAAGGTTTTGTGACTGGAACACATCTGATTTTTATTGTCTTGTGTTGACTTTAGATTTACTATCCCTTTAAAACACCTAAGCTTTACAGATTTGGCGAATTAAATGAAATCCCTCAAAGGTTCTCCTCTTATGTTCTTTATAAATACTGTACTGAATATCCTTCGCAAGAGTCTTCAATAAAATATACTTCTCAGTACTACAGTAACCTTAAGGCACAACTGAAACTTGGTTAGGATGATTATACCTGGACAAATAATACGAAAAGAGAATGACTTTGTCATTAATGTTATTTTAATAGTGTGGATGTTTGCCTTTATATAGGCAACAAAGGGAAATTATAAATTACAATTGTTTATATTTAAAACTTGATTTAAGGACTGCGTTTATCCAAATATTCCTTTAGATGGGGGGGGGGGGTTTCATGCAATTAATATAGAATTGTGCATTCCTATTGAGAAAGTTGAACAGAACTGTGTGCTGCGAAGGATGTGTGACAAGTTTGTTTTTAAAAGCTACAGGAAATGGAAATCTATACATTTATAATCAAGCTAGTTTAAACATTTCATATTCTTATGAACTGAATCCAAATGTGTGCCATATAATAAGATAAACAATATGAAAACTTAATGGAAAATTATTTTTAATATTGTATCCTGTAGACGATTTGGCAAAGAAGATATTAAAGTTATTTTTAAATGCATTAATTTGAAGACTAAACTCCTTACGAAATTAAATTAAAAGCACCAATATTTACGTAAGACAAAATCATAATACTCTCTACCAAGTTAGTCCAAAGCAGTTTAGAATCGATTCTGAGTAACCTGAACATGCGGAGTAAGCTATATAATTTGTGCATGTCCAGAACTGTTAGTTCTTACTCTTTCATTCATTCAAATTACTTCCAAAATCTGTTAAAACAGCAAGTTGGAAAATCAGAACCAGTTCTGAACTGTTTCCCAATCCTGTTACCTTCTATGCACACTGCAATAGTTAGGAACAAGTTCCGAATCCAAGATCCCAGGCGGCCGCATGTGGGATTTGTGGAGGGCAAAGCGGCGCAAGGGCAGATTATCTCCTGGTTCTCCATTTTCCTCCGCCATTGCATTCCACCGGTGCTCCAACTTCATTCCATGTATCATGAGTGTCATCACCTGCGTTGACTATGTAGTAACAGACATAGTGCGTATACAAGTTAGAGAGGAGAAACGGCACATTGAGCCTAGGGTGTACTTCCAAATTTTAATCTTGAACTAAAAGCTGTGCTTTGAGGAAACGTTGAGAGTAGTTGCAAGACGAGAGCTGACCGGCAGATAGAAAACAATTGTTTACTAATAGGGTTGCCAGGGGCTAATGTGTGTGAACGGACCTACGTTACGTTGGGCAGAGGAGAGAACCGTGTGACCTGTTATGTAAACAACCGTACGTCTGTCAGTAAATAATAGCCATTCTAAAAACATCGTGAAAATTTCCTTTAGAAAATGTCGGAAAATCACATGATCCTCAAACGATGACTAACGCCGTTAAAAGTTCGTGCCAGTTTTAAAATTGCAAACCTAATCTCCTCTATGCGGAGTATTCTCAGTTTATCCCGCTGAACAGTCACTGAGCGAATTGCAGAAATTGCTTTCAATTTGTAAGAACAAATGAATCAGAATGGATAGAGAAATGTCAGTTTTGCGAATTGTGAGTTCCATTATGCCGCGTTCACTTCGTCATAGAGTATTTCAGCAATTTTGGAAATATAGGGATTCTAATTGGCATATCATTCTCAATTCGGAAGCTAAGCAAGTTGCTTGAACGCGTTGTTGGGTTAAGGTGCAAAATAAACTTTTTGTAAAGACTAGAAAATAGAATTAGAGACGTTAGTACCAAAGATTGCATTAGCATTTTTGAGTGATCTAATATGGCGTTTAAAGAAATTGAATACCAGCTACTAGGAATACGTTGTTTTAGTCGTTACAATGGCTGATAAATGTAAAGCTTTCATGGAGAAATGACGAATCTGGAAATATGAAATAAAGCACACTGATTTGTACCATTTTCCAAATTTAAAATTCATATTTATTAAAGGATCACCTGAAGTGTTAATGAAATAGAAGCACACTTTGGAAGGTATATTGGAAGAATTTAAAATTCGATTTTTTGATCTGAAGACCATGGGCACAGAATGTATGCAGGTTGTTTAGTAATCCATTTTCATTTAAGTTATAGGTGCAGCATATTTTAGTAGATGGAATTAATCGTTACACTGAGCTGTAGTGACCTCGTTTGCTCTCCTTACACCCGCATACTCAACAAGGAAATTGGGCAGGGCACGCACGCGTTTTTGTTTGTTTCTTTCTTTCTTTCTTTCTTTAGACATTATTACACTGCTGTGCAAGCGCTGTTTATGATCATGGTCCCCACCTGGTAATCACTAGAGACTCAACATGTAGTCACAATATACAAGGGCAGATCGAAAAGTAACGCACAATATTTTTTTTTTTTAAAAAAGTTTAACAGTTAAACAAAAAACAAACAAAATGGGTTACCTACATTTCGACATAGTCCCCTAGTTTCTCAACACATTTCTCCCATCGTGGTACCAGTTTTAATATGTCCTGTTCGTAGAAGTCTGTTTCCCTGGAGTATAGCTATCTGCGAACTGCTAATTTCACTTCCCCATCTGTTGTAAAGCGTTGGCTGGCCAGGAATGGGACCGAACAGATAAAAGTCCAACGGTGCAAGGTCCGGATTGTGTGGTGGATGCTGGAGCACCTCCCAACAAAATTTGGCGACTTTCTGACGAACAGCTGCAACATCATGGGGGCGAGCATTGTCATGAAATTTGACATGGTCAGCATTAATGTTGCTGCATTTGTCACAAAGGGCACGACGCAACTTCACCAAAGCATTAATGTAGGCTGCAGTATTCACAGTGGTCCCGTATTCAGCAAAGTCCACCAATAAAAGACCTGCATATCCCACAACACTGTCACAAATACTTTCCTAGCAGCTTGAGTCACTTTGAGTTTGTTCTTTACTGGGAACCAGCATGTTCCCACCCCATACTTGTCTACTTTGTTTAGGACGTTTAATGGTGTGCCCATGACTCATCATCAGTGACGATTCCTTTCAGAAAGTCATGCCCTTCTACGGTGTACTGCGTTAAGTGATTCAAGCTTGTCATCATTCGCTGGCCCTTGTGGTTGTCTGCCAGTTTCTTAGGCATCCAGCGAAACTTCAACAATAGCGTACAGTGCATCATAGGAAATGCGGAACTGTTGCGATAAGGTACGCAGTTGCATATGCCGGTTGTTCAAAATTGCCGCCTCAATGTCTCTGACGTTCTGAGGGATTTCAGCTGTCACCGGCCTCCCGGAGAGTGGCGAATCACTAAGGTTCACACGCCCCCCTTGGAAGAACGCACACCACCTGGAGACATTGCTACGGTCCACACAATCATCCCCATACACGCCACACATGTATCTGTGAATTTCACTCGGTTTATGCCCTTTGGCCACATCTCTCTGCTCTTCACAAGTGGAGGACAGTAGCACGCGTGCCATCTTTGTTGCGTAGTACCCGTTTATCTCACTAGAGATGCACATTAAACAAAAGATACCCTCTATAGTGAAAACTTCAAGCTATATGTGTGTGAAACTGCAACATTCCAGCTGCAATGCCAAGGCAGAAGAAAGAAAAAAAAAAAAAAAAAGCTATTGTGCGTTTCTTTTCGGTCCGCCCTTGTACGTCCTTGACTTCCATGACACGAGCTATGGGGGAATTCCTCAAAATGTATACTTAGTGCATCCCAGCTGTGCTCGGAAGTGAGTGGGCCACTACATTTGTTTGACACCCTTCGCTTCCAACATGTCTGCGTGGTTGAGAATTGTCACCCATAAGTAGGAAGAAATCTCTAAGCTTAAGGCACAAAAGAGATTGAATTATCTCATCTCTCTATTGCATAGTAGTTAAACCGAAATTTTTATTTTTTGCTCCATTTTCCCTGAATATAATATTGGACATTCAGTGTACCCAAAGAGCAGTGTGATATACTGGTGAACAGGTGGGGTGGGAGAGTTCACCCCCTCTCATTGAATAACTTCACCAGCTCGTTAAAGAAGAGTTAACTCTCTGTCATGTAAGTATTTTTTTAATGTATATGTATTTTCAAAGATAGCAATAATGGTGCTTATAATAAAAGCAATTTCATCACATCAAAGCAAAATGTTTATGTAAATTTGGTGAACGGATTGTGCTTAACATTTACATGTACACACAAAAGCACACACGCAGGCAAGCAACACCAATAGCATTACTATTGCAATTAGTAGTATCATGGTATGAATATAACACATATACTGAATCTTAAGTTTCCCTCCCACGTCAGAAAGTCTGATAGGAACACTGTGGTGAAGCAAGATTCTCGTGCGCCTCAGTGCTCAGAAGTCACCCATAAGAAGGCGATGATTTCTGCATCCCACAGCAGTTGAGTGCCTCAATAGGATTTTAATAAGAGATAAAGCTTTCTCTACGCGTATTGTGGACGAGTTGGAAGTAGTTGTTCGTGGCCGAAGTTCTACCTTGCTGCAGTTGTTTGTAGCAAGCTTGAAATAACTTAGCTTTTGTGGCCTAGCTTAACGTTAAAGTAGTAACTTGTGGTTGAGCTTGACCTTATTGTATCTGCTTGTGGACGAGCTTTACCCTCCTATATTTTCTTATGGACGAGCTTGATCTTGCTGTGTTTGCTTCTGGACGAATTTTGACCTTGCTGTACCTGCGTGTGACTGATCTTTGGTTGCTGTATTTGCTTGTGGACGATTTTGACCTTGCTGTACCTGCTTGTGGACGACTTTGACCTTGCTGTATCTGCTTGTGGCCGAGCTTATGTTGCTGTATTTGCTTGTGGACGACTTTAACCTTGCTGTATCTGCTTGTGGCCGAGCTTATGTTGCTGTATTTGCATGTGGACGAGTTTGCCCTTGTATCTACCTGTGGCTGAGCTTCATGTTGCTGTATTTGCTTGTGGACGACTTTGACCTTGCTGTATCTGCTTGTGGCTGGGCTTAGGTTGCTGTATTTGCATGTTAACGAGTTTGCCCTTGTATCTATCTACCTGTGGCTGAGCTTCATGTTGCTGTATTTGCTTGTCGACGAGTGTGCCCTTGTGTATCTACCTGTGACTGAGCTTCATGTTGCTGCAGTTGCTTGTCGACGAGTGTGCCCTTGCTGTACCTACTTGTGACTGAGCTTCATGTTGCTGTATTTGCTTTTGGACGAGTTTGCCCTTGCTGTATCTACCTGTGGCTGAGCTTCATGTTGCTGTATTTGCTTGTGGACGAGTTTGCCCTTCCTGTGCCTGCTTGTGGCTTAGCTTACGTTACTCTATTTGCTTGTGGATGAGCTTGATCTTGCAGTACCTGCTTGTGGCTGAGCTTGCGTTGCTGTATTTGCTTTTGGACGAGTGTCACCGGCTGTAGCTGCTTGTATTTGCGCTTGACCATGCTGTGCATGCTTGTGCATGACTTTGACCTTGCAGAAATTGCTAGTGATCCAGCTTGACCGGGCTGAAGTTGCCGGAAGACGTGCTAGATATAGCTTTATTTGCTTATGCACAAGATTGCCCTTGCTGTATCTGCTTGTGGCTGATATTCACTTTGCTGTATTTACTTATGAACTACATTGACCCAACGTTTTTTTTTTTTGTTTTTTTTTTTTTTGACGAGGTTAACCTTCCTGTAGTTGCAAGTGGTTCAGCTTGACGTCATAGTAATTGCTTGCTGACGAGCTTGACTTTGCTTTATTACTTAGTGGGCGAGCTTGACCTTACTGTATTTGCTTGTGGGCGAGCTTGACTTTGCTGTATGTGCTTGTGGACGAGATACACATTGTTGTATTAGCTTGAGGATGAGTTGAACCTTGCTCTAATGGCTTGTTGGTGTGCCTAACATTGATGTAGTTGCTTGTGGATCATCTTAACCTTGATGTATAAGTACGTACTGGCGAAAGAGGTTGAACTTGGAGTATTTGCTAGTGCCCGACAATAACCTTCCTGAATTTGCTCGTGAACGAATATGAACTTGCTGTACTCGATTGTGGCTGAGGTTTACCTTGTGGAATTTACTTGTAGCTAATTTTTACCTTGCTGTAGTAGCTGTAGCTAAATTTATATTTGTTGTAGTTGCTTGAGGCTGAGTTTGACCTTATGTAACTCCTTGTTGCCGAGAAAGACCTTGCGGTAGATGTCTGGAGTCGAGGTTGACCTTGCTGTAGTTACTTATGCTTGATATTAACTTTGCCCTCGTTGCTAATGGCGAGAGCTTGACCTCGCTGTAGTGAATTGTAGTTGAGTTTGGACTTGCTGTAATTGCTAGCAGCTTAGCTTGGGATTGTTATAGTTGACTGTGACTGAGCTGGATCTTAATGAATGTGGGTTAGCTTGACCTTGTCGTAGTTGCCCGTGACTCAGCTCCACCTTGCTGCATTTTCAGTGGCTCACCTCAACTTTGCTGTAGTTGCAAGTGGCTTGGCTCGGTTTGCTGTAGTTGCCTGTGGCTATGCTTGATCTTTCTGTAGCTTTATGAGCCTAAGATAGAAATTGCTGCATTTGCTTGAGCTGTGCTTTACCTTACTCCGGACGAGATTCACTCTACGTAACTGCCCATGAACGAGCTTAACTCTGCTGTAGTTTTGTCTAGGCGAATTTAACTGTGCCCTAGTTATCATTGGAACAGCTTTACCTTACTGTAGAGGCCTATGAGGGAGCTTAAATCTGCTAAAGTTATCTATGGGTGAGTTTCACCATTCCATAGTTGGCTGTGGGCAAGCTTGATCTTGTGGCTGAGCATGATCTAGCTGCCAATGTGTGTGGCCCAGCTCAACTCTGCTGTTGTTATCTCTAGTCGAGTTTTGCCATGCTGTAGTTTACTGTTAACCAGCTTTGCCTCCCAGTATTTTTCTGTGGACGAGGTGGGCCTTGCTCAAGTTGCCCGTGGACGCACTTGTTATTATTCTAGTTGCCTGTAGGTGAGCTTGTTCTTACTCTAGTTACCTGTGGATGAGCTTGTTCTTATTCCAGTTGCCTGTGGACAAGCTTGTTCTTAATCTAGTTGCCTGCGGACGATGTTGTTCTTACTCTAGTTGCCTGTGTATGAGCTTGTTCTTACTCTAGTTACCTGCTAATGAGCTTGTTCATGTTTCAGTTGCCTGTGGACAAGCTTTTTCTTAATCTAGTTGCCTGTGGACGAGCTTGTTATTACTCTAGTTGCCTATGGATGAGCTTGTTCTTACTGTAGTTGCCTGTGGATGAGTTTGTTCTTACTCTAGTTACCTGTGGATGAGCTTGTTCATATTCCAATTGTCTGTGGTCGAGCATGGCCTTACTCTACTTGCCTGTGGACGAGCATGGTCTTACTCTACTTGCCTGTGGACGAGCTTGGCCTTACTCTAGTTGCCTTTGGACGAGCTTGGCCTTACTCTAGTTGCCTGTGGTAGAGCTTATTCTTACTCTAGTTGCCTGTGGACGAGCTTGTTCTTACTCTAGTTGCCTGTGGTAGAGCTTTTTCTTACTCTAGTTGCCTGTGGTAGAGCTTGTTCTTACTCTAGTTGCCTTTGGACGAGCTTGGCGTTACTCTAGTTGCCTGTGGTAGAGCTTATTCTTACTCTAGTTGCCTGTGGACGAGCTTGTTCTTACTCTAGTTGCCTGTGGTAGAGCTTTTTCTTACTCTAGTTGCCTGTGGTAGAGCTTGGCCTTACTCTAGTTGCCTTTGCATGAGCTTGTTCTTACTCCAGTTGCCTGTGGTAGAGCTTGTTCTTACTCTAGTTAACTGTGGTAGAGCTTTTATTTACTCTAGTTGCCTGTGGTAGAGCTTGTTCTTACTCTAGTTGCCTGTGAACGAGCTTGGCCTTACTCCAGTTGCCTGTGGTAGAGCTTGTTCTTACTCTAGTTACCTGTGGTAGAGCTTGTTTTTACTCTAGTTGCCTGTGGTAGAGCTTATTCATACTCTAGTTACCTTTGGACGAGCTTGGCCGTACTCTAGTTGCCTGTGGTAGAGCTTGTTCTTTGTAGACGAGCTTGGCCTTATTCTAACTGCATCTGGACAGGCTTTATTCTAGTTGCCTGTAGGTGAGCTTCACCTTACTCTAGTTGCCTGTAGGTGAGCTTGGCCTTACTCTAGTTGGTTGTAGGTGAGCTTGGCCTTACTCTAGTTGGTTGTAGGTGAGCGTCGCCTTACTCTAGTTGCCTGTAGGTGACCTGAGTCTTACTCTAGTTGCCTGGATGAACTTGTTCTTACTCTAGTTACCGTGGATGAGCTTGTTACTTTAGCAGCCTGTGGGTGAACTTGTTCTTACTCTATTGCCCGTGAACGCGCTTGTTCTTACTCTAGTTGCCTGTGGATGAACTTGTTCTTACTCTAGTTGCCTGTGGATGAACTTGTTCTTACTCTAGTTGCCTGTGGATGAGCTTGTTCTTACTCCAGTTGCCTTTGAATGAGCTTCTTCTTACTCCAGTTGCCTGTAGGTGAGCTTGGCCTAACCTTAATTGCCTGTGGATGAGATTGTCCTTACTCTAGTTGCCTGTGGGTAATCTTGGCCTTACTCCATTTGCCTGAAGGTGAGCTAGGCCGCCTTACTCTTGTTGCCTATGGGTGAGATTGGCAATACTCCTAATTGCTTGTGGATGAGCTTGGTCTTACTCTAGTTGCCTGTGAGTGAGCTTGCCCTCGGTCTAGTTACCTGTGGATGACTTTTCTTTGTTATAGTTGCCTGAGGAGGAGTTTGGTCTTACTCTAGTTGCCTGTGGGTGAGCTTGGCCTTACTCTAGTTGCCAGTGGATCAGCCAGGCCTTGGTCAAGTCGCCTGTGGATAAGCCTGGCCTTGGTCAAGTCGCCTATGGATGAGCATGGCCTTGGTCAAGTCGCCTGTGGATCAGCCTGGCCTTGGTCAAGTCGCCTGTGGATGAGCATGGCCTTGGTCAAGTCGCATGTGGATCAGCCTGGCCTTGGTCAAGTCGCCTGTGGATGAGCATGGCCTTGCTCAAGTCGCCTGTGGATGAGCCTGGCCTTGGTCAAGTCGCCTGTGGATGAGCCTGGCCTTGGTCAAGTCGCCTGTGGTACAGCCTGGCCTTGGTCAAGTCGCCTGTGGTACAGCCTGGCCTTGGTCAAGTCGCCTGTGGATGAGCATGGCCTTGCTCATGTCGCCTGTGGATGAGCATGGCCTTGGTCAAGTCGCCTGTGGATGAGCACGGCCTTGGTCAAGTTGCCTGTGGATGAGCACGGCCTCGGTCAAGTCGCCTGTGGATGAGCATGGCCTTGGTCAAGTCGCCTGTGGATGAGCACGGCCCTGGTCAAGTCGCCTGTGGATGAGCACGGCCCTGGTCAAGTCGCCTGTAGATGAGCACGGCCTTGCTCTAGTTGGCAAGGAGTAAGCTAGGCCTTACCCTACTTGCCTGTGGACGAGCTTGCCCTGCTGCAATTACCTATAGACGAGTTTAGGCTTGTTCTATTTTCCTGTGGTCGAGCTCGCCCTTGCTGAAGCTGCCTATGGATGAGTTTGGGCTTGGTCTATTTCCTATGGACGAGCTTGCCCTGCTGCAGTTACCTATGGACGAGTTTGGGCTTGTTCTAGTTTCCAGTGGACTAGCTCCACTTGCTGTAGTTACCTATGGTCGAGTTCGGGCTTATTATAGTGTCCTGTGGACGAGCTCGCCCTTGCTACAGTTGCCTATGAACGAGTTTCGGCCAGCTTGAGCTTGTTCTTGTTTATTGTGCACGAACTTGGGCTTAATAAAGTATCCTGTGGACGAGCTTGGCCCCGCTGTAGTTTCCTGTGGACGAGCTTGGCCTTGCTGTGCTTTCCAGAGGACGGGTTTGGCCTTGCTGTAGTTTCCTGTGGACGACTATGACCTAGTTGTAGTTTCCTGTGGACGAGCTTGACCTTGCTGTAGTGTCTTTGTACGAGTTTGGCCTTGCTATAGTTTCCTGTGGACGAGCTTGGCCTTGCTGTGCTTTCCAGAGGACGAGTTTGGCCTTGCTGTAGTTTCCTGTGGACGAGCTTGGCCTTGCTGTGCTTTCCAGAGGACGAGTTTGGCCTTGCTGTAGTTTCCTGTGGACGAGCTTGGCCTTGCTATAGTTTCCTGTGGACGAGCTAGGCCTTGCTATAGTTTCCTGTGGACCAGCTTGACCTTGCTATAGTTTCATGTGGACGAGCTTGGCCTTGCTATAGTTTCCTGTGGACGAGCTTGACCTTGCTATAGTTTCCTGTGGACGAGCTTGACCTTGCTATAGTTTCCTGTGGACGAGCTTGAGCTTGCTGTAGTTTCCGGTGGACGAGCTTGACCTTGCTATAGTTTCCTGTGGACGAGCTTGACCTTGCTATAGTTTCCTGTGGACGACCTTGACCTTGCTATAGTTTCCTGTGGACGAGCTTGAGCTTGCTGTAGTTTCCTGTGGACGAGCTTGACCTTGCTATAGTTTCCTGTGGACGAGCTTGACCTTGCTATAGTTTCCTGTGGACGAGCTTGACCTTGCTATAGTTTCCTGTGGACGAGCTTGAGCTTGCTATAGTTTCCTGTGGACGAGCTTGACCTTGCTATAGTTTCCTGTGGACGAGCTTGACCTTGATATAGTTTCCTGTGGACGAGCTTGGCCTTGCTATAGTTGCTAGTGGTCGAGCTCAACATTGCTGTAGTTGCTAGTGGCCGCGCTACACATTACTGTAGTTGCCAGTGGTCAAGCTTGATATTATTGTTGTTGTTAGGGGTCCAGCGTGACATTGCTGTAGTTGATAGTGGTCATTATTATAGGTGCTAGTGGCCGAGCTTGACATTAATGTATTTGCTAGTGGTCAAGTTTAACATTAGTGTAGTTAGTATTTGTCGAGATTAACATTTTTGTACTTGCCAGTGTTGGAGCTTGATATTATTGCAGTTGCTAGTGTTGGAGCTTCACATTGGTGTAGTTGCTAGTGTTGGAGCTTGATATTATTGCAATTGCCAGTGTTGGAGCTTGACATTAGTGTAGTTGCTAGTGTTGGAGTTTGACATTGTATTTGCTAGTGGTCAAGCTTGACTATGCTGTAGTTGCTGGCGTTAGAGCTTGGCATTGTTATAGTTGCTAGTGGTCGAGCTCGACATTGCTGTAGTTGTTAGTGGACGAGCTTGACATTACTGTAGCTGTTAGTAGTCGAGCTTGACATTACTGTAGCTGTTAGTGGTTGAGCTTGACATTACTGTAGTTCTTAGTGGTCGAGCTTGACATTACTGTAGGTGTTAGTAGTCGAGCTTGACATTACTGTAGCTGTTAGTGGTCGAGCTTGACATTACTGTAGGTGTTAGTGGTCGAGCTTTACATTAATGTAGCTGTTAGTGGTTGAGCTTGACATTACTGTAGCTGTTAGTGGTCGAGCTTGACATTACTGTAGGTGTTAGTGGTCGAGCTTGACATTACTGTAGCTGTTAGTGGTCGAGCTTGACATTACTGTAGGTGTTAGTGGTCGAGCTTGACATTACTGTAGTTGTTAGTGGTCGTGCTTGACATTACTGTAGGTGTTAGTAGTCGAGCTTGACATTACTGTAGCTGTTAGTGGTCGAGCTTGACATTACTGTAGGTGTTAGTAGTCCAGCTTTACATTAATGTAGCTGTTAGTAGTCGAGCTTTACATTATTGTAGCTGTTAGTGGTTGAGCTTGACATTACTGTAGTTCTTAGTGGTCGAGCTTGACATTACTGTAGGTGTTAGTAGTCGAGCTTGATATTACTGTAGCTGTTAGTGGTCGAGCTTGACATTACTGTAGCTGTTAGTAGTCGAGCTTGACATTACTGTAGCTGTTAGTGGTCGAGCTTGACATTACTGTAGGTGTTAGTAGTCGAGCTTTACATTAATGTAGCTGTTAGTAGTCGAGCCTGACATTACTGTAGCTGTTAGTGGTCGAGCCTGACATTAATGTAGCTGTTAGTGGTCAAGCTTGACACTACTGTAGCTGTTTGTGGTCGAGCTTGACATTATTGTAGTTGCTAATGGTCAAGCTTGACATTGCTGTAAATGCTGGTGTTCAAGCTTGACATTATTGTAGCTGTTAGTGGCCGAGACTGACATTACTGTAGCTGTTAGTAGTCGAGCTTGACATTACTGTAGCTGTTAGTAGTCGAGCTTGACATTACTGTAGCTGTTAGTAGTCGAGCTTGAAATTACTGTAGCTGTTAGTGGTCAAGCTTGACATTACTGTAGCTGTTAGTGGTCGAGCTTGACATTACTGTAGCTGTTAGTGGTCGAGCTTGACATTACTGCAGCTGTTAGTGGTCGAGCTTGACATCACTGTAGCTGTTAGTGGTCGAGCTTGACATTACTGTAGCTGTTAGTGGCTGTTAGTGGTCGAGCTTGACATTATTGTAGCTGTTAGTGGTCGAGCTTGACATTACTGTAGCTGTTAGTGTTCGAGCCTGACATTACTGTAGCTGTTAGTGGTCGAGCTTGACATTACTGTAGCTGTTAGTGGTCGAGCCTGACATTGCTGTAGCTGTTAGTGCTCGAGCTTGACATTACTGTAGCTGTTAGTGGTCGAGCTTGACATTACTGTAGCTGTTAGTCGTCGAGCTTGACATTACTGTAGCTGTTAGTGGTCGAGCTTGACATTACTGTAGCTGTAAGTAGTCGAGCTTGACATTACTGTAGCTGTTAGTGGTCGAGCCTGACATTACTGTAGCTGTTAGTAGTCGAGCTTGACATTACTGTAGCTGTTAGTAGTCGAGCTTGACATTACTGTAGCTGTTAGTGGTCGAGCCTGACATTACTGTAGCTGTTAGTGGTCGAGCTTGACATTTCTGTAGCTGTTAGTGGTCGAGCCTGACATTACTGTAGCTGTTAGTGGTCGAGCTTGACATTACTGTAGCTGTTAGTGGTCAAGCTTGACATTATTGTAGTTGCTAACGGTCAAGCTTGACATTATTGTTATTGCTAGCGGACAAGCTTGACATTATTGTAGTTGCTAATGGTCAAGCTTGACATTGCTGTAAATGCTGGTGTTCAAGCTTGACATTATTGTAGTTGCTAATGGTCAAGCTTGACATTATTGTACTTGATAATGGTCAAGCTTCATATTGCTGTAAATGCTAGTGTTCAAGCTTTACATTATTGTAGTTGCTAACGGTCAAGCTTGACATTATTGTTATTGCTAGCGGACAAGCTTGACATTATTGTAGTTGCTAATGGTCAAGCTTGACATTATTGTTATTGCTAGCGGACAAGCTTGACATTATTGTAGTTGCTAATGGTCAAGCTTGACATTGCTGTAAATGCTGGTGTTCAAGCTTGACATTATTGTAGTTGCTAATGGTCAAGCTTGACATTATTGTTATTGCTAGCGGACAAGCTTGACATTATTGTAGTTGCTAATGGTCAAGCTTGACATTATTGTTATTGCTAGCGGACAAGCTTGACATGATTGTAGTTGCTAATGGTCAAGCTTGACATTACTGTAGTTGCTAACTGTCAAGCTGGATATTGTTGTAGTTGCTAACGGTAAAGCTTGATATTATTGTTGTTGCTAGTGGTCAAGATTTAGATGCTAGTGTTTGACATTATCCTTGCTGTAGATGCTAATGATTGACCTTATTTTAAGTGTCTTTGTTTGTCGTTGACCTTTCTGTAGCAGCATATGTTTGGCCTTGATTTTGATTTAGATGCTAGTGGTAGACTTTGGCCTTGCTTCAGTTGCCGGTTGCTGACCATGGCCTTGATTTAGTTCTTGTGGATGAACTTCTCCATGCTGTAGACGCTTTTGGATTTTCTTGACCAAGCCTAAGGTGCGTGTGGATGGGATTATGCGCTTGATCATGCTGTAGCCGCTTGTGGATGAGTTTGACCTGTTCTAGTTGGTTGTGACTGAGCTTGAGCTTGCTGTAGATGCAAGGGTTTTAGCTTGCTTTAGATGCAAGTGGTTGACATTGACCTTGCTTTAGATGCTTGTCTGAGCTTTTCCCTGCTTTATATTCTAGTGATTACCTTGACCCTTCTTCAGATGCTAATGGTTAGCCTTGACCTTGCTTTAGATGCTAGTTTTTTACTTTGACCATGCTGTAGCCGCTTGTCTATGAGCATGACCTTGCTCTACTTGGTAGTGACTGAGCTTAACCCTGCTGTAAATGCTTGTGTCCGCGCTTGACCTTGCAGTAAATGTTTGTGTCTGAGTTTGCCTTGCTCTAGTTGGTAGTGACTGAACTTGAGCTTGCTGTAGATGCTTGCGTCCGAGCTTAAGCTTGCAGTAAATGTTTGTGTCTGAGTTTGCCTTGCTCTAGTTGGTAGTGACTGAACTTGAGCTTGCTGTAGATGCTTGTGTCCAAAATTGAGCTTGCTGTAAATGCTTGTGTCCAAACTTGAGGTTGCTGTAAATGCTTGTGTCCGAGCTTGACCTTACCCAAGTTGGTAGTGACTGAACTTGAGGTTGCTGTAAATGCTTGTGTCCGAGCTTTACCTTGCTGTAAGTGCTTGTGTCCGAGTTTGACCTTGCTGTAAATACTTATGCTATAGCTTCACCTTGCTGTAAATGCTTGTGTCCGAGCTTGACCTCGCTGTAAATGATTGTGTCCGAGGTTGATCTAGCTGTATATTCATGTGTCCGAGCTTGACCTTGCCCTAGTTGTTAGTGAATTTGAGCTTGCTGCAAATGCTTGTGCCGGAGCTTGACCTTGCTGTAAATGCTTGTGTCTGAGTTTTACCCTGCTCTACTTGGTAGAGACGGAGCTAGACGTTGCTGCAGATGCTTGTGTCCGAGTTGAGCTTGCTGTAGATGCTTTTATTCGAACTTGTGCTTGTTACAATCGGTAGTGACGGAGCTTGAGCTTGCTGTAGATGCTTGCGTCCGAGCTTGAGCTTTCTGTAGCTGCTTGTGTCCGAGATTGAGCTTGCTGTACATGCTTGTGTCCCAGCTTGAGCTTGCTGTACATGCTTGTGTCCCAGCTTGAACTTGCTGTAAATGCTTGTGTCCCAGCTTGAGCTAGCTGTAGATGCTTGTGTCCCAGCTTGAGCTTGCTGTAGCTGCATGTGTCCGAGCTTGAGCTTATTGTAGCTGCATGTGTCCGAGACTGAGCTTATTGTAGCTGCATGTGTCCCAGCTTGAGCTTGCTGTACATGCTTGTGTCCGAGCTTGAGCTTATTGTAGCTGCATGTGTCCGAGATTGAGCTTGCTGTAAATGCTTGTGTCCCAGCTTGAGCTAGCTGTAGATGCTTGTGTCCCAGCTTGAGCTTGCTGTAGATGCTTGTGTCCTAGATTGAGCTTGCTGTAGCTGCTTGTGTCCGAACTTGAGCTTGCTGTAGATGCTTGTGTACGAGCTTGAGCTTGCTGTAGATGCTTGTGTCCGAGCTTGAGCTTGCTGTAGTTGCTTGTGTCCGAACTTGAGCTTGCTGTAGCTGCTTGTGCCGAACTTGAGCTGGCTGTAGATGCTTGTGTCCGAGCTTGAGCTTGCTGTAGATGCTTGTGTCCGAGCTTGAGCTTGCTGTAGATGTTTACGTCCGAGCTTGAGCTTGCTCTAGTTAGTAGTGACTAAGCTTGACCTTGCTGTAAATGCTTGTGTCCGAGCTTGAGCTTGCTTTATTTGATATGGACTAAGCTTGATTTTGCTGTAGATGCTTGTGTCCGAACTTGAGCTTGCTCTATTTGCTAGTGAGTAAGCTTGATTTTGTTGTAGATGCTTGTGTCCGAACTTGAGCTTGCTCTAGTTGGTAGTGAATAAGTTTGATTTCGCTGTAGATGCTTGTGTCCGAGCTTGAGGTTGCTCTAGTTGGCAGTGACTAAGCTTGATTTTGCTGTAGATGCTTGTGTCGAACTTACGGTTGCTCTAGTTGGTACTGACTGAGCCTAACTTTGCTGTAGATGCTTGTGTCTGAGCTTGAGCTTGCTATAGACCTTGTGGATGAGCATGACTTTCCGCTAGTTGGTAGTGGCTCAGTTTGACCTTACTGTAGATGCTTGTGTCCGCATTTGAGCTTGCCATAGTTGGTAGTGTCTCAGCTTGACCTTGCTGTAGATGCTTGTGTCCGAGTTTGAGCTTGTTATAGACGCTTGTGGATGAGCATGACTTTCCTCTAGTTGGTAGTGGCTCAGCTTGACCTTGCTGTAGATGCTTGTGTCGGAGTTTGAGCTTGTTATAGACGCTTGTGGATGAGCATGACTTTCCTCTAGTTGGTAGTGGCTCAGCTTGACCTTGCTGTAGATGCTTGTGTCGGAGTTTGAGCTTGTTATAGACGCTTGTGGGTGAGCATGACTTTCCTCTAGTTGGCAGTGGCTCAGCTTGACCTTGCTGTAGATACTTGTGTCCGAACTTGAGCTTGCTGTAGTTGGTAGTGGCTCAGCTTGATCTTGCTGTAGATACTTGTGTCCGAAATTGAGCTTGCTGTAGTTGGTAGTGGCTCAGCTTGACCTTGCTGTAGATGCTTGTGTCGGAGTTTGAGCTTGTTATAGACGCTTGTGGGTGAGCATGACTTTCCTCTAGTTAGTAGGGCTCAGCTTGACCTTGCTGTAGATACTTGTGTCCGAACTTGAGCTTGCTGTAGTTGGTAGTGGCTCAGCTTGATCTTGCTGTAGATACTTGTGTCCGAAATTGAGCTTGCTGTAGTTGGTAGTGGCTCAGCTTGACCTTGCTGTAATGCTTGTGTCCGAGTTTGAGCTTGTTATAGACGCTTGTGGATGAGCATGACTTTCCTCTAGTTGGTAGTGGCTCAGCTTGACCTTGCTGTAGATACTTGTGTCCGAACTTGAGCTTGCTATAGACGCTTGTGGATGAGCATGACTTTCCTCTAGTTGGTAGTGGCTCAGCTTGACCTTGATGTAGATGCTTGTATCTGAGCTTCACCTTGCTGTAGACGCTTGTGGACCAGTTTGACCTTGCTGTGATGTTTGTGACTCAGTTTTACCTTGCTGTAGATGCTTGTGACTGCGTTTTACCTTGCTGTAGATGTTTGTGAATGCGTTTTACCTTTCTGTAGATGCTTGTGACTGCGTTTTACCTTGCTGTAGATGTTTGTGAATGCGTTTTACCTTTCTGTAGATGCTTGTGACTGCGTTTTACCTTGCTGTAGATGTTTGTGAATGCGTTTTACCTTGCTGTAGATGCTTGTGACTGCGTTTTACCTTGCTGTAGATGTTTGTGAATGCGTTTTACCTTGCTGTAGATGCTTGTGACTGCGTTTTACCTTGCTGTAGATGTTTGTGAATGCGTTTTACCTTTCTGTAGATGCTTGTGACTGCGTTTTACCTTGCTGTAGATGTTTGTGAATGCGTTTTACCTTTCTGTAGATGCTTGTGACTGAGTTTTACCTTGCAGTAGATGCTTGTGACTGAGTTTTACCTTATGTAGATGCTTGTGACTGAGTTTTACCTTGCTGTAGATGATTGTGACTGAGCTTTACCTTGCTGTGATGCTTTTGACTGAGTTTTACCTTGTTGTAGATGTTTGTGACTGAGTTTTACCTTGCTGTAAATGTTTGTATCTGAGCATGACCTTGCTGTAGACGCTTGTGGACGAGGTTGACCTTGCTGTGATGTTTGTGACTGAGCTTTACCTTGCTGTAGACGCTTGTGGACGAGTTTGACCTTGCTGTAGATGTTTGTGTCTGAGCTTGACCTTGCTGCAGACGCTTGTGGACGAGGTTGACCTTGCTGTAGATGTTTGTGTCTGAGCTTGACCTTGCTGTAAATGCTTGTATCTGAGCTTAACCTTGCTCTAGACGCTTGTGGACGAGGTTGACCTTGCTGAGATGTTTGTGACTGAGCTTGACCTTGCTATAGACTCTTGTGGACGAGGTGAACCTTGCTGTAGATGTTTGTGTCTGAGCTTGACCTTGCTATAGACGCTTGTGGACGAGGTTGACCTTGCTGTAAATGCTTGTATCTGATCTTGACCTTGATGTAGACGCTTGTGGACGAAGTTGACCTTGTTGTGATGTTTGTGCCTGAGCTTTACCTTGCTGTAGACGCTTGTGGACGAGGTTAACCTTGCTGTAGATGCTTGTGTCTGAGCTTGACCTTGCTGTAAATGCTTGTATCTGAGCTTGACCTTGCTGTAGACGCTTGTGGACGAGGTTGACCTTGCTGTATATGTTTGTGTCTGAGCTTGACCTTGCTGCAGACGCTTGTGTCTGAAATTGAGCTTGCTGTAGACGCTTGTGGACGAGGTTAACCTTGCTCTACTTTGTGGTGACTGAACTTGAGCTTGCTGTATGTTCCTTGTCCGAGCTTGAGGTTGCTGTATACGCTTGGTTGTGAGCTTGACTTTTCTTTACATTCTAGTGGTTGACCTTGATCTTGCTTTCAGATGCCATTGGTTGACCTTGAGCATGTTATATCCGCTTTTGGAATAGCTTGATATTGGTTGGTGGTGAATGAGCTTGCTGTGTATTCCTATGGCTGAGCTTGACCTTATGGATTAGCTATTTGTCGCTGTGGATGCTTGTTCCCGAGCTTGACTTTGATGTAGTTGCTTTTGGCTTTATTGTAGGTCACCTTGAGGAAAAATGTTAATTTTGTACTCCCTTGTTCAGCAGATGGTGGTGAAAGCAGGCAGTGCAATGATCATTGGCAGGTCATAGTGCCGTTTTCTGATCATGGCTGTTCCCCTTCGTGGTGGGGTGCCTGTATTTTCCAACCATCAGCGTTTGTTTCATTCTCAGTAAATTTGTTTGCATAGTGTCTTTCAGCACGTGAAACATGCTTTTGAAAAAACGCAAAATTGATAGCAGTTGCAGGAAATACGAGTGTTGGCTCGGTAACTACTTTGTAAAGCAGCATGTGAAGAAGGTGATATGCGTGTAGATATCAAAAATTAATTGAAATTATGATGGACTGTAATATAAAAATACATTAGCGGCAAAACATTCAGTCGAGTGATGGTCAGGATAGTATTGCGAAGGCAGGGTAAGTATGCAACAAAATCTCTTTCCTACAGCATTCCTAATTCACGGCGGAAATTTGAAAGAAAAAAGTTTTACGAATGCAAATTACATGGTTTCAAAACTTATCGCCGAGCGTGCAAAACCGTTTGCCGAAGGAGAATTTGTAAAAATGGTGTGTCGTGTTTGGTGCTTAAATGTTGTGTCCCGAAAAATTGATATGTTGAAATCTGTTTCTCCTTAAAAGACCATAAGGAGGTGTGTTGAAGGACTAGCAGCGGGTGTAAGAATTTGAATTGCGTGTTAGGAGAGTTGACGCGATGAACAGTGTGCATGTGGTTATAAAAACTGTGGATAGTATTAAGCTTAGGTGGAAAAGATTTCGCAGTTTAAGGTGTGTTTCCTTAAGAGGCGCGACGGGAACTGCATGAAGTCCTAGGAGGCATGGCTTGCGTGCAATATACCATTTCTCGCAAAGCTCTGCCGAATAAAGGAAACCAAGACAAAATATTATATAATCTCGGCTGAAGAGGGGCATTTCCCCAAATAACCCTGACACATGAAGTACCTAAATACCTTGATAGATAGATTGTTGGCAACACGTCAGCAATTGACGTTCTTTTAGTGGAATATGATGCTCTTGTTTGTTCTATTAAAAAGAAGAGCGTTAATGCACTGCATACGACAAGGTTGACGCTTTCAGCGCTGTATTAACACAAATCTCATTAATGATGAAGCAAAATTTGAAAACTTCCCTCCTGTATGTGAATCAGTTCAATTATGGCCTAAGCGTGCGAAGTAGAAGTGAAGAGGAAATTACACAAATTATTTAAGTTAACTAAAGCGCGTGCTGATAAAGTTGAACCAACTTTGATGTGTGTTTTAAAGTATCGTAAATGTTTATGTAATGGTTGATTGTTTCTTCATTTCTTCCACAGACATAAATGATTACGTGGCTAAGGTTGACCTTGGTGTAGATGATTGTGGCCAACGTTGCCCCTGCTGTAGATGACTGTGGCTAAGGTTGACCTTGCTGTACATGATTGTGGCTATGATTGACCTTCCTGTAGATGAATGTGGCTAAGATTGACCTTGTTATTTGTGATTGTGGTTAAGATTGATCTTGCTGTAGATGGTTATGGCTAAGGTTGACCTTGCTGAGGATAGTCTTGGCTAAGGTTGGCCTTGCTGTAGATAATCGTGGCTAAGGTTGGCCTTGCTGTAGATAGTCGTCGCTAAGGTTGGCCTTGCTGTAAATGATTGTGGCTAAGGTTGGCCTTGCTGTAGATGATTGTGGCTAATGTTGACCTTGCTGTAGATAGTCGTGGCTAAGGTTGGCCTTGCTGTACATAGTCGTGGCTAAGGTTGGCCTTGCTGTAGATGATTGTGGCTAAGGTTGGCCTTGCTGTAGATGATTGTGGCTAAGGTTGGCCTTGCTGTAGATGATTGTGGCTAAGGTTTGCCTTGCTGTAGATGATTGTGGCTAAGGTTGGCCTTGCTGTAGATAGTCGTGGCTAAGGTTGGCCTTGCTTTAAATGATTGTGGCTAAGGTTGACCTTGTTGTAGAGGGTTATGGCTAAAGCTGACCTTGCTGTAAATGATTGTGGCTAAGGTTGGCCTTGCTGTAGATGTTTGTGGCTAAGGTTGACCTTGCCGTAGGTGATTGTGCTAAGATTGACCTTGCCGTAAATGATTGTGGGAAAGGTTAGCCCTGCTGTAAATTATTGTGGCTAAAGTTGGCCCTGCTGTAAATGATTGCGGCTAAGGTTAGCCCTGCTGTAGATGGTTATGGCTAAGATTGACATTCCTGTAAATGATTTAGGCTAAGAATGACCTTGCTATGGATGATTGTGGCTAAGATTGCCCTTGCTATAGATGATTGTGCCTAAGGTTGACCTTGTTGTAGATGGTTATGTCTAAGGTTGACCTTGCTCTAGATGACTGTGGCTATGATTGACCTTCCTGTAGATGATTGTGGCTAAGATTGCCCTTGCTATGGCTGATTTTGGCTAAGATTGACCTTACTATAGATGATTGTGCATAAGGTTGGACTTGTTGTAGATGATTGTGGCTAAGGTTGGCCTTGCTGAAGATGCTTATGGCTAACGTTGGCCTTGCTGTAGCTGATTGTGAGTAAGGTTGCCCTTGCTCTAAATGATTGTGGCGAAGGTTGCCCTTGCTGTAGGTGATTGTGGCTAACGTTGGCCATGCTGTAGATAGTCGTGGCTAAGGTTGGCCTTGCTGAAGATGCTTATGGCTAACGTTGGCCTTGCTGCGCTGATTGTGAGTAAGGTTGCCCTTGCTCTAAATGATTGTGGCGAAGGTTGCCCTTGCTGTAGGTGATTGTGGCTAACGTTGGCCATGCTGTAGATAGTCGTGGCTAACGTTGGCCTTGCTGTAGCTGATTGTGACTAAGGTTGCCCTTGCTCTAAATGATTGTGGCGAAGGTTGCCCTTGCTGTAGGTGATTGTGGCTAACGTTGGCCATGCTGTAGATAGTCGTGGCTAAGGTTGGCCTTGCTGAAGATGCTTATGGCTAACGTTGGCCTTGCTGTAGCTGATTGTGAGTAAGGTTGGCCTTGCTCTAAATGATTGTGGCGAAGGTTGTCCTTGCTGTAGATGATTGTGGCTAACGTTGGCCATGCTGTAGATAGTCGTGGCTAAGGTTGGCCTTGCTTTAAATGATTGTGGCTAATGTTGACCTTGTTGTAGAGGGTTATGGCTAAAGCTGACCTTGCTGTAAATGATTGTGGCTAAGGTTGGCCTTGCTGTAGATGCTTGTGGCTAAGGTTGACCTTGCCGTAGGTGATTGTGCTAAGATTGACCTTGCCGTAAATGATTGTGGGAAAGGTTAGCCCTGCTGTAAATTATTGTGGCTAAGGTTGGCCCTGCTGTAAATGATTGCGGCTAAGGTTAGCCCTGCTGTAGATGGTTATGGCTAAGATTGACATTCCTGTAAATGATTTAGGCTAAGAATGACCTTGCTATGGATGATTGTGGCTAAGATTGCCCTTGCTATAGATGATTGTGCCTAAGGTTGACCTTGTTGTAGATGGTTATGTCTAAGGTTGACCTTGCTCTAGATGACTGTGGCTATGATTGACCTTCCTGTAGATGATTGTGGCTAAGATTGCCCTTGCTATGGCTGATTTTGGCTAAGATTGACCGTACTATAGATGATTGTGCATAAGGTTGGACTTGTTGTAGATGATTGTGGCTAAGGTTGGCCTTGCTGAAGATGCTTATGGCTAACGTTGGCCTTGCTGTAGCTGATTGTGAGTAAGGTTGCCCTTGCTCTAAATGATTGTGGCGAAGGTTGCCCTTGCTGTAGGTGATTGTGGCTAACGTTGGCCATGCTGTAGATAGTCGTGGCTAAGGTTGGCCTTGCTGAAGATGCTTATGGCTAACGTTGGCCTTGCTGCGCTGATTGTGAGTAAGGTTGCCCTTGCTCTAAATGATTGTGGCGAAGGTTGCCCTTGCTGTAGGTGATTGTGGCTAACGTTGGCCATGCTGTAGATAGTCGTGGCTAACGTTGGCCTTGCTGTAGCTGATTGTGACTAAGGTTGCCCTTGCTCTAAATGATTGTGGCGAAGGTTGCCCTTGCTGTAGGTGATTGTGGCTAACGTTGGCCATGCTGTAGATAGTCGTGGCTAAGGTTGGCCTTGCTGAAGATGCTTATGGCTAACGTTGGCCTTGCTGTAGCTGATTGTGAGTAAGGTTGCCCTTGCTCTAAATGATTGTGGCGAAGGTTGCCCTTGCTGAAGATGCTTATGGCTAACGTTGGCCTTGCTGTAGATGATTGTGACTAAGGTTGGCCTTGCTCTAAATGATTGTGGCGAAGGTTGTCCTTGCTGTAGATGATTGTGGCTAACGTTGGCCATGCTGTAGATAGTCGTGGCTAAGGTTGGCCTTGCTGTAAATGATTGTAGCCAATGTTGGCCTTGCTGTAAATGAGTGTGGCTAAGGTGGCCCTTGCTGTAGATGATTGTGGCTAAGGTTGACCTTGCTCTAGATGGTTATGGCTAAAGTTGACCTTGCTGTAAATTATTGTGGCTAAGGTTGACCTTGCTCTAGATGGTTATGGCCAAAGTTGACCTTGCTTAAATGATTGTGGCAAGGTTGTCCTTGCAGTAGAAGGTTATGGCGAAGTTTGGCGTTGCTGTAAATTATTGTGGCTAAGGTTGACCTTGCTCTAGAAGGTCGTGGTTAAGATTGACCTTGCAGTAGGTGATTGTGCTAAGGTTGTCCTTACTGTAAATGATTGCGGCGAAGGTTGGCCTTCCTGTAAATTATTGTGGCGAAGTTTGGCCTTTCTGTAAATGATTGTGGCTAAGGTTGGCCTTACTGTAGACGACTGCCAGCTAAGTTTGGCCTTGCGTAAAATGATTGTGATTAAGGTTGTCCTTACTGTAAATGATTGTGGCGAAGGTTAGCCTTACTGTAAATGATTGTGGCGAAGGTTGGCCTTGCTGTAAATGATTGTGGCGAAGGTTGGCCTTGCTGTAAATGATTGTGGCGAAGGTTGGCCTTGCTGTAAATGATTGTGGCGAAGGTTGGCCTTGCTGTAAATGATGTGGCGAAGGTTGGCCTTGCTGTGAACGATTGTGGCGAAGGTTGGCCTTACTGTAGATGATTGCTAACTAAGGTTGGCCTTGCTGTAAATGATTTTGGTTAAGGTTGACCTTGCTGTAGATCACTGCGGCTAAGGTTGCCCTTGCAGTAGATCATTGCGGCTAAGGTTGACTTTGCTGTAGATCATTGCTGCTAAGGTTGACATTGTTGTAGATCACTGCCGCTAACGTAGGCCTTGCTGTAGATCAATGCGGCTAAGGTTGGTCTTGCTGTAGATCCTTGTTGCTGAAGTTGGCCTTGTTGTAAATGACTTTGGCTGACGTAGAACCTTTTGTAAATGATTTTGACTGAGGTGACCTTGCTGTAAATGATTATGGCTGAGGTTGACCTTGTTGTAGATGCTTGTGGCTAACGTTGACCTAGTTGTAGATGATTGTGGCTGAGGATGAACTTGTTGTAGATGTTTTTTGCTGAGGTTGGCTTTGTTGTAAATGACTGTGGCTGACGTTGAACCTTTTATAGATGATTTTGGCAGAGGTTGACTTTGCTGTAGATGATTATGGCTGAGGTTGACCTTGTTGTAGTTGATTGTGGCTAACGTTGACCTGGATGTAGATGATTGTGGCTGAGCCTGACCTTGTTGTAGATGATTGTGGCTGATGTTGTCCTTACTGTAGATTATTTTTGCTGCGGTTGACTTTGCTGAATGTGACTGTGGCTGAGGTTGCACTTGCTGTAAGTCAGTGTGGCTGAGGGTGACCCTGCTGTAGATGATTGTGGCTAAATTTGAACTTGTTGTGTATGATTGTAGCTGAGGTTGAACCTGCTGTAATTCATTGTGCCTGAGGTTGACCTTGTTGTAGATGATTGTAGCTGAGGTTAAAACTTGTAGATGATTTTGGCTGAAATTGAATTTGTTGTATATGGTTGTCTCTGTGGCTCAACATGTTGTAGGTGATTGGTGTTGACTTTGCTGTAGATGATTGTGGCTGAGGTTGACCTTGTTGTAGATGTATGTGGCTGAAGTTGAACTTACTGTGGATGGTTGCAGCTGAGGTTGACCTTAATTTAGATAATTGTTGAGGAATCAGATATGTTGTAGTGATGTTTAACCTGTTGTGGATAATTTTGGCTGTGGTTGAACCCGTTATAGATTATTGTGGCTAAGGTTGACCTTGCTGTAGATGATTGTGACTAAGGTTGACCTTGCTGTAGATGATTGTGACTAAGGTTGACCTCACAGTAGATGAATGTGTCTTATCTTGACCTTGCTGTAAATGATTGTGACTAAGGTTGACCTTGCCGTAGATGATTGTGTCTTATCTTGACCTTGCTGTAGATGATTGTGACTAAGGTTGACCTCACAGTAGATGAATGTGTCTTATCTTGACCTTGCTGTAGATGATTGTGACTAAGGTTGACCTTGCCGTAGATGATTATGACTTAGCTTAAACTTGCTGTAGATGATCGTGGCTGAGCTTAACCTTGTACGAGTTTGTGGCTGAGCTTGACCTTATTGTAGAGCTTGTGGCTGAGCTTAACGCTGTTGTAGATGCTTGTCTGAGCTTGTCCTTTCTGTGAATGCTTGTGGGTAAACTTTTCTTTGCTTCAGATGCTTGTGCCTGAGCTTAATCTTGATGTAAATACTTGGGACTAAGCTGGATCTTGCCCTAAATGATTGTGGCTATGATTTTTCTTGCTGTAAATTAATGTGGCTAAGCTTGATCTTGCTATAAATGCTTATGGTTACGCTTGATCATGCTATATATGCTGTTTGAAGAGCTTCATCTTGCAGTACGTTATTTTTTAAGTGCTTCAAGTAGCTGTAGATGCTTTTTGAATAGCTTGACCTTGCTGTGGATTCTTTCTGAAGAGCTTAACCTTCCTATAGATTTTGGTTGAAGAGTTTGAACTAGCTGTACATGCTTTTTGAAGAGCTCGAGTTTACCTTAGATGCTTCATGAAGAGCTTGATCTTCCTGTAAGTGCTTTTTGAAGAGCTATACCTAGCTGTAAATGCCTTTCGAAGAGCTTGACTTGCTGTAGATGCTCTTTGAAAAGCCTGACTTGTTGTGGTTTCTTTTTGAAGAACTTGAACTTCCTGTACATGCTTTTTGAAGAGCTTGTCGATACTGAAGATGCTTTTTGAGGAGCTTGACCTTGCTGTAAGTGCTTTTTGAAGTGCTTGACTGAGCTGTAAATGCCTTTTGAAGAGCTTGACTTGCTGTAGATGCTTTTTGAAGAGCTTGATCTTGCTGTACACGCTTTTTGAAAAGCTTGACCTTGCAATAGATTCTTTTTGAAGAGCCTGACTTGCTGTAGATGGTTTTTGAAGAGGTTGACTTGTTGTAGATGCTTTTTGAAGAGGTTGACTTGTTGTAGATGCTTTTTGAAGAGGTTGACTTGTTGTAGATGCTTTTTGAAGAGCTTGACTTGTTATAGATGCTTTTTAAACAGCTTGGCCTCTCCGTAGATCCTTTTTGAAGAGGTTGACGTGCTGTAGATGCTTTTCGTAGAGCTTGACTTGCTGTAGATGCTTTTGAAGTGCTTGACCTCTCCGTATATCCGTTTTGAGGAGCTTGACTTGCCGTAGATGCTTTTTGAAGAGCTTGATCCCTCCGTAAATTCTTTTTCAAGAACTTGACTTACTGTAGATTCCTTTTGAAGAGCTTGACTTTCCGTAGATTTTTTTGATGAGCTTGACTTGCCGTAGATGCTTTTTGATGAGCTTGACTTGACGTAGATGCTTTTTGATGAGCTTGACTTGCCGTAGATGCTTTATGAAGAGCTTGACTTGCCGTAGATGCTTTATGAAGAGCTTGACTTGCCGTAGATGCTTTATGAAGAGCTTGACTTGCCGTAGATGCTTTATGAAGAGCTCCAGTTGCCGTAGATGCTTTATGAAGAGCTTGAGTTGCCATAGATGCTTTTTGATGAGCTTGACTTGCCGTAGATGCTTTTTGATGAGCTTGACTTGCCGTAGATGCTTTTTGAAGAGCTTGACTTGCCGTAGATGCTCTATGAAGAGCTTGACTTGCCGTAGATGCTTTTTGAAGAGCTTGACTTGCCGTAGATGCTCTATGAAGAGCTTGACTTGCCGTAGATGCTTTATGAAGGGCTTGACTTGCCGTAGATGCTTTTTGAAGAGCTGACTTGTCGTAGATGCTTTTTGAAGAGCTTGATCGTGCTGTAGATTCTTTTTGAAGAGCTTGACTTGCCGTTGATTCTTTTTGAAGAGCTTGACTTGCCGTAGGTGCTTTTTGAAGAGCTTGGCCGTGCTGTAGATTCTTTTTGAAGAGCTTGACTTGCCATAGGTTTTTTTGAAGAGCTTGACTTGCCGCAGATGCTTTTTGATGAGCTTGACTTGCCGTAGATGCTTTATGAAGAGCTTGACTTGCCGTAGATGGTATATGAAGGGCTTGACTTGCCGTAGATGCTTTTTGAAGAGCTTGACTTGTCGTAGATGCTTTTTGAAGAGCTTGACTTGTCGTAGATGCTTTTTGAAGAGCTTGATCGTGCTGTAGATTCTTTTTGAAGAGCTTGACTTGCCGTTGATTCTTTTTGAAGAGCTTGACTTGCCGTAGGTGCTTTTTGAAGAGCTTGGCCGTGCTGTAGATTCTTTTTGAAGAGCTTGATTTGCCGTAGATGCTTTATGAAGGGCTTGACTTGCCGTAGATGCTTTTTGAAGAGCTTGACTTGTCGTAGATGCTTTTTGAAGAGCTTGATCGTGCTGTAGATGCTTTATGAAGAGCTTGACTTGCCGTAGATGCTTTATGAAGAGCTTGACTTGCCGTAGATGCTTTATGAAGAGCTCCAGTTGCCGTAGATGCTTTATGAAGAGCTTGAGTTGCCATAGATGCTTTTTGATGAGCTTGACTTGCCGTAGATGCTTTTTAATGAGCTTGACTTGCCGTAGATGCTTTTTGAAGAGCTTGACTTCCCGTAGATGCTTTTTGATGAGCTTGACTTGCCGTAGATGCTTTTTGAAGAGCTTGACTTGCCGTAGATGCTTTATGAAGAGCTTGACTTGCCGTAGATGCTTTATGAAGGGCTTGACTTGCCGTAGATGCTTTTTGAAGAGCTTGACTTGTCGTAGATGCTTTTTGAAGAGCTTGATCGTGCTGTAGATTCTTTTTGAAGAGCTTGACTTGCCGTTGATTCTTTTTGAAGAGCTTGACTTGCCGTAGGTGCTTTTTGAAGAGCATGGCCGTGCTGTAGATTCTTTTTGAAGAGCTTGACTTGCCATAGGTTTTTTTGAAGAGCTTGACTTGCCGCAGATGCTTTTTGATGAGCTTGACTTGCCGTAGATGCTTTATGAAGAGCTTGACTTGCCGTAGATGCTATATGAAGGACTTGACTTGCCGTAGATGCTTTTTGAAGAGCTTGACTTGTCGTAGATGCTTTTTGAAGAGCTTGATCGTGCTGTAGATTCTTTTTGAAGAGCTTGACTTGCCGTTGATTCTTTTTGAAGAGCTTGACTTGCCGTAGGTGCTTTTTGAAGAGCTTTGCCGTGCTGTAGATTCTTTTTGAAGAGCTTGACTTGCCATAGGTTTTTTTGAAGAGCTTGACTTGCCGCAGATGCTTTTTGATGAGCTTGACTTGCCGTAGATGCTTTATGAAGAGCTTGACTTGCCGTAGATGCTTTTTAACAGCTATACGTTGCTGATGATGCTTCTTAATGAGGTCAGTTTTGCTTTTTGTAGCTATTGTATCACAGAACTTCATATAGCCAGTGGCGGCTCATAGCCAAAATATCTGGTAGGGCACAATTTTAAGATTGTATAAAATTAAAACTAAATCGAATGTTATTTATGGACGCTCTTTAACTGCTACAGTTCTAAGCGTCCCATTCTATTTTGGGCGCGAAGTTTCGCTTAATAATGCTCAGAGGCTTCTTTATCAGGCTTGAGGTATTTTTTTTTTACGTGCCGTAAATCTACGACACGGTATCAACGACTTTACTTCCCTTATGAAGGAAGGGATTTTTACGCCTGAAAAAATAATCAGCCGGGTTTGAACCCGCGACCTTGAGAACCAGAGGCTAGCATGTTACTCCTAGATCACGGATGACGACAGACTAAAATTAGTGGATACTAAAAGATATCAGTAGAAATGAAATGCTAATTTGTGTATTAGCATTAATCTTTCTGTTTGTAGATGAAGTCCATCCGTCGATCCTTTGCTTGAAAAAGTACTTCCATAACTCTTTGATTTAAGTCAGAAACTGAACGCGACATGTTCCGAGAAATTTGAACACGAACCGTTACCTTCACTGTTTATCATATGTTAACAACATAATCAGAGAGGTGAGCCTGCTGCAAATTAATGCATAGCTCGTTTTAACAGCTGATGCACTTGAGTTTAAGATTCCAGTCTTCAATACTACCTTACACAACTTTAATAGCTTATGTATGTCAATTACTGTTCACGATGTTTCTTTTCACCAACGAAGCTCGCTTTTCTCTCAGAAAATTGTGGAAACTACCCTTAAAGTAAAGTAGATCGCGATCGTCATATTAATATCTTAAGCATTTTTTTATAAGCAATTGTATACTTTACAAACCATCATCTAACAGTGTTTAGGATTTTCCCTCTTAAGGCGAGTTTTAACACTGCGGTTCCTTTGAACACTAGCAACTGATAAATCGGCATATCATTCTGGAGTTAATTTCACCAAATTATTCTCCAGCGCATTCGGATTATGTTTCATAACACGTGAAATACATTCAAGACACAGTTTCACACTTATCAGTTTACTCTTACTCGGCACTCATTCTCAAAAAACTAGCCACTAATCACCTCTCACAAGTAAAGTCCATTTCTTCAATAACTATTGGTTGTTTGACCTTTTCTGTTTTCAAGTGAAGCTTCAAATGTATTGCGAATCTATTTCCTAGTAAACTTAGGGTAATTACACAACACACTGCTTGTACACCTTGAGCGTACCTTGTCGTCTGCTTGGCAAGGAGGAGAGAATGCCAAGTACCAACATTGTACATTTTTAGCACATAAGCTTCTTTTTGTATGTTTCATTCGGGAGGTTTGTAGATCAACTTTGATTTCAAATAAGAAGACATTCAAACTTAAGAAATGTTTGTTATTATATACTCTTTCACGTGGAAATATCTTTGGTTAAATATTTTTGTCAGGGATTTGACTCAAACTTTAACTTTTGCTTATTGTCAGTTCTTATTTTCTCTTTGCGCATGCGCAGCAAATGACCACAGAGGCTTCCGTATCCTAAGAGAACCTTCCCCTCTCGGCCCCTTGAAACCTGCGCCCACAAATTAACTGCATCTGAAAGCATTGAATTCTTCTGCGCGTGCGCATAGGATGATCACAAAATCGCTTGTGTCCGAAAAACGCGGCCGGTTACAATTTCCGAGAGCCATCTTCATTACAACTGTCCAGGGCGCATAGTAGGTTTTAATTTTACAAAATGCGTTATAGATTACAGCATTTTACCTAATAATATAATGCAGAAATTAATGTCTGAAATTGTTGTAGGGAGGGCATGTGCCCCTGTGCCCCTAAAGGCCAGACGCCACTGCATATACTCAAGGTTGTGGGTTCTATCCTTGTGGAGGACAATGGATTTATTTCGGTTTTCCTTCAAAATGGAAGTACCCAAAGCAGTTGTCTTGTGTCATTGATTTATGGCACGTAAAAGAACCTCAAACCTGATAAAAGAGGTCTCTGGGCAAAGTTAAACAATGTTTCACGCCCAGTATAGAATGGGACACTGAGAATAACAGCAGTTAAAGAGTGTCCATAAATAAAAGAACTCCATTTTTTTGACAGAGCTGGTTCTTGTTTTAGTTTTATGTGAATAAGATTGACTTTGCTGTACTTGTACCCATAACCTATTGAGTCTGAGATTCTATTCAACTTGGACCATGGTAGGACATTTTCTATGCTAGTTAATTTTTTCTGCAGTGTAATTGACTGAATTTAGACTGAAAAAGGAAAATGTGTAGATGTTACTAACTGCCAATGGATTAGTGAACTTCATGTGTTTCTACTTAGTATTTTGAATAATAAGCTCATTGCTATACACATCATGAGAGCGAAGTTAATTTTTTTTCGCCTCATAAGGTTTTGAACTCCTCTCTGCAAATGGCTATCTTTAACATTCCCTATAGCTGTAATGAGAAATATTTTTTGTGTATAGCTAAAATCCAATGTTTATAAAACTGAATTAAGTGGATAATATACAACTTGGGATCCGGCTGTTTTTGTTGTCAATTGACTTCATACTTTCTTCTTGATTGCATGATTTCACACCATTGTTATAGTACAATGCAATATAAACATTTAAAAACTACACACTTCATTGTTGCTTTCATTAAGAGGCACTAATGACTTTACACTTTCTCTAATTCTGTATGAGTGTAATGTTGCATTCTGATGCTATTATACTTAGTTTGTAATTTGTTTTAACTTAAATGCTCAATGTTGCAATCAAAATGTAATACTTTTGGAGACTGATTTCCAAAATGTGTAGTACTACTGAGACATTGAATATTTCCATAGAAATAAAACATTTTATTTTGAAAAGTACATTTTATGAATTTGATTAATTTGAAGGTAAAGGTTTATGAAATGTGACAGTTATGGACCATGCATTACATGATATTCAGTGGTGACATTGGTATTGTGCTCTTTTAGTAAGTCATGTATTTTAAGATGTATTTATGGAGGAATATTGATTAATTGTTGTTTTTTGTATGTTCCCCAGGTGAAGGTGGAGAGTTTGTAGGTTGGCAAGGTAAGCATAGCTTAACAATTTGTGCTCTTTCCTTGTTATGCTATTGTATCTCATCATCTGCTTCTCACTTTTACACAACTGTATGCAATGACACAGACTGGAGCGGTGAAAGAAATATGTGAAAATATGTTCATATTGAGTAATTGCAAATACATGGTCATGATATCCCGTAGGTATAGGTTTTTTCATACTTGACTTGATAAAAAATACAAATCTTGCCAAAAGATAATTTTAATAAGAGAGAGGTTACATCTTACAATACTATGATCTGCATGCAGGACTGAACATTGTGCTCAAAATTACTGGATTTGAGAAGCCTTACTTACAACCTAGAAATGCAGTCAGCTGATGATGTACTTGAAGTGACATCCATTTTCCACCATGCCTAATTTTGAGTTGGAGACTATCTCAAAGCAGCAGAAATTTGTGGCTATGGAGCATGACACATGTATTGTTGGCGATTTATTTCTGAAGCAATGTTTACTAAGTCAGCTTTTACATCATATGAAGTTCATTGTTTATTTTGGCATCACATCTCATTTATACTGTTAGAGGGAAATCTTTCTCAAATAAGAACTTTTCCATTCCTGCATAATTACTTGTAGCATTTTTTAAATGAAGTGTTTGAAGGTCAAAAATTGATGTTGGGAAGTTTTTCTCTTGTTTTGCAAGGCAAACCCTGCAATTAAGTTTGACAGTTTCTATCTATGTACCATAAAACTGACAATATTAACAGTTACCATTTGTTAATAAATTCATTTCTGAGGTAATTTTGTTTTCTTTGCATGAATTACTATTAGAACTGCCTTTTATTGCATTGTACCTAGTTGGATACATTTTTATTTTAATATAATCAAAATTAATTTGCCAGTTTTATACAAGTCTGTAAAATTGTCATGTTGCCCCAGTACGGGGTAAGATGACTTTGACCACGCAGCAAGATGGCAATTCTGATAAAATTTCAATACATTTTTATTTTTAGGCGGTATACAAAGGTACACTTATTATTTTCTACATTGTTACATATTTAATAATAGATAATGAAATAGCTATTGTGCTGAGTATTTTAGTTAAAAATAGATTAATATTACTCAGAATCAGCAGTTTTCATTAACAGGTACATAAAAAATTTCCTCCTTCAAATTTTGAATAGCTGTCGTTCAACACACTAGCAACTGTTTCTTAGTAACAACTCCTTGTTTTGCATCCCAAGCTTTAGTTTAATTGTTGTGGTGCCTAAAGTGCTTGTTCATGAAGCTACTTCTCTTGCATAGGTGAGTTTGTTAAACACTTGCAACTTGAGTATAACTCATCCATTTTTTTACAATGGTAGGCAATGGTTTAAAATCCAAAATACTTTGGCATAGTTTTGGTTTAATAACAGCAGAATTTCTTGCAGGTGTTGGTTTTTCATTTTGTTCTGGCTGACCCATTTTCCTGATGTTTTTTCTAATTCCGCACTATATCTCACATTTAACATGCTGGAAATTAATTAAATGGCACAAAAGGGAAAATTAAAATATTATCTGTATTTGTATACATCTTATAGCACTCTATGGAACACTTTGAAGATCATGTGGCTCAGGCAATTCCTACACAAAATAAAAAAGTGCATAGAAATACGAAACTAAAATGGTAAAAAGCACTTGGGCCAAGGTGGTAAAGTTGTCAACTTGCCCCAATTGGGAATACTACAAGTGTTTGATTTTTGTGGTAGGATTAACAACAATAAGATATAAATAAATATGGGGATTCTTCACAATGTGTGCAAAGGCTCAGCAATGCATAGGCACAAGCAGATAGAAGTAAGCAAAGACTGCAGGTCACATAGCAGCCAATGTGCATCATAAAGAGATTAATAGATCTGTCGGTTTACCTCAAAGATATAGAGGCCTGTCTGGAATTATTATTTGACAAGGGTCTGCTGAGAACAAGAATGTTATGTTCTGAATGTAATGCAGTCTTGCACCCCATTAAGAAACAGAACCATACATATCCTGAGTTTTACTGCCGGTAGGAGAATATTAAAATAGAGCCTAGTCCTAAAGTGTTTGTTAAAAGTCAGTCTATGTGCAAAGGAACATGGTTCAAGTGGTCAAACCTATTGCCCAGGCTGTCTTTTTCTCATACACTGCTTTGCATACAAGTTGTCATACAAGGTGATAATAATGGAGTGTTTGGTTGGAGACCAATATGCGAGTTCACAGACACTCATTGGCTGAGTTGCTGCCATAAAGTGTGCGTGGTCTCTAACGATACCAAATACACTTCAAGAGGGAAAACTGAGGTCCCCAGATGAATGTTAAATAGGATAATGGGCACATCATAGAGGGCAATTGTATCCTTGGGATGATAGATGTGCAAAGAATGATGTGCGGATGATGTCAAAATAATAATAGGGATGCAAACATACTCTACAATTTAGTTGCAGAGCATGTGGGGTTGACCAGCACAATACATACAGATGCCATGAGGATTTGCTGCCCACCTGGCAGTAAATCATCCTGTGAGTTTTGTAGATCCAGTGACAAATGTGCACTCGAATAATATTGAATCTTGCTGGCTAGCTTTATTGCATCGCCTATCCAGAGGTGGCATTTGATGCTCACATATCCTTTACAGGAACTTGTGGAAGATGAGTGCATTAAATGTTTAGTGTACATAGCTGGTAATTTAGGGAAAAACAGTGTACATGATTAGATATATAGTTAGTCCAAAAGCGAGTGATGACCTCTATAGCTAGTGTAGTTTACGGGAAATGTAAGACTGTTGGCTGCCTGTGATTAAAATGGATAATTTGGCTGCAGTGCATTCTTCAGAATAGCTACATGTGCTGAAAGTAAAGAAGTAAACAATTATAAACTTTAAATTATGTTAAGAAAGCGTTTTCTAGAATGAAATCATAGTAAAATGGGGTTTAAATCCATATTAGGTAACAAAATGTAAAGCCATACTTCGAAAAAATATTCCACTCAGGTTGGACTTAGAAAATGCCTCCATTACATATTGGAAAGAAGAGCCAATAAATATTGATTGTGAAAATCATATAGTGTAAGGTAATCATTAAAGCACAGAATAATCTGATATTTTACTTCATAGTTCATGCAATCTTATTTCAAAGGTCTTGAAAGTTACAACATGTCATGCAAAATTGAATATAATCTAATACTCAGTGCAATGGCAACAGTAGCTTCACTGCAAGAATGTCTAACTGTGTGTAAAGTTGGTAGTATCCGTAATATGGTGCTCCCTATGATATGAACTTAAACTAAGTCATTTGTCATCTTGTGCCAACCATCAACCTGCCCTGCTCCCCCCTAACAAAAGATTGAAGCAGACCATTGAGTAAGCTTTTGAAACTTGAAATATATGTTTTGTTCTATTGAAAATGGTATGTGCTGTCATTCTGTTATTTATGATCTGGCTCTGTGTATCCCTGTATTTGGAACTCATTAACCACCTAAGGATGTATTTGAGATACAAGAAGAAATGAAATGTGGTGATCTACCTAATGTTGGTAAAATACATGTATTACTGTAGAAAATAAATACCACAATTGTATCCACACTATAAACAGTGGACTAGCTTTTATACAATACAAGGGAAAAATAGAGCACTAATGTTTTTAGTTTAACGTCCTTTAACCTGGTTGGTCATATCGGACAATGAATGAAATTGGTGAAATGATGCTCAAATGATCTTGGGGTCCTTGAAACTTAAAGGTACTCAACATTCGCCTTCTCAGGATAAGGAAAACCCCCTAAAAATCCTTATCCGGGTAACTCAACCCAAGCGAGATTCGAACCCATGACCTTTTGAATGTGAGGCAGACACGCTACAACCAAACTACCCAGGCAGTCTAGAACAGTAATTGTCAAATATTTAACAAAATCAATTATAAATTCTGTAAAAATGTTGAGCTTCACTCAGTTGAAGTTGTACAAGTCACTCTGCTAAGGCAAAAACTCAAAACCTTGCTTGAGACATTTGCACAAATACAGCTGTATGGCAACTTTGTGAGAGCATTGTCACCATCTGGAAAGTGCTACATAACAGCTCACAAGCCACAGAACTAATGGGTGCAAACTTGGCAAGAAAATTATATTCAAACTTGCATGCATCATGAGGTACCACAAGAAAATACTGGGGTAGCACAAAGTGGATCAATATGGACTTGCAAGAACATACTGGGGTAGAACACCATGGGTCAATATGGACCCACATAAACTTACTTTGGTAGACCCAGTAGGTCAAAATGGACCCAAAAGAACATACTGGGGTAGAACCCATTGGGTTAATATGGACCCCACAAAAACACGCTGGGTTAGAAACCTATGGGTCAATATGCACCCACAAGAACATACTGAGGTAGCACCCAGTAGGTCAACATGCACCCACAAGCACATACTGGGATAGCATACAGTGGACAATATGGACCCAGAAGAACACAATGGGGTAGCACCCATTGGGTCAATATGGATCTACAAGAACATACTGGGTTAGAACCCAGTGTGTAATTATAAAACACAAGAAAAGTTTCATGTATCATGGAACAGTGCCCAGTGTGTAATTATGAACCACAAAAAATGTTTCATACCTCATGTGACAGTGCCCAGTGTGTGATTATGATCCACAAGAAATGTTTCATACCTCATGTGACAGTGCTCAGTGGTTCATTATTAACCATAGGAAACATTTCATATATCATGGGACAGAGCCCAGTTAGTCATTATCAACCACAAGAAATGTTTCATGTATCATGGGACAGTGCCCAGTGTGCCATTATCAACCACAAGAAATGTTTCATGTATCATGGGACAGTGCCCAGTGTGCCATTATCAACCACAAGAAATGTTTCATGTATCATGACACAGTGCCCATTGAGTCATTATGAACCACAAGAAATGTTTCATTCATCATGGGACAGTGCAGAGTGGGTATTTGTGAACCCACACAAAATGTTTTATACATCATGGGACAGTGTTCAGTGGGTCATTATCAACCACAAGAAATGTTTCATGTATTATGTGACAGTGCCCAGTGTGCCATTATGAACCACAAAAAATGTTTCATGTATCATGGGACAGTGCCCAGTGGGACATTACGAACCACAAGAAATTTTTTAAGTATCATGGGACAGTGCCCAGTGGGTCATTATGAACCACAAGAAATGTTTCATATATCATGGGACAGTGCCCAGTGGGTCATTATCAGCCACAAGAAATGAATCATGTACCATTGGACAGTGCCCAGTGGGTCGTTATGAATCACTAGAAATGTTTCATGTATTTTGTTGTAGTAAACAGTGGATCAATTTGGACCCACATGAAATGTTACATGCATCCTGTTGTAGTACACAGTGGATTAATTTGGACCCACATGGAATGTTACGTGCATCCTGTTGTAGTACACAGTGGATCAATTTGGACCCACATGGAATGTTACGTGCATCCTGTTGTAGTACACAGTGGATCAATTTGGACCCACATGAAATGTTACATGCATCCTGTTGTAGTACACAGTGGATCAATTTGGACCCACATGAAATGTTACGTGCATCCTGTGGTAGTACACAGTGGATCAATTTGGACCCACATGAAATGTTACATGCATCCTGTTGTAGTACACAGTGGATCAATTTGGACCCACATGAAATGTTATGTGCATCCTGTTGTAGTACACAGTGGATCAATTTGGACCCACATGAAATGTTATGTGCATCCTGTTGTACACAGTGGATCAATTTGGACCCACATGAAATGTTACATGCATCCTGTTGTAGTACACAGTGGATCAATTTGGACCCACATGGAATGTTACGTGCATCCTGTTGTAGTACATAGTAGATCAATTTGGACCCACATGGAATGTTACGTGCATCCTGTTGTAGTACACAGTGGATCAATTTGGACCCACATGGAATGTTACGTGCATCCTGTTGTAGTACACAGTGGATCAATTTGGACCTTGAATGAAATGTTACATGCATCCTGTTGTAGTACACAGTGGATCAATTTGGACCCACATGAAATGTTACGTTCATCCTGTTGTAGTACACAGTGGATCAATTTGGACCCACATGAAATGTTATGTGCATCCTGTTGTAGTACACAGTGGATCAATTTGGACCCACATGAAATGTTATGTGCATCCTGTTGTACACAGTGGATCAATTTGGACCCACATGAAATGTTACATGCATCCTGTTGTAGTACACAGTGGATCAATTTGGACCCACATGAAATAATACATGTAGCTTGTTGTAGTACGCAGTGGATCAATTTGGACCCACATAAAAGGTTACATGCATCCTGTTGTAGTACACAGTGGATCAATTTGGACCCACATCAAATGTTACATGCATCCTGTTGTAGTACACAGTGGATCAATTTGGACCCACATGAAATGTTACATGCATCCTGTTGTAGTACACAGTGGATCAATTTGGACCCACATGAAATGTTACATGCATCCTGTTGTAGTACACAGTGGATCAATTTGGACCCACATGAAATGTTATATGCATCCTGTTGTAGTACACAGTTGATCAATTTGGACCCACATGAAATGTTACATGCATCCTGTTGTAGTACACAGTGGATCAATTTGGACCCACATGAAATGTTACATGCATCCTGTTGTAGTACACAGTGGATCAATTTGGACCCACATGAAATGTTACATGCATCCTGTTGTAGTACACAGTGGATCATTATGAATCCACATTGAATGTTGAATGCATCCTATTGTAGCAAACAGTGGGTCATTATGAACCCACATGAAATTTTCATGCATCCTGCTGTAGTACTCAGTGGATCATTATGATCCCATGTGAAATGTTTCATTTATCCTGGTGTAGTACACAGTGGATCATTATGAACCCACAATATTTCATGCATCCTGTTGTGGTACTCAGTGGATCATTATGAACCCACATTGAATGTTTCACACATTCTGATGTAGTACACAGTGGATCATTATGAACCCACATGAAATGTTGCATGTATCCTGTTCTTGTACACAGTGGATCATTATGAACCCACAATATTTCATGCATCCTGTTGTGGTACTCAGTGGATCATTATGAACCCACATTGAATGTTTCACACATTCTGATGTAGTACACAGTGGATCATTATGAACCCACATGAAATGTTGCATGTATCCTGTTCTTGTACACAGTGGATCATTATGAACCCACATTGAATGTTACATACATCCTGTTTTGGTACTCAGTGGATCATTATGAACCCACATTGAAGGTTTCATGCATCCTGTTCTAGTACACAGTATCTCATTATGAACCCACATGAAATGTTTCATGCATCCAGTTCTAGGACACAGTGGATCATTATGAACCCACATGAAATGTTGCATGCATCCTGATGTAGTATACAGTGGATCATTATGAACCCACATGAAATGTTGCATGCATCCTGTTGTGGTACACAGTGGATTATTATGAACCCAGATGATATGTTTCGTGCATCTTTCTATAAAACAATGGATCATTATGAACCCACATGAAATTTACATGCATTCTGTTGTAGAACACAGTTTGAGTATTATGAACCCACATGAAATGTTTGGTGCATCCTGTTGTAGTGCCCAATGGGTCATTATGAACCCACTGGAAATTTTTCATCCATCCTGTTGTATTGCCTAATGAGTCATTATGAACCCACAGGAAATGTTTCATTCAACCTGTTGTAGTGCCTAATGGGTCATTATGAACCCACATGAGATGTTTCATGCATCTTATTGTAGTGCATAGTGGGTCATTATGAATCCTCATGAAATGTTGCCAGCATCCTGCTGTAGTGCCCTGTGGGTCATGAATCCTTAAAAAATGTTTCACACATCTTGGGTTAGAGCACAGCGGGTCATTAGCAATCCACAGGAAAAGTTGCATGCATCATGGGAAGTGCACAGTGGGTCCTTAATGTCCGACAGGAATTGCATCATATATCCTGGGATAGTGATGAAAAAGTTCCTAGCGACCTACATGAAATGTTTAATGTGTCCTGGGATTGTGGAAGGTGGGCGCTTAGTGAACCTCATTTTATGTTTCATGCTTCCTCATGAACTGCATAGAGGGTCCTTAACAATTCACAAGGAAAGATAAACGTTCTCTTTGCGACCCCTAGAAGATTTGTTACATTTGACTGTCATATGTAATTACTTTAACCATGTTTGCTTTAACACTGTAACCAATTATTTTGAATTCTAAAACGTACATTAACATATAACATATTTGACATGCTTTATGTGACTGTGTGGCACCTTCCATCATTCTGTATTTATAATTCTAACAGAGAAACAAACATCTGTAAGGTGGACTCGTGGCTTGTAGGAGTTATAGCACACAATGTTGCTTGTATTGAATGTAAATACATTTTAACCTGTTAAGAGTTATGCAACAATTATTTGGATATTATTCAGGTATTAACAACCCTTGGGCATAGTTGGGCTAATAGGTGTGTGAAACTACCTTAAAGTCAACTTTTAGTAAACAAAAGAATTGAATAAAATGAATAACATTAAGAAAAAAAAAAGAGATGTAATGAAAAATAAACATCAATTTAAATGAATTTCAGTTGAGTTGAAGTACTTTAATGTATGCCAATAAATGCATGTTTTGGGATTGATATCAAAGTGATAATTGGTAGGAATACTCGAATATGTGTGGTTATCTTCAACAATGTTATTTAATATATACAACCTTTTCAATATCATAATACCTGAACAGTGGAGTATCTAGAATTTGACTCTGGGAGAAGTCAAGATTATTTTTATAGTTGAAATTTCCAGGTGTTTGGAATAACGCTCCCTCCTGCAATATCAATAGTTCTCTGTGGTTTAGGGGTGTTATGCTAGCCTCTAGTTTCCAAGATCGTGCGTTCAAATCTGGGGGGGGGTGATTGATTTTATTCGGGTATAAAAATGCTTAACATAGCTTCTTTCAGAGGGGAAGTAAAGTTATCGATCCTGTGTTGTAGATTTATGGCACATAAAATCTCAAGACTGATCAAGGGGCCTCTGAGGAAATTAAGTGGTCTTTCACGTCTAAATGGGATGCTGAGAACTTTAGCATTAAAGTACACCATAAATAAAACTTGCTCTCCTTTTCACATAATCAATACAAACTTATTTTTAGTTTTCGAACTAATACTTAATTTTAGACAACATTGCAGATTACCAAGAACAAATTAAAAGAATGAAAGAGTTTCAGCAGTAGACTTGTTTGTGATCTAGACGAGTATATTCCTGTATTATACCACTTAATATTTTTGTTTAAAATTTCATTAATTATTCATATTTTATGTTTACCTTGTATTTTTAGTTTCTTTATCACACACAATGTACATAATAGGTAAGGAAGGTGTTGAATTCCATCCAGAAATTTAAAGGTGATATGTTATCAAAAATAAATGTTTTGAGGACATGTGAATCCCAGAAAAAAGGTGTTTTAGAATAAGATCTGCTTGTGCGTCTGTGAACCACATTACTATAAAAAAACTATACCAAACTTGGTATTTGGGTTTGGCATCTTTCAAACATGCAATGCCAAAGTTTTTAGGAAAATTCCCCATCCATCCGAATATACCGTTTATATGGAGTACTTTTGAAACTTATTTTCTCTTAACAGTTTGAATTAAATGCAACCATATATTAAACAAATTCAGAGGCAAATAAAATATATATATTAAGTTTTGTGGGAATAGCCTTTGAAGCCTTCTCCATTCTGGAGAATTTTAGCATAAACCATAACATATAGATAAAAAGTCATACTACACAAAAATGTAGCTCTCATTAAAATATTTAACATTACTACATTTTTGCAGAGTTAACTATTTTGGAGTTATTCCACGTTATTGGCATGAATTTTTCAATAACACTTTTCTCAAATGGGATGTCCTTATTAGTTTATTTATTTGTTTATTTATTTATTTATTTATTTTATTTTATGTTTTTACTCCTGACCATACAAAGAGAACAGAATGTCACAGTCATCAGTTGGCGACCAGCTTTTAAGAAATTTGACTATTGCATAACCTAATATATTCCCTTATTTCTCTTTTACTTATAAGGAAATAACTAATGATTATTATTCGAAAAATAATCGGCCGGAAATTGTGATTATAATACTCTTGTTTAAATTGGCTTTCCTAGTTCCTCGGCGGATATAGTGCCAACCATGGGATGACTATCACTTAAAAAGAAAGAAGAAGAAGAAAAAAGGACGATATTTTGGGCAATTTTAAAAATTGTTTTGAGAATCTGGACATGTACCAACTATGTTAGTTGTACCGCAAAGCCTAAACGTTTCTTTATCAGTTTAAATGCAATCAGTTGTTTACCATGTTTTTTAACTTATAACATGGTTTATCTTAACGGTTTTATTAATTTTTGATACAATAATGCTCCATTTTTATTTTTCTTCCTTAAATCTCCCAGTGTCTGTAGCAAAAATAACAATGCGATTTGGTTTATCAGCTTTGTGGACTTACTCTGTATTATGATTAATGTACGGTGGTGCTTGGGTTTGATTTGCGTAAATAAGTTGCACTGTATGTAATTTTAACGAAAAAATGGCCAATTGATTAAAAATATCTGATGTGTTCCATTCACATGACTTTTTCTACATCTCTGCAACAAATTATTGTTAAAAAGCTTATGCTTCTATTTACTTCACGTTTATCGAGTAAAAACTAGCAGGAATAGTCTTTTACTTGCCTCCTTGTCAGCAGAAGCAAAATAAGGGAGAACCATAGGTTAAAGTGATAGTCAAAAGCTGGTTGTTAAGTGACTAAAGTTCTTTTATTTGTATGGACAGGAGTTAATAAATTCTTGTATGAGAAAAGTACGTTTTTTAAAGCTGAAATAAAACAAGGAATATCTAAAAAACGATCAACCCCACGAAAAAATGTATATAACATAAGTTGTGTGTTTTAATGTGCTCTACATTTTTGTTGGTAGGTTTTTGTCCATATCTTATGGTTTAGCAGTTATGTAAAATTCCGTAAAATTCATCCAGAATAAAGTAGTCTTCAGAGGCTATTCCCAGAAAATTCAAAACATATATTTTATTTGTCAGATAAATATCTTTAATATACAATATTTTAATCAAAATCGTTAGAAATTTTTGGGAAAATAAAAATTTTAGAAAAAAGTTCCATGTAAAGGGTAGTTAGGGGTGGGGGATTTTTCTCAAAATGTTTGTGTCCCATCCCAGGAAGATATCAAACTTGAATACAAAGTTTGGTATTTTACCGACTTTTTGCTTTTGAGTTATCGTGTTCACAGACACACGGACACACTACACACTACACGCACGGACCTTTTTCTAAAAATGCTTTTTTTGGATACAGGGGACTCCAAAAAAAAATATATTTCCGGTGAAATCTCGGTATCGAATTTTTGGGTGGAGTGCAATACCTTCTCTATACCTATGTACATATTGCATATAGAGAAAGTAAAAATCGAAGAAACATGAGTAAATAAGGTTCTACAAAACAGCGTACAAAAATCCGGCCACAAGTACTAGACTGCTCATCGTCGCCCGGCAATTGTTATCTATTGTTGCGAAGCTGTTTCATCTAGTTTTATAAATATGGACTTTTGCATTAGATTAGTTGTTATTTCTTTATTATGTAATTATTACTTGTTTAACTATTTGTTGTTGTATCTGCTCGAGGCGAGCAACAATTTGCGTGTAGTTGGCTGGCGAGCAGTCTGTACATGGCACTACCCATGCGGGAAAACAATCAAATTCTTTTTTAATAAAATAATTTAAGAATAAGAAGCAGCTATGCAAATCTTAAGGTAGTTAATGAAGTACCCAATGTCGTTAGGATTGATGAAATGAGATGTGTGTTTTGGCTGGGAATGAACTTAAGACGTCGAAGCTTTACTACTTGAAAACTCAGCAGTGCATTATTAATCTTGTCTGGCACTGCATTGGTCAGTTTTAACGTCCTTTGTCACTTTCTGAAGTTGATCTAGTTGTTTTCCTTTTAAAAAGAATAAATAGTGCTGATACTGGTGCTGCCTACCATTTTTCTCCATTAAAATACGGGACGCCTGAAAAGGTTGGATTAACTGATCAGTACTTTCTGAATATGGTATTAACATAACATTAGAATGAAGTAAACATGATATTGAATAAATGCACTTTACAATATCAGAGTTCACACCATGTGTAATCGAAAATGTCGATTGCAAATTTTACAGTGAACTCTATTATTGAGCCTTGTGTCTTCAAAGAAAGGATATCTATAGTGTAAATTGGATAAAAAGGTGCATTTCCGTTTAGGCATAATAGCTTAAGTTCTTGCAAATATCACAGCACATCAACTGCGAACAGCATACTGGGCAAGACTACTGCTCACAGAACGCGCTAAACAATAACAAAAATAAGCGAGATAGGCGCTGACTCAGCATTTCTCACAAGAAATGGCAACACTTTTAATTAGGCTTTTAATTTAGGAAGGCAGTGTCAAGAAAATACGGGACCTTATCGCGCTCCAATAAAAGTTCTCGGGTCGCGAGAAGGAAAAAAAGGGTACTGTGCTATTTTTATCGGACGAATGGCAGACTTATACCGATATCGGCAGGTTTACGGTTTTTTTTCATGTCATTTAAATTGAATAATGAGAAACAAAAGGTAAATTAACTAGCGTAATGGATCAGCGAACCAGAGGAGAAGAGCATAAGTAGCCATTCGCTATCGTATCCAATGATACACATTACACTAATGTTAGGAGGCACTGAACCAACAGACAGAGAGGTTGTGGGTAGTAGTAGGAATGCACGCCGTACCGGCAGTGTCTAGTTGCAGAGTCTTGCTGGTTGGAAAGTGACTAACCCGCACAAAGGCCACAAATAATCTTATTTTATAATCTTGTTTATATACGAAGGTTAAATATATTCCTTTATTTCTGTGGTATAGCAGAAAGTTATTTGTGACGGAGAATTTCAATGATGTGTCACTTTTAAGTTAAACAAATGGAAGAACTTGTACATAGTTTTTTGGGGGGGGAGGGGAGAGGACTTCTGTTGGGGTCCGGTCCCGTCCCATTCGCTCCCCCCTCCCCTTAAATATGCCCCTGTGCCTGAAACAAAAATAATATGAATGTATTAAGAGAGTTAAATACAGGTTTTACAAGGTATTGTGTTGGGTTTAGATATCTATTAGCAGACTTGAACTCTTCAATTGCATAGAACTGATTTAAAGCCAGGTATTTATTTAATTTGGTTTGAAGTTGCTTGATAATTACTTTCTTCCTTAGATATAATGAAAATTATTATTGTGATGATTTGTCACTTTCTAATTACTGCATCTTATGATTGCTAACTGTGCATGAATCCTTAGATTATCAAGATGCATATTTATTGGGCCATTTTTGGTTATTTCTTGATATATTCTCTTTGAGGACATTTTTATTTAAGATCATTATGCTGTCATTTACTTACACTTTGCGTCATTATTTTGTCATGTTCATGACCTTATATTGAGAATCTTACGGTTGTTTTATTGTTTACACTTTTACATAAGGATAAGTTCTCAGACATAAGAAATGTCATTATTCTGCTGAGAAATAAGAGTAGAGTACTTTTCAGAACATGATGACTCTCAGCGTGACTTTGAAGTTTGGATTTACGTAGTTTGTGGTTACAAAGCAACTCTCGCAGTACCCAAGTCTGGTCATTTAAATGGGGCGTTAATCTTGACTATCAAGCAGAGCCTTAGGGTCTCCAGAAACAGAGATTTTACTACTTTGCCTCTCACCCCTAGTACAGGTTTGTCTTGTGTTTGCTAATGGATATTTCACAGTGGAGAAAACTACAACTTAATACATCCTTTATTTGTATTCTTGGGAGAAAATCACATTGCTATTTAATTGTTAGTCTGGAAATGGTTACTTGTGGGGCTGCTTTCAGTGAGTAGGAATTATCACACTTATATACTCATGTTCCAAACAAGGAATGAGACAGGTCATTTTTCCATTGTTCACATTAACAAAGATGCACAGTGAGGTTGCTGTTGTCCTTATACCTGTTTTGTCGTAGGCCATGAAGTTGTCCACATTTGCTATGGATTTTATATCACCTGAGACACTTTATGCTATGGTTTTATAAAACATGCTCAAAACCAATATTCTTCATTTTCTTTTTAGATTCTTAAAACAAGGAACAGGGAAATAATGTATATTTTTAATTATTTTCTAAACTACCTCCGCATTATTTATATGCCAACTCTGTATGCACTTTTAGCAGTTATATCCCTCTAAAATTTAACTTATAACTTTCTTTAGATGGAGTTTAATAAATATCTATATTGAACATGTCAATTATCATATGAACTAACACCACCATTTCTTTGGTTGTGAGCTACCCTTCATGTTCCCTTCATTTCCACACAGTGATTAGGTTGTGGGCCAAAATGTTGCTGTTTCTTCATTCATAGCCAATTCTCATGTTTCGTTCATTTCCATACAGTAATTTGGTTGTGGGCCAAAGTGTTGCTTGTTTCTCCATTCCTAGCTACTCCTCATGTTCTGTTCATTTCCATACAGTGATTTGGTTGTGGGCCAAAATGTTGCTGTTTCTTCATTCATAGCTATGCCTCATGTTCCCTTCATTTTGATACTGTGATTTTATTGTGGGCCAAAGTGTTGTTTTTTTCTCCATTCATAGCTACTGCTCATGTTCCGTTCATTTCCACACAGGGATTTGGTTGTGAACCAAAGTGTTGCTTGTTTCCCCATTCATTGCTACTGCTCATGTTCCGTTCATTTCCACGCAGTGATTTGGTTGTAAACCAAAGTGTTGCTTATGTCTCCTTTCACAGCTACCCCTCATGTTCCCGTAATTTCCATGTGCTGAGTTGGTATTGGACCAAAGTGATGCTTGTTTCTCCATTCATGGTTACCCCCTATGTTCCTCTCATTTCCATGTGATGACTTTAGTTGTGGGCCAAAGTTTTGCTTGTTTCTCCGTTCATTGCTAACCCCCATGTTCCCTTCATTTCCATTCAGTAATTTGGTTGAGGGCCAAAGTGATGTTTGTTTCTCCATTCATAACTACCCTTCATGTTCACTTCATTTCCATGTGCTGGTATGGTGTGAACCGAGGTTTTCCCTATTTTGCAATTCATAACTGCCCTTCATGTTCCCTTCATTTCCATGCAGTGATTTGGTTGTGGGCCAAGTGTTGCTTGTTCCATAATGCATAGCCAGTTCTCATGTTCCATTCCTTTAAGTAGCTTGCAGCATCACTATATTTCAAGATAACACCATCTTCATAGGGTTACTGCTACTTACTCTGGTTCATATCTCCAGTTTGCCACCATCTTGACTCGAACACCAGTGATTCAACTTGTCCAAATTAAACACAAATACTCTAGGATTGGATTAAAACATCCAATGTGTAGATGCTGAGCAAGAAGTTTGAAATACTTGGGCATCCAAAAAGCATAATTTATAGTTGAATATGTCATTGCAGAATGAATATGACTGAGCTTTTCTAAAAAAAAATACTGGTTCGGCAGGTTTAGTATTAGATGAAGGAGTCTGCATGTAAACAGCGTGAATATTGCTCTTAAAATTAATTGTTCTAATTTTTTTAAGGTGTATAATATTGTAAAGCTACTTACAGTAAAGGCAGTTAAATCTTGCACACACTTCATTTATTTTATGGAATAGGACAATTGTTTTGTAGACCTTTGGCTACACTGCCAGCTGTTGAAACATTATTAAAACATAAGTAACAAGCAGGAGATACATTATATATTCATTAAGTAAAGTGTCTATAATGGAAGCAAAATGGAGGACATAATTAAAGGAAAAAGCAGAGATTTTACAAAGGCCAACGTACACTGCTGCTGATGAATATAGGGATAGAAGATTAGATTTCATTCAGGTTTTGTCTCCTTTCAGTTTTCATGAAAGTATACCAAAAACTTATAAACAAAGATATTGAATTCGTAGGTATTGCTTTTCAAAAATAAATAAATAAATAAAGAATTAAATGTGTATGGTATTTGAATAATAGTATATATTTTGGTAGAAGTGTACTAATTGTAGAGGGCACAAGTCTAGATAATTAAAACTGCTTTTTTGAAAAGGCAAACTTATATAGTTTTATTAATGACATTGAATGAAGCAAAAATAAACAATTGGTTTCTACTCAATATAGTTTTACATCTCTTGTGTAAAATTTGAATGCAGTGACTTGTGAAGTTTTTGGGATGATAAATTCAGTTTTTAACTGGAATCTTGGGAACCACTTCTGCAAAATGGAGGTAATTTTTGTGTTCACTGAACAAATACAATTTTGTACCATTTAAATGCTAATTGTATAGAAAATATTAATAAAGTAAGGCTTTTCATGTGTATTTATTCTTTAGAACGAGCCTTCTCATCTGTGTTTTAAAGCACTCATAGTTACAGTCTCTGTGTTCTTATTTGTTAGAAATAAAACAAATTTAAACTGTTTCCTTGCACGTTAACAAGATTCAAAATATTACTATTATTATTATTGTTGCTGTTGTTACTATTATCACTATTATTATTATATAATTATTATTATAATATTATTATTATTATTATTATTATTATTATTATTATTATTATTATTTATTCTTGTGGTGGCTGTTGTTACACCTCTGCAGTTGTGACAGTATGTTTTCTTCCTTGTGTAAAATTGGAAAAATATAAGACAGTGGTGTTTGCAGGTGCAACAACAATAGGTATTTTTTCAAACATCATTAGGTCACAAAAATCCTGGTTCTGGTTATTATATAATCGTAGACTATTATATTTAAAGGGTTTCTTATATAACTTAGTTTTATTATAAAGGAATGTAAATTGTTGTTATTGTACATATTATGAGCATAGTCCACATTAAAGGGTGCAGTGACACATGCCCCTCCCAAAATCACTTAACAGTTCAACATAAATAAACAAACAAATAATAATAATAATAATAATAATAATAATAATAATAATAATAATGATAATGATAATGTTAATAATAATCATAATAACAATAATAATAATAATAATGGTGATGATGATAATGTTAATGTTCATAATAATAATGTTAATAACCATAATGTTAATAATAATAATAATAATAATAATAATGTTAATGATAATAATAATAATGTTAATAATAATGTTAATAATAATAATAATGTTGATAATAATAATGTTAATAATAATAATGTTAATAATAATAATAATAATAATAATGTTAATAATAATAATAATAATAATAATGTTAATAATAATAATGTTAATAATAATAATAATGTTAATAATAATAATAATGTTAATAATAATAATAATGTTAATAATAATAATGTTAATAATAATAATGTTAATAATAATAATAATAATAATAATAATAATAATAATAATAATAATAATAATAATAATAACACTAATGTTGATAATAATGATAGTATAAATGTTGATAATAATGTTGATAATAATAGTAGTAATAATAATAATAATAATGATAATATAAATGTTGATAATACTGTAATAATAACAAACAAGCAACACGTTAAAAGCAGTTGTTGAATTAGTACAAAAGCTTATTTGGTATTTGTACGGTGCACATTTGTTTCTGTTCATCTGAGGATGCAAGACTCTTGCACCACTACTGCATGACAGCCGCACCGAAGACTAGTGAAAGTTGCCAAAGTAAGGCTAGGATTGGATGCAGAGAATTGCTGGTAGATGAAATCTGTTTTGCTGCAGTGGAGAACTATTATCGTCAACAAAAATTTTTATGAAAGGGTGTTTTGAAACAGTGATACATATGAATAGAATATTTCTGAGTTGGGTTTGTAACACTTACGTATCACTTACATATAGTTTTTCCAGACTGGTTACGACGCCATGTGGGCTTCATTGAATTTCCACAGGGTGTACTATGTTGAGGTGTGATGGTCCCTTGTGGCTGAGTGACGAACCTCCACAATATGTTTTGTAGCAGCAAGTCAAAATTGAACACATGGTATTGGTTTTTAATGATATGGATTTTCTCCCAGATGTGAAGCTCTGCTGCAAATCTGGCAGGTTTTATAAGGTGTATGTTTGGTACTATTTCATGGTTAGTAAACCAAAAGTGGTGTGCAATGGCTGATTTATCAGTTTGTTTGTATTTTACTGCTCTCGTGTGTTTTTTGTCTTGTTTCAAGATGTTCTTTTGTTTTACTAATGTAAAATTTGTTGCAATCTGCACAACTTATTCTGTAGATTCGTGATTTTTGTGTTCTGGGATTTGGTCTTTTTGGTTGTTGCACAGCATTTTTTGTAGAATGAACTTATTTTGGGGGGCAAGTATGATTTTATGTTTTTGGATATTTTTTTAAACTTGTGGTGTAGTTTTGGGTGATAAGTAAAATTTTTGAAGCAAGGTTTATCTATTGATGGGATCAATTTTGTGGTTTCTGTGATTAATTTTCATTGTTTGAATATTTTGATTTTTTTATCTATTAATTTTTGGCTAAATCAATTGTTTTTTGCTGTAGATATTATGTGTTTATATTCTGTGGTGTATTCTTCATCTGTAGACCAGTCTATGGGTTAGGCTACTGAATACTGCATGTTTGTGCGCTATAGGATTGTGGCCATAATTCCTTATATAGTTGTCAAAGTGTGTGGGTTTGTGATAGATACCAAAGGACAGTTTGTTACATTGGCTGATTATTTTCATATCTAGAAATGGAAGGTAAGTTGTCTTTGTGAACTGTATTGTTTTCTGCTGTATGTTAAGCAATTTGAGGGAATCCTGTATGAAACGTTTGGGGCTATGGTAAAGATTTCATCAACATATCTATACCAGGTCTTGAAGATGTGTGTTTCCTGGTAGCTGATGTGAAGGTATGCCAGAAGTGGTGAAATTGGGTTACCCATCTAACCAAGTTGTAAACATATCCACTCAATCATTCTCCAACAATGAGGTTTCATTACTTAACCAAGGCCGAAAAACATGTATAACCTCATCCAACCAGGCAGAAGACCTAATAGCAGACATAGAAATAGCTTGTGCAGAATTAAAAGAACAGGATAAAACAGCCATTAAAAATGAATGTGACACAGTACTTAAAGAGCAGAACCACACCAGAAATAACTTTCCAAATAAAACAATTCTCAAGGACCTAAAATCCAAACCTGTAATATATAACCAAAGGAGATAAAAGCAACACAATAGTAGTATTCGATAAATCTGACTACATCACCAGAGCTGAAAATATGTTACAAGATAATATTTTCACAGAAATCAAAACAGATCCATTGAAACAATGCATGAAAGGCTACAACCTTGGCATAAAACCAACCAAAACAATCCAAAACAACACAAAAAACAGACTGAAACCAAACCACCCAATTTTACCCAGACTTTATGCCCTTCCAAAAATCCACAAAACAGGCAACGCCATGCGACCAATAGTCAACAACATAGACTGTCCTACATACTGTCTCTGAAAATGGTTAGTGCGAAAGTTCACATCATTACCAAAATATCCCAGCTTAAGCATAAAAAACTCGCAGGATCTAATCAACAAAATCTCCCCCCTTGAAATAAAACCTGATGACAGCTTAGTATCCTTCGACATCACAGCAAGGTACCTGAACGTACCCATTCCTCAGATGTTAAAACACCTAGAAACCTGGCTAACCCACAATAAAATAGAAAAAGAAGAATTAGAAGACTACCTAAATTTAACTAAACTTTGCCTAGATCAGAATTAGTTCACCTTTAACAACAGAACATACCAACAAACTGCAGGCCTCACAATGGGTAACCCAATTTCACCACTTCTGGTAGACCTTCACATCAGCTACCAGAAAACACACAAGATTTGGCATAGATATGTTAATGACATCTTTGCCATAGTCTCCAAACATTTCATACAGGACTCTCTCAAATTACTCAACATACAACAGAAAACAACACAGTTCACAATAGAAATTGAAAAAGATAACTACCTTCCATTTCTAGATATGAAAATAATCAGAGAAAGTAACAAACTGTCCTGTGGTATCTATCACAAACCCACACACTTCGACAACTATATAAAGAATTATGGTCACAATCCTACAGCCCACAAACATGCAGTATTCAATTGCCGCACCCATAGACTGGTCTACATGCCAGTAAAGGATGAAAAATACAACACAGAATACAAACACACAATATCTACAACAATAAACAATCGTTTTAACCAAAAATTAATGGATAGAGGAATCAAAAAATTCAAACAACGAAAATTAATCACAGACACCACAAAATTGATCCCATCAACAGATAAACCTTGCTTCAAAAAGTTTACTTATCACCCAAAACTACACCACACGTTTCAAAAAATATTCGAAAAACATAAAATCACACTTGCCCCCCAAAAATAAGTTTAGCCTACAAAAAATGCTCTGCCAAAACCTAAAAGATCAAATCCTAGAACACAAAAAATCAGTAATCTACGAATAAATTGTACAAAGTGCAACAAATTTTACATTGGTAAAACAAAAAGATACCTTGAAACAAGACTTAAAGAACACATGACAGCAATAAAATACAAACAAACTGACAAATCAGCTGTTACACACCATTTTTGGTCTACTAACCATGAAATAGTACCTAACATACACTTTGCAAAACCCACAAGATATGCAGCAAAACTTGACATCTGGGAGAAAATCCATATCGTTAAAAACCAATACCATGTATTCAACTTTGAATTGCCACAACAAAACATATTGTGGAGGTTCGTCACTCAGCCACGAGGGACCTTCACACCTCAACATAGAACACCCTGTGGAAATTCAGATGGAAACCATCGACAATGAAGCCCACATGACTTCGAAACCAGTCTGAAAAAACTATATGTAAGTGACACTTAAGTGTTACAAACTCAACTAGAAATATTCTATTATCGTTTAGTTGTAACAATTTAACTGAAGAGACACAGCTTTAAATATTAATAATGTGACACTGCACCAAGAATCTATGGTGGAACCAACTTTAAAAAGAAAATGTTCATTTGAGGGTGTGCAATGGTGTACTTGCAACAAAATAAGTGTCATTGAAGTCTGTGACATCATAATAAATGTTGAAAAGATAAGGGCATTTACTTTCACCAAACAAGTTTTAACTGAAGAGACACAGCTTTAAATATTAATAATGTGACACTGCACCAAGAATCTATGGTGGAACCAACTTTAAAAAGAAAATGTTCATTTGAGGGTGTGCAATGGTGTACTTGCAACAAAATAAGTGTCATTGAAGTCTGTGACATCATAATAAATGTTGAAAAGATAAGGGCATTTACTTTCACCAAACAAGTTTCAGCTGCATTGCTAGGTATGCCTGAAATTTTTGAGAAATATAGCAAATGATTTCCTGGGTGACTTAAAAATATAATCATAGCTTTTGGGAACTTAAGAAAATCACAGATTTCAATCACACTTACAACTAATTTATTTGAGGAATGAAGCATAGGGTGCCAATTCTCTTGAGCAAGTTTTTCAGTCACAGCCCCAGGTCCAGTGATACTTACTGCTGGCTCACACTTTTCTAACTCCCTCCATAAGTGTCCATTGGGTTGAACAATGCTCAGGAAACACATAATCCATGCAATGATATCTTCCTGTCGAATGCCAGGTTTCTTAACCATTGGCCCTCCAGGTGCGTCTTCACCACCACTTTGCTTGTTGTGGACACAACTACATTGTCCTGAGATCCCTGGATGCTCATGGGACTCCGGAACAACATCCTTGCAACCAATACCTGCAGGCTCATAGTACACAGGCAAGATATCACTCAGTGCCATAACTAGTTCCTAGGGCCAACTGGTTTTGCCTTCACCACATGAGGTCTGATTAGTCATGGCTGTAGTTGTGTCTAGTACAGCTTCTTGTCTTGAATGAGCATGTCCTTAATTTGTCTAGGTGTGGACATCCATCACCAGGTGAACTGGCTCACCACACATTCAGTTTGCTTCTCTCTCCCTGTCATAGCACACACTCCTGGCCTTAGAGGCACCTCCATTCTTAGTGCTGACATTAACACCACAAAGCATCAGGGGTTGTTGTATCTCGACAACAAAGGAGTAGACAACTACCTGGGAAATGTAATTAGGTGGTAGGTTGACCAGGGTTTCATTCAGCAGCTGTTTGATTGCCATGGCAAACTCCCCTGGATGTTGCAACCTCGTTGTAAGCTGACTGCGGTATGCTGCAGTCAAGCCGAAGCAGTTCTCTCCTGACATTGCTGATGTTGTGATAGCATCCCTGGAAGTGCTATCAGCTGTGCAACTTCATCTTGTGCTGAGCAATGTTTGTGTTCTGTCATCTTAACCTTCAACTCCTTAAGCCTTCTAACAAGCATTCTTTGAATTCCTTGGTGCTACCATCAGCTCTTCCTTTCAGGGCATTGAATTGGTCGTGGCCTTTCAGTATTCCACCATGATCTTCCACCTTTTCCCTGAGATCTTTTTCTCCTCTAAGTTCTTCCAGATCCTTCTTCACACTAGGCAGTTGTTCATAGATTTTTTAGAAAGCTCCACCTTCATTGTAGACATTTCTGTTTTCATTGCTGTCAGCAGTTCTCAATTTTCTCCATGCCAAATTCCATCTTGTCCAGTGTGGTTTCCTTTCCAGTTTTCAGTTTCTGTTCCACCTTCTCCAAACTGAATTCAATTCCAGATTTCATTTTCTCTTCCACCTTCTCCATACTGAATTCAATTCCAGATTTCATTTTCTCATCCAACTTCTGCTTTCCTGATTTAATTTTCTTGGTTTTGGCCAACAAACTTTTCAACATCTCCTCCATCTTAGCATGAAACTCCCCCTCCTGATATCAGTGTAACAAAAGTCTTTACTGAGTAAAAATTGGTTATAAATATTTCTTCAATTCACTGTTGCACAACATTTTACTCAACATATTGACAGTCGAAGGCTCTGTCATACCACTGCACACAAACATTCATGATCCATTTGAGTTGCAACTCTTCCTTAAAAAGCTGTGAATAACATCACAGAAGTTTCTAGAAACTTGTTGAAAACTAAGATTCTGGCATATGCCATTTGCTGTTGCATCTCAAACCCTCGAGTTGCCAGCATATCTCTTGCTACTGCTGCTGCTGTATTGCAAGGCTGGCAAGGCAGTCACAATATTATGAATACAGTAAAACAGGTTGAATGACGTGTCATTTGTAGATGACACTAGTGTTCTAGCAACAAGTAAAGATTTCAATGACTGTATAGTAAAATTAAACTATGTTCTAAATTGTATGTCAAATTGGTTCAAAGCAAACGAACTATCAGTAAACCTTGAAAAAACAAAAACAATTAAATTTATAAGTACTCGCTCACTGCAAACACACATAGAAATAGGAATTAATGATACATTGTTAGAACAGCTAAATAAAGCAAAATTTCTTGGCCTTCAGTTAGATAAGCATTTGGACTGGAAGTCACATATTAGCTACATCACACCTAAACTTAGCTCAGCTTGTTATGCTCTCCGTGCACTGGTTAAATTTCACTCAATCGATACACTTAAATTGGTGTATTTTGCCTATTTTAACTCTATCATCGAGTATGGAATAGTATTCTGGGGTAATTCAGTGGATAGTAAATGCATATTCTGGATACAGAAGAAAGCTATATGAATAATCTTTAATGCTTAGAGCAGACAGTCATGCAAAGAACTATTTAAAAAATTGGGCATACTCACCTTACCTTGTGTTTATATACTATCCATTTTAAAATTCTATGCAGTTAATTGACATAGTTTTATAACAAACATGGAAATTCACAACATTAATACTAGACAAAAGGGATATATTCATCGTCCCAATGCCAATCTTCATTGCTTTCAGAAAGGAGTATATTATGAAACAATTAAGATATTTAATGCTCTCCCCAGTAATCTCAAAGAAAATGTTGGGAATTTCAGGGCTTTCAAGGCCTCTCTTAAGGAGTACCTTTGCAATAAATCATTTTACTCTGTAGATGAATATTTAAGTGACAAATTTGTCCGACAATACCATAATAATCATTGTAAGTATTATAATGTATTGCATTTTGTGTATATTTGTGTGTGTGTTTTATATTCAAATTAAACTGATGTATACTTTGATGTACACGAATGTGCAAAATGAATTTTTAGTATTTAGCAATGACACAAGGTCTGTAAAGCCTGATGCTTTGATATTTTACACTCTAGTACATAATTCTAAATGTTTGCATTGTAAATTCTATAACATATTTGTAAATATGTATTGTAATTTGTTGACATTTATGAAGAGTATATAAAACAAATCGTATTTTAGTTTTATATAATTACTGGTAATAACTATTATGTTGATAATTAGAGAACTAGCTGGCATAATGTCAGTGTTACATATAATGAAATTATATTTATTTATACATTTTAAAACTAATTTTTGATACTCCTTGTTTTTATGTGCAAAAAAGAAAAGAAAAGAAAAAAAAAAAAAAAAAAAAAAAGGAAGTACATATGCTTTTATAGAGCACATTAAGTATAGTCCAGTGGCATACAGGCCTCAAAAACAAATTATGTGATTATATGTCAATTCTGTTTTTGTAATCCGTGCTTTCAGCACTAGAGCTTCATACATTGTTTTTTGTTTTGTTTTTCTCATAGTATATTAACATATGTATACATGTATATCCCTTGACAAGTTCTAAATTCAGTGGCTTCCTGGCCTAAATGAACCCGAGGAATGCTTTCTAATCTAATCTATACTTTTAGATACTCCAGTGGAAATGAAAAAAATTTTAAACTTAAAAAATGGTAAAATAATAGTAATGTAGATAGAAGAGACATATGCAGGACTTTTTTGAAAAGTTTAAGTATCAAGTTGCAGAAATTTTCACAAAATTGACCATCATATTTCCAATTTACTTAATGTTTTTCCATGGGTCATAAAAGCAAAGTGAATTATCTTATAAATGTTATTTCTTTAAATCTCAATATACTACTGTACTCAATATATTTCTGTACTTTTAAGTTCCAGGCAATAAGTGATAAAATATGTTATAAAGTTAAAGTTAAATAGAAACATTATTTTATTTAGTATTTAATATAATTGATATAATTAATAATTAACAACAATTTTTAAAAACCAAAGGTTTGAAAACTATACATAAAAGTGTGTGCGTGCATGCCCACAAGTATTTTTATTATAGCTTATAAGTTTTGACACTGTTGCACTGATTTCAACCAAAATTGGCACAGATATTTTTGACACAAGGTGAAAATCATTGATTAATTTAAAATTGTTAATTCCATCTCATTTCATAGGATTAATTATTTAGTTATATGTGATACCTGGTAAAAGTTAGCAAGATCATCTTCAATATTACCAACATAAGAATAACAATTACTTAAGACTCTCATGGCCACACAAAATAACAAAAGAAAAAGTTAATATTTTTATTTGTTACATTTTCTGTCAATGATCATGGAATACATACAGAAGGGTTTACAATTACTTGGTTTGAAAATTAACAAAATTTGACTTATAGTATGTTATACTGTGATAACAATAGCAGCATCAAACTGATTATTATTACTTTTATTTTATTATTTATTTGTCAGTCTGATTCATAACTAAGCTTGCCTGATGTCACAGAACAAAATATTTTTGGGGTTTTCAACTTCTTTTGATTATTTATTTTGTGTTATTCTTGCCTTTCTTTTGTTTTATCTTGTGTTGTGTGTGTGATAGTTACTCTAGTAGTGTGTAGGTCCATATGTGATGATGTGAATGTCAACTACATGCATGGTAAACCGTTATAAACTTGGGTATTTATCAACATTTCTCTTGCATAGTGGTTTATCAGTATTTTTGTTTTGTAATGTCCTGATAGTTTTAATTGTCTAAGTGTTTCTCTAACAATTGTTAAATAACTGAAAAGAACGCAAGCCTAAAGGAATCAAAATCCAAATAAAAGTAATAATTGTCTAGGAATTGTTACTTTATGTAATGTGTATGGTAAGTAGGGGAAGTATTGTATTCCATGTAGATTTCACTGGAAATATGCTGTGAGGTCCCCTGAGTAAAAACAGGTGTTTCAGAAAAAGGTCCATGTGTGTCTCTATGAGCAGCTTAATTCACAAACAAAGGTTCTGGTAAATACCAAACTTAGTATTTAAATTCTCCATTTTGAAAAGATGTGACACAAAGATTTTGAAGAAAATCCCCTCTTTAGATGGAAAACTGTTAGTTGAAACGTCGTGCTTTTTCCATAGTTTGACTGCTTATATCTAGTCACATGTGTGTCATTTAGCAAGAAAATTCAGGAAATGGTCCCATGCTTGCTGCAAAATCTCAAAATGCTCCATATCAAATGTTTTCCTGCTCTCTTCCATTGAGATGGTTTCTAGTCCTTAAATAATAAAGAGAACGTGACATCTTTATTTAGCAAAAACATATATAAAACAAGTCTGTTTTTGAAGATTACCTCGTTTTGAGCATTTGTCAAGTTTGTTTTGTTTATGTTACCTCTCCTAAAGGGAATAAAGATTGTATTTAGGAAAAGAATAAAACACACTCATTGATATATTAAATAAATAGAAATGTATTAGACAGGGGAGTACCATAATTTAAATGAAGTAAGTCACTTTTTTTATTGTTTCATTTTGCCTTTGTTTGGGAACACTGGTTTCAGGGTACCTTAACCTTTTCATCGATTATGGACGTCATATGGCGTCAATTTTAAAATGCAGGAGAACCAATATGGACTTCATATGACGTCCTGTGCATGCATGCATGCATGCATCCAATCCTTATTTAACCCTAATTATTTTAATTTTTGTCTTTTATAATAAATTTAAATAAATTCTAGAATAAATAAAGTCTTACCTTTAAAGCCTTTTTTTGAATGCTACATCTCAAAACATGGATACACACATAAGGGCACATCTCCACATTCACAGCATATCATGTTAGTCTCTTTCTTGTGGCACACCAAACACCTTCGAAATGGATACAACTTTTTTTCTGTCGATGGTATCATTTTAGGAAAGTGTTTCCCTTCAAGTCTGAGGGGTGCAGGGGTTGTAGATTTCTTATCCCCTGTATGAAGAGGCCTCTGAATGTCATAGTGCTTATTTAGGCTACGAGCTATTGATATGCGGAAGTCCAGGTAGGTCATCGTCTTGTGTGAGTTTAGAGTTCTCCAAATTACTAAACAATTGTATATGGTGATATCCAGCTGGTGCAAAAATACCCTTTTATACCATTTAACTGTTTTTCGTAAAGAAGGATATGATTGCAACACCTGATCTATTAGATCCAGGCCACCCATATGCATATTGTATTCCTGGATTACATCAGGCTTGAAAATTGACATTTTGGTGTGGGCATCTATTTTTCCAGTGTCATCATCAAAATCTTAGGGCTGCAATTGGATAATGCTGTAACCACCCTCCTATCTTGCCAAGTAATGTAGGTCAAGGGTGAGAGCTGACGCAGCTGCATTTCTCCTCTCCTTAGAGTCTCTGTATTCACATTCTTTGGCAAACCAATATGATTTGAACGTACTGTTCCAATTGCATTTGTTTTCATTTTGTATAAGGCCATGTACAATTTAGGGGAGCTGTACCAATTATCTAAATATATAGTCCTGCCCTGGTCAAGTATAGGTTCCCTCAGGTGCATTACTATGGAACCAGATAACCCCAAATCTTTGTCTCCAGTATTATCAGTTTCTTGACCAGTATAAATGCAGCTATTGTAAAGATATCCCGTTTTACTTTCACAAAGATCAAAAGTCCAAATGCCAAATCTGGCCCTCTTTGTTTAGATGTATTGCTTCCAGCATAAGCGGCCCTTCCAAAGCATCAAGCTTTCATCTACAGTGACTTTATCACCAAGCATGTAATTTTCTTTGAATTTTGAAATAACATATTCCAAAACCGATTTAATTTTGTGTAGTTTATCATTTACATTTTCTGTGCTGGTGAAATGAAAGAACCGCAAAAGGGAAGTAAACCTGTTATTTGACATGCATTTCCCAAAAAAATGGAGTAGCTAGCATGTCGTCTGTAGACCAGTACATGTCTCAAGTTGGTTTGAGAATAACACCCATGAGCTTAATTAGAACAATTAGCCTGTAAATCTCACTCAGTGTTACTTCTGTCCACTTCTAAATTCTACTCTTAGGCCCTAAATTGCCTTTAGAAGTCAGGTCTTCCATCACCTTACTCACATATGCATTTGTTTCTGTAACAATGAGAGACACTAAGTCAGCAGTAAAAAATTTTGTGAAAATGTCAATTGGTTGGCTGTCAGAAGTCAGCTGAGCTTGGGGTTGTACACCGGAGGCTGTGCTCGTGAAGATAAGTGCAGTTGTTTTGGAGTCATTTGACTACCCCACAATGTTGCTTCTTCACAAACACCTGAAGGAAGAGAGTCACTTTCTTCCTCACTGCTACCTGTATCCTTGACGCCCCCCTGAAAACCTTAAAACTCGCTGTCAATATCAAAGTCACTGCCATATAGTAAAAAATCCTCCACATTATCTGAAGTTATATCTGAAGCTCGTACACTGCCTACACGAGCTAATTTGTTAGCTACATTGCTAGTCAAAGCTGTGGTTAGAACTGAGATATAAACATTTTAAATGTGCTTTTCTGATAGCTAAAACAAAAAACTGTGAACCCCGTAGCTACATGGCTCTACTAAAATCTCCGCTGTGTATTAATTCTAAGGCATAAATAGAAACACTGACAGAGAGGTTTGATTTCTTTGCAGCTTTGGTGATCCTCACAAACACACACTCAATTGCATCATATTAATAAGCAGAATGATAAAACCTTGAAGCCGAGAAATTGGGCTTTTAAAATTTTGTTAATACAATCTCTCTTTGTTTCTACAATATATTTATAGTGCCTTTAATGAGCTTTAAGCCAGTTTTTGTTTAATTAAAATACCTTAGTAAATACCAAAGATACGAATGTTTATGTATGAAGCATATTTACCGACATTTAACAATTTAAATGACTAGAATTGTTTATGGGTATCCATGCAATGTTTAAATGGCCATCGCACAAGTGGTTAACCCTGTTTTGTATTTTATTGGTAGTGTTTAATGCTCGCTTTAACTACTTATGACACTGCAGGCGGTGATACTGATGATACATGAATGAAGATGGAGCACCAGTGGAATACGATGGCAGGGGAAACCGGAGAACCCAGAGAAAACCCACCCCAGTGCCGCTTTGTCCACCACAAATCTCGCATGCGTTCGCTTGGGATCGAACCCGGGCCATCTAGGTGAGAGGCGAATGGTCTAACCACTCAGCCACGGCGCAGCCCTTAACCCTGGTTGACTGACACCACATACAACAGGTGGTTGTGTGCTGCTGAAATTCTCCAACTTATCTCTTGGAGCAGTTATGTACCCCTCAGGTGTGGGTTTTGTGATATCACACTACTACAGTATTTTAACTCTTATTCTTTAATGATGAATTCCAAATTTGGCCAAAACAGTGCAACAGTGTAGAAGTTTAAGGAACATACATATCTACCGACCTTTTTAAACAAAGATACACAAAATTTGAAATATGATTCTCTTATGTAAGCCATAAAACTGCGTACACATGATGTCTTTTGTACATATGTGCATAAAGAAGGGATCCTCTATAGTTGATTTAAAATATGATAGGTTACAAAACAGTGTGAAGTGTGATTCTAAAGCAGCAGTAATGTGTCAATGTGAAGCTTCTTATCTTATTCTAGGATTTAAATGCACACTTTTTCTCCTTCTGGTTCAAATGAGTATTGACACAATAAATGACTGTAGTTTGAACGTATTAAGGATTACTTTTGCACTGCAGTATCTTGCTCCTGATGTTGATGCTTCATGAAGAAGATAAAGCAAGCTTATGTTGGTGTTTTAATGGCACCTCATTGACAGTGCAAGGACATATCAGTCATCCTTAGGGCAATAAACATTTTCTTTTTTTACACTGAGCATTGAAATTGGCATCATGCTGCAGACAGTCCAAATTTTAATTTGAGGTGTGGTATTTCACTACAATGCTTGAAATAGACAACAAGTGCCTGTTTGTTATTACGATGAATGCCTTGGACTGAATCTTGTACTACAAGAGCATAGTTTGTGGTGCACTCTCCTTCCTTAAGATTTGCCAGAAACAAAGACAGTTGCTGAGCTTGAAACAGAATTACTGAATTGTTTAGTTTATTTTCAGGCATTGAGGGTATGGACATGGACGAGCCCCTCATCTGTAAATATGTTTTGAAGACAAACTGTATGCTGTTATTTTATTTTCAGATATAGAGAATACTGATATGGATGAGCCCCTCACTTGTAAATTTCAGGTATTGAGGATATGGACATGGCTAATCCCCTCGCTTGTAAATATGTATTGAAGACACAGTGTAGTTCTTATTTGTGTGTCAGGTATTGAGGATATGTACATGGCCGAGCCCCTCACTTGTGAATATGTATTGAAGTCACAGTGCTGCTGTTATTTGTGTGTCAGGTATTGAGGGTATAGACATGGCCAAACCCCTCACTTGTGAATATGTATTGAAGTCCCAGTGTAGTTCTTATTTGTGTGTCAGGTATTGAGGATCTGGACATGGCCGAGCCCCCTCCTTGTAAATATGTATTAATGATACATTGCTGTTCTTATTTGTGTGTCAGGTATTGAGGATATGGACATGGCTGAGCCTCCTCCTTGTAAATATGTATTAATGATACTGTGCTGCTGTTATTTGTGAGTCAGGTATTGAGGATATGGACATGGCCGAGCCCCCTCCTTGTAAATATGTATTAATGATACAGTGCTGTTCTTATTTGTGTGTCAGGTATTGAGGATATGGACATGGCCAAGCCCCCTCCTTGTAAATATGTATTAATAATACTGTGCTGTTGTTATTTGTGAGTCAGGTATTGAGGATATGGACATGGCCGAGCCCCCTCATGTAAATATGTATTAATGATACTGTGCTGTTCTTATTGTAAATATGTATTACTAATACTGTACTGTTGTTATTTGTGAGTCAGGTATTGATATGGACATGGCCGAGCCCCCTCCTTGTAAATATGTATTAATTATTATATGTATTATTATTATGTATTAATTATAATTAAATATGTATTAATGATACTGTGCTAATTCAAATTCAAATACTGTGCTGTTGTTATTTGTGTGTCAGGTATTGAGGATATGGACATGGCCAAGCCCCTCACTTGTAAATATGTATTAAGGACACATTGCTGTTGTTATTTGTGAGTCAGCTATTGAGGATATGGACATGGCTGAGCCCTCTCCTTGTTAATATGTATTGATGATATGGTGCTGTTGTTATTTGTGTTTCAGGTATTGAGGATATAGACATGGCTGAGCCCCCTCCTTGTTAATATGTATTGATGATGTGGTGCTGGTGTTATTTGTGTGTCAGGTATTGAGGATATGGACATGGCCGAGCCCCCTCCTTGTAAATACATATTGATGAGAGTGTTGCTGTTATTTGTGTGTCAGGTATTGAGGATATGGTGCTGTTGTTATTTGTGTTTCAGGTATTGAGGATATAGACATGGCTGAGCCCCCTCCTTGTTAATATGTATTGATGATGTGGTGCTGGTGTTATTTGTGTGTCAGGTATTGAGGATATGGACATGGCCGAGCCCCCTCCTTGTAAATACATATTGATGAGAGTGTTGCTGTTATTTGTGTGTCAGGTATTGAGGATATGGTGCTGTTATTTGTGCGTCAGGTATTGAGGAGATGGACATGGCTGAGCCCCTCCTTGTTAATATGTATTGATGAGAGTGTTGCTGTTATTTGTGTGTCAGATATTGAGGATCTGGTGTTGTTATTTGTGTGTCAGGTATTGAGGATATGGTGCTGTTATTTGTGTGTCAGGTATTGATGATATAGTGCTGTTATTTGTGGTCAGGTATTGAGGATATGGTGCTGCTGTTAATTGTGTTTCAGGTATTTAGGATATAGACATGGCCGAGCCCCCTCTTTATAAATATGTATTGATGAGAGTGTTGCTGTTATTTGTGTGTCAGGTATTAATTATATGGTGCTGTTATTTGTATGTCAGGTATTGAGGAGATGGACATGGCTGAGCCCCCTCCTTGTTAATATGTATTGATGAGGGTGTTGCTGTTATTTGTGTGTCAGATATTGAGGATATGGTGCTGTTATTTGTGTGTCGGGTATTGAGGATATGGTGCTGTTATTTGTGTGTCAGGTATTGAGGATATGAACATGGCTGAGCCCCCTCCTTGTTAATATGTATTGATGAGGATGTTGCTGTTATTTGTATGTCAGATATTGAGGATATGGTGCTGTTATTTGTGTGTCGGGTATTGAGGATATGGTGCTGTTATTTGTGTGTCAGGTATTGAGGATATGGACATGGCTGAGCCCCCTCCTTGTAAATATGTATTGATGATAGTACTGCTGTTATTTGTGCTTCAGGTATTGAGGATATGGAGGTGTCTGAGTCCCTCACTTGTAAAGAAGAGAAGATTGCTGTGTTTTATATGTCACACGTTTATAATTTCATACTTTAATATTATATTTCTTTTCTTGTGTTTTTTTCTTTTTTGTGTGAATCCTGAAACGTGTTGTTGTGGGTGAAATAAATTGAATTGGAATATATGCTACCCAATCTAACCTGACAGCTTCAATCTGTTATGGCAAATGACCTAGCCTGTTGGGGAGAGTACCTTATTTTCAGTTGTTAAAACCACGTAGCAGTATCATATTTCTAAAGATATGTTATGCAAAAACCAATACAAATTAGAAAGCAGATATCCAAAAATGTCAGCTAAAATGTAATACAGTGAAGCATTTCATAAAAAGCACTTGAAAGTAAGTGGAGTGAAATTGCACATATCTGATAGCTTCATTCACCTTTTTTATTAAGTATCCATGGACCCTCAGCATCATCAGCTGCCTGTTGACTGCTAGATCAACTTTCAGGTAGCTTTGTTAGTGGTCTGTGATGACCTCTGGTGGCCTGATGTTGAATACACTTAACAGCTGCACTAACCTCTTTAATAAGCAGAACATGTAGTATGAACATAACTCACATTGTTAGCAGCTTGTTGATCACTGGATCAACCCTCAGGTAGCTTTGTTAGAGGTCTGGGATGACCTCTGGTGGCCTGATGTTGAATACACTTAACAGCTGCACTAACCTCTTTAATAAGCAGAATGAACATGACTCACATTGTTAGCAGCTTGTTGATTACTGGATCAACTCTCAGGTAGCTTTGTTAGTGGTCTATGATGACCTCTGGTGGCCTGATGTTTAATACACTTAACAGCTGCACTAACCTGTTTATTAAGCAGAACATGTAGTGTGAGCATGAACTCACATTGTTGGCAGCCTAGGGGATGCTCTGGTGTCCTGTTGATGAACCTGAATAGATGGTTGTTTTTTGTTTAAATCATCTCCCATATTTGAAGCTGTTTGTGTTTCTGGGCTGCCTTAAGTACTTTGATGTTGGTTCCGTTTCATTGTTTTGAGGCCAGAATTATGAAGCAACTGCATATTTATCAATACTTCTAAACTTAATGCAATGATATTGTTCCTGAAATTGGGGCCTAAGTTTCTTTTAGTTTTCTCTATAAATATTTACCAATTTTTACATTGGATCTATTGAATTTCTGATTTTTTCTCTTGAGGTATGGGATCAGACTTTCTTGATTTGATGAATTCTTTAATGCTGTATTTGTTTTAAGGTGCCAGGCTGTTGTGGTTTTTGAATACACCCCTCAGAAAAACTGAGTACAATAACCATCACATCTGCCAGGGTGTTGTGGTTTTTGAACGTTTACTAAAATTTGTGAGAGAGACCTGGGTGGTATGTAAATTTTGTGAAGTAGATCTTTGCTGGTGTGTTTGTTAGTAAACTACAAACTCTGGCAGATGTGAAGGTTATTGCACTCAATTTTTCTGAGGGGCATATTGATTAGTCTATAGACCACCTTAGGGTTGCAACCATAGCTCAGCATGCAAGTAGGATATGTTGGTTCATGTCAAATAACTTCTTCACAGTGGAGGTTTAAAACTTGAAACAGAACTTTATTACAACACAAACTCTCTGCACTCTTCTTAGAGATGCTATCACCAGTATTGCCAACATTTGGTTATTTTTTCTATCAGACCAACACCCCACAATCCGTCAAAATGCATCAAAATTAGAAATTTCTATATTTTCTTTCAAAATTAGACTTTAAATTAAAACTCTAGGTCAGCACCTTGGAAAATATTCTTGTTTAGTAGATCTGAAAGATGATGAAGGGATCTAATTGAACAGTGATTAACTGCAAACAATTTAAGAAGAGCTTATGCAGCTGCACGTTCATACATAAGTATGTGTGATAGTTAGTTGAGCTGCTTCTAAATGTTTTTTACTTTCTTCCATGAAGAAGTAAATCTGACAAACTCAGGCAACATTTGCACTGTGCATTACTAGGTTCCCCGGGCATCTCCAAGACTAACAACCATCCCTTTAATTGTTCATTATTTAACCATTCTTTTCTAAAGTGTCGTACATACAGCTTGTATACAATAAGGAAATTAAAAATGATGAAAAAGCACTATAAAGTAACTGTTAAAGATGGAACACCAAATCAGCACTGCATTCACTATTCTGCATTCAGAATTGACACTGATTCATTAAGTAAAGCAAACGCCTTCGCCACAACCATTATTACATGACATCATTATGTGCAGTATGATATTTATATACCAGACCAATATATGTATATAAATAAAATCATGACCCTGTCTTGCAGGTACACACCGAGTTACATCTGTGAGTTTTTCTAAATAAAGTCAATATAACAATAATTAATAATTTCTAATAATATCTGACAAAGAATCCTTCATCTGTCAAAAATAAATTTTGCCAGCCATACAACTTGAAAATCTGTCAATTTTGACAGAAAATCCATCAAGTTGGCAACCCTGGCTATCACAGAATGACAAAAAAACTCTCATAGGTGTTTATTTATTTCCCCACACAATACTCAAGACAAGCAGGCATATGGACTGTTGCTTTACAAAAGAGTAACTGTGAATTTTTATGTGTGTGTGTGTGTGCGTGCGTGCTCATCATTTGTTCTGCTAAATTAATAGGTGAGTGAAGCTATCAAGAGCATTTAAGCTGACTTCATCTTAAATGAAGTACTTTTCTATGAAATAGATATTGAAGTAATTTAATCTAAATACTGCTTACGGAATTGTGTTTGGCTAGAGCAGTAAGAGTGCAGCTGTCCCATCTGATGTGTTTGAGGCCAGTCACATGAGAGATGTTACATTTCCTTCTTATTATGTTTAAGTCCTGTTGCTTTCAACTTTGTTATAATTATGTTAATCAGACTTTCTAATATGTTAAATAAACTCACAGTTAATGATGACATTATAACAATTTGGCAGTATTATAACATTTTGAGTAAATTGGATTTCTAGGACCTCCAGGAATGAGTCCAATGAATCCTCGAATGAATCCACCAAGAGGACCTACGATGGGACCAATGGGGCCAGGGTCATATGGACCAGGAATGCGAGGGCCACCACCTAATAGTACTCTAGGTCCAGGAGGTCCAGGAGGTCCTGGGGGACCTGGTGGACCAGGCGGACCAGGAATGCCACCAATGTCCATGGCAGGCCCTGGAGGCAGACCACAGTGGCAACCCAACACATCCACAGTGAGTCTCTAATTATAGGACTGCTCAAAATAAGGCCACAGCTTCCTTTGATTTAAAGTAAATTATCACAGCATAGTAATAACAAATAGAGATATTCAGTTGTTTCTACATGGCTCAGGAGGTTCTAATTTTACCACAATGAAAACAATTGATTGACTTTTCATAATTCCTTAGACCACTAAAAGTATAGAATAATGCTACAACTAGACCAAACTAACAATTCAGTGAATCCATGAGCACTACTGGTCTCATAGAAACACTAAGCTACTTGCAGACTAATGTATAGCCAAAAGAATTAATGGTTGTGTTTAGTTTATTTGAAACACTTTATAAATTTGTAATTGTACAAAATTCATACATGTGCATATCTTGAGTCAGGCTGTATTACTTTGAGCATTGGTTTCATGCACTATGATCTCTTCTTTAAGTTTCCTTTAATTTTATTGTCTATACCCACTTACTCTACTTCTTTTATAGACATTTTCTTTGATTAATGCAATTGTGTTTTGCAACCTCTTTCCTTAAGCTCTTTCATCCATTCCACCATTTGATCCCAAATAAATATATCCCCAGAGTGCATTGTTGCATTTCATTCAAATATTCTATACTCTCTACCTTTCTTTAAACTTTCTCATGGTTGTATCTGAATACTAGTTTTGCTCTATTGGAGATTATCCTTTCAGACCATATATATATAAGGTAATACTTTCCGTTTCCCTTATGGTTCCAGCACGCTATTGCTCATGTCTGTATCTAAGGTAATCATTTCATTCCATCAGAATATTGGTTACCTAGGTCAACTTCTAAGGTTATCATTTCAGTCCATCACAATATGGTTACCTAGGTCAACTTCTAAGGTTATCATTCCAGACCATCAGAATATGGTTACCTAGATCAAATTCTAAGGTTCTCATTTCAGACCATCAGAATATTGGTGGCGTATGTCTGTATCTAGCTTATCATTTCTGTCCATCAGAATATTACTTACTTATGTTCTGTATTTAGGCTATCATTTCAGTCCATTAGAATATTGGTTACCTATGTCTGTATCTAAAGTTCTCATTTCAGTCCATCAGAATATTACTTACATATGTTCTGTATTTAGGCTATCATTTCAGTCCATTAGAATATTGGTTACCTATGTCTGTATCTAAAGTTCTCATTTCAGTCCATCAGAATATTGGTTACCTATGTGTGTATCTAAAGTTCTCATTTCAGTCCATCAGAACATTGGTTACCTATGTCTGTATCTAAAGTTCTCATTTCAGTCCATCAGAATCTTAGTTACTCTGTGTCTAAGGTTATCATTTCAGTCTATCAGAATATTGATTACCTATGTCTGTATTTGAAGTTATGATTTCAGTCCATCAGAATGTTAGTTGTTCTGTACCTATGGTTATCATTTCAGTCTATCAGAATATTCATTACCTATGTCTGTATCTGAAGTTATCATTTCAGTCCATCAGAATATTGGTTATCTATGTCTGTGTCTAAGGTTATCATTTCCTTCCATCAGAATATTGGGTATCTGTCGTCTGTCTAAGGCTATCATTTCCATCCATCAGAATTTTGGTTATCTATATCTGTGTCTAAGCTTATCATTTCCTCCATCACAATATTGATTAACTATGTCTGTGTCTAAGGTTATCATTTCCATCCATCAGAATATTGGTTATCTATGTGTCTAAGGTTATCATTTCCTCCATCACAATATTGGTTATCTATGTCTGTGTCTAAGGTTATCATTTCCTTCCATCAGAATATTGGTTATCTATGTCTGTGTCTAAGGTTATCATTTCATCCATCAGAATATTGGTTATCTATGTCTGTGTCTAAGGTTATCATTTCCTTCCATCAGAATATTGGTTATCTATGTCTGTGTCTAAGGTTATCATTTCATCCATCAGAATATTGGTTATCTATGTCTGTGTCTAGTGTTATCCTCTCAGTCCATCACATTATTTGTTGCCTATCCATATCTAACATTTAAATCTATACCTGAGGTTCTATATCTAATGTTCTAAAATGTTTTAAAATTAACTTTGAAGCATGCTTTTCTGCAAAATACATGAATGGACAAATCCTCAAGAGGAATAACCCTGGATCATGTTAGGTATCAAAAGTTAATATAAACGTAAAAGGTTATGTATCAGGAAATGAACCCATACTTACAATGTTATTGTAAGAGATATTGGGAAATCCTAAAGGGCAGATATAATATTGCACATAATAAACAAATATGTAATTCAGAAAAAAATAAATGAACCTAATTTGAAGTATAATAAATGAAGTAAGAGGTAGGTGCTCTCATGAGAGTCTCCCAGTAAAACTAAATACTGACAATCAAGTAATTTGTGATCCACAGAAGGTTGCAACATTTGTAACAAACAACTTAAACTTAAAATAAGAACTGAAGCTTTCCTGGCGACGTGTTAATTCAAAATCTTCTCGGGCTTCTAGCCAGGTAAAAACTTGGCTTGACACCAACGTCTCGAAGAAGTGCATCTTCCTCGTCTTCAGGGTGAACTTTTTGAATTAACTTAAACTTAGTTATGGAAATGAGGAATCAGCCCTAATTTTTTGAGAACTTCTTTCATTGATATGGTCCTGAATTGAACATCATTTTACAACTCCAATAGGCAATCAATTGCCTATTAAATGATTTTAAGTCCAAAAATTCTTCTGGATAGGATGAAATAAAAAGCAGTGTTTTAAAAGCATGTTCATACCAAATAAGCATTCCTCATGGTTACATATGCAATTAGTCATTAAATAGTGGAATATTTCCTGAAATACTGAAATACTTAGTTGTCAAACCCCCTTTTCCAAAAAAATGCAAAAAGGAGGAAGCTGCAAATTACAGACTAATTTCTCTCTTACATATATTCTCGAAAGTATTTATGAAAGTAGTGTTTATCAGATTGTATAATTACATGGAAAATAACAATCTATATATCTGAGATCAATTTGGGTGTAGAAAAAGAATATTAATAAACAATGCAATTTACAAACTGGCTCATGAAGTGTTGACAGCTATAAATGAAAATTTACATGTGGGTAGAATTTTCTGTGACCTAGTAAAGGATTTTGACTGTGTGAATCAGGAGATTTTGATAGCAAACCTACATTTGTATGGAATACAAAAATTAACATTTAAATTGGTTTATGTTGTACATAACAGAAAGAAAACAAACAGTTGACATTAGCAACCACGACAACTGCATCTCAGATTGGAAATTAAAAAAAAAGGCATTCCCCAAGGGTCAATTTGAGATCCTTTAAATGATCTCCCATTGTACATAAACAGCAGTGATAGTAGATGACACCAGCATTCTAGTAATAAACAAACATATAAATGAATGGTCCTAAAATTAAATTATCTTCTAAACCATGTGTCAGATTGGTTTAAAGCAAACTTTCAGTAGACTTTGAAAAGACAAAAGCAGTTAAATTCATAACTAACCAATCTCAGCAACCCATCTAGAAATAGGGATCGACGATGCATTATTTCAACAACCTAATGAAGTAAAATTTCTGGGTCTTCTAGTAGACAAGCACTTAGATTGGAAGTCCCATATTAACCTAAGATTATTGCAGCTTTTTATGCCATTTGAGCTCTGGTTAACCTTCATTCAGTCGATATACTCAAGACAGTTTATTTTGCATATTTTAATTCCACTAAGAGTATGGAGTAATTTACTGGGGTAATTTAGTAGATAGTAAACACATATTTCTATTAGAAAAGAAAGTTATACAAATAACGTGCAGCACTCATAGTAAACAGTCATGCAAAGAACTCTTTCTTAAACTGCTGGGTATTTTAGCAAAATTCTCTTGCTTGCAGAAATGTGTATACTATGAAACAATTAAAATATGTAATGTTCTCCCAAGTAATCTTTAGGAAAAAATTAGTAACTACAATATTTTTAAAGGTTCTTTTAAGCAGTACCTTTGTGATAAGTAATTTTATTCTGTAGAAGGATACTTAAATCAATAACCAGCCTGATTCTTTTCTTGTAATGCCAGCATAAACTGCAGTGACACAAGCTAATACAGTCAAGTGAAGTGATTTTATATTTAATGTACATACAAGTTTGACACTCTTTGCACCCAAGTAAGGATGTAAACATTAAGTACATTTAATGTGTCAATGTACCCACATTTTAATCTAAATGTATATATTTTAATACCAAATTTTGACATTCCTTACAAAGAAGTAAGAATGTAAACACCAAGGGTATGAGGCAGAATAAAAGTCAAATAAAGTTTTCTATGTTGAGTAATTATTACATTAAATGAACCAGAACATTAATGTTTATTGCTTGCATGTATTTTACTACTTAATTTGAAATATAAATATAAACTTTCAATATTTTAGTTCTTATTTTAGTTCTTATTTCAATATGTAGTTTTGAGAGTAATAACTAGCAATTTAGAAATGGCATTGACAAATTTTTATGAACATGATTAATATTTTCAGACTGTAGATTTTAACATTAAAATTAGACACCTTTGTATATAAGGAAGTAATCAATGTGTATTGACATAGGCTGTAAAAACCAAGTGATTTGACTTTTAATGTTTAATACCTGTCATAAGTTTTAATGTACCTACCAGCTTAAGATGTTTACTATTATAATGGAACAAATTTAAATATTGTATACTGAGTGTATTTATTTCTATGCTATGGCAAGTGTACTTATTTGTATGCTATGACATACTCTATGTTCAAAGGCCTGATTGGCTATCATGCACCTACAGAACGCAATCTAATCTTATCTATCATCTCAGCCCATCAAAATATTGGATGTTGTGTATCTAGGTTATCCTTTCAGTCCATCACAATATTGGCTATTCAGTATCTAGGTTATCATTTCAGTTCATTGCACTATTGATTACCTATGACTGTATCCAGATTATCATTTCAGTCCATCAGAATATTCATTACCTATGTCTGTATCTAAGGTTATCATTTCAGTCCATCAGAATATTCATTAGCTATGTCTGTATCTAAGGTTATCATTTCAGTCCATCAGAATATTCATTACCTATGTCTGTATCTAAGGTTATCATTTCAGTCCATCAGAATATTCATTAGCTATGTCTGTATCTAAGGTTATCATTTCAGTCCATCAGAATATTCATTACCTATGTCTGTATCTAAGGTTATCATTTCAGTCCATCAGAATATTCATTAGCTATGTCTGTATCTAAGGTTATCATTTCAGTCCATCAGAATATTCATTAGCTATGTCTGTATCTAAGGTTATCATTTCAGTCCATCAGAATATTCATTACCTATGACTGTATCCAGATTATCATTTCAGTCCATCAGAATATTCATTACCTATGACTGTATCCAGATTATCATTTCAGTCCATCAGAATATTCATTACCTATGTCTGTATCTAAGGTTATCATTTCAGCCCATCAGAATATTCATTAGCTATGTCTGTATCTAAGGTTATCATTTCAGTCCATCAGAATATTCATTACCTATGACTGTATCCAGATTATCATTTCAGTCCATCAGAATATTCATTACCTATGACTGTATCCAGATTATCATTTCAGTCCATCAGAATATTCATTACCTATGTCTGTATCTAAGGTTATCATTTCAGTCCATCAGAATATTCATTACCTATGACTGTATCCAGATTATCATTTCAGTCCATCAGAATATTCATTACCTATGACTGTATCCAGACACCGCCTGCGGTGCCATTAGTAGTTAAAGCGGGCGTTAAACACTACCAAAAAAAAAAAAAAAAAAAAAAAAAAAAACTGTATCCAGATTATCATTTCAGTCCATCAGAATATTCATTACCTATGTCTGTATCTAAGGTTATCATTTAAGTGCATCAGAACATTGGTTACTTATGTGTGTATCTAAGTTTATTATTTGAGTCCATGAAAATATGCTTACCTATGTGTACATCTAGGGTTATCATTTCAGTCCATCAGAATATTGGTTACCTATATCTGTATCTAAGTTTATCATTTCAGTCCATCAGAATATTGGTTACCTATATCTGTATCTAAGTTATCATTTCAGTCCATCAGAATATTGGTTACCTATATCTGTATCTAAGTTATCATTTCAGTCCATCAGAATATTGGTTACCTATATCTGTATCTAGGGTTTTCATTTCAGTCCAACAGAATATTGGTTACCTATATCTGTATCTAGGGTTTTCATTTCATTCTATGAGAATATTGATTACATACGTGTGTATCTAGGGTTATCATTTCAGTTCATTAGAACTTTTGTTACCTTTATCTGTATCTAAGTTTATCATTTCAGTCCATCAGAATATTGGTTACCTTTATCTGTATCTAGGTTATCATTTCAGTCCAACCGAATATTGGTTACCTATATCTGTATCTAGGGTTTTCATTTCAGTCTATGAGAATATTGATTACATAGTGTGTATCTAGGGTTATCATTTCAGTTCATTAGAACTTTTGTTACCTACACCTGTATCTAAATTTATAATTTCAGTTCATTAGAATATTTGTTATCTATGTCTGTATCTAAGGCTATCATTTTATTTTCTTCCATGATTTCATCCGCATCAGAATATAGATTATTCTGTATATCTAAGGTTATCTATAATTGGCTGGTTGAATATAGCTGTAGTAAAAAAATTGAGTGTCCTCAGTGCACCACAGATGACTGTTAATGACATTAAAGCCAGTACTTTGTAGTGTTATAATATTGATAGAGAGTGGTGCATGCAACGATAATGATTGTGAGATAGGTCCAGTGTATAAGATTTGCATGAGCTTTGCTGTCATCAACATCCTCCCCAAAATATATAAACTCTGGAAACTGCCGCTAAGACTTGCAAGTTGAATTTACTTTTCAAGTTCTTCATTAAATAGTGTGCCGAAATATGCTTTGACAGAAATGTTGCATTTACTGTTCTCATTTATGTGCAAATGTAAGAATATAGAGACCTAGCATCAGCTTTCAGACTTCTTTAAGATGCAGCATAGTTTCCAAACTGCTGGTATATAAGTTATTCTGAAGTGCATTTTCTAATTCCCCATATTTAAAAATTTGTATTAATATTTTAAACACATTCTAAATATATGTTGCTCTTTTATTTTCTTAATTCTGAAGTAATGCCCGATTCAGAATTGAGATGTGAGCATTGACGCAGCATAAGCGCAAGACTTTGCATCCATGTTATTCCATGTAAGCATTCACATAAACATGGGTAACATGCAAGACAAATCAAGTGTTTGCAAACTATAAACTTTCTCTTTGCATTGCGTACAGAGAGAAAGAATTCTGTAACTGTGTATTGCCTGCTGTTAAACAACAAATGATAGTGCAAAATTTTACAGTGCCTATGTACATACATCTTTTTTATTTGACTGTGCTGCCCCATCTCTCATTTCCCATAATAGGTTATGGCACTTTCCTTGTGAAGCCTCTTTTGATTTAATGAATGTACCTGCCACTTTCGTCTATATTTCTTGGATCTCCTAAATCGTAAGGCGTGAACAGTTCATTCAGTTTATCACTTCCTGCGGCAGCTATGCTTGTATTATTTTCAATCATTTTGGATAAATAAGTTTGTGAAGTCACAGTTGTTTGTAATGTTTATAACCTATTTATTTGTAAAAGATTGAGTGAACTTCTTACAGGCTATTTTTTTACATTATTCAATTTTAAACTTGCTGATCACTTGGGAGATATCTACATGCATACAGTTTACATACTTGTACCAAGTTGTTATATTATGCTTACAACTGGTCTTCCTTTGCACTTTGTGCTTATGCTGCATTATGTCTGCTTGTGGCTTAGTACTTGAATTGTTCTTTACTAGCTGCCTGTTGCATTTCTACCTGATGGCGTGGATTCCAAAACACTGTGTGAGTAACTACAACTGCAACAAGTGTGCGAATTGAAGCAAGAGGCTAGCACAGAGACACAATTCTATATGGTATTATCACATTGTTTTTCAATATGTAGACCTAATGCATTACATGAGCAAGCCTCCCATTGGTGCAGTATTGCCCTTTTCAGGACATGGTGAAGCAGCAAATTGTATTACTCAGGATCATTGTATGCAACAGTTGAATAATGTTTTAGTGTACCACTTAGAAACCCCTACTGTATTTAAAGCAATATATAATGAAATTCAAAATACCCTACTACATCATTTATCAATTATTAAGCATGAAATTCTTCATATTCCTTTTGTTCAGTGCGATTAAAAATACTGTCTGCAGGAGCATACCTAAAGTTTGATGCATTTATTGCTGTACTAGAACACACTAAATACATTTGAGTCAGTAATTTTAGTATCAGTTAATGGCTTTTTGACACTTTTTGAAGATTTCACATTTGCTTTTCTTTTGAACATATTTGCCAAATTGTCATCTTCACCTTCAAAAAAAAACAAGTAATATCTTTTCCCATCAACATAAACTGCTGCTCCATTATGTGAAGACTGAGAACAGAGTTTTTCAGAAATCATGTCTCTGAGGAGGGAAAATATAGAATATAAACCCCTCTGTTCTGAAGTATTTGATAACATTGATAACTGCTTGGGCATAAGATTTTAAGATCATTCTAAATTTAAAATGTTTACATTTATTGTGACATGACGCTATGGACCAGTTCTCCAGAAGCAGCTTTCAGAGTCTCTTGTATGCATATTCAAAGTTCTTCAATGCCATTCAATTCACAAAGACCTGACTAGTGTACAGTGCAGAAAACTTTAGAAATAAAGTGATGTAAAAGTGCAGAGCACTGATTGAATGCTAAAACAAAGTTTTTAGAATTTTAGTACGTTGGTAGAATTCCTGTGAGTACATTTTTAGTAGAAAGCTTGTTTTCAGCACTGAGGAGAAGCAAATGTTGCTTTTGGAATTCTTCTAGAGAAGAGAGAGACTTTCTCATTTTGGAATTATTTACACTGAATCTTGGTCAGAAAAAGGAACAGTTCAAAACAAAAGAAAATTACCAAACTTGCTTCCCAGGAGAGAAGGATGAAATTTCAATTCTCTTAACCTTGCATATGTGACTTACAGTGCCAAAGATGGATTTAAGTCCAGAAACTGTTTTTTTTTTTATTAAATTTTACTTAAAATAGCTTTATTAAATGTAATATTTCAATAACTCTCAGGTATTGGATTGTTTTAATTGTTTTTTCACACAAGCTGTGTATAGGACAGGGGTTGGATAGGTAGTCAGACTGAAAAATTCAATGTCATGGCCGGGATTTGAGCCACGGATCTCCCAGTCTCTAGCCGGTTGCTCTTCTACTGTGCTACTATGGCAACATGCCAGCATAACATTGAATCTCTCAACTGACTTGCATATTTCCCAGTAAACCACAAGGTGATCTCTATTTTGAGATGACAACTCCAATGGCGACTTACAATGTTGTAAGTACTTTAAGTCCCAGGATTCATAGTATAGACAACTATTATGGTCAGTTGGTATTGGATTAATTGTTTTTTTACATAAGCCATGTGTAGGTCAGGGGTTGGATAGGTAGAGTCAGATTGAAAAATTCAATGCCATAATTGGGATTTGAACCACGGATCTCCTAGTCTCTAGCCGGTGTCTCTTCCCCTGAAATGTTGTCTCCATTTTCCCCTCTATTCTTGAATCTTCCTATTTGAATTCTAAATTCTAGATTCTGCCTGTGTGCCATCATTTTTATGTGGTCCCTCCTTGAACAGGCTTTGATCATTCTTTAAAATCTCTTTATTGCTGACTATTATTTTTATCTCCTTTTTATTTCCCAACCCAAGGTTCACTACCATAGAGCAGGTATAATAAATATCATTATATTAATGTATTAAATTGATCCTCCATAAATTGTTATGCTTATGATATTGAGTGAAAAGCATTTACACTGTTGAGTGATTTAAAAGTGTGGGGCATGGAGCAGGGGAGGAGCCATTAGAATAGGTGATATAGGCTATTGTAATCTTCTGGTTTGTTTTTATTTTTTTCCAGCTGGAAACCCATATTATTTTTGAGGCAATGGATAGCATGGAAAATAATATTGATAATGACATTTCCTGCTTCACAATAGCTTAATTACAATCCGAGAAATTGTAATGTGAAGTTAACATTATAAAATTGCTAATCAGATGCTCATTTTCGAACCATTATGCCATTTCTCTCCCCTTTTCTTTCATTATCATTTTGTCTCTTTTCCATTCAGCATCAAATGAATAATTGGTTCACATATGTTCTGAATCCCCTCAGGGTTCATTGAATAACAAATGAATTAGGATTAATGCAACCATAATCATATTTTTTCTCTTCCTCTAATTTTACTTACCTCTAATACATTCTACCTTAATTTCATTTTACACAACTTTTTTTTATGACTGTTTTCACTACTTTCATTACAGAAATTACAGACAAATTGCTAATATTTGAAATTAAATTGCAACTCTAAATTTACTGCATAACTAACGGCCAAAGAGGATAGTACAGGGATACAGGCTTTTTGAAATGATGCTGAACCATGTGATACCCAAATATAACTTTGAGCACCAATAGGGTTACACGAACATGATGCCTCATAATCAACATAGATTATGAACAAAGTTGTGTATGTGACCCCAATACCAGAAGTAAAGGGAAGCTCGACATTGCCAGCTTTCACAGTGTATTTGTCAACATACAAACAGACTGCACAATGGTTACCTCATATTAAACTCCTTGATTTACAAAACCTGTAACTTTGGTTATTTGTTTATTCTTCCAAGCTATTTTTATCATAATGGACAATAATGAAAGGAAATTATTCTGGGTTATAATACTAAGTTTTACAGGCAATTTAAGAGATATGCACATTAAAGTTGCACATTGTTCTACGTATTCTTTTGCAACTTTTACAGTGATTGCATTGCAATTTAGTTAATATGTGTACCAAACTGCATAACTATTCCTAGGACTATATTTTATTTTACAAAGTTTATTATGTAAATATATTGCATAGTCAAACTGTACCAGATGTGTCATAAGTAGAGAAAATTGGTTGCAATTTTTGTAATTGAAGCTTTCAATCACAAGCAAAAATAGTACAGAGAGATTTATTAAATAAATATGATGTGAAAATTGTGAAATATTTATAAACCTAATAATAATGATGATAATTTAATACTCAAAATTAATCACATTTTCAAAGGGAAAATTATTATTGGTATTAGATTGTATTTTGCCTTGCAGAATGTCACAATCGATACATGCACTTCTGGGGAAATTTCAATGCAATAAAAAGAAAAAAAACTGAGAAACATGGAACATTTTGAAAGTATGAAAATGCAGTTTTGAGAAAAACTCTGTTTTACAAAGCAGTATGCTAGGGAACAAGTGTATTGTACAATCTTTAAACGGTTGATGAGCCCAAAGCAAGGGTGGGGGGGGGGTTACATATAAATGTGGATGCCCTTAGGTTCCAACATCCATTTACTTTAAAAAACAAATATTTTTTATTTTTTGACCCATTGTGGTGAAAAGTTTATTCAGTGTGCTTGTAATAATAGTGACCTTGAGGTTGGAGGTAAGGAGCTCATAGAGATAACAGATGCAAGAGCTACCAAAAGATTGTTAACAAAGTTAAACAAAAATGAATCCCTTTAGCAGCAAGACAAGAAATTTAATTTGCAGTCTTTAACTCAAAATATTAAATGAAATGTTTGTATATTTAAAAGCAAGTTCTTGTTGATTACCATGTTGTTTAAGAGTTTACTATTAGGATAATTAAAAATTAAAAGATCTCAGTCAACTATTAATATTTGTAGAAGTTTAATTTATAGTTTAGTTTAAGGCTAATAACAGTTTTTACTTGTGCTACTAGCCAGCTGACTAGGACCACCATATTGGTTTAGTGTTTTCGTAGATTATAGTTTACCTTAGCAGTTCATACAACTTTTCTATCTATTTTCATATTTCAAATATGGTAAATAATAAATACAGTATAAATAAGTGCACCCAGTGACTATAACATTGTGATTAGTGGTATTAGTAAGCAGTGTGTAGTGTATTAGAAAGTGGTGTATTGTGTCTGTGAGAATGGGTGCGTGAGTTTGTGGGTAAGTGTGGATCATGTTGTAGGATTATGAAAGATTGTGTTTTTTTTGTTGTGCAGAATGTGAATTATGGTTTTATTGGGTCTGTACAAATACTAATTTTGAAAGTGTAGGTCAGGTTTGGTCGTCTGATTTAAGATCTTAGTGATAAGCCATTAGAACACCATGCTAAGCCTATGTAAAGAGTTGGAACTTGCTAGATCTGAAATTGAAAGCCTGAGATTGAGTAGTAAGTGAAGAAGTAAACCGCCGGAATATAAGGTGTATTCCAGTCAAAAACGTAGACATAGTTTTGGGTATGCTTGTGATAAATTTCATGAATTGGGGCTGAGTAACAGGTTCTCGGCTTTGGCGGTGGAATCTTCCCTGGCTACGGCAGAAGAGATGGCTACTCCGCATTGTGTCAGGTCCGAGCAGGAAAGGGGTCCTCTGATGCCAAATGTAGGGTGCTAGTTTTAGGGAGTAGTCATGCTAGGAACATCAGAGAAAGACTCCAGGCGAAATTAGGGGAGGAATATACCGTTACCAGTATTTTCAACCCCAATGCTGGTCTAAGCCATGTTGAAGCTTTTGCAAAGGATCTCGATAAAGGAGATCACATGGTAATAGTGCAAGGGACCTGGAAATAGGAATCTTAATCACTCAATTGCGATGGACATGAACCACATTGCCAAGGCCAGTAGCCACACTAATGTGAGCTTTGTGAATCTCTTCTGGAGATATGACAGGCCTTGGATCAACAGTAGGATGAGGGCCTGTTCACTTTCTTAGTCGAGAGGGTACAGGCCACGTTAGAATCCATTAAAAGGTATGGTTACAGATGGCTTGCATCTGAACTCTCAAGGCAAGGATGTGCTGAGTGTCTCTCATGTACAACCATGGATGGTCCCTGCTCTTGTTACTAGTAATGTCACTCTTTTTCATATGGTAAATCAGATAGATAGAACAGTAAATGCTTCAGAAATAAAACAGAAACAAGATAATCATTGTTCCAAGTCAATAAAAACACAGAACTCACTCACAGTATTCACTAAAATATTCCAAGTTTAAGGTATAAAGTAGATGAATTATTAATTAATTTCAAAAGTGAAGTTCAGATATTTTATGTATCACAGAACATCATTTAGAAAAACAGAAGTATTACATTTTTCAATGGATGGTTATAAAACAGCAGCTTGGTACTGTAGACAAAAACTCTCTAAAGAAGGTGTGAGTATCTTTGTTAAGAATAATATAAGCTTCAATGTAATTGTACTGTCTGGATTAAACCTTTGAATGTTGCACCATTCATATAAACACAGTAAACCAACTAATTACATTAGTGGTATATGGAGCTCTCACAGGAAATCTTGACAACTCTCTACATAACCTAGATATTATTCTAAAACTGCTCTTCAAACCAAAGATTCAATTTATTTTGCCTGGCGACTTGAACATAGATTTCTTGATAGACAGCAATCAAAAGCTGCAAATTTGTTCACCATTAAGATCATACAATCTTATGTATACAGTCAATTTTGCAACTGGAATTCAAAATAATTCCAAAACGGCTATTGACAATATTTTTATAGATATGTATAAAAAGGAATATTATGAAATACAATCCTTTGTTAATGGACTTTCAGACCATGATGGACAACTCATCAAAATTGATTATTATACTCCCAATTCCCAAAAAAAACAAACCTCATGACCAACTTTAGAATTATAAACAAAGAAAACATAATGTGTTTTAAAGCTAAACTGTCTGAGGAATCATGGGAAGGAATGTATAAACTAAATAATGTAAATGACAAGTTTAACTCCTTCTTAAACGCTTATGTAAGAATCCAAGCTCCAGTTTTTCACTCCACGTAAAGAAAATTAATAACAAATCTAAAAAAGCCTGGCCAGCACAAAGTATAAAAATATCATGCAGACATAAAAGAAAACTTTGTTTAGCAACTAGAGAAAGTAAGTGTGGTAGAGGTAAACAACAGTATAAAATTTGCTGCAGAATTCTAAAAAAAGGTTATAAATGCAGCTAAAAAACTTTGTTATGAAAAACAAATACAATCCTCTCATAATAAGCCTAGCACTATATGGAACATTATTAAAATAGAGACCGGTAATTGTCACTCGAAAAATGATAAAAAAGAAATTAAAGTAAACCAAGTGAGCATAAATGATCCCCAGGAGATAGAAAATGCATGTAATGAATATTTCATTGATGTGGCAGAAAATTGCTGACAAGGAAAGGGCCGAGGAGAGATCCAATTTCACACCTTCAGGAATCCTGTATGGAAAATTTTAAATTCTTAGAGATAGTACCCATAAGTGCAAACAAAATAAAAAAAAAGGTAATTCAAAAACAAGAATGCATCAGGATACGATGAAATAAAAACAAAAATATTAAAGATTTTTGCTAGTCATTATTAAGTCATATATGTAACATATCCTTCTTAATAGCGACATTCCCAGACAGATTAAAATATTCAGTTTGTTAAGCCATTATACAAGAAAGGGGAAATCTCAGAAATGTCAAACTATAGACCAGTATCTTTACTTACAGCTTTTTTGAAAATCTTTGAAAAAATCATGTTTAAAAGAATTTATCACCATCTGGATAAGTTTAATATTTTAGTTAACTAATGAAGTTCTCAAGTCATTGGATGGCAAACTTAATACACTAGGAATATTCTGTGATCTATCAAAGGCATTTGACTGTGTTAATCATGGAATACTTCTATCAAAATTATTACACTGGTATTAGGGGCAAAGGGTATCAATGGATTATATCTTACTTGTCGAAAAGAAAGAAAAAGGTTATAATAAATACTTCAAATAATAGCAATGCATATTCGAAAAATGATAAAAAAGAAATTAAAGTAAACCAAGTGAGCATAAATGATCCCCAGGAGATAGAAAATGCATGTAATGAATATTTCATTGATGTGGCAGAAAATTGCTGACAAGGAAAGGGCCGAGGAGAGATCCAATTTCACACCTTCAGGAATCCTGTATGGAAAATTTTAAATTCTTAGAGATAGTACCCATAAGTGCAAACAAAATAAAAAAAAAAGGTAATTCAAAAACAAGAATGCATCAGGATACGATGAAATAAAAACAAAAACATTAAAGATTTTTGCTAGTCATTATTAAGTCATATATGTAACATATCCTTCTTAATAGCGACATTCCCAGACAGATTAAAATATTCAGTTTGTTAAGCCATTATACAAGAAAGGGGAAATCTCAGAAATGTCAAACTATAGACCAGTATCTTTACTTACAGCTTTTTTGAAAATCTTTGAAAAAATCATGTTTAAAAGAATTTATCACCATCTGGATAAGTTTAATATTTTAGTTAACTAATGAAGTTCTCAAGTCATTGGATGGCAAACTTAATACACTAGGAATATTCTGTGATCTATCAAAGGCATTTGACTGTGTTAATCATGGAATACTTCTATCAAAATTATTACACTGGTATTAGGGGCAAAGGGTATCAATGGATTATATCTTACTTGTCGAAAAGAAAGAAAAAGGTTATAATAAATACTTCAAATAATAGCAATGCATATTCTGAATGGTCTGAAACAAAGTATGTGTCCCACAAGGTTCTATTCTGGGCCCCTTTTTATTTTTAGGGTATATAAATGATCTACCTGCAGGAAAAAGCAACAATGCTTATCCAGTTCATTTTGCAGATGATAGAAGTATTATAACTAAAGAACACAATGTCAGTCAGCTCCCAGATTCATCTAATAAAATCTTCAATACACTAAATAATTGGTTTGAAAGTACTAAAATTCATATAAACTTTGAAAAGACTAACTACATCAGTTTTTGAAGAAAGCATAAAAAAATGGCAGACCTAAGATTAGAATATGAAAATAATCAGATTGCAGAAGCCTGTAATATAAAATTCCTAGGTCTTTTGATCGATCATAACATGAATTGGAAACACCATATTGATTATATCTTACCCAAACTGAGGTCTGCATGCTTTGCAATTTGATCCTTAATTCAGCTTATAAATAAGAGCATACTAAAAACAACTTATTATGCATATTTTCATTCATTGATGACCTATGGAATAATATTTTGGAGAAATTCAGTAAATGCTATAAAAGTGTCCATTATGGAAAAAGGTAATAAGAATAATGTCAGGGGAAACATGATCAACTCACTGCAATCCACTTTTCAAAATGTTTGGAATTTTACTATTAGTCTGTGAGTATATTCTAGCTATATTGTCATTTGTAACAAATAAGCAGGAAAGGTTTACACAAAATGCAGATATTCGTAAAAAGAGACCAGACAAAGACATGACTCACATGACCAAACAATAATTTGCAGTTGTTCCAAAAAAGGGGTTTAGTACAAAGAAATAGTTTAGAATATTTCACTTCCCTCTTCTATAAAAGAATTGCTAATGAACAGAAACAAGTTTAGATCAGAACTAAAAAGATACCTTATTATTCACACCCTCTATACAGAGGAGGATTTCATTCAATCAAAAAACACAGGTAATAATGAGAATATAATAAACATGAATATTCTAAGAATGCATGTGTATGAGTAGGCTTTTGGAAACAGACATGTAATTGAAAATTGTGCAAAACTTGACACCTCTGAAAATTCAGTCAGAGTTATTATTTGTAAATAAATGTATTAATATGTATGAATAAGTGTAATTCTTCACATGATCTACATCTTAGAGTTTGGGTATAGATTCTAATCTCAAAATAGGATCTACAGATTGCAGAGATAGAGAGAGTGAGAGCGAGTGCATGTGCATGTGTGTATGTGCTCGTGAGCACATGTGCGCGCGCGCATTCAGGATTCTAGTGTTTGGGACAGAATACATAAACTTTGCATTTTACAAGCTCGAAAGTGTGCAACCTGTAACTTCTGAGTAGATAACTGCCCCTTGCCTTTAATATAAAGTCTAGGGCAGATTTGCTGATAATGCACAAGGAGAAATTCATTTGTTTTCATGACAAGTACTTGACAAGAACATCCTCTGAGATGTTAGTATGTGGACATCACAAGAAGTGCTTGCATTGCCTAATCTCAATTTGAATTTGCCATAAATAAGAATTTTGGACTACTTCAAGCATCAGCTATGGGACTGTTATATTTGCTTGGTGTTTGTTGTTGTATATCTTGATTACAAATGCCTTTGGCATATTTTACATTAAAATATCCAAGTGGTTTACTTCACATCTTCAAAATCTTTTTTTTTTTTTTTTCCTTTCTAATGCTCAGCCATTTCTTAGAATCATCTCAAGTTAATTGTCAATGTCAAATGTTAAGATATCATGTTTTAAAATCCCCAAACACTATAATTTCTATACTAATGGAGTTTTATTTGAGCTCGTTGTGATTAACTGTCTCTCTGTCTCTGCTGAGATGAGAACGGGTTGTGTACAGAAGATGTGTTTCAGTGCATGATTCTGTATCACCTTCCAGATTCCCTCCTTGCTTCTATTCCATAATGACAACAAATATTTTCCAAATATAGGAACTAAATTTCCTGTTGCCCTTCCCTTCTTGGATATTCATTCTTCTTTCAGCCCAAAGGTTTGAAATTATTTGCTGTAGTATTCATCTTTTTTAATCATGTAATATTGCCAAATAATATAGGCAGCCAATATTTTTTTAATTTGTTCTTACAGAAAGACACATATATATAGATAGAATGAAATAGTTTAATGGGCCTTTCACATAAACTTTAGATTTTGGGCATATGGTTTCCTAAATATTTGAACAGCTTTAAATGTTATTAAGTATGAAAAAATTGACATATATATTGAAAAAATAACATTTTATTCTGTTACTGAAATGCTAACAAAGAGTCTTTATTACTTATTACGTGAGGCAGTTAAAAGTGATTTATCTTTGTTTCAGCCTATGAACTACTCATCATCATCACCTGGCAATTATGGAGTAAGTGCAATGATCTTTTATATCTTAGTGTATGTGATTAATCTAATTTTCCAACTTTCATTTCATTTCATGACATTTTCAGAAATAAGAATTGATGAAGTATTTCTCAAGTGGATAGAGCAGTTTGTAGAGTATCTTCTCATTGAACATCAACAGTTTAATCTAACAATTAGACATGTCTAGAGGCCTAAACTAGAGGTTCCCTTATGCTGAATATCAGGTAACTTACAAGGGGTCATTGTAACACTGATATTAGTCTTGTAGTATATTTATAAATGAGCAAGTAAGACAAAGTTGTACATTATCACCCACACTTTTTAACATTTATTTGGACAACTGTCTTGCAAAGATGGAAGGAACATGCACCACTGGAATTAAGATGATAATAGCCTAGAACAGTTAAACATTTTTACTGTCACATAATCTCCTGTGTTTTCTGCCTACCAGCCCCACTGCAGCATACCAAAGCCTCTGTGAATTGGAAAACAATTGCACACAGCACTCTCATGCTATAATGGTCTAAGACTTAATATTTCCTGTCATCTAATCATTCATTACTATCTTCATTATAAATAAATGTTGTACATTTTGTATTAATTCGAGGATAATCCCAAAAGTAAGGTCTCCAAAGCACTGGGGTTCCAGGGAAGCTGTTTGTGTGGATGTTGGCCATACTGCTTTTTTCCTTCCTCTCTCCACTCTCCACAGAAACCACTGCACATCCGCTAGCACCCTCAGTCTTGGCTTGGCAGCCAGTTATAATGGATCTCCCATTAGCCACTACAAGTATGAAGTTCGCGTAGTTATTTGCTTTTTGAGTGCAAAAGGGGTTAAACCAATTAAAATTCATCAACAGATGATGAATGTCTTCTATGGATGTCAAAAATGTTCACAAGTGCTGTAGAGAATTTGTAGATGGTCGTAAGGAAATTCATGAGGAGGAAAGAAGCGGGAGACCATCCATTTCTCATTCTCACAAAACAATAACAAAGGTTGAACAAATTATGCTTCAAGATTGGTGGATCACACTGAATGAGCTCTGATTGTTGTTCCTGAGATTTCTCGAAAGACCACTCATCGGACTTTGATTGAATAGATGACATTTTTGAAGGTGTGCGCTAGATGGGTCCCAAGAATGCTGACAGAAGATCACAAAAGGCAATGCGCTGAAACTTTTCGCTAATTTCTTCAACGCTCTGCAGATGAAAAGGACAACCTTTCGGATTCAATAGTCACGGGTGATGAAACCTGGACTTTCCACTTTGCACCTGAGACCAAACAACAATCTCATGAGTGGTGGCATTCCGGTTCACCCAAGACACAAAAATTCAAGAGAACATAGCCTGCCGGTAAAGTCATGGCAACTGTTGGTCGACCTTATGGATCTGGGACAGCAATAAATGCCGACCGGTATTGTCAGACATTAAATAAACTCAGACGGGCAATTCAGAACCAAAGAAGAGGGATGCTGAGCAAGGGCATAAGCCTTCTCCATGATAATGCTCGCCTCTACACCATGAATCTTCTGCAACAGTTTGGATGGGACATCATCACCCATCCACCCTATATTCTGGACTTAGCATCCAATGACTACCACATGTTTCCCAAGTAGAAAGAACACTTGGCTGGAAGGCGCTTCGGTGACAACGATGAAGTGAAATATGAAGTCTATCACTTCTTCAAGAGCATGAGGGCAAGCTGGTATGACATGGGCAATCAAAAACTACCACAGTGTCTACAAAAATGCATTAATCAAAATGGTGATTATGTGGAAAAATAGAAAAATGTTCAAGCTTCAAAACTATGTACCATTTGCTGTCAATAAACATTTCTTTGTATTTTAAAAAAAAATTGGTGACCTTACTTTTGGGATTACCCTTGTATTACCTCCCTGTTCATATTTGTGATGGAAAAGCTGCCCTAGATCTCAATGTCATACTGAAGGTGTGAATAAATTAATCCATAGTATACTAACATTAGTTTAGGTTAAGGTACTTTTTCAAATTTCTTAATAGATATAATTAACTATTGATTTTTTGACATGTTCAATAACTTTAACATTTAATTTTTCATTGTTGTACCTGTTATTTCAGTGCTGGAACATGATCATGTGAGAACATGTTTTTTGTAGATTTAGCTGCAAATTATGTTGAGGTAATCACAGGTATCCTGTGTTTTTATACCTATTAAACTCTCCAGAATGTATTTTTTGTAGTGTTTGACACCCACTTTTGTTACATACGACACTGTAGGCAGTGGGTATGTGTTTTTTTTTAATAGTAGATAACACTTGCTTTTACTACTTTGGCACTACAGGTGATGACACTGATGGTAGATGGAATGTGATGGTGGAGAACCCAACCCTTTGCCACTTTGTCCACCACAAATCTCACATGTGGCCACTTGGGATCAAACTCAGGCCATCTAGGTGAGAGGCAAGTGGTCTAAATACTCAGCCATGGCCTGGCCATGTGTGTGTATCTTTATTTGCATATATAATATGTCTATCAATCACATGTAAGGTTTCAGATTATTATATAATCCGAGGATATAGGAAGGTAATTTATAAATAATAGAAACTGGAATGAACCAAGCAGAGATGCAGAATGTTTTCAGCATAATGTTATCTGCAACTTGCACTAAGTGTAATGTGTTGCAGCTGGAGTTAGGCACAGGAACTCTACTCCATCAGTAGATGAGTTAAGCTCTTATTTCTGCTCAAGTTCATTCCAGAGACATGCCATGACCTGTGACCTGATATTGATCCCAGGCAACATCAAGTGGGATTTGTGGCTTTCTCTGCCAATTCATTCCATGTGCCATAGTACTTAAAGAGGGCATTACACATTACAAAAAAAAAACAAAATGGAAATACAGGCCAGAAGCCAGGTAGTTTGGGTTTTTACCATTTCGAATGAGGGACCTACTCTGAATGCCTGCTATAAATATTGCCGCATAAGACAGACATTTTAGGGCCATTTGAAGAACTTGAAGACAGAATTGCTGACTTTAAAGGCAAACAATCAGAAGCTGAATGATGGCAATGGAAGCTCTCCTACAAAATATCATCTACCTTGGCCACCATCATGGTCATCCTCCATGTAGTAGGGGTAACAAGGATATTTGTTCCAACCTGGCGGAGAGTGATGGGGTTTTTAGACATAAAGATCTTTAACATGGCTTGCTTTGGAAACAAAGTAAAACCATTGGTACTGTGTCATAGATTTACAACTTGCAAAATGCCTTAAATCTGATATAAAGACCTGTGAGCAAAATTAAATGGTCTCTCATGCTCACTATAGAATGGGACGCTTAAAACTGCAGCAGTACAAGAGCATGAAGAAATACAATAGAATTTAATTCTCTCACCATCAGGGCTTGCTGCGGATCCAAAGAAAGTACAAAAAGTTAGGGTGTGGATGAAGCAAGGGATATGTACAACATTAACAGCAGCTATTTCCAATATTTCATCATGCTCTGTCAGAGAAGTACCGGATATACTTGTGCAATAATTTTGAGGTTCCCACAGCCTGTTTTAAACCTAATCACAGGCACTGAAACCAGTGAAATTACTATAAGAGATGTCCTGGCAAAAAGTAAAGATTCCATATTTACCTGTATCACAAACCATTGGATTTATATTCTAAGAATTATTTCTTCCACTGCTGTTCCTTCTTCAATGCTTCTGAACGATTCCGCTCCATTATTTCCTTTAAACATTTAGTACTCCTTGTTATAGTTTTCTTTTAACATTCACTGCAGCAATGGTGGCTAGTACTGCTTGATATAGTTTCCCTTCAACATTCACTGCAGCTAGTACTGCACGATATTGCCTTCTTTTCAATATTCACTGCAGCACTGATGGCTGGTACTGCTTGCTATAGTGTCTTTTCAACATTCACTACAAATACGGTGGCTAGTACTGCTGTTATAGCTTTCTTTCAACATTCACTGCAGCAAAGGTGGCTAGTACTGCTTGATATAGTTTCCCTTCAACATTCACTGCAGCAATGGTGGCTAGAACTGCTTGATATAGTTTCCCTTCAACATTCACTGCACCAATGGTGGCTAGTACTGCTTGAAATAGTTTCCCTTCACCATTCACTGCAGCAATGGTGGTTGGTATTGCTTGATATAGTTTCCCTTCAACATTCACTGCAGCAATGGTGGCTAGTACTGCTTGAAATAGTTTCCCTTCAACATTCACTGCAGCTACTATTGCATGATATAGCTTTCTTTTCAACATTCACTGCAGCACTGATGGCTGGTACTGCTTGCTATAGTGTCTTTTCAACATTCACTACAACTGCGGTACCTAGTACTGCTTGCTAAAGCTTTCTTTCAACATTCACTGCAGCAATGGTGGCTAGTACTGCTTGATATAGTTTCCCTTCAACATTCACTGCAGCAATGGTATCTAGTACTCCTTGATATAATTTCCCTTCAACATTCACTGCAGCAATGGTGGTTAGTACTGCTTGATATAGTTTCCCTTCAACATTCACTGCAGCAATGGTATCTAGTACTCCTTGATATAATTTCCCTTCAACATTCACTGCAGCAATGGTGGTTAGTACTGCTTGATATAGTTTCCCTTCAACATTCACTGCAGCAATGGTGGCTAGAACTGCTTGATATAGTTTCCCTTCAACATTCACTGCACCGATGGTGGCTAGTACTGCTTGAAATAGTTTCCCTTCACTATTCACTGCAGCAATGGTATCTAGTACTCCTTGATATAATTTCCCTTCAACATTCACTGCAGCAATGGTGGTTAGTACTCCTTGATATAGTTTCCCTTCAACATTCACTGCAGCAATGATGCCTAGTACTCTTTGATATAGTTTCCCTTCAACATTCACTGCAGAAATGGTGGTTGGTACTGCTTGATAAGGTTTCCCTTCAACTTTCATTGCAGTAATGTTGGCTAGTACTGCTTGATATAGTTTCCCTTCAGCATTCACTGCAGCAATGGTGGCTAGTACTGCTTGATATAGTTTCCCTTCAACATTCACTGCAGCAATGGTGGCTAGTACTGCTTGATATAGTTTCCCTTCAACATTCACAGCAGCAATGGTGGCTAGTACTGCTTGATATAGTTTCCCTTCAACATTCACTGCAGCAATGGTGGCTAGACCTGCTTGATATAGTTTCCCTTCAACATTCACTGCAGCAATGGTGGCTAGTACTGCTTGATATAGTTTCCCTTCAACATTCACAGCAGCAATGGTGGCTAGTACTGCTTGATATAGTTTCCCTTCAACATTCACTGCAGCAATGGTGGCTAGACCTGCTTGATATAGTTCCCCTTCAACATTCACTGCAGCTAGTACTGCACGATATAGCTTTCTTTTCAACATTCACTGCAGCTAGTACTGCACAATATAGCTTTCTTTTCAACATTCACTGCAAAAGTGGTAGCCACTACTGTTTGATATAGTTTCCCTTCAACGTTCACTGCAACTGGTAATGCAGGATATGGCTTTTTTTACAACATTCACTGCAAAAGTGGTGGCTAGTACTACTTGCTATAGTTTCCCTTCAACATTCACTGCAGTAGTGGTGGCCAGTACTGTTTGATATAGTTTTCTTTTCAACATTCACTGCAGCATTGATGGCCAGTACTGTTTGATATAGTTTTCTTTTCAGCATTCACTGCAGCAGTGGTGGCTAGTACTTATTGCTATTGTGTGTTTTCAACATTCACTGCAGCAGTGCTGGCCAGTACTGTTTGACATAGTTTCCCTTCAACAATCACTGCAGCAGTGGCAACCAGTACTGTTTGATATAGTTTCCCTTGAACATTCACTGCAGCAGTGGTGCAGCAGTGCTGGCCAGCATTGTTTGATATAGTTTCCCTTGAACATTCACTGCAGCAGTGGTGCAGCAGTGGTGGCCAGCACTGTTTGATATAGTTTGCCTTCAACAATCACTACAGTAGTGGTAACCAGTACTCTTTGATATAGTTTCCCTTCAACAATCACTGCAGCAGTGGCAACCAGTACTGTTTGACATAGTTTCCCTTCAACAATCACTGCAGCAGTGGTAACCAGTACTGTTTGACATAGTTTCCCTTCAACAATCACTGCAGCAGTGGCAACCAGTACTGTTTGATATAGTTTCCCTTGAACATTCACTGCAGCAGTGGTGCAGCAGTGGTGGCCAGCATTGTTTGATATAGTTTCCCTTGAACATTCACTGCAGCAGTGGTGCAGCAATGGTGGCCAGCACTGTTTGATATAGTTTGCCTTCAACAATCACTACAGTAGTGGTAACCAGTACTCTTTGATATAGTTTCCCTTCAACATTCACTGCAGCAGTGGTGGCCAGTACTGTTTGATATGGTTTCCCTTCAACAATCACTACAGTAGTGGTAACCAGTACTCTTTGATATAGTTTCCCTTCAACATTCACTTCAGCAGTGGTGCAGCAGTGGTGGCCAGCACTGTTTGATATAGTTTGCCTTCAACAATCACTACAGTAGTGGTAACCAGTACTCTTTGATATAGTTTCCCTTCAACATTCACTGCAGCAGTGGTGGCCAGTACTGTTTGATATGGTTTCCCTTCAACATTCACTACAGCAGTGGCTGCCAGTACTGTCTGATATAGTTTCCCTTCAATATTCACTGCAGCAGTGGTAACCAGTACTGTTTGACATAGTTTCCCTTCAACAATCACTGCAGCAGTGGCAACCAGTACTGTTTGATATAGTTTCCCTTGAACATTCACTGCAGCAGTGGTGCAGCAGTGGTGGCCAGCATTGTTTGATATAGTTTCCCTTGAACATTCACTGCAGCAGTGGTGCAGCAATGGTGGCCAGCACTGTTTGATATAGTTTGCCTTCAACAATCACTACAGTAGTGGTAACCAGTACTCTTTGATATAGTTTCCCTTCAACATTCACTGCAGCAGTGGTGGCCAGTACTGTTTGATATGGTTTCCCTTCAACAATCACTACAGTAGTGGTAACCAGTACTCTTTGATATAGTTTCCCTTCAACATTCACTTCAGCAGTGGTGCAGCAGTGGTGGCCAGCACTGTTTGATATAGTTTGCCTTCAACAATCACTACAGTAGTGGTAACCAGTACTCTTTGATATAGTTTCCCTTCAACATTCACTGCAGCAGTGGTGGCCAGTACTGTTTGATATGGTTTCCCTTCAACATTCACTACAGCAGTGGCTGCCAGTACTGTCTGATATAGTTTCCCTTCAATATTCACTGCAGCAGTGGTGGCCAGTACTGTTTGATATGGTTTCCCTTCAACAATCACTACAATAGTGGTAACCAGTACTCTTTGATATAGTTTCCCTTCAACATTCACTGCAGCAGTGGTGCAGCAGTGGCAACCAGTACTGTTTGATATAGTTTCCCTTGAACATTCACTGCAGCAGTGGTGGCCAGCACTGTTTGATATAATTTGCCTTCAACTATCACTACAGTAGTGGTAACCAGTACTCTTTGATATAGTTTCCCTTCAACATTCACTGCAGCAGTGGTGGCCAGTACTGTTTGATATGGTTTCCCTTCAACATTCACTACAGCAGTGGCGGCCAGTACTGTCTGATATAGTTTCCCTTCAATATTCACTGCAGCAGTGGTGGCCAGTACTGTTTGATATGGTTTCCCTTCAACAATCACTACAGTAGTGGTAACCAGTACTCTTTGATATAGTTTCCCTTCAACATTCACTGCAGCAGTGGTGCAGCAGTGGCAACCAGTACTGTTTGATATAGTTTCCCTTGAACATTCACTGCAGCAGTGGTGCAGCAGTGGTGGCCAGCACTGTTTGATATAATTTGCCTTCAACAATCACTACAGTAGTGGTAACCAGTACTCTTTGATATAGTTTCCCTTCAACATTCTCTGCAGCAGTGGTGGCCAGTACTGTTTGATATGGTTTCCCTTCAACATTCACTACAGCAGTGGCGGCCAGTACTGTCTGATATAGTTTCCCTTCAACAATTACTGTAGTAGTGGTGGCCAGTACTGTTTTATATATTTTCCCTTCAACATTCACTGCAGCAGTGGTGGCCAGTGCTGTTTGATATAGTTTGTTTTTCAAAATTCAACGAAGCAGTGGTGGCCAGTATTGTTTGATACAGTCTCCCTTCAACATTCACTGCAACAGTGGTGGCTAGTACGGTGTGATATAGTTTTCTTTTCAAAATTCACTACAGCAGTGATGGCTAGTACTGCTTCCTATAGTTTCCCTTTAATATTCACCACAGCAGTGTTGGCTAGTACTGCATCCTATAGTTATTCTTCAACATTCACTGCAGCAGTGGCGGTTATTACTACTTGCTATAGTTTCCTTTCAACATTCACAGTAGCAGTGGCTGTTAGTACTGCTTGCTATAGTTCCCCTTCAACATTCACTGCAGCAGTGGCTGTTAGTACTGCTTGCTATAGTTCCCCTTCAACATTCACTGCAGCATTGGCTGTTAGTACTGCTTGCTATAATTACTCTTCAACATTCACTGCAGCAGTGGCTGTTAGTACTGCTTGCTATAGTTCCCCTTCAACATTCACTGCAGCAGTGGCTGTTAGTACTGCTTGCTATAGTTCCCCTTCAACATTCACTGCAGCAGTGGCTGTTAGTACTGCTTGCTATAATTACTCTTCAACATTCACTGCAGCAGTGGCTGTTAGTACTGCTTGCTATAGTTTCCTTCAACATTCACTGCAGCAATGGCTGTTAGTACTGCTTGCTATAGTTTCCTTCAACATTCACTGCAGCAGTGGCTGTTAGTACTGCTTGCTATAGTTTCCTTCAACATTCACAGCAGTAATGGCTGTTAGTAATGCTTGTTAGAGTTGCCTTTCAACATTCACAGCAGCAGTGGCTGTTAGTACTGCTTGCTATAGTTGCCTTCAACATTCACAGCAGCAGTGGCTGTTAATACTGCTTCCTATAGCTCCCCTTCAACATTCACTGCAGCAGTGGCTGTTAGTACTGCTTGCTATAATTACTCTTCAACATTCACTGCAGCAGTGGCTGTTAGTACTGCTTGCTATGGTTTCCTTCAACATTCACTGCAGCACTGGCTGTTAGTACTGCTTGTTAGAGTTTCCTTTCAACATTCACAGCAGCAGTGGCTGTTAGTACTGCTTGCTATAGTTTCCTTCAACATTCACAGCAGCAGTGGCTGTCAGTACTGCTTGATATAGCTTCCCTTCAACATTCACTGCAGCAATGGTGGCTAGTACTGCTTGAAATAGTTTCCTTCAACATTCACTGCAGCAATGGTGGTTGGTACTGCTTGATATAGCTTCCCTTCAACATTCACTGCAGCAATGGTGGCTAGTACTGCTTGAAATAGTTTCCCTTCAACATTCACTGCAGCTACTATTGCATGATATAGCTTTCTTTTCAAAATTCACTGCAGCACAGATGGCTGGTGCTGCTTGCTATAGTGTCTTTTCAACATTCACTACAACTGCGGTGCCTAGTACTGCTTGTTATAGCTTTCTTTCAACATTCACTGCAGCAATGGTGGCTAGTACTGCTTGATATAGTTTCCCTTCAACATTCACTGCAGCAATGATATCTTGTACTCCTTGATATAATTTCCCTTCAACATTTACTGCAGCAATGGCTGTTAGTACTGCTTGGTATAATTTCCCTTCAACATTCACAGCAGCAGTGGCTGTTAGTACTGCTTGGTATAATTTCCCTTCAACATTCACAGCAGCAGTGGCTGTTAGTACTGCTTGTTATAGTTTCCCTTCAACATTCACAGCAGCAGTGGCTGTTAGTACTGCTTGCTATAGTTGCCCTCCAACATTCACTGCAGCAGTGGCTGTTAGTACTGCTTGCTTAAGTTTCACTTCAACATTCACAGCAGCAATGGCTGTTAGTAGTGCTTGCTATAGTTTCCCTTCAACATTCACAGCAGCTGTGGCTGTTAGTAGTGCTTGCTATAGTTTCCCTTCAACATTCACATCGGCAGTGGCTATTAGTACTGCTTGCTATAGTTGCCCTCCAACATTCACTGCAGCAGTGGCTGTTAGTACTGCTTGCTTAAGTTTCAGTTCAACATTCACAGCAGCAATGGCTGTTAGTACTGCTTGCTATAGTTTCCCTTCAACATTCACAGCAGCACTGGCTGTTAGTACTCTCTGTTATAGTTTCCCTTCAACATTCACAGCAGTAGTGGCTTTTAGTACTGCTTGCTATAGTTTCCCTTCAACATTCACAGCAGCACTGGCTGTTAGTACTCTCTGTTATAGTTTCCCTTCAACATTCACAGCAGTAGTGGCTTTTAGTACTGCTTGCTATAGTTTCCCTTCAACATTCACAGCAGCACTGGCTGTTAGTAATCTCTGTTATAGTTTCCCTTCAACATTCACAGCAGCACTGGCTGTTAGTACTCTCTGTTACAGTTTCCCTTCAACATTCACAGCAGCACTGGCTGTTAGTACTGCTTGCTATAGTTTCTTTTCAACATTCACTGCAGCAGTGGTGGTTAGTACTGCTAGCTGTATTTTCTTTTCAACATTCACTGCAGCAATGGTCATTAGTACTGCTTGATATATTTCCCTTAAGTACTCACTACAGCAGTGTTGGCTAGTACTGCTTCCTTAATTACTCTTCAACATTCACTGCAGCACTGGCTGTTAGTACTGCTTGCTATAGTTTCCATTCAACAATCACTGCAGCACTGGCTTTTAGTACAGCTTGCTATAGTTTCATTTTAACATTCACTGCAGCAGTGGCTGTTATTACTGCTTGCAGTAGTTTCGCTTCAACATTCACTGCAGCAGTGCTGGCGGGTACTATTTGCTACAGTGTCTTTTCAAAAGTCACTGCAGTAGTGGTGGCCAGTACTGCTTGCTATAGCTTCTTTCTAACATTCAGTGCAGCAGTGGTCACTTGTATCGCTTGACAGAGTTTCTTTTTAACATTCTCTGCAGCAGTGGTGGCTAGTATTACTGGATATAGTTTTTCAACACGCACTGCAGTGATAGTGACCAAAACTACTTTAAAAGGGAGCTTTTCCACATTCACTGTAGTGGTGGCTAGAAGTGCTTTTTATAGTTTGTTGTCAACATTCACTTTGATAATGTCTAATACTGTTTGTAATTGTTCCTTTTCAACATTCAGTGCAGCAGTGGATTCTAGTACTGCTTGATAAAGTTTGTCAACATTCAATGCATCAATGGTGGTTAATACTGCTTGCTATAGCTCCCCTTCAACATTCACTGCAGCAGTGGCTGTTAGTACTGCTTGCTATAATTACTCTTCAACATTCACTGCAGCAGTGGCTGTTAGTACTGCTTGCTATGGTTTCCTTCAACATTCACAGCAGCAGTGGCTGTTAGTACTGCTTGTTATAGTTTCCCTTCAACATTCACAGCAGCAGTGGCTGTTAGTACTGCTTGCTATAGTTGCCCTCCAACATTCACTGCAGCAGTGGCTGTTAGTACTGCTTGCTTAAGTTTCACTTCAACATTCACAGCAGCAATGGCTGTTAGTAGTGCTTGCTATAGTTTCCCTTCAACATTCACAGCAGCTGTGGCTGTTAGTAGTGCTTGCTATAGTTTCCCTTCAACATTCACATCGGCAGTGGCTATTAGTACTGCTTGCTATAGTTGCCCTCCAACATTCACTGCAGCAGTGGCTGTTAGTACTGCTTGCTTAAGTTTCAGTTCAACATTCACAGCAGCAATGGCTGTTAGTACTGCTTGCTATAGTTTCCCTTCAACATTCACAGCAGCACTGGCTGTTAGTACTCTCTGTTATAGTTTCCCTTCAACATTCACAGCAGTAGTGGCTTTTAGTACTGCTTGCTATAGTTTCCCTTCAACATTCACAGCAGCACTGGCTGTTAGTACTCTCTGTTATAGTTTCCCTTCAACATTCACAGCAGTAGTGGCTTTTAGTACTGCTTGCTATAGTTTCCCTTCAACATTCACAGCAGCACTGGCTGTTAGTAATCTCTGTTATAGTTTCCCTTCAACATTCACAGCAGCACTGGCTGTTAGTACTCTCTGTTACAGTTTCCCTTCAACATTCACAGCAGCACTGGCTGTTAGTACTGCTTGCTATAGTTTCTTTTCAACATTCACTGCAGCAGTGGTGGTTAGTACTGCTAGCTGTATTTTCTTTTCAACATTCACTGCAGCAATGGTCATTAGTACTGCTTGATATATTTCCCTTAAGTACTCACTACAGCAGTGTTGGCTAGTACTGCTTCCTTAATTACTCTTCAACATTCACTGCAGCACTGGCTGTTAGTACTGCTTGCTATAGTTTCCATTCAACAATCACTGCAGCACTGGCTTTTAGTACAGCTTGCTATAGTTTCATTTTAACATTCACTGCAGCAGTGGCTGTTATTACTGCTTGCAGTAGTTTCGCTTCAACATTCACTGCAGCAGTGCTGGCGGGTACTATTTGCTACAGTGTCTTTTCAAAAGTCACTGCAGTAGTGGTGGCCAGTACTGCTTGCTATAGCTTCTTTCTAACATTCAGTGCAGCAGTGGTCACTTGTATCGCTTGACAGAGTTTCTTTTTAACATTCTCTGCAGCAGTGGTGGCTAGTATTACTGGATATAGTTTTTCAACACGCACTGCAGTGATAGTGACCAAAACTACTTTAAAAGGGAGCTTTTCCACATTCACTGTAGTGGTGGCTAGAAGTGCTTTTTATAGTTTGTTGTCAACATTCACTTTGATAATGTCTAATACTGTTTGTAATTGTTCCTTTTCAACATTCAGTGCAGCAGTGGATTCTAGTACTGCTTGATAAAGTTTGTCAACATTCAATGCATCAATGGTGGTTAATACTGCTTGTTATAGTTTCCTTTCAACATTCACTACACAGTGGTTGCTAATACTCCTTGTTATAGTTTCTGTTTAACATTCACTAAAGCAGTGGTGGCTGGCTGACACTGCTTTATAAAGTACCTATTCAACATTCACTGCAGCAGTGGTGGCTAGTACTGCTTGATATAGCTTTTTTTCAGCTTTCACTGCAGTGGCAGTGTCTAGCATGGCTCTATATAATTTATTTTTAACATTCATTGCAGTGGCGGCTAGTACTGCTTGAAAAGGCTAGTACGGTTAAAGTTAAATTCCAATATTCACTTGTAATGATGGTAGCTAATACTGCTGGCTAGGAGTATGCCATCGAAACTGACTCAACTGTTGCTCACAGTGAATTCCCAGTTAAAACTAACACTTTCTGCAGAACTCGTTCTTCGTTTGGTATGTGTTGACCGTGAGGTAAGAAGAATATATCATACTGTCAGGGGTTACAATGTACAGCTGGGACATCACACATGTCCACTTTCACAATTTTGATGTCAAGGAACTTGGCTACGGTGTACTTGTCCACTAATGTAGGTGTAACACAGCAACATTCTGCTATGACATAGGAAGTAAGTTGTTCAAACCCATACAGTGATTACTGCTGTAAGGTGTAGTTACAATATCCTTAATTAACACCTGAGATTCAGAAACCTGGAATACCAGACAGCTAATTGGATGTAGAGGCTTTAGCAATACAACGTCAGATCCAAAATATTTCTACATCAAAAAGATGTGATTTTGGCTGTCTGCAGAATGCTGATTCATGCAGGCCTGCTGTAAGATAGCAATATAGAGTCACTGGTGAGGAAAACAATGTCAAGTTTCAGGGTGCACAGGGAGAGTGTTGCACCAAGGAGCAATATCTGTAATAGCTATTTTGGGCTTTTTGACTTCTGAAAGTGAAGGACAGGGTGCTGATAAATGTGTGATAGCAGTTTTGTACAAGGAGAAGCGAAGGGAAGTTAATTTTATTTATTAATAGTATTTTTTCATGTTGGTAAGTAAACATTGCACACACAAGCCATATACGAGGGCCGTTCAGAAAGTAGCCTCCGATCGGTCACAGTGCGGGCAGTGGGGGGAGTAGCGACGCCATCTGTGCATTCACGCACTCAGCAGGTCAGTCGGCATCAAGCCGTGGTCGAGTGAAAGTCGTACCTGCGCTAGTTTAGTGTATGTGGCCGTTTGAAATGTGTACTGCAATAGAAAACCCCGCCAAATGTGAAGTGCGTGCTGTTATAAGGTTTTTTACAGCCAAAGGATATTCTGCAGCAGCTATTCATCGTGAGCTTTTTGCCGTGTATGGACCAAGAGTTATGAGTGAAGGAGTGGTCCGTGAATGGGTACGTTTATTTAAAAGTGGACGAGAAAACGTTCATGATGAAGAGAGGAGTGGTAGACCATCATTGGTCACGGACGAACTCGTTCAGACAGTTGATGCAAAAGTTCGTGAAAACCGACGTTTCACAATGTCGGAGTTGTCTACTGATTTTCCACAGATTTCTAAGACTCTCTTGTACGAGATAGTGACAGCAAGATTGGGTTACCGTAAGTTCTGTGCACGATGGGTGCCCAAAATTCTTACCGCCCACCACAAAACTCAAAGAATGGCCTCTGCATTAGACTTTCTGTCACGTTATGAGGCCGAAGGTGAACCATTGTTAAACAGAATCGTGACCGGGGACGAAACCTGGATTAAGTACGTGAACCCTGAGGCAAAAGAACAATCAAAGATGTGGGCACATTCAAATTCGCCTACCAAACCAATAAAAGCCCGGCAAGATTTTTCTGCCCAAAAATTGATGGCAACGGTGTTTTGGGATGCAAAAGGGGTGTTTTTGGTTGAATTCATGGAACGTGGGACGACCATTAATCAAGACGTGTACTGTGAAACACTAAAACAATTACGACAGGCTATACAGAACAAACGCCGTGGTATGCTGACTTCCGGTATCGTTTTTTTGCACGATAACGCCCGTCCTCACTCTGCTCGCAGAACAACAGCCCTTCTTGAGTCCTTCAAGTGGGACGTTGTCAACCATCTACCTTACAGCCCAGATCTGGCACCAAGCGATTATCACCTCTTCATGGATATGAAGAAATGGCTCGGGTCCCAGCGGTTTGATGACGACAAAGAGCTCAAAGATGCGGTCACAGGCTGGCTCCAGGCACAAGCGGGTGATTTTTATGCAGAAGGAATTTCAAAAGCTTGTGAACAGATACGATAAGTGCCTCAATCGTTATGGAGACTATGTAGAAAAATAGTGCAAAGATGTAGTTGTAAGATGTATATATTAAAATATTTTTATTTAACTTGGTGAATTTCTTGCAATCAACCGGAGGCTACTTTCTGAACGGCCCTCGTATGTTTATTTTCCTGGAGAGCAAGGGGCGGAAGGCATAATGCAGACCTTGCAGTAACAAATATTGAATGAGAACTGAGTTTGAATATATTGTACAAGCCAAGGACCTCACACTACCTAGACCAGAACACAAGGACGCAAATGGATAGTCTATTCTGACAGGCATTGTTCAGCTTGCGATGCCATTGTGTAGTAAATTATGTGCTGATCTACTCTAAGACAGAGAAATAGCTGTGTTGCAAAAGTGAAAAAATTAAAGCATAATCTCTGTTGACATAAAAATGATAAATGTGACATGTGAAGAACTGAATATTTGTGTTTTGATAGATATTTCTGTGATGTACTCCTAATAAAAACATTTAAAGTGGTGGGTAATGCCTACCACAATGCTTGAGTAGCATGACTATATTTTGCATTTGGCAGGTCCAGGGTTCTATTCCTGGTATAGGCCCAATGTGACCCTTGGATTTTTTCATAGTTTATCTGGATCAGCAGGCAAATGCTGCAGTGATTCATCTTCTATCACAGCACTCTTGTCCATCATTTAAGGACTGTAGAATCAGGTGGTGGCTATGCACTTTGTTCAGGCTTCTTCCTGGTATCATTGTAGCGGTTCAGGGGCTTGAGAAAGGGCCTTTTGGGTCTCTCCCAGGGGTTATGTAAGTTGCAGTGATTGGGTTCCCTTAACCCAACCACAAGAACAACACATCTTCCCTTTCTATCCACACAAGGTTTGGTCACTTGAGTTGCAGTGACTGGGTTACCTCAACCAACCACAAGAACGTCACTTGTTCACTCTCTGTCCACACAAGGTTTGGTCACATGAGTTGCAGTGATTGGGTTACCTCAACCAACAAGAACATCTTCTCTCTCTTTGCATACAGTGTTTGGTCAGAATGCTACTTCCCCCAGAGCTCTTTGGTTCTATTTGAGCAGTTGCTTTGGAATAAAGTATATTTGTTTCTTACCTGCATAAACCATATCAAAACCCATGTTCCTGAATGTGAACTTAATGTCAAAGTGGCACTAATACATTTTATTGCTCTGCAGATTGGTTCTACAATTTCCTGATGAGCTTGCATGTAGTTATTCTCAAAATAAAAAGCTTTTTGGCCAATAAACAGCACTCTAATTCTTCAATCACTCTCCCTCCTCTAGATAGCAATTCTATAGGATGTGTTAGGGTTGTCTTTCTGATCGATGGAATTGCTACTTAGGGGAACTCATAATCTAGGAAACAGACAAGAAGTGCCTTGCATATGAGGTTTGTTCAAAAAGTTCCCGGAATTTTGTCCACAAAATGTTTCTACGCTTACCTTTTACTTATTGTGCATGGTCTTCTTCAAAATATTCTCCTCCACAATTGATACACTGCTCCCAATGCCATTTCCACTTCTGGAAGCAGTCTTGGTAGACCTCTTTCTGGATCATGCAAAGAGCTGTTTGCAAATTTTCGTTTATTGCAAATCTTCACCCTTTCAACAGGGTTTTCAACTTTGGAAATAAAAAAAGTCTGCAGGGTGAGGCAGCACAATGATATCGTTTTATATGCTGCAATAGTCACACACCATCAGGGATGAATGTGCGGGTGTGTTATTGTGATGCAAGTGCCATGAATTGTCTCGCCACATTTCAGGCCGTTTTCAACTCATATTTTCTTGCAGGTGTTGCAGCATGTCCTGATAGTACCATCGATTAACAGTTTGTCCCTGTGGCACGAATTCATGATGAACTAATTCTTCAAAGTCAAAGAAAACTATCAGCATGGCTTTGACCTGACGAGCTTTTTTTGGTCTTGGAGAATCTTTGCCAACCCATTGTGAAGACTGAACCTTGGTCTGAACATCATAACGGTAGAGCCACGTCTCGTCACCAGTTATGATTCTCTTGAAGAACATCTCTTCCTTATTTGCGCGATCCAAAAGCTTTTCACAGATTGTGAGGCGATGATCTTTCTGGTCTTGACTCAAGAGCCATGGGACGAACTTGGCGACAGCATGATGCATTCCAAGATGCTGTGTCAGGATTTCATGACACGATCCAACTGAAATGTTACGTTCTTCTGCAATCTCTCGGACAGTCAGTCTTCGATTGGCAATTTCTTTGACGTTCCTGACATGAGCGTCGTCGGTAGACGCCGAAGGGCGTCCTGAATGAGGGTGATCTTAACTTCCACCTAGTCATTTTTAAACCGCATGAACCATTCGTAACCCGGATACGGCTCAAGTACTCGTCACCATAGGCTTCCTGCATTATTTGGTGTGTCTCAGCAAAGGTTTTCTTGTGTTTCACGCAAAATTTAATGCAGATGCAGATGCATTGCTCCTCTAACTCTGCCATCTTGAAATTTGCAAACTGTGCGACACAATGTACTATTCAATACAGCACTGAACGATAGCTAACAGAATACAGCAATGAAAGTTTCAGCAGTTATACATCAAACACAGCCATGTGCAGGAATGCCAGCCGCATTTCACTCCAATACTCCATTGGCGCAAAATTACAAATGTTCTGGAACTATTTGAACATACCTGGTATGTGGCGCAGTCATTTACTAACGAAATGGGAGTTGATGTTTGTCACGTGGTTTCTTTTGCCGTGGTTTAGCCATAAATAAAATGCAAGAGAAAAGATGGGCATGGTTCAAAAATTCACTTTTGTTAACTCTGAAAGACTGTCAAACCTCGTAGAAACACATTGCACGAGAATAAAATGTCTGATGTAGTAACCTAAGGGGCTGGAAGACAAATCGCATCAAGTTTTGCTATATAGGTAACCATATCTTGTTTTCTTATGGTCCTTAGCCATACTAAAATATTATTAAGAGAGAACGTGTGTATATGTATGTTGTTAATCTTAAAAGTCTTACACCATGATAAAACCAAAGTGTACATTGCAGAAATGGTTATAAAATGCCTTATAATTTCAATCTACAAATTACTATGCTAATAAGGATTTGCAAAGTCACTGTATTAGAATAGGAACATATGCAGTCATGATGTCCATGCACACACTGCCTGTCAGATGACTCTGGTGCCATTTATTATACTCTAGTTTTGGTCTTTAAGGTTAAATAAAACAAATGATTTATTTCATTTCACGTGCAAAACCTTGCACCATAATATTAATGCATTATAAAATATACATCCTAGCAGGTAGTGTTTACAAACATGATCACAAATGGAAAAATAGTGTGACATTTTTGAGAAGACTGAAGCGAGATGCTCTGCTTGCTGTAATATCGGGATTTTTCATTCTTAGCAGAAATAGCTAAGTTGTTTGAAATTCCAATTATAAGGAGTAAGGGGATGATTAATGGTAACATAGCCTAGGTGGTTTAAAATGATTGCAGGAAGTATATGAAATTAGTTAAAACATCATTAGTGTTTTAAATCCATGTGAGATGTTGAGTATTCCAGAGTCCTTTTTATAGAAGCAAACTTAAAAGCATTTTTCCAATGTAGAGAAATAATTATGTCTCTTTCACATGACCTTGGGCTTTTTCCTGTTATACAGGAACATATTTGGTAAATACAATTGTGCCTTGAGTACTTTTGCTAGTTAGATGAATTGCGTTAATTGTGAATGTGACAACTTATTTGTCAGATAATGGAATATTGGTTACTCTAAATAGCCAAAAACTTATGGGCAAACATACCTATATAGAGATTGTAGAATGGCAATTTGGTGCAGATTGAAGAACTGGCCATGAAGGAGGTTTCTGTAGCACCTTTCATACACAATCAATGAAAGATTAGATTTGTTGAAAGGTGTCATTATTGTGAAAGGATTAGCAAATGTAGCTGTCATCTGACAACCTGTATTTGTTTGACTTTTAGGCATGTTTCCTTACTCTAAAATGCTGAGATCCAAGTGGCGTATGTTCCATTTTGCTCCTGCCTCATTTCAAAATAAGCTTATGAAGTGTGGTAATAGACATTAAGTTGAAATACTAACCTTCGTATGTATGATTCTGAATCTTTCCAAGAGTGTATAAGTAGGGTCCCTCGGGCCCTCTTCTATTTTTTCTATATTTTCAGTACTTTTTTATTTTGGATGACATGTTTGTAAAATATACTAATTACAATATTTTATTGTGTGTTATTTATGAGTTTTCAAAATGCAGTAGGTATCTTTTGCTTAAAGACGATGTTTAAAGTTTATATACAAATACTTATTGACATTTAAAGGTAAATTTTCTCCATAAGAATGTTATCTAATGGAAGTTACATTCACACAATAAAAACAAAAAATTATTAATTTTTAGTAGGCATATAACCGCAATTAATTCATTTGACTGAATATGTTTTAAATAATTATACACAAACTAAAGGATGCTTTCTAAGAAATTGTATTCTGCAGTACTGAAGAGTGTCCCTTACAAATACTCTTGTTACACTTTGTATAAACTAGGGAACTCTTGCTGTGTACAATGTGTGCACGCACAATAGCAACACCTTTTCCAATTCCCTTGCACAGTTGCCGGAATTTCAGATGATGAATGTGGATTCAAATGACATCTTTTCATTGCTTCAGCAGTACGTTTGGCAGATTGGCGACTGCTGATGTTGAAGTCATCAGAGGACATACCATCTTATTTGTTGTTTTTCCTTTCTGCTGGAATGGTCAGTTGGATATTGGGAACAAAACAGCACTAATGTCCATCCTAGTCATCCAAAAGGCAATGTTCCATCTCGTTTGCCTCTTGCAAGTGTAGTATTTGATGTTTTGGTCCATTTATTTTGACACCTCCTTTTGTTGAATTACTGATTGTTATAATATCTGGTTTTTTCTTGCTAGAGTTCTGTCATGATGCATAGTACTAATCAGAATGACAGCCTTATTTTTCTTAGGCACATTGTTACATTGTCTTTCAAACCAAATATGGAACTGGAATGCTTTGGCTTCATTTCAGCGGGAATATCTGATTTGGTTTTCTTTATTGTTCCCATGATAGTAATTCTCTTTTTCAGAATGTCTTCTACTAGTTTCGAAATTGTAAAACAATGATCCATAATGATATTACTAGATGACCCTTCCACACTTTTTGCCAACTGTTTTACTACATTCATTCCTATTTTTTTTTAGGTTTATATTATTATTATTGTTATTATTGTTGTTGTTGGTGGTGGTGGTGGTGTTTTTGTTGTGTTTGTAGAGGCTGATCTACTTTTCATCCTGTATAAGCCATTCTATCTATAGCGTAAACTAAATTATTTTCAATTCATACTTGCTTGGTTTACTGAACATATTCTGTATATATCCACATCTTCCATGAAGTATTACCAACCGCTCATCAACAGTAAGTGATTCATCAGGTAACATTCTTTTCCAACAATTGTCAAGAAATATTTCCCAGATATATCACCATCAGAGTGGGCTGTCCTAGTGTGTCTATCATCAAACCTAATCATCCTTCTAATACACCCAAATCTGTTTACAGACATTTTAGTGTTATATATTGGATTGGAATTTTCATCTAAAAATAACTCTCTCATTGAAATGTCCAAGCAAGAAGTAGTAATCCAAAAATTGCACTCATTTCTTCATTGTGACATTTTTCCAAGTTTTACCTTTTTCTGTCCAGATTTATACAGGCAATGATTTTATATAGTAGTTCCTTAGATATGAGATAGTGCCATGTGATTACAGTCATGGTAGGTTCCTTATTATATCATGAGCTGGTAATGTTGTTGAACATTTGATGTGCAGCTGTTAGCACGAAGCCATTTGCTAAGTAACAGACTGCACTTGGAAAAATAGTCTAATGTCTCAAGAATGTAGTGTCTACTAACTGCATTGTTGCCAAACTGTTACTATAACACATAAATTGAAGCTAAGATAAGTATAGGGCCATGGTAGACCTGCTTATACATTCTCAGAGTGTTTACAAAAAATAAATGAGATACATTGCTTATATCTTAACAGAAGACTCCTAAGGCTTTATTTGAAGGTTACATAGAAGCTGAAAAGACACAGTTAAAAATCAATAACGTGGTCCATGAATTATTAGGTAATAGGGCCTCAAAAGCCCTGCATAGGCATTTTAGGGTTAAGCAAATAAATGTTTATATGATAGGCAATTGAAAACAAAGGTACTTTTGTGGTTAGAAGTTTATAGGTTTAGAATTTTTGCCAAATGTTTGTTAATGTTAAGGAGCAATTAAGTGAAAGGTTTTATTTGTTTGCAGGGCCCTCCAGGCTCAAGTGGACCCCCAGGCCCCGGTACGCCAATCATGCCTAGCCCGCAAGGTAACCTCACATAGATCTCTCTTTGAATACATAAAATCAAATCTCTTTGAAAATTATGTTGATTAAATAACATTTGATACACCATATATGCATATTGGTAACTTGATGTCAGCTTACACTGCATGTATAGGTTGCATGTTTTCATGGTGTAGCACCGACACTGAAGATGTGTAAAATGAGAGGCCTTCTAGCATCATACATGTACCATTGTGTTGGAAAGGTGTGTTCCTCTTCTTTAAGTAGAAAAGTGAAGTCGGCACCAATTTGGAACAATTCCTGAATGAAGCTAAAATGAACAGCCATGTTACAAGGGTCATTTGATACATTCTCGGAATTGCCAATTATGGTCATTGCTCACGCAACATGGTTCTGGTGCAATAATTAGCCATACTTTGAGTGCACAGATGCTGTTCAGTACTCTCAATGGAGAGCTGTTCTGTAGATGACATATTATTTTTGTTCCTGCGTAAGACATTTTGAAAATTATAAAAAAAAAACAATATTCAAGCAGTGATGAAGTACTTTGTAAGGAAAGGTATCAAAGGAAAAGAACTTTATGCTATCTTGCTGAACGCATTAAGAAACGCTGTTCCTTGATGTTCAACTGTTGCTAAGTTGACCAACAAACTTATTTGGCTGGGAGAACATAGAAGATGACTGCGTAGTGGTTGCCCAAGACGTGTCACCACTCCAGAATGGTTTAAAAAGGTCCATAAAATGACTTGAAGGATTGGCACCTGAAAATGCATGAAATTGCTGAATCTGTAGTGATATCAAGTGGAAGAACATATCCTGTTTTGATTAAGGAATTGGGTGTGACAGAATTATCTTCCAGATGGTGCATAACTATTAACACAAGATTAAAAACACATCAGAACACAAATTTCTGTTCAAAATTCGACTCATTTTCAGAAAAAACCTCAAGAATTTTTGCACTGGTTCACAACCACAGATAAACTATGGGTCCACTACTGTACAATAGAAACAACACAAAACAGTGAAAGCATGCTGATTCTCCACCTCCAAAGAAAGCAAAGGTAGAAAGTTCATGTCATCGGTTTTCTGGGAGGCAAAAGGGATTCTGCTGATACAATATCTTCATAATGGTCAAAAATTTACAGAAGAATACTATGCTAATCTCTTGGATCAAAACCAACGAAAGGTACACCAAAAAAGACCAGGTATAGCAAGGAAAAAGGTCATACTCCATAAGGGCAATGTGCACCTGTTGAGCTGTGCTTTGTTGCCCTCACTACCTTATTCACTAATATGGCACCAGCAGGATAATGTACACCAGCAGTTGTGTTACTGCCAAGGCTGAGCTATGATTTGTTGCTCCCCTACCTTATTCACTGATATGGCTCCATAAGGACAATGTACACCAACATGTGTTACTGCCAAGGCTAAGCTATGATTTGTTGCCCTCACTACCTATTCACTGATATGGCACCAGCAGGATAATGTACACCAACACGTGTTACTGTCAAGGCTGAGCTATGATTTGTTGCCCCCACTACCTTATTCACTGATATGGCACCAGCAGGATAATGTACACCAACACGTGTTACTGCCAAGGCTAAGCTATGATTTGTTGCCCCCACTACCTTATTCACTGATATGGCACCAGCAGGATAATGTACACCAACACATGTTACTGTCAAGGCTGAGCTTTGATTTCTTGCCCCCACTACCTTATTCACTGATATTGCACCATCAGGACAATGTTTACCTGCACATGTGTTACTGCCAAGGCTGAGCTATGATTTATTGCCCTCACTACCTTATTCCCTGATATGGCACCAGCAGGATAATGTATACCAACACGTGTTACTGTCAAGGCTGAGCTTTGATTTCTTGCCCCCACTACCTTATTCACTGATATTGCACCATCAGGATAATGTACACCTGCACATGTGTTACTGCCAAGGCTGAGCTATGATTTGTTGCCCCCACTACCTTATTCACTGATATTCACCATCAGGACAATGTACACCAGCACATGTGTTACTGCCAAGGCTGAGCTATGATTTGTTGCCCCCACTACCTTATTCACTGATATTCACCATCAGGACAATGTACACCAGCACATGTGTTACTGCCAAGGCTGAGCTATGATTTATTGCCCTCACTACCTTATTCCCTGATATGGCACCAGCAGGATAATGTACACCAACACGTGTTACTACCAAGGCTGAGCTATGGTTTGTTGCCCCCACTACCTTATTCACCTGATATGGATTCATCAGACTTTCATTTCTTCCGTAATCTCAAAAGCTTGCATGGTGAATGGGGATTATTTTCAAATGAGGAAGTAATAGTTGGAGTTTACGAGTATGTTGCAGACCATGAGGAATTTCTTTTTCAAGAGGGAATAACGGCATTAGAACATCAATGGGCTATGTGCATTAGAGTATAGGGAGACTGTATTATAAAATAAAAATAGTTTGACTCAGGTGAGATGTTATTTTGGCTTTCAATCCAATAACTTAGAAAACATCCCTGGTATCAATTGTCTTAGATGTAAAGGAGGAAGATAATTTATTAAAAATGTTTATTAATGGCATGCAAATGAGTCATAGAAGACTGTATTACTCCACCATGTTGGTACACCACAACAAAATTGTGTTGCAGAAGAAAGACTGCCCATGTTGTTGCTAAATCTGTGTTAACTTCTGTCTGTAATACTGTCACATAAATGTGGAATTTCACTGGGGAGCCATCTGTTTTTAACAAATGTCCTTATGAATCATGGTATTGCCTTCCATTTCATCAGAAAACTTTCTAGAACTGAATTTCTGCTCAAAATTTCATGATAAAGCTGTTCATAGACATCTGGTTCTGTATGGGAACAACAGGGAAGAATCTCAGAGAAAGGTTGTTTTAAGCCACAAGCTGTAAGTTGTTTGCAATCTACAGACCAACTTGAAGTTTCAGTCACAAAAACAGGACAGAAGACATACGAGAAAAAGAATTTGATGCAGCATCTAGTTGCAGAGCAAGTGAGGATTCAGTTGACAAAGAGGAAGAAGAAAAAGTACTAGATAAGATTGAAATGAAATGTGAAAGAAAGAAACTTAAGTTGGATGGAAAGCAGACATTACATATACCTTGCTGGGCCATTTTAAGTTGAAATGCTAAACAGTTGCTGTCTGATAATAAAGATGATTTGCTTAAGGTGATTAATAAAGAACTGGAGTGTCTAAAGGAGAACATGCAAATGGTGGAAGTTTAAAATTGTGCAACATTTTGGTTTATTGTTTTTCTTTTGGAGGATGTGATGGTATTAAAAGAAAAAGATGAGTATGTGACACAATCTCTATGGGCAATTTTGAAAGCTCTGTTGGCAACATTGTTGTGAATGAGTTATGCTTTTGCTATAAGCACCTGAAATTTATTTGGTTGCAAATACATTGCAATTTGTTTCTTAAAGCTAAATAAATATCATTACTATCTACTAATGCATAGTGGTATTTTGTGTCTTAATAGGGATGAATATACTCAAGCCATTGGGAAGGTTTGAAATAAAAATTTGTCATATTTTTCTGGCCATATTTTCTTTCTCTTTACATGCAATACATCACAGGAGTAAATTTGAGCAAAGCAGCAAAAATTGTTTAAAACCATCCTGCATATGAATTCCTGTTTATGAGTGATGAATTGCTTCAAAGTGTGCAAACCTGTAGAGGTAAAAAATTAGTAAATAAGAATGGGCTGTAAAGGAAGATTGGTAACTGTCCCACAGTGGCACCATATCATAGCTTGAAGAAAATAAACACTGACTCAGAAGTGAAGTAACATGACACTCGCCTCACACCCAAAATGTGAGAGTGCTTTATGGGGGGCCTGAGAGTTGGCATGATGCTTATACAAAAATTAAATAGAATAGAATAGATACAGTATTTAAAAAAAGAACTTGTTAGAGCCATTGAAAATTAGTTGAGTTGATTTTGTGACACTACATTACTTACGTTTTATTTCGGAAAACATGTTTCAGAAGCCATGTGCTTCCATTGTCAATTCCTTTGGTCGACTGCCGGCATTGCTTGCTGTGGTGGTTGTCTCTGTCCCCGGTGATGGTTTGATGAACTTCTGAATCAGTATATCGCCTGGCAGGATTTCGAAATTGAAAACACGGTTCTTGTTTTTCCAAATATATATGTTTTCCCAAACTTTTAATTCTGTCTTCCTTGTGATGTTTTTGAGGATTTTTGGGCTTCTATTTATGGTGTGTTTCTCTTTCCAAAAATGCCAAGCTACTACAGATTTGTCTTCTTGTTTGAGTTTAATATTTCTGTGGTGTTCTTTTGCTCTTGTTTTTATATTTCCTTTTGTTTGGCCGATGTAGATTTTTTCACAGTCATTGCAGCTGAACTGATATATTCCTGGTTTGTTTCCTTGTGGGATATCATCTTTTAATTTAGAATTTAAAATGTTTTTTATAGAGTAATTATTTTTAGGAGCTAGAATGATGTTATGTCGTTTGAAGTTCCTCTGGAATTTGTAGAAAGTTGTAGGGTGGTATGTAAACTTCTTGTAGATCTTGTTTTCTTTCTGGTTTTGAGTGAGTGTGCTGTCTTCTTTAATTCTCTTCCTATTTTTGGCCTTATTAACTTTTTTGTACACCAGTTCTGCCCGGAATCCATTCTCTGTAGCTATGTCCAATATTTTAGCAAGTTCACATTGGTATTTTGTTTTGCCCATTGGTACATTTACTAATCTGTGTGTAAGACTTTGAGTAAAGCATGTCGATGGGGAATGGGATTGTAACTCTTTTGTTTTATGTAGCTGTTGGTGTGGGTAGGTTTTCTGTAAATGCCAAATGTTAGGTGATTTTTATTTTTGATGATTTTTAGGTCAAGGAATGGTAATTGTCCATCACATTCCTTCTCCATTGTGAACTTTATAGACTTTTCTTGCATATTTAGGAGTTTCAGTGCATCTTTTAGGTGTTTTTCTGGGACTATTGCAAAGATGTCATCTACATAGCGGTTCCATACTTTGAACATCCAGGGGAATGCCTTTTTAATACTAGTTTCCAAAGTGCATAAAGAGATCTGCTAATATTGGTGACAGCGGGCTGCCCATAGCTAAACCATATGTTTGTTTGTAATATTTCCCATTAAATGTGAAAAAATTTTGATGTATGCAAAGATTTGTTAATATGATGAATTCTTGGACTTCTTCTGTTGTTTTCCCTATTGCAAGTAAGTAGTTTTTGATGTGGGATTGTATGCTTTCTATAGGTATGCTTGGAAACAGAGCAGTAACATCAAAGGAAACTAACATATCAGTTTTTTCTAATTTCATGTCTTTAGTTTTATCGAAGGGCAAAAGAACACCACAGAAATATTAAACTCAAACAAGAAGACAAATCTGCAATAGCTTGGCATTTTTGGAAAGAGTAACACACCATAAATAGAAGCCCAAAAATCCTCAAAAACACCACAAGGAAAACAGAATTAAAAGTTTGGGAAAACATATATATTTGGAAAAACAAGAACCACGTTTTCAATTTCGAAATCCCGCCAGGTGACCTACTGATACAGAGGTTCATCAAACCACCACTGGAGAGAGACAACCACCACAGCAAGCAATGCTGGCAGTCAACCAAAGGAATTGACAATGGAAGCACATGGCTTCTGAAACATGTTTTCCGAAATAAAAAGTAAGTGATGTAGTGTTACAAAATCGACTCAACTAATTTTCAATTGTTAAATCACATCACTGTCACAAAGTCCACCATATATCAGGAATAATTGTTAGAGCCAATTTTGAGAAAATCAAAAATTTTTTAAAAAAGTTGCATATAAAGGATAGTTAGGGTTGAGGGGTTTTCCTGAAAATCCTCATAAGGATGCTTAATTGAAATACCAAGTTTAGAATTTAATAGACTAGGTATTCGTTTTTTGTGATAATGCTGCACAAGCGCGCACACACACACACACACACACACACAAACATGTTCTTTGTTTGTATTCAGTAAGGTGAAATCCAGGTATTGCATTTTTGGATGGAATACAATATCTACTCTCTACATACATGCTATAGAAGGTAAAAATTATGGATGGATGAATGAAAGGTATCTTTCTTTGTTATTTGCTATTCCCCAGATTTGAGTAATAACAGATCCACAAAATCACCAGAGTATTGTCTTCATCAATACAAAATGTCATAAGGCTACCTCTGATAATTCTGGAAAAAACAGAATATGTATACAAAAAGTTGTATTCATGGGCAAAATCAGTTTAAACTTAAAATCTAATATACTTTGTCACACACTTTTACTTTTGACATTGTTAAATAAAAATAAGCTGTCCACTGTACACAGGTCCAACACTCTAATGTAATTTATCACAGACTTTTACTTTTGGCATTGTTGCACAAAAAACAAGTGGTTCACCAGACACAAGTACAACAATGTATAAAATAGCTTGGTGATGCACTTTTACTTTTGGTATTGTTACTCAAGATAAGGTGTTGATCACACACATATACACCACTGTAGTATAGTTTTGTCACACAAATGTTACACAAAATAAGGTGTTGATCACACTTAGCTTTGTCACACAAAGTTTACTTTCGACATTGTTGCACAAAAACACAGCGATCACCATACACAAATACAACTCTGTAATTTAGTTATCTCATATACTTTTACTTTTGGTATGATTACACTGAACAATATGTTCATTACACCCAATTCACTTTTAAACATGCTTTCCAGTAAAATAAATCAAATGAAAGTTCACAAGAGGAATAGTCCCTGGACCTTGAAATGAAACACAACAATAATCTAAACATAGATTGTTACTATAAGAGATATTGCAAAGCAATAAGGGCAATCAAGATATAGCATTCAAAATCTTCTCGGGCTTCTAGCCAGGTAAAAACTTGGCTTGACACCAACGTTTCGAAGAAGTGCATCTTCCTCGTCTTCAGGGTGAGACGAGGAAGATGCACTTCTTCGAAACGTTGGTGTCAAGCCAAGTTTTTACCTGGCTAGAAGCCCGAGAAGATTTTGAATTAACACGTCACCAGGAAAGCTTCAGTTCTTATTTTAAGATATAGCATGATAATGCACTAATATGTAATTCAGTAAACAAAATAAAAATTATTGGAGTAGAGTAAAAAGAGAAAGAGGTAGACATTCTGAAGAAAGTCCCCTAGTTATACAAAATACTGACAATGAAGTAATTTGTGTTCTGCAGAAAGTTGCAAGTTTCTTTCTTGATTTAACAAACAAGTTAAATTTAAATTCTGGATAAAAGGAGTCAGTCCTAAATTTTCTGAGAACTTTCATTAATAATATCCTGAATGTAACATCAATTTGACAGCTGCTTCTGAAATCAATAACATCATAAATGTTCTTCCTGATATGATGAAATAACAAGTAAATTTTTAAAAGTATATTAACACCAAATGAGGGTTCTTCTCAGTTACTTATATAATGAATTATTAAATACTGGAACATTTTCTAATAGAATGAAATACTCAACTGTCAACCTCTTTTCAAAAAGAGGCAAAAAGGAGGAAGTTGTGTATTACAGACCAATATGTCTCTTACCAATATTCTCAAAAGTATGTAAGAAAATGTTTAACAGATTGTATAATTACATAGAAAATAACAATGTGCTTATCCAAGAACATTTTTGTTAAGAAAAGGAATGCCAACAAACAATGTGATGTACAAACATATTCATGAAGTGTTAACAGCTTTAAATGACAATTTACATGTGGTTGCCATTTTCTGTGACACAGCAAAATCTTTTGACTGTGTAAATCATAAGATGTTGATAACGAAACTCTTGTTTTATAGAATAAAAAATGAACATTTAAATTGGTTTATACCACTCCTAGAAGAAAGAAAACAAACAGTTGAAATTAACAGCCACAGTCAATATAACAGCATCTCAGATTAGAAATTAATAAAAACATGGCGTTGCCCTGTACTGATGTCCTAGGGGAAAAAACCCAAATGCCTACATGTATAAGAGTGGGTTAATAAGTGGTTTTGTGCAAATGGTTTCTAGTAATATCAGATACAGAAATGGCATGGTACCCAACCATAAAATATCAATGAGAAATATTTCCATTAAACTCCTGTTTATTCCATCAGTTATATTAAGCAATAAAACGTTTGCAACAAGGTGCTTGATTGCCCTTTGGGTGATGTCATGAGGCTCACATCACCATGGATTGGAAACAGTTGAAGCTCATTATGAAGAAAATCAGGAAGTCTCCTTACAATTGTATAATTAATGAGAAGTAAATTTACACAAAATGGGCTGTATTATTGAATATATTTTTAATGATATAGGGGCAGCTAAACCTTTTGTTATTCTTTATTTCATTACTGGAAACATTAAGAAATGAAATAAAAGTCTGAAAGCACAAAACTCAACATTTTCAAATAACCTTCATTACATTACAAAAGTGAGATTATCCACCCATCAGACTAGAAATGCAAAGCCCAAGCAAACAGTTTATTAACAAAATTAGATATAATTCTTATTTTACTTAATGTTGCAATGCTAAACCACGCCGGCTTATGAAAGTGTCCATATCAAATAGGCCAACTATGGCTTTAACATGTGGTAAAAGCTCCACGGTATTATAATCCTTGTAGAAGCTAACAATGTGTGATAAACTATATGTACAAATTATAACAGTAATATATATATATATATATATATATATATATATATACATTTTGAAAACAAGAGTGCCAGTCCCCACTCATTCACACGTAAAACCTGATTACAAAATGTTTATTACAATTTAAATTTAGAAAACCCCCTAAATCTAAGGCAAGGCAGCCCTTTATTGTTGGAAACCCCCAACGTGGCCCGAATCTGACTTTGGTCAAAATGCCCATGACTAAGGCACAATTTTACTGCCTCTCAAAAAAAAAACACTCACACAAGCACAGTAAAATCTGCCAGTCACCATTACACAAACAACTGGACTACAAAACATGGCTTGCCTATGCCTATACATTCCTTATATTACCCATGTATACTAAATATACATAAATGAGAACGTCCTCACCCAAAAGAATTTGAAGTTCACAAGATGGCGTAGATTCACATGCCTATGCTAGTAATGGCAGCATGGTAATGAAGAGGCTTGGTCTCCCTGTGGACCACGCTTGTTGACAACTCAACAACAAAAACTCTTGAGTGCACCTTTCAGCCAGCGCTTCGATATATCAAGGCAAAACAAATGATGCACTCGCATGGCAAAGTTGATGCCTTGTATAGACATTTAACAAAATACATAAGTAGATGGGCAATAATAATATAAATTAAATGTTTAAAAACTAATGCTCTCAAGATAATGCTTTACAAACGATTCAAAATAGCCCTAGATTAAAAATGTAACTAAAATTCCCCCTTAACACAATCCCAAATTTTGCTGACAGCATCCAAAATTAGTAACAGCTTCTTATGTCCAAAATTAAGAAACCAAATGGCATGCTACACACCCAAGTACGATAACAAAATAAATTGAACTAATATGCACTACTATGTGTGAAAACACAAAAGAAAAACTTAGCTTGCTTGGGGAGAAAAATTTAGAAAAGCAGTGTAAGGGACATCCACAATGTTATGTGCTATTACAAAACTGCAAAAAGAATATAAATTTGGCAGTTAGCTGCCCTATTTTGATATTAGCACTTACAGTTATCCATCACAAAATTAATACTGCGAGTATGCTAAGCAATAATTCTGGCCATTAGAAAAACCTTTCAACATTATATGAACCGGCAAATCATGCCCAATGTGGCTTACTAGCAAGCCCTTACATGCCTAGCTGCGCAGACCAGTTAAAGTGTCGTAAACTAAACTGGACTGGAGGGCAAGAGACCCCCAAGGTCGTGCACAATACATTGGTTTTAATAGGAAAACAGTGAAATTTAAAACAGCTATAATTACACCATAAGGTTACCTGAGTAGGAAATAGTTGCGACAATACGTTTTTTATGATCATCAGTATCTATGCACTGAATGACCAGTTGGAAGTTGAATAAAATCACTTCATTAACTAGATGGAATTTCATTCCACAACTGAACAAATCAGAAGTAAATATCATTGAACCTGAATATAGCATACCTGCATTTAAAGTGTTTTACTATCAGGATGTAAGCATCACAGAGAGCATAATTCAGCTTTAATTCCATTTTTGCAGTTTTTTCTCAGTGATTCCATGTATAATTTCTGCTTTTTACTTTAATGCACAAAGTCGTCAACAAGAATTATAGAGGACTTGTTAAGAGTGTCTCTGTAGTAAAGTGGTCAAAATGCTGAATTAAAAATGAAAAATATGCTGGGTTCAATTCTAGGCTGATGAATCTATTCTTATTCCCCACCCTCAAGAGCCTGGAAATATGAATGCAATACTGAATGTGTGTTAAGTTAATTGAGAAGTACAGTTTTCATGGACAACTAAACAATTTAAGCGGTCATTATAGAAGGTCAAAGTGGTAATATGGCGGTATGTAAATAAATAAAATGATTTAGCAGGAAAAAAAACAAAAAAACAAATGTGATACTGGATTTTCAGAGATGGTATGTACAGTATAAAAATAAAATAAATGTGAAATTGGGTACCTGTTTTCCCCTTCAGTAAACTATATTCAAGACGTTAAGTAAACATTTTTTATCAGTATTTGTGGTGTATTTAAGTTAAATAGATAAGATAGGTATATTAATATGTGCACCACAGAAGAGTATGGTCAGTGCTTCCTGAAATAATTTATAAACAAATCTAAAATTAGAATTGTTTATTACTTAATATTCTTTAAGTTCTAACATTTTTGCAAAATTCCTTTTTGCACCCTGTGGGGTTGTGTTTCAGTCTGAAATTACAGATTTGAAAAATCAACTTAATCAATATTTTGGGTATTTTTTTTAATTTAGGACAAATTATAATATTGAATCTAATATTTTAGCACTGCCTTTTAATGCTAATGAAACTGTATAAAATAGTTATAAAAATGAAATTAGCATTCTCATTACCTTTGTCAGATAACAAGGGAAACTAAATGCTGAAGGAACTGTGTCAGGGTTTAGCATCATCTTGCCTTTATTCTCATGAAAACAATTTTTCGCAAAATGCATTTGAGTATGTCTGTGATATTTCGATGGCACAAATTTGTTACATCTCAGAGCAGCTGATGACTTACTCAATAATTCTAGTTTATGTATTAGGAACCTAAAATAAATTATCATTTGCTTAGTGACCCGAGGAAACCCACGAGAATAAATCAGAATGAATTTGGAACACAAATGTTACAATTTATTCTCACCGATGGAAAGTGATCTTGGAATCATTTTTCCACTGGTTGGTACAGTTATGCATTACAGAAGTGCACCATGTTAATTATTAAACCCTAATACACTTAAAGCACCTAACTTTTGAAGTCTTTTAAGTGTACTGAACATATGGCAAAAAATATGTTTGCCCTCTACCTGCCTATGTACGAGTGATTTCAATTAAGGACAGCATACTAGTGCCAGCAGTGAGTCTAGCTAATATAATTCCGAGGTCTTTGCTTACTAGTAATCATTTCTCCAGGTGGCCCAAGCATACCTCCAAACAATAGTCAAATCATGCTGCAAAAAACACAATTACAGGAAAGTGCCAAGCACACCACTGGGGAATACAAAAACCACTAAACCCACAAACACACAAATCAAATGTACCAGAATGGTATACCCTAAGGTACAATTGTAGGTCCTCTGTTATTTTTAATTTACATAAATGGGCTCCCATTGTACATAAACAACATTGCTAATATCTATTTATTTGCAGATGACAACAATGTTCTAGTAATAACCAAACATTTAAATGTATATGTTATAAAATGAAATTATGTTGGTGTAAAGCAAGCAAACTTTCAGTTAACCTTGAAAAGACAAAAGTAGTTAAATTCATAAGTAACTGTTCATCAGTAATCCATCTAGAAATAGGGATTAGCAATGCGTTGTTACAATAATCTAATGAAGTACAATTTCTAAGTCTTCTAGTAGACAAGCACTTAGATAGAGGTCTCATATTAACTACATCACACCTAAGCTTAATCAGCATGTAATGGCATTCGAATTCTGAATGACTTTCATTCAGTAAATACACTCAAATTAGTTTTGCACATTTTACAAGGGCCTTTTTTTTTTTTTTTCTACCTATAAATAGATAAAAGACAAGTTCATAGAAAACAATTATTTTATTACTAAAACTTTTGTACACTTATGGTTACTTTTCAACATAATCACCGAAAAGATTGAGACATTTATCATACCTGTACACAAGCTTTGCAATACCCGCTTCAAAAAATGTTGCTGCCAATGATTTCAAATGAGCATTGACGTTGTTTTGAAGATCTTCGTTGATTTGAAAGTGCTGCCCTCCTAGCCACGTCTTCAGTTCAGGGAAAAGGTGAAAGTTGCTGGGTGCCAGGTCAGGACTGTAAAGTGCATGTCCCATTGAAATTCTTCAAGGAGCCGATGGGTTGTGCCAGCAGTGTGTGAACGAGCATTGTCATGGATCAACACAATTCCTGAAGTCAGCATTCCTCTTCATTTGTTTTGAATGGCTCTCCACAAACGTCATAAAGTTTCACAATAAACAGCTGCATTGATAGTAGTTCCGGGCCCATCATTGACGGCAACTTTTTTTGAAGCAGGTATTTCAAAGCTTGTGCACAGGTACAATAAATATCTCATTCTTTTCGGTGATTAACTTGAAAAGTAACCATAAGTGTATGACATTTTTAGCAATAATTAATTGTTTTCTATGAAGTTGTCTTTTATTTATAGCCTATTGGAGGTTGAAAAAAAAAAAAATGGCCCTCGTAATTCTAATATGGAGTAATAAACAATTTACTGGGGTAATCCAGTGAATAGTAAATGCATACTTCTAATACAAAAAAAAGTTAAACGAATAATGCACAACACTCATTGTAAACAGTTATGCAAGGAACTCTTTCATAAACTGGGTATTCTAGCATTAACTTGTGCATACACATTATCCATTTTAAAATTCTATGCCAATAACACATAGCTTTATAACAAACATGAAAACACATAGTTTTAACACCAGGCAAAAGTAAATATCCATTTTACTAGTACAAAACCCTCTTGTATCCAGAAAGGTGTATACTATGGAACAATTAAAATAAGTAACGTTCTCCCCAGTAATCTCAAGGGAACATTAGCAACTGCAACATTTTTAAAGTTTCTCGTAAACAGTACCTTTGTGAAAGCAGAAACAGGTATTTCCAGTCCTTCCAGTCCCACTAGAGCACTGTAGGTTGCAAGCTTACGAACTTGAGGACAAGGTCATGCCTAGCTGTCACAAGCATCTCAGGACACATAGTACAGTACAGTAGTTTGCCAGTAAAAAAATGTGGAGACAAGGTTGTGCCACGCTGTCATAAGCGTCCCAGGACACATAGTACAGTACAGTAGTTTGCCAGTACAAAAGTGAGGACAAGATCATGCCACGCTGTCACAAGCATCCCAGAACACATAGTACAGTACAGTAGTTTGCCAGTACAAAAGTGAGGACAAGATCGTGCCACACTGTCACAAGCATACCAGGACACATAGTACAGTACAGTAGTTTGCCAGTACAAAAGTGAGGACAAGATCGTGCCACACTGTCACAAGCATACCAGGACACATAGTACAGTACAGTAGTTTGCCAGTACAAAAGTGAGGACAAGGTCGTGCCACGCTGTTACAAGCATCCCAGGACACATAGTACAGTACAGTAGTTTGCCAGTACAAAAGTGAGGACAAGGTCATGCCACGCTGTCACAAGCATCCAAGGACACGTAGTACAGTAGTTTGCCAGTACGGACATGAGGACAAGGTCGTGCCACGCTGTCACAAGTGTCCCAGGACACATAGTACAGTACAGTAGTTTGCCAGTACAAAAGTGAGGACAAGGTCTTGCCACACTGTTACAAGCATCCCAGGACACATAGTACAGTACAGCAGTTTGCCAGTACAAACGTAATTCTTTATTAGTTGTGGAATTGAAATAAATCTGTAAGTATGTCACAAGTCAGGATTCTAGTTATAAAGTTGTGTATACAATTGTGGAGGAATTAGGTTCAATGCATTTCTCTACCGATGGAGAAAACATTACATGTAATCTGTGTCACACAACGTAAGTGGAAGGAATTGATATTGTATAAATGAACACTGCAAAACCTAAAAATATAAATCAAATATTCAATTAATGCAAACTAAAGCGAATGCAGTTTGTAAAGAATTGTGTAAATATCTTCCAAAAGAACACTTCATGGATATGTATGTATGGGAAACCACAGCAGATAATAAACTATGGGTTTCCATGGAGGAAACACAAGATTCGGCTGGTAGGTCTGTCATCAATGTTGTTGGTATATACTTTCCTATGGACCAGGGAAAACATTTTTGTTATAGGTGAAGAGTTTACAAATGTAAATAATTTTACAATGACAAATTTATTTGAACCCCCTCATTGATTTTGTGGCCTAATGGAATTGCACATGGCAACAATCGTCTTTTAACAACTGATAGTGCCATGTATATGTTAAAGGCTGGTCAAGAAATACAAAACTATATGCGACATGTTTGACACATGGTGTTGATAAAGTGGTTGAAACTATAAGAGCATGCTATCCTGCTGTAGATGCTTGCAGAGGCAATTCCTTAAATCCCCTTCAAGGTTAGACAAATTACCTGGAGATAGCTACCCCCAAGACTTGCTTGGGAACATGGTTCGAGGCTGCATTCACACATTATAGTCAAATTGTGGATATAATAAAGTTGCTTGATAATGAAGAGTGTTTGTGGATTAGGCAGATAAAGGGACTTGCTTCAGAACAGCTATTTGAAGACTTAAGAACCATTCAGAATGATTATAAATGTTTACCTACAACTATTATGGCTTTAAAATCTGGAAATCTAGAGCTGCCAGATGCCATCCATGATGTACAGGAATTTGCAACAAATGTTTCTCAGTTACTGATAAAGCAGCTCTATCAGTGAGGAAGAAACTTGAGAAAAACCCAGTATACTCAAAAATGTGTGATATCAGCAAAGTGATGAAAAGCCAACCTACAAAATGAAGAAAACAGTCAATTACACACAAGTGATCTGAAGTTTACATTTTCTCCACTACATCTTGTGACACGGAGAGAACATTTTCAGAGTATAAATAGTGTTTCACCCCTAACTGACAATTTGTTTTTGAAACATAAAAAATGTATATGGTCATACATTGAAATAGATTAAGAAATATCATTTTTGTGTAGAATGAGTATTATGATTAGCATAAAGAATTCAATGTGTCACTTATAGTTTAAATTTGCATCGCTTTGCCCCTTTATGCACTGCAATGTACAGTTTAATGTGTGCCCTGCATCCTTGTCATAGTGTTTAATTAGATGCACATCAGCAGCTTAAAATATTATTTCTATGTGAGTGTACGTCATTGGACTGAGTGTGCAAGAGATCACTTTGTTTTCATCATCTGGTGGCCCACATGCACTAAACTTGAAGAGGCCTCTCCCTGGTAATAAGTCATTTTATTCTGTAGAAGAATAGCAAACTCAATAATGCTTAATTTTTCTTGTAAGGCCAGCATTTAGTGAAGTGATTTTATGTTTAATGTACATACTTAATATTTTTACAACGTATATCTTAATATAATGTTTTGACACTCTTTACATACAAGTAAGAATGTGAACATTAAGTGCCTTTAATATGTTGATGTACCGTCATTTTAATCTAAAAATGTACGTTGTTATACAAATTTTGACATTCTGTGCACATAAGTAAGAATGTAAATACTAAGTGATATGAAATACACTAAAACTCGAGTGAAGTTTTTTATGATTAGTAACTATTACATTAAGTGGACTAGGAAATTATTATTATTGAATGTATGTATTTTAGTACTGTGATTTGAAATACACTCTATCAAGAAAGTACCGGGAATTGATCATTTAAAAATCCTGTTTAAAAGGGGATTCAAAATTTTTGTTGTCACTAAGTTCGTACAACTTTCCTCTATACCCAGCAAACTTTGATCCTCATCTGTCATCTAGTTTGTTTACAGTACACCATTTTGTTAGTTCATCTCAAAGGTGATTTGCGATTTTACAATGGATACAAATATTGAACAAAGAATCTGTCTCAAATTTAGCATTGCAAATAGTATTTCGTGTGCCAAATAGCTGAAAATGTTACAGAGGGCTTACGGTGAATTGACTTTATCAAAAACATGTGCATATGAGTGGCACAGTGCATTCAAAAGTGGTCAAGATGTGGTGGAAGATTTGCCTCGCACTGGTCGGCCATCAATGGTTTCAACTGAACTGAACATCACTAAAGTGAAGAAAATGGTGTCCGAAAATCATCATTTAGGTCTGAGAGAAATTGCCGCTGAACTTTCTGTGTCTTACGAAACGATTCATACCATTTCAAATGATTGTTTGAGCATGACATGCGTTGCAGCTTGGTTAGTTCCAAAAGACTTGAATTTTCTACAAAAACTCAATTGTGTAAGGATTGCTGAAGATGTGCTAGAACGAGCCAGTTCCGACGCCACATTTATGAAACGCATTGTAACTGGTGGTGAGACATGGGTTTACGAGTTTTGACACTCAAACCAGTCAACAAGTTTCTGAATGGTGCCTTCCAACTGAACCAACATCTAAAAGGGCACGTCAAACTCGATCAAAACTGAAGGTCATGTTGACAGCTTTTTTTTTCGATTATCGATTATGCACTCAGAGTTCTTGCCAGAAGGTCAGATGGTAAATAAAGATTATTATCTGGGCATTATGCAGCGTTTGAGAGAATAAATACAGCGAAAAAGGCCAGATTTGTGGAATGACAGCTCATGGATTCGGCACAACAATAACGCATCAGTTCACAAGGCTATTATTGTGAATGAATTTCTGCCCAAAAACTCAACAAATTTCATTGAACAGCGACTATACTTGATCTGGCTCCTGCCGATTTCTTTCTCTTTCCAAAACTCAAGTTACCACTTCGAGGCACCCATTTTCAGTCAATAGAAGACATAAAGGAAAATTTGCGGTGACAATTGACATCGATTCCTAAAAGTGCCTACAAAAAATGTTTTGATGATTGGATTATTCGTTGGCATAAAGGTATAATTTCAGAAGGGCGATGAAATAAAATTGGATGAATAATTCATTTTTTTGTGTTTTATTGGCAAATTCCTAGAATCTTCTTGACACAATAGTATATACTTTATATATGTAATTTAGAGTAATAATTAACAATTTAGAAAGACATTGAAAACATTTTTGCACCTATTTAATGTTTTTAGAATGTAGATCTTAACATTAAATCCAGACACCTTTGTATTCAAGGATTAAACACTGTATAATGGTATTGGCTGTAAAAGCCAAGTGACATTAAAACTTTAACATATTGATTATTAGTTTTAATGTGAGAAGTTTTAATGTTGTATACTTTGTGTATTTAATTTTGTATGCTTTGATTAGTCCTATGTTCAAGGCCAGTTTGGCCATCATGAACCTACAGAACATAATCTAATCTAATCAACTACAAAGCTGTAATGTAGCTTTGTCATACACTTTTACTTTTGGCATTGTTACACAATAACATGGTGTTTACCAGTACATTTTGCTTTTGACATTATTACATGAAAACAAGGTGTTGACATGCACCTTTACTTTTGGCAAACTATAGGCCAGTTAGTTTGACATCAGTAGTAAGCAAACAAGTTGAGCATCTTATAGCACAATATTTAAGACGCGAATGGGATAAAACGCATTGGCTCTTCGAAGGCCAACATGGTTTCCGGAACGGACATTCTTGTGAGAGTCAACTAGTAGCTGTTTGTCAGGATGTAGCCGATACACTTGACGCGGGTGGAAAAGTACATGCAATAATAATTGATTTTTCTAAAGCGTTTGACCTTGTACCTCATGGACGACTAATAGAAAAACTTTGTAATCTGCAAATAGACAACAGAGTGATAACTTGGATTTGGGAATTCTTGAGCGAACGAACCCAAAGAGTGCGGGTGGGAAATAAATTATCGTCTCCTACAAATGTAACTTCTGGTGTGCCGCAGGGAAGAGTTGCTTTTCTTAGCATATATAAATGATTTATAGGAAGGGATAACATCTCAGATTCGCCTATTTGCAGACGATTGTATAATCTATAGAAATATTAGCGGTAAATGTGACACAATAGATCTACAAGAAGATTTAAACAAAATTCAACTCTGGGCAAAATATAATGAAATGGAGATAAATCCAAAAAAATGTAAAACAATTATATTTTCAAGGGCAAGAATAGTAGAAAATGTAATATATAAATTAGACAATAAGAAAATACTCAGAGTAAATAACACCAGATATTTAAGGGTAATACTAAATCAAAGATTAGAATGGGGGGAACATGTAAACTCGATCACTGGGAAGGCATGGAAAGTGTTGCATTTCGTAATGAGGATTTTAAAACGCACCAATGGAGAGTCGCGAAATTTGGCATACACTTCTTTAGTTCGACCAATATTAGAATATAGTGCTGCATGCTGGGATCCGTATCGGGTGGGGCAAATACTGGCACTAGAGAGAGTTCAAAAAAGAGCAGCTAAATTTGTCGACAGAAGTAAACAATTCGAAAATCATATCAGCACTGCTACTTCCTGGGAAACACTAGAAAAATGTAGGAGACAAACAAGGCTATGTGCAATTTTTAGAGCCTATAAGGGGGAACCCACATGGAAAGACATATCCAAAAGATTATTAAAGCCATTATACTGTGGGAGGAATGATCACTCGGAAAAAATAAGAATTAGGGAACAGAAAACAGACATAGGTAAATTTTCCTTCGCAAATAGAACAATAAATGAATGGAACAAAATACTTGCAGATTTACTGGAGACTTTGCCTCAAAGTGTAAATAGTTTTAAAAAGAGATTAAAGAAGAGTGATTTATAGTGAGGATAGTAAATAAAAATAGTGCGTTATTATTACTGTTGTTACAATTATGTATACTATGATGTCATTGGCATTATTGTTTATTTAACTCAATTGTATTTTACATTGACAGCGCTGCCACCGGGCCACGCCCTAAGCAGTGAAATAAAGTATCTATCTATCTGTCTGTCTGTCTGTCTATCTCTATCTCTGTTATTACATAAAAACAAGGTGTTCACCAGACACAAATAACACACTGTGACATACTTCGGTCAAGCATTTTTATTTTTGGAATTGTTATTTCATTTCATTTTATTTCAACCATGGGAAGTACAATAATTCATGGTATTAACACTACAATTAAAATATTAGAAAAATAAATAAATATAAGAATACAAAACAATGTTTTTAAGATGACATGAATTCTTTTATTGAATAGAAGTTGCAATAAGAAGTGTTTTACATTTCTTTTAAATATAGCCTCTGAAGTGGCAAGTTTTAGTTTTTCAGGCAATATAGTATTTAGTTTAATGGCAGCATATTTGGTATTTTTACTGAACAATGTTGCATTATGACTGACAATGCTTAGCTGCAGTTTACTTCTGGTGTTATGTTTTTCAAAAATTAACTTGAAATTGATTCAAGTGCTTTTTAACATATGTCACTACTTCTAGTATATATGTATACATATGGAAAAGTTAATATTGATAACTGAAGTACATATTTACATGAATGAGTTTTGCTTAATCCCATCATTAACCTAATTATATGTTTTTGTAACTTAAAAATAATAATCTCCTCTGTCAGAATTTCCCAAACCTATTACACCAAATTTCAATAAGCTATTTACATATACAAAATACAAATTCCTTAAAGTAATTTTATTTACTACTTTATTTATAGTTCCAAATTTGACTTAATTTGGATGCCAAACTTTCGACGTGTGTGTTCCACTTAAGATGTTCATCTATCCATATACCCAGGAATTTTGTAAACGGTTTGTATTGCACTGACTGATTGTCTATTTTTATTTTTGGTTTATACTCTTTAGTGTTTTGACTATGACAAAAGGAAATAGCAACAGATTTTTCTTTGTTTATAAATAATTTATTTTGTAGAAATCATTCCTGCATTTTTTGCTCTATCAGTAATATGTTAGAATCCATTTCTTCTTTACTATTATCTAAAATATCAATGGAAGCGTCATCAGCATATAATACAGTGTCACTGGGTTGAGGATAAGATGGTAGATCATTAATAAAGACTAGAAATAAAAAGGGCCCTAGTACAGAACCTTGAGGAACTCCACAAGGCATATGCTTTGAATCTGAACAATATGATTCATATGTGTGAGTATAATTATTTTTTTTTATTATTTCAACTATCCATTCATGTTGATCTAAGTAGGATTTAAACCATCAATTTGCTATTCCCCTTCTCCCTTAACATTCCAATTTCTTTAGCAATATATCATGATTAACTAAATCAAATTTGAATTTGAATTTATTTATCTGTCATTGGGCAAATACAAAAATTTACAATAGACTTCGTCACTTACAACTATATGTACAATCATATTCTCCTTGGCTATACAATATATAAAACAATACTCAAACTCATATGCTATTCTTGTTCAGCTCTTCAAATTCCTGAATACTATATACAGGATTTTTCTTCAGCCATATATAGACTCTATTCTTAAATACCTGAAGATTAAGGTTACATATTCTATCTGGTAGTGCATTAAAAAACTTTATATCTATTATTTTATAATGTTTACTTGTTTTACTTAATCTATAGTAAGGCATATCCAGTTTGTTTATGTTTCATGTATTGTAATTATGTATTTCTTTTCTCGTACTATGATTAAGCATATTTCCTTTTGCATTTGTCAGAACATCATAAATATATAAATTTATAATTGTGAGAATTTTTAGTTTAACAAAAAGTAGTTTACAATGATCCATTATTTTGGCATCTGATAGAATACTGATGGCCTTTTTTTTTAATCCTTGGCACCTCGAATACACGTGAACTACTACCCCATAAAATTAACCCAAACCTAAATACGCTCTGAAGGAAAGAAAAATAAGCTGTTCGTAGAAAATTGTTTGAGATGACCTTTTTTAAATATGCTATTAAAAATACTACCCGAGACAATCTACTACATACAAGATCTATATGCAGATTCCAAGACAATTGTTTATCTAGCAATATTCCCAGTAATTTAACTTCTTCAGCTGTTGTGGTCTGGCTTAGAACTCTAGAATCCTTTAGTGTGAAGACTATATTTTGTGATTTTGCTTCATTCATGTAGAAACCATTATTCTTAAACCAAATTTGTGCCTGCTCCATTGTACTATATGCCACCTGTGATAATGTTTCAAGATCTTTATGGACGTTCACAAATGAGGTGTCATGTGCGGATACAACAGTATGAGCAGAAGAACATTCTAATGCATCATTAATCATCAACAAGAAAAGCAAAGGTCCCAATACCGAGCCTTGTGGCGCACCTATTTCTACTTCAAGTATATTAGAGCATTTCCCATTAACTGATACTACCTGTTTACGATTCTCAAGATATGACTTAAAAATGTTCAGGCACTGTCCCTTTATTCCATAGTTTTCCATCTTTTTCAGCAATACTTCATGTTAAACACAGTCAAAGGCTTAACTCAGATCACACAAGGTGCCCTGAGCTGAGCTTCCATCTTCGAGAGTCTGATAGATTTTTTTTACAAAATTGCTGACTGCAAGTATGGTTGACTTACTCTTCCGATACCCATACTGATTGTTGAAAAATAAATTATCATCTTCAAGATATTTTTGAAGTTGATTTTTGATTAAACATTTGGTTATTTTGGCTAATGTTGGGATTACTGAAATTGGTTTATAACTACTTTCTTTTAACTTATCACCCTTTTTGTAAATCAGTATTACCCTTGAGAGTTTTAAATAATTTGGAAAGATTCCTTAAATAAAACATATATTTATACAAAAGGTCATGGAAACTACAATATAATTAATTATTTCTTTAATAAAATTATTGGACTTGTCATAAATGTCTCTCATTTTTTAATTTTGTAGTTTTTCCACTACTTTTACAACTTCTGTACATGTAACCTCTGTAAGTATGAAATCTGCATTAGCTGGAACCTTGCTCATGAAATTTACAGATATGTGTAGCAATTCTTTTACCGATTTTATAAAGAAGCTATTGTAATTATTAGGAGTAATGCTTTCCTCTACATTTGTGTTATTATTGTTCTTTCTTCCAGTAACAGAACGTATAATTCCCCATGCTGCTATAAGTTTATTGTCTGAATTCTCTATTAGTGTTAGATTTGCTTCCTTTTTAGCTTTTATTATACCCTTCCTATATTGTTTTCTATACTCCCTCATGTTGTGCAAGAGCTGTTCTTTTGGATTACTTTTATATATGCTTCTCAATAACAAAAGCCTATTCTTTTTATCCCTTATATCTGAAAGTTATGTATATATGTTTGAAATTTATGTTGAAATATAACATGTTATCATCAGCACAAAATGGATTCTTACAAGGTAAATCAATTGAAGCAGAAATATACAATTTTCTAGATGGTGTTTACACTTCATTTGACAAAAATGAATATAATATTGGGCTTTTTCTGGACCTTTCCAGAGCATCTTTAGAATCTTGAATACGAGAGTTGGGGCAAAAGTCATGGCAACTAGTTTTTTTCTTGTAGATATGTGAACGGATCACAAACTTATATCGGTCGTGTGGAAGTTCTGCAGGCATAGCTTGTATGCAGAACAACAGGTGGCTCTGTGATAGCTGCTAGTAGCGAAGCGAGGGCTGTGAAATTAGTCAGTTGGTGAGTGTCATGCAAGATGGAAGTAACCCGTGTTGAGCAGAGCACTTATATTAAAATAGCTGTTCTCCAAGGGAGAAATGCAATGAAATGTCACAGTGAATTGGTGGAAGTCCTTGGGAATAATGCCCTACCATACCATACAGTAGCACCGTGGGTAGGAAATTTTCAGCAAGAACGTGTGTCAACAAGTGATGAGCAATGTTCAGGATGACCTGTCAGTGTACAGAACAATGTGACAAGTGCTGTCATCAAGCAGCTCCTGGATGAAGACAGATGATGGACGCTACTGGGGTTAGAGAGGGAAAGTGGCATCCAGAAACGCACCATCCACAGGATTTGCGTAATGAGCTGCAACTACGCAAAATCACATTGCGGTGGGTACCGCATGATACAGAAGTTCAAAGATGGGTGCGCTATGCAATATGCTCCGACCACCTTGCACGCTGGCAACAGGACAGTGATCAATTCTTGTCACGAATAATTGCCATGGATAAATTTTGGATCAGGGCATATGATCCAGAACTGAAACATCAGTCTGCGGAGTGGCATCATGCTGGATCACCAAGGAGTCAGAAGTTCCTTCAGAATCCTTCCCCAGTCAAATTGATGGTGATCGTCACGTATGACGTCAGGGGTGTCATTGTTTGCCACTTCATTCCACATGGCGGAACAGTGACCGCACAGTACTACAGGGACTTCCTTGTGCAACAGATACGACATGGTGTTCGGGAGAAATGTCTGGATCTTGTGGACAGTGCAATTAATCCTGCATGACAATGCAAAACCACATAAAGCAGAGTGTGTAGGGCAGCTACTGCGACGTTGGGGATGGGAGGAATTGGAGCACCCACCATACTCTCCTGACATTTCGCCCTGTGACTTTGATCTCATTCAAAAGATTAAGGAACCACTATGTGTTGGCGGTTTGCAACACAAGAGGACATTGCTAATGTTGTGCGCGAACAGATGACCCGATTCACACATGGTGTGGCAAATGCTGCAGCATATGGTATTCAGCGCCTCCCACATTGTTGGCAGCATGTGGTGACAGTAGCACGGGACTACTTAAGCCCAGGTTTGTCATGTCAACTGTATGTGTACTGTGCTGTCATTCTTTTGCACCGTGAAGGCCACATTGCCCTGTATACTACCGTAATAAATTAGTGTGTTACGATATTCATTGTCCATACATGTAGTTAACACCCTGTCCTTTCATCTGCATGTGTCACATTTTGCAACCGGAACGGTATCTTCAAGAAAATAAATAGTTGCCATGACTTTTGCCCCAATAAGATAAGAAAAGATTTTTACTCACTAAAAGAATTACATGAATTCAAAGGCTTTGTCAGGTAACAAATTACAATTTACATTTCTGTAATATAACTTACAACTAGTATGTACAATTTAAAGAAATTTAAACGAGATATTAATAATTTACACAATGGTTAATACAAGTTTAGGAAAATGCAGTAGTCATGAAATCATTTATATTGTAGAACATGTGGGTTAAGAGATGGTTTTTAACTTTATGTTTGAGTTGTTTCTGATTTAAGAGTTTCCAGTTACCCGGTAGCTTGTTATAAGGAGGTAGTCCTTGATGTAGTGTACTCTGCAGACAGGTTTTTCTGCTTTGATGATTGAAATGCAAGTTTTGTGATCCCCTGGTATTATAGGAATGGTAGTCAGAATTCCTGCTAAAATATGATATATAATCCTCATATTATCTACAATTTTGCTCAAATGCTTGATGAAAATGTTCATGTCACCATCTGGCACTCTATAAATGCAAATGAGGAGAATATTATGATCAAGAATTTCAATAGCACTGACCTCAAAATGGGAGTCGATACTTTCATTCTTTATTTTTAATAATGCTTTAAATGTTATGTATTTTTTAACAAAGATACAAGATCCAACAAGCTTTTCGTTTGTCCTACAGTAAAATGAAGCTAATTCATAATTTTAAAAGTGTGTATTTCATCACTATTCCTCCAATGTTCTGAGAAACAAATTATATCAGCGTTGAGTTTATTTGACTCAAACAACACTTCTAAAGATAGCCCTTTATTATTCAGGCTTTGCACATTTTAATGGTAAATTCCAATATTTTTTTTTTTCTTTAGGAGCATGAAATTTATTCTTGTTACTGTCTACAATGTGTGAAGTTTTTAGGCTACTTACCACCTCAGAGTTCATACATAATTTAGGTGTTAAATCACCTCCATACCGGTGCACTAGTTTCCCTGCTGTGTTTTACATAATTTCACAATTTTTATTATAGCTTACTAAGAAAATATGATCCTTTGCAATTTAGATGTAGTCCATCTTACCCCAAATAGCTGAAATCTAAATATTTATTTGTTTATTTATCCTGTTGGAGTTAAGGCCTTCCCTTCCACTCTACCAGGCAAAACATTAAATTCAACACAGCAGTGATACAATGAATAAAGGAATAAAGAATAAAAATACAACTCTATACAACTTAATAAAAAGGTGCAACAAATATACTGAAATGAAAAGAAAAAAAACTGTAAACATAAATATTCATGTTGGTCAAAACACATATTAGTGATATTTACAATTGAAATGCATATTACTTGCCAGCACATCAAATATTAATAACAATAAATGAAAGTAGTGATGTATTTATCATATTAATACAGCAGCAGATTAGGTTTGATTAGAAATGTATGCCCTAATTTTGTGCTTGGACAGTATAATGTTCCAGCAGTCCCTTATGTCTTCAGGTAGGGAATTCCAAAGACGAGCTAAATCTATTGTAAATGATGATGAATAGAAGATGTATGATAAGCAGGTATAACAAGAAGGAAAGAGTGTCACGAGCGAATTTCTCGATTATGACAGTCGGAAAGATATTTGGAGCAATCATTTAGATAGTTTGGAATGCGAGAATGAAATTGATTGAGAACTGTTAAAGAATGCAATTTTCTTCTATCCCTAAGCTGGAGCCATTTAAGTGTTTTGAGTGATGGTGTAACATGATCAAATTGACGGAGATTGCATACAAAGCGTACACACATATTCTGAGCCAGTTGAAGTCTTAGAGTCCAATTTTCACTTAGGATAGCAAAAAGAGAGTCACAATAGTCAAACTGGGGCATCACAAGTGTTTGTATTAATATTTTCTTAATTGAAGCCGGTAGAAAGTTATTTATACATTTTAAAAGATTGACTACATTTGTAATTTGCATGTTCCAGTTTAAACTTTGATCCATATAAACTCCAAGATTTTTTACTGTATTACGAAATGGTATTTCAGAATTATTTAATGTAAAGTGTTGTGTATTATCCAAATTTAGAGTTCTCAACAATTGCTCGTGTCTCATAATGATTGCCTGTGCTTTGCTGGATTCAGCTGTAGTCCATGTTTCAATGAACCAAACCGATAGTGAATTTAAGTCTTCATTTATAGTCTTAATTGAGTTGTCTAAATCACTAGGGTCCATGTATAAGTACAGTTGCAAGTTGTCAGCAAAAAGATGGTGTTTACAATGTCTTACACCTTCTGTAATGTCATTTATGTATATAGCAAAAAACAAGGGCCCAAGTACCGAACCTTGTGGTACACCAGCTTTTGTTTCCTTCCAATGAGATCAGTTTGATCTAATTACTCTTACAACAGTTTGCTGGCGCTCAGATAAACAAGATTTGAACCATGTTTTAACACTATCTGACATATTCAAATAATTAAATTTACACACTAATAAGTCAATATCTACTGCATCAAAAACTTTAGAAAAATCCAATAGTGTTAGTAAGGTGAATTGTCTGCTGTCTGCTGCTTCACGTATGTCCTCAGTAACTTTTAGTTATGCAGTATTTGTATTGTATCCCTAGGAGGTTGTTTTTGTTGAGGTGGTCTGTAACTTGTCTGTGAATTATCCATTCAAGTGCTTTGGACATGACAGGAAGGATGCTAATAGGCCAATAATCATTTGAGGCATTGGGAATTTTGATTTTGGGGAGGGGGAAAATGAGGGCTTGTTTCCATAAGGAGGGAAATGTAGAGGTTATTATTGATGCATTAAATATATGAGTCACAGTAGGTAGTATTAGGTCGAGAATGAGTCGTATCACAGTGATGTTAATGTTGTCCCATCCTTCGGCTTTAGCAGTAATTCTCAGTAAAGCTTTCTTTACATCTAGATCAGTAATATAGTTGAGGGAGGGCTTTTTTATTTCAGTTCATTGGAATGGTGGCAATATTTTTAAAGTAATCAAGCAAGTCTAAAGATACGTGGCGTTGTCTACCTGATCGGTTGTTTTGCCTATTCCCATTTTGTTTATCACATTCCAAAGTCCGGAAGTGTTAGCAGAAGTTTTTACTGCATCATACACATATTGTCACTTAGCATTTCTGATTGTCTGAGTTGTCTGGTTATGTACCTATTCATTTGTACTGCTAAAAATTGTTAATTATTTTCTCTTTTCTGTAATTTTGACAAATTTTGTCTCTTTCTGTCATCAAATTACATATAGAGTCAGTCATCCAAGGAGCTGCTTTTCTCTTCACAACTCTGGATTTTATGGGAGAAAATGTATCATTTAATCACATGAAGTCGTTTAATAATTTAACTTTGTCGTTTACATTTTTTAACATCCAAATTGTATGCCATGGTATCTGTAGTGCATCTTTTTTTAGAGCAGCTTCATCAATGCATTTTAGGTCTCTATAGGAAGGCAATTTGCATACATTTTTGGGGCATTTGAGTGAGTAAGCAATGTATATAATGTCAAGCTTTGATATTCCACCTGCTGGAAGTTGTCTGTAAGTCAGGACTCTGTCAGGGTTATTAGTCACAATTAAGTCAAGCAAACTCACAGAAGTGTGTGTATGGGGTGCTGGTTGTAGTTAGGTTATCAGAAAGGAACATAGTTGTCAATTGTACAGTTGAAGCAGCGTCAGTAGCCAGTACATTTGTATTAAGGTCACCCATGAGGATGGCGTGTTCATAGTCAGGTAGTACGCTTTGTAAAGCAGCCTCCATGTATTCAATATGGTTCACTTTAGGCGGTTTGTGTACTAGGCATTTCTTACAACTAGCAGTTATTTCTATAAAAAGAAATTCAGGCTGTGCTGTATACTGAGATGGTGAGACAGAAATAACTTTTGGTTGCGGATCTGTTCTAACATAAGCAACCACCACCTCTTTTGTTGGCCCTATCATTACGGAGCAAAGTGTGACCATTCATTGCAATGTGTGTTGGTGGAAGGAGAGAGTTTAGCCATGTTTCAGATATAGGAATTACATACAAGTTAAGTGGTAAATTTGTCAAAATGTGCATGAAGGCTTTAAGCGTTTAAATGAGCTGTTTGAAGGGAGCTCGTGAAAGGTGAAAGAGAAGAATTTAGGCAGTCAGTGGCATTGTTCCATGTGCTAGGGGTAGGGGTAGGTATTTGACCGTCGCTCAAGACTGCCAGGTGTACATAATGTTCCTCAGGGGATGCCAACCTTAGAATCTAAAATAATTTATATCAATCCTAAGCCTAACACTGCCACTGTAATGCCAAATAACAATACTTTTCGAATGAAACTTACTGGTTATTGATAAATATTGAAATCACAATAGAAGAGAATAAATTCTAAGGAAGAAAAGAGAATAAAAGCTATATCTAAATAACTAAATTAAAGTTCTAACAAGAGATGTAATTTCACTTGTGTGTGATACTGGCTGTTGATTCATGCTTTATATGTCCCTGGTACATGTTATTCTGCATTTTTGGTTGCCTTGTTTTACACATATTACACTCTCTATAGTCCAAACATCTTTAAGTCTATATTTTGTAATATACTGCTGCAAAATGTTTAACCTTTTTCATGTCAAATCTTCCCTTATGTGTTTACATCACAATAAACTGAATTCAGCACTTTACAAACCCAACACAACATGAAGAAAAGTCGTCTACTATATACAAATACAACACTATAGTATAGCTTTGTCACGGATGTTTATTTTGGCAATATATCATGAAAACAGGGTGTTCATCAAACAAAAATACAACATTGTAACAGAGCTTTGTCACAGATGTTTACTTTTGGCAATGTGTCATGAAAACAGGGTGTTCATCAAACAAAAGTACAACACTGTAACATAGCTTTGTCACAGATGTTTACTTTTGGCAATGTCTCATGAAAACAGGGTGTTTATCAAACAAAAGTACAGCACTGTAACATAGCTTTATAAGAGATGCTTACTTTTGGCAATGTGTCATGAAAACAGGGTGTACACTAAACAAAAGTACAATACTGTAACATAGCTTTGTCACAGATTTTTACCTTTGGCATTGTTCCATGAAACCAAGGTATTCGCCATACACAAATACAACACTGTAATGTAGGTTTGTCATAGACCTTTATTTTGGCATTTTTACACAAAACACATGTTCACCATACACAAGTAGAAGACTCCAATGTTTTGTGTTTTACTTTTACTTTTGTCATTGTTACACATAAACAAAGTGTTCACCATCACAAGTGTAACACTGTGACATAGCTTAGTCACAGAGTTTTACTTTTGGCATTGTTGCATGATAGCAAGGTGTTCACCAATACAAGTATAACACTGTAATATGACTTTGTCACAGACTTTTACTTTTGGCATTGTTACATGATAGCAAGGTGTTCACCAATACAAGCCTAACACGTAACATAGCTTTGTCACAGACTTTTACTTTGGCATTGTTGCATGATAGCAAGGTGTTCACCAATACAAGTATAACACTGTAATATGGCTTTGTCACAGAGTTTTACTTTTGGCATTGTTGCATGATAGCAAGGTGTTCACCAATACAGGCATAACACGTAACATAGCTTTGTCACAGACTTTTACTTTTGGCATTGTTGCATGATAGCAAGGTGTTCACCAATACAAGTATAACACTGTAATATGGCTTTGTCACAGACTTTTACTTTTGGCATTGTTACTTGATAGCAAGGTGTTCACCAATACAAGTATAACACTGTAATATGACTTTGTCACAGACTTTTACTTTTGGCATTGTTGCATGATAGCAAGGTGTTCACCAATACAAGCATAACACTGTAATATGGCTTTGTCACAGACTTTTACTTTTGGCATTGTTACATGATAGCAAGGTGTTCACCAATACAAGTATAACACTGTAATATGACTTTGTCACAGACTTTTACTTTTGGCATTGTTGCATGATAGCAAGGTGTTCACCAATACAAGTATAACACTGTAATATGGCTTTGTCACAGACTTTTACTTTTGGCATTGTTGCATGATAGCAAGGTGTTCACCAATACAAGCATAACACTGTAATATGGCTTTGTCACAGACTTTTACTTTTGGCATTGTTACATGATAGCAAGGTGTTCACCAATACAAGTATAACACTGTAATATCACTTTGTCACAGACTTTTACTTTTGGCATTGTTGCATGATAGCAAGGTGTTCACCAATACAAGTATAACACTGTAATATGGCTTTGTCACAGACTTTTACTTTTGGCATTGTTACATGATAGCAAGGTGTTCACCAATACAAGTATAACACTGTAATATAGCTTTGTCACAGACTTTTACTTTTGGCATTGTTACATGATAGCAAGGTGTTCACCAATACAAGTATAACACTGTAATATGGCTTTGTCACAGACTTTTACTTTTGGCATTGTTGCATGATAGCAAGGTGTTCACCAATACAAGTATAACACTGTAATATGGCTTTGTCACAGACTTTTACTTTTGGCATTGTTACATGATAGCAAGGTGTTCACCAATACAAGTATAACACTGTAATATGGCTTTGTCACAGACTTTTACTTTTGACATTGTTGCATGATAGCAAGGTGTTCATCACATACAAGTATAACACTGTAATATGACTTTGTCACAGACTTTTACTTTTGGCATTGTTGCATTATAGCTAGGTGTTCATCACATACAAGTATAACACTGTAATATGACTTTGTCACAGACTTTTACTTTTGGCATTGTTGCATGATAGCAAGGTGGTAGTGTTTAACGCCCGCTTTAACTACTAATGGCACCGCAGGCGGTGACACTGATGATACATGAATGATGATGGAGCACCGGTGGAATGTGATGGCGGGGGAAACCGGAGTACCCGGAGAAAACCCGCCCCAGCGCCGTTTTGTCCACCACAAATCTCACATGCGGTCGCTTGGGATCGAACCCCGACCGTCTAGGTGAGAGTCGAGTATAGCAAGGTGTTCACCAATACAAGTATAACACTGTAATATGACTTTGTCACAGACTTTTACTTTTGGCATTGTTGCATGATAGCAAGGTGTTCATCACATACAAGTATAACACTGTAATATGACTTTGTCACAGACTTTTACTTTTGGCATTGTTGCATGATAGCAAGGTGTTCACCAATACAAGTATAACACTGTAATATGACTTTGTCACAGACTTTTACTTTTGGCATTGTTGCATGATAGCTAGGTGTTCACCAATACAAGTATAGCACTGTAATATGACTTTGTCACAGACTTTTACTTTTGGCATTGTTGCATGATAGCAAGGTGTTCACCAATACAAGTATAACACTGTAATATAGCTTTGTCACAGACTTTTACTTTTGGCATTGTTACAAAAAAATGTGTTCACCAGACACAAGTACAACACTGTAACATTTCTTTGCCACACACTTGTTATTTTTGGTACTGTTACATGAAAACAAGTTATAGATGCTAATTTTGAATTTGTTACTTATTTATTTATTTATTAAATATAATGTGTACAATTGAAGTTTTAATCGTTTTTACTAGCCTTCAATTACATCAGCCTGCAAGTTTAAACCTTTTTTCTGTGCCACGGGATAAACAGCTCCCTAAACCTAATTTTGGTATGCCGAATTCAAATCTGGTTTCCATTTTCTTGTACCACATACCACTCTTTATATGCCATTCAGAAAGGAAGTATGTAATATTAGAGGTTGTTTCTAGCTTTTAATACAATTTAAAATGTGTGAAATCATTCAAACAAATAAACAATCAGTTGGTTGTGCACTCAGATGCACTCAATTCTATAGATGCAACAATTTACACTGAGCTAGGAAATTTGAGACATAGCTTGTGATGTTATTTGTGTAAAAAAACGCTGAGTTGACTTGCGTTTGTGGTCCTGATGAGCGTTGTCTCTAATTAAAGACCATCATGGAGATATCCCATCAACCCTGGTACCTGGTTTCCATCTCCTTTATGTGTAGCTGGAATCTCTCTCCTGGTTCTTCATTTAGTGCACCCAAGTTCTCAAGAAAAAATTCAAGATGTGAATGCAGAAATTGCAATTTTAAAGTCATATTGCATCCAAGTGCCTTTAACTTTTCCAGCATCGTTTTAACAGTATGTTCATGTTGATCATCTTTAACATTACCCAGAAACTTATTACTTCACTAAAGAACCCCAAGCTTGAACCTTTATGTCTGTCATGGTATTTCTAAAATGAACATCCTTCCTGAGTTTGCGAATCTGTGGGCTGTTAAAAATGCCTTCTTTCACTTTTGATTCAGACAACACTGGAAATTTCTGAATAAGATATTGGAAGCAAGTTTTGACAAATTGTTTCAGTATACCTAATTTGATATGCAACAGATAGCAAAACCTGTGAGTCAATCAGCAGGCGATTTATTACATTTTTTGTCCCTGGCTCTAAATATTTTCTTTTTGACCAATTAATTTCACCCAAGTGCCCTTCTCTAGCTCTGGAGTCCCATTCACACAAAAAGCATGGAAATTTTGTGTACCCTACTTGTTGGCCCAATAAAATACCACACACATACCACTTGTGTTCAGGACAGTATGTGGAACATTTGTTTAAGGGATGTAGAGTGAGCTATTGCAACCTAAGCAAACATATTGCTATTGTTCAGCAGAACACCTTTCAGACTTCTCTTCTCTTGTTTGAGTCAATAAACAGATGCCAATCTGTTGCTTTGTAAGCAACTTATCAGATTAAGGATATCATAACAATACACTAGTTCTCCTTTTTTTACAAAATATTTATTGAACTCTTCTCCTCGATGTCCGTACCAGTAGAAAGTTGTTCCAGGTGCTAAAAGTTCACTGTTTTCTTTGGTAAGACCCAAATCACGTGCCAAACCATTTAATTTTGACTGACTCAATGGATTTAGATTGTTATCTCCTAAGTCTGGGGACCAATTTGTTTGGTCTTGTACACTCAAAGTAGCGATACTACTTTCTAGTAATACCATAGGTGGTGATGCAAGTTTGGATATATAATGCCAGCTTTGTTTTTCATATTGAATCCAGATATGTTACACATACAAAAATAACAGTCATTAAAATGATTTTGTTGTTCGTACCATACCATAGGAACACCAAAGGGCATAAATGTACAAACTCCCTTGTACAATTGTCTTAGATGTTCTACACATAATATGAGGAGCAAGATTTTTGTTTTGATCTCCTAATTTTATTTTAAAATAGGCAAAATATAAACTCTTGATAAATGTGGTAATGTTTCTTTTCTGTTGCTTTGTCACATAACAACCACAGACATAACAGAAATTGTTAGGATTGTTCACACAGCCACTCCTAGATATAACACTCAATCTTGCCATTTTTTCACATTTAAATTTCCAACACAATATGGCTTCTAAAGAGACCAGTTGAGAAGAAGTGTAAAACTGTACTGCGGATTCCAAGATTGGTTCCTATTTATGTATTATCCAATAAATGTTTATGAGATTGGTTCAACATTACAGCATTACCTGTAAACAGGGATAGACATTGGTGCAATATGACATCATATGCTTTATCATGTTTGCATTAACCATGCAATAAGGTTAATACTAGCATACTGAACTTTCAATTTTGTGCTGAATCAGAACTGTTGAAAATCTGTATGTGATATACACAAACTATTATTATTTTTTAAATCAGAGGATCCAAATTGCCCATTATGATGTAAAATATTCTGTGCTGCAAAATGTTGGCAGGCTGGTGTTATCATAGTGATTGAAATGTGCTTTCACACTTTGTCCAATGGAGAAATTCCTCCTTGGGCTCGTTCTGGAAATTGTGTTCCTTCCAGATTTCTGTCTTCATAGCTTTGTCCATTATTTCTTACGGTATCATCATTTTTTTTGGTTTTTCTTTGAGGACGATTTTATGTTTATGTTTCCGATAATATAAAGGTGTGTCTTATGTCTTCGAAGAAGAAGGGCTCCTGCGCTATTTTATAGGCATAGTTGTTTCTCGTAAATCTAGAGATTGAGAGAACTTTGAGGTTGTTCACTGTTAGATAGGGCCATACTAATTGGATGCCATATGTGGTGGCCAGCATAACTTTAAGTTTGAAGAGCTTTATCACAGTAGACAGGGATAGACTTTGGAGTTTAGGAATGTCATGTGTAGCTTTTGCTGCAGCAGATGTAGGGAAAAAGCTGTTGCAGCTGTTTGAAGCACAAGACCCAAATATTTGAAATTGGGAAGAAACTCTAAAAGTGGAGGTGATCTCTCTGAATTTCATTGCTTTTGTTTCGGTACTGTTAATTTGCATAGAATTTACTTGTGCACATGCCATGGCAGCTTGCAGATGTTTTTGGTTTCTGGAGAGGATGACCATGTGAGTCTTCTCGCATGCACTCCTGGTGTTTTGCAGGCTATACACTGTCCACTGCAATATGCTGTATCTTAGCACTGATGTGTGCACTGTCCTGCTGTGATCAAGGTGCCAGGTTCAAATACAGCTTGAAAGTACTTTTACATCTAGTAAATTTAATGAGAACTGATAGTTTTCCATGCAAGTGTTGTTTCATTTAATTAGTTCAATTATGTGAATTTCAGTTTAACACAAATGGTTACTTGTTAGAAGATGCCTTAATAAATATCATAAATAAATGCATATAACATTGTATTCATAAGTTACAAACATAAGGCATCATTAAATAATATTTCACTATTTAAAGCTATTTTCTTACATAAAAGAAAGTCAATGAATTGTTGTGAGAGTTTACAAAATGCAGTAGAAAGCAGATAACATTTACAATAATAATAATAATAATAATAATAATAATAATAATAATAATAATAATAATACCTTTATTGTCAATAGACTGCAATACAGTTTCTGACATTGTCACAAATTCATATTTACAATTATGTATTTACAATTTTTACATTCGTCCAGAGTAGTCTACACTTAAAATATGTTAATTAACAAATATTACAAAGATGGACAACCTGCATAGTTACAAATTTTACTAAAACTACATATCAGTTGTATATACACAGAGGGACATTATTATAGTTCATTGATACTATACAATGTCTTTGTTATCAAATACTTCTTCAGAGCACTCTCAAATTGTTTCCCTTTAGAACATTTTAAATATGCAGGTAGTTTTGCATGAAGCAATAAACCCATGACATTTGGATCCTTTTTTGAGATATTTTTGTTAAACCCCTGCCGAAAATAATCATCATTGTGTCGGGTGTAATGACTATGGATATTACTATTTTTTAGGTTTTGTTTCTGAACTGCATAGGTTACAACTTTAAAGACATACAAAGAATACAACGTTAATATCTGCTTATCTTTAAATATTCCCCTACATGATTCACGAGAGCTCATATTGAAAATCAATCTGACTGCCCATTTTTGTAATCTAAATAACCTTTCCATATGGGTAGCAGCAGCACAACCCCAAATTTCTATCGCATACAATAAATATGGGTATATAACTCCATAATAAGCCCATATTGTGATCGTTGTGAACCTCTCTGGTTCCCAAGTGACTATGACATCATGCTGGACCACCAGACAGATGTTTCCACCATGTGGCTGTAATACGTTTTCGAACTGGCCATGTGGTGTTGGTGGATGCAAGATGTCCATCTAGCCATCATCGCCAGTCTAACTCGGAAGCTAAGATGGTGTGTTCCCTGGGCTGTTCCTGGTACACAATATCTCTAAGATAGCCCCATAAGGAGAAATGTAATGAGGTTAGATCTGGTTAGTGTCATTCAATCCATCACTCAGAGTAGGTAACATCGAGACAGGATGGGCCAAATAAGCTGGCGCCCTCTCATGTTGGTACCACATAGTTAGCTGGTTCTGCAAGGGCAGCTGGTGTGGCAGGAAATGGAGGATAGTGATCCCCAGGGCTCAAATAAATATACCAGCCCAAACATTGAAACCCCATGGGACTTTCTTTTTTGGTAGCTTAACGTCCTTTTGTCTAGTAGGTCATATCGGATGATGAACAAAACCTGTGAAATGATGTTCAAATCATATCAGGATCCATGGAGCTTAAAGTTGCTTAACATTCATCATCTCAGGATAAGGGAAAACCCAGAAAAAAAAAACCTTATCTGGGTAACTCACCCTAAGCAAGATTCGAACTCTCAAACTGTTGAATGTGAGGCAAACACGCTACCACCACACTATTGGACTTGTAAGGCTGTCTCTCGCATTCCATTTGGATTTACATACAGTGCTCCAGTAATGCATATTGTGGCAATTTACATGGCCTATGTTGTGGAACCCTGTTTTGTCTGTAAACAACACAGTTGCCAAAAAATGTTGATCTTGTTTAGTTTGTCCTATGATGCACCTAGCAAATGCCACTCTCCATTCATGGTCCCACTGCAGTGTAATGCAAGCCAAACTTTTAAAGACGTAGTATTCTTCACACAGTAGGTTGACTAATATTGAAAGGCATGTGAATGTTCCTCGTATTGCAATGAAGATGCTGAATGATATAGTTGCACAATCCTTATGTCACAGTGATGTCTTGTGTACTGTTTAGGAAGTGTTCTGTGGAGAAAGCTCTGTTGGTATAGACAAATGCCTCCATTGCATTGCGCTGTACTTGCCTGTGTGCAACAGCATGTCCAGATACTCTGTAATAAAAAACATTGTGTCACAGTGAGCACCAACAGCTGCACTTTGTAGTGCATTCAGAATGAAATCATGATTTGCTAGAATGTTCTTGAAACATGATCAGCAATGAATTAGAATTCATTTATTCACAGGTATGATTTAAACTTCCAACCTTCACCATGACTTTCCAGCATATTAACCATTGCGCTACTGGAGCATGTTAACAATGAGCATCATCATAGCTCTAATGAGCGAGCTGGTGAATGTGGTGTCAACATATGCATTTTGCATCATCATTAAGGTCACAGGATGAGAGGACTCATGTCATATGTTATATCCCTGAACATAATATTATATTTCCTGACTGACTTGTAGTCTTTCCAAATGAGCTACCAGCAGAACATGTTATCATATTCCCTGACTGTCATGTAGTCTTCCCAATTGGGCTACCATGGTAATTATATTGCATGATATTAAATTCCCTCAGTGAGTTTCAATCTTCCCAATAAACTATAAGGTAAACTCAGAACATTTTGTGATATGATACCATAATGATGACTTACTTAAACTATCACTGACTGATGGTAATGGTGGTTTTATTTTTACCCAGTACTTAAGTAGGAAAACATTGAATGTAGCTTCTATGCTCTTGCGATTAGTAGTTCATAGTTTTCCATTAAATGAAGCAGGCAAGTAAATAATGAGATAAATTCTGACACAAAACTTAGAAGTAATCAACAAACCTTTTAACGGAATTATACTAACCAGTTTACAGAAGCAGAAACAATATATTATGGCACATCACATATAGTGTAAGTATGCTACAAAACTTGGCCTTCAGGTGAACAATCCATCTTTCAGTGCCATACTGTACACTTGGCTGGCAGTCACACATGAGTGGACGTCAAATAAAATCTCAATTCACATTAACAAGTATCAGAATAAACAAAAAAACATACCTTATCACAGGAGATGTTGGAAATGCCATCCATCTGAATCAATATATCTATGGCATCTTCTAAGGAATTTTTCATTCATGCACATTAGCTGACCTTCCAAAATAGCAGTTATTTCTCTCCTGATATCTTCTTTTAATTTTTCTAATGGGGATGAGTTTTGTATACTTTTATGTTTCAAGCTGCTCCATAAATAAAAATTGAATACCATAAGATCAAGGGACTGAGCAGGCCATAAACCCATATCTATGATTCTATCGACAAACATTTCCACAATAAACTGTGGCAGAATTCTGCTGGAAATTCCAGACCGACTTTCATTATCTATCAGCTGTTCGAAACATGATGCCAGTATACTATTTCTGAATATTCTGTATTTTTATAGTACACTCATAAAAATAGGCCTAATTATTCTGTATCCATTTATTGCACAAAATATCCCAATTTTTTGATCATGCAAGGGAGGTTCATGAACAAAATTGGGTTTTTCTGTAGAATAATATCGGTTGTGTTGTGATGACACATGCCCATGTAAATGAAGCCATGCTTCGTCACTGAAAAATATTAATCCTGGATCAATTAATCCAACATTAACATTCTTCAAAATCTAGTTACAAAAATTTGCCTGACTTAGGTGATCACATGGTAGCAATTTTTGGGTAGTAACCTTGTGTGGTTTGAGTTTTAAAAGTTTTGTTCCTTTCCATTTTGAACTTTCAAAATTTCAGTTCCTTGTGCAAGGTGCCTAAGGGATTTTCAAGGTGACCGTTCTAACCTTTCTCCAATTTAATCTAGTTTCCGCTCCTTAAGCACACGCCTGTTTACCTTTCCTTCCCAATCACAAATTAATCCTGTCTCCCTGAATTTATTTACAAACAAGCAGAACAACCTCTCTACCCAAAACACGCACACCAAGAAATTTAGTTTTAAATTGCCTTACAACTTAACTACAAGATGATGTAAGCACATATGTATCATACATAAACACACTTTTTGGTACTGTGTACTGCATATATGGAAAGTACATGAAGAAAAACCAAAAACATCTAAACATTCCTAATGTTATTCATGTTGAACTGGGCTGAAACAGAAACAAGACTGATGCACGTCTGACAGCAGAAAAGATGTAGGATGCACGCACAGGAAAATGCAGTGAAGGTCACGTGGGCCACACTCCAGGCGACCAAGTTTTGTAACAAACATACTGTACATTATTTATTCTGTGTTCATATGCAATCATTTTTCTTTCTTTCTTTCTTTTTCTTTTTTCATCAAACTTTTCCCATTAATTAACAGCTCTATTATATGTTTTTCAATATTTTCAATATGGTTTTCATGTAATGTACCTTTGCTGTCAGAGCAAATGTACAATAGATTAGTACCCTTTTTACTGAAGTACAATATAATCTGTAAATCAAGTTTGGGTTTCAAAAGGACAAGTGAATAAATATGGCTATTTTCTCCCTTCTAGAAGAAATCTTTAATGCAAAAGATAAGAATGAAGAGGCATTAGGGTTGATTGTTGATTTATACAAGGCATTTGACACAGTGGAGCACAACATTTTATTGAATAAACTCGACAACTATGGCATCAGAGGTGTTCTAATGACTGCTTTAGATCATATCTTATAAATAGAGCCAGCCCACTTAGTCGAAATTGATAGTATACAATCAAAGCAGAGTGTGGCATTCTTCAAGGCTCCTTATTAGCGCCAGTTCTCTTCCTTATTTATATTAATGACCTTCCATTATACATGATTCCTGTTAATACTGTTTTATTTGCTGATGATGTAAACTTTCTTTATAAAATCATTGTCAACTGACTATACATGATTGAATGTCACAATTAGGCAATTGGTTAAATTATAATAAATTATTTTTAAATGTCAATAAATCAAGGTACTTCAATTTTGAAATGCACCCAAACCCCATAAATCAATTCCAAATACTAGTTGAAAATGTTGCAATGAGTCGCCAACGTTGTACTAAATTCCTAGGTGTCACAGTTGATGCCACATTAACATGGAAAGATATCCTTGTTCTTAGTAATAAATTGAATTGTTTAACTTATGCAATAAGAGTGTTAAGCAAAGTTTGTAGTGAAGAGGTAATGAGAGTGGTGTACTTTGGATATGTACCGACACTCAATAATTTCATATGGTATACCCTTTTGGGGAGGTTCTAACCAATCAATTGCAAAATTCAAAATACAAAAGAAAATCTTAAGAATAATGAAGAGTGTATTGTCTTATACTCCAAGTAAGCCTAGTTTTGATGAGTTTAATGTACTCCCACTACCATGTATATATATTCTAGAAACAGTCTCCTTTATTCATAGTAATATGCAGTACTTTAAAAGAAATAAGGATTATCTTGCCTATAATACTGAGGCAATATCACCGACTTAATAAAACTCGCAATAGTGTATCCCATAAAGGAATAATTCTATATAAGATCATTAAAAGCTGTGCCAGGACATATTTAAATCTAAAGTGCATAAAGGAACTTTTAATAAATCAAGAGCTTTATTCATTGATATTCATACAATAAAGATTTTAAAAATTAAGATATTTCATGTTTCTTATCAATTGAAGAAATGAATACAATAATATTTATTAAATTGCTGGAGAAATAAACAATACTCAATACTTAGAGTTTTCCTTTAAATACACAGTACCTTCCTATCTTGGCTCAGCAAATATTTCTCTATTACTTGCATCAGCTTCCATTTTGAAATTAATGTTCTAGAAGCAGCCAAAACTTTCAAGGCATCTCTGAGACGTCACATCATTGGCTATGTGATTTTTTTGTCAACCCTTATTTTAACAGTTATCACTGTTTATGATGACGCATGGTGCTGGGTCTTTACACCACTTAAGAATAAATTACCCTGATTGCATTTCCAACCTTTTGATGGCCCAACAAAGATATCAATGATAATAAAGAGCATATGGATATTCAGTTTGTAACAATTGACAGTGAACATGACTCAGCCACAGAAACCTAAACTGTACACCTCATGAAGACACAAAAAATAAAAATAACAGCATAGAAGAAATTAACATAGGTTAGGAGAAATCTGATATATAGGAAAATATATTTATATGATTAAAACCTGCTATAAATAGACACTACAGAATCTTGTTAAACATTCACACACAAAGTCATTTTATCATGTACCAGCTCTGTGTGCTTCTAGAAGATTTGAAGACTCCTATAATTATACATTTTCTCCTGAAATTGTTCAATTAATCATACAGTGAAATAATGTCAAAGTGGGTAAAGTGCAAGGACTGTCCTGCAATGTAGGATATTATTCAACTTGCTATTAAAACACAAAAATTGTGCCAATTATGCCCAGAATCAAACAGAATATCTTGTTATGGCTGCACATAGTGCAGCATACCAGAAACACATGCAAAAACATGTTTTAAATCATGTTTTCATGCAATGTGCACCTCACGAGAGGGAGAAAAAATTCAATACTTAACCTTTTGAAAAATTTAAGACAGTATCATATAAGCATGAAGGGATTTATGTTTTTGCAATCAGCATTTGTTACTAAATCACAAAACAGTACATTTTTACTTATAAGACGAGTGTAAACAATGAGCTTTGAAGCATGAGGTCCTCTTCGCATTCACACTAAATTTGAACTAAAAGTCTATTCGCACTTATGCTTGGTTTGGAGTATCAATCGACTCTTCTCAGGATGTTTTAACAGCTTGTTGGGCTTCTCAGACCCAGACTACCTGGCGAGTTCTTAAATAATATATCACTAGGATTTTCTTTGTAGAATTATAGTTTATTTTGTAATAATTTTGTACAATTTTAAAGCAAAACTGCAATCGCTCGATGTAATTTATGTGCTTTGTTGAATGCTGCAAATATTTGTATGCATATAATTCTATGCAAACACATTAATGTATGCGTAATCTCTAAGTGGCCTTTTCCATACTTGTGAAAAAACCTCTTTCTTTTGATAACTGACTTCACAAGCAAGAAAATCAACACGTAACTATGATACTTATTGTTGAAAAACAAAACCACCTACAGAAAATCAAAACTCTTGTACGCGATGAAAGCACAAGGAATAATAAACATTTACATCCAGTGATTTCAACTTTGGAATGCAACAGAACAAAAACATCTGAACATCAAACATTACAAAAATGACATGAAATTCACAAAATGTCAGCAGATTTTGTGGTTAGGATATAAATATTGCCTCAGCTTACTTTTTTATTATAGGTGCATTAAAATGTTGTGTGCTACTTAATCTGTACAAATTTAACAGTTGTTAACAACACAGTATGTCAAATTATTGCTGAAAGAGTGCTTCTTCAAATAAAGTAACATGAATTCAAATTAAAAATGTATGCTGTATTTTTAAAGGGCACACACTAAATGTCGCATGAGACCAGTTACATGCTTGGAGGTTTGTTAACATAATATGCTAAATACAAAAGATGTGTATGTTACCATGATGCTCACTTTTTTATGTTGAATTCTGTCATTGTAACAATTTCAGATGGCTTTTTGCATCAAAATATTGTTAAAAAATCTTGCTGAAATGAATTAATCACTAATTCATAACACTACTTTAGGTCAAATAATTTTTTGTGGAGTTAAGCATTTCTGAGATACTCCTTGTTATTAATTTCAATTTTAACATATTTAGATATTCTTTTCTCAAATTTGAAGTTGCTATTAATTACTTTTTTGCTCTCCTATTCAAGCAAAGGAAGAGAATTTCAAAGCATCACATAGTGACCAGCTGTTAAAATGTTTGGCTATTGCCAATGTAAGGAAATACGTAATAAAAGTATTTGTAGAAATGATTGTGAAGCTAAGAATAGTGTGTTGAAGAATGATGTGAATGTAACATGTGAGGTTTCTCTTGCAGCAAACCAAGTTCATTGATTAAAGTAACGAAGTAAAGGCTCTTAGTGTTGCTAAAGAGCTATACTCAAGCATTTGCATTGTGTGTAAACTGAGTTATTCTCGCATGTGTGTGTGTGTGGGTGTGGGGGTGGGCGGGTGGGTGGTTGGATACTGGTATATCACCCACAAACTCGATACCAAGATTTCACAAGAAATACATGCTTTTGAGACCCCCCTCCCCAAAAAAAGCATTTGTAGATAAATGTGTGTGTATGCCTATGTATGGTGAGTGTGCAAGTGGGTGGGTGAGAGAGAGAGAGAGAGAGAGAGAGAGAGAGAGAGAGAGAGAGAGTGTATTTACTTGGTACCATAATTTAATTACTTCATAAAAGTTGCACATGCACAGAAGGTCCTTAAAATGTGCACAAGTAAAGATATGTTAGTGGCACTGTTGCCATATCCCATAAAATTTACAGCATTAACATGGTAGTTTCAAATGCCATAAATTTTAAACTAGCTCACATGTGTTACGTTTAAGAGCTTTCAAAGAAAAATTAATGAATGAAGTTGCAAGGTGTTAGTGTGCCTTGGGATGTTACACAGTAGGACTTTATGCTGTGAGAAGCATTTGCAACGTTTGAGGACATGAAAACAGTGAGTAATGAACTAGGACAGGACAAGTTTGAAATGCACACTCGATGTATATTTTGTGCATCAGCCACGCTGTACTATTTTGTACATCACAAAAGTGTTTTAATACTATAAGTACTTCTTGTGCACTCACATTTTAAAATAAAGTTAGGCATACGAGGCTTAAATGCAGACTTATTTGGTTTTGCCATTCAGATTAGTAAATAGCATCTGTAGGAAATTTATGAGAACAAAAAATTGAAAGTGAAAGCTGTCAATTTGAAATACTATAATTAGTGTAAGGAGTTCATTGGAGCTCCTGAGAACAATAAATGGACCAAATATCATGTGACATTAATAAATTACTTGAATAAAATTTCAGCATTTTTTTTTCTGTCGCTTCTTTGGAAAAGTTAAACAAAATTAGAGTGTTGAAGGAGTAACCATTAAAATAGAATTGTTTAGTACTATAACTTATTTTTGTTTAACTAAGCAGAGGGTCTCTCATGAGTTGCATCTTCAGCATGCAATATAGAGAATTATTTTTGCTGATGTTCTGCTTTTTCTCTTTTATTTGTTTGGAAGCAGATTTGTTGCATGTTCTATATACATACACATTACTGTGTTGCTTTTAAAGGCTGCTATCACTTATACTGTTTGAATGATAAGAAGCACTGATTGTTTAATTTCTTTCTAGGTTCTGTGGGTCCCTATTCCCCTGCTAGCCACCGAATGCCCACTCCTAGTCCTGTGACACGACAAGGTGAATAATGATAATGTAGGATTACATGACTTGCCCTACACCCTTTGAACCTATGCCATGTCACACCCCAACCCTCCAACAGTAACGCAGCCACTTGTTGAGTATAGAAAACATTGACTTTTCAACAATTAACATTGCGTATTACTACAAAAGTTGTTACATATGCTTGCTAAAAGTGAAGTGGCAATACAGTGCATGCATGCCCTAGTTAGCATGGACTTGTTGTATGTGTTGTCACTGCACTTGCTTTAGGGTTGGGGCAGATCATGTCTGTGCAGTAGAAACTTGCAGTTTCTCCTGCATTTGCTTTTTAACATAAACATATCACTTTTAGCTTTATGTTCTGTCTCTGCACATAGTTTTTATTCCTTCTCCATTGAAATTTAGTGATTATGTATGATGCCTACTATTAAGTCAAATTTTGTTGAAGTTACGTAGATTGTTCCAAGTATATAACATATCCTAGAAGAAGTAAGAAGAAAAGATCCATGTTTCCTTATGCTCCAGGCACCATCTTTCATTGTGAAGTGAGAAGCAGCATTATTGTTTAATATGGATATTGTACAGCATAAAAACATCAAGATGCACGTTTTAAAATGTCACATAAAATATTATTAAGTTTTTTGACAAATAGTGGTTAACTAATATATATTGCCTTTGCTTTTCCTAATAGACCTTCTATTGCTTACAATATGTTGATATTTCAATAATGAGATTTCAGTATCTAAAGCGCACAATCATCAACTCACCATCATCATCATGATCATTGTTGCTGCTGGTGGTGCTACTACCTCATTGGAATAAATATTCTTTAATTAGATGTCAGTATATAAACCAATCCATCAGCATCATCATCAACATTGCTGCTGATGATGTCAGTATCCCATTTAAATAAGTGTCTTTATTGTAAAGCAGAACAGTTTTAGTAAAGGAGGACAAACAAGAAACTGAAATGGATGAGTGTTATGTTTACCTTGCGTTAGAAAGCAATAGAATCTGTGTAACAGTGAGGAAAATATTCATTAGTGAACTTGCAAACCCATAACGTCTAGCACTGCACTCATTTTAAGAGCAGAAAAAGGTTAATAGATGTCACTGTTTGTAGATTATAGCAGCTGCTATACATACAATATTAAAACAAGAATTGGCAAGCATGCTAATATGTTCTTTTTAGATATCTTCATTATCTGCTTAATTTTTTTTCTTGTTAATAGTTTATTTAATCTTGTAGGTAGGTAGGTAGGTAGGTAGGTAGGTAGGTAGGTAGGTAGGTAGGTAGGTAGGTAGGTAGGGAGGGAGGGAGGTAGGTAGGTAGGTAGGTAGGTAGAAATGCAGTAAATAAATAACTCACAGCAGAGATTAAACGTTAAATTCCAGTTTGTTACTTTATATTAGAAAGCAACTGGTAACATTTTGGTTGTTTGAAAACATGCATGATTGCTATTAGCTGATGGAAATTAGAACTGTGTTGCGATCTACATTGTGCACAGTTGCATAACTGTGATGGGTATTGATGTTGTGTGTTTTACTTTTTATTTGGCGAAGTATTATACCTTACATCACAAAGATGCACCTGCCATATATGCTAGAAGCTTTCTCTTGTAACAATTTTAGACTAGCCCAGTCAACACTGCTAGTTACCACGTGGAGAAGGAATGATAATTTTCAAAAGCTCTTTGATATATTAAGAATTAGCACATGCTTTCTTGAATTGGTTCTTAAGTGATTAGCTACTCAAAATTGAAGCTTTTAGTTTTTAATGCCCGCTTTTACTACTTGTGGCACTTCAGTCGATGACACTGATGATACATGAATGAAGATGGAGCACTGGTGGAATGCGATGGTGGGAGAAACCAGAGAACGCAGAGAAAACTCACCCCTGTGCCACTTTGTCCACCACAAATCTCGCATGCGGTCGAACCCGGGCCATCTAGGTGAGAGGTCTAACCACTTGGCCACAGTGCAGCCCTAAAATTGAAGTTGAAGCACAAAATGCAGTAGAGCAATATGTACTCTATTTTGTTCTCCATAGGAATGAAACAATGGCTACCATTAGTTGTATATACATAGAGGTATATTCTTAATAAACCTTTAAATTCAAAGGAACAGTTGTCATTAAATATTGATAAGAATAATAACATACAGCACTCAGTACTACCTCTGATGCAACTTGTCAATAAATGTGAATAATTCAAGATAAGTTTAGATGCATTGTATTTTCACTTTGTAGAGGATACTGTGGTACTGGAATCTCTCAACAGCTGGAAGCTGTACACAGTCTTCATCCTTTAACTATATTGAAAGGAAAGAAATGCTCAAAAAGGACAAAAAAGCTGCTTTATAAACTTGAGCCACATTGTGTATTTATGAGTATTTACAACAATCATTTAATAGTGCTATTGACAATGATGTGAAACATTTGAAGAATGTTTTCTTGTTTTTCCTGATTTTGTTTTGACCATGACTACTGTTCATTTTAGCCCATTCTCATACTTTGACAAGTTTACCCATCATTGCTTAACTTACACATTCTGTACAATGATGGTTATTTCCATCATCAGTGTTTGCAACAATTTTATGCATGCTGCATTACCGATAGGACTAATTTTTGTCATCTGCTTTGGTCCTACAAGTCTCCAAGAGATGTCTCTGACTGAAAAAACTGTCATCTGTTTGAACTAAATGAGCAAAAGAAAGCTCCAAGTGAATGTCATTTCTCCAAGAGATGTCTCTGACTGAAAAAGTTGTCATGCTTATTTGAACTAAATGAGCAAAAGAAAGCTCCAAGTGAATTATTTCTCCTAGAAGCCACCAAATTCGCATGATTCCATGAACGGCAGAGTAGTTACAATAGCAGATCCATAGGAATTAGTAAATACAAGGCTTTTGCAATTATTTTTGAGGATAGTGATGTGCCTTCAGATGATATGTTTACTGGTGAATCATCAGAATCTGAAAATAGTCAGAAAGAGAATAATAAGGGTGCCTACAGACATTAGTGTGAGTGTCTGCCATCATAATAACTTACGAATTTGCGAGGGATTGATATAAAATGTTCCATTAAGCACAATGCTCATCTGTAGGTGAAATAAATCCTTCAACAGCTAGGCATCTTGGTGAAAAACCCAAATAAGATTATGTTGTTAGCAAACACTTGACAAGAGTAATATTTTCTAAAAAAATGGTATTTCCAGGTATAAATTGTTCAACAAAAATAATGTATCAATGGGTTAAGAAGTTCTAGTTGAAATCATTTAGCAGTCCCTCTTTATATAGCAGTTGTTAGACAATTTTGTAATAAAAGAAACTTGTCGTATTTCTGTAAATAGATATAGGTACTTCAAGAAATGTACAGGAATTTATAATTCATTAGTTAACCCCTATATGATCTGGTACTTGTATGCCAATGCAACAACATATCTTCCAATATTTATCAAAACCACAATCAGTAATTTAGCTTATGAATTCCCATTTAAATCCAGCATACTCCATTATTTTGAAGACCTCTGAACGAAATAAAAACTGTAACAGTAATCTATAATTTGCTAAAGCCTGTTTTTATATATATAAAATATTTAGGTGATTAGGCTGCTTGTAATTTTAATTGATACTGAATTTTCTTGCATTTATCATGGCATACACAATAGAATCCTGAGTGTGCATTTCTGCAGGGACCCAAGGTTTCTGAGATCATAGCTGGGGTAAAAGGATGAAAAATAGTGGAATCTCAATATCTCAACTTATTATATACTCCATTAATATATGCATATATTAAAGCCTGCATTTTCATTTAAATTTAAGAGGCATTAAAATACTGTTTTTAATTAATTTTTCTTTGAATATTGTTTCTTCTGTTTAAACTTATTAATTACATCTCCAAATTAGAATGTTCATCACTTCATCTACCTCAAAACTCAACACTTTATGCTTGATTGCAACTACTGCATCAACAACTACAGCCAATAATTCTGGTTTATCATCAACTGTCTTCTTGTTTTGGCATTGTACTGCACCTACAAACGGTAACATTTGTCGCATTGCATATCAAATTTAGCATCAATCAGATTAATTTCCTCTCACAGCATTTGGTGGCATTCTACCATTGTGGGTTTCATTTACTGCTACAACAAGACCAGCAGTGTGTTCAACACAGAACACAGCATTTTTTTTTTTTTTTTTTTTTAAACAGTAACGGAGTCCGATCAGGACTCCGGTACTGTATCCCTATTTACTTTTCCCCCGTAGGTTTCACTGATTACTGGTTTACTGGTTTTACTGTTTCTTTTACAAACATATACACATTGCACAAACATATAACACCCATGCCAAAGGCGGGACTCGAACCCACGGTCCCCTGCCCACGAAGCACCAAAGCGAGACGCTTTAGCGAGCGTGGCCATGGGGACTGGCAATTTGGTGACATTCTATCATTGTGACCATCGTTTACTGCCACGACATCCTCTGTAACCTCAAGACCAGCAGTGTGTTCTTCTCATCAGCATTTGGTGCTGTTCTAGCTCTGTGATCTTCATTTACTGCCATGACATCCTCTCAAGACCAGCAGTGTGTTCTTCTCATCAGCATTTGGTGCTGTTCTAGCTCTGTGATCTTCATTTACTGCCACGACATCCTCTCAAGACCAGCAGTGTGTTCTTCTCATCAGCATTTGGTGCTGTTCTAGCTCTGTGATCTTCATTTACTGCCACGACATCCTCTGTAACCTCAAGACCAGCAGTGTGTTCTTCTCATCAGCATTTGATGCTGTTCTAGCTCTGTGATCTTCATTTACTGCCACGACATCTCTGTAAACACAAGACCAGCAGTGTGTTCTTCTCATCAGCATTTGGTGCTGTTCTAGCTCTGTGATCTTCATTTACTGCCATGACATCCTCTCAAGACCAGCAGTGTGTTCTTCTCATCAGCATTTGGTGCTGTTCTAGCTCTGTGATCTTCATTTACTGCCACAACATCCTCTGACACCACAACAAGACCAGCAGTGTGTTCTTCTCATCAGCATTTGGTGCTGTTCTAGCTCTGTGATCTTCATTTACTGCCACAACATCTCTGTAAACACAAGACCAGCAGTGTGTTCTTCTCATCAGCATTTGGTGCTGTTCTAGCTCTGTGATCTTCATTTATTGCCATGACATCCTCTCAAGACCAGCAGTGTGTTCTTCTCATCAGCATTTGGTGCTGTTCTAGCTCTGTGATCTTCATTTACTGCCACAACATCTCTGTAAACACAAGACCAGCAGTGTGTTCTTCTCATCAGCATTTGGTGCTGTTCTAGCTCTGTGATCTTCATTTACTGCCATGACATCTCTGTAAACACAAGACCAGCAGTGTGTTCTTCTCATCAGCATTTGGTGCTGTTCTAGCTCTGTGATCTTCATTTATTGCCATGACATCCTCTGACACCAAAACAAGACCAGCAGTGTGTGACAGTATTTTGTTGCACTCACTTCTAGCTGCCTTGTGATGATCATGTTTCTTATGGGATTCAAGACAGGCCAATTTCTTCTACATTGGCTTGTTCCTATATTTCTGCCTCTGGTATGTTTGAAGGCAAGTTCGCTTGTGGAGATAGCTGACAGCAACACAGTAATAAGTGGCATGTTGGTAAATAAACAGAATTTTTTTTTTCTATTTATCCATCCCAGGTACACAAAAACTGTTGAAATGTGAATGATGTCTTCCAGGCATTCTCATTGCATGAGGATTTGCAAGGACAGGTATGCAAATTCATTTCCTTTCCGGTTACCAGCTTCTCTTTCTGCTTTACTAAAGAGCAGTACTTAATGCATTTCTCTGCTGTTGAAATGTGGGGTCTTGTCTGACAGAAGGTGGAAAATAAGCAAATCCTTGGGACCATGCTTTCCTATTATGGATGGAATGTAGTATTTTTGCATGATTGAACAATGTATTCCTTCCCATCTGCAGGCTCTTCTTGGACACACATGTACGTTCACCCGTAAGTACTTGCAGCTGAACTGCAAGACCAGGGAGAATATTTTGTCAATTGCTTCCAAGAAGTTATATATTCAGTACCTTTAAGTGAGCATAGTAGAAGACATTTGGTATTTGAACCATAACACTTGTGGTTAGGTTCTGACAAACAGTTCTAGGCTATCACAGTTGTCAGTTTATTGCTAGCTCTACTTAGGTATCCCACGTGTGCATTATTGGCTATTTTAGTGTTAGAATTGAATTTTTCTTCCTTGGTACCTTATTTTAATATCTTGTAAGCATAGTAACTGCATCATGCTATATTGTGAGAAGTAGGCAGCTGATTGAGGAAGGAATGTCTGAAGGTGAAGCTGATGGTTCTTGAGAAGCTTTTTTTGCACCTCTGCATGACTGTCTTCGTCAAAGGGTTTTGCAAAATCTCGGTAAAAGCAAGTAACTGAAAATTTTGGAGAGCTTTATGCTACAAAAAGCTCTGAAATGGAATCAACTGCAAGCTCAGGAGCTTCCTGTTGAGGCTGCAAGAGCAGAAAAAACAGGTATAAAAACTGCAAAAAGTACATTTGCCTTAAATGCTCTGTTAACATATACTCAAAAATCTACAAAATACCCCATTGAATATGTGCATTATTTTGACTGTAGATCATTTATGTGCATCTTCATTTTGCACCAATACTTTTAATCACAATATAAAAATTGTCTTTAAGGAAATATATTACAATGTAACATAATTGACAGAATGTGGCAGGCTATAGTAGTTAAAGCCAGACATGACTTATGCATTAAAATAATTATCATTACCTCGCTATAAAATGTATGCTTTATTTTTTAAAATTTTGCATGCATTTTGCTTATAAAATGTAGTATTTATAAATATAATGGAATTGAAAATGTACACTATTTGGAGTGCAGCTTATTATGTTTCGGGGCCCACAATAACAAGGTTCTATCTAGTGTTTAGTAAACTTTACAGGAGAGCATTTTAAAGGTTTGACCTTTAACTCTTTTAGTGCCAGCCCAAACAGCAAAATCTGCCTGAAAAGTACCAAGCAATTTTAGAGGAGAATGCATGAATTTAAGTTATTAGTAATAAAATGAGTATCAAACGATATAGGGAGCTGAAACTTTTTTGATTTTTAGTAAACCTTTTTGCCTACGATATAACATGCATTATATGTATGAGAAGTCTTTTAGTATTGTCAAAACATTAAAAACAAAAGAAACATTTGAAAATAAAATTAAAAATCCAAAAATAATCAATAATTAGTCATATAAAACCTTTGTACACAAAAAGTTCAGGCTATCTAAATGGAAGTACAGATGTTTCTTTACTTAAACAGCATTGTGTTTAGGTCTGGTGTTTTACTTTTTAAAATACAAAAAATGAATTCACGTAATATGAAGGCTGATTACTGAAAAAAATCGCCACACATACACACACACACACACACACACACCACTCACCCACACCCCCACACACACGTAATGATGATAATGTAACAAAGGTTATTGTAGAATTTAGCACTTGTGTTATTGTGTAAATGAATGTTGATTGATATTGTATTGATCGTCTGCTTACACTTCTGATAAGTACAATCATCATTTGCTTACATACAAGAGCTGTTGTTATCACATGCATTTTCTTCGCTGAAGCTGGAATATATATCTTCCTCTCTGCTGTGTAACCCTTGCCTAGCCGACACCAGCGCTTTCCTCAAACACACCAGAAAAACCTTTCTATATGGCAATGACGTTCAAAGTACACAGACTTTCCCACTGGAAAGAGTTAAAATCTATGAAAATGGCATCACAATTAGATCGTGGTTGGCACTAAAAGGGTTAATAAAATCAAAACAGATAAAGCTCTTGAAAGCATTTCTGAATGCTAATTGTTTAACACACACTGAAACTAAAATGTTGATAATTAGATTATTTGTAGTAAAACTATGTATGAGCAAAAGCATTGTTGTCAAATGGAAGCTTGTTAATTTCTAGTTTCATTACCAAATAAAACCAAAAGTGGTGACCATATTTTATTGTTTCTATTCATCTCAACATAAGTAAAGGCAATAAAAAAGGATTATATGAAAAATAATTATGAAATCATTTTGAACTCCGTATTAGTAAAAACTATTTTTGACTTTGTTTGATCAAGTTATCACTTTTAAAAAATAATACAGAAAGAAAACAATAAGGATTAATAAGTTTCTAACTCTAACCTCTATTTTTCCAATGGGATGAACTCTTCCATCATTATTTAAACATATTTTACATTCAATTAATTCTTCAGTACAATGGTGGTGTAGCATGAACATTTCTAAACAAGTATAATATTTATTTCTGTCTTAATATTAATCCAGAGCATAAAAACCTGTTACAGTACTCTCTTCTTAATGCTGGCTAATATTACCTTATACAAAAAATCTGATATGTTCCATTCACATGACTTTCTGTACATCTCTGTAACAAATTATTGTTGAAAAGCTTTTTCTTCCATCTACTTGATGCTGTTAAAAATACAGGAACTAAAAATGCGAAGGTTCTTTTCATTTGTAATTTGAGACCAGCTAGATTAATCCTCAAACACTTAATTTATAGTTTAAAAGAAAATCATGATCTTGCCACATGTTCTGGCTTCTTCAGTTCTTTTGCATTCCAAGATAAACATTAGCAGAAATGTTCTTATTACTTGCTCCCTTGTAAGTAGAAGGAAAATAAGGGAATACATGCTAAAGTGATAGTCAAATTTTATAGAAGCTGGTTGCCATGTGGTTGAAATGTGTTTCCCTTATGAGAAAGGTACTTTAAATGTGGAACCAATAATAAAGAATACTTCGAAAACAGTTAATACCACCAAAAAAGTATATATGACATAAATTCCATTTTTAACAGGATCTACATTTTTATGGAACAAGTTTCATCTATCTGTTACTGTTTAGTAGAAGCATAAAATTCAGCAAAATATATCCAGAATAAAGTGGTCTTTTGGAGGCTATTCTCAGAAAACTCAAGAGTGCATTATATTTGTTATGTAAAATATTTGGTATTTTAATAAAAATTCTTAGTCATTTTCAAGAAAACCAAAATTTTAAAGTTATGTCCAAGGAAAGGGTAAATCTTTGTGTTGCATCCTTGGAAGATCAACTTAAGCTCATAGACACACCACACTCACCTTTTTCTAAAACATGCATTTCTGGTGAAATCTCAGAATAGAATTTTTGACTTGAGTGCACTACCTACGTACCATGTACTATGTTGAGAAATAAACATTATTACTGTTTGAAAAAGCATTTATCAATCTCAGGCATCCACTTAGTATTGACTGAATGTCAGCTATTTTTTCTTTTACCAGTTTAGGTCTGTATATAGATTGATGTATCTCTGGAAGTTTAACCATGCCATTTAGTTTTCTGCATACAATAAATTAACATAATGAAATTCATTGTGTCCATGGGAAAGCCTATACCCAATTTTGAAATGGAAACCTTCAAAAATCAATTAAAGAATTGCATATGACATGCATAGCCACTGCTGATCTAAAACTGAATATTTCATCTCAATGATTTGATTTGAGTATTTCTTTGAAAGAAAACAGCCATTGCCAGTGAAATGAATTAATTGAAAATTGGAGGAACACAACTGTCATTCCAGTCAGGATCAGGATGATCTTCAAAAAATGTTTTTCTAGTTACCTCATTAGAATGTCATTCCCTGAACACTGAATTTTCTCTCTCTCATTTCCTATCTGTTGGGTATCATTTGTGCTCCCCTGGCTTATATTAATTTCTTGTAATCATTTTTGGAGTGACGTTTCAGTTTCCTTTTTAGTAGTGTTCCATATAGTGCTAGGCTTATTGTGAGAGGATTGTATTTGTTTTTCATAACAAAGTTTTTAGAATTGTGCAGCACTTTTCATACTGATGTTTATGCCTACCACACTTACTTTCTTAGTTGCTACATAAAGTTCTCTTTTACGTCTACATGATAAATTTATACCTTGAGTTATACAGTCATTTTTAGAGTTGCCGTTACTTTTCTACAACTGGAGCTATGGATTCTTGAAAAATATTTAAGAGCACAATTTAGCTTATACATTTCTTCCCACGATTCCTCGGATAGTTTACATTTAAAACACACTGTTTTATTTATTTATAATGCTAAAGCTGTTTACGAGGTTTGTTTTTTTGGAATTGGGAGTATAATAATCAATTTTGAAGAGTTATCCATCATGGTCTGAAACTCCATAAACAAAGGATTGTATTTCATGGTATTCCTTTTTAGATATATCTATAAAAATATTGTCAATAACCGTTTTGGAATTATTTTGAATTCTAGTAGCAAAATTGACTGTAACATAAGATTGTATGATCTTAATAGTAAACAAATTTGCAGCTTTTGATTACTGTCTATCAAGAAATCTATGTTCAAGTCGCCACGCAAAATATATTGAATCTTTGGTTTGAAGAACAGTTTTAGAATAATATCTAGGTTATGTAGAGAGTTGTCAAGATTTCCTGTGGGAGCTCCATATACCACTAATGTAAATGAGTTGGTTTACTGTGTTTATATGAATGGTGCAACATTCAAAGATTTAATCCAGACAGTACAATTACATTGAAGCTTATATTATTCTTAACAAAGATACTCACACCTTCTTTAGAGAGTTTTTGTTTACAGTACCAAGCTGCTGTTTTATAACCATCCATTGAAAAATGTAATATTTCCTGTTTTACCAAATGGTGTTCTGTGATACATAAAGTATCTGGACTTCACTTTTGAAGTTAATTAGTAATTCATCTACTTTATACCTTAAACTTGGAATGTTTTGGTGAAATACTGTGAGTGAGTTCTGTGTTTTTATTGACTTGGAACAATGATTATCTTGTTTCGTTTTATTTACTGTTCTATCTATTTGATTTACCGTATAAGGAGTGACATTATTAGTAACAAGAGCAGGGACCATCCATGGTTTTGCATGAGAGACGCTCAGCAAATCCTTGCCTTGAGAGTTCAGATGCAATGGATTCTAATGTGGGCTATTCCCTCTCGACTAAGAAAGTGAACAGGCCCTCACCCTACTGTTGATCACAAAGCTCACATTAGTGTGGCTACTGGCCTTGGCAATGTGGTTCATGTCCATCGCAATTGAGTGATTGAGATTCCTATTTCCAGGTCCCTTGCACTATTACCATGTGATCTCCTTTATCGAGATCCTTTGCAAAAGCTTCAACATTCCCCACCACATGGTTTAGACCAGCATTGGGGTTGAAAATACTGGTAACGGTATATTCCTCCCCTAATTTCGCCTGGAGTCTTTCTCTGATGTTCCTAGCATGACTACTCCCTAAAACTAGCACCCTACATTTGGCATCAGAGGACCCCTTTCCTGCTTGGACCTGACACAATGCGGAGTAGCCATCTCTTCTGCCATAGCCAGGGAAGATTCCGCTGCCAAAGCCGAGAACCTGTTACTCAGCCCCAATTCATGAAATTTATCACAAGCACACCCAAAACTACGTCTACATTTTTGACTGGAATACACCTTATATTCCGGCGGTTTACTTCTTCACTTACTACTCAATCTCAGGCTTTCAATTTCAGATCTTGCAAGTTCCAACTCTTTACATAGGCTTAGCATGGTGTTCTAATGGCTTATCACTAAGATCTTAAATCAGACGACCAAACCTGACCTACACTTTCAAAATTAGTATTTGCACAGACCCAATAAAACCATAATTCACATTCTGCACAACAAAAAAAACACAATCTTTCATAATCCTACAACATGATCCACACTTACCCACAAACTCGCGCACCCATTCTCACAGACACAATACACCACTTTCTAATACACTACACACTGCTTACTAATACCACTAATCACACTTTTATTGTCACTGGGTGCACTTATTTATACTGTATTTATTATTTACCATATTTGAAATATGAAAATAGAAAAGTTGTATGAACTGCTAAAGGTAAACTATAATATACGAAAACAATAATATACGTAAACAATACTACACGCAAACAATAATATACATAAACAATTCAACACATACAATTTACGTAAAAAATACTACGTGTAAACAATTCTACACGTAAGCGATAATATATGTAAGTAATAATATACATAAACAGTTCTACACAAGCAATAGTATACGTAAACTATAATATACATAAACAATACTACACGTAAACAATAATACACATAAACAATACTACGTGTAAACTCTAATATACATAAACAATACAACATGTAAGCAATAACATACGTATACGTAAGCAATAATATACGTAAATGATCATATAACTAGAAGAATTTTCCGAGCTGAGAAGCCGTGGTCTGCTGGAGTTTTCAGGACCAGACGTTTCGTTCACGACTGCGGTGAACATCTTCAGTGCTCACACACACCGCATTCCTTTCGAAACACTTCAACATACCGTCCTTCCTGTACACCTAAGACAGCTGCTTAAAGCAAAAAATGCTGTCAGAAGGCTATGGCAGAGATTTCGCCATCCCAGGATAGGAGACCAGAGGCTAAAATCCCTGGCCCGTCGTCTCCTTAGAGCACACCGTCGAGAGGCCTGGGAGCATACGTTAAGGCATGTTAACCTCCACGAGAGGAATCCTTGGCGAATAGTCCGTGGCTTGCGGAAAGACCGAATGGAATACCGGCATCCAATCCATGGCACCCTGGGCCATCTTGCCTTCGAGCCCCGGGATAAAGCAAATGTATTTGCAGACTATCTGGAAAATCAATTCCAGCCCAGAGAAGAGCCCCAGGACGAAGACGAAACTGAACGCATAGAGCGGACGGTGGAGGGTTTCCTAGAGGCCCCGCCCGCGAACGACGAGGAGTTTCACGTCCCTATAGCTACTCCACAGGAGGTAGCCACCCAAATCCATTCCTTAAAAACCAAAAAATCCCCTGGACAGGACCGTGTAACAGCGGAAATGCTCCAGCACCTTCCCCGAAAAACCGTGCTTCATTTGACCCGGATTTATAACGCATGCTTACATATGCGCCACTTTCCCGCTACGTGGAAGGAGGCCCGTGTGGTATGCGTTTTAAAGCCGGGGAAGAACCCGGTTTTCCCGGCCAACCTCCGTTCCATCAGCCTCCTGCCAGTCATCTCGAAAGTATTCGAGAGACTGCCTGTCGCCCGCCATGAACCTCACCTTGAGGAAAGAGGCCTCCTACCCTAGCATCAGTTTGGTTTTCGCCCAGGACACTCTACGATCGTGCAATTATTGCGTGTGGCCGAAAAGGCCTCCCTGGCTTTCCAGAAGAGGTCTAAAATGGTTGCGGTATTGTTGGACGTGGAAAAGGCCTTCTCCACTACGTGGCACGATGGGCTCATCTATAAACTCATAGAGCATGAAATCCCCTCTCCATACATTTCCTTGGTAGCTTCGTTTCTTCAGAATCGAAGCTTCCGAGAAAAAATGGAGGGGGGACTTTCTACAGAGCGGCCCATTGGCGCGGGAGTGCCGGAAGGTAGCTAGCTTTCTCCGGCGCTCTTTGCAGCTTACATGGCCGACATCCCCACCCACCCCAGCACACACCAGTCAGTATGCGGACGATCTCATGATCTTCGCTGTGAACCAGAACACCAGATATAGCTTTCGGCAAATCCAAGCCCACCTCCATACCATTGGCAGGTGGAGTGAGAGATGGCGAATGGCCATTAGCCCGGAGAAAAGCTCTGCGATTCTCCTGGCGAAAACCATTAGAAATCGGCTTCAGCGGAACTTTGTTTTACGGCACCGTAGGATCCCTTGGGTGAACACGGTAACGTATCTCGGAGTGACGCTGGACCGACGACTGACCTTCACTCCGCATGTCAGGGGCAAGGTGAACCTAGGGCACGCTGTTCTCAGGCAGCTTTACCCCATGCTCAGCTCACAGAGCATGCCCCTCACCTTAAAGCTTCAGCTGTACCGGGCGATCATTCTGCCTCTGGTTCTGTACGGCTCCGAGATCTGGGGGACAGTAGCTAACTACGTGCTCCTCAGGGTCCAGGCGCTACAGAACCGGGCACTACGGATGATCTACCGTACCGGCTGGAGATTTCCCGCCCACATCCTTCATGAACATTCCGGTATCCCGTACATGATCGACGTCATCAGATCGAGGGCCCGATCATTGTACAACAAAATTCCAACCCACCCTAATCAACTAGTGAATTCTCTGGGAAATTATGATCCCAGAGAAGTACGTCGCTTGCCTTCATTCCGTCTGCCGAGAGACGCCATTGGCCACGCCCCCTACCCTGAGACACTTTAAATTAAAACCTGAAAAGGGCAAAGCGACACTGACACGTATCCAAAACGGGGCGAAAACATTGTAGCGTATCGTCCTCACATCGGGTGAACGCTAAATCAAAATTCAAACAACTTAATTCTGCTCCAGGCGGGAGAAAACCTGCGCGGGCTCCTGATTGGCCCGCGCAGGCGCCCGTGGGCGTCTCCTCTCCCTTCAAAACTCCGTGCATCTTCATTTCATCCCTCAGTAACACAAACCCAGCACACAATATTTCCTTGCTCATCTCGCAGGTAAAGCCGCGTTGCGGCTCGGTACTGCGGCACCGACAACCGACCGGGGCATGCCCCGGTCGACCAGCTATGCGTCTGCTTAGTTTTTGAGTATCTTTTTTCCTACTAAAGTTATTGGGATGTTTATACATTTCTATTGCTTTACGCTGTAATCTAGCATGGTAATAAGGCATAGATGAGAGAGTGGCTGTTTCATGATATTGAATTATGTGTTCCAATTCTGCTCAAAGTGCATGTTCTCGGGTTGACCTAGACGGCAGCATCTCTTCTGTTGCGCTAGCCGGGTGTTGACGTGGTACCTATGTATACCGCACCACAAGAGCAGGCGAGATGATAGACGCCAGTATCTCTTGTGTTGCGTAAGTCGGGTGTTGACGTGGTACCTATGTATACCGCACCACAAGAGCAGGGGGTCTGATAGACGGCAGCACCTCTTGTATTCCTTAAGCCGGGTGTTGACATGGTACGTATGTATACCGCACCACAAGAGTAGGGGGTCTGATAGACGGCAGCATCTCTTGTGTTGCGTAAGCCGGGTGTTGACATGGTACCTATGTATACCGCACCACAAGAGCAGGGGATCTGATAGACACCAGCATCTCTTGTGTTGCGTAAGCCGGGTGTTGACGTGGTACCTGTGTATACCGCACCACAATAGCAGGGGATCTGATAGACACCAGCCTCTTGTGATGCGTAACCCGGGTGTTGACGTGGTACCAATGAATACCGCACAAGAGCAGGGGATTTGATAGACGCCAGCATCTCTTGTGTTGCGTATGCCGGGTGTTGACATGGTACCTATGTATACCGCACCATAAAAGCAGGGGATCTGATAGACGCCAGCATCTCTTGTGTTGCGTAAGCCGGGTGTTGACGTGCTACCTATGTATACTGCATCACAAAAGGAGGGGGCCTGAGAGACACCAGCATCTCATGTGTTCCTTAAGTCGGGTGTTGACTAGGTACGTATGTATACCGCACCACAAGAGCAGGGGGTCTGATAGACGGCAGCACCTCTTGTATTCCTTAAGCCGGGTGTTGATATGGTACGTATGTATACCGCACCACAAGAGTAGGGGGTCTGATAGCCGGCAGCATCTCTTGTGTTGCGTAAGCCGGGTGTTGACATGGTACCTATGTGTACCGCACCACAAGAGCAGGGATCTGATAGACACCAGCATCTCTTGTGTTGCGTAAGCCGGATGTTGACGTGGTACCTGTGTATACCGCACCACAATAGGAGGGGATCTGATAGACACCAGCATCTCTTGTGTTGCGTAACCCGGGTGTTGACGTGGTACCTATGTATACCGCACAAGAGCAGGGGATTTGATAGACGCCAGCATCTCTTGTGTTGCGTATGCCGGGTGTTGACATGGTACGTATGTATACCGCACCATAAGAGTAGGGGATCTGATAGACGCCAGCATCTCTTGTGTTGCGTAAGCCGGGTGTTGACGTGCTACCTATGTATACTGTATCACAAAAGTAGGGGGTCTGAGAGACACCAGCATCTCATGTGTTCCTTAAGTCGGGTGTTGACTAGGTACGTATGTATACCGCACCACAAAAGCAGGGGGTCTGATAGACACCAGCATCTCTTGTATTGCGTAAGCCGGGTGTTGACGTGCTACCTATGTATACCGCACCACAAGAGCAGGGGATCTGTTAGACGCCAGCATTTCTTGTGTTGCGTAAGCCGGGTATTGACGTGGTACATGTGTATACCGCACCACAAGAGCAGGGGAGCTGATAGACGGCAGCATCTCTTGTATTCCTTAAGCCGGGTGTTGACATGGTACGTATGTATACCGCACCACAAGAGTAGGGGTTCTGATAGAAGGCAGCATCTCTTGTGTTGCGTAAGCCGGGTGTTGACATGGTACCTATGTATACCGCACCACAAGAGCAGGGGAACTGATAGACACCAGCATCTCTTGTGTTGCGTAAACCGGGTATTGACATGTTACCTATGTATATCGCACCACAAGTGCAGGGGATCTGATAGACACCAGCATCTCTTGTGTTGCGTAAGCCGGGTGTTGACTTGGTACCTATGTATACCGCACCACAAGAGCAGGGGATCTGATGGATGCCAGCATCTCTTGTGTTGCGTAAGCCGGGTGTTGACATGGTACCTATGTATACCGCACCACAAGAGCAGGGGATCTGATAGACGCCAGCATATCTTGTGTTGCGTAAGTCGAGTGTTGACATGGTACCTATGTATACCGCACCACAAGAGCAGGGGATCTTATAGGCGGCAGCATCTCTTGTGTTACGTAAGCTGGGTGTTGACATGGTACCTATGTATACCGCACCACAAGAGCAGGGGGTCTGATAGATGCCAGCATCTCTTGTGTTGCGTAAGCCGGGTATTGTCGTGGTACCTGTGTATACCGCACCACAAGAGCACGGGAGCTGATAGACGCCAGCATCTCTTGTGTTCCGTTAGCCGGGTGTTGACGTTGTACCTAAGTATACCGCACCACAAGAGCAGAAGGTCTGATAGACATCTCTTGTGTTGCGTAAGCCGGGTATTGACATGGTACCTATGTATACCGCACCACAAGAGCAGGGGATCTGATAGGCGGCAGAATCTCTTGTGTTGCGTAAGCTGGGTGTTGACATGGTACCTGTGTGTACCGCACCATAAGAGCAGGGGAGCTGATAGACACAAGCACCTCTTGTGTTTCGTAGGTCGGGTGTTGATGTGGAACCTGTGCATACCGCACCACAAGAACAGGGGAGCTGATAGACTCCAGCATCTTTTGTGTTGCGTAAGCCGGATATTGACATGGTGCCTATGTATACCGCAGCACAAGAGCAGGGGATCTGATAGACGCCAGCATCTCTTCGGGTATTGACATGTTACCTATGTATATCGCACCACAAGTGCAGGGGATCTGATAGACGCCAGCATCTCTTGTGTTGCGTAAGCCGGGTATTGACATGGTACCTATGTATCCCACACCACAAGAGTAGGATTTCTGATAGACGGCAACATCTCTTGCGTTCTGTAAGCCGGGTGTTGACGTACCTATCTATACCGCACACCACAATAGCAGGAGGTCTGATAGACGGCAGCAGCTCTTGTGTCCCGTAAGCCTGGTGTTGACGTGGTACCTATGTATACCGCACCACAAGAACAGGGGATCTGATAGATGCCAGCATCTCTTGTGATGCATAAGCCGGGTTTTGACGGGGTACCTCTGTATTCCGCACCACAAGAGCAGGGGAACTGATAGACGGCCGCATCTTTTGTGTTGCGTAAGCCGGGTGTTGACGTGGTACCTATGTATACCGCACCACAAGAGCAGGGGGTCTGATAGACGGCAGCATCTCTTGTATTCCTTAAGTCGGGTGTTGACTAGGTACCTATGTATACCGCGCCACAAGAGTAGGGGATCTGATAGACGGCAGCATCTCTTGTGTTGCATAAGCCGGGTGTTGACGTGGTAACTATGTAAACCGCACCACAAGATCAGGGGCCCTGAAAGACGGCATCATCTCTTGTGTACCGGAAGCCAGGTGTTGACGTGGTACCTGTGTATAACGCACCACAAGAGTAGGGGGCCTGATAGACGGCAGCATTTCTTGTGTACCGTAAGCCGGGTGCTGACGTGGTACCTATGTATACCGAGCCACAAGAGCAGAGGATCTGATAGACGCCAGCCGAAGTAACGGGTCCCTGGGCTTTTTGGTGTGTATCTGCCTGGTCGGCTTGAACACTGTTTTAATATTATGGCGTTGGAGTAGGTGTTCTATTCTGTCAGTGACATTCTTGAAATATGGCAGCGCAGCAGCGAAATACAAGAATTACCCAAAATATTGGCACTGCCTTCCTGGCATGCAATAGAAATTTATAAACATCCCAATAACTTAAATAGGAAAGAGGAGACTCAAAAACTAAGCAAAATCTGGCATCTGCTACTTGAGAACATCAAACAGGCACAAACCCAACGAGATCTCCCGAACTAATCAGGAATCAATCGCACCGGATTGGCTAACCCCTCCCTCCACTACCACCGCACATGCGGCTCCAGCCGGACAAATCGCTTGAGAGCAGTCTGAGTATAAATACTGTTGTTATGAGAAGACTTAGACCACGCCACTGAAAATATTCACCGCAGTCGTGAGCGAAACGTCTATACCTGAAAACTCCAGTAGACCACAGGTTATCAGCCCGGAAAATTCTTCTAGTCATAATTTGGGCTCCGACCATGAAAGTTTACGACTACTGTAAACAATACTACACGTAAACAATACTATACGTAAACAACACTATACGTAAAAATAATATACGTGAACAAAACTATACGTAACAATACTACACGTAAACAATATACTGAAACAATAATATATGTAAACAATACTACACGTAAAAATACTATTCTTAACAATACTATATGTAAACAATACTACACGTAAACATATTATATGTAAACAATGCTACACATAAACAATAATATACGTAAACAGTAGTACACATAACAATAATTTACGTAAACAATGATATACATAAACAATACTACACGTAAACAACACAACAAGTAAACAATACTATACTAAACAATAATATATGTAAGCAATACTACACGTAAACAATAATATATGTATACAATACTATGTGTAAAAAATAATACACGTAAACAATATTACACATAACTATAATTTACTTAAACATCAATACACATAAACAATACTACACGTAAACAACACAACATGTAAACAATGATAAACATAAACAATAATATACTAAACAATAATTTATAAACAATACTATATTAAAACAATACTAGACATAAACAATGATATACATAAACAATACTACACATAAACAATACTACACATACACAACACAACACGTAAACAACACAACATGTAAACAATACTACACGAAAACAATAATATACATAAACACTACTACACATAAAAAATAGTACACGTAAACAATAATACACGTAGACAATAATACACAAAACTATACTATACGTAAACAATAATACACATAAACAATAATACACGTAAACAATACTGCACATAAACAATAATACATGTAAACAACAATATACGTAAACAACAATATACGTAAACAATAATACACGTAAGCAATAATACAGGTAAACAATAATACACTTAAACAATAACACATGTTAAGAATATAATACCTAAACGATAATAAACGTAAATGATAATATACGTAAACTATAATACACGTAAATAATAATACACGTAAACAATAATATGCATAAACAATGATACACGTAAACAATAATGTTCATAAACAATAATAAACGTAAACAATTACATTAACTATAATACACCAAACAATATACACGTAAACAGTAATACACGTAAACAGTAATACACATAAACAATAATGCACGTAAACAATAATGCACGTAAACTATAATACGCGTAAACAATAGTACCCGTAAGCTCTAATACACGTAAGCTATAATACACGTGAACAATAACAAACATAAACAATGATACACGTAAACAGTAATATACATAATAGTACATGTAAACAATAATACACTAAACAATATACACGTAAACAATAATATACTAAACAATAATACACATAAACAATAATGTGCGTAAACAACGTAAACTATAAAACACATGAACAAAATACATGTAATTCAAAATCTTCTCGGGCTTCTAGCCAGGTAAAAACTTGGCTTGACACCAACGTTTCGAAGAAGTACATCTTCCTCGTCTTCAGGGTGAACTGATGATCTTCTTCGAAACGTTGGTGTCAAGCCAAGTTTTTACCTGGCTAGAAGTCCGAGAAGATTTTGAATTAACACGTCGCCAGGAAAGCTTTAGTTCTTATTTTAAAATACATGTAAACAATAATATACGTAAACAATAATACATGTAAACAATAGTACACGTAAGGTGTAATACACTTAACAATAATACACGTATACAATAGTACACGTAACTATAATACACGTAAACAATAATACATGTAAACATTAATACACGTAAGCGATAATACCCGGAAACAATAATATTAGCAAACAATATAATACATAAACGATAATACACGTAAACGATAATACATGTAAACGATAATACACGTAAACTATAATACACATAAACGATGATACTCGTAAACGATAATACACGTAAACAATAAGCCACGTAAACAATAATACACATAAACAATAATAAACATAAACAATGACACACGTAAACAATAATATACATAAACAATAATACACGCAAACAATAATACACGTGAACTATAATATACGTAAACAATAATATACACGTAAACAATAATATACACGTAAATAATAAAATACACGTAAACAATAATATACACGTAAATAATAAATACACGTAAACAATAATATACACGTAAACAATAATACACACGTAAACAATAATACACAGTAAATAATAAAATACACGTAAACAATAATGCACTAAACTATAATATACATAAACAATAATACAGCTAAACAATAATACAGCTAAACAATAATACAGGTAAACAATAATACAGGTAAACAATAATACAGGTAAACAATAATACAGGTAAACAATAATACAGGTAAACAATAATACAGGTAAACAATAATACAGGTAAACAATAATACAGGTAAACAATAATACACGTAAACAATAATACAGGTAAACAATAATACACGTAAACAATAATACACATAAACTATAATACACGTAAACTATAATACACATAAACTATATTACACGTAAACAATAATACAGGTAAACAATAATACACGTAAACTATAATACAGTAAACTATAATACACATAAACTATAATACACGTAAACAATAATACACATAAACTATAATACAGTAAACTATAATACACGTAAACTATAATACACGTAAACTATAATACACGTAAACAATAAGACACGTAAACAATAATACACATAAACTATAATACACGTAAAATATAATACACGTAAACAATAATACACATAAACTATAATACACGTAAACTATAATACATGTAAACTATAATACACGTAAACTATAATACACGTAAACTATAATACACGTAAACAATAATACACGTAAGCTGTAGTACACGTAAACAATAATATATGTAAATGCTCAACAGTATTCTGCTTTCTAAGTTTTGCATTATTTATTATATATTGTGCAAATATAGATAAATGACATCGGGTAATAATCAAAATGTAATGATCATTCTGAATTATGTCATAACACACCAGGATATATTCACTTTAATATCATAATGTTGTTTATGTTGGTTTACCTGATTCAAGAGGAAACAGTCAAATAGAACTTTGACACTCAATGAGTAATTAGAACCTTTTCGAACTAGCTTTCTCAGGAATAATATTTGAGATATCAACATGATTTCTGGGTAGTAGCTGCACTCAATGCAGCAAATGTTTAGTAGAACCTTGCATCAGCCCGTGATGCATGAATACTTGCATATAACAATTTCCTTTAAATAAATATATTACAGTGTTTGGTAATGAAGCTATACTTCCCTTCATGATATATCATGACCACCTCAGTGGTTCTAGGGGGATCAAGAATATTTTTTTACAGTTGAAGTTTGCAGGAGTTTGGACTAGCCTTCTCTCCTCATCGCAGCAACATTAAAAAAAAACAAAAAAAAAAACAAAAAAATGGTAATATCAATAGTCCTCCTGGTTTAGGGGTAACATGCTAGCCTCTAGTTCCCAAGATCATGGGTTCAAATCTGGTAGAGGTGATGGATTTTTTCCAGAGTAAAAATCCTTACCAAAGCCTCCTTCGGATGGGAAGTAAAGATGTTGGTCCTGTGCTGTACATTTATGGCACATAAAACCTCAAAACTGATAAAACAGCCTCTGAGGAAAATTAAGTGGTCTTTCATGCCTAAAGGGGAAGCTGAGAGTTGTAGCATTAAAGAGCTCCATAAATAAAACTCACTTTCTTTTTTCATAATGAATAAAAACTTATTTTTATTTTTGGACATTTTATTCAATTTTAGATTTTACTGCAGATTACCCAGAGCAGAGAAAAGGAATGAAAGAGTTACAGTAATAGACTCATTTGCGATCTAGTCAAGCAATTTCCTGTTATACCACTTAATGTTTTTGTTTGATATTTGATTCATTATTCATATTTTGTATATAGCTTGTAATTTTAGTTTCTCTGTCACCTACAATGTACATAGTATGTAGAGATGATATTGCATTCAATCCAGAAACTTGATTGCAGTATTTTATTGAAGATACATGTTTTGAGGACAAATGAATCCTGGAAAATGCATTTTTAGAACAAGATCCATGGCTGTCTGTGAACAACATATCTATTAACAAACATAGGATAAGATCCAAACTTGGTATTTGAGTTTAGTATCTTTCAAATATGTGATGTGACTTTTTAGAAAAATTCCCCATCCATCCCAAACTACCATTTACATGTAATATTTTTTAAACTTATTTTCCCAAAAATGGCCCTCATGGTTTGGATTAAAAGAAATTTAGAGGGAAATAAAATGTATATCTTGGGTTTTCTGGAATAGCTTCTGAAGTGCTCTTTCTGGAGGACTTTAGGAAAAGCGATAAACTATAAGATATAGATAAAAACTCATACTAAACAAAAATAATCTCATTAAAAAACACAATTTGTGACTAGTACTTACATTTTTTGTAGTTAACCATTTCAGAATTATTCCTTATTATTGATATAAATTTTCCAATAATGCTTTTCTCAAATGGGAAGTCATCATTTGTTTTTTGTTTTTTCTTTCCCCTCCTGACCATGCAAAGAGAACAGAATGTCTAATTCATCAATTGGCAACCAGCTTTTAATAGAGTTGACTATTGCATTAGCCTAATATATTACCTTATTTGTCTTGTACCTACAAGGAAATAACTAATGATTATTATTCATAAAAATTATGTGAAAATCGGCCGAAAATTTTAGAATATAATGCACTTGTTAAAAATCAGCTTTCCTAGTTCCTCGGTAGATATAGCGCCAACCAAGGAGTGACCGGTTAAAAAAAGATCATATTTTGGGCAATTCTAAAAATTGTTTTGAGAAGCTGCACACATACCAACTACTTCAGATATATCGCAAAGTCTAAATGTGTTTTTATCAGCCCTTCAGTTGTTTATCATGATTTTAACTTATAACATTGTTTATCTTAATGGTTTTATTAATGTGTGATACAATAAGGCTTCATTTTTATTACTTAAATCTCCCAGTGTCGGTAGCTCAAATAACAATCAATTTGGTTTATCAGCTTTGTAGACTTATTCGGCATTATGGTTAATGTACTGTGCTGGGGTTTGATTTAGTTAAATAAGTTGCACTGTACATAATTTTAACAAAAAATGGTCAATTGATTAGAAAAATTGAATAAATATGAGTAAATAAAGTTCTACAGAATGGCGTATAAAAAAAACCAGCTGCAAGTAGACTGCTCATTGTCACCTCTCAATTGTTATCTTATTGTTGCAAAGCTGTTTTGACTAGGTTTTGTAAATATAGACCTTTGCATTAGCTTATTTGTTATTTCTTTAGTATCTAATTGTTAAATGTTTACCTATTTGTTGTATTTGCTTGTGGTGGGCAACAACTTGTGCAGTCGAGCAGTCTGTTCGTGGAGCCAGCATTCATGCGCTAACCATGTGGGGGAAACAAACTCTTTTCTTAGTTAAATAATTTAAGAATACAAAGCAGCTATGCAAATGATAAAGTAACTAATGAAGCACCATTCTTTACCCTTACTTATACAGACCAATGTCATTAGGATTGATAAAATGAGATGTGTTTTGGCTGGGAGTGAACTTAAGACACCGAAACAGTGTATTGTTTGTCTGGTACTGGATTGATCAGTTTTAACGTCTTTGACAATTTCTGAAGTTCATCCAGTTGTTTTCCTTTTAAAAAAGGAATAAATAGTGCTGATACCAGTATAAGCCTAATATTTTTTTTCATTAATATACAGGAAACCATGAAAAGGTTGTGATTAACTGATCAATACTTTCTGAATATGGCATTAAGATATCATTAGAATGAAGGAAACATCATATTAAATAAATATACTTTACAGTATCAGAGTTTCACCAAGTGCAATTGGAAATGTTCATAGCAAACTTTACAGTGAACTCTATAATTAAGCTTTGTCTCTTCGAGGTCAGGGTATCTTTCCTATAAATTGGAATGGAGGGTGCATTTCTGTTTAGGCATAATAGCATAAGTTGACACAAATAGCACAGCACATCAACTGCCAGCACTAGACTAGGCAAACTTCCTCTGTCTTTGCTTTCACAGAATGTGCTAAACAATGAAAACAATAAGAGAAATATAGCATTTCTCACAACAAGAAATGGCAACAATTGCAATTAGGTTTTTAATTTAGAAAGATAATGTCAAGAAAATAGGGACCTATTGGCATCCAAACAAAAATTCTCGGAATGCAGGACATACAAGCAAAAAACGGGGATTGTTCTGTTTCTATGGGACAAATGGCAGGCTTATACCAATATTGTCAGTTTTTTTTTTTTTTCCATGTCAATACATAGAATAAGAAAGTAATTAATTAGAGAACGGTGAACCAGAAGAAGAGAGCACAAGTAACCATTGAGTATGCTACACATTACACTAACGCTCATATGCAGCGCTGAACCAAGAGGCAGAGAGGTTGTCTGGTTGGAGAGTGACTGACCTGCACAAAGGCCACAAATAAGCCTTTATAATCAAGTTAAATATATTCCTTTATTTCTGTGCTATAGCAGAAACATGTTTATGATGGAGAATTTCAATGAATGTGCCATTTTTAAGTTGAAAAAAATGGAAGAACTTGTAAGTAAGTTTTTTTTTTGGGGGGGGGTCTGGTCCCATTCGTCAACACCCCCCTTAAATACGTCCCTGATGACGATGACAATTTTAAAAATGATGGAAACTGTGATACCAGCTGTGTATAATGACGTTATGAATCCAGTTATGTACCACTGGGTTAATTTGGCAGGTTTCTGAAAACACCTGTAAACTCACCCTCACATATTCATTTTTGTTTTCCACCTTTTCCTTCTAATTATGCTGCTTTGATCATCCGTTTTAGCAGATTATTGTGTTTAATATAGGAGGAGGAATATTCAGCTTTTGTATCACATCTACAGCAGCGTACCAAGAAAAATATGAGCAGCATTTTTTCAAAACTTGATATAGAGAAAATGATATTTTTACAGAAATTACATTTTTTTATTCTAGTACATAACCTTTCATTACACAAACTTTATTTTTGGCAATACTAGACATCATCATGGGACTATAGTGAAACTTCAAGAGAATAAACATATTTTTCATAGTATTGGCCGGTTAAAAATGCTTGTATTTTCAAAACTCAATAGAAGACATGGGCTATGAGATAATTGAATTTGACTGAAGCTGAATTTGCTGCTAGTTTTGTTGTTTTTATTACAGTTTTGATTTTATTTCCATTTTTTTATAATCTATTTTTATGTACAGTATACAAATTTAATAAATGGTTAAACCAACATTGTTACATTAATGAAAGAATAGACATAAAAAATTACAAAATTATTAAAATAATAAATACATGAATTTAAGAATACAAAGTGATTAAACTAGAAAGTAATAATATTTACACTTCTTTTTAATATCTTAACAGTCTCTTAGAACATCTTCATTAAATCCTTTTGCTTCTTCTGGAATTTCAAAAAATTGCACCAGACTTTTTTACATCTTTCTTCTTCTCATTGCACACCATGTTGATCTTTTGTAGACACGAGGACCTCAGCATTTCTTTGTGGCATGTTTTAATTCCAGATTTGAAAATAGGAACCTCCACTGGTGATGCAGTGTAGGTGTTCTGCACAGTTACAGAAACATTACACACATTTGTAGAAGACATTTTGTATGATATGACATGTTTTATTCCTATGTTAAATGGACGCTTTGCTTTCACAATCTTCTGAGTAGTCCTCTTCAGTGTTTTGATTTGCCAGTCCCTGTTGAGAACTTTGCTAACTCCATGGGATTGCAGAATTTGCTTGTATTCATTGGGTGACAAAATATCTTCCTTTCTTCTGTTCTCCTTCTCAACCGTTGCAAATACATGATCAGGAGCCAAGTAACTTTGTACTTTTTTCCCAATGAGCGTGGTCATTACTACACTGTTCTTGTTTCGACCTGGACATGAATCCAAAGATTAAAAAAGGAAGGACACTTCATTTTTTTTCCAGGTCTAACAGAAAATTCAACAAAGCAGATGCCACTTGATTACATCCCTTAGATGACTCACTTTCCAAGCAGTGTAGAAATGTATATTGTCTTTCATTAGTGGTTTAGAGTGAATCAACTTCACCTACTGATAACTTAGGTAGTGGCTGATTTTGCTGCATATCGAAACAGATTTTCTTCTTTCATTATAGTATAAAACTTCTTTGCACAAAGTTTATGCAGTCTGTAGTTTGTCCTATATTCATTCTTCTTCTCCAAATCAGTCTCCTGCTTTATGGAAATTAGTTCAATCTTGCATGTGGAGTATGTATCAGTGTATAGTGTCTTGAATGAGAGATTAAAACACTTATAAAAATAAACTTGTATTTGGATAATGAGCATGTAGATAGTTTTTCCTTTTTTCTTTTTTCATAAAACATTTTCCATATTTTTTTAACATTTAATTCTGGTGGTAGGTAGTTTCTTGAAGATTTTCCTTTACTGTAGTCGCTTTCTCTGTACCTGTAGCTCTTAATATCATTTTCCTTTGCAGCAGTTCTATCCTATCCTTGATTTTCTTTAGGTAAATTCCCAGGAGAATAAAACTTTCTTGCAAAGAGGGACAGTCTATCCTTAGATTTCCTGAAAACTTGCAGCACAGATTGGTAATACATCTCCATTTTTCTTTCTGATGCTGTATTTAATACTCAGATTGTTTTCTTTTAGAATTTTGCTCCTTCACTTTCCTTCATTTTGGGGAATTTATAATATCTAATCAATAATATCTTCATATGTCAGATCTGCTCTGCATCCTTACCTGCCCTCATTATTGACTTAGATGGACAATCTTCAATTCCATGATTACATTTTATGGACAATTCTTTATTATTAGATTTTGTAGTTCAAACAAGACATTTTCTCCTATTTTTCCAGCCAGCATCAGATTCAGTCACTGGAGAATCAAACCCTGTACTTTCATCCATGACTTAGCTTGTGTTTGTGAGACACGGTTCAATCTATGTACATAACACTAGTGACACAGACTTAGAAGTGATTCAGAAAACATAACATTCCTTACTGTGCGATAAACAATGGTTTATCTTGTATTGTTAGGTCTTTATACTGCCGCTTTGAGAGCGATGTTGCAAAAAGGTTTTGAAAAGAGCATGTGACAACACAGTTTGTTGACATAAACCGCATGCCAAGTAGTATTGTCATTCTTTTCCCTTCAAATCAGAAAAGTGCTGGGATGATACTAAATGAATCATTCCCTATGTTATTCAGCCGTGAGAAGGCTTTGAAAATATCATATGGTTTTTGTATAACTTTTCATTTCAGGAAAGCAGGGTTGGACAAACAGAATATTGCAAATTATTAATCAAGTCAGTGACGAATCTTAACAGGTGGCAAATCTCTTCTTTAGACTATGCTGTATCGAGTTTTGTAAAATCGCTGTGCATGTGCTCTATTGAGTTACGAAAAAATGCTCATAATTTACCATGCTATTCACACAGCAAATATTGAGTTATGCAAAATCTGATTTCACAGACCGATTGCTGGCATTGAAAACATACCGAGCCTATATATAACTCATTTTCTCAAAATTTGTGCTCTATCGAGTTTTGAAAAAATGCTCCTCTATTAAGGGTAGGATAATATGTAGTGTTCATTTTTAAACAATTTGTATGAAATTTAATAATTACTATCAGTTCATGCTAAGTACAAATATTTTTTAAAAATCAATTTTATGCTCATAAATTACAGCACAATGATTAGATTTGAAATGAAATTTTGCTACTACTTTATACATTGAATGATGAAAGTATTTTCCAGGCTTGTACCCAATGGACCGCGGTCTACAAGTCCAGTAAATACTTTCATTATTCAAGATGCCAACCGTAAGAGCCTCAGTTTGTACTTTATACATTGTTTTAGCCATCCTATTTGGCTATACCTCTGCATCTACAGGCTTCATATGAGAATTGTAATCCACATCTTGAAATATGCAACCTTTTTCTTCATTTGTTCTTATCCATGGTGTATGAATTTACAAAGTAAGCCACCAATGCTACTACAGTAAGTATGCTACAAAACCTGGCTGTCAGGCTCTCAGTCACACGCTGTACACTTCGTTGTCAGGTGCACTGTCCATCTGCCAGTCACATACCGTACATTTGGCTCTCAGGTGCACCATCCATCTGCCAGTCACATACTGTACACTTTGCTGTCATTGCACAGCACATACTGTACACTTGGCTGGCATTGCACAAAACATCCCCAGTCACATATTGTACACTTGGCTGGCATTGCACAGCACTTCCCCAGTCACATACCGTACATTTGGCTCTCAGGTGCACCATCCATCTGCCAGTCACATTCTGTACATTTGGCTGTCAGGCACACCATCCACCTGACCGTCACATACTGTACACTTGGCTGTCAGGCGCACCATCCATCTGCCAGTCATATATTGTACATTTGGCTGTCAGGTGCACCATCCATCTGCCAGTCACATACTGTACATTTGGCTGTCAGGCGCACCATTCATCTGCCAGTCACATACTGTACACTTGGCTGTCAGGCGCACCATCCATCTGCCAGTCACATACTGTACATTTGGCTGTCAGGCGCACCATCATCTGCCAGTCACATACTATACACTTGCCTGTCAGGTGCACCATCCATCTGCAAGTCACATACTGTACACTTGCCTGTCAGGTGCACCATCCATCTGCCAGTCACATACTGTACACTTGGCTGGCATTGCACAGCACTTCCCCAGTCACATATTGTACACTTGGCTGGCATTGCACAGCACTTCCCCAGTCACATATTGTACACTTGGCTGGCATTGCACAGCACTTCCCCAGTCACATACTGTACACTTGACTGTCATTGCACAGCACGTCCCCAGTCACATACTGTACACTTGGCTGGCATTGCACAGCACATCCCCAGTCACATACTGTACACTTGGCTGGCATTGCACAGCACATCCCCAGACACATATTGTACACTTGGCTGGCATTGCACAGCACATCCCCAGTCACATATTGTACACTTGGCTGGCATTGCACAGCACATCCCCAGTCACATACTGTACACTTGGCTGGCATTGCACAGCACGTCCCCAGTCACATACTGTACACTTGGCTGGCATTGCACAGCACATCCCCAGTCACATACTGTACACTTGACTGTCATTGCACAGCACATCCCCAGTCACATACTGTACACTTTGCTGTCATTGCACAGCACGTCCCCAGTCACATACTGTACACTTGGCTGGCATTGCACAAAACATCCCCAGTCACATACTGTACACTTGGCTGGCATTGCACAGCACGTCCCCAGTCACATATTGTACACTTGGCTGTCATTGCACAGCACGTCCCCAGTCACATATTGTACACTTGGCTGGCAATGCACAGCACATCCCCAGTCACATACTGTACACTTGGCTGTCATTGCACAGCACGTCCCCAGTCACATACTGTACACTTGGCTGGCATTGCACAAAACATCCCCAGTCACATACTGTACACTTGGCTGGCATTGCACAGCACGTCCCCAGTCACATATTGTACACTTGGCTGTCATTGCACAGCACGTCCCCAGTCACATATTTTACACTTGGCTGGCATTGCACAGCACATCCTCAGTCACATTTGCGTTGATGTCAAATAAAATCTCAAATCACATTAACAATTACCAGAATAAACACAAAACATGCCTTACCACAGAAGATGTTGGAAATGTCGTCCATCTGCATCAATTCATCTATTGCATCTTCTAAGGAAATTTTCATTCACAATATTAGCCCAGCTTCTGAAACAGTGTTAATTTCTGTTCTGATATTTTGTTCAATTCTTCTAATGTGTGGGGATTAGTTTGATTTGTTTTTTCAAGCTGCTCCATAAATAAAAATCACATGTCTTAAGATCAGGGGACCCAATGGACCATAAACCCTTACCAATGATTCTATCCTTAAAAATGTTTGCAATAAACCGTAATGATTCATCAGCTTTATGCACTGTGGCAGAATGTTGCTGGAAATATCCAGAATGACATTCAATGTCCATCAGCTGTTTGAAACATGTTGCCAGTATATTATTTCTGTATTTTCCTGCATTTATAGCACACTCCTAAAAAATAGTCCCTGTTATTCTGCATCCATTTATTGTGCACCATACCCCAACTTTTTGATCATGCAAGGGAGTTTTATGAATGCAATTGGGTTTGTTTGTAGCATAATATTGGTTGCGTAGTGTTGGCACATGACCATATAAATGAAACAATGCTTTGTCACCGAACAGTATTATTCCTGTATCAATTTTTACATCATTAACGTTCCTCAAAATCCAGTTACAGAAATTTGCCCGATTCTGGTGATCACATGGTAGCAATTGTTGGACAACGGTAACCCCAAAGGTTTTGTTGTATTCCATGCTGAAGCTTTCAAAATGTCAGTTAATTGTGCAAAGTGCCTAAAAGATTTTCAAGGTGACCATTCTAACCTTTCTCAGATTTTGACTAATTTCTGCTCTGTAAGCACACGCCTGTTTACCGTTCCTTCCCTATCACAAATTGATCCTGTCTCCCTGAATTTATTTACAAGCAAATGAACAGTCTCTCTACTTGGAACATGCATGCCAGGAAAATTAGTTTCAAGTTACCTCACAAGTTCCCTACAGATGATGTAAGCACATACACATCATACATAAATCCTCTTTGTGGTACTGAATACTGCATTTTGAAACCACTTCTAACAAAACTAGACAGTTGTAAATATTGCTAATATTATTTACATGTGAAATGGACTGGAAGAGAAGTAAGACTGCCTGGCGAGTGACGACAGAAAGAATATAGAGAAATGCTGCGAAGGTCCCACGGGCCATATTTGTGGCAGCCAAGTTGTGTAACAAACATAATTTATGTACCACCAAATACACAGATAAAATGTACTGTGATCACCATCACCACATTCACAAATGGTAGTATACTGTGGTTATATTAATCACCACATACACCGAACATAGTGTACTGTGATCAACATGTATCACCACATACATGATATAGAGTATTGTGGTCGCCAAGTTCACCACATATACAGATGATAGTATACAGTGGTCACCATGTATCACCACAAACACAGATGATAGTGTATTGTGATCAGCACGTATCACCACATATACAGATAATAGTTTACAGTGGTCACCATGTATCACCACATATACAGATGATAGTGTACTGTGATCAACACGTATCACCACATATACAGATTATAGTATACAGTGCTCACCATGTATCACTACATACACAGATGCTAGAGTACTGTGATCACCATATATCACTACTAACACCGATGCTAGTGTACTGTGATCACCATATATCACTACATACACAGATGCTAGAGTACTGTGATCACCATATATCACTACATACACCAATGCTAGAGTACTGTGATCACCATATATCACTACATACACCAATGCTAGAGTACTGTGATCAACATATATCACTACATACACCAATGCTAGTGTACTGTGATCACCATATATCACTACATACACAGATGCTAGTGTACTGTGATCACCATATATCACTACATACACCAATGCTAGAGTACTGTGATCACCATATATCACTACATACACAGATGCTAGTGTACTGTGATCACCATATATCACTACTAACACCGATGCTAGTGTACTGTGATCACCATATATCACTACTAACACCGATGCTAGTGTACTGTGATCACCATATATCACTACATACACCGATGCTAGTGTACTGTGATCACCATATATCACTACTAACACCGATGCTAGTGTACTGTGATCACCATATATCACTACTAACACCGATGCTAGTGTACTGTGATCACCATATATCACTACATACACCAATGCTAGTGTACTGTGATCACCATATATCACTACATACACCAATGCTAGTGTACTATGATCACCATATATCACTACATACACAGATGCTAGTGTACTGTGATCACCATATATCACTACATACACAGATGCTAGTGTACTGTGATCACCATATATCACTACATACACAGATGCTAGTGTACTGTGATCACCATATATCACTACATACACCAATGCTAGAGTACTGTGATCACCATATATCACTACATACACAGATGCTAGTGTACTGTGATCAGCATATATCACTACTAACACCGATGCTAGAGTACTGTGATCACCATATATCACTACATACACAGATGCTAGTGTACTGTGATCACCATATATCACTACATACACCAATGCTAGTGTACTGTGATCACCATATATCACTACTAACACTGATGCTAGTGTACTGTGATCACCATATATCACTACTAACACCGATGCTAGTGTACAGTGATCACCATATATCACTACATACACCAATGCTAGAGTACTGTGATCACCATATATCACTACTAACACCGATGCTAGTGTACTGTGATCACCATATATCACTACTAACACCGATGCTAGAGTACTGTGATCACCATATATCACTACATACACAGATGCCAGAGTACTGTGATCACCATATATCACTACATACACCAATACTAGAGTACTGTGATCACCATATATCACTACATACACAAATGCTAGTGTACTGTGATCACCATATATCACTACATACACCAATGCTAGAGTACTGTGATCACCATATATCACTACATACACAGATGCTAGTGTACTGTGATCACCATATATCACTACATACACAGATGCTAGTGTACTGTGATCACCATATATCACTACATACACAGATGCTAGAGTACTGTGATCACCATATATCACTACATACACAGATGCTAGTGTACTGTGATCACCATATATCACTACTAACACAGATGCTAGAGTACTGTGATCACCATATATCACTACATACACCAATGCTAGAGTACTGTGATCACCATATATCACTACTAACACCGATGCTAGAGTACTGTGATCACCATATATCACTACATACACAGATGCTAGTGTACTGTGATCACCATATATCACTACATACACCAATGCTAGTGTACTGTGATCACCATATATCATTACATACACAGATGCTAGTGTACTGTGATCACCATATATCACTACATACACCAATGCTAGTGTACTGTGATCACCATATATCACTACATACACCAATGCTAGTGTACTGTGATCACCATATATCACTACATACACAGATGCTAGAGTACTGTGATCACCATATATCACTACATACACCAATGTTAGTGTACTGTGATCACCATATATCACTACTAACACCGATGCTAGTGTACTGTGATCACCATATATCACTACATACACAGATGCTAGAGTACTGTGATCACCATATATCACTATATACACAAATGCTAGAGTACTGTGATCACCATATATCAATACATACACCAATGCTAGTGTACTGTGATCACCATATATCACTACATACACCAATGCTAGAGTACTGTGATCACCATATATCACTACATACACCAATGCTAGAGTACTGTGATCACCATATATCACTACATACACCAATGCTAGAGTACTGTGATCACCATATATCACTACATACACAGATGCTAGTGTACTGTGATCACCATATATCACTACATACACAGATGCTAGTGTACTGTGATCACCATATATCACTACATACACCAATGCTAGTGTACTGTGATCACCATATATCACTACATACACCAATGCTAGAGTACTGTGATCACCATATATCACTACATACACCAATGCTAGAGTACTGTGATCACCATATATCACTACATACACCAATGCTAGAGTACTGTGATCACCATATATCACTACATACACAGATGCTAGTGTACTGTGATCACCATATATCACTACATACACAGATGCTAGTGTACTGTGATCACCATATATCACTACTAACACCGATGCTAGTGTACTGTGATCACCATATATCACTACATACACCAATGCTAGAGTACTGTGATCACCATATATCACTACATACACAGATGCTAGAGTACTGTGATCACCATATATCACTACATACACCAATGCTAGTGTACTGTGATCACCATATATCACTACATACACAGATGCTAGAGTACTGTGATCACCATATATCACTACATACACCAATGCTAGTGTACTGTGATCACCATATATCACTACTAACACCAATGCTAGAGTACTGTGATCACCATATATCACTACATACACAGATGCTAGTGTACTGTGATCACCATATATCACTACATACACAGATGCTAGTGTACTGTAATCACCATATATCACTACATACACCAATGCTAGTGTACTGTGATCACCATATATCACTACATAAACCAATGCTAGTGTACTGTGATCACCATATATCACTACATACACAGATGCTAGTGTACTGTGACCACCATATATCACTACATACACCAATGCTAGTGTACTGTGATCACCATATATCACTACATACACCAATGCTAGTGTACTGTGATCACCATATATCACTACTAACAACGATGCTAGTGTACTCTGATCACCATATATCACTACATACACCAATGCTAGAGTACTATGATCACCATATATCACTACATACACCAATGCTAGAGTACTGTGATCACCATATATCACTACATACACCAATGCTAGTGTACTGTGATCACCATATATCACTACATACACCAATGCTAGAGTACTGTGATCACCTTATATCACTACATACACCAATGCTAGAGTACTGTGATCACCATATATCACTACATACACCAATGCTAGAGTACTGTGATCACCATATATCACTACATACACCAATGCTAGTGTACTGTGATCACCATATATCACTACTAACACCGATGCTAGAGTACTGTGATCACCATATATCACTACATACACCAATGCTAGTGTACTGTGATCACCATATATCACTACTAACACCGATGCTAGTGTACTGTGATCACCATATATCACTACTAACACCGATGCTAGAGTACTGTGATCACCATATATCACTACATACACCAATGCTAGAGTACTGTGATCACCATATATCACTACATACACAGATGCTAGTGTACTGTGATCACCATATATCACTACATACACAGATGCTAGTGTACTGTGATCACCATATATCACTACATACACCAATGCTAGTGTACTGTGATCACCATATATCACTACATACACCAATGCTAGAGTACTGTGATCACCATATATCACTACATACACCAATGCTAGAGTACTGTGATCACCATATATCACTACATACACCAATGCTAGAGTACTGTGATCACCATATATCACTACATACACAGATGCTAGTGTACTGTGATCACCATATATCACTACATACACAGATGCTAGTGTACTGTGATCACCATATATCACTACTAACACCGATGCTAGTGTACTGTGATCACCATATATCACTACATACACCAATGCTAGAGTACTGTGATCACCATATATCACTACATACACAGATGCTAGAGTACTGTGATCACCATATATCACTACATACACCAATGCTAGTGTACTGTGATCACCATATATCACTACATACACAGATGCTAGAGTACTGTGATCACCATATATCACTACATACACCAATGCTAGTGTACTGTGATCACCATATATCACTACTAACACCAATGCTAGAGTACTGTGATCACCATATATCACTACATACACAGATGCTAGTGTACTGTGATCACCATATATCACTACATACACAGATGCTAGTGTACTGTGATCACCATATATCACTACATACACCAATGCTAGTGTACTGTGATCACCATATATCACTACATAAACCAATGCTAGTGTACTGTGATCACCATATATCACTACATACACAGATGCTAGTGTACTGTGACCACCATATATCACTACATACACCAATGCTAGTGTACTGTGATCACCATATATCACTACATACACCAATGCTAGTGTACTGTGATCACCATATATCACTACATACACCAATGCTAGTGTACTGTGATCACCATATATCACTACTAACAACGATGCTAGTGTACTCTGATCACCATATATCACTACATACACCAATGCTAGAGTACTTTGATCACCATATATCACTACATACACCAATGCTAGAGTACTGTGATCACCATATATCACTACATACACCAATGCTAGTGTACTGTGATCACCATATATCACTACATACACCAATGCTAGAGTACTGTGATCACCTTATATCACTACATACACCAATGCTAGAGTACTGTGATCACCATATATCACTACATACACCAATGCTAGAGTACTGTGATCACCATATATCACTACATACACCAATGCTAGTGTACTGTGATCACCATATATCACTACTAACACCGATGCTAGAGTACTGTGATCACCATATATCACTACATACACCAATGCTAGTGTACTGTGATCACCATATATCACTACTAACACCGATGCTAGTGTACTGTGATCACCATATATCACTACTAACACCGATGCTAGAGTACTGTGATCACCATATATCACTACATACACCAATGCTAGTGTACTGTGATCACCATATATCACTACATACACCAATGCTAGTGTACTGTGATCACCATATATCACTACATACACAGATGCTAGTGTACTGTGATCACCATATATCACTACTAACACCGATGCTAGTGTACTGTGATCACCATATATCACTACTAACACCGATGCTAGTGTACTGTGATCACCATATATCACTACATACACAGATGCTAGAGTACTGTGATCACCATATATCACTACATACACAAATGCTAGAGTACTGTGATCACCATATATCAATACATACACCAATGCTAGTGTACTGTGATCACCATATATCACTACATACACCAATGCTAGAGTACTGTGATCACCATATATCACTACATACACCAATGCTAGAGTACTGTGATCACCATATATCACTACATACACCAATGCTAGAGTACTGTGATCACCATATATCACTACATACACAGATGCTAGTGTACTGTGATCACCATATATCACTACATACACCAATGCTAGTGTACTGTGATCACCATATATCACTACATAAACCAATGCTAGTGTACTGTGATCACCATATATCACTACATACACAGATGCTAGTGTACTGTGACCACCATATATCACTACATACACCAATGCTAGTGTACTGTGATCACCATATATCACTACATACACCAATGCTAGTGTACTGTGATCACCATATATCACTACATACACCAATGCTAGTGTACTGTGATCACCATATATCACTACTAACAACGATACTAGTGTACTCTGATCACCATATATCACTACATACACCAATGCTAGAGTACTTTGATCACCATATATCACTACATACACCAATGCTAGAGTACTGTGATCACCATATGTCACTACATACACCAATGCTAGTGTACTGTGATCACCATATATCACTACATACACCAATGCTAGAGTACTGTGATCACCTTATATCACTACATACACCAATGCTAGAGTACTGTGATCACCATATATCACTACATACACCAATGCTAGAGTACTGTGATCACCATATATCACTACATACACCGATGCTAGTGTACTGTGATCACCATATATCACTACTAACACCGATGCTAGAGTACTGTGATCACCATATATCACTACATACACCAATGCTAGTGTACTGTGATCACCATATATCACTACTAACACCGATATTAGTGTACTGTGATCACCATATATCACTACTAACACCGATGCTAGAGTACTGTGATCACCATATATCACTACATACACCAATGCTAGTGTACTGTGATCACCATATATCACTACATACACCAATGCTAGTGTACTGTGATCACCATATATCACTACATACACAGATGCTAGTGTACTGTGATCACCATATATCACTACTAACACCGATGCTAGTGTACTGTGATCACCATATATCACTACTAACACCGATGCTAGTGTACTGTGATCACCATATATCACTATATACACAAATGCTAGAGTACTGTGATCACCATATATCAATACATACACCAATGCTAGTGTACTGTGATCACCATATATCACTACATACACCAATGCTAGAGTACTGTGATCACCATATATCACTACATACACCAATGCTAGAGTACTGTGATCACCATATATCACTACATACACCAATGCTAGAGTACTGTGATCACCATATATCACTACATACACAGATGCTAGTGTACTGTGATCACCATATATCACTACATACACAGATGCTAGTGTACTGTGATCACCATATATCACTACATACACCAATGCTAGTGTACTGTGATCACCATATATCACTACATACACCAATGCTAGAGTACTGTGATCACCATATATCACTACATACACCAATGCTAGAGTACTGTGATCACCATATATCACTACATACACCAATGCTAGAGTACTGTGATCACCATATATCACTACATACACAGATGCTAGTGTACTGTGATCACCATATATCACTACATACACAGATGCTAGTGTACTGTGATCACCATATATCACTACTAACACCGATGCTAGTGTACTGTGATCACCATATATCACTACATACACAGATGCTAGAGTACTGTGATCACCATATATCACTACATACACAGATGCTAGAGTACTGTGATCACCATATATCACTACATACACCAATGCTAGTGTACTGTGATCACCATATATCACTACATACACAGATGCTAGAGTACTGTGATCACCATATATCACTACATACACCAATGCTAGTGTACTGTGATCACCATATATCACTACTAACACCAATGCTAGAGTACTGTGATCACCATATATCACTACATACACAGATGCTAGTGTACTGTGATCACCATATATCACTACATACACAGATGCTAGTGTACTGTGATCACCATATATCACTACATACACCAATGCTAGTGTACTGTGATCACCATATATCACTACATAAACCAATGCTAGTGTACTGTGATCACCATATATCACTACATACACAGATGCTAGTGTACTGTGACCACCATATATCACTACATACACCAATGCTAGTGTACTGTGATCACCATATATCACTACATACACCAATGCTAGTGTACTGTGATCACCATATATCACTACATACACCAATGCTAGTGTACTGTGATCACCATATATCACTACTAACAACGATGCTAGTGTACTCTGATCACCATATAGCACTACATACACCAATGCTAGAGTACTTTGATCACCATATATCACTACATACACCAATGCTAGAGTACTGTGATCACCATATATCACTACATACACCAATGCTAGTGTACTGTGATCACCATATATCACTACATACACCAATGCTAGAGTACTTTGATCACCATATATCACTACATACACCAATGCTAGAGTACTGTGATCACCATATATCACTACATACACCAATGCTAGTGTACTGTGATCACCATATATCACTACATACACCAATGCTAGAGTACTGTGATCACCTTATATCACTACATACACCAATGCTAGAGTACTGTGATCACCATATATCACTACATACACCAATGCTAGAGTACTGTGATCACCATATATCACTACATACACCAATGCTAGTGTACTGTGATCACCATATATCACTACTAACACCGAAGCTAGAGTACTGTGATCACCATATATCACTACATACACCAATGCTAGTGTACTGTGATCACCATATATCACTACTAACACCGATGCTAGTGTACTGTGATCACCATATATCACTACTAACACCGATGCTAGAGTACTGTGATCACCATATATCACTACATACACCAATGCTAGTGTACTGTGATCACCATATATCACTACATACACCAATGCTAGTGTACTGTGATCACCATATATCACTACATACACCAATGCTAGAGTACTGTGATCACCATATATCACTACATACACCAATGCTAGAGTACTGTGATCACCATATATCACTACTAACACCAATGCTAGTGTACTGGGATCACCATATATCTCTACTAACACCGATTCTAGTGTACTGTGATCACCATATATCACTACATACACCAATGCTAGTGTACTGTGATCACCATATATCACTACATACACCAATGCTAGTGTACTGTGATCACCATATATCACTACATACACAGATGCTAGTGTACTGTGATCACCATATATCACTACTAACACCGATGCTAGTGTACTGTGATCACCATATATCACTACTAACACCGATGCTAGTGTACTGTGATCACCATATATCACTACATACACAGATGCTAGAGTACTGTGATCACCATATATCACTACATACACAAATGCTAGAGTACTGTGATCACCATATATCAATACATACACCAATGCTAGTGTACTGTGATCACCATATATCACTACATACACCAATGCTAGAGTACTGTGATCACCATATATCACTACATACACCAATGCTAGAGTACTGTGATCACCATATATCACTACATACACCAATGCTAGAGTACTGTGATCACCATATATCACTACATACACAGATGCTAGTGTACTGTGATCACCATATATCACTACATACACCAATGCTAGTGTACTGTGATCACCATATATCACTACATAAACCAATGCTAGTGTACTGTGATCACCATATATCACTACATACACAGATGCTAGTGTACTGTGACCACCATATATCACTACATACACCAATGCTAGTGTACTGTGATCACCATATATCACTACATACACCAATGCTAGTGTACTGTGATCACCATATATCACTACATACACCAATGCTAGTGTACTGTGATCACCATATATCACTACTAACAACGATACTAGTGTACTCTGATCACCATATATCACTACATACACCAATGCTAGAGTACTTTGATCACCATATATCACTACATACACCAATGCTAGAGTACTGTGATCACCATATATCACTACATACACCAATGCTAGTGTACTGTGATCACCATATATCACTACATACACCAATGCTAGAGTACTGTGATCACCTTATATCACTACATACACCAATGCTAGAGTACTGTGATCACCATATATCACTACATACACCAATGCTAGAGTACTGTGATCACCATATATCACTACATACACCGATGCTAGTGTACTGTGATCACCATATATCACTACATACACAGATGCTAGTGTACTGTGATCACCATATATCACTACTAACACCGATGCTAGTGTACTGTGATCACCATATATCACTACATACACCAATGCTAGAGTACTGTGATCACCATATATCACTACATACACAGATGCTAGAGTACTGTGATCACCATATATCACTACATACACCAATGCTAGTGTACTGTGATCACCATATATCACTACATACACAGATGCTAGAGTACTGTGATCACCATATATCACTACATACACCAATGCTAGTGTACTGTGATCACCATATATCACTACTAACACCAATGCTAGAGTACTGTGATCACCATATATCACTACATACACAGATGCTAGTGTACTGTGATCACCATATATCACTAAATACACAGATGCTAGTGTACTGTGATCACCATATATCACTACATACACCAATGCTAGTGTACTGTGATCACCATATATCACTACATAAACCAATGCTAGTGTACTGTGATCACCATATATCACTACATACACAGATGCTAGTGTACTGTGACCACCATATATCACTACATACACCAATGCTAGTGTACTGTGATCACCATATATCACTACATACACCAATGCTAGTGTACTGTGATCACCATATATCACTACATACACCAATGCTAGTGTACTGTGATCACCATATATCACTACTAACAACGATGCTAGTGTACTCTGATCACCATATATCACTACATACACCAATGCTAGAGTACTTTGATCACCATATATCACTACATACACCAATGCTAGAGTACTGTGATCACCATATATCACTACATACACCAATGCTAGTGTACTGTGATCACCATATATCACTACATACACCAATGCTAGAGTACTTTGATCACCATATATCACTACATACACCAATGCTAGAGTACTGTGATCACCATATATCACTACATACACCAATGCTAGTGTACTGTGATCACCATATATCACTACATACACCAATGCTAGAGTACTGTGATCACCTTATATCACTACATACACCAATGCTAGAGTACTGTGATCACCATATATCACTACATACACCAATGCTAGAGTACTGTGATCACCATATATCACCACATACACCAATGCTAGTGTACTGTGATCACCATATATCACTACTAACACCGAAGCTAGAGTACTGTGATCACCATATATCACTACATACACCAATGCTAGTGTACTGTGATCACCATATATCACTACTAACACCGATGCTAGTGTACTGTGATCACCATATATCACTACTAACACCAATGCTAGTGTACTGTGATCACCATATATCACTACATACACCAATGCTAGTGTACTGTGATCACCATATATCACTACATACACCAATGCTAGAGTACTGTGATCACCATATATCACTACATACACCAATGCTAGAGTACTGTGATCACCATATATCACTACTAACACCAATGCTAGTGTACTGGGATCACCATATATCTCTACTAACACCGATTCTAGTGTACTGTGATCACCATATATCACTACATACACCAATGCTAGTGTACTGTGATCACCATATATCACTACATACACCAATGCTAGTGTACTGTGATCACCATATATCACTACATACACAGATGCTAGTGTACTGTGATCACCATATATCACTACTAACACCGATGCTAGTGTACTGTGATCACCATATATCACTACTAACACCGATGCTAGTGTACTGTGATCACCATATATCACTACATACACAGATGCTAGAGTACTGTGATCACCATATATCACTACATACACAAATGCTAGAGTACTGTGATCACCATATATCAATACATTCACCAATGCTAGTGTACTGTGATCACCATATATCACTACATACACCAATGCTAGAGTACTGTGATCACCATATATCACTACATACACCAATGCTAGAGTACTGTGATCACCATATATCACTACATACACCAATGCTAGAGTACTGTGATCACCATATATCACTACATACACAGATGCTAGTGTACTGTGATCACCATATATCACTACATACACCAATGCTAGTGTACTGTGATCACCATATATCACTACATAAACCAATGCTAGTGTACTGTGATCACCATATATCACTACATACACAGATGCTAGTGTACTGTGACCACCATATATCACTACATACACCAATGCTAGTGTACTGTGATCACCATATATCACTACATACACCAATGCTAGTGTACTGTGATCACCATATATCACTACATACACCAATGCTAGTGTACTGTGATCACCATATATCACTACTAACAACGATACTAGTGTACTCTGATCACCATATATCACTACATACACCAATGCTAGAGTACTTTGATCACCATATATCACTACATACACCAATGCTAGAGTACTGTGATCACCATATATCACTACATACACCAATGCTAGTGTACTGTGATCACCATATATCACTACATACACCAATGCTAGAGTACTGTGATCACCTTATATCACTACATACACCAATGCTAGAGTACTGTGATCACCATATATCACTACATACACCAATGCTAGAGTACTGTGATCACCATATATCACTACATACACCGATGCTAGTGTACTGTGATCACCATATATCACTACATACACAGATGCTAGTGTACTGTGATCACCATATATCACTACTAACACCGATGCTAGTGTACTGTGATCACCATATATCACTACATACACCAATGCTAGAGTACTGTGATCACCATATATCACTACATACACAGATGCTAGAGTACTGTGATCACCATATATCACTACATACACCAATGCTAGTGTACTGTGATCACCATATATCACTACATACACAGATGCTAGAGTACTGTGATCACCATATATCACTACATACACCAATGCTAGTGTACTGTGATCACCATATATCACTACTAACACCAATGCTAGAGTACTGTGATCACCATATATCACTACATACACAGATGCTAGTGTACTGTGATCACCATATATCACTACATACACAGATGCTAGTGTACTGTGATCACCATATATCACTACATACACCAATGCTAGTGTACTGTGATCACCATATATCACTACATAAACCAATGCTAGTGTACTGTGATCACCATATATCACTACATACACAGATGCTAGTGTACTGTGACCACCATATATCACTACATACACCAATGCTAGTGTACTGTGATCACCATATATCACTACATACACCAATGCTAGTGTACTGTGATCACCATATATCACTACATAAACCAATGCTAGTGTACTGTGATCACCATATATCACTACATACACAGATGCTAGTGTACTGTGACCACCATATATCACTACATACACCAATGCTAGTGTACTGTGATCACCATATATCACTACATACACCAATGCTAGTGTACTGTGATCACCATATATCACTACATACACCAATGCTAGTGTACTGTGATCACCATATATCACTACTAACAACGATGCTAGTGTACTCTGATCACCATATATCACTACATACACCAATGCTAGAGTACTTTGATCACCATATATCACTACATACACCAATGCTAGAGTACTGTGATCACCATATATCACTACATACACCAATGCTAGTGTACTGTGATCACCATATATCACTACATACACCAATGCTAGAGTACTTTGATCACCATATATCACTACATACACCAATGCTAGAGTACTGTGATCACCATATATCACTACATACACCAATGCTAGTGTACTGTGATCACCATATATCACTACATACACCAATGCTAGAGTACTGTGATCACCTTATATCACTACATACACCAATGCTAGAGTACTGTGATCACCATATATCACTACATACACCAATGCTAGAGTACTGTGATCACCATATATCACTACATACACCAATGCTAGTGTACTGTGATCACCATATATCACTACTAACACCGAAGCTAGAGTACTGTGATCACCATATATCACTACATACACCAATGCTAGTGTACTGTGATCACCATATATCACTACTAACACCGATGCTAGTGTACTGTGATCACCATATATCACTACTAACACCGATGCTAGAGTACTGTGATCACCATATATCACTACATACACCAATGCTAGTGTACTGTGATCACCATATATCACTACATACACCAATGCTAGTGTACTGTGATCACCATATATCACTACATACACCAATGCTAGAGTACTGTGATCACCATATATCACTACATACACCAATGCTAGAGTACTGTGATCACCATATATCACTACTAACACCAATGCTAGTGTACTGGGATCACCATATATCTCTACTAACACCGATTCTAGTGTACTGTGATCACCATATATCACTACATACACCAATGCTAGTGTACTGTGATCACCATATATCACTACATACACCAATGCTAGTGTACTGTGATCACCATATATCACTACATACACAGATGCTAGTGTACTGTGATCACCAAATATCACTACTAACACCGATGCTAGTGTACTGTGATCACCATATATCACTACTAACACCGATGCTAGTGTACTGTGATCACCATATATCACTACATACACAGATGCTCGAGTACTGTGATCACCATATATCACTACATACACAAATGCTAGAGTACTGTGATCACCATATATCAATACATACACCAATGCTAGTGTACTGTGATCACCATATATCACTACATACACCAATGCTAGAGTACTGTGATCACCATATATCACTACATACACCAATGCTAGAGTACTGTGATCACCATATATCACTACATACACCAATGCTAGAGTACTGTGATCACCATATATCACTACATACACAGATGCTAGTGTACTGTGATCACCATATATCACTACATACACCAATGCTAGTGTACTGTGATCACCATATATCACTACATAAACCAATGCTAGTGTACTGTGATCACCATATATCACTACATACACAGATGCTAGTGTACTGTGACCACCATATATCACTACATACACCAATGCTAGTGTACTGTGATCACCATATATCACTACATACACCAATGCTAGTGTACTGTGATCACCATATATCACTACATACACCAATGCTAGTGTACTGTGATCACCATATATCACTACTAACAACGATACTAGTGTACTCTGATCACCATATATCACTACATACACCAATGCTAGAGTACTTTGATCACCATATATCACTACATACACCAATGCTAGAGTACTGTGATCACCATATATCACTACATACACCAATGCTAGTGTACTGTGATCACCATATATCACTACATACACCAATGCTAGAGTACTGTGATCACCTTATATCACTACATACACCAATGCTAGAGTACTGTGATCACCATATATCACTACATACACCAATGCTAGAGTACTGTGATCACCATATATCACTACATACACCGATGCTAGTGTACTGTGATCACCATATATCACTACATACACAGATGCTAGTGTACTGTGATCACCATATATCACTACTAACACCGATGCTAGTGTACTGTGATCACCATATATCACTACATACACCAATGCTAGAGTACTGTGATCACCATATATCACTACATACACAGATGCTAGAGTACTGTGATCACCATATATCACTACATACACCAATGCTAGTGTACTGTGATCACCATATATCACTACATACACAGATGCTAGAGTACTGTGATCACCATATATCACTACATACACCAATGCTAGTGTACTGTGATCACCATATATCACTACTAACACCAATGCTAGAGTACTGTGATCACCATATATCACTACATACACAGATGCTAGTGTACTGTGATCACCATATATCACTACATACACAGATGCTAGTGTACTGTGATCACCATATATCACTACATACACCAATGCTAGTGTACTGTGATCACCATATATCACTACATAAACCAATGCTAGTGTACTGTGATCACCATATATCACTACATACACAGATGCTAGTGTACTGTGACCACCATATATCACTACATACACCAATGCTAGTGTACTGTGATCACCATATATCACTACATACACCAATGCTAGTGTACTGTGATCACCATATATCACTACATACACCAATGCTAGTGTACTGTGATCACCATATATCACTACTAACAACGATGCTAGTGTACTCTGATCACCATATATCACTACATACACCAATGCTAGAGTACTTTGATCACCATATATCACTACATACACCAATGCTAGAGTACTGTGATCACCATATATCACTACATACACCAATGCTAGTGTACTGTGATCACCATATATCACTACATACACCAATGCTAGAGTACTTTGATCACCATATATCACTACATACACCAATGCTAGAGTACTGTGATCACCATATATCACTACATACACCAATGCTAGTGTACTGTGATCACCATATATCACTACATACACCAATGCTAGAGTACTGTGATCACCATATATCACTACATACACCAATGCTAGTGTACTGTGATCACCATATATCACTACATACACCGATGCTAGTGTACTGTGATCACCATATATCACTACATACACCAATGCTAGTGTACGGTGATCACCATATATCACTACATACACCAATGCTAGTGTACTGTGATCACCATATATCACTACATACACCAATGCTAGAGTAATGTGATCACCATATATCACTACATACACCAATGCTAGAGTAATGTGATCACCATATATCACTACATACACAGATACTAGTGTACTGTGATCACCATATATCACTACATACACAGATGCTAGTGTACTGTGATCACCATATATCACTACATACACAGATGCTAGTGTACTGTGATCACCATATATCACTACATACACAGATACTAGTGTACTGAGATCACCATATATCACTACATACACCAATGCTAGTGTACTGTGATCACCATATATCACTACATACACCAATGCTAGAGTACTGTGATCACCATATATCACTACATACACAGATGCTAGTGTACTGTGATCACCATATATCACTACTAACACCGATGCTAGTGTACTGTGATCACCATATATCACTACTAACACCGATGCTAGTGTACTGTGATCACCATATATCACTACATACTCAGATGCTAGTGTACTGTGATCACCATATATCACTACATACACCAATGCTAGAGTACTGTGATCACCATATATCACTACTAACACCGATGCTAGATTACTGTGATCACCATATATCACTACATACACCAATGCTAGAGTACTGTGATCACCATATATCACTACATACACCAATGCTAGATTACTGTGATCACCATATATCACTACATACACATTTGCTAGTGTACTCTGATCACCATATATCACTACATACACCAATGCTAGTGTACTGTGATCACCATATATCACTACTAACACCGATGCTAGTGTACTGTGATCACCATATATCACTACTAACACCGATGCAAGTGTACTGTGATCACCATATATCACTACATACTCAGATGCTAGTGTACTGTGATCACCATATATCACTACATACACCAATGCTAGAGTACTGTGATCACCATATATCACTACTAACACCGATGCTAGTGTACTGTGATCACCATATATCACTACATACACCAATGCTAGTGTACTGTGATCACCATATATCACTACATATACCAATGCTAGAGTACTGTGATCACTATATATCACTACTAACACCGATGCTAGTGTACTGTGATCACCATATATCACTACATACACCAATGCTAGTGTACTGTGATCACCATATATCACTACTAACACCGATGCTAGTGTACTGTGATCACCATATATCACTACATACACCAATGCTAGAGTACTGTGATCACCATATATCACTACTAACACCGATGCTAGTGTACTGTGATCAGCATATACTACCACATCCACAGATGATGGTTTACTATTGTCACCATGTAACACCACATACACAAATGTTATATACTGTGATCACCATGTACACAGATGTTATACACTGTGTTCACCACATAAACATGTTATATCCTGCGATCACAATGTACACAGATGTTCTACACTATGATCACCACATAAACATGTGATACACTATGATCACCACATAAACATGTTATATACTGTGATCACCACATAAAGATGTTATATCCTGCGATCACAATGTACACAGATGTTATACACTATGATCACCACATAAACATGTTATATACTGTGATCACCACATACACAGATGTTATATACTGATCTCAACACAAAAATGTTATATACTGTGATCACCACATAAACATGTTGTATACTGTGATCACCACATAAACATATTATATACTGTGATCACCATGTACACAGATGTTATACACTGGGATCACCACATACACAGATGTTATATACTGTAATCACCACATAAACATGTTGTATACTGTGATCACCACATACATAGATGTCATACACTCCGATCACCACATAAACAGATGTTATACACTGTGATCACCACATACACAGATGTTATATACCGATCTCACCACATATAGATGTTATATACTGTGATCACCACATAAACATGTTATATAATGCGATCACCATGTACACAGATGTATCACTCTGTGATCACCACATACACATTTGTTATATACTGTGATCACCACATAAACATGATATATACTGTGATCACCACATAAACATGTAATATACTGTGATCACCATGTACACAGATGTTATACACTGGGATCACCACATACACAGATGTTATATACCGTAATCACCACATGAACATGTTATACACTGTGAATACCACATACACAAATGTTATATACTGTGATCACCACATAAACATGTTATATACTGTGATCACCATGTACACAGATGTTATACACTCTGATCACCTCATAAACATGTTATATACTGTGATCACCATCTACACAGATGTTTTACACTTTGATCACCACATAAACATGATATATACTGCGATCACCATTTACACAGATTTTATACACTGTGATCACCACATTAACATGTTATATACTGTGATCACCACATAAACATGTTATATACTGTGATCACCATGTACACAGATGTTATATACTGTTATCACCACATACACATATGTTACATACTGTGATCACCACACAAACAGATGTTATACACTGTGATCACCATGCACACAGATGTTATACACTGTGATCGCCATGCACACAGATGTTATACACTGTGATCACCATGCACACAGATGTTATACACTGTGATCACCATGCACACAGATGTTATACACTGTGATCACCATGCACACAGATGTTATACACTGTGATCACCATGCACACAGATGTTATACACTGTGATCACCATGCACACAGATGTTATACACTGTGATCAGCATGCACACAGATGTTATACACTGCGATCACCATGTACACAGATGCTATACACTGTGATCACCATGCACACAGATGTCATGCTCTGTGATCACCATGCACACAGATGTTATACACTGTGATTCCCATGTACACAGATGTTATTCGCTGTGATCAACATGCACACATATGGTATACACTGTAATCACCACATAAACATGTTATATACTGTGATCACCATGTATACTGATGTTATACACTGTGATCACCACATAAACATGTTATACACTGTGATCACCATGTACACAGATGTTATATACTGTGATCACCATGTACACAGATGTTATACACTGTGATCACCATGTACACAGATGTTATACACTGTGATCACCACATAAACATGTTATACACTGTGATCACCATGTACACAGATGTTATACACTGTGATCACCATGTACACAGATGTTATACACTGTGATCTCCATGTACACAGATGTTATACACTGTGATCACCACATAAACATGTTATACACTGTGATCACCATGTACACAGATGTTATACACTGTGATCACCATGCACACAGATGTTATACACTGTGATCACCATGCACACAGATGTTATACACTGTGATCGCCATGTACACAGATGTTATACACTGTGATCGCCATGCACACAGATGTTATACACTGTGATCACCATGCACACAGATGTTATACACTGTGATCACCATGCACACAGATGTTATACACTGTGATCACCATGTACACAGATGCCATACACTGTGATCACCATGCACACAGATGTCATGCACTGTGATCACCATGCACACAGATGTTATACACTGTGATTCCCATGTACACAGATGTTATACACTGTGATCAACATGCACACATATGGTATACACTGTAATCACCGCATAAACATGTTATATACTGTGATCACCATGTACACTGATGTTATACACTGTGATCACCACATAAACATGTTATACACTGTGATCACCATGTACACAGATGTTATATACTGTGATCACCATGTACACAGATGTTATACACTGTGATCACCACATAAACATGTTATATATTGTGATCACCATGTACACTGATGTTATACACTGTGATCACCACATAAACATGTTATATATTGTGATCACCATGTACACTGATGTTATATACTGTGATCACCACATAAACATGCTATATACTGTGATCACCATGTGCACTGATGTTATACACTGTGATCACCACATAAACATGCTATATACTGTGATCACCATGTACACTGATGTTATACACTGTGATCACCACATAAACATGCTATATACTGTGATGACTGTGTACACTGATGTTATACACTGTGATCACCACATAAACATGCTATATACTGTGATCACCATGTACTCTGATGTTATACACTGTGATCACCACATAAACATGTTATATATTGTGATCACTGTGTACACAGATGTTATACACTGTGATCACCACATAAACATGTTATATACTGTGATCACCATGTACACTGATGTTATACACTGTGATCACCACATAAACATGCTATATACTGTGATCACTGTGTACACAGATGTTATACACTGTGATCACCACATAAACATGTTATATATTGTGATCACTGTGTACACTGATGTTATATACTGTGATCACTGTGTACACTGATGTTATATACTGTGATCACCACATAAATATGTTATATATTGTGATCACTGTGTACACTGATGTTATACACTGTGATCACCACATAAACATGTTATATATTGTGATCACTGTGTACACAGATGTTATACACTGTGATTACCACATAAACATGCTATATACTGTGATCACCATGTACACTGATGTTATACACTGTGATCACCACATAAGCATGCTATATACTGTGATCACCATGTACACTGATATTATACACTGTGATCACCACATAAACATGTTATATACTGTGATCACTGTGTACACTGATGTTATACACTGTGATCACCACATAAACATGTTATATATTGTGATCACCATGTACACTGATGTTATACACTGTGATCACCACATAAACATGCTATATACTGTGATCAACATGTACACTGATGTTATACACTGTGATCACCACATAAACATGTTATATACTGTGATCACTGTGTACACTGATGTTATACACTGTGATCACCACATAAACATGTTATATACTGTGATCACTGTGTACACTGATGTTATACACTGTGATCACCACATAAACATGTTATATACTGTGAGCACTGTGTACACTGATGTTATACACTGTGATCACCACATAAACATGTTATATACTGTGATCACTGTGTACACTGATGTTATACACTGTGATCACCACATAAACATGTTATATACTGTGAGCACTGTGTACACTGATGTTATACACTGTGATCACCACATAAACATGTTATATACTGTGATCACCATGTACACTGATGTTATACACTGTGATCACCACATAAACATGCTATATACTGTGATCACTGTGTACACTGATGTTATACACTGTGATCACCACATAAACATGTTATATATTGTGATCACCATGTACACTGATGTTATACACTGTGATCACCACATAAACATGCTATATACTGTGATCACCATGTACACTGATGTTATACACTGTGATCACCACATAAACATGTTATATACTGTGATCACTGTGTACACTGATGTTATACACTGTGATCACCATGTACACTGATGTTATACACTGTGATCACCACATAAACATGCTATATACTGTGATCACTGTGGACACTGATGTTATACACTGTGATCACCACATAAACATGCTATATACTGTGATCACTGTGTACACTGATGTTATACACTGTGATCACCACATAAACATGCTATATACTGTGATCACTGTGTACACTGATGTTATATACTGTGATCACCACATAAACATGCTATATACTGTGATCACCATGTACACTGATGTTATACACTGTGATCACCACATAAACATGCTATATACTGTGATCACTGTGTACACTGATGTTATACACTGTGATCACCACATAAACATGTTATATACTGTGATCACTGTGTACACTGATGTTATACACTGTGATCACCACATAAACATGCTATATACTGTGATCACTGTGTACACTGATGTTATACACTGTGATCACCACATAAACATGCTATATACTGTGATCACTGTGTACACTGATGTTATACACTGTGATCACCACATAAACATGTTATATATTGTGATCACCATGTACACTGATGTTATACACTGTGATCACCACATAAACATGTTATATATTGTGATCACTGTGTACACTGATGTTATACACTGTGATCACCACATAAACATGCTATATAATGTGATCACTGTGTACACTGATGTTATACACTGTGATCACCACATAAACATGCTATATACTGTGATCACTGTGTACACTGATGTTATACACTGTGATCACCACATAAACATGTTATATATTGTGAGCACTGTGTACACTGATGTTATACACTGTTATCACCACATAAACATGCTATATACTGTGATCACTGTGTACACTGATGTTATACACTGTGGTCACCACATAAACATGCTATATACTGTGATCACCATGTACACTGATGTTATACACTGTGATCACCACATAAACATGTTATATATTGTGATCACTGTGTACACTGATGTTATACACTGTGATCACCACATAGACATGTTATATACTGTGATCACTGTGTACACTGATGTTATATACTGTGATCACCACAAAATATGTTATATATTGTGATCACTGTGTACACTGATGTTATACACTGTGATCACCACATAAACATGTTATATATTGTGATCACTGTGTACACAGATGTTATATACTGTGATCAGCATGTACACAGATGTTATACAGTGTGATCACCACATACACGGATGTTATACACGGTGATCACCAAGTACTTAGATGGTATATACTGTGATCACCATGTACACTCTGTGATCAGCTTATTAACATGTTATACACTGTGATCACCATGTACACAGATGTTATACACTGTGATCACCACATACACGGATGTTATACATGGTGATCACCACATACTTAGATGGTATATACTGTGATCACCATGTACACTCTGTGATCAGCTTATTAACATGTTATACACTGTGATCACCATGTACACAGATGTTATACACTGTGGTCACCACATACACAGATGTTATATAATTTGATCACCATGTACACAGATGTTATATACTGTGGTCACCACATACACAGATGTTATATACTGTGATCACCACATACACAGATGTTATATACTGTGATCACCGCATACACAGACGTTGTACACTGTGATCACCACATATACAGATGTCGTACAATGTGATCACCTCATATACAGATGTTATATCCTGTGATTACATCATACACAGATGTTATATACTGTGATCACCGCATACACAGATGTCGAACACTGTGATCACCACATACACAGATGTTATATACTGTGATCACCTCATACACAGAAGTTGTACACTGTGATCACCACATATACAGATGTTATATACTGTGATCACCTCATACACAGATGTACACTGTGATCACCACATATACAGATGTGATATACTGTGATCACTGCATACACAGAAGTTGTACACTGTGATCACCACATAAACAGATGTTATATACTGTGATCACTGCATACACAGATGTTGTACACTGTGATCACCACATATACAGATGTCGTACACTGTGATCACCTCATATACAGATGTTATATACTGTGATTACCGCATACACAGATGTTATATACTGTGAGCACCACATATACAGATGTTATATACTGTGATCACCACATATACAGATGTCGTACACTGTGATCACCTCATATACAGATGTTATATACTGTGATTACCGCATACACAGATGTTATATACTGTGAGCACCACATATACAGATGTTATATACTGTGATCACCTCATACACAGAAGTTGTACACTGTGATCACCACATATACAGATGTTATATACTGTGATCACCTCATACACAGAAGTTGTACACTGTGATCACCACATAAACAGATGTTATATACTGTGATCACCTCATACACAGATGTTGTACACTGTGATCACCACATATACAGATGTTATATAATGTGACCAGCACATAAACAGATGTTATATACTGTGATCACCACATACACAGATGTTTTACACTGTGAATCACCACATACACAGATGTTTCATACTGTGGTCACGACATAAACAGATGCTATATTCTGTGATCACCACATAAACAGTTGTTATATACTGTGATCACCATATAAACAAATTTATATACTGTGATCACCACATAAATGGATGCTATATACTGTGATCACCATATAAACAGATGTTATATACTTTGATCACCACATAAACGGATGCCCTCTACTGTGATCACCATATAAAATGTTATATACTGTGATCACCACATAAATGGATGTTATATACTGTGATCACCACATAAACGGATGTTATATACTGTGATCACCATATAAACAGATGTTATATACTGTGATTGCCACATAAACAGATGATACTGGATGATGATCAGAATTTATCACATACATGGTGATATAAGACAAATCGATTTTAAATACAGAGTAACAAGTGTCCGTTATAATCAAGGTTATAAAGGAATAAAGTAATTACATTACAGCATATTTACAAGTTATGCACGATCCCTCCCTCCCCTCTCCCCCTTCGCCCCTCTCTGCCCCTTACACCCTCACTCTGATATACAGAAACACTGTGAACTAAGTGTTAATTATTCTACATAGTCTTTAAAAATCTCGTTATTAATGCCTGCACTTTTTTTTTAAATTAATCAGTGGAACAAATTTGCATGGTCTCAAGGCTGATGTATAGCACTTTCTTCCTACAGAGTGGTCCTATGGTAACTAATGCTTAGATGTTGATTTTTTAACAATTTTTCTTAAATTCAGACAAATATTTGGTAACTTATAACAACAGTTCTGTACTGTATCAGCTGTAAGCACTACATTTTTGTATTACTGCGTTCTGTAAAAATAATGCCAAAAAAATGCAGAACTATTTTTCCATTATCGTGGTGAATGTTTCGGATAAAGAGTGTTGACAGTGAATTCCCTTCCCTTTGTTTACAGCTAGTGTGGTAAGGATAATCACAAGCAACTCATGAGCTGTCCTGTTCCAATTAGGCAGGTTGAAAGATTGCACCTCTAAATATTAAAAAGGAAGGAGGAGAATGACATGATTTTTAACTCCAGACACACACATGCTTGCGCACTGCCGTGCACATGCATCCATGTGCGCTAAAGCACAATTGCACATGTAGACACACACATGCACACTCAAACACATACGTGCACAAGCAGTCTCTACACTTCCACGCACACATAACATAGATATGGTAAAGTATTTAAGGAGTGGAACATGCTTTGCACAATTCTCTTTTGCCTCTAAGCAGATATTTTTAATGAATATTTCTTTAATTTTAAAAACAATATCTCTGTTCCTCCCCATAATATAAACACATATTTCATTACACTGTGTTAATATGCAAAGTACAAGCTTCTCAGAACTTTATGGGTGACACTTTCCATTGAAATATTTAATATTAAACATACCTGGGTTAACTTTCCGGCTAGTATTTTCACCTGCAACTTCCTTTTAAAATTTACATCTGGCTTTTTTCCTAGACATTTAACATGTTTTACATAGCTTATCTTTTATTTCTCATTCAGGCTTATACTGAAATTAATATTGTAACAAATGGTTTTATTCACTAAACAATTATTTACAAATAAAAAATTAAGTTCAGTCAACATAAGACAGTGCACAATTTATTACCCCACGCTGTCTGTGGCTCGCGCCCCACTGCACGGTAACACTGCAGTCACTCACGACTCAGTTCAAATCACAACACACACAGCACTGAATCTTCCCTGCTTTTATAAGGGGAAAATGACATCATAAGTTTTCTGGAAAATTTTTTGAAGCAGAACACTCGAGAAGCAATGAGATGTGCATTCAAAAAGGTTCTGGTTACATCAGCAGCACATTTGGCCTTATTTATACTAGTTGCCAGCTCCAAAGTTCCAGCTCTCACAGGTGCAAGCCTCAGCGAACATAAGAGGTCACACGCCTGGATGGCATTGTCACACTGCTCCCTCCTCAGGGCTGGTCGTCCCAGCCAGCACCATCATACTACCACTTTCTTCCCTTAAGGTAGCCTCTGGTTGTGGTACTCAACATTATTTGTCCTCTTCACCACAAAATATGGCCCTTGCCATGGTTATTGAAGTTTGGGGCAACATCCCTTGATCCAAGTAGGGCAGTACAGCCACACCAGATCACCTTACTGAAAACCTTGGCTGTTGGCCTGCTGGTCGTATCAGCTCTTCATCTAATCGCTCGCTACCTGGATGTTTTGATGGGCCATTTCATGCATGTCACGAAGTCAATCCACAAGATGCTCCATGTAATCGACTGCTGGCTGTTCTGACCCAGGAGGAGTCCTGAACATCAGGTCAGATGGTAGTCACAGCTCTCTGCCAAAGACCAAACTGCCCGGTGTCAACCAGGTGGTGTTATGGGTTGAAGAGTGGTAGGCAAGAAAAGTTGTACCCTCATATCCCAGTCTCTTCCATCTGTCCATGGGTAAAGAGGTGTTGTGTGCGTCTTATGCACTCCCACTTGCTCCAATGTTTCCTTCATGAGGTGGAACTCAAAATTGGTTTCCTAATCACTGTGTAGCTCTATTGGTACACCAGCGACAAAACAGTTCTTCCACGAGGCAGTTCGCGATGGTATTGGCCTCTTAGGGATGACGTACACTTCCGGCCACTTGAAGTAATCCATACTACCAGCAGATAATACCTGTTTCCCCTGTCGGACACCGGGAATGGCCCAGCTACGTCGATGGCTATGCGTTCGAAGGGCGTTGCCATGTTATACTGCTGTATGCGACCCCAGCTACTAGTCTGCGGGCCGCGACTTGCCACACACACACACACACACTGTATTAGCGGTACCATCTCTCAGCGTCTGCTTATAGTCTCAGCAATTATAGTACCGTTGTTGGAGCTTGTTAATGGTTCGGTTGGGTTCCAAATGTCCTACCGAAGTACCCGCATGTACTTCCTCCAGCATTTCCGCAACCTTACTGCGAAGGAGGATCAGCTGTTCTCTCTGTGACTTTCCATCAGGTTACTCGCATGCTCTGAACAGCACCCCGTCTTTGAACTTCAATGAGTTCCATTGGGCCCAGTAGGACTCGTACACAGTACTCTTGGTGCGATGTCCTCCCAGCTCTGCCTAGTCCCTGCCTCCACTTCTCCCAGGAGTGGCCCCAAGTCGGCATCCGCCAGCTGCTGCCTCCTCAGCCCTGCGCTATTACATCCAGCTGCAGGTACCGCTGAAATAACACGGACAGCTGCAGCACGCTCCATCTCTTCAACCTTAGCGCAGTCGCTGCACTCCTCTGGACAGGATCGTCTGGACGTGGCATCCACATTGGTGTGGCTCATTCCTTTACAATGTTCTGATGTAAAGTTGTATTCTTGCAGCCTCTGGACCCAAGCGGTCTGTCCCTCCAAGTTCTTGAAGCTTAACAGCTAGGTGAGGGAAGAGTGATCGGTCCTCAGGTGGAATGGTTGTCCATAAATGTACTTGTGGAAGTGCTCCAGCAATTTTACTACTGCCAGGAGCTCTCGCCGAGTAACGTGATAGTTCTTTTCTGCTTTGGAGAGCGTCTTGCTGTAGTAAGCAATTACCCGCTCCTGGCCATCGTGGATCTGATAGGACGGCACCAATGCTGGTGTCGCTGGCATCGGTGTCCACAATAAAGTCGCCACCAGGGTATAGAAATCTCAAAATAGGAGCACTACAGAGTGCAGAATTTAGCGCCTGGAACGCGCTCTCTGCTTTTTCTGACCACATGTAAAGCCGGCACTCTTGTCAGACGGGTGAGGGCTTTCGCGATGCTGGAGAAAACTTTGACGAACCGGCAGTAGTAGCTGCATAGGCCCAGGAATTTTCGGGGCTCTCGTTTGTATTTCGGACGGGGCCAATCTCTCACCGTCCGAGCCTTCTCCGGGCCCGTGGCCGCCCCAGATGTTGAGACTATATAGTCCAGGTAGTTCACTTCCTTGCAGAAGAGTTGACACTTCTTCACGTTCAAGTTCTAGTTAACTTCCTGCAGTCTTTGCGATACCTTGGTCAGGTTCTCGAGATGTCCTTCGAAGTTGCTACCCACGATGATGATGCCATCCTAATAGAGCAGGCGGGTGTCGTATGTGAAACATCTCATCACTGACTGCATGAGGCGCTGGAAGGTATTGCAGAGGCCAAAGGGCATAACCGTAAATTGTCGAAGCCCTTGGCCAGTCGAAAATGCGGTCTTCTCCTTATCTGTTGGATCTAAGGCCACTTGCCAGTATCCCGATTTCAAATCCAAGGTCGAAAACCACTGGGTGCCAGCAAGTGTGTCCAGGGTGTCGTCAATCCGGGGTAAGAGGAAACTGTTCTTCTTGGACTCAACTTCCTGCAGTCCACGCATAAGTGTAACTCGCCGTTGTTTTTCTTCACCAAGACTATAGGGGAGTAAAAGGGGCTATCGGACTCCTCAATGATTCCCCTAGACTTCATGTCCTCCAGCATGTCCCGTACTTCTGCTTACTTCGCTAAGGCAACACGGCTTGATTGTTGCCGGATAAGTCGCGCGTCTCCGGTGTCGATGATGTGGAGGGTTAGTGAGACCATAATCGCCGTTCCCTTCGCTGAAGACGGGCTGGTATCGGCTGAGTAGATTCCGGACCTTCTACAGTTGTGAAGTCAGATCGTCAGCCGCTCTCTTCAGCAAGTATTTCAGCTGGAGCCCCAGGCACTTTGAAGGTGTTGGCTGTTCGGAGTCATCGCACGGCGTTACACTTAGTTGGCTCGCACTTTCCTAACTCCGCCCCGGGCTGAATGTTCTGGTCGGTGTCCTTCGGGTTCAGCAGCCTCACGGGAACATCTTCCTGACAGGGCAACAATGCTCGGGTCACATATAGTCCGTTTAGTGATGTCTTCCGATCAAATGCCAAGTTCCTTGACCTTTGGCCTTCCAGTTGCACCTTCGCTACCACTTCGCTTCTTGCGGGCACAATTGCATCGTTCTTCAGAATCACTCTGCAGATCCATGGATGTTCTTGTGAGCTCTGGAGCAACACCTCGTCTCGGCCGAGTCGCGAAACCCTCCGGTCGACATCGACTGCCACCTCGTGGTTCCTGAGGTCATCTAACCCCAGTATCACATCCTCAGTCACCATTGCGATGAACACCCTCAGCTTCACAGTGCTCCGTCCCAGTGTCAATTCCAGCAAAGCCTCCTCCTCCATAGGTAAGATGTCGCCCGGCGCCGTCACTAGTTGCTAAGGCCGACTGAGTGTTCGTGTCAGCAAGCCTTTTGTCACATCGGGTGTGATTATAGTCACTGCTACACCTGTGTCAATGAGTGTCTGGAGCAGCTTCCCTTGTATCCAGCCATCTGTAAATAGGCTGTTGTCTAATCTGCTCAGGGCGCGTAGCGTCACTCGGGGTGTGGTGAAGACGAGCCCGCTGTGCCCCTCGTCACGTCGGTCCTTACTCGTTTTCCGGCTACTCGTCATCATGGTGTGGACAGTCCCTGGCTAGGTGTTATGGCTCGCCACACTCCCCGCACACACCACCTGAAGGTCGTCGTCGTCGTCGACGCCTCTGGGTTGTACCCCTCTCCTGGTCATAACGAATACTCCTGGCCCTCGTGGTGGGCGTAGCTGTTTCCTTAGCCACCTCCATTCTAAGGGCTGGCATTATCGCCTTGTGGATTGTTTTGTAGTCGCCGAGCATCAGACGCTGTCGCATCTCAGTGTCACGTATCCCGTCGACGAAGGAGTAGGCAGCATCCTGCGACACGTTGCTAGGGGACAGATTCCACAGGGCTTTGTTGGAAGCTGTTCGATGGCTAGGGCAAACACTGCATCGTCTCACCTGGCTGCTGCAGCCTCGTCTTAAACTGACTGCGGTAGGCTGCAGCCAAGCGATGGCTCCCAAAGTGGTTCTCGAGGGCCTCCCAAAACTTTCCGGACTTTGCCGACGTCGGGATCGCATTCAGTATATCTGCCGCTGGTCCTTGCAGGCTTGCTATCAGCTGTGCGGCTTCTTCTTCCGATGACCATCGATTCTGGGTGGCGACAGCGGCGAACTGTCGGCGGATGACTTCAAAAGTTGACGTCCCGTCGTACTAGGGTGGCTTGACGCGCGCGGATGTTGTGTCGCGTCCTGGCAATTCGATCTTGAAATCTTTAAGCCTCCCGTCAAGCATCCTTACCATCATGGCGTGTAGTTCCTTCGTGCCGCTGTCGACTTTCCCCTACAGAACGTTAAACCGTTGCCCAAGGTCTTCCAGGGCATCAACGCGTTCGTCAAGTACCTTTGTTCTCCTGACGAGCTCTTTCATGTTTTTCTCCATGCTGGCCAGACGTTCATCAATTTTGGTCATTAATTCCGTCTTCATGTTTTCAATAATTGCCGACTCACTTTCCTCTTCGATCTTCCCTATCCCGGATTCTATGTTCTCTATTCTGAATGTCGTGTCTTCTATTCCTGGTTTCATTTTTTCATCCATCCTTTCTAGGCTGGATTGCATTTTGTTGTCTATTTTGTCCACTGTGGTCTCTAATTTTGTATCCACCTTCTTTATTTTGGCCAACAAATTTTTCATCTCCTCCATTTCAGCGTAATAATCCCACTTCTGACATCAGTGTAACAAATGGCTTTATTGACTAAACAATTTTTTACAAATAAGCAATTAAGTTCACTCAATGTAAGACAGTTCACAGTTTATTGCAGCAAGCCGTCTTTGGCTTGCTTTCCACTGCACGACAACCTGCAGTCACTCACAACTCAGTTGGAATCACAACACACACTGCACTGAAGTCCCCCTACTTTTATAACGGGAAAATGATGTGAAAAGTTTTCTTGAAATTTCTTGAAGCAGAACACTCCAGAAGCTAAGGGACACGCATTCTAGAAGGTTGTGGTTATATATGTGGCGCACTTTGCCCTTGTTTACACCGGTCTCCAACTCTTGCAGGCATGTGGACTGCATTGTCATGTTTTATGTTAAATGTGATTGCCTCTTTGTCATCTTTATTTATTACATCATCTTATAGGAACTATCTTATCCATACATTAATGATAATATTACTACCACACTTTACCATGCTATGCTACCAAGTTCATTGATACTACAATTATCAATTATACTGGTGCTGTTGCTACAACTTTTACCAATGCTACAGAGACAATCAATCATTCCTCAAGCTACTACTGCTAGAACCATTATTAGTAGTACAACTATCATTATTACTCACACTATCTCTACAAGAATTATAATGCTACTGGTACCACTGATATCACTCACTAAAATGCTACTTTTACCACTCTTAATGATGCTACTCTTAACACAATTGCTGCTGATTCTTTGACCACTATTACTGTAACTACTTTTAACACTAATACTGTTGCTACTGCTACCACTATTACTGTTGCCACAACTACCACCATTACTGTTGCTACTATTACCACTATTACTAATGCTAATGCTACCACTATTACTGTTGCTACTATTAAAACTAATGCTAATGCTACCACTATAATTGTTGCTACTGCTACCACTAGTATTGTTGCTACTGCTACCACTATTACTGTTGCTACTGCTACCACTATTACTGATGCTAATGCTATCACTATTACTGTTGCTACCGCCACCACTATTACTGATGCTACTGCTACCGCTATTGCTGATGCTAATGCTACCACTATTACTGTTGCTACCGCCACCACTATTACTGATGCTACTGCTACCGCTATTGCTGATGCTAATGCTACCACTATTACTGTTTCTACTGCTACCAATATTACTGATGCTACTGCTACCACTATTACTGATGCTCCTGCTACTGCTATTGCTGATGCTACTGCTACTGCTACCACTATTACTGTTGCTAATGCTACCACTATTGTTGATGGTACTGCTACCACTATTACTGTTGCTACTGCCACCACTATTACTGATGCTACTGCTACCACTATTACTGATGCTAATGCTACCACTATTACTGTTGCTACTGCTATCACTATTACTGATGCTACTGCTACTGCTATTGCTGATGCTACTGCTATCACTATTACTGATGCTAATGCTACCACTATTGTTGATGGTACTGCTACCACTATTTCTGTTGCTACTGCCACCACTATTACTGATGCTACTGCTACCACTATTACTGATGCTACTGCTACCACTACTACTGATGCTAATGCTACCACTATTACTGTTCCTACACTATTACTGATGCTAATGCTACCACTATTACTGTTGCTACTGCTACCACTATTACTGATGCTACTAATAATACTATTGCTGATGCTAATGCTACCACTATTACTGATGCTAATGCTACCACTACTACTATTGCTACTGCTACCACTATTACTGATGCTAATGCTACCACTATTACTGATGCTACTGTTACCACTATTACTGATGCTACTGCTACCACTATTACTGATGCTACTGCTACCACTATTACTGTTGCTACCACTATTACTGATGCTAATGCTACCACTATTACTGTTCCTACACTATTACTGATGCTAATGCTACCACTATTACTGTTGCTATTGCTACCACTATTACTGATGCTAATGCTACCACTATTGTTGATGGTACTGCTACCACTATTAATGTTGCTACTGCTACCACTATTACTGATGCTACTGCTACCACTATTACTGTTGCTACTGCTACCACTATTACTGTTGCTACCACTATTACTGATGCTACTGCTACCACTATTACTGTTGCTACCACTATTACTGTTGCTACTGCTACCACTATTACTGTTGCTACCACTATTACTGATGCTACTGCTACCACTATTACTGTTGCTACCACTATTACTGATGCTACTGCTACCACTATTACTGTTGCTACCACTATTACTGATGCTACTGCTACCACTATTACTGTTGCTACCAGTATTACTGATGCTACTGTTACCACTATTACTGATGCTACTGCTATCACTATTACTGTTGTTACTGCTACCAGTATTACTGTTGTTACTGCTACCACTATTACTGTTGTTACTGCCACCACTATTACTGTTGTTACTGCCACGACTATTACTGTTGTTACCGCTACCACTATTACTGCTGTTACTGCTACCACTATTACTGTTGTTACTGCTACCACTATTACTGTTGTTACTGCTACCACTATTACTGTTGTTCCTGCTACCAGTATTACTGTTGTTACTGCTGCGACTATTACTGTTGTTACTGCTACCACTATTACTGTTGTTACTGCTACCAGTGTTACTGCTGTTACTGCTACCACTATTACTGTTGTTACTGCTACCAGTATTACTGTTGTTACTGCTGCGACTATTACTGTTGTTACTGCTACCACTATTACTGTTGTTACTGCTACCAGTGTTACTGCTGTTACTGCTACCACTATTACTGTTGTTACTGCTACCACTATTACTGTTGTTACTGCTACCACTATTACTGTTGTTACTGCTACGACTATTACTGTTGTTACTGCTACGACTATTACTGTTGTTACTGCTACCACTATTACTGTTGTTACTGCTACCAGTGTTACTGTTGTTACTGCTACGACTATTACTGTTGTTACTGCTACCACTATTACTGTTGTTACTGCTACCAGTATTACTGTTGTTACTGCTACCACTATTACTGTTGTTACTGCTACCAGTATTACTGTTGTTACTGCTACCACTATTACTGTTGTTACTGCTAACAGTATTACTGTTGTTACTGCTACCACTATTACTTTTGTTACTGCTACCAGTATTACTGTTGTTACTGCTACCAGTATTACTGTTGTTACTGCTACCACTATTACTGTTGTTACTGCTACCAGTATTACTGTTGTTACTGCTACCAGTATTACTGTTGTTACTGCTGCGACTATTACTGTTGTTACTGCTGCGACTATTACTGTTGTTACTGCTACCACTATTACTGTTGTTACTGCTACCACTATTACTGTTGTTTCTGCTACCACTATTACTGTTGTTACTGCCACGACTATTACTGTTGTTATTGCTACCAGTATTACTGTTGTTACTACCACGACTATTAATGTTGTTACTGCTACCACTATTACTGTTGTTACTGCTGCGACTATTACTGTTGTTACTGCCACGACTATTACTGTTGTTACTGCTACCACTATTACTGTTGTTTCTGCTACCATTATTACTGTTGTTACTGCTACCACTATTACTGTTGTTACTACTACCACTATTATTGTTGTTACTGCCACGACTATTACTGTTGTTACTGCCACGACTATTACTGTTGTTACTGCTACCACTATTACTGTTGTTACTGCTACGGCTATTACTGTTGTTACTGCTACCACTATTACTGTTGTTACTGCTACCACTATTACTGTTGTTACTGCTACCACTATTACTGTTGTTACTGCCACGACTATTACTGTTGTTACTGCTACCACTATTACTGTTGTTACTGCTACGGCTATTACTGTTGTTACTGCTACCACTATTACTGTTGTTACTGCTACCACTATTACTGTTGTTACTGCCACGACTATTACTGTTGTTACTGCCACGACTATTACTGTTGTTACTGCTACCACTATTACTGTTGTTACTGCTACGGCTATTACTGTTGTTACTGCTACCACTATTACTGTTGTTACTGCTACCACTATTACTGTTCTTACTGCTACCACTATTACTGTTGTTACTGCCACGACAATTACTGTTGTTACTGCCACGACTATTACTGTTGTTACTGCTACCACCATTACTGTTGTTACTGCTACCACTATTACTGATGCTAATGCTATCACTATTACTGTTGCTACCGCCACCACTATTACTGATGCTACTGCTACCGCTATTGCTGATGCTAATGCTACCACTATTACTGTTGCTACCGCCACCACTATTACTGATGCTACTGCTACCGCTATTGCTGATGCTACTGCTACCACTATTACTGATGCTACTGCTACCACTATTACTGTTGCTACCACTATTACTGATGCTAATGCTACCACTATTACTGTTCCTACACTATTACTGATGCTAATGCTACCACTATTACTGTTGCTATTGCTACCGCTATTACTGATGCTAATGCTACCACTATTGTTGATGGTACTGCTACCACTATTAATGTTGCTACTGCTACCACTATTACTGATGCTACTGCTACCACTATTACTGTTGCTACTGCTACCACTATTACTGTTGCTACCACTATTACTGATGCTACTGCTACCACTATTACTGTTGCTACCACTATTACTGTTGCTACTGCTACCACTATTACTGTTGCTACCACTATTACTGATGCTACTGCTACCACTATTACTGTTGCTACCACTATTACTGATGCTACTGCTACCACTATTACTGTTGCTACCACTATTACTGATGCTACTGCTACCACTATTACTGTTGCTACCACTATTACTGATGCTACTGTTACCACTATTACTGATGCTACTGCTATCACTATTACTGTTGGTACTGCTACCAGTATTACTGTTGTTACTGCTACCACTATTACTGTTGTTACTGCCACCACTATTACTGTTGTTGCTGCCACGACTATTACTGTTGTTACCGCTACCACTATTACTGCTGTTACTGCTACCACTATTACTGTTGTTACTGCTACCACTATTACTGTTGTTACTGCTACCACTATTACTGTTGTTACTGCTACCACTATTACTGTTGCTACCTCTACCACTATTACTGTTGTTACTGCTACCACTATTACTGTTGTTACTGCTACCACAATTACTGTTGTTCCTGCTACCAGTATTACTGTTGTTACTGCTGCGACTATTACTGTTGTTACTGCTACCACTATTACTGTTGTTACTGCTACCAGTGTTACTGCTGTTACTGCTACCACTATTACTGTTGTTACTGCTACCAGTATTACTGTTGTTACTGCTGCGACTATTACTGTTGTTACTGCTACCACTATTACTGTTGTTACTGCTACCAGTGTTACTGCTGTTACTGCTACCACTATTACTGTTGTTACTGCTACCACTATTACTGTTGTTACTGCTACCACTATTACTGTTGTTACTGCTACGACTATTACTGTTGTTACTGCTACGACTATTACTGTTGTTACTGCTACCACTATTACTGTTGTTACTGCTACCAGTGTTACTGTTGTTACTGCTACGACTATTACTGTTGTTACTGCTACCACTATTACTGTTGTTACTGCTACCAGTATTACTGTTGTTACTGCTACCACTATTACTGTTGTTACTGCTACCAGTATTACTGTTGTTACTGCTACCACTATTACTGTTGTTACTGCTACCAGTATTACTGTTGTTACTGCTACCATTATTACTTTTGTCACTGCTACCAGTATTACTGTTGTTACTCCTACCAGTATTACTGTTGTTACTGCTACCACTATTACTGTTGTTACTGCTACCAGTATTACTGTTGTTACTGCTACCAGTATTACTGTTGTTACTGCTGCGACTATTACTGTTGTTACTGCTGCGACTATTACTGTTGTTACTGCTACCACTATTACTGTTGTTACTGCTACCACTATTACTGTTGTTTCTGCTACCACTATTACTGTTGTTACTGCCACGACTATTACTGTTGTTATTGCTACCAGTATTACTGTTGTTACTACCACGACTATTACTGTTGTTACTGCTACCACTATTACTGTTGTTACTGCTGCGACTATTACTGTTGTTACTGCTACCACTATTACTGTTGTTTCTGCTACCACTATTACTGTTGTTACTGCTACCACTATTACTGTTGTTACTACTACCACTATTACTGTTGTTACTGCCACGACTATTACTGTTGTTACTGCCACGACTATTACTGTTGTTACTGCTACCACTATTACTGTTGTTACTGCTACGGCTATTACTGTTGTTACTGCTACCACTATTACTGTTGTTACTGCTACCACTATTACTGTTGTTACTGCTACCACTATTACTGTTGTTACTGCCACGACTATTACTGTTGTTACTGCTACCACTATTACTGTTGTTACTGCTACGGCTATTACTGTTGTTACTGCTACCACTATTACTGTTGTTACTGCTACCACTATTACTGTTGTTACTGCCACGACTATTACTGTTGTTACTGCCACGACTATTACTGTTGTTACTGCTACCACTATTACTGTTGTTACTGCTACGGCTATTACTGTTGTTACTGCTACCACTATTACTGTTGTTACTGCTACCACTATTACTGTTCTTACTGCTACCACTATTTCTGTTGTTACTGCCACGACTATTACTGTTGTTACTGCCACGACTATTACTGTTGTTACTGCTACCACCATTACTGTTGTTACTGCTACCACTATTACTGATGCTAATGCTATCACTATTACTGTTGCTACCGCCACCACTATTACTGATGCTACTGCTACCGCTATTGCTGATGCTAATGCTACCACTATTACTGTTGCTACCGCCACCACTATTACTGATGCTACTGCTACCGCTATTGCTGATGCTAATGCTACAACTATTACTGTTTCTACTGCTACCAATATTACTGATGCTACTGCTACCACTATTACTGATGCTCCTGCTACTGCTATTGCTGATGCTACTGCTACTGCTACCACTATTACTGTTGCTAATGCTACCACTATTGTTGATGGTACTGCTACCACTATTACTGTTGCTACTGCCACCACTATTACTGATGCTACTGCTACCACTATTACTGATGCTAATGCTACCACTATTACTGTTGCTACTGCTATCACTATTACTGATGCTACTGCTACTGCTATTGCTGATGCTACTGCTATCACTATTACTGATGCTAATGCTACCACTATTGTTGATGGTACTGCTACCACTATTTCTGTTGCTACTGCCACCACTATTACTGATGCTACTGCTACCACTATTACTGATGCTACTGCTACCACTACTACTGATGCTAATGCTACCACTATTACTGTTCCTACACTATTACTGATGCTAATGCTACCACTATTACTGTTGCTACTGCTACCACTATTACTGATGCTACTACTAATACTATTGCTGATGTTAATGCTACCACTATTACTGATGCTAATGCTACCACTACTACTATTGCTACTGCTACCACTATTACTGATGCTAATGCTACCACTATTACTGATGCTACTGTTACCACTATTACTGATGCTACTGCTACCACTATTACTGATGCTACTGCTACCACTATTACTGTTGCTACCACTATTACTGATGCTAATGCTACCACTATTACTGTTCCTACACTATTACTGATGCTAATGCTACCACTATTACTGTTGCTATTGCTACCACTATTACTGATGCTAATGCTACCACTATTGTTGATGGTACTGCTACCACTATTAATGTTGCTACTGCTACCACTATTACTGATGCTACTGCTACCACTATTACTGTTGCTACTGCTACCACTATTACTGTTGCTACCACTATTACTGATGCTACTGCTACCACTATTACTGTTGCTACCACTATTACTGTTGCTACTGCTACCACTATTACTGTTGCTACCACTATTACTGATGCTACTGCTACCACTATTACTGTTGCTACCACTATTACTGATGCTACTGCTACCACTATTACTGTTGCTACCACTATTACTGATGCTACTGCTACCACTATTACTGTTGCTACCACTATTACTGATGCTACTGTTACCACTATTACTGATGCTACTGCTATCACTATTACTGTTGTTACTGCTACCAGTATTACTGTTGTTACTGCTACCACTATTACTGTTGTTACTGCCACCACTATTACTGTTGTTACTGCCACGACTATTACTGTTGTTACCGCTACCACTATTACTGCTGTTACTGCTACCACTATTACTGTTGTTACTGCTACCACTATTACTGTTGTTACTGCTACCACTATTACTGTTGTTACTGCTACCACTATTACTGTTGCTACCTCTACCACTATTACTGTTGTTACTGCTACCACTATTACTGTTGTTACTGCTACCACAATTACTGTTGTTCCTGCTACCAGTATTACTGTTGTTACTGCTGCGACTATTACTGTTGTTACTGCTACCACTATTACTGTTGTTACTGCTACCAGTGTTACTGCTGTTACTGCTACCACTATTACTGTTGTTACTGCTACCAGTATTACTGTTGTTACTGCTGCGACTATTACTGTTGTTACTGCTACCACTATTACTGTTGTTACTGCTACCAGTGTTACTGCTGTTACTGCTACCACTATTACTGTTGTTACTGCTACCACTATTACTGTTGTTACTGCTACCACTATTACTGTTGTTACTGCTACGACTATTACTGTTGTTACTGCTACGACTATTACTGTTGTTACTGCTACCACTATTACTGTTGTTACTGCTACCAGTGTTACTGTTGTTACTGCTACGACTATTACTGTTGTTACTGCTACCACTATTACTGTTGTTACTGCTACCAGTATTACTGTTGTTACTGCTACCACTATTACTGTTGTTACTGCTACCAGTATTACTGTTGTTACTGCTACCACTATTACTGTTGTTACTGCTACCAGTATTACTGTTGTTACTGCTACCACTATTACTTTTGTTACTGCTACCAGTATTACTGTTGTTACTGCTACCAGTATTACTGTTGTTACTGCTACCACTATTACTGTTGTTACTGCTACCAGTATTACTGTTGTTACTGCTACCAGTATTACTGTTGTTACTGCTGCGACTATTACTGTTGTTACTGCTGCGACTATTACTGTTGTTACTGCTACCACTATTACTGTTGTTACTGCTACCACTATTACTGTTGTTACTGCTACCACTATTACTGTTGTTACTGCTACCACTATTACTGTTGTTACTGCCACGACTATTACTGTTGTTACTGCTACCACTATTACTGTTGTTACTGCTACGGCTATTACTGTTGTTACTGCTACCACTATTACTGTTGTTACTGCTACCACTATTACTGTTGTTACTGCCACGACTATTACTGTTGTTACTGCCACGACTATTACTGTTGTTACTGCTACCACTATTACTGTTGTTACTGCTACGGCTATTACTGTTGTTACTGCTACCACTATTACTGTTGTTACTGCTACCACTATTACTGTTCTTACTGCTACCACTATTTCTGTTGTTACTGCCACGACTATTACTGTTGTTACTGCCACGACTATTACTGTTGTTACTGCTACCACCATTACTGTTGTTACTGCTACCACTATTACTTATGCTAATGCTATCACTATTACTGTTGCTACCGCCACCACTATTACTGATGCTACTGCTACCGCTATTGCTGATGCTAATGCTACCACTATTACTGTTGCTACCGCCACCACTATTACTGATGCTACTGCTACCGCTATTGCTGATGCTAATGCTACCACTATTACTGTTTCTACTGCTACCAATATTACTGATGCTACTGCTACCACTATTACTGATGCTCCTGCTACTGCTATTGCTGATGCTACTGCTACTGCTACCACTATTACTGTTGCTAATGCTACCACTATTGTTGATGGTACTGCTACCACTATTACTGTTGCTACTGCCACCACTATTACTGATGCTACTGCTACCACTATTACTGATGCTAATGCTACCACTATTACTGTTGCTACTGCTATCACTATTACTGATGCTACTGCTACTGCTATTGCTGATGCTACTGCTATCACTATTACTGATGCTAATGCTACCACTATTGTTGATGGTACTGCTACCACTATTTCTGTTGCTACTGCCACCACTATTACTGATGCTACTGCTACCACTATTACTGATGCTACTGCTACCACTACTACTGATGCTAATGCTACCACTATTACTGTTCGTACACTATTACTGATGCTAATGCTACCACTATTACTGTTGCTACTGCTACCACTATTACTGATTTTACTACTAATACTATTGCTGATGCTAATGCTACCACTATTACTGATGCTAATGCTACCACTACTACTATTGCTACTGCTACCACTATTACTGATGCTAATGCTACCACTATTACTGATGCTACTGTTACCACTATTACTGATGCTACTGCTACCACTATTACTGATGCTACTGCTACCACTATTACTGTTGCTACCACTATTACTGATGCTAATGCTACCACTATTACTGTTCCTACACTATTACTGATGCTAATGCTACCACTATTACTGTTGCTATTGCTACCACTATTACTGATGCTAATGCTACCACTATTGTTGATGGTACTGCTACCACTATTAATGTTGCTACTGCTACCACTATTACTGATGCTACTGCTACCACTATTACTGTTGCTACTGCTACCACTATTACTGTTGCTACCACTATTACTGATGCTACTGCTACCACTATTACTGTTGCTACCACTATTACTGTTGCTACCACTATTACTGATGCTACTGCTACCACTATTACTGTTGCTACCACTATTACTGATGCTACTGCTACCACTATTACTGTTGCTACCACTATTACTGATGCTACTGCTACCACTATTACTGTTGCTACCACTATTACTGATGCTACTGTTACCACTATTATTGATGCTACTGCTATCACTATTACTGTTGTTACTGCTACCAGTATTACTGTTGTTACTGCTACCACTATTACTGTTGTTACTGCCACCACTATTACTGTTGTTACTGCCACGACTATTACTGTTGTTACCGCTACCACTATTACTGCTGTTACTGCTACCACTATTACTGTTGTTACTGCTACCACTATTACTGTTGTTACTGCTACCACTATTACTGTTGTTACTGCTACCACTATTACTGTTGCTACCTCTACCACTATTACTGTTGTTACTGCTACCACTATTACTGTTGTTACTGCTACCACAATTACTGTTGTTCCTGCTACCAGTATTACTGTTGTTACTGCTGCGACTATTACTGTTGTTACTGCTACCACTATTACTGTTGTTACTGCTACCAGTGTTACTGCTGTTACTGCTACCACTATTACTGTTGTTACTGCTACCAGTATTACTGTTGTTACTGCTGCGACTATTACTGTTGTTACTGCTACCACTATTACTGTTGTTACTGCTACCAGTGTTACTGCTGTTACTGCTACCACTATTACTGTTGTTACTGCTACCACTATTACTGTTGTTACTGCTACCACTATTACTGTTGTTACTGCTACGACTATTACTGTTGTTACTGCTACGAATATTACTGTTGTTACTGCTACCACTATTACTGTTGTTACTGCTACCAGTGTTACTGTTGTTACTGCTACGACTATTACTGTTGTTACTGCTACCACTATTACTGTTGTTACTGCTACCAGTATTACTGTTGTTACTGCTACCACTATTACTGTTGTTACTGCTACCAGTATTACTGTTGTTACTGCTACCACTATTACTGTTGTTACTGCTACCAGTATTACTGTTGTTACTGCTACCACTATTACTTTTGTTACTGCTACCAGTATTACTGTTGTTACTGCTACCAGTATTACTGTTGTTACTGCTACCACTATTACTGTTGTTACTGCTACCAGTATTACTGTTGTTACTGCTACCAGTATTACTGTTGTTACTGCTGCGACTATTACTGTTGTTACTGCTGCGACTATTACTGTTTTTACTGCTACCACTATTACTGTTGTTACTGCTACCACTATTACTGTTGTTTCTGCTACCACTATTACTGTTGTTACTGCCACGACTATTACTGTTGTTATTGCTACCAGTATTACTGTTGTTACTACCACGACTATTACTGTTGTTACTGCTACCACTATTACTGTTGTTACTGCTGCGACTATTACTGTTGTTACTGCCACGACTATTACTGTTGTTACTGCTACCACTATTACTGTTGTTACTGCTGCGACTATTACTGTTGTTACTGCCACGACTATTACTGTTGTTACTGCCACGACTATTACTGTTGTTACTGCTACCACTATTACTGTTGTTACTGCTACGGCTATTACTGTTGTTACTGCTACCACTATTACTGTTGTTACTGCTACCACTATTACTGTTCTTACTGCTACCACTATTTCTGTTGTTACTGCCACGACTATTACTGTTGTTACTGCCACGACTATTACTGTTGTTACTGCTACCACCATTACTGTTGTTACTGCTACCACTATTACTGATGCTAATGCTATCACTATTACTGTTGCTACCGCCACCACTATTACTGATGCTACTGCTACCGCTATTGCTGATGCTAATGCTACCACTATTACTGTTGCTACCGCCACCACTATTACTGATGCTACTGCTACCGCTATTGCTGATGCTAATGCTACAACTATTACTGTTTCTACTGCTACCAATATTACTGATGCTACTGCTACCACTATTACTGATGCTCCTGCTACTGCTATTGCTGATGCTACTGCTACTGCTACCACTATTACTGTTGCTAATGCTACCACTATTGTTGATGGTACTGCTACCACTATTACTGTTGCTACTGCCACCACTATTACTGATGCTACTGCTACCACTATTACTGATGCTAATGCTACCACTATTACTGTTGCTACTGCTATCACTATTACTGATGCTACTGCTACTGCTATTGCTGATGCTACTGCTATCACTATTACTGATGCTAATGCTACCACTATTGTTGATGGTACTGCTACCACTATTTCTGTTGCTACTGCCACCACTATTACTGATGCTACTGCTACCACTATTACTGATGCTACTGCTACCACTACTACTGATGCTAATGCTACCACTATTACTGTTCCTACACTATTACTGATGCTAATGCTACCACTATTACTGTTGCTACTGCTACCACTATTACTGATGCTACTACTAATACTATTGCTGATGTTAATGCTACCACTATTACTGATGCTAATGCTACCACTACTACTATTGCTACTGCTACCACTATTACTGATGCTAATGCTACCACTATTACTGATGCTACTGTTACCACTATTACTGATGCTACTGCTACCACTATTACTGATGCTACTGCTACCACTATTACTGTTGCTACCACTATTACTGATGCTAATGCTACCACTATTACTGTTCCTACACTATTACTGATGCTAATGCTACCACTATTACTGTTGCTATTGCTACCACTATTACTGATGCTAATGCTACCACTATTGTTGATGGTACTGCTACCACTATTAATGTTGCTACTGCTACCACTATTACTGATGCTACTGCTACCACTATTACTGTTGCTACTGCTACCACTATTACTGTTGCTACCACTATTACTGATGCTACTGCTACCACTATTACTGTTGCTACCACTATTACTGTTGCTACTGCTACCACTATTACTGTTGCTACCACTATTACTGATGCTACTGCTACCACTATTACTGTTGCTACCACTATTACTGATGCTACTGCTACCACTATTACTGTTGCTACCACTATTACTGATGCTACTGCTACCACTATTACTGTTGCTACCACTATTACTGATGCTACTGTTACCACTATTACTGATGCTACTGCTATCACTATTACTGTTGTTACTGCTACCAGTATTACTGTTGTTACTGCTACCACTATTACTGTTGTTACTGCCACCACTATTACTGTTGTTACTGCCACGACTATTACTGTTGTTACCGCTACCACTATTACTGCTGTTACTGCTACCACTATTACTGTTGTTACTGCTACCACTATTACTGTTGTTACTGCTACCACTATTACTGTTGTTACTGCTACCACTATTACTGTTGCTACCTCTACCACTATTACTGTTGTTACTGCTACCACTATTACTGTTGTTACTGCTACCACAATTACTGTTGTTCCTGCTACCAGTATTACTGTTGTTACTGCTGCGACTATTACTGTTGTTACTGCTACCACTATTACTGTTGTTACTGCTACCAGTGTTACTGCTGTTACTGCTACCACTATTACTGTTGTTACTGCTACCAGTATTACTGTTGTTACTGCTGCGACTATTACTGTTGTTACTGCTACCACTATTACTGTTGTTACTGCTACCAGTGTTACTGCTGTTACTGCTACCACTATTACTGTTGTTACTGCTACCACTATTACTGTTGTTACTGCTACCACTATTACTGTTGTTACTGCTACGACTATTACTGTTGTTACTGCTACGACTATTACTGTTGTTACTGCTACCACTATTACTGTTGTTACTGCTACCAGTGTTACTGTTGTTACTGCTACGACTATTACTGTTGTTACTGCTACCACTATTACTGTTGTTACTGCTACCAGTATTACTGTTGTTACTGCTACCACTATTACTGTTGTTACTGCTACCAGTATTACTGTTGTTACTGCTACCACTATTACTGTTGTTACTGCTACCAGTATTACTGTTGTTACTGCTACCACTATTACTTTTGTTACTGCTACCAGTATTACTGTTGTTACTGCTACCAGTATTACTGTTGTTACTGCTACCACTATTACTGTTGTTACTGCTACCAGTATTACTGTTGTTACTGCTACCAGTATTACTGTTGTTACTGCTGCGACTATTACTGTTGTTACTGCTGCGACTATTACTGTTGTTACTGCTACCACTATTACTGTTGTTACTGCTACCACTATTACTGTTGTTTCTGCTACCACTATTACTGTTGTTACTGCCACGACTATTACTGTTGTTATTGCTACCAGTATTACTGTTGTTACTACCACGACTATTACTGTTGTTACTGCTACCACTATTACTGTTGTTACTGCTGCGACTATTACTGTTGTTACTGCTACCACTATTACTGTTGTTTCTGCTACCACTATTACTGTTGTTACTGCTACCACTATTACTGTTGTTACTACTACCACTATTACTGTTGTTACTGCCACGACTATTACTGTTGTTACTGCCACGACTATTACTGTTGTTACTGCTACCACTATTACTGTTGTTACTGCTACGGCTATTACTGTTGTTACTGCTACCACTATTACTGTTGTTACTGCTACCACTATTACTGTTGTTACTGCTACCACTATTACTGTTGTTACTGCCACGACTATTACTGTTGTTACTGCTACCACTATTACTGTTGTTACTGCTACGGCTATTACTGTTGTTACTGCTACCACTATTACTGTTGTTACTGCTACCACTATTACTGTTGTTACTGCCACGACTATTACTGTTGTTACTGCCACGACTATTACTGTTGTTACTGCTACCACTATTACTGTTGTTACTGCTACGGCTATTACTGTTGTTACTGCTACCACTATTACTGTTGTTACTGCTACCACTATTACTGTTCTTACTGCTACCACTATTTCTGTTGTTACTGCCACGACTATTACTGTTGTTACTGCCACGACTATTACTGTTGTTACTGCTACCACCATTACTGTTGTTACTGCTACCACTATTACTTATGCTAATGCTATCACTATTACTGTTGCTACCGCCACCACTATTACTGATGCTACTGCTACCGCTATTGCTGATGCTAATGCTACCACTATTACTGTTGCTACCGCCACCACTATTACTGATGCTACTGCTACCGCTATTGCTGATGCTAATGCTACCACTATTACTGTTTCTACTGCTACCAATATTACTGATGCTACTGCTACCACTATTACTGATGCTCCTGCTACTGCTATTGCTGATGCTACTGCTACTGCTACCACTATTACTGTTGCTAATGCTACCACTATTGTTGATGGTACTGCTACCACTATTACTGTTGCTACTGCCACCACTATTACTGATGCTACTGCTACCACTATTACTGATGCTAATGCTACCACTATTACTGTTGCTACTGCTATCACTATTACTGATGCTACTGCTACTGCTATTGCTGATGCTACTGCTATCACTATTACTGATGCTAATGCTACCACTATTGTTGATGGTACTGCTACCACTATTTCTGTTGCTACTGCCACCACTATTACTGATGCTACTGCTACCACTATTACTGATGCTACTGCTACCACTACTACTGATGCTAATGCTACCACTATTACTGTTCCTACACTATTACTGATGCTAATGCTACCACTATTACTGTTGCTACTGCTACCACTATTACTGATTTTACTACTAATACTATTGCTGATGCTAATGCTACCACTATTACTGATGCTAATGCTACCACTACTACTATTGCTACTGCTACCACTATTACTGATGCTAATGCTACCACTATTACTGATGCTACTGCTACCACTATTACTGATTTTACTACTAATACTATTGCTGATGCTAATGCTACCACTATTACTGATGCTAATGCTACCACTACTACTATTGCTACTGCTACCACTATTACTGATGCTAATGCTACCACTATTACTGATGCTACTGTTACCACTATTACTGATGCTACTGCTACCACTATTACTGATGCTACTGCTACCACTATTACTGTTGCTACCACTATTACTGATGCTAATGCTACCACTATTACTGTTCCTACACTATTACTGATGCTAATGCTACCACTATTACTGTTGCTATTGCTACCACTATTACTGATGCTAATGCTACCACTATTGTTGATGGTACTGCTACCACTATTAATGTTGCTACTGCTACCACTATTACTGATGCTACTGCTACCACTATTACTGTTGCTACTGCTACCACTATTACTGTTGCTACCACTATTACTGATGCTACTGCTACCACTATTACTGTTGCTACCACTATTACTGTTGCTACCACTATTACTGATGCTACTGCTACCACTATTACTGTTGCTACCACTATTACTGATGCTACTGCTACCACTATTACTGTTGCTACCACTATTACTGATGCTACTGCTACCACTATTACTGTTGCTACCACTATTACTGATGCTACTGTTACCACTATTATTGATGCTACTGCTATCACTATTACTGTTGTTACTGCTACCAGTATTACTGTTGTTACTGCTACCACTATTACTGTTGTTACTGCCACCACTATTACTGTTGTTACTGCCACGACTATTACTGTTGTTACCGCTACCACTATTACTGCTGTTACTGCTACCACTATTACTGTTGTTACTGCTACCACTATTACTGTTGTTACTGCTACCACTATTACTGTTGTTACTGCTACCACTATTACTGTTGCTACCTCTACCACTATTACTGTTGTTACTGCTACCACTATTACTGTTGTTACTGCTACCACAATTACTGTTGTTCCTGCTACCAGTATTACTGTTGTTACTGCTGCGACTATTACTGTTGTTACTGCTACCACTATTACTGTTGTTACTGCTACCAGTGTTACTGCTGTTACTGCTACCACTATTACTGTTGTTACTGCTACCAGTATTACTGTTGTTACTGCTGCGACTATTACTGTTGTTACTGCTACCACTATTACTGTTGTTACTGCTACCAGTGTTACTGCTGTTACTGCTACCACTATTACTGTTGTTACTGCTACCACTATTACTGTTGTTACTGCTACCACTATTACTGTTGTTACTGCTACGACTATTACTGTTGTTACTGCTACGAATATTACTGTTGTTACTGCTACCACTATTACTGTTGTTACTGCTACCAGTGTTACTGTTGTTACTGCTACGACTATTACTGTTGTTACTGCTACCACTATTACTGTTGTTACTGCTACCAGTATTACTGTTGTTACTGCTACCACTATTACTGTTGTTACTGCTACCAGTATTACTGTTGTTACTGCTACCACTATTACTGTTGTTACTGCTACCAGTATTACTGTTGTTACTGCTACCACTATTACTTTTGTTACTGCTACCAGTATTACTGTTGTTACTGCTACCAGTATTACTGTTGTTACTGCTACCACTATTACTGTTGTTACTGCTACCAGTATTACTGTTGTTACTGCTACCAGTATTACTGTTGTTACTGCTGCGACTATTACTGTTGTTACTGCTGCGACTATTACTGTTTTTACTGCTACCACTATTACTGTTGTTACTGCTACCACTATTACTGTTGTTTCTGCTACCACTATTACTGTTGTTACTGCCACGACTATTACTGTTGTTATTGCTACCAGTATTACTGTTGTTACTACCACGACTATTACTGTTGTTACTGCTACCACTATTACTGTTGTTACTGCTGCGACTATTACTGTTGTTACTGCCACGACTATTACTGTTGTTACTGCTACCACTATTACTGTTGTTACTGCTGCGACTATTACTGTTGTTACTGCCACGACTATTACTGTTGTTACTGCTACCACTATTACTGTTGTTTCTGCTACCACTATTACTGTTGTTACTGCTACCACTATTACTGTTGTTACTACTACCACTATTACTGTTGTTACTGCCACGACTATTACTGTTGTTACTGCCACGACTATTACTGTTGTTACTGCTACCACTATTACTGTTGTTACTGCTACGGCTATTACTGTTGTTACTGCTACCACTATTACTGTTGTTACTGCTACCACTATTACTGTTGTTACTGCTACCACTATTACTGTTGTTACTGCCACGACTATTACTGTTGTTACTGCTACCACTATTACTGTTGTTACTGCTACGGCTATTACTGTTGTTACTGCTACCACTATTACTGTTGTTACTGCTACCACTATTACTGTTGTTACTGCCACGACTATTACTGTTGTTACTGCCACGACTATTACTGTTGTTACTGCTACCACTATTACTGTTGTTACTGCTACCACTATTACTGTTGTTACTGCCACGACTATTACTGTTGTTACTGCCACGACTATTACTGTTGTTACTGCTACCACCATTACTGTTGTTACTGCTACGGCTATTACTGTTGTTACTGCTACCACTATTACTGTTGTTACTGCTACCACTATTACTGTTGTTACTGCTACCACTATTACTGTTGATACTGCTACGACTATTACTGTTGTTATTGCTACCACTATTACTGTTGTTACTGCTACCAGTATTACTGTTGTTACTGCTACCACTATTACTGTTGTTACTGCTACCACTATTACTGTTGTTACTGCTACGGCTATTACTATTGTTACTGCTACGACTATTACGGTTGTTACTGCTACGACTATTACTGTTGTTACTGCTACCACTATTACTGTTGTTCCTGCTACCAGTATTACTGTTGTTACTGCTACGACTATTACTGTTGTTACTGCTACCACTATTACTGTTGTTACTGCTACCAGTATTACTGTTGTTACTGCTACCACTATTACTGTTGTTACTGCCACCAGTATTACTGTTGTTACTGCCACCACTATTACTGTTGTTACTGCTACCAGTATTACTGTTGTTCCTGCTACCAGTATTACTGTTGTTACTGCTACGACTATTACTGTTGTTACTGCTACCACTATTACTGTTGTTACTGCTACCAGTATTACTGTTGTTACTGCTACGACTATTACTGTTGTTACTGCCACGACTATTACTGTTGTTACTGCTACCACTATTACTGTTGTTACTGTTACCACTATTACTGTTGTTACTGCTACCACTATTACTGTTGTTACTGCTACCACTATTACTGTTGTTACTGCTACCAGTATTACTGTTGTTACTGCTACCAGTATTACTGTTGTTACTGCTACCACTATTACTGTTGCTACCACTATTACTGATGCTACTGCTACCACTATTACTGTTGCTACCACTATTACTGATGCTACTGTTACCACTATTACTGATGCTACTGCTATCACTATTACTGTTGTTACTGCTACCAGTATTACTGTTGTTACTGCTACCACTATTACTGTTGCTACCACTATTACTGATGCTACTGCTACCACTATTACTGTTGCTACCACTATTACTGATGCTACTGCTACCACTATTACTGTTGCTACCACTATTCCTGATGCTACTGCTACCACTATTACTGTTGCTACCACAATTACTGATGCTACTGTTACCACTATTACTGATGCTACTGCTATCACTATTACTGTTGTTACTGCTACCAGTATTACTGTTGTTACTGCTACCACTATTACTGTTGTTACTGCCACCACTATTACTGTTGTTACTGCCACGACTATTACTGTTGTTACCGCTACCACTATTACTGCTGTTACTGCTACCACTGTTACAGTTGTTACTGCTACCACTATTACTGTTGTTACTGCTACCACTATTACTGTTGTTACTGCTACCACTATTACTGTTGCTACCTCTACCACTATTACTGTTGTTACTGCTACCACTATTACTGTTGTTACTGCTACCACTATTACTGTTGTTACTGCTACCAGTATTACTGTTGTTACTGCTGCGACTATTACTGTTGTTACTGCTACCACTATTACTGTTGTTACTGCTACCAGTATTACTGTTGTTACTGCTGCGACTATTACTGTTGTTACTGCTACCACTATTACTGTTGTTACTGCTACCAGTGTTACTGCTGTTACTGCTACCACTATTACTGTTGTTACTGCTACCACTATTACTGTTGTTACTGCTACCACTATTACTGTTGTTACTGCTACGACTATTACTGTTGTTACTGCTACGACTATTACTGTTGTTACTGCTACCACTATTACTGTTGTTACTGCTACCAGTGTTACTGTTGTTACTGCTACGACTATTACTGTTGTTACTGCTACCACTATTACTGTTGTTACTGCTACCAGTATTACTGTTGTTACTGCTACCACTATTACTGTTGTTACTGCTACCAGTATTACTGTTGTTACTGCTACCACTATTACTGTTGTTACTGCTACCAGTATTACTGTTGTTACTGCTACCACTATTACTTTTGTTACTGCTACCAGTATTACTGTTGTTACTGCTACCAGTATTACTGTTGTTACTGCTACCACTATTACTGTTGTTACTGCTACCAGTATTACTGTTGTTACTGCTACCAGTATTACTGTTGTTACTGCTGCGACTATTACTGTTGTTACTGCTGCGACTATTACTGTTGTTACCGCTACCACTATTACTGTTGTTACTGCTACCACTATTACTGTTGTTTCTGCTACCACTATTACTGTTGTTACTGCCACGACTATTACTGTTGTTATTGCTACCAGTATTACTGTTGTTACTACCACGACTACTACTGTTGTTACTGCTACCACTATTACTGTTGTTACTGCTGCGACTATTACTGTTGTTACTGCCACGACTATTACTGTTGTTACTGCTACCACTATTACTGTTGTTACTGCCACGACTATTACTGTTGTTACTGCTACCACTATTACTGTTGTTACTGCTACCACTATTACTGTTGTTACTACTACCACTATTACTGTTGTTACTGCCACGACTATTACTGTTGTTACTGCCACGACTATTACTGTTGTTACTGCTACCACTATTACTGTTGTTACTGCTACGGCTATTACTGTTGTTACTGCTACCACTATTACTGTTGTTACTGCTACCACTATTACTGTTGTTACTGCTACCACTATTACTGTTGTTACTGCCACGACTATTACTGTTGTTACTGCTACCACTATTACTGTTGTTACTGCTACGGCTATTACTGTTGTTACTGCTACCACTATTACTGTTGTTACTGCTACCACTATTACTGTTGTTACTGCCACGACTATTACTGTTGTTACTGCCACGACTATTACTGTTGTTACTGCTACCACTATTACTGTTGTTACTGCTACGGCTATTACTGTTGTTACTGCTACCACTATTACTGTTGTTACTGCTACCACTATTACTGTTGTTACTGCTACCACTATTACTGTTGTTACTGCCACGACTATTACTGTTGTTACTGCCACGACTATTACTGTTGTTACTGCTACCACTATTACTGTTGTTACTGCTACGGCTATTACTGTTGTTACTGCTACCACTATTACTGTTGTTACTGCTACCACTATTACTGTTGTTACTGCTACCACTATTACTGTTGATACTGCTACGACTATTACTGTTGTTATTGCTACCACTATTACTGTTGTTACTGCTACCAGTATTACTGTTGTTACTGCTACCACTATTACTGTTGTTACTGCTACCACTATTACTGTTGTTACTGCTACGGCTATTACTATTGTTACTGCTACGACTATTACGGTTGTTACTGCTACGACTATTACTGTTGTTACTGCTACCACTATTACTGTTGTTCCTGCTACCAGTATTACTGTTGTTACTGCTACGACTATTACTGTTGTTACTGCTACCATTATTACTGTTGTTACTGCTACCAGTATTACTGTTGATACTGCTACCACTATTACTGTTGTTACTGCCACCACTATTACTGTTGTTACTGCTACCAGTATTACTGTTGTTCCTGCTACCAGTATTACTGTTGTTACTGCTACGACTATTACTGTTGTTACTGCTACCACTATTACTGTTGTTACTGCTACCAGTATTACTGTTGTTACTGCTACGACTATTACTGTTGTTACTGCCACGACTATTACTGTTGTTACTGCTACCACTATTACTGTTGTTACTGCTACCACTATTACTGTTGTTACTGCTACCACTATTACTGTTGTTACTGCTACCACTATTACTGTTGTTACTGCTACCAGTATTACTGTTGTTACTGCTACGACTATTACTGCTGTTACTGCCACCACTATTACTGTTGTTACTGCTACCAGTGTTACTGTTGTTACTGCTACGACTATTACTGTTGTTACTGCTACCACTATTACTGTTGTTACTGCTACCAGTATTACTGTTGTTACTGCTACGACTATTACTGTTGTTACTGCTACCACTATTACTGTTGTTACTGCTACCAGTATTACTGTTGTTACTGCTACCACAATTACTGTTGTTACTGCCACGGCTATTACTGTTGTTACTGCTACGTCTATTACTGTTGTTACTGCTACCAGTATTACTGTTGTTACTGCTACGGCTATTACTGTTGTTACTGCTACGTCTATTACTGTTGTTACTGCTACCAGTATTACTGTTGTTACTGCTACCACTATTACTGTTGTTACTGCTACCACTATTACTGTTGTTACTGCTACCAGTATAACTGTTGTTCCTGCTACCAGTATTACTGTTGTTACTGCTACCACTATTACTGTTGTTACTGCTACCACTATTACACTTGTTACTGCCACGACTATTACTTTTGTTACTGCTACCACTATTACTGTTGTTACTGCTACCACTATTACTGTTGTCACTGCTACCACTATTACTGTTGTTACTGCTACCACTATTACTGTTGTTACTGCTACCAGTATTACTGTTGTTCCTGCTACCAGTATTACTGTTGTTACTGCTACCACTATTACTGTTGTTCCTGCTACCAGTATTACTGTTGTTACTGCTATGACTATTACTGTTGTTACTGCTACCACTTTTACTGTTGTTGCTGCTACCAGTAATACTGTTGTTACTGCTACCAGTATTACTGTTGTTACTGCTACCACTATTACTGTTGTTCCTGCTACCACTATTACTGTTGTTACTGCTACCACTATTACTGTTGTTACTGCTACCACTATTACTGTTGTTACTGCTACCACTATTACTGTTGTTACTGCTACCACTATTACTGTTGTTACTGCTATCACTATTACTGTTGTTACTGCTACCACTATTACTGTTGTTACTGCTACCACTATTACTGTTGTTATTGCTACCACTATTACTGTTGTTACTGCTACCACTATTACTGTTGTTACTGCTACCACTATTACTGTTGTTACTGCTACCAGTATTACTGTTGTTACTGCTACCAGTATTACTGTTGTTACTGCTACCACTATTACTGTTGTTACTGCTACGACTATTACTCTTGTTATTGCTACCACTATTACTGTTGCTACTGCTACCAGTATTACTGTTGCTACTGCTACCACTCTTACTGTTGCTACTGCTACCACTGTTACATTTGTTACTGCTACCGTTTTACTGTTGCTACTGCTACCACTATTACTGAGCTAATGCTACCACTTTACGGATTCTATTGATACCATTATTACTGATGCTACTGCTACCATCATTAGTAATACTACTGTTGACACTATTATTGCCGTTGTTGTTATCACTATAACCGATGTTTCTGCTATGACTATTACTGCTGCTACTGCCACTACTGTTACTGATGCTACTTATACCATTATTACTTATACTACTGCAACTACTAATACTGATGTTTTTTCTACCAGTATTACTATTGCTACTGCAACGGTTGTTATTGGTGCTACTGCTAACACTATTACTGATGCTGCTGTTATCACAATTGCATATGATACTGCTAGTGCTATTACTATTGCTACTGCTACCACTATAACTTTTGCTTCTGCTAACACTATTACGGATGTAAATTCTACCATGAATCTGATACTAATGTTACCACTACTATATAGTCTACTATTTATACTATTACTAATACTACTGCTGTTGCTATTACTTTTGGTACAGCTACCACTGTTACTGATAGTACATTATCATTATTACTGAGGCTACTGCTAACCATATTTCTGACATTACTGCTTCCATTATTACTGGTGCTACTACTACCACTATTTGTGGTGGAACTGCTATCACTATTACTGTTGCTACTGCTACTACTATTAAGTTGCACTGCTACCACTATTACTTATGGTACTGTTACCACTTTTCTTGATGCGACTTCTACCACTATGACTTTGTCACTGCTTCCACTATTGTTGATGCTGCCACAGTTACAGATGCTACTTATACCACTTATTGATGCTACTGCTACCAGTACAAATGAATTTGAATCAGGTAATAGTGGGCACAGGTGCAGCCATGACTATAATCAGATCTGTCATGTTAAATGGCTTGCCGACACGAACAGCCATTTGGCCCTACCAAACAGTGAAGTTGACGGGTGTGACTCTCTGCTGGAGTTGACATAGGGAAGGAGCATTGTGAGCCTATGGGTATTCATTGTGAGGATAATCAAGGATGTGATACTGGGACTAGATGTCCTCAGGAATCAGGAAACATCGGTCAACTTTGGCCAAAATATCTTGCAACTCAGCCAAGAGAAGGTGTTGCTCCGGAGCTCCTATGAACATCCAGAGACCTGCAGAGTGATCCCAGAAGACAATGTAGTTGTGTCCATAAGAAGCAAATTGGTGGTGAAGGCGCACCTGGGGACCAACAGCCAAGAAACTTTTTGTTGGTCTGGAAAACATCTTTGAACGGATTTTGCATTGCTTAGACATCATTACCTTATCAAGAGGAAGTGAGGCTGCTGAACCATTGGACACTGACAAGAACATCCTGGCTGGGAAGAGATAGGGAAGTGCAAGCCAGCAATGAGTGTATCGTCATGTGCTGGACTGCAAAAGTCAGCACCATCATAAGATCTAGTGTACCAACTGAAAACCTTGCTGAAGAGGGCAGCTGACCATTTGACTGCTTCAGATCTGGAGAGGGTCCTATGTCTGCTTAGCCAATAACAATCTGTCTTCAGCAAAAGGAACAGAGATTATGGTCGTACACCCTGAGACACCCAAGACACCCGACCTACCCAGCAACCAGCAAGACATGTTCCTCCATTAAAACAGGTGGAGGTCTGGGACCTGCTGGAGAACATGAAATCTAGGGCATCATTGGAGAGTCTTGACAGCCCTTGGGGCTCCCCTCTAGCCTTTGTGAAGAATAAGAACTGCAAGCTACAGTCTGTGTGGACTACAGAAAGCTAAATGAGGTCATTAGGAAACACTTTTTCCCCTTACTTGGATCAATCAACTTAAATACTGCAGTGGATTAATGACACACTGAACACACTTGCTGGTGCCCAGAGTTTCTCGACTTTGGGCTGAAATTGGAATACTGGCAAGAGGTCCTATATTGCAGGAAGAAGTGGAAAACCATATTCTCAACTGGTCAGACGCTTTGGCAAATTAAGGTTATACCCTTTCGTCTGTGTAACATGCTAGAACCTTTCAGATCCTCATGGAATCGGTGATGAGAGGGTTGGTTTATGATGTCTGCTTGCTTTATCTGGATAATATCATTGCCATGGCAACAACTTAGAAGACCATCTTGAGAACCTGACCAAGATGCTACAAAAGCTGCTGGCAGCTAACACGAAGCTGAATGCAAAGGGGTGTTATCTCTGCTACAAGAAGATGAACCTTGGGTCACCATTTGGGGTGGCATTTGGGCATTGAGAGATGGAACTTCTTGAGCAATGCAGGTACTGTTGGAGCTTTTTCCAACATTACTTTTCTGACAGAGGAGCACCGGCCTTACATGTGTGGAACACATTCCATGCAGTTAAGTCAGCACTCTGCAGTGCATCTGTTCCATGGCCTAATAAGACTTTATTATGGACACTGGCCTTGGGGCATTCTGCATGTCCTCCTGGGGCACAACTATGTGATAAATCTCATAGACCAGAATTACCATATGCATGAGACACTTATTTGAAAACAGATTTTTATTTTCAATGTTGGAAGAAATAAAGTGTTATTCTTTAAGTAATAAAAAGCAAAATTATATTTTGTTCCACATAACTATCTTAAAATTCATTTTAGAATTCCATTACTGATGCATTCGAAACAACTGGCTTGGTGACAAAAATATTGTTTCTGTATGTAATTCTTGTAGGAGTTTGTTTGCAAGCATAGGTCATGTGACATAATAAGCTTATATTCTGAAAACTTATTTTGCTGAAAAAACCTTACAGACATTAATAGACTTCAGTCTTTGCTTACTCCCTTTTTTTTTTGGTCAATTGAGTTTTGTGTGTGCATATCTATCTCTCTCTCTCTCTCCCTCTCTCACCATCTCATTTTGCCTCCTAGCCAAGATTTTGCCCTTTTTAATGAAGTGCCGCTAGGACATGCGAACAAGTTCAGCTGCTATGGGATATTTCTAGAGTGTGCCGTATAGAAGGCCACTCCCTCACAGTGCAACTAGTAGATTGTTAATGAAATCACAGAATGAGTTACTTGGGATTTATTTCCTTTCCATTGATGTGATTCAACTTGATTTGATCCCTTTATTGTTGGTACTCTTATGATCAATTCTATGGGAGTAGTTGCAAATTGAGATAGCTTTAATGTCACCAAAGTCAAAAGAGTGACCTATATTAATAGCATATTCCACCAAGTTTTTTTTTGCTTTAAAACGTCTTAATGTACCTTTCCTCTGAACTTATAAGTCACAATGTAGCCTTTCTCCTACAATGCAGAGATTAAAATTACAAAATAGTTACATTTCTCTACACCACTGCACTACTAAAAGAAAAAAATAACCTTTACTGGAAGGGAGCATCACACCTCAGTGGCTTCACATATGACAGTAATGTGGCAGTGACTGCCACCAAACACAATGAAACATGAGCAGAACAGCACACCTCAGTGGCTTCATATCTGACAGTAATGTGGAGGTGACTGCCAGCAAACACAATGAAACACGACCAGAACCAGCACACCTCAGTGGCTTCATGTCTGACAGTAATGTGGCAGTGACTGCCAACAAACACAATGAAACATGAGCAGAACAGCACACCTCAGTAGCTTCATGTCTGACAGTAATGTGGAGGTGACTGCCAGCAAACACAATGAAACACGACCAGAACCAGCACACCTCAGTGGCTTCATGTCTGACAGTAATGTGGAGGTGACTGCCACCAAACACAATGAAACACGACCAGAACCAGCACACCTCAGTGGCTTCATGTCTGACAGTAATGTGGAAGTGACTGCTAACAAACACAATGAAACATAACCAGAACCAGCACACCTCAGTGGCTTCATGTCTGACAGTAATGTGGAGGTGACTGCCAGCAAACACAATGAAACATGAGCAGAACATCACACCTCAGTGGCTTCATATCTGACAGTAATGTGGAGGTGACTGCCAGCAAACACAATGAAACATGACCAGAACAACACACCTCAGTGGCTTCATGTCTGACAGTAATGTGGAGGTGACTGCCAGCAAACACAATGAAACATGACCAGAACAACACACCTCAGTGGCTTCATGTCTGACAGTAATGTGGAGGTGACTGCCAGCAAACACAATGAAACATGAGCAGAACATCACACCTCAGTGGCTTCATATCTGACAGTAATGTGGAGGTGACTGCCAGCAAACACAATGAAACATGACCAGAACAACACACCTCAGTGGCTTCATATCTGACAGTAATGTGGAGGTGACTGCCAGCAAACACAATGAAACACGACCAGAACAACACACCTCAGTGGCTTCATGTCTGACAGTAATGTGGAGGTGACTGCCAGCAAACACAATGAAACATGAGCAGAACATCACACCTCAGTGGCTTCATATCTGACAGTAATGTGGAGGTGACTGCCAGCAAACACAATGAAACATGACCAGAACAACACACCTCAGTGGCTTCATATCTGACAGTAATGTGGAGGTGACTGCCAGCAAACACAATGAAACACGACCAGAACAACACACCTCAGTGGCTTCATATCTGACAGTAATGTGGAGGTGACTGCCAGCAAACACAATGAAACATGACCAGAACATCACACCTCAGTGGCTTCATGTCTGACAGTAATGTGGAGGTGACTGCCAGCAAACACAATGAAACATGACCAGAACAACACACCTCAGTGGCTTCATATCTGACAGTAATGTGGAGGTGACTGCCAGCAAACACAATGAAACACGACCAGAACCAGCACACCTCAGTGGCTTCATGTCTGACAGTAATGTGGCAGTGACTGCTAACAAACACAATGAAACATGACCAGAACAACACACCTCAGTGGCTTCATGTCTGACAGTAATTTGGAAGTGACTGCCAGCAAACACAATGAAACACGACCAGAACCAGCACACCTCAGTGGCTTCATGTCTGACAGTAATTTGGAAGTGACTGCCAGCAAACACAATGAAACACGACCAGAACCAGCACACCTCAGTGGCTTCATGTCTGGCAGTAATGTGGCAGTGACTGCCAACAAACACAATGAAACATGACCAGAACAACACACCTCAGTGGCTTCATGTCTGACAGTAATTTGGAAGTGACTGCCAGCAAACACAATGAAACACGACCAGAACCAGCACACCTCAGTGGCTTCATGTCTGGCAGTAATGTGGCAGTGACTGCCAACAAACACAATGAAACATGACCAGAACAACACACCTCAGTGGCTTCATGTCTGACAGTAATGTGGAAGTGACTGCTAACAAACACAATGAAACACGACCAGAACCAGCACACCTCAGTGGCTTCATGTCTGACAGTAATGTGGAGGTGACTGCCAGCAAACACAATGAAACATAACCAGAACCAGCACACCTCAGTGGCTTCATGTCTGACAGTAATGTGGAGGTGACTGCCACCAAACACAATGAAACATAACCAGAACCAGCACACCTCAGTGGCTTCATGTCTGACAGTAATGTGGAGGTGACTGCCACCAAACACAATGAAACATAACCAGAACCAGCACACCTCAGTGGCTTCATGTCTGACAGTAATGTGGAGGTGACTGCCACCAAACACAATGAAACATAACCAGAACCAGCACACCTCAGTGGCTTCATGTCTGACAGTAATGTGGAGCTGACTGCCACCAAACACAATGAAACATAACCAGAACAGCACACCTCAGTGGCTTCATGTCTGACAGTAATTTGGAGGTGACTGCTAACAAACACAATGAAACATGACCAGAACCAGCACACCTCAGTAATGTCTTTAGATAAAGGCCTGTTGGTGGTAAATATTTTAAGTTGGGTAATGGTTGGACTAACCAAGGAAATCTTGACAAAAGACTTAAAGTTTCCTCCCTTACCACAGCAAATTCCACTGAAGAATATTGTCATTGGAGTACAGGGGGCTGGAGAGGAAAGGAACTGGACCAGACTCCCCCCCCCCCTAGAAAAAATGTATACAAGTTCTTCCATTATTTTAACTTAAAAGTGATACATTCATTGAAATTCTCTATTATAAATAGCTTTCTGTTATACCTCAGAAATAAAGGAATGTATTTAACTTTAGTATATAAACAAGATTATAAAATAAGATTAAATGTTTTTTTCCAACCAGCAAGGCTCTGCAACTAGGGACTGCCGGTACGGCGTGCATTCCTACACTTACCTACAACCTCTCTGCCTGTTGGTTCAGTGCCCCCTAGCATTAGTGTAATGTGTATCATTGGATATGATAGCGAATGACTACTTGTGCTCTTTTCCTCTGGTTCGTTGATTTGTTACGCTAATTAATTTACCTTTTGTTTGTTCATTATTCAATTTAATTAACATGGGTAAAAAGCATAAAGCTGATGATATTGGTATAAACCTGTCCTTTGTCCCATAAAAGCAGGACAGTACCTTTTTTACTTCTTGCATCCAGAGAGTTTTTATTGTAACACAAATAGGTCCTATATTTTCTTGACACTGCCTTCCTAAATTAAAAACCTCACTAAAAGTGTTGCCATTTCTTGTTGTGAGAAATGCTGAGTCGGAGCCTATCTCGCTTATTTTTATTATCATTTAGCACGTTCTGTGAGCAGTAATCTTACCCAGTATGCTGTTGACAGTTGATGTGCTGTGATATTTGCCAGAACTTGGGCTATTACGCCTAAACAAAAATGCATCTTTTATAGATATCCTTTCTTCGAAGAGACAAGGCTTAATTATAGAGTTCACTGTAAAATTTGTAATCAACGTTTTCGATTGCACATGTTGGGAACTCTGACATTGTAAAGTGTATTTATTCAATATCATGTTTCCTTCATTTTAATGTTATGTTAATACAATATTCAAAAACTATTGATCAGTTAATCCAACCTTTTCAGGCATCCCATTAGGAAAAAGAAATGGTAGACTTATACTGGTATCAGCACTATTTATTCCTTTTTTAAAAGGAAAACAACTGGATCAACTTCAGAAAGTGACAAAGGACATTAAAGCTAACCAATCCAGTACCAGACAAGATTAATAATGCACTGCTGAGTTTTCAAGAAGTAAAGCTTCGACGTCATAAGTTCATTCCCAGCCAAAACACACATCTCATTTCATCAATTCTAATGACATTGGGCTGTATACCTGTATAGGTAGGATACCTCATTAGATACTTTAAGATTTGTATATCCGCTTCGTATTCTTAAATCATTTTATTAAAAAAGAATGTGATTGTTTTTCCATATTGGTAAAGCATGAAAAGTGGTCCTGCGTACAGACTGCTCCCCAGCTAATTATGCACGAATTGTTGCTCGCCTCGAGCAGATACAAAAAATAGGTCAATATGTAATAATTATATAATAAAGAAATAACAAATAATATAATGCACAGGTATATATTTATAAAACTAGTCGAAACAGCTTGGCAACAATAGATAGCAATTGACGGGCGACGGTGAGCAGTCTAGCACTTGTGGCCGGTTTTTTGTACGCTGTTCTGTAGAACCTTATATTCTCATGTTTATTCGATTTGTTTAATCAATTGACCATTTTTTCATTAAAATTACGTACAATGCAACTTATTTAGGCAAATCAAACCCAAGCACTATACAGTAATCATAATACAGAATATGTCTACAAAGCTGATAAACCAAATCACATTGTTATTTGAGCTTCAGACACTGGGAGATTTAAGGAAGAAAAATAAAAATCTGATGTGTTTCATTCACATGACTTTCCCTATATCTCTGCAACAAATTAGTGTTAAAAAGCTTATTCTCCTATTAACTTCATGCTAATCGAGAAAAAATTAGTAGAAATAGTCTTATTACTTGCTTCCTTATAAGTAGAAGTGAAATAAGGGAGTAGCATAGGTTAAAGTGATAGTCAAAAGCTGGCTGCTATATGGCTGAAGTTCCTTTGTTTGTATGGACAGGAGTTGACATATTCTTGTATGAGAAAAGTATAAGTATTTTAAAGCTGAAATGAAAAACCAGGAATATCTTAAAAATAATCAACTCACGAAACAAAAGTGTATATAACATAAATTGTGTGTTTTAATGTGCCTTACATTTTTTGTGTGGTAAGTTTTTGTCCATCTCTTACGGTTCAACAGTTATGCAAAATTTGGCAAAATTCATTCAGAATAAAGTAGTCTTCAGAGGCTATTCCCAGAAAATTCAAGATATATCTAATTTGTCAGGTAAATATCTTAAATATATATATAATATTTTAATCAAAATCATTAGATTAATTTTTGAGAAAACCAAATTTTCGAAAAAAGTTCCATGTAAAGGGTAGTTTGGGATGCGGCATGTTTTCTGAAAATCTTTGTGTCGCATCCCCAGAAGTAACTAAACTTAAATACCAAGTTTGGTATTTACCAACTTTTTGTTTTTGAATTATCATGTTCTCTCTCTCCCTCCCCTTCCCCTCCCCCTCTCTTTCTCTCACCCCCCCTTATTTCTCTTGTACCTATAAGGAAATAACTAATTGTTAATATTTGTAAAATTATTTGAAAATAGGCTGAAATTTTGTGATAATGCATTTCTTATAAATTGGCTTTCGACTTTGACATTCTGTTCCCTTTGCATGGTCAGAAGTAAAAAGATTCCGAATGACGACTTCCCATTTGAGAAAAGCATTATTGAAAAATTCATACCGATAACGAGGACTAACAATGAAATGGTTAACTCTACAAAAATGTACTAATGTAAAATGTTTTTAATGAGATCTACATTTTGAGCAGTATGAATTTTTATCTATGTCTTATGATTTATGCTAAAGTTCTCAAGAGTGAAGAAGGCTTCAGAGGCTGTTCCCAAAAAAATCAATATATACATTTTATTTGCCTCTAAATTTCTTTAATACATGGTGGCACTTAATCCAAACTGTTAGAACCATTTTTGAGAAAATAAATTTCAAAAATATTCCATATAAATGGTAGATTGGGATTGATGGGAAATTTTCCTAAAAACCTTTGCATTGAATGTTTGAAAGAAGCTAAACTCAGATACCAAGTTTGGACCTACTTTTGTCTATAGTTATGCTGTTCACATACGCAAAAGCAGATCTTATTCTAAAAACACTTTTTCTGGGATTCGTATATCCTCAAAACATTCATTTTTGATAAAATATCACCTTTAAATTTCTGAATGGAATGCAAGACCTTCCCTACCTATTATGTACCTTGTACGTGCTATATAAACTAAAAATACAACCTAAACATAAAATTTGAAGGTTGAATAATTAATGAAATTTTAAACTAAAATATTAAGTGGTATAATACAGGAATATACTTGTCTAGATCACAAATAAATCTACTATTGAAACTCTTTTATTCCTTTAATTTGTCCTTGTAATCTGCAATAGCATCTAAAATTAAATATAAAGTCTAAAATTAAAAGTAAGTTTGTATTATTATGTAACAAGAAGAGCAAGTTTTATTTATGGAGTTCTTTAATGCTACATTTCTCAGCTTCCCATTTAGGCGTGAAAGACCACTTAATTTCCTCAGAGGTCGCTTAATCAGTCGTGAGGTTTTATGTGCCATAAATCTACAACACAGGATCAATGCCTTTACTTCCCCTCTGAAGGAAGCTATGCCCGAATAAAATCAATCACCCCCATCTCTAGATTGAACCCGTGATTCTTGGAAACTCAAAGCTAGCAAATTACCCCTATATCATGGAGGACTATTGATATTGCTGTTTTTTTTAATGTTGGTGTGATGAGGAGGGAGCATTATTCCAAGCTGCTGGAAACTTCACCTATAAAAAATATTCTTGACCCCACCAAGAGCCGAATTCTAGATATGCCACTGCTGGAGTAGAAGTGTCAGTAATGGGTGCACACCAAAATCTTGTAGGTTAATACATTGACCAAAAATTCTTACTGCAGACAATAACATTGCCACAGAAGTGATTTATACAAGAATCTGCATGCATACAAAGTCTATTTGGGCCCTAACCTCCCATATAAAAAACTTGTCCATTTGACGATAAGGACTGATACCTCATGACTGTCATTCTTCAATGGTTTATGGTTTCCCAAAGATACATAAATAGGCCAATTGTTAGCATATTGTGTTTCCTACAACAATTTGACTCACAAAATACTTAGCTCATGCCCTAGAAAAGGTTGGTTGGAAAAGCACCTTTTTTGCACTGATTCCTGCCACTTCATAAAAAGAAAATGATTTATGCTTGGTGTTGACACTACCACTTTTTACCCATACTCCAATTGAGAACAACCTTACCGTAATAAAGGAGAAAATTAACAACATATGCTTCCAGCAGTCTGGGTAGGTTTAGAGGCTCTTTTCCTAAATAAGTACTTACCTCTACACATTTGGTGAAAGAGAAAGAACTCCTAATTTCCCCACTGATTGTTAACCAATTCCTTGAAGATTTTGAAAGCACTGCAGTAGACAGTGCCATCTTACTAAGATTATGCCAATGATACTCTGATGGTGTGGCCACATGATGAAGATGAAATCCCATCTTAATGACCTTCATCTGAAAGTGCAGCTCTTTCCAAAAATAGAGGAAAATTACCCCCTTTCCATGTGGTCGCTTAGAAAGGATACTTGGGATATAAAAACAAAGTTTTGTATATTGTAGGCTAACACACTCTGACCAAAACATAGGTTCACAGCTATGCCAGGCAATGGCCAAAAATGTCACACAGCTAACTCTATATGAGACCCTTGTTTTTCAAAGGTCAAAAAATGCTCCAAGTTCTCAGAGTGAATAATAAGAATAAAGATCTGATGAAAGAATGAAAGTGGGCATCTCTTCCTTACGTGTTTGGTGTATTGTGGAAAACATTTTTAAAACTCCACCAAAACACAGCTTTTCCATTTGTGGATTTTAATGGTTAAAATGCTTCTTCACACCTGTGAAAGCCAAAAAATGATATCTTTTAATCCAAGAACTTAATAAATCACCAGTGATTGGGATAAATTGTGAATTGGACAGACTGTAAATGAGTAGCCATGGGAGGAAAGGAAAAATAAGAAGTTTAAAAATCAGCTTTCATGGAACATGCAATCGATTAGGCCATCATCTTGATTGGAGAAAATAAAAGTGCTCTGTATTTGCAAAAGTTAGCCCCAGGATATGATACTGCGACCATGGTGTGAAGTTATCTATGGCTCTGCAGTCGAGCACATCTTGGCTCATCTACCTGGCCACTTAGGTTATCGTTCTGACCAGTCCCTCAGAGCAATAGCACATAATAAACATAATAACAGCATAACTAGTGCTATATGCACCATGCAGGTAGGGTAATTACTGCTAGAAAAGATTCTATTTGTCAGTCTCAAGTAGTTTTCACTTATATGTGAGACTATGGCACTGAAAAGTGAATAGTGCAGACTGCAGTTTAGTTGAGAGTCATGGCTCAGTGGTTCTGTTGCAATTATGATTTGATGGATTAATCTTCTTCCAATTTGATTGAATGATAAGAGTGATTCAAGTGTAATATATTGTGTTGTGTTATGCTATGTTATCCACTGGTTCAGTTGTGTTGTGTTCTGTTTGTGTAACAAGAGTGATTCAAGTGTAACAAGCTGTGTTATGTTATGACTCAGTGGTTCAGTTGTGTTGTGTTCAAATTGTGTAACAAGAGTGATTCAAGTGCAACAGGCTCTGTTATGTTATGACTCAGTGGTTCAGTTATGTTGTGTTCAAATTGTGTAACAAGAGTGATTCAAGTGTAACAGGCTGTGTTATGTTATGACTCAGTGGTTCAGTTGTGTTGTGTTCAAATTGTGTAACATGTTGTGTTGTTTGTGTTATGACTCAGTGGTTCAGTTGTAATTGTGACTCAATGGGTCAGTTGTGTTGTTCTGAGTGTGTGACAATAGTGATTCAAGTGTAACATGCTGTGTTACATTGTGAGCTGTGACATAGTGGTTCAAGTGTAACATGTTGTGTTACATTGCAAGTTGTGACTCGGAGGTTCATGTGTAACATGTTGGTGTAACGTGTTGTATTACACTGAGAGTTGTGACTCAGAGGTCAAGTGTATCATGTTGGTGTAATATTTGTGTTACACTGTGAGTTGTGACTCAGTGGTTCAAGTGTAACATGTTGTTTATGTTACACTGTGGGTTGGAACTCAGACACTCAAGTGTAACATGTTGTTACATTGAGTGTTGTTACTCAGAGGTTCAAGCATAAGATGTTGTTTGTGCTACATTGTGAGTTGTAATCCAGAGGTTCAAGTGTAACATGTTACATTGTGAGTTATGTATCAGAGGTTCAAGTGCAACATGTGTTACATTGTGAGTTGTGACTCAGAGGTTCAAGTGTAACATGTTGTGTTACATTGTGAGTTATGTCTCAGAGGTTCAAGTGTAACATGTTGTGTTACATTGTGAATTTTGACTCAGAAATTAAGGTGTAATATGTGTTATGTTATGAGTTATGACTCAGAGGTTCAAGTGTAACATGTGATGTTACATTGTGGGTTGTGGCTCAGAGGTTCAAGTGTATCATGGTGTGTTAAGTTGAGTGCCTAAGTGATAAATGAAGTGCGTTTAGCAGGAACTGGTGTCATCATTCACTACAGATTTGAAATACCTGGATGGTGACAATGCAAAAGGGTGAAGCTGAATCTGACTTATCTAGAAGCTCATTTATCTTGCCTTGGTTGCACTTAGTCAGTAGCATTGGAAAAGGTTGATCCACCTATTTGACACTTTAAGGCTGAGTGAAATATCAATGAGGCAACAAAATAAGATGCAACTTATGCTGAAAATGCTATGTAAATTGCATTGAATCACTTTTGCATTTGCTGGAACTAATTTTGGAAGTACTTACTCTCATTCTCAGGTTGAGATCAACTGTCACCCATAATTCTTGGAGCATGGTATCTTCTGTTGGTGGCATTTGGTTGTGTTTCAGGTGAATCTGAAAGGGTTCTGGTGATGTAACATCCATATCCAAGTTTATTGAAGGTTGTTGATTCCTGATAGTTATATTTTATACCATACTGTCAATTTCAATTGGCATTTTGCTTTTTTCAGTAATTGAGCTTCTGGTTCAATTTTGCTGTGATAGTTCCAAAAGTGACTTGCAGCTGATTACACTACTCGACCAAAAAAAAAACTTTTACATACCTCCAAGATAAAGGTAGGTGATTCTTAAGGCAGGCAGACAGACAGTGCAGATTCTATGGCATCGTCAAAACACAAAGAAATTTTGTTACATTTGAGTTTAAATATATACAGAATTCGTAAAAAGAAAAATGCAGAATAGTTTTGAGGCAGCGCCAGGCTCCTGCAGAATCAAACCTGTAATGACAAACACAAAGCTGCAGTATCTGTACAAGAGAAATATGGTTGCAAACATGATGATGATAATAATAATAACTATAATAATAATTAATAATAATAATAATAATAATAATAATAATATACAATAAATAATAAATAATATATAGTAAATAATAATGATTTATAGTTGTTTAAATTTGTATTCTGTGGAACAAGTTAGAGTTTCTGATTGAAGTATTCATTAATAGTGAGTGGTAAATAACTTTTGAGCTGGTTTTTAATGGCTGTTCCAAATTTTTTGTGATTAAGCTCTCTAACACTGTTTGGAAGATGGTTGTATAAATTTATACCCTGTTGTGATATAGACTTGAGACACCTGGTGAGCGTATGAGTGTTGAGGTGCATATTACTGCAGGCTCTTGTATTGTGGTCACATAAGGCTGAGTTTGTTTTAAAGAGATCCAAATTTTGATGTACAAAAGAGACTGACTCCAAGATATATAAACAAGGTAAGGGTAATATAGATAGTTCTTTTCTGAAGCTTAAGTATCTGCAAACTTTATGAAGATGCCCCCATGCTATTATTCCATATGAGAGCAGTGAATGAACATGTCCATAGTACGCTGACTTTAAGCCCTCAGAGAGCAATACTTTTGAGAGGATTCTGAATACATTGTATAGACTGCTGAGTTTCCTGCTCAGATGATGTATGTGTGTTTCCCATGTCAGGTTTGCTTCTACCCATATGCCCAAGAATTTTGTGAAATCTACTTCGGTAATTTGTACATCATTGAAAGAAACTTGCATTGGGTCTTGCTCACAATTATGGAACTGTATATACACAGTGTTTTCAATGTTAAGCTTGAGCTTATTAGTCAATAGCTAGTTTTCTATTTGTTTTAAAACCTTGCTGGTTTTATCCTGCATCTTATTTTTGGCAGGGTCACTAATTGTAATACTTGTGTCATCTGCAAATATAATTTTTTGCCTGAGTAATATTGGGAGGGAGATCATTAAGTATGTAAGAAAGAGTAGTGGACCTAATACTGAGCCTTGTGGGACTCCATGCTTTATAATATCATTTGATTTAGCTGAAAGTACTTCAACAGCCTGATATCTGAACTATGAACTAAACCGTTCTTCAGCTAATCCCCTCACTCCCCATTTGTTAATATTATGACTCACTATTTTATGGTTAACCATGTCGAAAGCTTTGCTAAGGTCTAGAAAGAGCCCAACAGTCTTTTCTTTGTCATCCTGAGCTTTGAATATTGATTCTAGGAATGAAAATATAGCATTGCTAATGCTTTTACCTTTACAAAATCCAAATCTTAAAATGCTGCATGCCTCTAGGAAAGGCATTAACATTGTACATTACTCTTTCAAGTATTTTTGCAAATACTAATAGGAGAGATATTGGGCGATAATTTTGTACACAGTCTTGTTCACCCTTTTTAAAAATTGGATGAACCTTTGCTGTTTTTAGAAGTTCTGAAAATATCCCCTTAGCCAATGATGAATTTGCAATATCCACCAAAGGTAAGGTGGAGTGCTGTTTATTTTACAATTTTTTCTGGGATGTCATCATTTCCACTTGAGTGCTAGTTTTTTAAGCCTTTAGCTATTGTGATCATTTCTTCTGGTGTTACTGGAGTTAGAAATATAGTTTGACTGTTTGTCATTTTAAGAAGTAATGGGGAATGAGTATTTGCTGCTGTTTGAAAGCCCTCAGTGACCTGACTAAAGTATTCATTAAACATCTCAGCTATTTCTATGGGATTTTCAATGTTTTCCCCATTTTTGTTTAGTATGATTTTTTCCTTAGCATGTCTTATTTTTTCCAGTTTCATCTTTTACTATCTTCCATATAGCTTTTGTTTTGTTTTTAGCATTTGCAATATAACCCCCATTTGATTTCAACTTTGCTATGTGTATGACCTGGTTTAGGATCTTGCAGTAAGATTTGTAGTATTTTCGGAGATGCTCATCATTATTCATTTCGCACAGATTGTATAACTCCTCTTTCTTTTGCAAGAAATTATTATACCTTTTGTGAGCCATTTTAGTTCTTTCCTGTTTTGATTATTTGAACTGATGATTTTTTTGAGTGGGAATGCTACATTAAAATAGTGCTTGATAGTAGCTAGAAAAACTGATGTTTTGTCATTTGTATCAGTTTTGGTAATTATATCTGTCCAAGTTTCTTTTTCCTAGCAAATGTTCAAAGTAATGTATGTTATCTCTGCTGTAAGATCTTTTATAGCCAAGTGATTTAGCATATATAGGGACATAGCATTGTGATCTGAAATCCTAAGCTTACATTTTCTACTGTGAATGAGGGAGAGTTACAATTAATTATAACTTGATCCAAACAAGTTTGAGAACTGGAGGTTATATGCATTGGAGTATTCATAGTCTCCATTAGATTGTATGAAAGAAGTAGCAATTGAAATTCACTTATGCTGCTTTCCATGGCTAGGAAGTTTATATTGAGGTCCTCACACAAAATCAGCTGCCTATTTTTGCTCAATAGGTCATTTAACAAGATTTCAAAATGTTCAAAAAAGGTTTTTATGCAACCACTAGGGGATCTATAGATGCAAACAACTGGGGATTTTATAGTTTGAGTCAAATATGTCAGTGACTGCATGTTCAAAGGTCTTTTCTATATCTAGGTAGTACGTTTCTTTGTTTTCTTTACATAAAGGATGTGCTGATTTTGAAAATCATCATAGAAATCTCCTATCACATGAGGTTAAAAAGATACGATATTAAGTTCTCACCTATGAGGTTTCAGATCAGATATTATGTTACATTTATTATTGTCATATAATGATATATGGTATAGTGCTATATATCATGGTGAATTAAGATTAATTCAATAATATTTTGACTATATATTGAAGGGACATACCTGCAACTCTGCTTAAAAGTGCTTGGTAGCATGTGATTGCTTCTTTGTACTCCTGTCTGCTTTCCCTCACAAGAAACCAACAATAATCCCCTATCATTACTGGGTCCTTACAACAACCTTGGTACCTCTTCTCCATGATAGAAATATCCAGATGAAGCCATTCCCCTTGTTCATCACTAATGTAACTCACATTTTTCAGAAAAAATGTAGATATGAATGGAGGAAATGGATTTACAAAGGCATTTTATAACCCATGTCTTTGTAGCATTTTAACATATTTGAGACCAGAGCTTTATAGTTTTTTTTCCTTTGTGTTTTCAAGAAAGCGTGCACAACCCTTGCAAATGATTGCCAAGGCACCATTTATAACATTTTCTCAAACATTTCGTCCTGCAAGAGTTTTTGGACTTGAGGTCCAACAAAAATTTCTTCTTTCAATTTTGCATAAGTTAACTGTGGAAAGTTACCTTGCAAATATGCAAATCCACTACCGTTTTGTTGGGTGCCTTAACAGAATTCTTCATCAGCCCAAACTGGAAGTAGAAGAATATCAGGCTGAACCAATCGTGTTTGTTTTACATTACTCTCTCCTGGGACATATTCCTGCTTCTTTCCCCACTCTTGTACCATTTAATGTTTTTGCATTTCACGGCTATCTCTCAAACACAAAAAAACATTTTGTGAATCCCTCATGTAATCCAAGCAGGAAACCAATTATATTAAGGTCGCCACATATGTTCCAACAATGAGCCTCATATTTTAAAACATGTACAATCTTGGCCATATTTAAGACCTACAGAATGGAAAACTGGAACACATGGAAGTTTGTTACCATTATGAAGTAACACGCCTTAAGCTGAATTTTGATGAATCTATAAACAATCGCCAGTCATCTGCATAATGCTCAGTTCCTAGATCACTCATCAAACCATTGATGTCTATACAGAAACACATATTCTCTTCCATAGAAAAATATTTTCAACATTTTAATCTCTATTTTGAAACTTTAATTTTTGTACCAGGTGCAAGTTCAGGGCCTCCTTTTGACAAATTTAAGTTGTGTGCCAAGTCATTCAAGTCTACTTGCTCTACAAAATGTCTTTCTGGTTCAAAGATGAAAACATGCTGTACAATTTAACCAAGCATTTGTCAGTTGCACCAGTTTTTTGTTTGACTGTACTTCTATTGAAGCAGACACTGCTAAGAGTGAAATCCAGGTAGAGACCTTTAGCCAGATGTTTAAACTTATATCTGGGTATAATGTTTCTGGTTCAAAGTTAGGATCTTTTGAAGTATAGGCCTCTGGCTCCTGGTACAACTCAGCCTGGGAGTCACAATTTCCTTCACCAGTTAGGGGGTACAGGAGCATGTAATTCCTGGCTATATGGAACAGAGCACATGGCAGAAGGAATATCTGGATACTGAATAACATATTTACTTTTCCTAGACAATCCAGAAATAACAATCATTAATATGAATTGTTGGTTCTCACCACACCATAGGTACAGTAAATAGTAATGCTTTGAGTTTGCAATGTAACCATAACCGTAGATTTGTCATACAAGTGATACAACAGTTTTTCCTGATCTCCAATTTGATCACCCAAAGTATAAAGGATATACACTTTTGGTAATGTAATACATTTTTCTCATCTATTTTTGGGAATTTATTGTCCACAAACATAACAAAAATTTCCTGGATTATTTGTGCACTTGCAATGGGCACTAGCTCTTTGCATTGCACCACTAAAGAGAATTACACTACAAAAAAAGAAAGATGACAATGTACCACTCAGCAGTTGACACATCCACACTGAGACTGAGATTCTTTTTGCAAGTGAAATAACATATTTTAAACTGTTAGCCGACATCCCCACCCAGGTGTAAATTTCAACATGCAGCTAAAGGATTTAACTCTTTGCAATGTCTGCTTCAATAGAAGTACAGTCAAATATAAAACTGGTGTTAACTGACAAACGCTTGGTTAAATTGTATGGCATGTTTTGATCTTTACATTTTGTAAGTACTTGCGTAGGACAAGGGTATGCAAGCTATGACATGTGTGTCACCGGCTGGTACGAGAACTCGTTTTCGATGCTGTATATCTAAAATATCTAAAAATTGTGATGTAATGTGCCATTTCAAGCATCATTTTCAGAATTAAAACACACATGTTCTTTGCAGAGGTAAATTTTGTGTTGGGTAGTGTTATTTACTAACTTGTTGCTGCCAAGTATTTCTGATGTTCTTTGTTTCTGGTTTCCAAATTTAATTTAGTCTCTATAACATTAATCTGGTGAAGTTTGTACAGTAAAGGTTGTATATTCTGCATTTATTATTAATTGATATAGGACCTGAAAGAGGTGGATACTCTCTATGGGCTGCCAAGATGATAATATTGTGCTGCATTCAGATGCTCCTGTAATTCCATGTAATCCAGAATGATAGAATGTAAATTTTCCACATGCATTTTCTCTTTTTAACTGGCTTTAACATGGTGTTTTTTCTCATTTTGTTACGTTTTGTATTTGACAATTATTTTTTTTATTGTATCTGTATTGAATAATATTAAGTTTTTCTCCTGGTGGTTTTTAAAAGTTTTACTACATAGTCTGAGAATCCGAATCAGTGATGACAGAAATTGTGTAACTTGAGTTTTATTGTATTCTGAATGATGTTCAGAAACAGTGCTGTATCTAATACACCTTTTCCTTCATAATGCACAAGGGGAGCAACACTGCCAATAGAATAACTTTCCTTGAAACCAGGGCTTAGAGGGGAGCACAAGATTGAAGCAGTTCTTGAATTTTCATGTGAATTTTAATGACACATTGAGCCTAAAAAAAATATCTTATTACTGAGTATGAAGTACTCATATTAAAAGCAGAGTTGTTCTTTTAGTATAACAATAATAACCATGCCTAATTTTTTCTCTTAGCCTAGGACATGACATTTCATTGGGTGCACAAGTTAATTTCTTGTGGTACTCAGAGAAACAAAATGTATATATATATATATATATATATATATATATATATATGTATGTATGTATATATATATATATATATATATATATATATATATATATATTGGGTTGTTTATGATTCTAATGTGCATGTTATAATTCATCCTATTTGATAATGAGGGTATTTTCACGATAACCTATATGACTTCCAAGAATACACTTGTACACCTCCCCCCACAAACTATTTTTCCTAATGACTCATGTTCTTGAAGTATGTGGAAGAGTTTGGAGATATTGCAATATTTTGATTCCTACAACACCAGACACATAATGGAAAAATACATTTTTACGTTTTTTTAGAGTGCAGCTTTGTTTTCTTCAGACATCTATTTCTCTGCATACAGTTTATGAGTATGTTAAACTTATGAACAGGGTAATAATATAACATAGTAAAAGATGAGTAATTGTTGTTGGTGCAGTGTATATTGTGGTGGCAATGGTGGTGGTGGTGGTGGTGGTGGTGGTGGTAACGGTGGTGGCAGTGGTGGTGGATACGGTGGTGGTAGTAATGGTGGTGGAAACAGTAGTAGTGTTGGTGGTAACGGTGGCAGTGTTGGTGGAAACGGTGGTAGGGGTGGTGGAAACAGAGGTATAGGTGGTGGTGGTAGTGGTGGAAACAGAGGTATAGGTGGTGATGGAAACGGTGGTAGTGGTGGTGGTGGAAACGGTGGTAGTGGTGGTCGAAACAGAGGTATAGGTGTTGGTGGAAATGGTGGTAGGGGTGGTGAAAACAGAGGTATAGATGGTGGTGGTGGAAACAGAGGTATAGGTGGTGGTGCAAACGCTGGTAGTGGAGGTGGAAACAAAGGTATAGGTGGTGGTAACGGTGATGGTAGTAGTGGTGGAAACAGAGGTATAGGTAGTGGTGGTGGTAGTGATGGTGAAAACGGTGGTAGTGGTGGTGGAAACAGAGGCATAGGTGGTGGTAGTGGTGGTGGAAACAGAGGTATAGGTGGTGGTAATGGTGATGGAAACGGTGGTAGTAGTGGTGGAAACAGAGGCATAGGTGGTGGTGGTGGTGGTGGAAACGGCGGCAGTGGTGGTGGAAACGGCGGTAATGGTAGTGGTAACGGCGGCAGTAGTGGTGGTGGAAACGGCGGTAGTGGTGGTGGAGGTGGTGGTGGAAACGGCGGTAATGGTAGTGGTAACGGCGGCAGTAGTGGTGGTGGAAACGGCGGTAGTGGTGGTGGAAACGGCGGTAATGTTGGTGGTAACGGCGGCAGTGGTGGTGGTAGCGGTGATGGAAACGGCGGTAGTGGTGGTGGAAACGGCGGTAATGGTGGGGTAGTGGTGGTGGTGGTATAGGCGGCAGTGGTGGTGGTAGTGGTGATGGAAACGGCGGTAATGTTGGTGGTAACGGCGGCAGTGGTGGTGGTAGTGGTGGTGGAAACGGCGGTAATGTTGGTGGTAACGGCGGCAGTGGTGGTGGTAGCGGTGATGGAAACGGCGGTAGTGGTGGTGGAAACGGCGGTAATGGTGGGGTAGTGGTGGTGGTGGTATAGGCGGCAGTGGTGGTGGTAGTGGTGATGGAAACGGCGGCAGTGGTGGTGGTAGTGGTGATGAAAACAGTGGTGGAAACGGCGGCAGTGATGATGGAAACGGCGGCAGTGGTTGTGGTAGTGGTGGTGGTAACGGCGGCAGTGGTGGTGGTAGTGGTGATGGAAACGGCGGCAGTGGTGGTGGTAGTGGTGATGGAAACGGTGGTAGTGGTGGTGGTAGTGGTGATGGAAACGGCGGCAGTGGTTGTGGTAGTGGTGATGGAAACGGCGGCAGTGGTGGTGGTAGTGGTGATGGAAACGGCGGCAGTGGTGGTGGTAGTGGTGATGGAAACGGTGGTAGTGCTGATGAAAACAGTGGTGGAAACGGCGGCAGTGGTGGTGGTAGTGGTGATGGAAACGGTGGTAGTGGTGATGAAAACAGTGGTGGAAACGGCGGCAGTGGTGGTGGAAACGGTGGTAGTGGTGATGAAAACAGTGGTGGAAACGGCGGCAGTGGTGGTGGTAGTGGTGATGGAAACGGTGGTAGTGGTGGTGGTAGTGGTGATGGAAACGGTGGTAGTGGTGGTGGTAGTGGTGATGGAAACGGTGGTAGTGGTGATGAAAACAGTGGTGGAAACGGCGGCAGTGGTGGTGGTAGTGGTGATGGAAACGGTGGTAGTGGTGATGAAAACAGTGGTGGAAACGGCGGCAGTGGTGGTGGTAGTGGTGATGGAAACGGTGGTAGTGGTGATGGAAACGGTGGTAGTGGTGATGAAAACAGTGGTGGAAACGGCGGCAGTGGTGGTGGTAGTGGTGATGGAAACGGCGGCAGTGGTGGTGGTAGTGGTGATGGAAACGGTGGTAGTGGTGATGGAAACGGTGGTAGTGGTGATGGAAACGGTGGTAGTGGTGATGAAAACAGTGGTGGAAACGGCGGCAGTGGTGGTGGTAGGGGTGATGGAAACGGCGGCAGTGGTGGTGGTAGTGGTGGTGGAAACAGTGGTGGAAACGGCGGCAAGGGTGGTTGTAGTGGTGATGGAAACGGCGGTAGTGGTGGTGGTAGTGGTGGTGGAAACGGCGGCAGTGGTGGTGGTAGTGGTGGTGGAAACGGCGGCAAGGGTGGTTGTAGTGGTGATGGAAACGGCGGTAGTGGTGGTGATAACGGCGGCAGTTGTGCTGGTAATGGTGGTGGAAACGGTGGTAGTGGTGGTGGTAACGGCGGCACTGGTTTTTTTTGTAGTGTTTAACGCCCGCTTTAACTACTTATGGCACCGCAGGCGGTGACACTGATGATACATGAATGAAGATGGAGCACCAGTGGAATGCGATGCCGGGGGAAACCGGAGAACCCAGAGAAAACCCGCCCCAGCGCCGCTTTGTCCACCACAAATCTCACATGCGGTCGCTTGGGATCGAACCCGGGCCGTCTAGGTGAGAGGCGAGTGGGCGGCACTGGTGGTAGTGGTGATGGAAACGGTAGTAGTGGTGGTGGAAACGGCGGCAGTGTTGGTGGTGGTAGTGGTGATGGAAACGCTGATAGTGGTGGTGGTAACGGCGGCAGTGTTGGTGGTGGTAGTGGTGATGGAAACGGTGGTAATGGTGGTGGTAACGGCGGCAGTGGTGGTGGTAGTGATGATGGACACAGTGGTAGTGGTGGTGATATCGGCGGCAGTTATGGTGGTAGTGGTGATGGAAACGGTATTAGTGGTGGTGTAAACGGCGGCAGTGGTGGTGGTAGGCGTGATGGAAACGGTGGTGGTAACGGCGGTAGTGGAGGTAGTAACGGCGGCACTGGTGGTAGTGGCGATGGAAACGGCGGCAGTGGTGGTGGTGGTAACGGCGGCAATGGTGGTGGTAGTGGTGATGGAAACGGTGGTAATGGTGGTGGTAACGGCGGCGGTGGTGGTGGAAGTGGTGATGGAAACAGAGGTAATGGTGGTGGTAACGGCGGCAGTGGTGGTGAAAATCGGTGGTAGTGGTGGTCGTAACAGCGGCACTGGTGGTGGAAACAGAGTTATAGGTAGTAGTGGTGGAAACTGTGGTAGTGGTAGTGTAAACGGTGTTAGTGGTGTGGTAGTGGTGATGGAAACGGTAGTAGTGGTTGTGGTAACGGCGGCGGTGGTGGTGGAAGTGGTGATGGAAACGGTGGTAGTGGTGTTGGTAACGGCGGCAGTGCTGGTGGAAATCGGCGGTAGTGGTGGTGGAAACGGCGTTAGTGGTGGTAGAAACGGTGGTAGTGGTGTTGGAAACGGTGGTGGTGGTGGTGGTGAAAATGATGGTGGTAGTGGTGGTGGTAGAAACGGTGGTGGTGGTGGTGGTGGTGGAAATTTTGGTGGTGGTGCTAGTAATGGTGGTAGTGGTGGTGTAAACGGTGGTAGTGGTGGTAGAAACGGTGGTAGTGGTGCAAATGGTGGCAGTGGTTGTAGAAACGGTGGTGGTGGAATTGGTGGTAGTGGTGGTGGAAACGGTGGTAGTGGTGGTATTAGTGGTGGTGGTGGAAACGGTGGTAAGGTGGTAGTGGTGGTGGAAACGGTGGTAGTGGTGGTGGAAACGGTGGTTTTGTTGGTGGAAACAGGGGTGATGGTGTTAATGGTGGTGGAAACAGTGGTTGTGGTGGTGGTCGTAGTGGCGGTTTGGTCGTGGTGGTGGAAACAGAGATATAGGTGTTGGTGGTAGTGGTGGTGGAAACGGTGGTAGTGGTGGTAGAAACACAAGTATAGGTGGTGGTGGTGGTGGTAGTGGTGGTGGCAACGGCGGTGGTGGTGGTGGAAACAGCGGTAAAGGTGGTGGTGGTAGTGGTGGTAGTACTGGTGGAAACGGTGGTAGTGGTGGTAGAAACACAGGTATAGCTGATGGTGGTAGTGGTGGTAGAAACACAGGTATAGCTGATGGTGCTAGTGGTGGTGGAAACGGCGGAAGTGGTGGTGGAAACGGTGGTGGTGGTGGTGAAAACGGCGGTAAAGGTGGTAGAAACGGCAGTAGTGGTGGTGGAAACTGTGGTAGTGGTGGTGAAAACGGTGGTAGTGGTGGTGGAAATGGAGGTAATGGTGGTGGACACGGTGGTAGTGGTGGTGGAAACGGTGGTAGTGGTGGTGGAAACGGCGGTAGTGGTGGTACTAACGGTGGTGGTGGTGGTGGTGGAAACGGTGGTAGTGGTGGTGGAAACGGCGGTTGTGGTGGTACTAACGGTGGTAGTGGTGGTGGAAACGGCGGTTGTGGTGGTACTAACGGTGGTAGTGGTGGTAGAAACGGTGGGGGTGGTGGAAACGGTCGTAGTGGTGGTGGAAATGATGGTGGTGCTGGTAGAAACGGTGGCGGTTGTGGTGGAGGAAATGATGGTTGTGGTGGAAAAAGTGGTAGTGGTGGTGTAAATGGCGGTAGTGGTGGTAGAAACGCGGTAGTGGTGGTGGAAACGGTGATAGTGGTGATGGAAACGGCAGTAGGGGTGGTAGAAACGGTGGTAGTGGTGGTGAAAATGATGGTGGTGTTGGTAGTGGTGGCGGAAACAGCGATAGTGTTGGCAGAAACGGTGGTAGTGGTGGTGGAAACGGTGGTAGTGGTGGCGGAAACAGCGGTAGTGGTGGTAGAAACGGTGGTAGTGGTGGTGCTGGCTTGGTGGTGGAATTGGTGGTAGTGGTGGTGGAAACAGTGGTGGTGGTGGTGGAAATGGTGGTAGTGGTGGTAGAAACGGTGGTAGTGGTGGTAGAAACGGTGGTAGTGGTGATGGAAACAGTAGTGCTGGCTTGGTGGTGGAATTGGTGGTAGTAGTGGTGGAAACAGTGGTGGTGGTGGTGGAAATGGTGGTAGTGGTGGCGGTAACAGCGGTAGTGGTGGTAGAAACGGTGGTAGTGGTGATGGAAACAGTAGTGCTGGCTTGGTGGTGGAATTGGTGGTAGTGGTGGTGGAAACAGTGGTGGTGGTGGTGGAAATGGTGGTAGTGGTGGTGGAAACGGTGGTAGTGGTGGCGAAAACAGCGGTAGTGGTGGTAGAAACGGTGGTAGTGGTGGTGCTGGCTTGGTGGTGGAATTGGTGGTAGTGGTGGTGGAAACAGTGGTGGTGGTGGTGGAAATGGTGGTAGTGGTGGTAGAAACGGTGGTAGTGGTGGTGGAAACAGTGGTGCTGCCTTGGTGGTGGAATTGGTGGTAGTGGTGGTGGAAACAGTGGTGGTGGTGGTGGAAATGGTGGTAGTGGTGGTAGAAACGGTGGTAGTGGTGGTGGAAACGGTGGTAGTGGTGGTAGAAACGGTGGTAGAAATGGTAGTAGTGGTGATGGAAACAGTGGTGGTGGTTGTGAAAATGGTGGTAGTGGTGGTGGAAACAGTGGTAGTGGTGGTAGAAACGGTGGTAGCGGTGGTAGAAACGGTAGTAGTGGTGATGGAAACAGTGGTGCTGGCTTGGTGGTGGAATTGGTGGTAGTGGTGGTGGAAACAGTGGTGGTGGTGGTGGAAATGGTGATAGTGGTGGTAGAAACGGTGGTAGTGGTGGTGGTAACAGTGGTAGTGGTGGTAGAAACGGTGGTAGTGGTGGTAGAAACGGTAGTAGTGGTGATGGAAACAGTGGTGCTGGCTTGGTGGTGGAATTGGTGGTAGTGGTGGTGGAAACAGTGGTGGTGGTGGTGGAAATGGTGGTAGTGGTGGTAGAAACGGTGGTAGTGGTGGTGGAAACGGTGGTAGTGGTGGTAGAAACGGTGGTAGCGGTGGTAGAAATGGTAGTAGTGGTGATGGAAACAGTGGTGGTGGTTGTGAAAATGGTGGTAGTGGTGGTGGAAACAGTGGTAGTGGTGGTGGAAATGCTAGTAGAGGTTGTAGAAACGGTGGTGGTGATGGTGGAAACACTGGTGGTGGTGAGGTGGTGGTAATGGTGGTGGAAATGGTGGTAGTGGTGGCGGAAACGGCGGTTGTGGTGGTACTAACGGTGGTAGTGGTGGTAGAAACGGGGGTAGTGGTGGAAACGGTCGTAGTGGTGGGAGAAACGGGGGTAGTGGTGGTAGAAACGGGGGTAGTGGTGGTAGAAACGGTGGTAGTGGTGGGAGAAACGGTGGTAGTGGTGGTAGAAACGGTGGTAGTGGTGGTAGAAACGAGGGTAGTGGTGGTAGAAACGGTGGTAGTGGTGGGAAAAACGGGGGTAGTGGTGGTAGAAACGGTGGTAGTGGTGGTAGAAACGGGGGTAGTGGTGGGAAAAACGGGGGTAGTGGTGGTAGAAACGGGGGTAGTGGTGGTAGAAACGGTGGTAGTGGTGGGAAAAACGGGGGTAGTGGTGGTAGAAACGGTGGTAGTGGTGGTAGAAACGGGGGTAATGGTGGAAACGGTCGTAGTGGTGGTAGAAACGGGGGTAGTGGTGGTAGAAACGGGGGTAGTGGTGGGAGAAACGGGGGTAGTGGTGGTAGAAACGGGGGTAGTGGTGGTAGAAACGGTGGTAGTGGTGGTAGAAACGGTGGAAGTGGTGGTAGAAACGGTGGTAGTGGTGGTAGAAACGGTGGTAGTGGTGGTAGAAACGGTGGTAGTGGTGGTGGTAGTAACGGTGGTAGTGGTGGTAGAATCGGTGGTAGTGGTGGAATAAACGGTGGTAGTGGTGGTGGAAATGATGGTGGTGGTGGCAAAAGCAGTAGTAGTGGTGGTGGAAATGATGGTGGTGGTGGCAGAAACGGTGGTAGTGGTGATAGAAACGGTGGTAGTGGTGGTGGAAATAATGGTGGTGGTGGTGGTAGAAACGGTGGTACTGTTTTTAGAAACGGTGTTAGTGGTGGTAGAAACGGTGGTAGTGGTGGTGGTGGTAGAAACGGTGGTAGTGGTGGTGGAAATAATGGTGGTGGTGGTGGTGGTAGAAACGGTGGTACTGTTGGTAGAAACGGTGTTAGTGGTGGTAGAAACGGTGGTAGTGGTGGTGGTGGTGGTAGAAACGGTGGTATTGGTGGTGGAAATGGCGGTAGTGGTGGTAGAAACGGTGGTAGTGTTGGTGAAAATGATGGTGGTGGTGGTACAAACGGTGGTTGTGGTGGTAGAAACGGTGGTAGTGGTGGTAGAAATAATAGTGTGGTAGAAATGGTGGTAGTGGTGGTAGAAACGGTGGTTGTGGAGTTAGAAATGAGGGTGGTGGTGGTAGAAACGGCAGTAGTGGCGGTAGACACGGTGGTAAAGGTGGTGGAAATGATGGTGGTGGTGGTAGAAAGGGTGGTAGTGGTGGTAGAAATGGTAGTGGTGGTGGAAGTGGTGGTAGTGGTGGAAGAAACGGTGGTAGTGGTGGTGGATATGGTGGTGGTGGTAGATACGGTGGTAGTGGTGGTAGTAATGGTGCAAATGGTGGTAGTGGTGGTAGAAACGCTGGTAGTGTTGGTGGAAATGATGGTGGTGATGGTAGAAACGGTGGTGGTGGTGATGTTAGAAACGGTGGTGGAGGTGATGGTAGAAACGGTGGTGGTGGTAGAAACGGTGGTAGTGAATTAAAAATGGTGGCAGTGGTGGTGGTATAAACGGTGGTAGTGAATTTAGAAACGGTGGTAGTGGTGGTGGAAATGATGGTGGTGGTATAAACGGTGTTAGTGGTGGTAGAAAGGGTGGTAGGGGTGGTGGAAATGATGGTGGTGGAGGTAGAAATGGTGGTAGAAACGGTGGTAGTGGTGGTGGAAACAGAGGTATAGGTGGTAGTGGTGGTGGTGGTGTAAGTGGTGGTGGAAACGATGGTTCTGGTGGTGGAAACAGAGGTAGGTATAAGTGGTGGAAACGGTGGCAGTGGTGGTGGTAACCGTGGTTTTGATTGTGTAAAAATTGGTGGTGGTGTTGGTGGTGGAAACAGTGGTGCTGGAAGTGGTGGTGGTGATGATGAAGATGGAAAAACAATGTCCTGTTTTGGGCAATATATTTTAATGCCATATTAAAAACGTTTTTCAAGCAAAGATTAGGAAACTAATTCACAGTTTAAATAAATATAATATTATATAGCTGTTGTTAATTTTTTGACACCAAAACTACCTGGCATGGTTGTTAAAAGAGGTTGAATGTGGAACATGACCATAAGAGCAGAGTAATTTACACAGGGGTGTACTAATGAACCTCAGCTTAATAGTAGATGAACATTTGGTGTAGTTCTTCCCCTGAATACTATTTTTGAGGAGGCAAACATCATCTACATTTTATAAGATGTATATTAACAAATTTAAATTTAGATTTAAATTTGATAACACTAATGGCTTTACTGTGTGGAAGTCCACCTTTAAATTGCTGAAAGAGCTGATTGAAGGAAATAAATATTTAAAACATTTGGTCTGCCTCCAAGTATTTTGTTATTTACTCTGAAGCCATGTATTTAGTGTGTGGCACAGTAGGTGACCAATTAAACAGATAAACATATCCGTAACTGTAGCTCGCCGTCGGTGGTAAAGTGAATACTATCCTTGTTTGTTTTAGAAAATTGTTTAAAGAACTTTGTTATATTGGTGAATTATATTAGCAAAGGAGCTGCAAATGTGTCTGTTTTCCCTGTGCTCATATTTTAAACAGAAAATTAATGTTTCCAGATAGATGAAACAAGCATTGCAACTGCTTATTTGTGAGTTTGGTAATGTGTACATGAACATGATACATGGTCAAAATATGATTTTTGAAGAAATACACAAATTTATCATTTAAATGGGATATTTGACATCCTTCATCTATAATTTGTAATTTATAGAGGGTTTTGGATGAAGTGGTTTTTTATCATCCCTCGAAATGATGAGGCCATAATAGTACTTGTCTAGTTGACAACTTTTAGTGTAAATACCAGCAAAATACAAGCCAGTTGAGAGGATGGGGTTTTCCATTGCATAGCAACATGCACTGTAATGGGTAATAAAAGTAGTACATTAATAACTGTATGAAACACTCACTTGTGCAACACATTTGGAGAACATTCAAATCATGCACCTATTTTGCCAATTGTTTCCTCTATTAGAATATTTGTATTTTGCACCTTAGATGTAGTGTTTAGCAATCACATTGTCATTAACTTGTTAATGGGGCATTTGACAGTATCTCCATTTAAAAATGGAAGAAAAGAAAATGTCTCCTGAAACTGCATACATGTCTGTTGTTGTACATAAAAGTTGTTTGCTCAAAACCTCTCAACTCATGCATGAAAGTAGTGACAGAAACCACAAAAATCAGGCAGCAGTGGAAACCCAGTAATCCCACCCTACCAAGAATGTAAGAGGTGCACTCCAAAAGTAAGACATAAAAAATTCTCAAAACTATTTCTCTGCAGATAGACGTCTGACATATAGATGTTAGTTCTGTTTGCCAGCATTCAACCCTCTTCTGATATCCCATTTTGTAGCATTCTTCAGGACGTCATTTTACATGAAAATTGCCTCCCATGAAGACCAAAGTTTGAATGTGTGAAAGGGAGCAAGGTCAGTGTTGCAATACCATGTTGGAGGAGAAATTGTGTTGGGGTGGAACATTCTCTTGATGCAAAATGAAATTTCCCACCAATTGTGGTCACTTTTCCATGAAGACAAATTTGTTGAACAGTGACTCGGTTTTTGAACATGTTCCCTGTTCTGATCGGAGCATGCAGCAGATGGCAGATCACGTGAACACTTTTCCATCCACCTATTCACATTGCTATAGTCCACACACCAGGATGAGTCTTTCACCTTTTGCACAAAAGAATTTTATGATTACATGCTAAAAAAACTCCATAATTACCAGTATAGAAAACACCAATCAAGCAAACGTTTACTACACCTTCAACCTCTCATACCTGCTGCTAAAGAAGGTCAGACCTTGCACCCTTCACCTTCCGCTTTGTGACTAAACAACATGTGCCATTATCAGTAAAATGTTAATTTTTACTTTTGGAGTGCACCTCGTATGGACTACCTAATGTTCACAAAGAAGGCAGTACATGAGGCTATTCATCAACAATATTTACACCCCAAAATATAATTTATATAAGCGGCTAGTGGAGAAATTCAACACCATAGATAGGTTTGAAAGCTTCATCAGGGTTCAGAACATACACATAAACTTGGTTTTCTTTGACTTAGTTTCTCTCTTCACAAACATCCTGATTATTACTTGACTGCTTAAAGGAAGCACAATCACCACCAGTACAAATTTGAAAAATAGAAAAACTAACAAACTTATGTATCAAACAATCTTTCTTTGCCTTCAAAACAAGTTTTTACAGAAAACTTCAGGTCTAGTAATGGGAAACCCATTATCACTCTTTATGGCAGATCTCTACATGAGCACCTAGAGACCCACATAACAAAAGCCTTTCCATTAATATTTAAAGTTTGGTAAAGATATGTTGATGATATCTTTGCTGTGGTACCCAGAAAACTTTTAGATGATGCCCTCAAACACCTAAATCTAGGGTACTTAATTAAATGTATGATAGAAACTGGACAAGATGATTGGTTACTTTTCCTGGATCTCAAAATTAAAAGGCACTGCAATAAGATAGAATTTAGAATTTACTGCACACTAACCCATGTGAATAATTACATAAAGAAAAACAAACACACCAACATGCTACATTCCATAGTCTAGCATATAGGACTGTATGGCTCTCAAAAAACAGGAATATAACAAACACAGAATGGTTTTGAACAAAACTATAAAAAAACTGAATAACATCACAATATCACTACACACAGTAATGGTAACAACTTACAGCAAATATGCAGCAAATTTACATTTCAGCCAGGGTTTCACCAAATAGTAAAATCTTCTGAGAACAACATATAAAATTAGCACCAACAAGATTATGAATTTACTTAATCATCCTGTAAAAGGCACAATACCAAATAAAAGCAAATCAGAAATCTATGGAATAAACTGTGAAGATTGCCCAAAGGTGTACCAAGGAAAAACAAAAAGGAATCTACAAACAAGACTAAATGAACATCTAAGGAGCTTTAAGTTAAAGCAAACAGACCAATCAGCAGTAGCACAACATTTTCAGACCACCAAGCATAACATCTAACAATACATCACAGTACTAAAACCTCTCAAAATACCTACCCAACTGATACTTTGGGAAAAACTCAACATTTAGAAAACCATGTCATAGTCATGAATTTTGAATTACCACCATCAGACGATCTCTACAAGTTGACCTTCAGAGAAACAGAGAGCAGCACAATCACCATGTCAGCAACAATAACTTCCCTAAACTTCAGTCGAGATTAGCTGATGATGAGGACAAAACAGTTCCTTGAAACATGTCCAAGTAAAATAAAGTAAATTAAGTATCTACATAATGACTCAAATTACTCCAGCATACTCTGTACAGATTTACAAAAAGGCAGACAGAGGTGAGCTAGCAGAATATCTAAGATCACTGCAATGTCAGCAAGCCATGCATACACATAATAATAGCCAGATCACAATGTAAATTACCCATGCATAAACATGTTCATGGCCAGATCCCAATATACTGAACCATACATAAACATGATCATGGCCAAAGCACAATATACTGAACCATACATAAACATGATCATGGACAGATCACAACATACTGAACCATACAGATACATGATCATGACCAGATCACAACATACTGAACCATGCATATACATGATCATTGCCAGATCTAACATACTGAACCATACATATACATGAACATGGCCAGATCTAACATACTCAACCATACAGAAACATTATCATGGCCAGATCAGAACATACTGAACCATGCATAAACATGATCATGACCTGATCACAACATACTGAACCATGCATATACATGATCATGGCCACATCTAACATACTGAACCATACATATACATGATCATGGCCAGATCTAACATACTGAACCATACATAAACATGATCTTGGCCAGAGCACAATATACTGAACCTTACATAAACATGATCATGGCCAGATCACAATATACTGAACCATGCATTAACATGATCATGGACAGATCACAATATACTGAACCATACATAAACATGATCTTGGCCAGAGCACAATATACTGAACCATACATATACATTATCATAACCAGATCACAATATACTGAACCATGCATAAACATGATTATGACCAGAGCAAAACTTATTGAACCATACATATACATGATCATTACCAGATCACAACATACTGAACCATACATATACATGATCATAACCAGATCACAACATACTGAACCATACATATAAATGATCATGGCCTTATCACAATATAAATAAACCATGGATAAACATGATCATGGCCAGATCACAAATTACTGAACCATACATATTCACAATCATGGCCAGATCACAATATACTGAACCATGCATAAACATGATCATGGCCAGATCACAACTTACTGAACCATACATAAATATGATCATGTCCAGAGCACAATATACTGAACCATACATATACATGATCATGGCCAGAGCACAATATACTGAACCATACATATACATGATCATGGCCAGATCACAACATACTGAACCATGCATATACATGATCATGGCCAGAGCACAACATACTGAACCATACATATACATGATCATGGCCAGATCACAACATACTGAACCATGCATATACATGATCATGGCCAGAGCACAATATACTGAACCATACATAAACATGATCATGTCCAGAGCACAATATACTGAACCATACATAAACACAATCATGGCCAGATCACAATATACTGAACCATACATAAACACGATCATGTCCAGATCACAATATACTGAACCATGCTAAACATGATCATGTCCAGAGCACAATATACTGAACCATACATAAACATGATCATGTCCAGATCACAATATACTGAACCATACATAAACACGATCATGCCAGATCACAACATTCTGAACCATACATAAACATGATGATGGCCAGAGCACAATATACTGAACCCTGCATAAATATGATCATGGCCAGTTCACAAAAAACTGAACCATGCATAAACACGATCATGGCCAGATCACAATATACTGAACCATACATATACATGATCATGACCAGAGCACAATATACTGAACCATACATAAACACGATTTTGGCCAGAGCACAATATACTGAACCATACATATATATGATCATGGCCAGATCACAATATACTGAACCATACATAAACATGATCAGGGCTGGAGCAGAATATACTGAACGATACCTATACATGAACATGGCCAGAGCACAATATACTGAACCATACTTTAACACGATCTTGGCCAGATCACAATATACTGAAACATGCATAAACACGATCATGGCCAGATCACATTATACTGAACCATTGATAAACATGATCATTGGCAGATCACAATATACTGAACCATGCATAAACAGGATCATGGTCAGATCACAATATACTGAACCATACATATACATGATCAAGACTAGAGCACAATATACTGAACCATACATAAACAAGATCATGGCCAGAGTACAATATACTGAACCATACATAAACATGATCATGGCCAGAGTCCAATATACTGAACCATGCATAAAAATGATCATGACCAGATCACAACATACTGAATCATTCATAAACATGGTCATGGCCAGATCACAATGTAAATGAACCTTGCATAAACATGATCATGGCCAGATCACAACATACTGGACCATACATAAACATGATCAGGGCCGGAGCACAATATACTGAACCATACATAAACATGATCATGTCATGAATGCAACATACTGAACCATTCGGAAACATGATCATGGCCAAATCACAACATACTGAACCATACATGTACATGATCATAGCTAGATCACAACATACTGAGCCATACATATACATGATCATAACCAGATCACAACATATTGAACCATACATATACATGATCATAACCAGATCACAACATACTGAACCATACATATACATGATTATGACCAGATCACAACATACTGAACCATACATAAACATGATCATGGCCAGATATAACATACTGAACCATGCATAAACATGATCATGGCCAGATCACAACATACTGAACCATACATAAACATGATCATGGCCAGATCTAACATACTGAACCATAGATAAGCATTATCATGGCCAGATCTAACATACTGAACCATACATAAACATGATCATGGCCAGATCACAACATACTGAACCATACATAAACATGATCATGGCCAGATCTAACATACTGAACCATGCATAAACATAATCATGGCCAGATCACAACATACTGAACCATACATGTATATGATCATGGCCAGAGCACAACATACTGAACCATACATATACATGATCATGACCAGATCACAACATACTGAACCATACATATACATGATCATGGCCAGATCACAACATACTGAACCATGCATAAACCTGATCATGGCCAGATGACAATATAAGTAAACCATGCATAAACATAATCATGGCCAGATCACAACATACTGAACCATACATAAACATGATCATGGCCAGATCACAACATTCTGAACCATACATAGACTTGATTATGGCCGGATCACAATATACTGAACCATACATAAACATGATCATGGCAAGATCATAATAAAATTGAACCATGCATAAACATGATCATGTTAGTATGGTAATGAGAATGAAAGTTATGAGAAAGCAGTTGAAAAAGTGAATTTTTGGTTATAATCTATCTAATGCTATTTCAGATGCTATAAATTCCATACAAGGCAAATGGGATTAAACTTTGTATTATTTAATGGAAGGAGAGAACTGCTCACATAAAAGAAGAAATGGTAGGATTAGGAAATGCCATTATACCTTATTATGAAATGTGTTGCAAATGAAAGATTGTTTCTCTTTATAGATAACTTTTAACAGGTGTAACCATTGTTTTGAGTTAAAGAAGTAAAATATTACAGCAAAGAGGTATAAAGTAATTATCATCAGTTTAATATTTGATGATGGTTGTATATGCTGGACTATTGCATTAATTTATTCAAAGGTATTGTCTCATTTACAGCAAAGTTCTAATCTATGTGGAAAAATTGACATAGTATGTTTATCAAGTAAACTGTAAATACATTTTTGGAAATCTAAGTCCCTTTTTACTTTTGTAACATTATAAATAAATTAAATGTGTATCTCATTTGTATATGTATTGCAGTTATTATATACCCTGTGTTCCTCCATAGTCAATGGGTAACATGCTAGCTCCTGTTCCCTAGATTGTGGGTTGAAACACAGAAGAGGGCATTGGATTTTTTCATGGCTTCCTTTAGCAGTGGTTATTGTGTGACACATAAAAGAGCCTTAAGCCTAATATAGGACTGAGAGCAAAATGAAGCAGTCCTTCAAGCCCAGTAGAAAACACACAATATGCTTGAACACTGTGAGTCAGTTTATAGTCAAGAAATTATACATTTTAACCCTGTTTATAATTGTGACTTTGTATTGTGTTTCTTTCAGATTCATCCAATTCTGGTGGTGAAAACATGTACACAATGATGAAGACTGTTCCAGGAGGAAATATGCCAGGGGTGTGTAATGCATATTCTAAAACTCTCTTATTATGGGATTGAAATTTGGGGCAGTTCTGGTATCGCTAGTTTGAACATAAAATGAGCCTAAGAATCATATACAAGATAGGCAGCAAAGAATCACGTAGAAGTATTTTTAATACACAAAATATATTAACAGTTTTCTCCCTCTTTGTGTATCAGGTTAGTCTACGGGTTTTAGATGTAACTCAAAATAGTGACCACCATAATTATAATATAAGAAATCAAGATAAATTTTTAGGATAACTACTACAAGGAAAGCCATTGAAAACGGTACTTTTATAATTGGTGGTATACTGTACAACAAACGCCCTCCACAATTAAAACGGTTGAAAAGGAATAACTTTAAACCAGCATTAAAGAAATATTCAATTGAAAGATGCCTGCGTATTTTAGATGAGTTATAAAACTATAACCAGTACTATTGTAATTATTTCTGTGTTATGATGTGTATTTGAAATTATTGTGCTTATGTAAAAATGTAAATATTTAATCAATATAAAATGTATTAGATTTTGACGAAGCTTGAAACATAATCTATTTTTTGGTGGCAGGATTTCCCAATGGGTGGTGGTCCCGAAGGAGGACCAATGGGACCTATGGGACCTAGCACTATGGGTCCAGTGATGAATGGAGATGGTCTTGATGGAATGAAAAATTCTCCAGCCAATGGTGGACCTGGCACTCCTCGAGAAGACAGCGGGAGTGGGATGGGAGACTACAACTTGGGGGGCTTTGGGGGACCGGGGGAAAATGTGAGTATGAGTGCTGGCAGCTATTTCTCGGAGACGTAGTTCGCCCCTGATAGGCTTGATCCGTCCACAACCATATGGAATATTTTAATTTTGTAAATGAAATGTAGAACATTTCTTAGGATGTGGGCTGGGTACTTAAATATGTGCACTGACTGTATAAACAAAAATTTTAGTTCTTAGATGTTGGTGGAGAGCCTTAGGTTAGATGCCAGCATTCTTATGAATTTTCTGCCATGACAAATTATTAATTCAGATTTATACAAGCAATGTCCAAATGTAAAATTAAGCCTTGATTTTGCAAGTCCATCTGGGCATTGTAAAGTTAACTCAGCATCATTGTCCCAAGATCCCTATTGCAAACGGGGATCTTGACTGATGGAATACAACATTGCTTTGTCAAAAAGTGTGTAAGCAGGGAGTAGGGAGGATGCTTTGCATTCTGCCAGAACTTGCAGTTTGGTTAACGTATTGCAACTGTAGAATGTGAGGAAATGTTGTAAACTGTTTGGAAAGTATTAAAGTTGATTTGAATGCTCAGAATGCCTCGTGTTGAATGCGCTTGCCCCTCCCTACTGCCTTCGTCACATGATTAACATGTCCGCCCGCCACACTCACATGATGCCGTGATGACGGAAGGGTGTGTTGCATGAACCAAATTTCTCAAAATATTTCCAATCAAATTCTGTGGGTGTCATTGAAATTTAGAGAAGTTTTATTTTGCAAAGAGCAGAGGATGATGGGGGAGATTTTCTGTAGATGTCATAAAAAATTGTTGGAAGTTTGGACTGTGCAGTGAACCCTTTCTTCCTTGCAGGACCAAACTGAATCAGCCGCCATTCTGAAAATTAAGGAAAGCATGCAGGAAGAAGCGAAGAGGTTTGAAAAAGACTCCGACCATCCGGATTATTTCATGCAATAACACCCCGTCCCTGGCCCATCCCTGTCCCCCTCCCCTCCCCGACTCCCCCCCAGTCGCATGCAGCAGTCCTTTCCATCTCCAGTCAAACACAGGATCAGATTGTTGTAAAATCAGATTGCAGTCTGCTGCATCATGTTGGATTTTTCTTTTTAACAAATGTGTTCCTACAAGATGGAGGAGAGACTGGCAATCTGATTGTTTGAGCTGGCGAGAGAGAGAGAGAGAGAGAGAGAGAGAGAGAGAGAGAGAGAGAGACAGAGAGAGAGAGAGAGAGAAGGTGAACTTAGTGGTTGAAATGTCTGTCAGTGCAATTTAATATGTTTAAATGGTACAAAAACATGCAATAATGCAGTACGTATGAACAAGCGACATAACAAATGCCTGAGGAATTAAGTTGCCCCTGTGACAGAATGAAAAATTGTTTCCTTAGTATAACTTTCCTCTCCCCACCTCAAAACTCACAACTCTGATGTATCTCTCACAAATGGGCCCTAGGTTTCTCTCACATTGGGGTTCAAAAGATTTACATCACTTTTTATATTATTTATAAGCAAACAAAATGTCCTATTTAAAATTCAATATTTCTATCAGCTGAAAAAATGCCATTCTCTTTGAATTTTAGGCTTATTTAAACTTGCATGTTCTAAAACTGTTGTGTACATTTTGTGCAACTTGTATGTGTCCCTTTTGGTGTTATATTGCCCTTTTTCCATCATTGGTCCCCTTTGCCATCCAGAACACTACCTTAGTTAGTGAAGCTGTGGACAAACCCTGGCAAGTTCTGGAAGAGGTGCTATGAAGTGTGATGGTTCTACTTTGTTCATGTTATCATGTCAACACGGACATGTTTAGTGCGTACTACCTAAACATGTTGGTGCACCGTATGGCTCAGGCTACAGCAAATCCTTTCCAAACATGTTCAGTGGGTACTTCCTAAACATGTTATTGGGAACTTCCTAAACTGATGGTGCACCGTGTGGCTCAGGCTACAGCAAATCCTTTACAAACATGTTCAGTGGGTACTTCCTAAACATGTTATTGGGAACTTCCTAAACATTGATGGTGCACCGTGTGGCTCAGGCTACAGCAAATCCTTTCCAAACATGTTTAGTGGCTACTTCCTAAACATGTTTAGTGGATTATACCTAAAATGTTGTTGCACCATGTGGCTCAGGCTACAGCAAATCCTTTCCAAACATGTTTAGTGGGTACTTCCCAAACATGTTGGTGCACCGTGTGGCTCAGGCTACAGCAAATCCTTTCCAAGCATGTTTAGTGGGTACTTCCTAAACATGTTGGTGCACCGTGTGGCTCAGGCTACAGCAAATCCTTTCCAAACATGTTTAGTAGGTACTTCCTAAACATGTTGGTGTACCATGTGGCTGAGGTTACAGCAAATCCTTTCCAAACATGTTTAGTGGGTACTTCCTAAACATGTTGGTGCACCGTGTGGCTCAGGCTACAGCAAATCCTTTCCAAACATGTTTAGTGGGTACTTCCTAAACATGTTATTGGGTACTTCCTAAACATAATGGTACACCGTGTGGCTCAGGCTACAGCAATTCCTTTCCAAACATGTTTAGTGGGTACTTCCTAAACATGTTGATGCACCATGTGGCTCAGGCTACAGCAAATCCTTTCCAAACATGTTTAGTAGGTACTTCCTAAACATGTTGGTGTACCGTGTGGTTCAGGCTACAGCAAATCCTTTCCAAACATGTTTAGTGGGTACTTCCTAAACATGTTTAGTAGGTACTTCCTAAACATGTTGGTGCACTGTGTGGCTCAGGCTACAGCAAATCCTTTCCAAACATGTTTAGTGGGTACTTCCTAAACATGTTTAGTAGGTACTACCTAAAAATGTTGGTACACCGTGTGGCTCAGGCTACAGCAAATCCTTTCCAAACATGTTTAGTAGGTACTCCCTAAACATGTTGGTGTACCGTGTGGCTCAGGCTACAGCAAATCCTTTCCAAACATGAAACTTGTGTATTACCTTCTTGGATGATTGGACAGGAATAGACATTAACCAACAGAAAGTGAGCCTGACAATTGTACATATTCAGGATGTAAATTATTTTTAGAATTTCTTGTTTGGAGTTGGACCAGTGTGGTTGATAACCAAGAAATGTAAATACATGAAGGATGTAAAGGAAGCAGTCAACACCCATGCTATGTTGGTGAACAGTGTTCCCAGTTTTTATTTGTTGTTGCTTTTGTTGAATTTTTATTGTGACAATGGGATATTCTCAGACCAATGTTCGAGATCATGAACTTATTTATTGTTTATACATTTGTTTACTTATTTATATTATTTATTTACTGATTGATTAATTTATTTGTTTATTTGTGTTTATTTATTTGTGTGTTTGTTTGTTTGTTTGTTTGTTTGTTTCTTACTTTAATTAATGAAAGCCTACAAAAAGGAGCAGGACACATATTGCTATATTTTTGCCCACAAGATTTGGCTTGGCAGAAAATAATGAATATATGTGCTCCCAAACTACTTAAAATGGTGCTGTATAGGCATCACATTTCACAACATATATTTAAAATTGGAAAAAGGGATATCTGCCATATGCTTAATATGTCTTAATGAATTAGAAGTAAATATATTTTAATAATTATTGTTTAATACTGACCATATAAAGGCTAAGGTTGTAAATTTGAATCAGAGTTTTGAAAAAAACAAGTTAGGACTCTGACCACAGATCCATATGACTCTTTTAATCCTAAGTAGAGTGACCACATGCATTCCATTGTTTTACAATGTAATCTTGTGTCTCATGTTCCAAGTAATTCAACACTTTCCTTTACAGTAGGATTCCATGATAGTTACCTGACTCAAAGGTCTATTGAATGCTAAAGAGCAAAGCGTAAGATCAGAACTGTAGCTAATTGGAAGTCAACACCTGAACTTGTGTACCAGGACTTTATAAATGATGTTGCAGCCAGCACATATATAAGGAGCAGTTGATGTGTGAATTGCTTGTTGGTTGGATTACATATGAATATATGAATATCATGCCCCTAACTTTTATATTCTGCATGCATGGGAGAAGATGTCTTTTTAGGACTTTAGGGCAAAGGATGTGTTTTTATGACTTTGTGAGAAGATTTAAAGTGTTATAAATTTTCATCATGTACACTTCTGGCCATAGATAACATGATAACTCTTGGATGTAAAAGTGTGGTTCACAGTATGCACAGGACATAGATAACGCGCCAACTCTTGGATAAATAAGTGTGGTTCACAGTATGCACAGGACATACATGACATGGCAACTCTTGGATGTAAAAATGCAGTTCACGGTATGCACAGGACATAGCTCACATACCAACTCTTGTATGTAAAAATGCAGTTCACAATATGCACAGGATATAGCTAACATGCCAACTCTTGGATGTAAAAGTGCGGTTCACAATATGCACAGGATATGGCTAACATGCCAACTCTTGGATGTAAAAGTGTGGTTCACAGTATGTACAGTATATAGCTAACATACCAACTCTTGGATGTAAAAGTGCGGTTCACAGTATGCACAGGATAGAGCTAACATACCAACTCTTGGATGTAAAAGTGCAGTTCACAGTATGCACAGGGAATAGCTAACATGCCAACTCTTGGATGTAAAAGTGCGGTTCACAGTATGCACAGGATACAGCTAATATGCCAACTCTTGGATGTAAAAGTGCAGTTCATAATATGCACAGGATATAGCTAACATACCAACTCTTGGATGTAAAAGCGCAGTTCACAGTATGCACAGATTTAATACTATTGCTGTAACATTCAGTAGTTCAAGGCCAATCTACATTTATAATGTATTTGGCAAGTAGGGCTCTAGGATGTATTGGATGGAGTATGGGTAACGTCTGTTACTTCAAAATCAGTGGAAATAAGTTCAAAACTCGACAACAAGATATTCAATTCCAAAAAAAATAAATGATTATTTCTGCTTATCTATAATGTAATTGTATGCCTTTTAAAGTGCATATTATTATGCTAACAACATTGTGGTAATATTATTGCCCATCACTTATGTGCTACTAAAGGTGACACTAAGCCTTAATGGATATGAAAATAATCTACAATAAATAACCATTCTTCTTCTTTTTGGAAAGATGAAAAAATATCATTGGAAACCAAAAAGCAGTGGTAGGTCTACTCCCTCATTGACAAACCAGCAGCGGCATCATCATCATCATCATCATCAGCTGCTCTCATTCTGGGTGGCATGGAGTTCACAATATTGTGAAATAGCCCAAATCCCCAGTGACATCCCACAATGCATTTAACATCCTGTCATACAAGTAGCGATTGTTCTCAATTAGAGGGCAAAACCCATTTTGTTCTAGCCCACAATATTGAATGGGATTGATATGTAATGAATGGGTGCCAATTGAGTAGATCCTCGTCCTGTCTGTTGGTATAATGTATTGTTTTCAGAATGATGGAATTGTAATGTTTCACAAAATAGTTAGATAACCATCCACCATAAAATGACCTTGGATGTGTTCTGCTACCTTGTATAACATCCACCCCCAACAAGCAAAGGTAACACGACCTGACCTATTCAGACGTCACACAAAACATTCATCACATCAGTGGACATCCATTGTTATGTATATGCAGATTACAAACACTTAATGTGTGCAAATAATTTATATTTCTTCATAAGTAATGCTGTTTATTGCAACACAACTCTTAGCCATTTTACATACAGCTAGGAAGCCATTTTCTAACACACCCACTTTCTTTAACAAAAGTAATGAGAAAAAAAACATTGTTAACCTTGTTAACCTATATGGAACATAGGAATAGCACCGTATTTGCTATTTGCAACAATTACTTCAATGGAGAACATGACATTTCTGCAATCTAAGTTCTGGCAAATAATAGCATATGCTTGGCAGTCTGCTTCTGTGCAGCTGATATATACTTTATTGCATGCTCTGTATGATGTGTGTGCAGCTGGGAAAGATGGATGATGGAACCTCTACTGGAGGTTCAAGTATATTCTGCAACATAACTCTAGGTTCTAAGCTACTTGAATGGTTCTGAACCTGTAGCTTGCTTACACTCAGCCTATAGGCATGTGCATTAATCATCTATGCCATTTATACATTGCATAGCCTAAATGTATCTATATCATGCTTGCTGTTGCTTACCACTATTATTTGCATTAATTGCTTATATAAAGTAAGTTATAGGACAATGTAGATTGTAAAGCGAGTTTCTTCATATACATGACTTCTCTTCTCATTCTGTGACTAGGTAATGTAAGTTTCCCATTTTTTGTGACAGTTTTTTATACTTGATGTTTTGAAATGTTCGGTACGGACTGCAAATATGTGTATCACTTAGGAAGTGATATTCTTTACTTCAATATGCATTTCTGTGTAGTACCAGGAAGAATTTCAGCATCTTTGAAGAAAGAAGCACTACTATAAGGTACATGACTGTTACAAATGAAAAGCAAGCAAGAGAAACAGCTGCAACACCTGGACAACATGTGAGGTACATGGCTGTTACAAATGATAAGCAAGCAACAGAAACAGCTGCGACACCTGGACAACATGTGAGGTATGTGGCTGTTACAAATGATAAGCAAGCAACAGAGATAGTGCAACACCTGGACAACATGTGAGGTAAACGACTGTTACAAATGATAAGCAAGCAAGAGAAACAGCTGCAACACCTGGACAACATGTGAGGTACATGGCTGTTACAAATTATAAGCAAGCAACAGAAACAGCTGCAACACCTGGACAACATGTGAGGTATGTGGCTGTTACAAATGATAAGCAAGCAACAGAAACAGCTGCAACACCTGGACAACATGTGAGGTATGTGCCTGTTACAAATGATAAGCAAGCAACAGAAACAGCTGCAACACCTGGACAACATGTGAGGTATGTGGCTGTTACAAATGATAAGCAAGCAACAGAAACAGCTGCAACACCTGGACAACATGTGAGGTACATGGCTGTTACAAATGATAAGCAAGCAACAGAAATAGCTCAAGTAACAGAGCAAGTAAAGTTAACAAAATGGGCACTGCATTTAACTGTTCTAGGAAATGGAATAAATTGTTGAAACTTTTCATAATAATTTAGTTGCAATACAATGCTTTTAAACTTGTTCCATAGTGCAATATACCTTTTGTTGTAATCTAATGATAGTTTACCTCAGGATTCATGATAAGAAGTTAGTGACTAGCAACTGCACATTTTGCATATGTTCAGTTTGGAGTGTGAATATTACATTAGCTGAGGCCATAAAGTAAATATATTTTACTCTTGTGTATTACATGACAAAATGGCCAGATTGCTCCAAATTTGAGAACTTGGGATCATAGGTCACTCTACTCCTAAATCTCTATTGAACTGTGTATGCCGGCGCTCAATTACTCTGATAAGTACACATTAAATGTGACTAGTTGCCCCCAATTAAGTACCTGAATGAAAATGAAGCTCCTCTCACTTGGTCTGTATGTTGCAGAAACTATGTAGGTGTCCCAATACTCATAATTTATATGTGACTGACTTGCAGAGCTGAAAGTACCTTTAACTTTTGGGCCTGTAATTAACTGTTGTACCAAGGTCAGTAGTTGCTGTTTGACCATGGCAGTATGTAGACCAAGTCAAGAAAATTGAAACAAGTGTGGTGTCACTGTCAAAGGTTAAAGAATACCAATGTGAAGCAACATCATAACTTCTCTCATCTGAGTCGTATAACCCAGTAAACTTTTGAAGTGATCTCAGTTAATAGCATAAAATAAGGACAACATGAAATGTTGCAACTACATTAAATTTCTAGGTTTCTGCATAAAAATAGGTTTAATTTGTATGCAACAAGAGCTGAAGATGGCTAGGTTTGTAAAGTTGAATGAGGTTTGAGAAATGCAACACCATGACCAAGGTTACTCTACTCCTGAGCTCCATATACATCCCAGTAACCCTATACATTCCAAGATATATAATGTGCATATTAGTATTACTACTACCTAGAAAAGTGATGTAAAGTGTATGTACATAATTTCTGTCCAGATTAAAAATGTACCTCAGAACAGCAGAGCATAGTGGTTGTGATAGCAATAGGAAACTTTGTCAGTAGTGTTTATTTTCTGCCAAACCTGGGCATATGAGAATAAAACCTCAGATTATTTTTATGTATTTTTTAACAATGACCCATATGATTTTGAACATAGGTATGACAAAATCTCTTTGTGTGTCATCTCCGTAAAAAGAGCTTACGCATTGAAGCATTGATGGCATTATTTGCCAGTTTCCTTAGTGTTTTATTATGATATTTATGTAACTGAAGAGTATAGCAATGGACAGTGCAGTGTGCTGGGAGATAAGCCAGTAATTGCAGGGTTGCAATGAGACATTTTTAAGTATAACTAGAAACAAACCATAATTCCAGTTGCAATAAACAGAATAAATCAATATACCATTTTTCAATTTAGAAAACTTTGCAAGATAACTACAACCAATCAAATTCATTCATAAATAATTTTAAAAAATAGAAGTTTCCTGTACTACCCTATCTACGTTTGTGAAACACAGAATCCATTTCTTTATTACTTTTACCCTATGTGAAAACATGGAAAACAGTGACATGCGAACTCGTCCCGTTTTGTTGGTGGAGTAGACCTAGACTAACAGTGTAAGTACCATAGTCACATAGAAGAGTATTATTATAATTATGTGTAGCAATTTTGAGTAAAAATCAAGGCTGGTGCAAAAACTTTACTTAATTACCCTAAACTCCTATTGTTTCCTTCAAACCTTGGAATGACAACTGCTCCTGTTAAAAGTGTAATTCAGGAAGGCAGAACCATAACACATTTATGTAAATTATAAGAATAACCTATTAAAAACTGAGTAAATGCTCTTCACTTTCAATGTAACAAACATTTAATCTACAATAACAACTACAAAATACATCAGGTTAAGACAGTTGTACAAATAGAGTATACAATGTAAAAAATGTACTTCACACCATAGCATAGTTAACTAATTTAAATACTGTTACAACTATGCTGACAGAACAGAGGGAAACATTGTAAATCACTTAAGTAAAAGCAGTTGTCCAACTCAAGATCAAAGCAAAAGAATCAAAAAGAGATTAGTTAAGACCTGCCTTCCTTTAAAAGACTGCCTCTATAAATATATCAGGACACTTTTTGCTCTTTGTTCATACCCTATCTCATACATCTCATAGAAGTGTGAAAGACAATCTGAGTAATACCTCAGGATACTTCTCCCCCTTCTGGTGTCCTCAGTATGCACATACCTCAGGATAGTAACTGTCCTTTCTGTTTTCCTTAGTATACACATACCTCAGGATATTAACTGTCCTCTGTTTTCCTCAGTAAAGACATACCTCAGGATATTAACTGTAATTTCTGTTTTCCTTAGTTAACACATACCTTAGGATATTAGCTGCCCTCTCTGTTTTTCTCAGTATACATATACCTCAGGATATTAACTGCCCTCTCTGTTTTCGTTTTTTTGTTCAGTATACACATACCTCAGGATATTAACTGTAATTTCTGTTTTCCTCAGTATATACATACCTCAGGATATTAGCTGCCCCCTCTGTTTTCTTCAGTATACACATACCTCAGGATATTAACTGTAATTGCTGTTTTCCTCAGTATACTCATACCTCAGGATATTAACTGCCCTCTCTGTTTTCCTCAGTATACACTTACCTTAGGATGCTAACTACCCTCGCTGTTTTCCTCAGTATACACATACCTCAGGATGTTAACTGCCCTCTCTGTTTTCCTCAGTATACACATACCTCAGGATATTAACTGCCCTCTCTGTTTTCCTCAGTATACACATACCTCAGGATATTAACTGCCCTCTCTGTTTTCCTCAGTATACACTTACCTCAGGATGCTAACTACCCTCGCTGTTTTCCTCAGTATACACATACCTCAGGATGTTAACTGCCCTCTCTGTTTTCCTCAGTATACACGTACTTCAGGATGCTAACTACCCTCGCTGTTTTCCTCAGTATACACATACCTCAGGATGTTAACTGCCCTCTCTGTTTTGCTCAGTATAGACATACCTCAGGATCTTAACTGCCCTCTACGTTTTCCTCAGTATACACATACCTCAGGATGTTTACTACCCTCTCTGTTTTCCTCAGTATACACATACCTCAGGATGTTAACTGCCCTCTCTGTTTTCCTCAGTATACACGTACTTCAGGATGTTAACTGCCCTCTCTGTTTTCCTCAGTATACACATACCTCAGGATGTTAACTGCCCTCTCTGTTTTCCTCAGTATACACATACCTCAGGATATTATCTGCCCTCTCTATTTTCCTCAGTATACACATACCTCAGGATATTAACTGCCCCCTCTGTTTCCCTCAGTATACACATACCTCAGGATAATAGCTGCCCTCTCTGTTTTTGTTTTTTTTCAGTATGCACATACCTCAGGATATTAACTGCCCTCTCTGTTTTTGTTTTTTTTCAGTATACACATACCTCAGGATGTTAACTGCCCTCTCTATTTTCCTCAGTATACACATAACTCAGGATATTAACTGCCCTCTCTGTTTTCCTCAGTATACACATACCTCAGGATATTAACTGCCCTCTCTGTTTTCTTCAGTATACACATACCTCAGGATGGTAACTGCCCTCTCTATTTTCCTCAGTATACACATACCTCAGGATGTTAACTGCCCTCTCTGTTTTCCTCAGGATAACTGCCCTCTCTGTTTTCGTTTTTTTGTTCAGTATACACATACCTCAGGATATTAACTGTAATTTCTGTTTTCCTCAGTATATACATACCTCAGGATATTAACTGCCCTCTCTGTTTTCTTCAGTATACACATACCTCAGGATATTAACTGTAATTGCTGTTTTCCTCAGTATACACATACCTCAGGATATTAACTGCCCTCTCTGTTTTCCGCAGTATACACTTACCTCAGGATGCTAACTACCCTCGCTGTTTTCCTCAGTATACACATACCTCAGGATGTTAACTGCCCTCTCTGTTTTGCTCAGTATAGACATACCTCAGGATCTTAACTGCCCTCTATGTTTTCCTCAGTATACACATACCTCAGGATGTTAACTGCCCTCTCTGTTTTCCTCAGTATACACATACCTCAGGATGTTAACTGCCCTCTCTGTTTTCCTCAGTATACACGTACCTCAGGATGTTAACTGCCCTCTCTGTTTTCCTCAGTATACACATACCTCAGGATATTAACTCCCCTCTCTGTTTTCCTCAGTATACACATACCTCAGGATGTTAACTGCCCTCTCTGTTTTCCTCAGTATACACATACTTCAGGATGTTAACTGCCCTCTCTGTTTTCCTCAGTATACACATACCTCAGGATGTTAACTGCCCTCTCTATTTTCCTCAGTATACACACACCTCAGGATATTATCTGCCCTCTCTATTTCCCTCAGTATACACATACCTCAGGAAAATAACTGCCCTCTCTGGTTTCCTCAGTATACACATACCTCAGGATATTAACTGCCCTCTCTGTTTTTGCTTTTTTTTCAGTATACACATACCTCAGGATATTAACTGCCCTCTCTGTTTTTGTTTTTTTTTCAGTATACACATACCTCAGGATGTTAACTGCCCTCTCTATTTTCCTCAGTATACACATACCTCAGGATATTAACTGCCCTCTCTGTTTTCCTCAGTATACACATACCTCAGGATGGTAACTGCCCTCTCTATTTTCCTCAGTATACACATACCTCAGAATGTTAACTGCCCTCTCTGTTTTCCTCAGTATACACATACCTCAGGATGGTAACTGCTCTCTCTGTTTTCCGCAGTATATACATACCTCAGGATATTAACTGCCCTCTCTGTTTTCTTCAGTATACACATACGTCAGGATATTAACTGTAATTGCTGTTTTCCTCAGTATGCACATACCTCAGGATATTAACTGCTCTCTCTGTTTTCCGCAGTATGCACATACCTCAGGATATTAAGTGCCCTCTCTGTTTTCCTCAGTATACACATACCTCAGGATGTTAACTGCCCTTTCTGTTTTTCTCAGTATACACATACCTCAGGATATTAACTGCCCTTTCTGTTTTCCTCAGTATACACATACCTCAGGATGTTAACTGCCCTCTCTGTCTTCCTCAGTATACACATACCTGTGGATATTAACTGCCCTCTCTGTTTTCCTCAGTATACACATACCTCAGGATGTTAACTGCCCTCTCTGTTCTCCTCAGTATACACATACCTCAGGATATTAACTGCCCTCTCTGTTTTCCTCAGTATGCACACACCTCAGGATATTAACTGCTCTTTCTGTTTTTCTCAGTATACACATACCTCAGGATATTAACTGCCCTCTCTGTTTTCCTCAGTATACACATACCTCAGGATGTTAACTGCCCTCTCTGTTTTCCTCAGTATACACTTACCTCAGGATATTAACTGCCCTCTCTGTTTTCCTCAGTATACACATACCTCAGGATGTTAACTGCCCTCTCTGTTTTCCTCAGTATACACATACCTCAGGATGTTAACTGCCCTCTCTGTTTTCCTCAGTATACACGTACCTCAGGATATTAACTGCCCTCTCTGTTTTCCTCAGTATACACATACCTCAGGATGTTAACTGCCCTCTCTGTTTTCCTCAGTATACACGTACCTCAGGATATTAACTGCCCTCTCTGTTTTCCTCAGTATACACATACCTCAGGATGTTAACTGCCCTCTCTGTTTTCCTCAGTATACACATACCTCAGGATATTAACTGCCCTCTCTGTTTTTCTCAGTATACACATACCTCAGGATAATAGCTGCCCTCTCTGTTTTCCTCAGTATACACATACCTCAGGATGTTAACTGCCCTCTCTGTTTTCCTCAGTATACACATACCTCAGGATGTTAACTGCCTTCTCTGTTTTCCTCAGTATACACATACCTCAGGATGTTAACTGCCCTCTCTGTTTTCCTCAGTATACACGTACCTCAGGATATTAACTGCCCTCTCTGTTTTCCTCAGTATACACATACCTCAGGATGTTAACTGCCCTCTCTGTTTTCCTCAGTATACACGTACCTCAGGATATTAATTGCCCTCTCTGTTTTCCTCAGTATACACATACCTCAGGATATTAACTCCCCTCTCTGTTTTCCTCAGTATACACATACCTCAGGATATTAACTCCCCTCTCTGTTTTCCTCAGTATACACATACCTCAGGATATTAACTGCCCTCTCTGTTTTTCTCAGTATACACATACCTCAGGATATTAACTGCCCTCTCTGTTTTCCTCAGTATACACATACCTCAGGATATTAACTGTATTTTCTGCTGTCCTCAGTATACACACACCTCAGGATATTATCTGTCCTTTCTGTTGTCCCCAGTATACACATACCTCAGGTTATCCTTTTCTTTTCTTTTATTAATCCTTTTAGAACAATTTACATTGTTATTCGGACATGTCAGTGGTATAAATATTCCACTAACTTTATACATGTGTACAGTAGTACTGTAGCTAAATGATAAGACAATAAACAATTTTCAATTACACATCATTAAGTTATTAAGATCTAGTAGTTCACTTTATATTTTGAAAACACACAATAACACAGATTTATTAACTAATGGTATATGTACAATATGAACATACTCATCTATGGAATAAAATGTATGCAGTGGTAGGAACAGTTTTAAACGTTTTTTAAAATGGTGGAGTTTAGTAATTACTTTGATTTTCTCAGGAAATATGTTAAATAGGCTAATAACCAAATTTTCTATATTATTTATAGTTATGTTAGTTCTACAGAACTGATCATGTAGTGCATCCTTTTGTCGAGTGCTATATTGATGGAGGTTTTGATTTACTTCAAGCTGATTGTACAGATTTTTAATATATGCTAATGTCTACAATATTAATATGCAAATATGAGGCAATATTTTTTGTTCTTTGAAAAGAGCTCTACATGAGCACTGACTATCCTTGCCACCTATTATTCTAATTGCCCTTTTCTGTAGTTTAAATATTTGTTCACTCTCATAGCATTTTCCCCAGAAAATTATGCCATAGCACATTAGGCTGTGAAAATTTGCATAGTAAACATTCCTTTGGATATTTAAGTTTACTTTATTTTTAATAGATCTTAGTAAGTAGCAACCTGAGCTCAATTTAGATGCTAACTTTTCAATATGGTTCTTCAACTTTAGGTTCCCATTTAAAATAATTCCCAGAAATTGTGTATCTTTCCTATATTTAATGTTGAGATTGTTATAATAAATTTGGGGTTCAAGTTGTGCTTTATTTTGGTATATGTGTGGAAGGATATCGCAGTAGTTTTTCTTTCATTTATTACTAGTTTGTTAACTTGAAACCAGGAATATAATTCTGCCATTACCTGATTTACTGTTTTTTGTAAACTATCTTGATTGTTACCCTTTATCAGCACATTGGCATCATCAGCGAAAAGAATTATGTCTGCTTGTTTGACAGATGATGGCATGTCATTTATATAAATTAAAAATAATAACGGATCAAGGGTAGAACCTTGTGGCACGCCTATATTAATTTCCGTGTCTTTTAATATATATCTGCTTATTTTATTACTTTTCAAGAACTCCAATTCTACAATTTGCTTTCTATTTGTTTTAAATATGATTTTAATAAGTCATTTATTTTTCCATGGAAACCGTATTTTTCTAATTTTGATAACAATGTATTGTGGTCCAAAACATCATAAGCTTTGGATAAATCCAAGAAAACGCCAATGCTTGGAAGTTTTCTGTCGACCGACTGTTCTACTATATCTAATAATTGGTAAATTGCTGATTCTGTTTACCTGTTTTTTCTAAAGCTGAACTGTGCATCTGAAAGAATATTATATTAGGACAAAAAAGAGACCATACGCCTGCATATTGACCTATCAAAAATCTTAGAGAATATTGATGATAAGGATATGGGTCTGTAATTCTCCATTTCTAACTTATCCGTTTTCTTGAACAAAGGCCTTAGTTTAGCAATTTTTAGCTTGTGAGGAAATTTCCCTGATTCAATTGATAAATTGTATATATTTGCTAATGGATACTTTACGTAACTATCCAGTCTGGTGTGTCATCCATTCCCGAGGACTGTTTATTTTTCATATGCCCTGCTACTTTTATTATTTCTAATTCTGTAATTGGTTCTAACAACATACTACTATTTACTCATTGTATTTTATCAGTTACATTCCCATAGTTTGTGTGATATGTATTAGCTTCAGTTAATTTGCTAGCTATTTCTGAAAAATACAAATTGAATGAGTCTACAATTAATTGAGGTTCTGTTACGTTCCCTTTTGTGCTCTTTATTTCCTGTATTATCTCCTTGTCAGTACTTTTCCCAATTTCTTTGTTTACTATTTGCCAAGTGGCACTAATTTTATTATTTGACCTTACTATAAACTTGTCATTTTCCATTTTCTTTGCCTGTCTTATAAACCTGTCTATATATCTTTTTATATTTGTTCACATAATCTTGTTTGACTAAACCTTGTTTTTGAAGAGCATTTAATTATCTCAGCTTCCTACTAGATATAGTTATTCCTTGAGTTACCCAACCTTTTTTATTATACTGTCTGAGATTCTTACTTCTTAATGGAATGGCTATATTAAATCAATACAAAAAGATATTTTGAAGTGAATTAAACCTACTATCTATATCATTTCCCTGGTATACACTTTCCCATTTTTCAGTTTTTAGTAGATTCCTAAAATTAATTATATCCTCCTCTCTAAATTCTCTTCTCAAAACTCTAAGGTTTCTAATTTGATTCGGTTTTTGAGTCTTAAGTTCTAATAATTGTGCACAATGATCTGAGAAACATGTATCAATAATTTTTGCTTGGTCCTGTTCTGTAGATTATACGATTATTACATCTAATAAAGATGATTTTTTCTCAGTAATTCTGGTGGTCGCAGTCACTGTATTTATAAACCCATATACACTTAACAGATTTTGTAATCTAACTAATTTCTCATTATTTACCAAAAAATTAATATTCCAGTCCCCATATAACACAAGTTCATTCTTTTTCATTGCATAGAATTCCATTACCCTCTCCACTTTTCCCAAAAATAAATCAAACTCTCCATCTGGGGATCTATAAATACATTCAATTATTACATTTTTATTTTGTATTTCTGTTATTGACAATTCAAAATTTTTGTCCTCTCTTAAAGAGTTAAATGCATTAACACTTTTTGTTTGTATATGCGATCGCACAAATATGCTTGATCCCCCACACTGGTATCATACCCTAGAATATGCACTTACCAATTTAAATTGATTGATGCAACATAGTGGGATTTGTGTATCTAATAACCAGTGTTCAGTGATACACAGGATATCAACATAAGCGAGATCCCCATTTAGCAATACTTTAAGTTCTAGTAACTTATTATTTAAACTTTGAACATATTGATGAAATATACATAATCTACCTGCTTTTGAATAATTTCTACTACTCCATACCCTTGATTTCATGACACCTTGATGACCTATGTCCATAAAAAATTTTGATCTCTCATTGGTGGTTTACGATTTCTCTTCTGTCGACTTTTTTCTTCAGATCCTGGAGCTTGCAGATCCCTCATCCTGCCCTCCACGTCTATCTTGTTTGTTTCTTCTTTTCCAATTCCTTCCTGGTTTTCTTCTTTCCAGCTTGCTGCTATTGGTGCTTGCTGAAAAACATCTGTTCTTATCATTTCATGAGCCAATGTTGCGATTTCCTTGTTAATCTTTGCTTTCCCCTTATAGTTCATGTACAACCCATGTCTTGTGAAATCACTTCTTTCCATCACTATGTCCATTACGTTTACATGGCTGTAATTCCTCATTTGTTTCCTTAATTGTCTACTAAAAACCTGGACCTCCTTATTTACACATTACTATTCTAGTAAATCAAAATGTTTCGGTGCGGCTATTACAATCACATTTGAGTTGTTAGTTTGTTCTGCAAAGTTGGTAACGTACTTCAAACCTACCTTTGTTAGTACCACCCCACACAATTACCACATCATTCTTGTTCATTTCTTGAATTTCCTTAATTGCTGTTTTAGTTATTAGTTCTAGGCCCACTCTGGGTCTAACGTAACCGCAAACTTCAGCATCCTCTGCCATTATGTCCGTTAACTCAGTTGCCGAACCTCTTGAATGGCTGTCCCCTATCACAATGATATTGTGCCTCTGCTTCTTATTCTTCTGCCTCCTTTGGTTGTCGCCCATTTCATTTGCATTGGTTTGCTTCCTAATTACTTCAACTGTCTTATCAACTTTATTTTCCTCTATTCCACTCACAAATATATTGCATGTTGCAATGGGATTTTTAATCTTTTGTGTGGTTGGACGATTACCTTTCACTACTTTAGTTCACTCATCGTGCGCTTTATGCACATGGTATCCCGCAACGAGCCTCTTCTCATTTTGCTGAACAAGAATTACCTCCCACATTGATTTTAAATCTGAGGTTACTTACTGGAGCTTTATCTCCAATTCTATACACAAAATGCACTCCACACTACTTCCACATTGGTAATTATTACAATTCTCACATGAGCTAATAAAAAGCTGAAACGATGTGGCTGCCATTAACTGCCCTTGCTATTGTTTTCAGTATACACATACCTCAGTATATTAACTGTCCTTTCTGTTGTTATGTGTATACACATACATATCTCAGGCTATGAACTCCGCTTCCTGTTGCCCTAGGCACACATGCCTCAGGATGTTAACTCCCCTTCCTGTTGTCCTAGTATACACATACCTCAGGATGTTAACTCCCCTTCCTGTTGCCTTAGGTATACACATACCTCAGGATATTAACTGTCCTTTCTGTTGTTTTGTGTATACACATACATATCTCAGGCTATGAACTCCACTTTCTGTTGCCCTAGCTACACAGATGCCTCAAGATGTTAACCCCCTTCATGTTGCCCTAGGTATAAACATAACTCAGGATATTAACTGTCCTTTCTGTTGTTTTGTGTATACACATACATATCTCAGGCTATAACCTCCACTTCCTGTTGCCCTAGGTATACACATGCCTCAGGATGTTAACTCCCCTTCCTATTATCCTAGTATACACATACCTCAGGATGTTAACACCCCTTCCTGTTGCCCTAGGTATACACATACCTCAGAATGTTAACTCCCTTTCCTGTTGTCCTAGTATACACATACCTCAGGATATTAACTGTCCATTCCGTTGTTTTGTGTATACACATACCTCAGGATGTTAACTCCACATCCTGTTGTCCTAATATACACATGCCTCAGGATATTAACTTCTCTTCCTGTTATCCTAGTATACACATGCCTCAGGATATTAACTTCTCTTCTGTTATCCTAGTATTCACATACCTCAGGATGTTAACTCCCCTTCCTGTTGTCCCAGTATACACATGCCTCAGGATATTAACTGTCCTTCCTGTAATCCTAGTATAAACATGTCTCAGGATATTAACTCCCCTTCCTGTTACCCTAGTATACACATACCTTAGGATGTTAACTCCACTGCCTGTTGTCCTAGTATACACATGCCTTATGATATTAATTGTACTTCCTGTTATCCTAGTATACACATGTCTCAGGATGTTAATTGTCCTTCCTGTTGTCCTAGTACACACATGCCTCAGGATATTAACCGTCCCTCCTGTTATAGTATTATACACATGTCTCAGGATATTAGCTGTCCTTCCTGTTATCCTAGTATACACATACCTCAGGATGTTAACTCCCCTTCCTGTTGTCCAAGTACACATGTGCCTCACGATATTAACTGTCCTTCCAGTTGTCCTAATATACATATGTCTCAGGATGTTAACTCCACTTCCTGTTATCCTAGTATACACATACCTCAGGATGTTAACCCCCCTTCCTGTTGTCCTAGTATACACAAACCTTAGGATGTTAACTCCCATTCCTGTTATCCTAGTATACACATACCTCAGGATGTTAACTCCCCTTCCTGTTGCCCTGGGTATATACATGCCTCAGGATGTTAACTACCCCTCCAGTTATCCTAGTATACACATTCCTCAGGATATTAACTCTCTTTCCTGTTATCCTAGTATACACATACCTCAGGATGTTTACTCCACTTCCTGTTGTCCTAGTATACACATGCCTCAGGATATTAACTGTCCTTCCTGTTGTCCTAGTATACACATACCTCAGGATGTTAACTTCCCTTCCTGTTGTCCTCAGTATACACATGCCTCAGGATGTTAACTCCCCTTCCTGTTGTCCTCAGTATACACATACCTCAGAATGTTAATTCCCCTTCCTATTGTCCTCAGTATACACATACCTCAGGATGTTCTTGTTATTCTCAGTATACACATGCCTCAGGACATAAACTGTCCTCCCTGTTGTCCTCAGTATACACATGGCACAGGATATTAACTCGTTTTCCTGTTATCCTAGTATACACATACCTCAGGATGTTAACTCCACTTCATATTGTCTTAGTATGCACATGCCTCAGGATATTAACTGTCTTTCCTGTTATCCTAGTATACACATGCCTCAGGATATTAACTGTCCTTCCCGTAATCCTAGTATAAACATGTCTCAGGATATTAACTCCCCTTCCTGTTACCCTAGTATGCACATACCTTAGGATGTTAACTACACTTCCTGTTGTCCTAGTATACACATGCCTCAAAATATTAACTGTACTTCCTGTTATCCTAGTATACACATGCCTCAAAATATTAACTGTACTTCCTGTTATCCTAGTATACACATGTCTCAGGATGTTAATTGTCCTACCTGTAGTCCCAGTATACACATGCCTCAGGATATTAACTGTCCCTCCTGTTATCCTAGTATACACAGGTCTCAGGATATTAGCTGTCCTTCCTGTTATCCTAGTATACACATACCTCAGGATGTTAACTCCCCTTCTTGTTGTCCTAGTATACACATACCTCAGGATGTTAACTCCCATTACTGTTGTCCTAATATACACATACCTCAGGATGTTAACTCTACTTCCTGTTGTTCTAGTATACACATACCCCAGGATGTTAACACCCCTCCTGTTATCCTAGTATACACGTGGCTCAGGATATAAACTCCCCTTCCTGTTCTGCTAGTTTACACATGCCTCAGGATATTAGCTGTCCTTTCTGTTGTTTTGTGTATACACATACATATCTCAGACTATGAACTCCACTTCCTGTTGCCCTAGGTATACACATGCCTCAGGATGTTAACTCTCCTTCTTGTTGTCCTAGTATACACATGCCTCAGGATGTTAACTCTCCTTCCTGTTGTCCTAGTATACATATGCCTCAGGATATTAACTCCCCTTCCTGTTGTTGTATACACATACCACAGGATGATAATTCCCCCTCCTGTTATCCCAGTATACACATGGCTCAGGATATTAACTGCCCTTCCTGATATCCAAGTATACACATACCTCAGGATGTTAACTCCACTTCCTGTTATCCTAGTATACACATACCTCAGGATATTAATTGTCCTTCCTGTGGTCCTAGTATACACGTATCTCAGGATGTTAACTCCCCTTCCTGTTTTCCTCAGTATACACATACCTCAGGATGTTATCTTCCCTTCCTGTTGTCCTTAGTATACACATGCCTCAGGATGTTAACTGCCCTTCCTGTTGTCCTAGTATACTCTTTCCTCAGTACATTAACTGTCCTTCCTGTTATCCTCAGTATACACATGCCTCAGGATATTAACTCCCCTTACTGTTATCCTAGTATACACATTCCTCAGGATGTTAACTCCACTTCCTGTTGTCCTAGTATACACATGTCTCAGGATATATGCTGTCGTTCCTGTTATCCTAGTATGCACATACCTCAGGATGTTAACTCCCCTTCCTGTTGTCCCAGTACACACATGCCTCACGATATTAACTGTCCTTCCAGTTGTCCTAATATACACATGTCTCAGTGATGTTAACTCCACTTCCTGTTATCCCAGTATACACATACCTCAGGATGTCAACTCCCTCCTTCCTGTTGTCCTAGTATACACATACCTCAGGATGTTAACTCCCTTTCCTTTTGTCCTAGTATACACATACCACCAAGATGTTAACTCCCCTTCCTGCTGTCCTAGTAGACAAATACCTCAGGATGTTAACTCCCCTTCCTGTTGTCCTAGTATACAAATGCCTCAGGATGTTAACTCCCCATCCTGTTGTCCTCAGTATACACATACCTCAAGATGTAAACCACCCCTTCTGTTGTCCTCAGTATACACATACCTCAGTATATTAACCACCCCTTCTGTTGTCCTCAGTATACACATACCTCAGGATGTTAACTCCCCTTCCTGTTGTCCTAGTATACACATGCCTCAGGATATTAACTTCCCTTCCTATTGTTCTAGTATACACATACCTCAGTATATTAACCACCCCTTCTGTTGTCCTCAGTATACACATACCTCAGGATGTTAACTCCCCTTCCTGTTGTCCTCAGTATACACATACCTCAGGATGTTAACTTCCCTTCCTATTGTCCTAGTATACACATGCCTCAGGATATTAACTCCACTTCCTGTTATCCTAGTATACACATGCCTCAGGATGTTAACTCCCCTTCCTGTTGCCCTAGGTATACATATTCCTCAGGATGTTAACTCCCCTTCCTGTTGTCCTAATACACACATACCTCAGGATGTTAATTCCCCCTCCTGTTATCCTGGTATAAACATGGCTCAGGATTTTAACTCCCCTTCCTATTATCCAAGTATACACCTACCTCAGGATGTAAACCACCCCTTCTGTTGTCCTCAGTATACACATACCTCAGTATATTCACCACCCTTTCTGTTGTCCTCAGTATACACATACCTCAGGATGTTAACTCCCCTTCCTGTTGTCTTAGTATACACATGCCTCAGGATGTTAACTGCCGTTCCTGTTGTTCTAGTATACACATTGCTCAGGATGTTAACTCCCCTTCCTGTTGTCCTCAGTATACACCTACCTCAGGATATTAGCTTCCCTTCCTGTTGTCCTAGTATACACATACCTCAGGTTGTTAACTGCCCTTCCTGTTGTCCTATTATACACATGCCTCAGGATGTTAACTCCCCTTCCTGTTGTCCTAGTATACACATGCCTCAGGATGTTAACTCCCATTCCTGTTGTCCTCGGTATACACATACCTCAGTATATTAACCACCCCTTCTGTTGTCCTCAGTATACGCATACCTCAGGATGTTAACCCCCCTTCCTGTTGTCCTAGTATACACTGGCTCAGGATGTTAGCTCCCCTTTCTGTTGTCCTCAGTATACAAATTCCTCAGGATATTCGCCACCCCTTCTGTTGTCTTAGTATACACGTACCTCAGGATATTATTTACCCCATCTGTTGTCCTCAGCATAGACATACCTCAGGATGTTAACTCCCCTTCCTGTTGTCCTAGTATACACATACCTCAGGATGTTAACTCCCCTTCCTGTTGTCCTAGTATACATGTACCTCAGGATGTTAACTCCCCCCCCTGTTGTCCTAGTATACACATACCTCAGGTTGTTAACTCCCCCCCTGTTGTCCTAGTATACACTAACCTCAGGATGTTAACTCCCCTTCCTGTTGTCCTAGTATACACATACCTTAGGATGTTAACTCCCCTTCCTGTTATCCTAGTATACACATACCTCAGGATGTTAACTCCCCTTCCTGTTGTCCTAGTATACATGTACCTCAGGATGTTAACTCCCCCCCTGTTGTCCTAGTATACACATACCTCAGGTTGGTAACTCCGCCCCCCTGTTTTCCTAGTATACACATACCTCAGGATGTTAACTCCCCTTCCTGTTGTCTTAGTATACACATACCTCAGGTTGTTTACTCCCCTTCCTGTTGTCCTAGTATACACATGCCTCAGGATGTTAACTCACCTTCCTGTTTTCCTCAGTATACACATGACTCAGGATGTTAACTCCTCTTCCTGTTGTCCTAGTATATACATACCTCAGGATGTTAACTCTCCCTCCTGTTGTCCTAGTATACACATGCCTCAGGATGTAAACTACCCGTTCTGTTGTCCTCAGTATACACATACCTCAGTATATTAACCCCCCTTCCTGTTGTCCTAGTGTACACATGGCTCAGGATGTTAACTCCCCTTCCTGTTGTCCTAGTATACACATACCTCAGGATGTTAACTGCCCTTCCTGTTATCCTAGTATACACGTGCCTCAGGTTGTTAACTCCCCTTCCTGTTGTCCTGGTATACACATACCACAGGATATTAACCACTCCTTCTGTTTTCCTAGTATACACGTACCTCACGATATTATCTACCCCATCTGTTGTCCTCAGTATACACATACCTCAGGATATTAAATGTCCTTTCTGTTGCCCTCAGTATACACATGTCGCACTATATTACCCCTCCCCGTCTCTGTTGCCCTCAGTATAAACATATCTCAGTATATTACATCTCCCCCTCTCTGTTGGCCTCAGTATACACATACCTCAGGATATTAACCTCCCTTTCTGTTATTCTCAGTATACACATATCTCAGTATATTATCCCTCCCCCTCTCTGTTGCCGTCAGTATGCACTTATCTCAGTATATTACCCCTCCCCCTCTCTGTTGGCCTCAGTATACACATACCTCAGGATGTTATCTACCCCATCTGTTGTCCTCAGTATACACATACCTTAGGATATTATCTAACCCATCTGTTGTCCTCGGTATGCACATTTCTTAGTATATTACCCCTCTCCCTCTTTGTTGGCCTCAGTATACACATACCTCAGTATATTAACCACCCCTTCTGTTGTCCTCAGTATACACATACCTCAGGATGTTAACTCCCCTTCCTGTTGTCCTAGTATACACATTCCTCAGGATATTAACTTCCCTTCCTATTGTTCTAGTATACACATACCTCAGTATATTAACCACCCCTTCTGTTGTCCTCAGTATACACATACCTCAGGATGTTAACTCCCCTTCCTGTTGTCCTCAGTATACACATACCTCAGGATGTTAACTTCCCTTCCTATTGTCCTAGTATACACATGCCTCAGGATATTAACTCCACTTCCTGTTATCCTAGTATACACATGCCTCAGGATGTTAACTCCCCTTCCTGTTGCCCTAGGTATACATATTCCTCAGGATGTTAACTCCCCTTCCTGTTGTCCTAATACACACATACCTCAGGATGTTAATTCCCCCTCCTGTTATCCTGGTATAAACATGGCTCAGGATTTTAACTCCCCTTCCTATTATCCAAGTATACACCTACCTCAGGATGTAAACCACCCCTTCTGTTGTCCTCAGTATACACATACCTCAGTATATTCACCACCCTTTCTGTTGTCCTCAGTATACACATACCTCAGGATGTTAACTCCCCTTCCTGTTGTCTTAGTATACACATGCCTCAGGATGTTAACTGCCGTTCCTGTTGTTCTAGTATACACATTGCTCAGGATGTTAACTCCCCTTCCTGTTGTCCTCAGTATACACCTACCTCAGGATATTAGCTTCCCTTCCTGTTGTCCTAGTATACACATACCTCAGGTTGTTAACTGCCCTTCCTGTTGTCCTATTATACACATGCCTCAGGATGTTAACTCCCCTTCCTGTTGTCCTAGTATACACATGCCTCAGGATGTTAACTCCCATTCCTGTTGTCCTCGGTATACACATACCTCAGTATATTAACCACCCCTTCTGTTGTCCTCAGTATACGCATACCTCAGGATGTTAACCCCCCTTCCTGTTGTCCTAGTATACACTGGCTCAGGATGTTAGCTCCCCTTTCTGTTGTCCTCAGTATACAAATTCCTCAGGATATTCGCCACCCCTTCTGTTGTCTTAGTATACACGTACCTCAGGATATTATTTACCCCATCTGTTGTCCTCAGCATAGACATACCTCAGGATGTTAACTCCCCTTCCTGTTGTCCTAGTATACACATACCTCAGGATGTTAACTCCCCTTCCTGTTGTCCTAGTATACATGTACCTCAGGATGTTAACTCCCCCCCCTGTTGTCCTAGTATACACATACCTCAGGTTGTTAACTCCCCCCCTGTTGTCCTAGTATACACTAACCTCAGGATGTTAACTCCCCTTCCTGTTGTCCTAGTATACACATACCTTAGGATGTTAACTCCCCTTCCTGTTATCCTAGTATACACATACCTCAGGATGTTAACTCCCCTTCCTGTTGTCCTAGTATACATGTACCTCAGGATGTTAACTCCCCCCCTGTTGTCCTAGTATACACATACCTCAGGTTGGTAACTCCGCCCCCCTGTTTTCCTAGTATACACATACCTCAGGATGTTAACTCCCCTTCCTGTTGTCTTAGTATACACATACCTCAGGTTGTTTACTCCCCTTCCTGTTGTCCTAGTATACACATGCCTCAGGATGTTAACTCACCTTCCTGTTTTCCTCAGTATACACATGACTCAGGATGTTAACTCCTCTTCCTGTTGTCCTAGTATACACATACCTCAGGATGTTAACTCTCCCTCCTGTTGTCCTAGTATACACATGCCTCAGGATGTAAACTACCCGTTCTGTTGTCCTCAGTATACACATACCTCAGTATATTAACCCCCCTTCCTGTTGTCCTAGTGTACACATGGCTCAGGATGTTAACTCCCCTTCCTGTTGTCCTAGTATACACATACCTCAGGATGTTAACTGCCCTTCCTGTTATCCTAGTATACACGTGCCTCAGGTTGTTAACTCCCCTTCCTGTTGTCCTGGTATACACATACCGCAGGATATTAACCACTCCTTCTGTTTTCCTAGTATACACGTACCTCACGATATTATCTACCCCATCTGTTGTCCTCAGTATACACATACCTCAGGATATTAAATGTCCTTTCTGTTGCCCTCAGTATACACATGTCGCACTATATTACCCCTCCCCGTCTCTGTTGCCCTCAGTATAAACATATCTCAGTATATTACATCTCCCCCTCTCTGTTGGCCTCATTATACACATACCTCAGGATATTAACCTCCCTTTCTGTTATTCTCAGTATACACATATCTCAGTATATTATCCCTCCCCCTCTCTGTTGCCGTCAGTATGCACTTATCTCAGTATATTACCCCTCCCCCTCTCTGTTGGCCTCAGTATACACATACCTCAGGATGTTATCTACCCCATCTGTTGTCCTCAGTATACACATACCTTAGGATATTATCTAACCCATCTGTTGTCCTCGGTATGCACATTTCTTAGTATATTACCCCTCTCCCTCTTTGTTGGCCTCAGTATACACATACCTCAGGATATTAACCTCCCTTTCTGTTATTCTCAGTATACACATACTTCAGGATATTCCCCTCCCCCTCTCTGTTTTTCTCAGTATACACATATCTCAGGATACTGATCTCCCTTTCTGTTGTGCTCAGCAAGCACATATGTCTGGATATTAACTGACCTTGCTGCTGTCCCAAGTGTGTTATACTTCCAATCAGTGACTTGAGTATTTTTCTGTTCTCCTGTGTGTACATTTATCTCTAGGTAGTTAGCTGTCTTATTGTTCCCTGAGTAAACACATCCCTCCAGGAATTATGGATTTCTAAGATGTAGTTCGGTTGCAAGATGGCAGAAATTTTGCATCTGGTGGATGCTGTTTAGCCTGCTGCTGGCATGTTTTGATTTGATTTTTAAAGTAACATCAAAACTGTAATTTTATACCTCAAGATACATGTTGACCTCTAGTGCAGTAGGTAGAAATCTGACGGCATTGTGAAGGTCATGACTTTTAATTTCACAACTGAATCACGAAACCTTCCTTTAATGAAGAAGATCTCAGAATGTGCCAGCTTTGGTGATTGAGAAAGTATGTGTATTCCTTGGTGTGGTGGTGGTGACAATGACGATGATGATGATGATGATAAAATATTCAGACTAATTCGAAAATACTTTTTCAAAGATTGGAGACCTAATCAGTAAATTGAAACAAGAAAAAATTTTTATATAAACAGAAGTCCCCAAACCCTTGTTTTTCATTTATTGAGATTCAAATTTTATTAACCAAAACATTTTAAAGTGTCACTTTTTCTGTTTTTGACATTGTCAACTTGTTGGGAGATGTTCAACATAAAGACTACTCATATCAAATGCTAGAAATGTCCTCCATTTGCATATAGACATGCACATACTCATCGAAACATGGGCTGTCAAATACTCCCTGTCTGTGTTGAATGGTTTCATAGGCTTCCATGACACGTAAAGAAAGGGTTTCTTCATCCGGGATGTCTGCTGCATAAACCAATTGTTTAAGTTGCCCCCTAAGATAAAAGTCCAAAGAATTGGGGTCGGGGGAATGTGTAGTCCATGCGACTGGGCCTCATCTACCTATGCTTCTCTCATGGTAGATACCGGCCAGTGCATCTCAAACAATGAAACTAAAATCTGCTGGAGCCCCATCACATATTTCTTCTTATTTGCAGGGGCACATCTTCAAGTAGACCTGGGAGAGTGTTCTGAATTAGGTCCCTGTAAGGTGTGCTGGGTGACTGTATTACATAACGGAAAAATGACAAATGTTAACAAGCAGCCATGGCAACACAAGGCTCACTCTGCAGGATCAAATGGGTCAAAGCTTTTTATGAATGAGTGCATAGATAAATCAAATTGTTGAATTTACTCGGAAAGCCATTGGTCATAAACTTTCATTAATAAATTGATAACTTGGAAATGAAGTGTTTTAGAGCACTTGCTTATTTAAATGCACTTTCTTGTTTTAGTGTAAGGACTCCATTCCCAAGCATTGTAAAAATATTTTTGAATCATCCTGTATATGACACTGTAAATTGCTAACATCACATCAGCTGGCACAGTGCACCAGGAGTAAATGTACTGACAGGTCTGTGTCAGTCTCAAGTTTGCGATGTTGGAATCAGAAGTCCAACATCTAACCAACTGGGCCACCGAGATTGATTATGATAACTATCCATTGTTAACCCCTTCAGCGATATGGACATGACATGATGTCTTGTGCATGACTGGTATATAACCTGTTTTACCAATGGATAACATTGGATACATCCATTAAATAATACAACCCTCAATGTTTGGATTTATGGCTTTGCGGTCTAAGGTATGATAGGAGTAGCTAACCTATCAAGCCAAGTATTGCAGGAGAGAGTATATGTTCTGCAATCAAGAGAAGCTGTGATAAAGGATGGGGAGAGTCCAACTAAAGTATAATTGGTGTAATGGCATGGTTGGATGTTGAGCAATTTCAATTGAATGCAGCTGCATGTATTTTACCATTTTATTAAGTTAAAAAAACAAAAGAATCACTCATACCACTAAGCAGCATTGTAAAATCGGCTAATATTGCAGCTATGATGTGTCTGAATGGTTGTGCAGTGTAAGGCATGGTATATGAGAGTTGACCATACTATTATGGTCGAATTTTTGCGCCCCTAAGGACCAATATTTTATTATTTTAACACCCCACCTCCATTAGTGGATGTCCTTGAATGGGTTAATAATCAATTTTCAAATTACCACTGTTGAAATATCTTAGAACTTGGGCATAGTTACATGTTTATAAGATGGTAATCTAAAATGAGCACACTTGTGTGACACAAGTAGGTCCCACCTGGATACGGGAAATGCATACATAAAATTACACAACTAATTATTTCTCTGTTTCTGTAGAAGCAGATGAGAGAAACTGTAAGTGCAGAAGATATATAAAATTGCCTGATTAAATGAAGTTAACATGCACTTAACCTGAAATGTTTCCGTAAACTTAAATGAAATGCTACAACCATTAATAGTGTGTTAATATTATTTAGTGCACCAAAATCACATATATCTTATTATCTATAGCTTATTGGGTAATAATTTTAGTCAGCAACCTTTAAAGTATTCAGTAACAGAAAACCAAAATAATATTAGTAAAGCTTTTAATTTATGTCTTTCACTTTCTAAAATACACATTTGTTTCATTGAACCCTTTCTAATAAAATGATAGAGCATGTAACTGTAGATGATTGGATTACTTAACTTTCCTCATTATTCCAACACAGCAATGATAGATTTAACTCATACATCAAAATGGGAATAAAGTTAAATCACCCAATATATGAAGCTACAGAAATAGTATTACAATTCTGTTGATACATGTATCACAAATATTTCTTCGTTACAAGAGTATATAAAATGATAACATGTACAAGGTATGATAAGTAAAACTTAACTCCAAGGCACAACAGTCTGCAAGGGGCCAAGGCCTACCACCTGGGTCCAAAGGCAGCATGAATGTGGTGCAGTGCTGGAGGGTGAGACGTGATGAGGACCTTGAGTCCCTCTTGGCCGGTTAATGCAGTCTTCTCGATCTGGTGTAAAGTATCAAATGTTATTTTTTCCCAAGTAAACCAGTGAAGCATGGGAAACTTCATTCAGTGGAGACCTACAAGCTCAGTTGTCAGCAATCTGCCTATGACTGAAGATATGTATTGAGCACTTCTCAGGTTTCAGCTAAACAACTTGAACAGCTATATTCCATTAGATTTGGCCAAAAGCTTGGTATTCTCAAAGTGAAATCATTCACGATTTAACAGGCTTACAGGGACAATGCTATAAGAGTGGTACAACTGCTTCAAAGATGACCACGCATCAGTGGACAACACAGCCTCATTCAGGTAGGTCCTCAAAAAGTTGAAATAACAATGTCATTGGACAAATTTGGACTATGATTTCTCAGTCTGAGAACTGGTGAATCAGATCTGGATTAAGAATTGGATCCATATATTAAATTTTGACCAATGATTTGAGTATGAGGGGTGTATACAAAATTCATACTAAAGCTGCTAACAATGGAACAGAAACAATGGCATCTGGATATGTTGGACAATGCAAACAAATTTCCAACTTTCTAAACACTAATCATCACAATGCACTATGGGTTTATGGGTATGAACCAGAAAAGCATATGCAATCATAGTTGTAACATCGAACATCCCCGTGAGGAAGAAAAACATGGCAAATCTGCAGCAAAGTCAAGGTCATGTTGACCACTTTCTTTGACTCCCATGGTGTGGTGCATCATGCGAAAGTGCCACAGATTTTAAACAAATTATTTAAAATCTTATTTACTTCTCTTGTTAATTGCATTAACTTTGAAAGCCCAAAAATCACATAGGGTTAAGAGCAGGAGGAATTGGTCACCTTCACGCTGCTGTTCATTCAAATGTGGACAGCTCCATCATGATACTGCACACACACACACAATCAGCCTTTAATCACCTAACACAAAATTCCAGTGCTTCCTCAGGGTCTCTGCTCATGTAACTTTCCGAATATTTCCCAAGCTGAAAATGCTGCTGAAAAGAACATGATTTGTGTAGAGTAAACACAAATGCTTAGCCACGGTCAGGCTGCTCACCATACAGAACACTTTATGTTCCAGAACTGTTTCCAACACTAGAGAATGCTTAGCACCTCCAAATCAATACCACTAACTTCCTAACCACAGATTTGATACTTTAGAACACAACTCATATATCTTGAATAATATATATATATATATACACTCACACATACCTCTTTGCAGCTACTTCCTTTTCTGTTCTCCTGAGTATACACATACCTCTAGACAACTATTTCCTTTTCTGTTATCCTGAGTATAATCATACTTCTAGACAGTTACACCCTTTCTGTTGTCCTGAGTATGCATATACCTCTAGACATTCACTTCCTTACTGTTGTCCTGAGTATACACATACCTCTAGACAGTTACTTCCTTTTTGTTGTTCTGAGTATACACATACCTGTAGACAACTACTTCCCTTTCTGTTGTCCTGAGTATAAACATACTTCTAGACAGTTACTCCCTTTCTGCTGTCCTGAGTAAAAACATACTTCTAGACAGATACTCCCTTTCTGTTGTCCTGAGTATAAACATACTTCTAGACAGATACTTCCTTACTGTTGACCTGCGTATACACATACCTCTAGACAGTTACCTCCTTACTGTTGTCCTGAGTATACACATACCTGTAGACACCTATTTCCCTTTCTGTTGTCCTGAGTATAAACATACTTCTACACAGTTACTCCCTTTCTGTTGTCCTGAGTATACACATACCTCTAGACAGTTACTTCCTTTCTGTTGTCCTGAGTATGCACATACCTCTAGACAGTTTCTTCCCTTTCTATTGCACTGAGTATACACATACCTCTAGACAGCTACTTCCCTTTCTGTTGTCCTGAGTATGCACATACCTCTAGACAGTTTCTTCCATTTCTGTTCTCCTGAGTATGTACATACTTCTAGACCGGTACTTCCCTTTCTGTTGTCCTGAGTATACACATACCTCTAGACAGTCACTTCCTTTCTGTTGTCCTGAGTATGCACATACCTCTAGACAGTTTCTTCCCTTTCTGTTGTCCTGAGTATGCACATACCTCTAGACAGTTACTTCCTTACTGTTGTCCTGAGTATACACATACCTCTAGACAGTTACTTCCCTTTCTGTTGTCCTGAGTATACACATACCTCTAGACAGTTACTTCCTTACTGTTGTCCTGAGTATACACATACCTCTGGACAGTTTCTTCCCTTTCTATTGCACTAAATATACACATACCTCTAGACAGTTACATCCTTACTGTTGTCCTGAGTATACACATACCTCTAGACAGTCACTTCCTTTCTGTTGTCCTGAGTATGCACATACCTCTAGACATTTACTTCCCTTTCTGTTGTCCTGAGTATGCACATACCTCTGGACAGTTTCTACCCTTTCTATTGCACTGAGTATACACATACCTCTAGAATTTACTTCCCTCTCTATTGCACTGAGTATGCACATACCTCTAGACAGTTACTTCCCTTTATGTTGTCCTGAGTATGCACATACCTCTAGACAGTTTCTTCCCTTTCTGTTGTTCTGAGTATGCACATACCTCTAGACAGTTTCTTCCCTTTCTGTTGCACTGAGTATGCACATACCTCTAGACAGTTGCTTCCCTTTCTGTTGTCCTGAGTATACACATACCTCTAGACAGTTTCTTCCTTTCTGTTGTCCTTAGTATACACATACCTCTAGACAGATTCTTCCCTTTCTGTTGTCCTGAGTATGCACATACCTCTAGACAATTACTTCCCTTTCTGTTGTTCTGAGTATGCACATACCTCAAGACAGTTACTTCCCTTTCTGTTGTCCTGAGTATGCACATACCTCTAGACAGTTACTTCCCTTTCTGTTGTCCTGAGTATGCACATACCTCAAGACAGTCACTTCCTTTCTGTCGTCCTGAGTATTCACATACCTCAAGACAGTTACTTCCTTTCTGTTGTCCTGAGAATACATATTCCTCTAGACAGTAACTTCGTTTCTGGTGTCCTGAGTATGCACATACCTCAAGACAGTTACTTCCTTTCTGTTGTCCTGAGTATGCACATACCTTTAGACAGTTACCTCCTTTCTGTTGTCCTGAGTATGCACATACCTCTAGACAGTTACTTCCTTTCTGTTATCCTGAGTATGCACATACCTCAAGACAGTTACTTTCTTTCTGTTGTCCTGAGTTTGCACATACCTCTAGACAGATACTTCCTTTCTGTTGTCCTGAGTATACACATACTTCTAGACAGTTTCTTCCCTTTCTGTTGTCCTGAGTATGCACATACCTCAAGACAGTTATTCCTTTCTGTGGTCCTGAGTATACATATTCCTCTAGACAGTTACTTCCTTTCTGTGGTCCTGAGTATGCACATACCTCTAGAAAACTATTTCCCTTATTGTTGTCCTGAGTATACACATACTTCTAGACAGTTACTTTCTTTCTGTGGTCTTGAATATACGCATACTTCTAGACAGTTACTTCCTTTCTGTGGTCCTGAATATACACATACGTCTAGACAACTATTTCCCTTAGTTTTGTCCTGAGTATACACATACCTGTAGACAGTTACTTCGTTTCTGTTGTCCTGAGTATACATATTCCTCTAGACTGTTACTTCCTTTCTGTTGTCCTGAGTATACACATACTTCTAGACAGTTACTTCCTTTCTCTTGTCCTGAGTATACACATATCTCAAACAGTTTCTTCCCTTTCTATTGCACTGAGTATACACACACCTCTAGACAGCTACTTCCCTTCTGTTGTCCTGAATATACACATACCTCTAGACAGTTACTTCCTTTCTGTTGTCCTGAATTTGCACATACCTCAAGATAGTTACTTCTTTTCTGTTGTCCTGAGTATACCTTTTCCTCTAGACAGATACTTCCTTTCTGTTGTCATGAGTATACACATACTTCTAGACAGTTACATCCTTTCTGTTGTCCTGAGTATACACATAGCTCTAGACAGTTACTTCCTTTCTGTTGTCCTGAGTATACACACACTTCTAGACAATTCCTTCCTTTCTCTTGTCCTGAGGATGCACATACCTATAGACAGATACTTCCTTTCTGTTGTCCTGAGTATACACATACTTCTAGACAGTTACTTCCTTTCTGTTGTCCTGATTATACACATACTTCTAGAAAATTACTTCCTTTTTGTTGTCCTGAGTATACACATACTTCTAGACAGTGACTTCCTTTCTGTTGTCCTGAGTATGCACATACCTCTAGAAAGTTACTTCCTTTCTGTTGTCCTGAGTATACACATGCCTCTAGACAGTTATTTCCTTTCTGTTGTCCTGAGTATACACATACCTCAAGACAGTTACTTCCTTTCTGTTGTCCTGAGTTTACACATACTTCTAGACAGTTACTTCCTTTCTGTTGTCCTGAGTATAGGCATGCCTCTAGACAGTTACTTCCTTTCTGTTGTCCTGAGTATACACATGCCTCAAGACAGTTACTTCCTTTCTGTTGTCCTGAGTATACACATACCTCAAGACAATTACTTCCTTTCTGTTGTCCTGAGTATACACATACCTCAAGACAGTTACTTCCTTTCTGTTGTCCTGAGTATAGGCATAACTCTAGACAGTTACTTCCTTTCTGTTGTCCTGAGTATACATATACCTCAAGACAGTTACTTCCTTTCTGTTGTCCTGAGTATAGGCATACCTCTAGACAGTTATTTCCTTTCTGTTGTCCTGAGTATACACATACCTCAAGACAGTTACTTCCTTTCTGTTGTCCTGAGTATACACATACTTCTAGACAGTTACTTCCTTTCTGTTGTCCTGAATATAGGCATACTTCTAGACAGTTCCTTTTTGTTGTCCTGAGTATACATATACCTCTAGGCAGTTACTTCCTTACTGTTGTCCTGAGTATACATATACTTTTGGACAGTTACTTCCTTTTTGTTGTCCTGAGTATACATATACCTCTAGGCAGTTACTTCTCATTCTGCTCTCCTCAGAATACACATATATCTAGAAAGCTACAGCCTTTCTTTTATTCTGAGTATAAAAGTACCTCTAGGGAGTGAAATCCCTTTCTGTTCATCTGAATATACATATACATCTAGACAGTTACTTCCCTTTTTGTTCCCCTGAATGTGTGTAATTCTGTTGCACTGAGTATACACATACTTCTAGGCTGTTGCTTCCCTTTTTGTTGCACTGAGTATACACATACTTCTAGGCAGTTGCTTCCCTTTTTGGTGCACTGAGTGTACACATACCTCTAGGCAGTTGCTTCCCTTTCTATTGTCTTGGTATGTACGTCATTTCCCTTTGTGTTGTGCTGAGTATGCACATAGCCCTATGCAGTTTCTTCCCGTCCTGTTCTGCTGAGTATATACATAGCTATGTGCAGTTACCTCTGTTCTTGTTGCCTCAGTATACACATTCCTCTAAACATTTTTATTTCGTTTATCTTATTCTGAAAACACATATACTTCTAGGTAGTTACTTTCTTTTCTGTTGTTCTTAGTATACACGCTTCAGTTTTTTTGTATACACTTATCTCTAAGCAGTTCTCTCTGTTCTGTTGTCCAGAGTATAGACACAACACCAAGTATTTATCACAGTTCTGCTCTGAGTATAGATACAACTATAGGCAGTTATCTCCGTTCTGATGTTCTTAGTATAGAAACATCTCCAGGCAGTTATCTCCGTTCTTTTGTTCTAGGTATAGTCACAACATCAGGTTTTTATCTCCGTTCTGTTCTGATAATAGACATAACTCCAATCAGTTATTTCGGTTCTGTTGTCCTGAGTGTACACTCAACTCCAGGCTGTTATCTCCGTACTGTTGTCCTGAGTGTACATTCAACTCTAGGCAGCTATCACCATTCTGTTGTCCTAAGTACCCACAGAACTCCAGGCAGTTATATCCGTTCTGTTGTCCTGGGTATATACACAACTCCAGGTAGTTATATCGGTGCTGTTGTTTTGCGTATACCTATACTCAGCTCCAGGCCGTATCTGCGTTTATTTATCCTGAGTATAGACATAACACCACGCAGGTATCGCCGTCTGTTGTCCTGACTATACACTCAACTCCAGGCAGTTATTACCTGCTATTGTGCTGAGTATAGACACAACCCCAGACAGTTATCTCTGCATGGTTGTCCTGAGTATAGACACATTTTCAGGTAGTTATCATCGTGCTGTTGTCCTGAGTATAGACACAACTCCAGGAGGTATCTCTTCTGTTGTCTTGGGTATAGACCCAACTTAAGGCGGTTTTCTCCGTACTCCTGTCCTGAGTATAGACACAACAGTAGTAATATAAGTTTTATAGGGAGAACGGCTTCTGATCGGCTGGGCGAGGTCACGCGACCTGTGACATCACAATATGGCGTCGTAGTATTACGCACTGGTGAAAAAAGTAGTAAATTGATTCTTGAGAAATAAGTAGCAAAACAATCACTTGAGGGAGAAAAAAGTAGTAAAATAATCACTTGAGTGAGAAAAAGTAATAAAAAAAAAAGGGCTTTAGGTCTGTATGCTCGACATGCTGACGGGTGTCACGTGACTTGTGACGTCATCAACATGGCGTCTAAGGCAATCCGTCTTCTACTAAAGCTCATCTCCTTCTGACCCGTATGATATTTATTTTATTTTATATGCCGCCCCTCTCTGATCGGTCCTAGGTTCAACATGGCCGCATCCCGGTCGAAATTTTTGAAGGGAAGGGATGTAGCCTATGATATCTCATGGAATAGGATAATGATTTGCGTAAGTAAAATAAAAAGAACTAAATAATCTGATATCAATATTTATTCACCTTTATAGGATACAAGTATAGAGTTTATTTCGTCACAAATAACATTGTAGAGAACTAAAGGTAAAGTGGTGTCTTTTGGCATTACAATAGCATTGCCATCTGAAGCGCTCTTAACATAGTCTTTTACATCGTTTGTGGCTAGCATCAATTTTACAATTTGATATTGCAATATATTTGCATTGCACAATAGAAAATGTATGTCGTCTAGAAAAAGTACGACATGTGAATTTTCACTTTGTTTTCTTGCACGACGACCACTGATGCTTCGTAGGCCAAGCTGTTCCTCGATGTACCTGTACGACTGGCCTTGACAGAAATGTTCGGCAAGTTTAGGAAGATGATTGAGCAGCGTTGTGAAGTAGTAAGATGAGAGAATCACTCTACCCTGCCTTACTACGCCAATTTCCACGTGAGCCTCTTAATTTCTTCTCTTGTAGAAACCCAAGCTGATATCTCGAGAAATGCTTGTTGAGGAAGTACGTTCTGCGATGCAGCACGGGCTCCGAAATTGCAGATGGCGGTTGGCGCAATATCTGCATTTGCTTACCTCTGGAAGTCATAGCGACGACTCGCATTCGGATATCTGGATACCTCTTCATTTATGTAGCTGAAACAAATGAAACTTCTTGTCGATTAGAGCTATCAGGACATCTGGTATTAAGTTTTTGAAGGCGATGATACTTTAACCAGTTAAACATGGAGTGAGCGCGTTTGCAAGCACAGTGGGTGTTGCTGAATTTGTGGCAAGGAAATCCACAGTGCATCTGATGATAAAGGTTTTCTGGATTTGGACAAATAAATTCTTTGTTTAGTTTAATAAACGTTCTGTTGCATAATGCGGAAAGAACTTCACATTTGTTCCCACCAAAAGCAAAGCGAGAGATGTGTCCAGCCGCTGCTTCTTCTAGTACAGTTTTTAGTATGTGATAAAGATTGTAGCCATTGTTAAAACGCATTCCAGTTTCATTTTCTTTATTAAAAGCATCCAATTTTTTATTCCAATGGTATGGTCTTGAAAAATGAAATGTTTGGCAAATCCTTTCTCTGCGATGGTCAATTTATTTATGATTAATTCTTTGCCATTTCCTTTAAGCACTAAATAATCCACGTCATGACCTCCTTGCATCTTGAACAAAGACTGATGGGAACATGTGAATAATACTTACTTTTATACCTGACAGGCATCCTTATTCACCGTTGCATCTCCAGAATCGAAACTCACAGCGGAACATCTCTCACGCCTGACGGTCTGGATCGGCAGGGTTGAAGAGAGCTACAGACTCTTTCATGGTGTATCCTCTGGGACATATGTAAAGAGCATAGAGGCATGCTTATTGGCCGCAGATGTCGGAGTAGAGGTTTTGCAGCTGGCGGTTGTTAAGGGTGAAATTAAATGACAAAGTCTTTCAACAGTTTTATAAAAAAGGAGCAGGCCGTAGGAATCGAAATACCACGCAAAAGAATTAGAATTTTGAGTTACAGCTATCCAGTGTGAACCAGGTAGGTCATGAGGATCTAAATTTATTACGAATGAGATGGTTTATTAAATTCTTTAGGCAGCGTGTCTGAAGCAAAAAGTCTGCAAAATTAGGAACGCCATGCAAAGTTTGTTTTATCTGTAAAGGTGTTCATGTTTAATAATCTGTGTGCACACTTAGAGCTTTATGTATCTGAATAGAATTTTCGTATTCGCAGTACATGAGACACGTGATGGCTTATTTTAATTTCTCTTTAAATTTCTTATATTTCCATTATTTAATACAGAAGCTTGGCCTCTTGAAGCGGCACTGTTAAGCGTTAAACCGTAAAGCATTATAAAGGAACCCGTTACATACATGTGTGTGATTTGGATTCTACTGTTGTGATGAATGCCAGAACCAGAAGAGAGTGTTTCGTAAGCCATTGTACCTTTTCATGAGAAGAGTCAATAGAAGGACCTTCTGCCGGAATTTATTTTCCGCTAAGATATATTGCAAAGTATTCCAAACCGAAATGCTTAAAATTTAAAAGGTTGATGGTATGACTTCCCGAAAAGTTAGTATTGTTAGTCATACCTATGAGTATTCTTTTTGGCAGTGGTCGTAACACAGCGTTGTCCACAGAGACTGCTTTCACGTGAAACATCAAGAGATGAGTAGCTGGTTTTACTTTTTTCACGTACAGAGTGGCATCTAGAAATTGAAATCTAGCGATCTGCGCTTTCACTCATATAAAATGGGTCTTTCGCTTTAGTTAATTTGATTTGAAGTGTAAGTCCCGGTAGTAGCCACGTGGTTACATTGAAAATAGCCCCATGTAATCTACCGAACATGATTACTTCTTTAGACTATTGGTTTTACTAAATCGTTGCTTTCATCCACGATTAGAATCCCCGGCTTCCAAAGTTACGTTTTTCCGGAGAGAAAATGGAGAGCAATGTACCAAAAAGCATGACATTAAGACGACTGTTTGCTGCATCTTGACCGTATGCTAATAGGATTTCTAAATAACTACGATAGTGATAAAGGCCCTCGGAATGCGTGATGAATGTTCCGTGTATGGACACTCAATTGACGGAACATGGAATGCAATAAATTGTTAACACCTGTCTTTTTATCTGTTGGTGCTAAGTTTGAACCATCTGATTTCACAAAGTTTCCTTTCACCATCAAATAAACATTTAAATCTACTTAATGCTCCTTAACTCCAGGAATAAATTCTAATACACTTTGATCGGCCGGGGCGATGGGTTTGATTAGTGTAGTAAAATGTCCTAATACTGCCGATTGAATTTATTGATTTTTGTTGTGTTTTTTTAGCAAAGATGTCAAATTCGGATTATGTACAGGCGACCATGGTGTTATCTCTCTATCACCCTGAGTACATGTGCTGGTGACAACGCGGCGCAAGAGATATTTAACCGAAAACGTCTCTAGCTGTTTCAGTTTTAGAATCTCTTTTTGAAGCTGATCTCCTTCTCTTGCCCTTTCCTTGCTGATCCTTACAATTTTTTGTGCCTTCTGTGATTCGTCTTGCCACGATATCTTTGACTTTGGTACCTCCCTGTTTTGCAGCAATATCGGCCATGATGTTTGCACCCGTGGTGAGGGCTTCCCTGCCCAACGATTTTGCACCGGATAGGAGGATGGGCTTAACAATTCTGAATAGACTCCCCAAAAAGCTACCTAAACCCCTACCTTGTTGAACGAATGGACTTCCTACATACAGTAGTTCGAGGTAATCACTCAGACGCCCTCGACTCTGATTTACATAGTATGCTGTAATGGGGTCCATTGCCAAAAGCATGTGTGTTTTTTTTTTCTTTTTTTTTTTTTTTTTTTTTTTAGGATTCCAATTTATAATAGCACCCGCACAAAAAATGGGTAAAATGTATGAACTCTCAGTGTTCCATTGTATAGTTGGTGCTTAATATGCCTCATTAGGCTCTTTTATGACACGGCTTTATTTCCGTTCTAAAGGAAGCCATGCTAAGATATTTACACCCGCTATTGTCGTCCACCGGGTTTGAACCAGAGACTAGAATGTTGCTCCTAGACTGCGGAGGACGACGAAAAAATGTTTGGGACTATATATCAAATTCCCAACTATTTTCGTTCAACCATCGTGCTATTCCTAGCGTCTGTAACTTCGCACAGCTATCAGTATTAAAATTATGCCACCGGCAAAAAGGAGCAATGACTAGAAATTCAACGTTCACATTGCAACCCAAGTTTTCAATATTCAAAACGGAATGATCATCATTGTCGCCGGGTTGCAACAATCTTACAAGAGAAAGATAATATTCCAGGGGGAATTCTGAAGGTGTTTGGTCATCGTCTAAATAGCCCAAACACCTTGGAATTCCATGGATGTCATTTGTCAACCATATATTGCCAATACATGATAGGCCAAACGTTGCGGGAAATATCGGGTTCGCGCAACAGTTGGTGCATCACTATCTGCTCGCTTTCTTTCGCCTCTACGGCTAACTCTTCAATAATTTTCTCCCCTTAAGGGTTATACAACCCTTGAAATGCAGTTGCAAACTCAGGTGCCATTCTGAAACAACAAACAAATGCAATACTTTCTTAAAATGCAGCACAGTAATGGTAGGTGTAAAGCTACTACTAAACCGAGCTAAATTGTCTAACTTGTTCACTAATGCATTTGCTACTGTTTGAAAATGGTTTAAGTTCTACCGGAACTAAAATATATTTTCAAACTTGTGATGAACAGTGTAAGAGGGAAATCGAATTATTCTTAAACAGCGAAAGTAAGAGTGCTGAGCAGTAGTGGTTCGATGAGATTGCAGTAAACAAAAACGGGCTCCGTTCCAAAAATAAACTGAAAAGAGCTTTTCCTGGTCTAAGAAACAGAGAATTCATATCGTTAGTTACATCTGAAAGCATGCTTTGATTCGCAACTTTGAAGACATCGAGGTTAGGAAGCGAATTTTTATTGCGTCTACGAGACCCCTAATACCATAATATATTCAAGTGGGAAAGAAGATTTTTCGATTAAATATCGTTTCCGACTTACCTCCAGCCTTTCTAACTGTTTTTAAATGGATGCTATTGGCTTTGGCCTGCAAGTTTTCTGGAATGCAATATGATGGAACCCAATTTTATTTTTCTTGCCGTTTTCTAATTTTTTATCTCTCTTTCCCTCTCTCTCTCTCTCTCTCTCTCTCTCTCTCTTTCTGATGAGAAACGAGATAAACCTGAAGCTCCGATAGGAGCAATTCCTGATGTTCTTCGTCTTTTACCTTATTCTTTAGAGAGGTGCACAGGTCTTTGAAATTCTTAAATTCAGTTTTATCAAACAGTATTCTACCTGCTCTGGTAACGACATTTTTGGTTACTTCTCCGGCATCTTTTAGTATATTTTCACCAAGAGTTTCGTAACCGTAGGAGTAGGAAAGCTTTGCTAGACCTACCACCCATTAATCGCTCTGAAGGTTAACAGGTTGTGGTAAATTGTTGCGAAAACTGGCGTGTGAATTTTCGGGATACAAATCCGTGTTAGAATCGCTTAACACGGTTACGTAAAACTGATCCGGGATGCGTCAATCCAGCTGTCAAGGTTAGGACCGTATCCTTTCCAACGTACGAGATGTGTTCTGCCGTTCCTCACTCATATTTTTGGTATTTTATCTATTTTATACAGAATAGATTTGTTAATTTTTACATTAGTAAATTCGCAACTCTAAAACTGTCCCTCTATAGGAGTTCTGCTAAGATTTATTAGTTCGTATATGGGTTGAGGCGATTATTTTATTACCTTTGCTATTTTGAAAATCCCTGTTGAGAAACTTTTTTCGTAGCCTTTGGCAAATTTCATCTTTTCTTTACTTATCCTTACCGTTTGCCCTTCGTTAAATCTGACAGGTCTAGGTTTAATGCTAGCACGTTTTCTCTCTAAGATTATTCATATTTTTATACGCTTTATTCATTTAATTTGATAGGAGCAATACCTATTGACGAGTGGACGGTGCGATTATATGCCCTAACAAATTTATCAAGATACTCTGTATATCTATGAATTCCTGTAAGTGAAATACTTATAGATTTTAGACTTGATGGCACGATTAAACCTCTAAACCATGCCACACTTTACATAGGAGTTTGTGCAAACTTGATGCTCAATACCCTTCTGTTTTAAAAGTTTTTGAAAGGGTAATCCTAAAAATTCTATTCCCCTATCAGATCTCACTGGGAAAGGAAAGGAGGAATCTAAAATACCTTCAAAGGCCTTGGCAGCTTCTGCACTAGTTTTGGATCTTAAGGGTTTTGCATGTGCGAATCTGGAAAAACAATCTACACAGAATAGCAGATGCTGAACTCCGTCGTTATACTTTTTAAGACTTTTAGAATCTCATAAGTCGATCTCCCGGATATCGTTAGTGTTATTGAACGTGTACTGGTTCCTCTGCAATTTTCTCCGCGCAGGCTTGTGCAACGTATACGCATCTTGTTGAAGAAGCGAATCCTCTGTCTTTCGTTTATTCTTTTCCATAGCAGATGTAAACTTCTGTAAGATGGAAAAAGCGGAAGATTGCTCCGGATCATAGAAATATTAATGATTCATCATTAATAAGATGTCGACGTCTCGACAGCCTTAGACGTAAGAAAATCTGCAATTATTTCTTTATATTTTCTACCCGATTGGATTTTATTTAATTAAAGGCTTCGTTATTCTGCAAGTGCCCGTTGGTTGGTTTGCCTATATAATCTTGTCAGAAGGCGTGACTTTTGAGAGATCTGCCTTTTTTCTAGTTAACAATTCCTAGAGCCCGCAAAATCCTTTAAAATACCTATTCTATCTATAAATCGTTGTCCTATATACGAATAACGGAATCGCCAATCTTAAAATTGCCATCTCTATCCTTGTAAATGCCGAATACGGTATCTGTTGCCCAGGGGGTGTGTAAATAGGGAGCCAAGTAAGGACCTGCTAGATACGCAAACTTCCTATTGGTAAACTCCTCTATTTCTTTCTTCTCATGGGCCAGTGTTCTTCGTCAAGCTCTTCCTCTTCCTTTTATGTTTCTTCTTCTCCTTCTTCTTTCCCAGTAGTTAGTTTTCGGAGAGGAGAAGACGAGCCTCTTTTTGACCTTAGTAATGCAGGGCGAAACTGGATGTTGCCGTGGCTGCGGTAGATACATACGACTGCGTTCGCTCGATTTTAACTTAACCAGTTCCTCGTACGCATCTGTTTTTCTCCTCTTTTGCCCTTTTTGTCTTCTTTATACAACAGTATGTATCAATATACTGTTGAGATGCCAAAAATGAGTTTTGCAGCATTTAGAGATTTATTAGAGCTGAACGTCCAGTTAACACTGCACATAACAAAGGAATTAGAAATCCTCCCTTTTGTGCTATTTAAACCTTCTCTTGTTGATGTTTTGAGTTTTATCCACCACTTTCCTCAGACCGTTTTTATACCTTCTTAAATTGCGTATGTTACATTTGCGTAGATTACACCTTCCGTTTTGAACATTTAGCGCGCGATCAGCATTAGCTAACACAAACTCCTTGTCAGTCTTACAAAATGGCTTTCCTCAGCTTCGGTTTGGCGCTTTTAAGCACATGGAGCATCTGATAGTTCGATTTTATCCGCTTGCTCATGCTGGTATACTACGTTGGGAAGCTCCGATGGAAAAATGTTGGTCCTAAACCGTAGGCAGTTGTCAGTCTCCTGGCACAGGTCAAATATCATGTATGTGTGTGGCTTTTCCGTATATATATTAAATAGCGATTTAAAATTTCGGAGTGTATTTGTCTGACTAGATACGCCATTTGGTTCTTATCCCTAACTTTTTTGAAAACCACTATATATTTAGCGTTTAGGGATATGTATCTACAATATTTAAATTGATGAAATAGATTCTGAGTAATTAATATGGCGCTTAAATTTCTGTGGTGACTGCGTCTTTTAATAAGTCGCACATCTCTTTCAAATAAACAGATTATAACAAATCGTCAAGTATTATCAGTTTAGGTTTTCAAATTGGGGAGCACCGACGTGAAATGTGTCATTCTTTAACTCAGGCACAGCGGATTCTTCAGTATAACACCACAATATTTATTTAAATTTGCTGACAGTGCACAAGTGCTTCAGTGCTTTAAATTTACGGAAATACAGTTTTGCCTGACCCTGAGCTGCCGCTAATAATTTGAGTGAAAGGATCTAGCTTTATTTCAATGATCGGTGCATCTTTGGAATTTAATCAATTTAAGCAGTTGTGGCAATCTTTTCCACGCTTCATCTATATCTATGGGATGCTAATTGTGTGAAATTTGGGAGGAAATCAGTGACAGCCCTTGATCCGTTAGAACGCGAAGCTGTCTTTGACTTTTGAGATATTTAACACTATTTTCAACGCTTCAGGTTCCATACTGAACGCAGATTCGTCCTAGCCACTAGTATTTATACTAAACCGTAGCCGAAGGGCAAGGAGTCGTATGAACCCTCCAATCGACGTCTCTTATGAAAGCATATTTTATCTCCTGGTTCGGAGACAATATACATGTCATTTGATCTTTTACGTTTTATTTTTTCCGTTCTAACTACAATGTTTTGTTCGCCATTTTCGCCGAGGATTAATTTTTTATAGAATCAAAATTAACCAGCTGTAAATAGGCATAATTCAGTGTTATTCCTCGACTTAGCAAACAGTTTTGAAATCTGCATTCGGCAAACCAATGTTGTACGCGTAATTTTTTTTGCCCTCCAGAAACGAATTCTGAAATGTAAGCTTCCGACTCGCAGCCAGCGAGCTCATCTGTCATGTCTCCCAAGTTATCACCACATTCGATAGAACACTGCTCTCCTTTCCTTACCCCGAAATTTATAGAAACTGCATCTGTATACAACATCTCCCTATTCAGTGCCTCCAGATATGTATATAGCTTGAATCTTACACCTGCAATGACATAGCCACCTAAAACTTCATTAGTGTGTGTCAACGAAGAAGCTCCGACGTCTTTTTCGTACTTAAAGGATAGCCACTCCACTAGGTCGCTCCGAAACATCAAATTTTGTACCTCGATTCCATATGTGCACAGAAATTGAAATAATTCTCGAGGTTCCTTAATCATTTTCGCATATGATCTATTGCTCTGTTCTGTCAGTTTCCTCCAGAATGAATTAAGGCATAATTTTGCTAATGATCTTGCACCAGGATTTTTTTCTAATGACCGTCTTATCTAAAAGAGTTCCTTCACTCTGAAAACCTTTTCGAACGTATTTTCCTTGATCCTCTTCACTCTTAGCGCAAGAAGCATATCCTCCTGCCTCGATCTTTAATTTAAAAAACTATTATATATTCTACATATAATCCACCTTATTTTAATTTTGTCATGCTGTTCTATTTTATATTCGTAAAATTTAAAAATTTCTCTCACTTCGTAATCCATTTTGACAGTTATTCGTACCTCGTCTACTATCCAAGTACCAGTTAGTTCTCGTTCGCTTTCGTTGTTTCAAGTTCTTTTCTGAAATCCAATATTTCATGTTTCACTGTCTCGTACCACCCAAAAATGCTTTGCGCTCATCCGGCATTAATTGATCAACGCCATAATAGTGAGGTTCTGGATAGCAGTCTACATAGTTCATGTTAAATAAGGAAGGTGACCTTTTTTTATGCCCTATATTCCAAAAGCCTTCGGCAAACATCTTAATTTCATTGGTAAGAAATTCAAGCTATCCCAAAAGGTTAAATGTTCCACTTTCATGCACAATATTTTAGCTCCATTCATCACCATATCTGATAACCAACCCTCTTTTACAGAATAATCTAATATAAAATAAAATGATAGGCTCTGACACTGTGTGCCACAATAAAAATTCTCTCACAACATGGTCTATCTCTCCGGAGAAAGACCATACATTTTTCAATGCAGTCACCACCCCAAAATGAATGCCTCTGTGTTCCACACTGACTACAGTCCTCGCTCAAGGTTTTTTTTTTTTTTTTTTTTTCAAGTAAAACAATATTGTTCCAAACAGAGTACGTGGGGAACATGGAGGCACGTATTGCATCCTATTCGTCTGCTCTGGTTACATTTTATGTCATAAAATACGCATAAAACGTTTTCAGAAGGTGTGACTTTTGCTCTAATCGTTGGCATGTAGCACATGTGACCTGGCATCTTATTACTTTTACAATATGATATGTAAGACTCGTGATTAGGATTTAACTGCTTATTGCAAATTGAACAATTTCTCTTCCATTCACATATTGTTTTCTTACCAAATATATTCTGTTCGTGATTATTCAGACAAGCTGCACTTCTAAAATATCTTTGACATATGCTGCAAAATATATAAATTCCTTCAAAAATACAAGGTAGAACTGAAAAGCACTCTGAACTTTTATATTTGCATTTATGCGTTTTTGCTCTATTGTCAGATGTTCCTTTATAGCACCCTTCACATACATTATCTTTAGCCATGGTGCCTGTAAGATTCAGAATCACGCTAAAATGTTTTTCCTGAGCATCATACAGAAGATTCAGATGCTTTCGTGAATTTGAATTGCCATTACAGATTATGTTTTCACAATATAATCCTTCTAAACTATAATTATATATTGTAAAAGATTGTGTTCAAACTTTTGCAGCTCTGTGATACCTCCCCCATTAGTAAGATCAACATTTGCAGCCCTCAGAAGTTTATTTACCTTCGAATGGTGTAACCAACCTATTCTACAACTATCATAATCAGGATGTTTTGTTAAATGTGCAATAACTATCACAAGGGCGTGAGCTAAACAGTTCGTCTTTGATTGAACTTTTACTATGCTTCTTTTTAAATAAGCTAATGAGTATAGAGATAAACCTTTCGTTTTCTTTCTACCTTGTACTAACGGCATATCAACATGATCTAATTTTACAGATAAAGTATCCGTGGCGTAAACATTGGCGTTAGATGGGCACACGTTTTCCAGTACATCCAAAAATACCTCCTCCTATGCGAAAACTAAGTCCTATTAGGTTATCTTGTAAATTGACAGAGTTAGTTGTGTTTAAACCCACCCTATCATTTGTTTTCAACCTTGTAATACAGTGTCTAATAGTTTCTGCATGGCATTTCTAAAATACAAAAATAGGACTTTCATTTTCTGGAGCTACGTTAATTTGAATTTCATATTGTCTACCGCGAGTTCTGAATAGTGGAAATTGTCTTTGCATCATGTTTAGGATGTTAATATGATCCATGCTGAAAAAAATAAAATCGTAAAAACTTGAGGTTATCTCTCAACATAAAATGTATTATTTAATAAGTAAAAAAATATTAACTTTTTACTAAAACGTCAGTTTCTGTTACTGTTGCTGACTGTGGTTATTCCCAAAAATTTTGTTGGTTTCTATACCTTGCTGGACGTTGACTAGAAAGTGCTTTTAAGGAAACATTCGTGTATATAAAGAGGCCTACTACGTTAAGCAGCACAAACAAGCAAGAGGGCACTGTACAACACATTTCCTCTCAGCAGCAAGGTAAGCGAATAATTTATAATTTACTCATTTTTAACTTCTCATAACAACAAGACTTAAACTATTATTCGTTCTTCTTTTCAGAATGGATTTTAATACGATATACAAACAAATTCAAAATACTACAAATCAGAGATTTAGAAATTCGTACTTCATGTAACGTAGTAGGTGCATCTAGAGTCGATACGCAGTATGGACCGTCGACATGTATTAAGCTCCAAAAGAGTAGCGATGACGATTCTGTAGAAGTATTTTTACCAAGAAATAACAGGGATGCTTTTAAAGAAACGGGCATTAATGACATTAATAACCGAAAACTTACCTTGAAGTTTATTTTTCAAGGATTTAATTAAAAAAATGATGTATTGTATCATTTGAAAAAATGCAATAACGTTTAAAGGATGAAAAAACTTAACTAATTATCTAATTATTTATATAACACACATGATATGAATAAATCTTTTGATCATTAAGCTTAAAATGAGAAATGAAAATGCAGTATAAGTATTTGAGGAGGTGACACGCAAAGGCGAACATTTCCACTAAATACACTTTTTCACAATCGACATAAAACTTACCACAACTATACATATGAATGAAAGCAACATGTTGATACGCAAACGCCTTTATATTGTATCCAAAAAGTATTTCATGTATATGAAATAAATCTAAACTGAAAATTTTCCTTTAAAAAGTACATTTAAATATGGACATGTTCTCGTTTGCATGATCCATTTTGACTTGTTCGCCTTTGAATGAATTTCGAAAGTCAAATATCTCGTTGTTTCATAATAACTTGCACGTTATTGAGTAATGCTTCTTATAGTATATCAGCTTACCTATCTATCACATTTTAATATATCCTATCATTAAAAAAGCTATAAATTCACTTCGGTACCTTTGGCTTTGGGAATTTTAACAAAGTTGTGATATTTTACTTTTCTTAGAATCATTTAATTGTATAAATTAACTCATGACCAAAATGGAATGATATCAACAATGCCATTGCTTATTATTAGAAAGGTTCTTAAGCTCACACATTTCAACAAACAAACCATGTTCTAAACAGTAACAAGAAATTTCATCTGTCTCTGTGTAGCACGGTGTGGGAATGGAGTCAAAGATGATACATACCATCTTAAATCTTGGTGATTTCTTCAGTCTTCTCCGAAAATAGTTTTCAATAAACCATCAACATCTTTTGGATTGGATGGCTGAGGGGTATTTCAGGTATTGCTTTGCTGATGAGTTTCTTCATGGTCCATTCGCGTTTCAGAAGAGATTTCCGCACAGGTAGCTCTTGCTGGGACTTGTTACAGTTGCATCCGCATCAATATGAATGTTTCCCATAGCTTCACACTTTATAATGAAAATTCGTTTCATTTCACTGATGTGATCTAAATTTCTTAGGGCTTTAGACAGCGATTTCATGTCCATCACTTTCCACTCTTCACCAAGATTTCTTACTTCACCCACTGACTGGTGGACCTCAATATATTCCTCTTTTGTTACAACTGTTGGCTTTTTTCGTAGAAGTTTCTCCACTCTACCGAAAACGCGGTCAGCAGGTAAGAAACTGTGTCCTCAAACTGGTAAAATGAGGTGTATTTCTTCAACAGGGCCATCATGTATTCCAAGAAAATACATGAGTGTGTGAAGCACGACATTGTTCTCGTTTTGAGCTCTACACCCGTCACAGAAAAGCTTCAGTACAGTTTTATGTTGAAAATCGATAGATTTTAAAAAATGCAATAAGGCTGAAGCCACTTCCGCTGCACCACGGCCTGTCATATCTTCCGTCCACGTGTAAAATACAGGGTTCACTGATTTCACACTGACAATGCACAAACTTAAAAATTTATCTGCCTGGAGTAAAATGCTTATAGGACTATTTTGCAGCGGCTGGACCTGTTGCAAATCAAAGCAGAAAGGCACTGCCTGTTCATTCTCTTCTCGGAAAAGTTCACAGAAGGCATTTGCCCTTTTTTGTGGACCCTTTTCTGAGTGATAAGCTGTACCTTTTCCCTTTTCGAAGCCACATTCATTTGCTCGTTAATTCTTGCGCGGAAATTGCAGATATCTGAAGCAGGACTTCTAAATCAAATGTTATATTCATTCACGAATATTCTACGGAACATAGATGTAGACACTTTGTTATCATTAATCACAGATTTGTTGTACAGCCATTTAGTTTATTTATATTTAATTCACTGTGCAGATACAGTCGTGATTTTTGTCGGTTATAATGACTTTCAGTACAATGCAGATTGTCTATAAATTGTCTAACACTTTTCTTCTTGTTTGCAGATTTATAGCTGACGCGATCTCCTCCTCTATATTCCTTTATTGCTTTCCCTTCTTTTATTTTGTTTGCTATATTATTCAGCTGCATGAAAATGTTTTTGCACACTGGGTATATTATGTTTCCCTTTTGTGCGAAAAGAGTGTAGTTAACATTAAATTTGCGAGGTTTATTTTCGCCTTCATTGTATCGAGGTCGCTTTCTTTGAACAGTTTTCAGCGACATCATCCGTACAACCATCCTCTCTTGAGCTGCTTTATCTTGAACATAATAAATTAATTGCCTCAGTTGCAGTGCATCTCGTGGGTGTATTTCCCGACAAGAAAGCTGTTTATTTTTGTGTGAACATGCATAAAAAGAATGAAAGCCTCTTGGTGCAACATACTGTTTCCCTTTATCCTTTTCACGTTGCGATTCATTCCTCTTCCTCTTTCTGTTACCCTGGTTTGCAGTCTTCACAAGTACACGTTCTTCGTCCATTTCACTCACTAGCCAAAAAGCTGACCTAATAATTGCAGCTACTAGACATTAGAATACAATATTACGTGAAAACACAGAAGCGCGACAATACTCATACCTCCAAATCCCCCAAGATGCACTTACCTTCATATAGCTGAAAGATTAAGCTTAGGTCTTTTAGGTTTATCAATCAGAAGAGGTTGTGTAGACAGAAATCTGTGTAATAATGTTAAACAAATCAAGGAAAAAAACATTATTTTAAAAATAAAGAGTTGTCCAGTTAATATACCTAAAGTAAAATATGAAGATAAGCTAAACAAAAAACTAAGAGAGGAAGCAATGGGTTTGGCAGTAGTGGTAAATTTTAGTAGATTAAAAAAACTCGATAGGAACTAGTTGTATAATGTTTAAGCTCTCTAGATTAGTGGTGCTTTTACGTTTCGCTGTAACAATGCACTGACAAGAACATATACTTTCCTGCAAGAAAGGACTTACTTCAATACTTTTTTTTTTTGTGAAGAATTCATTTCAATAAGTTTTCCTGAATATTGGTCTGCTCTTATATGGATAGTGTGCTTATTATCTAGCGATATTTGTTGTATTTTAAGAAATGTGTTTCCTTGCTTTGTAGCAGGAATATATGACATTGAACCTAATTACATTAATTTATATTTTGCCATTAAGCAACAAAGCAGAGAAGCACAAATGTTAGAATTCTTATTTTCTCCAAGTAACTATGTATTTGTAACTGAACATAAATTAGCAGTCTTTAAATATAGTCATTCAAATCAAAGTCAGGTATTCCATTTACTAGCGGTATCTTATTATTGGAAAATGAAATGCAAGGCATGTGAATTTTATATTAAGGTAACTCTTATTCAAGTTAAACACCATGTTACTTTGCAGGAAATTTGGGTGGATTTTATGCATTTTCTTTAGAGAAGTTTTAATGTAATTTTCAGAAACACGTAATTGTAGGATCTTTTAACAAATCTTTTTCTTTAAAATCCATGTCATCGCTCAGCTAAGTTACATGGTTGGTGGTCTAATGAAGACAGAAATGTACAAAAATACAAAAGTTTGTTTCAATGCAAAAACTTAGAAACTTGCATGCAAAATTTGTGTTAAAAATCTTCCTACATTAAAAGGTTTAGCTTCAACCATTTTATGTGACAACGCAAAATTAATCTTTTTACATACAGAAACAGATTGTAACAATTACGTGTATATTCTTACAAATAGTCATGAATTTGATATTTCTATAGAACAGATAATCCCTATCGAATTCCCTGCAAAGCTTATGGCTTACTACTATACGATTAAAGAAAATGAACGTTGTCATCTTTTATGTCAGAAAGAAGAAAGCTGTATAACCATGAAACATACAAAACTAATAAGGTGTGATGAATCATTTATGAATGAAATGTTTTATTCTAAAGACAATTGGTGTTTTATTTGTAATAAGCCTTTATTTTATATGTATGATATATAAACTTATATTTGTTTAAGATCAACATTTGTAATTACCAACTCATAGACATTAAATATAACACAATGCTTTGTTTTCAGTGCCCTTCTATCTCCTTAAAAATACATTCTTTCTTCCTATCAAGTCCCTTAAAAGAAAAACCGAATTCATTATAACAATACAAAACAAATCTTATCTCTGAGGTGTAGTAAGTACTACAATTGACTTCCCTTAAAATCGTTTAGGTTATATATAGTCTAAATGCATCTGAACTAGAACAACTTTCGCTTTCACCTGCAATTATTTTCCAGGAAATGCACATGCAGGTGTGGTCTTACTAGCGAACTATATCGAAATGGAAAAAGGGCGTGTTATTTATGGACGCTCTTTAACTGCTGTGGTTCTCAGCTATACTGGGCGTGAAAGACCGCTTAATTTTGTTCAGAGGCCTCTCTGTCAGGCTTGAGGTTCTTTTACGTGCCGTAAATCTACGACACGGGACCCACGGCTTTACTTCCCTTCCGAAGTAAGCCTTGCTAAGGATTTTTACACCCGAAAAAATCCATCGTCCTCCGCCGGGTTTGAACCCGCGACCTTGGGTATATAAAGTCAGCATGGTAACCATTACACCATGGAGGGCGACTGAACTATATCGAGGTCAGCCGCATGCAGCGATCTGACAATGTTTACTTTGTAGACATTAATCAGTTTGTATCTTATACAATTAATAAAAGCTTATTTAGGAATGTATATACTTTGTTTTTATTCATTAGTTTTTATTCCTACCCATTTAAAAAGAAAAAAAAAAGTTTTTTTCCCATCCAAAATTTCATCCGAGGCGCCGGCATGGTTCACCTCGCACCAATGAGATGGGGGTGGCATATAAAATAAATAAATATCATATGGGAGAGAAAGTGAGCTTTGGTAGCAGACGGATTACCTTGGACGCCATATTGATGACGTCACAAGTCAAGTGACACCCGTCAGCCAATCTAAAGTGCTTTTTTTTTTAGTACTTTTTCCTCACTCAAGTGATTGTTTCACTATTTTTTTCTCCCTTTAGTGATTGTTTTACTACTTTTTTCCCTTAAGAGGCTGCTTTGCTACTTTTCTCTCAAGTGCTTGTATTGCTGCGATTATCCCTGGACGCCATATTGTGACGTCACAGGTCACGTGACCTCGGCCAGCCCATCAGAAGCCGTTCTCCCTATAAAACTTCTATTACTATACACAACTCCAGGTAGTTATCTCCGTTCTGGTGTCCTGAGTATAAGTATAGGTATAACTCCAGGCAACTATCTCAGTTCCGCTGTACTAAAGTATAGACACAAATCCAGGTAGCTATCTTCGTTCTGTTGTCGTGAATAGGGACACAGCTCCAGACATATATCTCCATTTTGTTGTCCTGAGTATAGACCTAACTCCAGGCTGTTATCTCCGTTCTGTTGTCCTGAGTATAGTCACAACACCTGACACTTGCCTCTGAACTGTTTTCCTGAGTATACAATCAACTCCCGGTAGTTATATTAATACTCTTGACCTTAGTATAAACACAAATCCAGGAAAATATCTCCGTTCCTGTTCCTGAATATACAGTCAAATTTAGGCATTTATCCCCGTTCTATTTTCCTGCATATAGACAAAACTCCAAGTAGTTATCTCCGTTCAGTTGTTCTGAGTATAGACACAACTCCAGGCAGCTATCACCGTACTGTTGTTCTGAGTGTGCACACAACTCCAGGCAGTTATCTCCGTACTGTTATCTTGAGTGTACACTCAACTGCAGGCTGTTATCTCCGTTCTGTTGCAGTGCAGGTACATTAAACTCAAGGAGGTTACCTCCGTACATTTGTCCTGATTTACAATCAACTCCAAGCACATATCTCCATTCTATTGTCCTGAGTGTATACTCATCTCCAGGCCGTTACCTCCTTTCCATTGTGAGGCGTATAAACAAGCCTCAATGTTGTTAACTCCGTTCTGTTGTCCTGAGTGTACACACAACTCCAGGTAGTTATTTCCGTGCTGTTGTAATAAGTATGCACACAACTCCAGGCACTTATATATATTCTGCTTTTCTGAGTGTACACAAAACTCTAGGCAGTTATCTTGGTTCTGTTGTCCTGAGTTTACACACGACTCCAGGCACTTATCTCCGTTCCGTTGTCCTGAGAATACACTAAACTCCAGGCATATATCTCCCTTCTGTTGTCCAGAATGTACACTCTACTCTAGGCAGTTAACTCCGTCCTGTTGACTGAGTATATAATCAGCTCCAGGAAGCTATCTCCGTTCTGTTGTCGTGAGTATAGAGACAACTGCGGACAGTAATTTACTTACCGTTGTTCTGCGTGTACATTCAACTCCAGGCAGTTATCTCTGTACCGTTGTCCTGAATATACACACTACTCTAGGAAGTTTTCTCCGACGTTTGTCATTAGTATGGACATAACTTCAGGCAGTTATCCCCATTCTGTTACCCGAGTGTACACAAAACTCCAGGCAGCTATATCCGTGTTTTTGTCTTGAGTATATACAAAGCTCCAAACAGTTATCTCCGTGCTGTTTTAATGAGTATGCACAATTACTTTAATGCTGTTGTCCTGAAAGTATAATCAGCTCAGGCAGTTATCTCCACACTGTTTTTCTGACTGTACACTCAACTCCCGGCAGTTATCTCAAGGCAGTTGTCTAGTACTGTTTACTGCATGTACTTTAAACTCAGGCAGTTTTCTCCTTTCACTTGTTCTGTGTATACACACAACTCAAGACAGTTGTCCGATTACTGTTATCCTGATGGTGCATTCTACTCCACTCTTCTCTACTCCGAGCTGTTGCCCTGAATCTAACCTCAGCTCCAGGCAGTTATTTCCGTTCTGTTTTACTGAGTGTAAACTCAACTACAGATAGTTATCTGCGACTGTTGTCCTAAGTTTTCACAAACTCCAGTCAGTTAAGTCCGTTCTGTTGTCCTGAGTATAGACTCAAATCCACGCAGTTATCTCCGTTCCATGTCAGGAGTATAGACAAACCCAAGGCAGCTATCTCCGTTCTGTTGTCCTGAGTGTCCACACAACTCCATGTAGCTATCTCTATTGTCCTGAGTATGCACACTTCATGCACTTATTATCTCTGTTCTGTTCCACTGAGTATGCACAACTCCGTTTTGTTCCCAAGTATAGACGAACTGAGGGATTTTATCTGCGCTCTGTTGTCCTGAGTATAGCCACAACTCCAGGCAGTTAACTACGTTCTTTTTTCCTGAGCATGGACACAACTCCAGGCGGTTATCTCCGTTTTGTTGTCCTGAGCATAAACAATATTCCATACAGTTATCTCCGCAATATTGTTCTGATTATACACGAAACTACAGGAAGTTATTTCAGAGCTGTGGTCCTGAATATAGTCTAAACTCCAAGCAGTCGTCTCCGTTCTGTTGTTTTGAGAATGCACTAAAACTCCAGGATATTTTCTCCGTGCTGCTGGTCTGAGAATAGATACAACTCCAGGCAGTTTTCTCCGTTCTGTCGTCCTGAGTATACACAAAACTCCAAACAGTTAGGTCCGTGCTATCGTCTTGAGTATACACTTCACTGCAGACGGTTATCTTCATTCAGTTTTCCTGAGCATACACAAAACTCCGGACAGTTATCCCCATTCTGTTGTGTTGAGTGTACACACACCTTCAGGCAGTTATCCTGGTTCTGTGGTCCTGAAAATACACACGACTCCTGGCAGTCATCTCTGTTCTGTTGTCCTGAGAATACATTAAACTCCAGACAATTATCACAGCACTTTTGTCCTGAGTGTACACTCCACTCCAGGAAGTTATCTCTGATGTGTTGTCCTGAGAATGGACATACTCAGGGCAGTTATTTCTGTACTGGTTCATGAGTGTACATTCAATTCAGGCAGTTATCTCCTATCTGTTCTCCTGAGTATACACACAACTGAAGGCAGTTATATGACCACTGTTTTATAAGAGTGCTCTGTATTTAAGGCAACTATCTGCGTGCGGTTGTCCTGAATGTACACTCAAATCGAAGCGGTTTTCTCCGTTCTGATTCCTGAATGTACACTCAGATCTAGGATGTTATCTCCTTGCTGATGTCCTGAATGTACATTCATTTCCAGGCAGTTATTTCCGTTCTGTTTTCCTTGTATACACACCACATCAAGCAATTATCTCCGTTCTGCTGTTTTCAGTATACTTCATCTCAGAAATACTCCTGTGTATACTCTTAAAGCCAAACAGGTATCTCCGTTCTGTAGTCCTGACTATGGACACAACGCCAGGCAGCTATCTCCGTAGCTTTGTTCTTAGTATACATAATACTCAAGACAGTTATCTCCGTTTATTCCTACTGAGTATAGACAAAACTCCAGCCAGTTATCTCCGCTCTATTGTTCTGACTGAACACTAAACTCCAGGACAATGTCTCCGTACCATTCTCCGGAGTGTACACTCAATTTTAGGAGGTTTTCTTCATTCTGTTGTCTTGCTTATACAATCTACTCCATTAAGTAATCTCTGTTCTGTTGTCCTAAGTATAGACAAATTTCAGGCAGTTATGTCGGTACTGTTGTGCTGAGCGTACAATCAACAGCAGGCAGATACAGCCGTGCTGTAGTCCAGAGTATACACACAAGCCCATGCAGTTTTCGCCGCACCGTTGTTGTGAGTGTTCACCCAGCCCCATGCCGTTATGCCCCTTCTGTTGTTCTGAGTATACACAACCTTACATGCAGTTACACACTTTCTATTGTCCTGAGTAAACAAACAACACCATTCAGTTATTTCCCTCCTCTTGTCCTGAGTGTATATGCAACTCCAGGCTGTTATCTCCGTTCTGTTGTCCTGGGTATACACACAACTTCAGGAGTTATCTGTGATGATATCTTGAGTATACATTTAACTCCAAGCAGTTATTCCCGTTCTGTTGTCCTGAGTATAGACAACACTCCGGATAGCTATCTCCGTAATGTTGTCATCAATGTATACTCAACTCCATTTAGATATCTCCGTTTTTTGTCCTGAGTGTACACTCAACTACAGGCTGTTATCTCCATTCTGGTATAAATAGTATACACATGACTCCAGGCAGGTATCTCCGTGCTGTTGTCCTAAGTGCACACTCAACTCCAGGCAGTTACCTCCGTTGTTGTCCTGCGTGTACACTCAACTCCAAACAGTTATCTCTGCTCTTTTGTCCTGTGTGTACACTCAACTCTATGCACTTATCTCCATTCTTTTGTCCTGAGTGTACATTCAACTCCAGGCAGTAATCTCGTACCGTTGTCATCATTATACACACAACTTGACGCTTTTATCTCCATTCTGTTGTCCTGAGTGTACACATATTTCCAAGCAAATATCTCCATTTTGTTATTCTAAGTGTATTGCCAAATTCCAGTCAGAGTTCTCCGTTCTGTTGTTCTGAGTATACACTCAACTCCAGGATGTTATCTCCGTTCTGTTGTCTTGAGTAGAGCTACAACTCCAAGCAGTCATCTCCGTTTGGTTTATCTAAGTTTACACAGAGCTCCAAGTAGCTATATGCTTATTGTTGTCCTGAGTAGGTACACCACTCCAGGCAGTTCTCTGCGTTCTGTTGTCCTCAGTATAGACACAACCTCAAGCAGTTTTCTCGGTGTTATCCTGTGTATACACACAACTCCAGAGAGTTTTCTCTGTACTTTGGTCCTGAGGATACACAAAATTCCAGGCAGTTAAATGTGTAGTTTTGTCGTGAGTATACACACAGCTCCAGGCAGTTATATCCCTTCAGTTGTCCTGAGTATTTCCATAACTTCATGCAGTTATTTCCATTCTTTTCTTGAGTATACACACAACTCCAGATAGTTATCTCCATGCTTTTTTCCTGGGTACAGACAGAACTCCATGCAGTTATCTCCATTCTGGTTCCAGAGTATACATACACCTCCATTCAGTTATCTCCCATCTGGTTCCTGAGAATGGACATAACTCCAGACAATTATCTCCATTCTATTGTCCAGAGTAAACACAAACTCTCAACACTTGCTTTCCTTTTCCAGATTTCTATATGGACATTCATTTCTTTCATGTATAAAGCTCTTTTAAGGTCTTGCAGTTGTTATATATACATTTATTTATTTATGTATATATATATATATATATATATATATATATATATATAAACTTCCTACTTGGTAAGGAGTAACATTAGTTTCAGAAAGTTTGTTCTGTGTGTTGCCTTTTCTGCCACTGATATCTTTAAGATGTTGTAGATGAAAACATCCTAATGGAAATAGTAATTAGTTGAAGCTTAGGAAGTCCATGCAGAGATTGTAGCTCGGAAAGCTTATAAGAATATAAAAGCAGCTTATGACTGAATACTAAACCATTTTATAATTCCTTACTTTAAGTCCATTTGTCTCCATGAATATGTGGTGATTTATATTATTTTATGTTAATGTAACATCTGAAAAGCTGTTGTGCATCGCTATTCCAAAGTGGGATTTGTGGTGGATAAAGCGGTGCATGGTAGGTTTTCCATTCCACCGGTACTTCAACTTGAATTCCACGTTTCATCAGTGTCATTGCTTTTGGAGCCATTTATAGTGAAAGTGGGCATTAAACACTATAAAAAGAGAAACCATTCAAAAGTGTACCTACTAATTAGGATTTCAGGATAATGGTCAGATGTTTAATTCTATGGAATGAGATTATAATGCTAGGCTCTCTGCTGTTTTAATGCAACAATTCTTTTAAGTATATACAATTGAGAAACTCCTGTTCAAATTTGCACTAATCCATAATATCTGATTTTAAGAAAACAAAGAAACATATTTTCTTCAATGTCCATAAATTTTATAACATATTTTGACCAGTTTGTTATATTGTCTTTACAGTATAGAATTGTGAAGTTTTATGAAATGGTGGCTGTTATTATCTGTAGAGAGTGTGATTTATTATTTCATTAGATTTTTTTGCAGACAAAAGGACAGAGGGTGGTGCTGTGGCTTGGTGGTTACACCCCTGTCCTCTCACCTAGGTTACCCAGGTTTGATACCAGGAGATGCCATGTGGGATTTTTGGTGGATAAAGCAGCATCTGGATGGGTTTTCTCCATTTTTCCTTGCCATTCATGCCATCAGTTGCTCCACAAACATCTTTCCTTTCATCACTTTCACCGTTATTTCATATTATCCCCTTCCTCACTTTTATAACAGCCATTGGGCTGATCACCCATCTTGGCTACCCTCTTTGATCCTCAACAGGCATTTGACCTCAGGCATTGGTTTGTAAGTCCTGCATAGGAGGAGGGTAAAAATTGAAAGAAGGAAAGAAGGGAAACATGAAGATATTTAACAGCTTATGAAATAGTTAAATGAAAATAAACAATGGACAGTTTCCTCACGTATACTATTACCTATTTGTTGTATTACACTATTGCTAGGTAACATGGTAATCATTTCTGCAGCAGGGTATTGTTCCTCGTAATGTGCAAAATGGTTTTTTGTATACTAATCATCCTGTTTATCTTGGCCTAACTAATTACTTTGTTAAGTCACAAACTAACAGCCTTAATTAATTAGAGCTGTGCATTGCAAGAATGCTGAGAAGTGTAATATTTGGTTTTTCTCTACATTCCAATTTCTTTTGTTGTAATGTTTGTCCAACAATTTGAATAGTACTCTTAATTTTATTAAGACCTCAATGTGTGCATGTTTCACTGCTAGAATATTGGTTCTCCTCTTACAAGCTGCACTTGTTTCAATATATTGATATGGAGTCTCATGTCTTACACGAGTTTGGCAATGGAGCAGCCATTTTATACAATAAAATAGCTTTATTTGATGTATATGCATTTGTCATTCAGTAGAATATGTTTCACAATGAACGGAAACTACTAGCAGGTGGTTAAGTAGCCCTAAAGTGGATTTCTGTTTGAAAAATTATTTTTCAAGAAGATACTGGCAGGTGTTGTATTTGATTTGATTTCCTTAAGCTGCATTAATTATCTAAATAAGACTTATAGGGCCCACCTCTGTGGTGTGGTGGCAGTGTGTCCTGTTTAGAGTGACTTACCTGTCACCCTACTGGAGTTTTCCCTTTTCCTGAGAAGACAAACTTTGAGTAACTTTAAGCTCTATGGACTCCGAGCATCACTTCACCCATTTCATTTATCGTCTGATATGACATGCCAGGTTAACAGACAGGCTTATCATGGTAACTGGGAATGCTTAAGTTCCAACTGTGCTTGTAGGTTTAATTTCCATCATGTCATTTTGCTTAATCTGTAGATAGCTTGGATAGCTTTCCATGCCATAATCTTTAGGTTCAAAATAAAAAGAAAAAATAACAAATTCTCCTTTGGTATTGACAGAAAGCCAACATTAACTAACAACTACATCAAGAGCAACAGTTACAACCCAAAATCACACCATGATGCCATCTTAGTACATTGTGTGATCAATTTTCCATTAAACAGAGAAGAATATAATCAAGAATACAAGCAAATAGTAAATACAGCAATGAACAATGGCTTCAACCCAAAAAATATTGGACAAAATAATTCAAAAACAAATAGCAGAAACAAAATAAAGGAAGCCACCACTCTAACACCAGTAGAAGAAAAGAGAAAGACATTTAGGATATGTTCATACAACCCATTTTTACACCAAAGTTTTTCAGAAATTATTCACCAAACATAGCATCATTCTAACAACCCAGAGCAAATATAACTTCTGAAAGTCATTAACAGAACCTCCAAAGGATCCAATACCCCTAAAATAAGAACCAGGAATAATCAGATAAATGGCAAAAACTGCAGTAATGTATACATTGGAAAAACTAAAAAAATTGTGAGTATCCGGATCAAAGAACATAAAAAACAAACAAACAGTGAAGTCAGCCGTTGCAGTGCATTTTTGAGTTCCAACCATGAAATAAAAAAAAACAACACAGATCTGATAATCTATATGTATATGAATCATCCCATTGACCAATATTTTTGAGAAAAAATATTTATCAAAAAGAACTTGCACTGGGTCATGAACTTTGAAATATCGCAATGAGCCACATTTGACAGTGCATTATGCCCTCTACAAGCCATAGATATGGAGAGTCAGTCAAGAACCTACAGCTAAAGATAAAGGTAATGGCTTTTGAAACATAAGCACAGTACTAGAAGCAATAAGTGTCTATATCTTGACTCATAAATTTAATTCAATGTTGCTTCACTGATTATAAGTTTCTATAACATCAAGTGATGCTTGCTACAAAAATAAATTCTCTACGGTATCTTAGACACAGCCAAAGACCTTGGATTATATTACCTAGACTCACCGCTGAGGCTGGTGTGCTGTCGCTAATTGAAACCTCTCACGCATAGGTAGGTGAAGGGCAAGCGTGCTTTTTGCCGTATGTTCAGTACACTTAAAAGGCTTTAAAAGTGAGGTAGTTTAAGAGTATTAGGGTTTAATAATTGACATGGTTCACTTCTGTGCTGCATAACTGTACCAACCACTGGAAAAGTAATTCCGAGATCATTTTCCATCGGTAAGAATAAATTGTAACATTTGTGTCCCAAATTCATTCCAATTTATTCTCGTGGGTTTCCTCGGTCACTAAACAAATGATAATTTATTTTAGGTTCCTAATACATAAACTAGAAGTATTGAGTAAGTTGTCAGCTGCTCCGAGACGTAAAAAATTTGTGCCAACGAAATATCACAGACTATATATACTCAGTGCATTTTGCGAAAAATTGTTTCCATTAGAATAAAGACAAGATGATGCTAAACCCTGACTCAGTTCCTTCAGTATTTAGTTTCCCTTCTCATCTGACAAAGGTAACGAGAATGCTAATTTCATTCTTATAACTGTTTTGTATATGGTTTATTACCATTAGAAGGCAGTGCTAAAAAGTTAGGTTCGATACTATAATTTGTCTTAAATAAAAAAAACAAAAAAAAAAACGAAATCTCGATTAAGTTAATTTTTCAAATCTGTAATTTCAGACTGAAACACAATCCCATAGGGTGAAAAAAGGAATTTTGCAAAAGTGTCGTAGAACATAAAGAATATTAAGTAAAACGATTCTAATTTTAGATTTGTTATACATTATTTCAGGAAGCACAGACCATACTCTCCTGTTGTACACATATTAATATACCTATCTTATCTATCTAACTCAAATATACCACAATTTTTTTTTTTTTTTTGTAGTGTTTATCGCCCGCTTTAACTACTAATGGCACCGCAGGCGGTATATACCACAAATACTGATAGAAAATGTGTACTTAACATCTTGAATATAGTTTACTGAAGAGGAATACAGGTACCTAATTTCATGTTTATTTTATTTTTACACTGTACATACCATCTCTGAAAATCCAATATAGCATAAGTCTTCTTTTTTCAGCTAAATCATTTTATTATTTGTTTGTTTTTATTTATTTACATACTGCCTTAGGTAATATAGTCTTATTACCACTCTGGCCTTCTATAACAACTGCTTAAATTGTTGAAGTGTACTTGAATTCTGTACTTCTCCATTAACTTAACACACATTCAGTATCGCATTCATATTTTCAGGCTCTTGAGGGTAGGGAATAAGAATAGCTTCACCAGCCTAGAGTCGAACCCAGCATATTTTTCATTTTAGTTCAGCATTTTGACCACCTTATTGCAGAGACATACTTAACAAACCCTCTTTATAGTTCTTGTTGACGACTTTGTGCATTAAAGTAAAATGCAGAAAGTATATACGGAATCACTGAGAAGAAACTGAGAAAACGGATTTAAAGCTGAATTATGCTCTCTGTGATGCTTATGTCCTGTTTGTAAAACACTTTAAAAGCAGGTATGCAATATTCAAGTTCAAAGACAATATTTACTTCTGTTTTGTTCAGTTGTGGGATGAAATTCTGTCTAGTCAATGAAGTGATTTTATTCAACTTCCAGCAGGGCATTCAAGATCTAATCCCTGTGCATAGATACTGATGATCATAAAGAACGTGTTGTCGCAATTAATTCCTACTCAGGTATCCTTATAACGTAATTACAGCTGTTTTAAATGTCACTGTTTTCCCATTAAAACCAATGTATTGTGCGCAACCTAGGGAGTTTCTTGCCCTCCACCACACTTCATATTACCATACTTTTATCTGGTCTGCGTAGCTAGGCATGTAGGGGCTTGGACACAGCTTATTCTGCATTGTCCAATCCAGCTGCGGACACCACTAAAATGACATGGACAGTTTTTATCTTCAATCTTAGTGCAGTAGTTGCACCCCTCTGGACAGAGTCGCCTGGATATGGCATCTGCATTGGTGTGACTGTTCTGTTGTAAAGCTGTATTCTTGCAGCCTCTGCACCCAGCAGGTTGTGTGGTCTTCTAAATTCTTGAAACTTAGTCAGGTGAGGACAAAGTGTTATCCCCAGGTCGAATAGTTGACCATATAGGTACTTGATGAAGTGCTGCAACGCCTTACTACTGCTAGGAGCTCTCACCGAGTAACGCAGTAGTTCTCTTCTGCACTGGTGATTGTCTTTTAGAAGTAAGCAATTACATGCTCCTGATCATTTAGATCCTGGGATAGAATGCCTCCAGTGCCAGTGCTGGCAGCATCGCCACCAGATTGTGGAAATCTTAGAATAGAAGCAGTTTGGAGTACTGATTTCAGCCCCTGGAACGTACGCTCTGCCTTTTCTGATCAAATGTAAGGCCGGTGCTTTTCCGTCAGACAAGTGAGGGGTTTCGCAATTTAGAAAGAAACCTTTGACGAACCGGCGGTAGTAGCTGTATAGGCCCAGAAATGTTTGCCGTTCTTTTTTATTTTATTTTATTTATTTATTTGTTTGTTTATATATGTATTTATTTATTTATTTATTTATTTATGTATTTATTTTATTTTATTTATTTATTTATTTTCTTTTTGGTAGTTTAGCGTCCTTTAACCTGGTTGGTCATATCGGACAATCCAGTTCTTGTATTTTCCTTAAGGCGAGGTCAATCTTTAACTGCCCGAGCCTTCCCCAGGCCCGTAGCCACTCCAAGTAGTTAACCTCCTTACAAAAGAGCTGGTACTTCCTCGTACAACTAAGTTAACTGCCTGCAGACTTTGCAGTATCCTGGGCAGGATCTCGTGATCTTCTTCTAAAATATTTCCCACAACGATGATACCAACCAACTAGAGCAGGCAGGCGTCATAGTCCAACCCCCTCATCACTGATTCCATGAGGTGCTAGAAGTTAGTGAGCGAATTGCCAAGGCCAAAGGGCATAACCGTAAATTTCTAAAGCCCTTGGCCAGTCGAGAATGCTGTCTTCTCCTTGTCTCTCAGATCTAAGACCATTTGCCAGTATCGCGATTTCAAGACCAAAGTCGAAATCACTGCACACTACCAAATGTGTCCAGGGTGTCGTCAATCCGGGGAAAGGGGAAACAGCCCTTTATAGTGACGATATATAGCTTCCTGTAGTCCACGCAGAAGCTCGCCATACTTCACCAAGACCACAGAGGAGCACCAAGGGCTGTTGGACTCTTCAATGATTCTCCTAGATTTCATGTCCTTCAGCATGTCCCATACCTCTGCTTCCTTTCCCTGGGAACACTCTTGGTGATTGCCGGATAGGTCGGGCGTCTCCGATGTCAATGTTACAGAGTACTCGGTAAGTGCGACCGCAATCACCGTTCCCTTCGCTGCAGACAGAGTGGTATCGGCTGAGTAAACATCGGGCCCTCCAGTTGTGAAACGGTCGGCCGTCCTCTTCAGCAAGTTTTGCCGGGTCCCTAGGCCCTACCATGGTGCTGGCTGGTCAGATCCGTCGCACCGCAATTCACTTGCACTGACACTTTCCTAACTTCGTCCCAGTCTGGATGTCCTGAACAGTATCCATCAGGTTCAGCAGCCTCACAGGTACTTCCTCGACAAATCAGCAACGTCCCGGCAACACATAATCCTTGCAGTGATGTCTACCAGTCCAATACAGTGTTCTTTGTCCGCTGGTCCTCCAGGTTTGTCTTCACCAACAGCTGCATCGTCCTTCAGGATCACCCTGCATATCCCCCGACGTCCATGGTGATCCTGAGCAAAATCTCATCTCGGTCGAGTCGCAAAACCCTCCGGCCGACATCGACAGTTACTTCGTGGCTCCTGAGAGTACCCTGTCCCAGTATCACATATACTCAGCAACCCTCACGACGAACACCCGCACATCACCCTCCGTGGTGTATTGGTTACCATGCTAACTTCATATACCCAAGGTCGCGGGTTCAAACCCGGCGGAGGACGATGGATTTTTCGGGTGTAAAAATCCTTAGCATGGCTTCCTTCGGCAGGAAAGTAAAGCCGTTGGTCCCGTGTCCTAGATTTAGGGCACGTAAAAGAACCTCAGACCTGATAGAGGCCTCTGAGAAAAATTAAGCGGTCTTTCACGCCCAATTTAGAATGGGATGCTGAGAACCATAGCAGTTATAGAGCGTCCATAAATAACACGACATTTACATTGTTTTTACGAACACCCACAAACTCGCATTGCTCCGTCCCATTTTCAACTTCAGTTGGTCCTACTTCTCCACGGTTAAGATGTCGCCCGATGTGATCGCCTAGTTGGTAGAGCCGACTGAGTATTCGTGTCGGCAAGCTCTTCGCTATGTTAGGTCTGATTACTGTCACGGCTGCACCTTTGTACCCGTTACAGCTTCCTTTGTATCCAGTCGTCTGCGATGAAGCTTTCCTTTCGTCTGCCTAGGGCACGCACCATCATTCGAGGGGTTGGCGATGACGGTCCCAACGTGACCCTCCGTTGTCCTCCGCTTGCTGGTCGGCATTGTCGTGGACATTCTCTCGTTAGGTGTTCTGGCTCGCCAAATCCCCAACCCACACCACTTGAAGGTTATCATCCTCTCTGGGTTGCTTCTCCCTGTCATAGCGAATACTCCTGGGCTTCAAGATGCTTTTATCTTGGCTGCATCCGTTCTTAGTGTTGCCGTCAACGCCTCGTGGATCTCCTAGTAGTCGCTGGGCGACGAAGGCATAGTCAACTTCCTGGTACACGTAACTAGGTGATAGGTTCACCAGGGCTTTATGCATGAGTGGTTCTATAGGCAGGGCAAACACTGCATCATCTTCCCTGGATGTTGCAGCCTCGATTTTAGCTTACCGCGGTAGCCTGCAGTCAAACGATGATTTTCGAAGCCTCCCGCTCTCGAGGACCTTCCAGTTATCTCCGGACATCACCGACGTTTGATCGGGGTAAATTGCGTCGGCGATGAACTGTTGACGGAAGACTTCGGAGAATGGCCTCCGGTAGTATTTAGGTGGGTTATACGTGTAGGTTTTATTTCGCGTCTTATCGTCTCGACAGAGGATGCAAAGGCCAGCGATTATACGGTGCTAACAGCGATTAATAGTAGCAACAAAAAATACGTACTAGGTATATTTGCAGATATAGCAGGAGCATTCGACCACCTCCGGTGGCCGCAGCTGTTTAAAACAATGAGAAATAAGAATTATCCAAGGAGTTTATATACTTCATTAAAAGACTACTGTAAAATATAAGGGTTACGTAAAAGAAAATAATAGTTATTGTCAGAGAATAAGCAAAGATTTTCCACAAGGCTCCATCCTAGGACCATTATTCTGGGATATGTTAATGGAGCCCATTCTTCAAGAAATGGATACGTTGGAAACCATATTAGAAGTAGTAGCTTATGCAGATGATCTATTAATATTAATAGAAGTGGATAGCCGGAAGCAATTAGAGGATAAATTCAATACAATTTAAAAAAAAATAGACGACTGGTGTAAACAAGTTAAAATGCAGATTGCACCTCAAAAGTCAGGGTACATGTTGTTTGAAGGGAGTCGTAAGCGGGATCCCATTATAACGATTAATAATAGCAACATAAGGCGAGAGAAAACATTTAAATGTCTCGAAATATATCTCGATGAAAAGCTAGACTATACCACAAATTTGGAACCTCGTCACAACCAAAGCAAGCAATATAATGATGAAACTAACTACTCTGGCCACAAAAACGTTTAAATTGTCACTCAACGTAATAAGAACTTGCCATACCAGCTTTATGACAGGCCTATGGAGTTGGTATATGGGTACACCGAACACTGTTACAGAAAAATATTGGAATGTTAAGGAAGGTACAAAGGCCAGTTCTAATAAGGAGCATAGGTGTTATTAGAACAACACCAACCATGGCGTTATTAGTTACATTAGCGATATGGCCACTAGGCCTGATATTGCAAGAGAGAGGGGTCAATCTCTTGATTAAAATACAATACAAAAAGGAGATACTAGAGAACGGTGCACAACCAGAAGGGAGGCACGGAGGACATTAATCCAAAAAATGGCAAACTGAATGGGATACAATATCTGAAGGTAGAAAAGCTTATGAATTGTATCCCAAAATACAACAACGATTAAGTTTAAAGCATACACGGCCAAAAAGAGCAGGCATTCAGTTTATTACAGGATGGCCCTTATAAAACATATTACAAGAAAACAGGAAGGACAGAAGATGATGTCTGCGATTTATGCCAGGAGAAGGATACGCCAACGCATGCACTGTTCGAATGCAAGAGATATCAAAATGAATTAGAAGAAGGAAGAAGAATTTTAGCAGGCAAACAATTGTGGAACATCGTTAGAAATAGGAATGATTAAGCAGTTATGGAAGGAATGGCGGATATGTATATGGTAAAACAAATGAAGAGTGCCGTTTGCATCGACAAGAAATACGTCAGCAGTTAATGGCCACCAGGCAATGTGCAATACAAGATGAAGAAAAGACCACGACGAATTATGAAAATCTCAACGACTTAGAAATCAACTTTTGCAAGCTACTCCGATACAATAAGAAGCTTTAAAAACACAACCAGAAGAGGAAGAAGAACGAGAAACCACAGAAAACAAATACAGTAGAAGAGAATTCTGGACATCCACAAGAAGATAAAGAGTACCAAAAAGAAGAACGAATATTCGTAGACAAACTGAAAAACGGAAAGGAAATAATTTTAAATTAAGGACTTTGTAAACAAGTAACCTCTCCACCTAAGCGGTAGCTAACGCTACAACCCCGATAAAGAGAAGGAATCAAAGGGAATGTATAGGGGAAAAACAGATAGAATCAGTTATAGTATTGTGACATAGAGTATGGTTTGTAGGGTAGAGGTAACTAAGATCTTGGTTATTATAGGTTAGAAGTATATATTAGGATTTGTTTATATTTATTATCTGCACAAAATACAAATAAATATATAAATAAATAATTTAAGATCAATATCAAAATAAAATAATGTCGAGAAGTGTTGACCCGGAATAGCAACTAGATGCCAGGACGATAGACGACCAGATTGTTTTCTTTTGTTTTTGTTGTTGTAGTTGCTTTTTTCTTCCCCATCTCGACCATCAAATCTTTTGAGGCTTCCGTTCAGCATCCTTTACATAATGGCGCTCAGTTTTCTGGTGATTCTGTCAGCTGTTCTTTCTAGGCCACTAACGCCCTCCGCGGGGTCTTCCAGGGCGCCAACGCGGTATTCTGCGCGCTTCAGGACTTTAAAAGCGTTGGTCTAGATTTCTCATCCTTCCGCTAAGGTCTTCCAAGTTCCTTCCAAACTGCTCGGTATCGTTATTTACGTTGGCCAGTTGCTCGTCGATTTTGATTGACAACTCCGTCTTCATCTTCTCCATCGCGCAATTCACAGTAGTTATGTCATTTGTCATCTCCGTGCCAGATTCCATATTCTCCTCCATTCTAAGCACTGCAGTTTCCAATTTTGTGTCCATTTGCACCATTTCAGATTTCATTTTTTCTTTATTCCCTTCATTTAGTCCAACAAACTTTTCATCAGCTCCTCTATCTTGACATAAGAACCCCACGATTGATAGCATTTTACAAATGTCTTTATTTGCTTCAGAAATTGGTTACAAAATAATTGTCTTTGATTCACTGCTGCAAAACAATTCTACACATATATAGTTGACGGCTCACTCAGACCACTGCGCACTAACACTGACTCACAACTTCTTACTTCGCTTGCAACGCTTCCTTATACAGCTATGAATGACGTCACGGAAGTTTCTAGAAAACCAAGATTGTGGCATGTGCCAGACAGCATTTAACAAAATAAACTTCTAAATATGAATTAAAGTAAATAGAATATAAAACTAGAGAGCAATATAAAATAGACATTAACAAATGATCATCCCGATAACAATTCTTTTAAAAACAGTTCTAACTAGCCCCAGATTCAAAAGTAAAGAAAATTCCCAACAAACAGAATCTCAAATTTCGCTGGAAGCTCCCAAAAGTAATAACATTGCCTTACGCCAGGAATTAGGAAGCAAGTGGCGCATTAGTTTCCCATGTACAGTACCAAATTTTAACTGGATAAACATGCACTATTAAGTGCCAGAAACGCAAATAACAAACTTAACATGATGGACAACAGGAGGGAGATTTTAGAAAAAACTGTTCAAGTCATATTCAGTATGTAACGCAGATTTACAAAATTATAATAAATATAAATTTACTAGTAGTTACAGTTAGCTCTAACGCTTAACCATCAAACAACTTTAATACAGCGAGCAATGCCACGCAATAATTTCGGCAATCAGAAAGCACTCCCAAAATTATAGAAATCTGCGTATAACGCCATGTGCCGTGCCGGAGTTAAAAAGCAGGAGAAAAGCTTTCTGCCATCTAACACAATCACTACTCATTCTCATGCCTCCTAATCGCCCCGGCAAACCTCCAGGCGATAAACAACTCACGCGACGAAAAACAGAATTACATAAGGAAAAGGCCAAACACACCACCGGGATATACTGGAACTACAAACACCACGAATACATAAAAAAATAAATGAAGATTTGAAATAAAAAATGCTCTAAGTGCTGTGACAAGGAATTTTGAAGTTTTATTTGTAAAATGAGATCTACGTGCCAAGCCCAATAATGTATAGAAGGCTCTATATACAACATATTATAATATAGCAGCAAATGCTATCAACAGACGGCATACGGTTTAACTGCCGCTGCTGTTAACATATAAAAGAATCTTGTTCCGCACGCATGCTACTCATTGTTAGATAAAATGCCAGAGCCAGCAAATGTTTGTAACCGTTTAAATTGAAGTAAACGACGAAATAAAGGAGACTATACTGTGGCTGTAATGAGAAGAAAGCTGATAATTGATGGGATATGAATACATATTTTCAAGTAATAAACGTATTCCTGCAAAACGTCGTCCAGCACAGGTGGTAAGTCTCATTAGTCATTACTGATTGCTAACCTTCACCATACCTGGCAGACTGTTCATTGTTCTTATTTTTGCATGGAGATCAACCTAAATTATATTAAATTGTGATAAAAGAAAGACAAAACTGATAAACCTAGTGAGGTATAGTGCACATGGTTCTTCTTCTTGCCTTCAGAGTTAGTGTGTATCTTAGTATAAATACAAGAACCTTAGCTATGAACACAAAGTCGTTTAAGACTTTTATGACCTGGAAGATATTGAAAAGCAAGGGGCTTGCTTATTGGGTTTGGTGCAAGTATAGTATGTTAAAGCAAGATGTCATGACCCTTCGCAGAGTAGGACACAGACAGCTGTTCAGTACACTGTTCCGGATGGACAAGGTGCCTCAGTGCAAGTTTGCAGGAAAACTTTTGCTGAAATATTTCCATTAACTCTGAAGAGGATCCAGGTACTAACTGAAAAGAAGAAGAAAGCCCTTACCATATACCAGGAGACAAGGGGTAATAAAACACAACACAGAAAATTTAGTGAAGACAAAGAAAATCAAGTATTACAGCCTTTCCACGAGAGCAAAGTCGCTACACCAGGCAAAAACTGAAAAGGAATATCCCAATGTGTTCAAAGCCTTCAAGAACATCTGCGGTGGCTCACAGGTGACATACCGCTTTTTATTATGATGCTTTTAATAAGGATTTATCTGTCCTCTATTTTCACGACAGGGATTACAGCATTATTGAGAAAAGAAAGAGAGCTACCAAATATGTTGTTCTAGAAAATATGAAGCAGATGATACAGTAATCAAGACAAATAAGGTCATCTATCGTCGGTGATATGAATGCATCTGACTTCTTAGATTTCAAGACAGCAACAGATTGTAATATAAGCACAACAAAGCTAAACATTTTCAAAGTACAGTGGCTGTGTTTGAACAAATATAAGCCTCATTTAGTTATAAGCAGATAGAGCTTAAATGAAGTTGAGGCCTGGGAAGATATCACTATTTTGAAAAAGGGTATACGAGTACAGGACATCAAGAAAGTGTGATTGCATGCCCTGGATGTTACAGGCCACATCTCTGAAGAAAATAAGAAGGATTTGACTGAAATGATGCAGTACCTGACAAATGATGACCACATAGAGTTTTACAAAAGCATTACAACATTTTGTTTCATTCGTTTGTTCTCTTTACTATATTTTTTGCTGAGTACTGAACTATGGAACTTAAGAGCCTCTCATTGAACTTCTACTTTCAGTAAGCCTTTCATACTGTTACTCTATAATGTTTGTAAGGTGCTTTGGACACTAGATGTATACTATGCTAACTTCCATATAAAACTTAATAACACTGAGATAATTAACATTAACTTCCTATACTTTAAACCCATTTTCCTCAAATTCATGATTATGGCATTTAGAGCCAAGTCTTCAAATGAGACTTATTTAGCAGTATTAAACGCCAAATCACAAAATGTAAGGAAAGAAGGACGCTGCATTTATTCTGTTAACGGACATAATTACTGTGGAACATTGAACTGCAAAGAGCCATTAATTAAAGTGTATATTTGGCCTCACAACGTGGCAAATTATCCAGTAGAACCATGTCACTGATTCACTGCACTTTCACCAAAATTGTTAAATTGTACTGACACTAGCAGTTATTGCGAATTTCTATTCACTGAGGCCCTGGCACTTTCCTGCAGGTTACACCGATAATGAAGGACATAGCACCTGTAGCATCGAATATTTGGTAAATAACAGAGATGGTATGACCAACAGTGTGTAGTTCCTTGAGTCCATTGCTTAGCGGAAGAAACCAGTCCGGTGCGTAAACGTCGGAGTAGAAGCATAGAAAGAAATTCCAGTAGTCCTCCAAAACTTCTGAAACTGGGCAGATTTCACAGCATCTCCAAACACACACACACATCCCCAAGCAAGCCAGCAGCATACCAGTTATCGTGCAGCGGGTGAGGAAAGGAATAAAAGGAAATGGTGTTGAAAATGAAAAGGAAGAGAAATGAGCCACAGAATAAATTACATTTACAATACAATAACAATGGGAACCTTAATAACAAATTAGAACAACCCTATGCCATTGTGATAATAATCTTCTGGAAAAAATTACAAATTTAAATAGTAGCATACGTTTAAAATAAAATTAAGCGAAATAAATATAAGACAATAATATAACTATATAGTACGAAAATGCCAAATATATTTTATTATCAGAGTTTGCAGAAGCTATGATCTTATTGATATACTGATGTAATAATATCTATATAATCTGAAACAAATTTACCATAATCATGGTGATATATAACAATTATGTTTTGCCGATTTACATGCTAAATTGCTGCATAAGAACAATAATCGTGGGCTAGGCACACCACGTCAAAATAGTATCAAGAATTAATTCACATAAAACATTACACAATATCTTGCTAACAACTGGGGAAAATCAAAAACAAATACACACATGAACCTTGTGTTTCATACCCTACAAACAGAGTGAGAGTGAGAGAAAGAGAGAGAGAGAGAGAGAGAGAGAGAGAGAGAGAGAAGTAGGTTTCATAAACACACAAAGTTTACCCGTATAAGGCGCGTGGAAAGCGAAGCAAAACGAGTTTAGTAGCCCTGCGCCGGAATACAGTCTCATGAAGACAAACGAGCAAGGCTGCACCACACCCACACCAAAATATAAATAAACAGTGGAGTGAAAAAAGCAACCCCCAAGTACACACGAAGTCAAAACAAATACATATCAAAATAGTACTCAAACAACTAACACAGAAAAACTAAATGTAGAATCGTAAACTGCTGGCTTCAAATCGCTAATATGCACGTGCCTTTGATGGTCATTCTCCAGCTCCTGAAGCTGGATGGCTCAAATGTAGCTGGGTGGGGGGGGGGGGGCGCATAGTCTAGAGATTGGACCACTCGCTTCTCACTTAGGCGGCCCAGATTCGCTCCCAGGCGACAATATGTTGGATTTGTGGTGGACAATGTGGTGCATGGGCGGATTTTTCCCGAGTTCTCTCGTTTATACCGCCATCGCATTCCATTGGTGCAGCTTTTTCATTCCATATATCAACAGTGTCATCGCCTGCGGTACCATAAGCAGTAAAAGTGGGCGTTAAACAGTATTAAAACGCTACATTTTAATACATTTTCACAATCCTAAAAGTGTGAGTCAATATCGGCGCCAACTTCACAGCTGAATACGTATATATTCTAGAACTTTGAGGACGATTTTGGCACATAACCAGCTGTCCAACAGTGCACAGAGATGGCTTCCTGCGCTCATCATATCGTTGTTTTACGTGGACTGAGGCTCGATGCAGATTATAAAACGCTGTTGCTAGTTCTTGCGTATTATTTCTGCCAAAAATTCCCAGGGAAGAAGGTCAACTAAATGCCATAGGTTACACAAAGGTGAATTGAGTGCATACGCTAGCATAAGATAAAATTAACTGTCTAAATAAGACTCATGGCGGGCAGGGTTAAACGCTAGTTGTAATCTAGCCAAATTCGTGGCCCACCTTGCATGAAACGCAATAAGTGCTTACATTAAATGACGATTAAATCATCCTGCGTGTGAAGGACGGGTAAAAAGTGGTGGTAGTAAAAGTTTTGACGCCTCAACCAAAACAGAAATTATGAAATGTCCTTGAATTGTGTGACATTATCGGCGAACACGAAACGAGCTGCACCGAAAGCGGCAAAAATAGAGGTTAGGATACGAATAATGCCCGAGAAGTGACATTTACAACTGCACTTATCCAAACATACTTTGAAAGTGTATCGATGACTACCAATATGTAGTGTGTGTGTGTGTGTGTGTGTGTGTGTGTGTGTGTGTGTGTGTGTGTGTGTGTGTGTGTGTGTTTCCTGTGTAGAACGCGGAAAATCACCCACAAAATCAACAAGGTTTTTCCATTGACTTTTTCGCAACTTCTGATGCTAATACCTTCGAAACAGCACATTGTGCTGATTTAGCCGTGGCACACATCTGACAAACTTTTACTCGCGCGACTATGTCGCAGTTCATTGCAGGCCACACAAATTATTCTTGAAGTTTATGCCTAGTTTTGGCCAAACCTAAATGCCCTCCTAAAGCTAAGGCGTGAAAATATTCAAAACTCATAGGATTAAAGCATCAGGTGGATAAACCATATCCCTTCCATCGAATGACTACTAGCATGCGACCTTTGGGGAACATTTGTTATTCATTCCAGCTGCTGTAGTAACAGCTAACTTTAGTGTCTCGACGCTGACGTTTACAATACTTGTAAATAACTCGGGAAAGAAGGTGAACTCATTAACTCTTTCGCAAAGAAGCGTCAACTTTATGTTCGGAGATTACACGGGTAAGAGCATCCGGGACACAATTATCGGCTCCACGAATGTGAACTAAAATACTGAATCACATTGTGCTAAATGTCAAGTGGGCCTGGATGTTTCTAGTGATCGCGTTAGCGCTTGATTGTTCCACTGTAATGTGAACTTTACATGCTCCATATTTCTCCAGGCCAAAGAGAACTGCTAGTGTTTCCTGTTCAAATACTCAATATACCCGTCTGGGTTAAGGTGCGCGACTCATAATAAATCAGTCGCCGCCCACTGGGAAAATCCTGTAGGTAAACACGTTCTGTGACCCTCTTAGTAAAATAAAACGTAATTGGAAGTCCTGGAAAGCGAGCACCGGAGGTAGGAGATAGTCATTTATAGGTCTTCAGAAGCATGTTGTTGCTCATTGGTCCACACAAATCGAGCTGCCTTATGCCTAAGCTGATTGTGAGCCTAGGGGAAAAAATCAGGGATACATTTACTGAGGAAATGAACCATTCCAATAGACAGTGCCAACGCCTTAAGACTTTTTAACGAAGGAAAATCCCTAATAACTTTCGTATTGTTCAGATAAATAGTAAACATATCCAAGGCAACGACATATCCCAGAAACAAAATTTGGGATATAGCAAAAGTACACTTCTATTTCTTTAAAATCAGACCACAGCACGTTCTAGACTCGTAAGCACCTCGCTGAGGTGCTCGTAATGACATTCGAAATCCGCTAAATAAATAGTTACATCATTCAGATAGTAGTACAGGTATTTAAACTTAATGTGTTATCTAACAAACGAAAAGATGCTATCTAACAAACGAGAGTGAACCTGAGCTCCTGTAGCAATGGGGAAAGTGACAATCTGAAATTCGTAGAGACGCTTTGGAGTGGCGAGCTCGGTTAGGTGCTTAGAAGACTTTGCTAATGGCATTTGAAAATATGCATTAATTATATCTAGAGCAGGAAACACCTTAGTTTTGGAAAAACGATGAACAGCGTTATGCAAATCCGAAATGGGATCGGCGCAAATATTAATATTTTTATTTAAGTGCCGAAAATCCACCACTAAACCAAAATCATATGCACCTTTCGGAATAAAAAAGAAAGGGCTGCTATAGGCTAATATCTCATATATTTTATTTTTCAAAATAGCCAGTTTTGGGTGCATCAACCGATAAGTAGGGCCTTTCACCGGAGTAGAACCAGTGAGCTCAATCGTGTAAGTTATCATATTCGTCTTCAATAACCTGTCAATCGTGCAAGGAACACAAAAACTCGATTCGAGAAACCTACTCCGTCATCAAATGCCAAAACGGCCCCTGGATAGCGATAACCTCACCTATTAAACTACCTGATAATTCAGGATTGGAAAGCAAGTGACCTTGAAATGGAAGGAAGCTTTTAGTGGCAATAGCGAACGAGATCTTTTGTCGCTTCAAATCGATCTTCATGCCTACACGAGCCATAAAATCGGCACCTCATTATAGAGATTAACCTAAAGTTAAAACCAGGCTATAAATATAGTAGAACACGAAAAGTAGATGAAAGCACCCTCACGTTGCGGAAGTATGCTCTTCAACAAGAATCGTGGACTGAAGTTTATGAAATAAATGGAGTAAATGACAAGTACAATCATTTCCTACATTTCAACTCTCACTTTGTAGCATCCTTTCCAGTCAAATATCGTAAAATACATAACAAGGAGGAAAATAACACTTGGATTACAACAGGCATTAAAACTTCTTGCAAACGTAAGCGAAAATTATACCAAGAACTGAAACATAAAAAGACCTCAAACTTAGAATGGCATTACAAAAAGTATTGTAAAATTCTAAAAGAAACAATAAAAGCTGCTAAAATATTGCATTATAATAAAGAGATATGCAATTCTGATAATAAAATAAAAACTATCTGGAATATAATAAAAAGAGAAACAGCTAAAGGATCTCAAGAGCAGCTCCTTACTTGCACTGAATACCGGTAATCAAAAAATTGATGATCCTCAAAAGGTCGCAGATACTTTTAATAATTTCTCTTTGAATGTAATAGACAAACTAAATATAAATTATGGATGTAAAGAATCAGCATTATGTTTTTTGAAAACTTCTTTCGTAAACAGAGTCCCTGAATTTAAGTAAAAATGACTACACCGTTTGAAATAAAAAATATAATAAACTTGTTCATGACCAAAAATTCCTCTGGATATGATGAAATATCAAGTAAAATCCTAAAAGCATGTTCTGACCTAATAAGTATTCCCCTTAGCTATTTATGTAACGAATCAATAAAGAGTGGAATATTTCCTGACAGAATGAAGTACTCTATTGTCAAACCACTTTTTAAAAAAGGTAAACAAGATAATATCTCAAATTATAGACCTATATCTTTCTTGTCTGTTTTCTCAAAAGTGTTTGAGAAAGTAATGTTCAACAGGCTTTATTATTACTTAGAAAAGAACAACTTACTTGCCAAAGAACAGCTTGGTTTTAGAAAAGGAGTAGCGACAGATAATGCAACCTACAAACTCACGCATAAAGTGTTAACAGCGTTAAATCAGAAGGAATATTTTGGTGGAATCTTTTGTGACCTAGCGATAGGTTTTGACTGTGTGAATCATGAGATTCTGATAGCCAAACTACATTTCTATGGAATAAAAAATAACATATTAAATTGGTTCATTTCATACCTAGAGAAGAGAAAACAAAGGGTTGAAATTAATAACTCCAATGGGTATCAAAATAGTGCCTCAGAATGGAAATCAGTAAAACATGGTGTTCCCCAGGGATCAATCTTGTTCTTGGTGAACATAAATGACCTCCCATAATACAGTAACAGTATTGCAAGAATTTATTTATTCGCAGATGATACTAGTGTTCTAGTAACAAGTAAAGATTTCAATGACTGTAATAAAATTATCCTATGTTCTAAATTGCATGTCAAATTGGTTCAAAACGAACAAACTCTCAGTAAACCTTGAAAAAACAAAAACAGTTAAATGTATAACTATTCGCTCATCACACACACACACACACATAGAAGTAGGAATTAATGATACATTTTTAGAACAGCTAAATGAAGTCAAATATCTTGGCCTTCAGGTAGATAAGCATTTGGACTGGAAGTCACATATTAGCCACATCACATCTAAGCTTAGCTCAGCATGTTATGCTCTCCGAGCACTGGTTAGATTTCACTCAATCGATACACTTAAATTGGTGTATTTTGCCTAATTTAACTCCATCATGGAGTACAGAATATTCTGGGGTAATTCAGTGGACAGTAAATGCATATTCCGGATACAGAAGAAAGCTATACGAATAATCTGTAATGCTTATAGCAGTTATGCAAAGAACTGTTTAAAAATTGGGCATACTCACCTTATCTTGTGTTTATATCTTATCCATTTTAAAATTCTATGCAGTTAATCGACATAGTTTTATAAAGAAAACATGGAAATTCATAGCATTAATACTAGAGAAAACGGATTAATTCGTCGTCCCAAAGTCAATCTTCGTTGTTTTCAGAAAGTTGTATATTATGAAACAATCAAGATATTTAATGCTCTCCCCAGTAATCTCAAAGAAAATGTTGGAAAATATCAGGGATTTTAAGGCCTATCTTAAGGACTAACTTTGCAATAAATCATTTTACTCTGTAGATGAATATTTAAGTGACAAATCTGTCCGACAATACTGTCAACAATCATTGTATTTATAAGTATTATAATGTATTGCATTTTATGTATATTAGTGTGTGTGTTTTATATTCAAATTAAACAGATGTATACTTGACACTCACGAATGTGTCAAATGAATTTTTAGTATTTAGCAATGACACAAGGTCTGTAAAGCCTGATGCTTTGATATTTTACACTCTAGTGCATAATTGCAATTTTTCATTGGAAATTCTATAACATATTTGTAAATATGTATTGTAATTTGTTGACATTTACGAAGAGTACATAATACAGTAATCATATTTTAGTTTTATATAATTGCTAGTAGTAACTATCATGTCAATAATTAGAAGGCTATCATCTGACATTACATTGGTGTTGCATGAAATTATATTTATTTATACGTTTTAACACTAATGTTTGACCCTCTTTGTTTTTATGTGATTGCAAAAAAAAAAGTTCATGTGCTTTTATAGAGCACATTGAGTGTAGTAGAGGCCTCAAATAAAATGGTGTGATTATGTGTCTCTTCTGCTGTTTTTGTAACCCAAGCTTTTGGCAAGAGCTTTGTACATTACTTTCTACATTGTTTATATACATATGTATACATGTATATGTCTTAACAAATTCTATGTTCAGTGGCATCCTGGCCTAAACGTACCTAGAGAATGCTTTCTAATCTAACCTAGAAATATTCAATACGATAAATTAGGTAGCAGATAACATGAATGTTTCCATGTAAATGTGGGAAAATGAATAGTCGACATCACCTTGAACTGGACCTCAAATGTTCTTCATTAACAAATCTACATTGAAGGAGACACCTTTGAACTTTAGATGACGAGTTACGCAGAAACGCATTCATTTCTTTTTTAATTTACAAGAGACGCGGAAGTCCCTGAATCCAACAAGCCTACCACGGATATTTCCTCACGCTGACCTGAACGATGAATTTAACAGTAGTCTGACGACCTACCACACAATGCGAAAGTGTGCAAGAGGGATACTTTCGATTTAGTCATAAGGGGCGCGACGGACTACTATTACCTCGGGCGACTCTATTATGCTCCGAACGTGGTACATGCGGAGCAACACATTGCTTAACCTTGTGATCAGCAGCTCCAGACCTAAAACATCTAAATTAACTCGGTCAACTGTTCGGATAACTAAGCACGGGAATGCAAACCGTATTACTTTGAACCGGCTGTGGATGTTGGCTTGTAAAGTACAGACTATGTAGCCTATTCACCTCACCTCCTTTAGCGAAATGGTGTAACATTTTCTCTAATTCGCAAAAGTAGTCAACTTCGATACGAAAACGAAAGCTGAACGAGCTTTGGATGTTAACTCCCGAGAGAATAACTTCGACAATTTGGTCCTCAGAATCCGAGACCTTCAAAACCTGAGGAAACAAACCGACAATTTGCATAAATTCTAAAACAGGTTCATTATAATGCTACAGACGTAGGTAATGGGCCTGTGTATGCGATGTTAAGACATGACGCGGAACAAGAGAATTCAAAACCTCAGCATGAAATGAACTCAAGATAGACGTTTGGTTTAGCTAGGAGTAGAAAGTTGGACAATATGTCCTTTGATTTCGCGGCAATAATCTCGTATATTTGTGAATTGGTGGCTCCTAATAAAGAAGCACAAACAATAACCCTAACTACATTTTAAGAATTCAACCGCCGAGTTCATATCTGTCACTTCCAAATATGTTAAAGACCGCACAAAATGTTGAAGATGGTGGGCTAATCATAATGACCTAGAAGCAGAAACTGTTGCATCAAACAAAGAAACAGAAACATTATTCACCGGCAAGGGTTCCTCGCTACGTGATGAGGTACGTTATAACAATGCCAATAATGTGATCGTGATTGTGCCAGCGGAATCGTAAATTGTAGACCTGGAAAATATTTACGACAATAGTCCACTCGTTGTAAAGACGTTGAAAAAAGAAAGACGTGCAGAAATCCTGCGTACTTAATGCTTTGAAAATCCCGACACCAACTCCAGTCAGTAACCCAATCGATAAATTCAGATAAGTATAGCTCACATATGACCAGAGAATCTACCAGCAATGGGTTCTTGTCGGTCCATTTGACTAGCGGTCGATCCTTTACCTGCCGAAAAGCATCTAAAATGCTTACCGAATGGGCAGACGCCGAAATATCACTCCAAGGAATACACACTTAAATCCATAAATTACTGCGTAGTGATGTGATCTTTGAACCGATTGGACATTTTCAGAGTTGCTTTCGCTTTTTTGTGCGAACTAGTCTTTATTTTTAATCTGAGTCATCACCTGCAGCATCGCAGTTTTAGTTTCTGTCAATTGGCTTACGCGTCGCCGAAACGTGTGCAACATAACACTGCACTCTTCGTCGTTTCCTATAAAATAAGACTACTTGTGCCCTTGCTGACATCACAAAAGGTAATTACAGGCATTATTTTCGCTTTAATTACTTATACTTCTCAATCTACTTGCAGTTCCAATGTGCCATTCCAAGCTTAAGGTTCCACTCTCGTCATCTAAAACCTGCTGTAGCTGGTAAATCAAAGGTCTGATCATCTTAGAATACATGAACATGAAACGCCGTATTTCTACGCCAATTAATTTCCGAGCAACAGACGGTCAAATATGGAAGGGGTCTCGAACCCGGTAACGAAAGTAAATCTTTTTTTTTTCCTTCTAAATTTGATAATGTTGCAATGTAAGAAGTTTGAATCACCAATCAGTTCGTATGTGCGCCTTACAGTTTAGCAGGAACGGAAGGTTTAATACTGGGATTTGAGCCCAGCACTAAATCCAAACGAATTAAAAATACAACATTTTAGAGTACCGAAACACCAAACGCCAAATTTCTACACCAACTAGTTTTCACGCAATAAGCGATCGAACTTGGTACAGAAAGTTTTTTTTTTTTTTTTTTTTTTAAAGTTTTGTAATACTGGCATATCATTGAATCAGGAATCGGTTCGCATGTGCGGCGTATAGTTTAGTAGGACTGAAAGTTTTAAAGTCGGGATTCAAAACCAGTGCCATGCCATTGTATTGAAAAGTAGAACATCATAGAATACGTATAAACACCAAACGCCGTATTTCTAGGCCAAATAGTTTTCGAGCAATAAGCGATAGCATTTTGAGGAAGTATCGAACCCGGTACCAAAAGTCATCCAACACCTTAATCTATGCCCGGCTTATCTAATTGCATTAGCGAAAACCTTTCCACTCACGTTGCTACTTTTTTCAAAACCTACCACCTTTGTTCGGCGGATTAAAAGATATTAGCGCCCCTAGCGGCAGAATTAACGTTAATCAATTTGGCTAATCCGACCCCATTACTACTGAAGTACACAAACAGAATTCTTAGGTTAATACTTTTCGACAACTGGGTAAGTTGTTGATAGTGTTTAACGCCAGCTTTTACTACAGTTGACACCGCAGGCAATTACACTGATACATGGAACGAAGATGGAGCTCCAGTGGAATGCGATGGCGCTGAAAACTCGCCCTTGCGCCGCTTTGTCCACCACAAAACCCACATACGATCATCTGGGAGCGAACTGGCCGCCTTGGTGAGTGGTCTAACTACTCGGCCACAGCGCAGCCACCAACTGGGTAAGGATTGGCATGTGTATGACTTCAAGACGCTTTGCAATTACAAAAAGTGGTATGAGGGAAATGAAAAGGGTAATCTTAAACAAGAAAATGAAGGTGGACAAATTTTACATTCGTCTCAAAATGGAAATGAAATGTACACTAAATGTTTAATCCAAGAAATTTGTCTGGATGCCTTCACAAGGATGATTAGAACTGGAACAATTAGCAGATCCCTTCTTCCTACCTTTCAAACAGCTCATCATATTAGGGGGGGGGGGGAGATAATGATTTGAAGCTTTTAAAACAATGTTTTGGTGAATACTGGTATGGTAACAATGAGTTTATTTTTATGGAACATTAATTCAGGATGAAGATGGTGCACAACAAATGGAAGAGGGAAGTAAGAATGAAGAGAGTGATTTTTTTTGGAAGAACATGGTTTTGATTCAATTTGAGAGCTGTATCAATATTCATCATTGTTTACCATTAGTTTTTTTTCAGTGTGATAACTATAGATTATAATTGTTGGAATTTCTATGTGCACTTATTGCAGGCTTTAACTTTTCCCTTTAGTTTCACTCAAATATACTAGTGTTATAACACATTATTACTAACAAAATATGATCATAAGTAAGGATTATCTGCATGTCGGCGTTTAATATGCATAATTATCATATTAATGTAGTAGCAAATTTGTATCATTTCAGACAATCGAAAGAGTTATGTTGTCCTAGACAACACTTTAAAAACAGCAAAATGTGTAATTATGAATTGCAATGGCATGCAAGAGCTAAAAATCTACAATAAAACAATTTATTAAAGTTAACACTGCTTATATGGGACAATGGTTCTAAAAGCCTTGTGTCCTTTTATTGAGTGCAAAACATGGTAAATCCAGAATTTTTCATAATTTAACCCCCAATCATAGATTTGCATTAAGACTCCGATTTTTGACATCAATATGTTATTCATTCAATTTTTAGAGGGTGATGACAATTACATTTTCAAAAGTATTAATTACTTTAGGAGATATTACATTTTTGGCTTTGCTGTAAAATTACTATTTGCATAATTGCATTTTGAAATGATGCTCAACTGCTTTCTTGCCACTTTTTAGTGTCTATCACATGCCTTTGCCATTGCTTACATATGTATACTACTCTCTCCATGTGGTAACTGAAATTCATCCATTGGAGCGTTATGAATCGCACAACACATGTGCATTACTGCATAAGGGAATAATGATAAAAATTAAAACAATTTCAGTTTATTAATAACTCTTGCTGTTATTTCAACAACATTGCATAATTTAATATGATATTAACGTATTTCTTTCAGCAAATTAAGAGGAACTTTTTTTTTTTAATAGAGAACAGCGGTAAAACATTCAGCAACCAACCAGAACTATTGCGACCTGTTGTTTTTCTTTACACTACTAAGGCTGGACAAATAATATGTGGACAGCAATCACATTTTCAAGCTTGAAAAGAGATCTTTAAGAATCATGATTTTTATTGCAAGAAAAGAAAGCCAGAGGAAGTATTTCAAAGGTCTAAATATATTAATCCTTGTGTATACATTAAAGAAATTCTAAATTATGTACATACAAATCTTGACAAGTTTAGAGCTACACAACACTAAAATTGCAGGAAAGGTCCTTCAAATATAACAGTTTAAATTATACAATACCTTACCGCCGTATCTAAGTAACATAACATTTAAACAAAGTACTACTATGAAAGAAGTTGTACACAGTTGAATTTAATAACTACTGTTCTGATTAGGACATAAAGCCCTCATAGCCTCATGTTGCTGCTCACAGGGAGCAGGATGCTTCAACTTTGTTGAAGAATGTAACCACCCTTCAACCTAGAGCAAAATCAGAAGTTACCTCAAAGTATCTTATACAAAACTGTGGATTGTGTATATGTAGGTATATTTTTTTTATATCTTTTATTGGTGAAACCTATAATCCTTCTGTATGAATTCCTACAGTGAATAAATCATATTATTATTATCATCATCATCATCATCATACAAAGGTGCTATGCAGGCATTGATGACATTCAACACAAGCAACAACATTAACACTTTCCTCTTCCGAGCCATACCCTAATCAATGTTTACTGATTAATTTTAAGAAAACGGATATAAAAGGTTTCCAATATATTTACCTGAAGATGATTTTCCACACTTTTATGAGGAACTTTTTGCATGAGGTGTTGTACTGAGTAGTAACATTGTATCACTGTTTGTTACTTTGACAAAGGATATGAAATGTCACTTATTTTATCAAAGACAGCATAGTCAAAAAAAGACAACAGTTGTATTTGCCTAAAAAAATCACTGAATAGCTTTCAGTAGTGTTGGCAGTGCATATGGATGGTGTCATGTTTCTTCAATTTTCTACATACACAAGTAAAAGAGCAATACTGTCCTTTTAGTTTTCCAAAATTATGTTGTTTCCACAATGACCAATTACTTGATGCCATTTAATTTTACAACTGTGATTCAAATTGCCAGCTTAGTGCTTCAAAACAGCTCAAGTAAAGCAGACGTTCTTAATTTTTCAAGCCTACATCACTTTACTATGACATTATAAGCGACACTAAAATATGTCATCAGATATTGTGGTTTTGGTTTACAGGGAAAAATGTGAGTCAGTTGGGGAATTGAATATTTTGCGGGCATGTTGCCCTAGTATAACTGAATGGAAACCTCATCTGTGGGTGAAATTATTATGGCACTCAATTTTTCAGTTTGATTCTTCCTATCCACCTCCTACATGCGACTTAACAGAAACATTAGGCAGACATCATTTTAAAGTACAGCAACTATTATACAATTCTCTTACTTCGGTTCTTAAAATGTTTGGTCTGTTCTTTAGTATACCACTACTCCTACTCATTGTATTAGTATTAACAGTTATAATAATAAATAGTGATAATAGTAATCATAATAACAATAATTATTTTAATAGTAATAATAATTAGGGCCCAGATTTTTTGCACTAAAAAACTTGAAAATATATAATTTTAGAAAGACTAAAACAAAACTAGGGAAAGATCCAGCTTGATAGAAAAAGGAATATTGGAACTCGGCAATTTGCAGTTGCAGTGCACAACATATATGTATCATCACATTGGCTTGCCTATTATCTTTATATTGGGAAAAGGAATGTCACTAACAGACACATTTTCAACTTCACTGCCAAAATTTGTTTTTCTGGTACCCAACAGGAACTCAACTTTTTTTCTTACAATCTCTGCTTTTGCTGTTTTTCAACAAACTGTATTTCTTTAACTGGATTACTTTATAAGTCAGAAGGAATTTCTAGTTTGTTTCTTGACTAAATCAAGAAATCAAAATTTGAAGATATGAATGCCAAGTCTCATTTTAAATTTTGGATAACCTCAATTGCAGAAGCATGTTCTTTGTCCAGTTCTTTTAATACTGTTGCAAATGCTTCAAAACAATGTGCATAATATACGATGGCTTTAAACCTCCTACATGCGACAGTGGAAGGTTGGAATTAATGTTTTTGAAAGTATCGATCCATGATGGGGCTTTATAAACACTTTTTTCCCATTGGAGACTAGCTTGTCCACATTTGAAATGTTTCACACAATCTATGTAGAGCATGAAGAACAAAGTTACATGAATCATTTTAGGGAAGCTTTTAACATTTAGACCTTGGGCAGCTTTGAGCACATGCAATACATTGTCACAGGGTTTCCAGAGCTTCATTAAACAGCTGGCATTTCTTTACAGACTACCAACAATTTTTGTTGAGACATTTTTAATACACTTTGGATTACATTTCCCACTTTTCTACTTCATTAATAATGACCCAGCTTTTTTCATGTTCACAACTGTGCCTTACATGACAATGTTTCCTCATAGCAATTTGGAAGATAATTTTTCCACAGTGTTGACTCATCAGGAGGATTTATATTTGTATATTTAGTAAGAAACTTTGCGTGCTTGGGATTTTTCACCTTATAAATGGGAAAGTCTGCTGAAATAAATACTTTACACATATCTGAATAAAATTGTGAATGTGCTGGATGCCAGAAGAAGAGGATGATGTCCATTCTCCTATAAGTGGTAGTAATGTAACTACTATGTGCACTACCTGGCAACATTGATCTTTACTAACAGATTTCGCACAAGGTTGACAAAATAGTATTTTCCCATCAGTGGTAAAAGCATTTTTAATCTCTAGTACTATTGACGCAAACGTTCGCTTGCACTCAATTCCATTTTTGTGATGTGATTATAACTAAAGTAACAGCATTGAACTTGCTGCTTAGCCAGGTTTAACAATCTGACTTCCCCGCAACAGCAGATATCAGGTTATCACTCTCATAATAAGTTGTGTTGTAAATAGAATGAGGAAAAGATAAAGCTATACATATTTGTAGAGAAATTATAAAAAATTGTTATTTTTCTAAATATGAAAAGTACTAAAATATGCATGTATGAAAATGTCAAAAATGTTTTTCACTAACATTATTTAAGCAAATATATATTTTAATGTGAAAAAAATTGTGCAAATACACTTCTTGAACCTAGATCGGGATACTAAACAAATCTAATTATGCACATTTAGGGAAAAGACATTTAGTTACATACAAATCTGGGCAATATTAATACAGTACCTGGCCATGAGATGCACCTAGCTTATTTCACAGCTCACTGAATTCTGAGCTCTAGCATAACATCTATTACTGTCAACCTCAATGTACAATGTTAGGGGACGATTGTTGTCTACAATTAATGTGTGTTATGCTGTTTCTGTGTTGTAAGAGCAGAAATTATTGCTTCACAATCATTAGCTGCAGCAGTGCTAACAAAAGGAGAAAAGCATTATAAGATTGTGATATTAATACTTTTCTATTCACAACATAATGGGCAAATTATGTGATCTGATTCCTCAAAAAGTTTCAGAGGTAAAAACTTTGATTAAAACTGATTTGTTTTCAAATCGAGAGATTTCTCAAAGATTGGGGATATCTGAATCAACTGTGAGGCAAATTAAAAAGGAAATTGAATTTGGTATGGGCCTAGCAACACAACAGAAGAATAAATGTGGGCAAAAACAAATTCTCACACCAAGAGGTGTGCATTGCTTGAAAAAAATCTGTAAAAGACACAGGTTTGCTTGTGCAAAAAACATTAAATTCAAGTTTGAAGAGAGTGGAATTGCTTCATCTGAAAGAACTATTAAGTGTAAACTTTCAGAAATGAAATTAAAAGGCTGCAGACATGCCAAGAAACCAAAATTAACTCCTGCTATGGTTGCTAAACAACTCAGTTGTGCAAAGGAACTCCAGGATAAAGACCTAAACTTCTGGAAATCGGTAAATATGAAAATCTTCACAGTAAAAATTCTTAATGAGTTAAACTTTACATTTTAAATAAATTACGCGGAACTAAAGGTCACATTTGAAATAATTCATGTTAGCTTCTTTTGTTTCAGGTTTGCTTTAGTGATGAAAGCACTTTTGAAATTCTTGCAAACAAAGCTCAGTTTGTGCAAAGGCTGTAAGGTGAAATGTATCATCAGAATGTGTTGCTCAGACTATAAAACATCATCAGTGGCAAAGGCACTGGACATCTCCATGTTGTTCAAGGGACAATGTGGCAGTGTTGAGGAGTAGGCTGCTGCCTCAAATAAGAGACTGGTTCATATTTGTGCAAGATGAGGCACGATGTCACACTGCAAAATCTTGCTGAGAGAGCAAACATACCTTTGTTGCCATGGCACCAGATATGAACCCAATTGAAACTGTCGGGAAGCTGGTGAACAAAGAAGTGATTACTACGAAAACTAGGCTTATTGAAAAGATCATAGAGGTCTGGAATCATCATCCACATATACGAGAGACAGTTCAGGCATGTATAAATGGCATGCCAAGGCGAATTAAAGCATTGATAGCTGCCAAAGGTGGCTCAACTAAGTACTTAAAGTTTCATAAAATTGAAAGCATCTGATGATAATTCAGAAATATATCCAATATCACCATAAGCATGCATATTATACTTCAAATTCTTCATCAGTATTAATGTAATGTTTCAATGTAGCCTAGTAAAACTAAGAACAATATTAGTTGCATTTTTGGCTCCTAATCGCGTATTACAGTGAAAAATCGAGGTGTGTCTAATAATATGGCCAGGTACTGTAATAAGAATAGTTTACTGCCTATTTATAATTAAGGGCTTCTTTGTTTGCTTCTCGGAGTCAAATCTGGATATGTTGAGTACTGGCATAAACTGAGGTACTGAAGAAGGCTTGTTTGGCCACAGGATGAAAAAATCTGCAGGTTCATGGAACAATATTAATGATACTACCATTATTGTAGTTTTTTGTGGTTGAATATGCTAAAATAGATGTTATGCCAAAAATTAAAACAAGATTTATATCAATCAATAATGGTAAGAAACCTTATTTGTAATGCTGACTGGCAGAAGGTGCCAACACAAACCTTCAGCTGAGTGTGCAAATTCATCCATGAAGCTATAATCAACTTCACGTTTTGGAGTATGCTCTAATACATTGCTTGTAGGGAAGCCTTATTAGAGGCAAATTAACAATCAAGAGCAATATCCTTCCAAAAGTTTTACCTGTCTGAAGAATGAATGCAGATAGCCACGAGTGGAAGCTTGCGTAAACACATAAGCAGTATTACAAAATCACTTCCAGTGCAAGCCCTGTACAGTTCAGCAACACTGGAATGCAGCATTTGAATCTCTTACAGTGGACAGGTTCAAATCAAATCAAACTGCAAACACACCTGTGCATAGTCATATGCCACAAAGTAGAAAATTAATATTCATTAGTGATACAGAAAACAGCTAGTTGTGGATCGTTTAGTTTATTCCTGTTTAAGCATGCTGTGGTCAGATGTACTGCACTATATTCCAGCCTTGTCTGACTGCTTTAAACCATGTTATTCTGCACCAGCGACCTCCCTAACTGCATTCTTTCATCAGACAAGTAGTACTTGGCATCATTATATGAATACACAATGCTGACATGCAATAGTTTAATATTTAATCCTATGAATTTCTGATGTTGCTCTGAACATCAAGCCAAACAAAAAAAAAATTAATTTTTACATTAAAATGTTATCATGAGCAGATTGAAAATTATCTTCAATAAGTAACAGATAGTGGAAAGTCTGAACAGAAACAATAAGCTTCAAGCTAATAATTTCTTCTTTATTTTTACAGCCATCTGTAGATTTACAAAAAGGTACGTTCTTCCTTCCCCTTTAGTATGTTACAAAACATGAAAGTATTAGATAATGCAAACAACTGCATGCTGTCTTGCAAAACATTATTATTATTATTATTATTACATTGCTACAAACATATGGCAAATCTCCCTTTCTTATAACTTTGGTATGTCTTTCCTACATATCCTTGCATCATGTTAGCACCAAAATTTTGAACCAGTTGATTATTTTTACTTGTTTTCTACAGGTATTTAGAAGAAAACAAAGTGATTGATATTGCAACATGATAAACTAGAATAAGCATGTCCAGAAATACATACCTGTGAAGATATATGCCTTTTAACTTGTGTTAAATATTGACACTTCAGACAATGGACTTGTCCAACAAACTAATTATAGTGAACAAAAATACTTTGTCACAAAGGTTTAATACAATTTGTTTGGATAAACACAAACAGAATTTGTGATGGTCTCTGCCAATCAGTCCTCTGATAATGTCTACCATTTGGTTACTGTGCATCCTTACACAACATACTTCAGTTCTTCTTCTCAACAACTCCTGCTCTTCGACTTGGGCACATCAATGTCTTCAAATGTCCCCTCAGAAATCCAATGGATTGAGGTTCAGTGAAAAAAGAGGCCATACTACTAGACCACCTCCACCAATCCAATATCCATTAACAGTTAGGGCAGGAGTCGTAAACCTGTTCACATTTGTGCATAAACATTCCTACCTAATTCTGCCTGCTTAGCTGTGTACATGACAAATAACAACAGACAGTGATGTTTCACAAGAATGCCAGATACATTTCATGTAGAATGATAAATTTCTTGTATTCAGAATTGTAAAAATGTTGAATGTTTATTCTTTTCTAAACAACTGTGCTCATAAAAAATTATAAGATCAGAAAATATTTTAATTCTGCACATGCTAATCAGCATGGAAAAGCTAAACTTCCAGGTATGATTATAAAAAATCTTGTATGTTCCATTCACATGACTTTCTCTACATCTTTGTAACAAATTATTGTTAATAAGCTTATTCTTCTATCCACTTCATGCTAATTGAGATAAACATTAGCAGAAATAGTCTTATTACTTAGTTCCTTATAAGTAGAAGGGAAATAAGGGAATACAATAGGCTAAACAGACAGTCCTGTTTTAAAATGTGGTTTCTCTGCATGGTTAGGAGTTGACAAGTTCCGAGAAGTGCAAGTATTTTAAAGCTGAAACAAATAACAAGGATTATCTCGAAAACGGTCAACTCCAGGAAAAAATGTATATGACATTAATAGTGTGCTTTAAGCAGCTCTACATTTTTTGACTATTAAGTTTTTGTCTATCTCTTATGGTTTACTGGTTATCCAAAATTCAAAAATAATCATCCAGAATAAAGAGGTCTTTAGAGGCTATTCCCAGAAAATTCAAGCTATACACTTTATTTGCCATGGAAATATCTTAAATATAAGAGATTTTAATCAAAATTTCTAGAGCCACTTTTGAGAAAATAAAAAATTTCAAAATGTTTTCCATGTAAAGGAAATTAGATGTGACACTGAACTTGAATACGAAGTTTGGTATTTAACAGACTTTTCGTTTTTGAGCTATGGTGCCCACAGACACACACACATAGGGCTTTTTTCTAAAAATGCTTTTTTTGCATTCAGGTGGTCTCAAAACATATATTTCCAGTGAAATGTCAGTATCAAATTTTGGGTGCAATACAACAACTCTATGTACATAGTGGTGTAGAGAAAGTAAAAAGTACACAAACAGTGATAACACTTCAGTTTAAATGAAAATGATGCTTCTATCAATGACATTGAGAAAAGGTTTGTAAAGCCTCCCCATTTGAGGAAGGAAGAAAGCCACCATACTTTATACCAGGCACAAATGGGGCTTGCCTCACCTCGCTAATAGGCCTTTGAGTACTTCCCTCAATGTGCACAAGTAACTTATCAAATACACTAGCAATATCACAGGTATTTCACTGTGTTAATCACAAAATACTTCTATTAAAATTATCACACTATGGATATTCTCAATGGTCTGAAATTAAGCATGGTGTCCCACAAAGCTCTATTCTGGGTTATGCTTATTACCTATGCATATTCATTGTTGACCCATGGAATAATATTTTGGGGAAATTCAGTAGATGCTAAAAAATTGTTCATTACGCAAAAAAAGGTAATAAGAATAATGGCAGGGGCAAGATGATCAACTCACAGCAAACCATTTTTCAAAATGTTTGGAATTTTACCATTAGCCTATGAATATATTCTGGCCACATTGTCATTTGTAATACATAACCCAGAAAAGTTTACAAAAAAATGCAGATATTCATAACAAAGAGACCAGGCTTAGACAGGACTTACAAAGACCAACAAATAATTTGCAGTCATTCCCAAAAGGGGTTTACTACAAAGGAATTGTTTTGTTTAACTCACTTCCCCTCTGCTGTAAAAGAATTGTAAATGAACAGAAACAAGTTAAGATCAGAATTAAAAAGATACCTTATTACTCACACCTTCTAAACAGAGGTGGTTTTCATTCAATCAAAAAATACAGGTAGTAATGTAACATTGCAAATATAATAAACATGAATAATCTAAGAATGCATACAAGTACGTTTTTGGAAACAGACATGTAATTATAAATTATGCAAAACTGACACCTCTGAAAACTCATTGTCAGAGTTATTATTTGTAAATAATTGTATAATAAAGTATGAATAAATGTAATTCTTGACATGATTTACATCCCAGAGTTTGAGCATAGTGTAATCTCAATATAGGATCTACAGACTGCAATGTAAGTCTGTTATCTGGGGGGATAAAACCTGACTGGAAACTTTGCAGCCTTGGCAACAAGTGAGTGATTCAGTTCATTTGTGTGCTGTATCATGATAAGTGCCCCAGTGAGTTTAGCAGATGTTACAACATCTTCATCAGCTGCAATTGTTTCATCATCATTCCTATATGTTGCAACAACTGTGTGAGCATTGTCTTTTTGTGAAAGCTATTGCAATAGCTTACCAATTAGTTTTGCTGATAGAATGTTGCATTACAGCCCACACCACTCAGGACAAGCAAACTGGTGTTCCAGTTTTAACAAATTCCATCTCCTGTTCCAATATCACACACTTAACATGTCATCGTTTTATATACAAAAGACAGTGAAAGTTTGTTCTATAAGAGTTACATTCTTAACCCTGCAGTGGTTGGGTGGCATCTCACAGACGCCAGGCTTTCTTTATTTACACGTTGCTATTGAACAGATACTCTGGCTGACTTGTGGTGCCATCTACCTTCCTATTAACTAAATAAAACATATTTTGCTCATCAACTTCGCATTAGTTTCAATTCAGTGTTCGAAGGAAGAGATTGTTTCCAAGCCGCATTGCTGGAGTCTACCAGATGCCACGCGACCTTCTACAGTACTGAAGGTGAAAATTTTATTTTTTATTTTATACAGTAGTTTACGTATGAATACTAATAGTTGTTGCTAAGTAAGTAATTTAGTTAATCTTCAGATTCAACATGACCTCAAAGAAGATCTACAACCTGAAAAATACATGTGATCCGGAAATAGTACTCTGGCTGTTGCAGGAAGAAGATGAATCTGGTGACGAATTTGATATCTATAGTGACTTGGAAGAAGACGAATTGGAATCGAGAGAAGAAAATATGAACACTGAGCAAGAAGCGGACTCCAATGATAGTGACAGTGATAACCAACTCGAATATTTTTTGGGAAGGAATAAATCTTCAAAATGGTCAAAAGTGTGTCCACCAAAAAATGTTCGCACACGACGACAGAATATTGTCACCCATTTACCGGGAGTGAAAGGTGCCGCGAAAAAGCCAATGGAATGTTGGGAATACTTTTTCGACAATGAGTTGTTATCTAGTATTGTTAAGTACTCAAATAAAAAGATTTCTGAAGTTTAAGGACATTATTCCAGGGAAAGGAATGCTCACTAGATGGACGTAATTGAAATAAAAGCTCTATTAGGAATATTGTATATATGCGCGTCTAGGAAAGACAATCATACACACACCCAAGATATATGGGCTTCAAATAAAATGGGAATTGAGTTTTGCCATCTTATAATGCCTGAAAGATGATTTAGGTTCTATTATACTGTTTGAGGTTTGATAAGGATACTAGAACAGAAAGAAAGAAAGCTGATAATTTAGCCCCTATACGTGAAATATTTACTTCTTTTGTGGAAAATTGTAAAAATGCTTATTCATTTGGGGAGTACTGCACTATTGATGAAAAGCTAGAAGCTTCTAGGGGCAATTGTTTTTTCAGGCAGTATTTCCCTAGCAAACCAAATAAGTATGGACTCAAAATATTTGTTTTGGTGGATGCTAGGATATATTACACCGTCAGCCTAGAAATTTATGCTGGTGAACAACCTGCAGGGTCATTTGAAGTTAGCAACAAACCAGCAGATGTGAAAAGTATCATTTCTGTGATCTCAGGAACTGGGCGTAATATAACCGTGGACAATTGGTTTAGCTCCTTATATTTAGCTGACTGCTTCAGAATAACCTTACCCTGGTTGGAACCATGAGAAAGAACAAACCAGAAATTCCCCTGGAGTTTACACAAGCAAAAAACCAGGAGGTAGGAACAACCTTTTTTGGGTTTCAGAAAAATGCAACCCCAATATTCTGTCGCCAAGAAAAACAAATATGTTCTGCTTCTTTCAACAATGCATCATGATAATGCAATTGATGCAACGTCTGGTGATAAGCAAAAACTGGAAATGATAATCTTCTATAATATAACCAAATCGGGCGTTGATACTGTGGATCAATTGTGCAGCACGTACAATGTATCCAGAAAAACCAACAGATGGCCTATGGTAATCTTTTATAGCATGATGAATATTACAGCTATAAATGCACAAATAATATACCATGCAAATAATTCTGATGTTAGCAGCAGGCGCAGTGAATTTTTGAAACTTCTAGGACGTAATCTAGCAGATGATTACTTGAGTTTACGTTTTCAATGTTCATTATTGCCAAGAAACCTCAAACGCGACATTCAAAGTCTTTTTCCAGATGAACATGCAGTGCAAACTACAGAAGAGGACCAAGGCACAAAAAGACAGAGGCGCTGTGAATGTGGTCGTTCAAAGAACCGATATACCAAATATAAATGCTCTTTAGTTTTATATAAAATAGTACGTTTACACTCATAAATTTGAACTGACTGAGTTAAAAACACAGAGAATACAGAAACGTATTGGCGTCTGTGTGACTCCGCACAACCTTTAATGTAACTATGAACCACGTGACCACTGCAGGGTTAAGTAACTGTAAGGCCAGTATAAGCAGAGATTGTACTCAGCATTCAGATAAGATATTACAGTTGTGAAATGCTGATCTGGCATCAAGTACTCATTAATATCAAATTTGCAACAACTAGTATAATACTACCAACAAGCTTGTAGCCACTATTTATTTCTAAATTAAGGATTCCTCTGTTTGTTTAATTTACTTCTAAATGAGCCATATATGAATGTAGAGGACAGGTTGTAAACATCTCCACAAACAGTATTTATTACTTTATTTATACTGGTTTCAGGAAATCATACAGTGTTAGGCACTATTGTACCATTAGATATAAACATGGCATTTTATCTTGTTTATAGATTTCATCAAGAAGTAAAGTAAGTCACTGGTTCTGTATTCTTGTTATAGCTATACTTTGCTTAGAGTTCCTATTTTTTGCTATCAGCAGTGTCTATGAATAATCTTCTTTTCCTTTTAATTATTTCTGTTGTGTCTCCATTTAATCGCTTTAATAACCAAAATTACAAAGTGCTGAAACAGCAAAATCTTTACTTCTGCAGTATTGCAGGGTGAGACCTGCACATCGGACCCCCTAGCCAGTTAATGCACACCTCATGACCTGGAGCTGCTACTTCTCCGTCAAATAGCTCCTAAATTGACCCCGCAGGGACCTCAAGAGGCTGAGTGCACCCTGGGTCAGGTCTCCCGCTTGGTAAGCAGCTGTGCTAAGGAGACAACCTGTGGAACTATTATAAACCAGAATGAACATAGACTCTTAAGTACTGACTTCTTTTGGGAACAGATCAAAGAAAAAGACTCTTGTTTGCATACAAACATTAAAATACACAAATTAACTTGACACTGTAAATGCTCAGAAGAGTGTTAGATGGATAAAGGGAATAATTTGTTTGTATTTTGATAATCAATTGTGAAGCAATGTAAATTATTGGTTGACACATTCACTTGTTTAAGGCACAAGGAATACTAAGTTACCCACTGTTCATTAAGACAACATAGTTTATTGCCAAATAAACACTGCTTTGGGTGTTTTATATGCTGCTTTGGAGCATTAAATTCACAAGAAAGGGGCTCTATTTATGTTAACCTTAAGATTCTGTAAAAATCTATCACAGATTAGGTTTTCAGTTATTACATTTTTCTTTTTCAAATAATAGGTGGTTTTTGGTTGTCAAATATCCTGAAAAATGACACAAATTTTGTTTTCAGAAACTCCTGCAACTTATATGAGAAACTACAATTTAAACAAATAGCACAGTGTGCAATTCGTATAGTCTAGGTGGACAACAATCTAAATATGATTAAGTTATTTTGTATTTATTCAATACAATTACTTATAGATTTTCTACGAACAGAATTGAGCCATGAACCTGATTTTCTCATCCAGTGTACAGGATAGTATTTCTCAACAGATTGTACTCCATATACACAATCAATCTCTGTTGTTGCAGCAAACTCAGCACTTCCGACATCTGTCCAGTACAGTGTTACCATGTGTAGAGTTCCAGGTACAGTTATAGCCTTGTAACCACTCGCTATTGTTTCTAAAATAACACCAAATGTCTCAATTAGATCTTCACTTGTTGAGTTTCCATCATTACTTGTGCCACTACTAGTCCAATTTCAAGTTTTCAATCATTTCCTACTAGCAGTGGTAGGCAAAGCCTATGCTTGCTAATAGTTTCAAAAATATTTTTAAAAACTGTTTAACAACAGTCATAATGTAATGTATGAGTATCAAACATAAGATGAAATGTTTCCTTCTAACAAACAAAAATCTACATGTAATATTACATTTCCTATAGTTAGAAGCATCTAAATGTTGGGGTTCTTGAAAATTTGGCAGGTCTGCTTTCTTCAGGAAGAAAAGAGTGATCTTTTAAACAAGAATATCCTAGATGCTGGAACAAGGCAAAAACAGTTGCTGCTTGTCTGCAAAAGGCAGGCAAATCCTGAGCTAGCTTGCCTTCTGATATTATGGTCACAGTTCCGAGTATTTGGTGCCCAGTAGTAATCATTAGGGAAAATTCTGTTACAAATGCACAAGCGTTCTACATCAAGACAGACTCTTCTGAAGTTCAACTAGAATGTGTGTGCAAAAAATGTATTACTACACTGACAATTGTTTTTGAAGAAACAGAGAATTAGAAGTGAAATTCCTTTTGTAAGTACCTATTAAATGGAAATGCACATTTTAATGTCCTAATAATTACTGCGTTACATTGTGAAGTAATATTCCATGATGACAGATATAGTAGTAGAACCAAGACACCCATTTTTGTGTCACAGTGGCTTATTTTACATAATGGAAGAACCACACTTTGCCAAACTGTTACTCATACTGTCACCACCAAAGGTGCAAGAAAACTCAATCCTTCCTGATATGAAACACCTAAAAGGTTAACAGGGAGTGAAATTAAAGCCAAATTGTACTGCTATTTTCATGCAAAATAGACATTTACATTTGCAGTTTTTTGATATGAAAAATTTATCCAAAGCCATTCATAAGCATGAAGTTTCAAAAGAACACATACTTAACATTGTAAATCTATAAGAGACTATAAAAGAATTTTGACTCCATTCAGAGATGCTATCCAAACATAACAAAATTGCAAGGCAATAATATAAATAGAAAGTAGAAAAAAGATGTAAATAATCAGACAGTTGATTGATGTTGCCGTAAATAAGAACTTAGTTTTCATGGCTATGAGGAAATTGTTACTCACATGATGCAGTATGACGAGGATTTACGTCTGCACTGGAAGTAACTAGGGAAAACCTTTACAGGTCTGTCCAAAAACACGCTATTCACTGCATACATGAACAAATAATAACTAAAATAAAACAAGTTCCCTTTTTTCAATACAACAGATATAACAGGTTTTGCAATTGTCAGTAATTATGAAGAAATGTTCTCTCAATTTCTAAGCCTGGAACCTTTGGAGGTCAGTACGGACTGTATAAGTGGAGAGCAAAGTGAAAGATCAATCCAATGAGTGAGAAAGTGATTCAGTTATTTGTGTACCTAAAGTGTTGAAATGTGCTTAGTGACCAATGAAGTGCATTTAATTAAAGCTGGTGTTCTCAATTATTACATTATGGTCCAAAAAAAGCTTGCTGTTCTATTTCACCATACTAATAGCCTCCTGAGAGGTAGGCACTGTATTCCTTTACATGCTGGATAGATGTTGCAATCTCTCTATTCTAAAACTGAATTGCTTTATATTGGTTGATGACAATAAGAAGATAGGCCTTCATTAATCTTCTGCAGCTCTCTGGGACTCAGGTTCCTTTTTTTGCTTTTAGCTCCACTGCCACTTGGTTGACCATTAGCAGCTTATGAAGTGCTACTTATATAACTATATATTGATTTAAGAAATACAAACTCATAGTTCAACTTCTGTCAATATCTTTGTAAAAATCTACATCAATGCCTATTACATTTTGACCAGCAGCAATTGATCCCTGAAGAAAAATCTTTTAATTGCACTTTTAATGACCAATTTGATATCATATGGACAATTTTCCAGACCTAAAGCATGAATAGTATGATTAAACCCTTCTTCAATCCTTTATTGTTAATACAACAACTTTGCAACTTGGCATGTCCTCTGTAATAAAACTCTACTTCAATTTTGAAAGCAATTAAACATAAGGGAGGCTTGCTAGGTAAAGTGATTGAAGCCAATCTTGATCTAAATGCAAAATTACATATTTGTATCTTGTACCACTATTTCACACAATACCCTATCCAAAATCTCTTGTGAAGTGCAAGTAATGTGTTCTGCTGACAATTCTGACATGCCCTCAACAACAGCCAAGCAAGAAGATCAACGCTCGTATTTGCAGCCTGCTTCAAATGCTTTTGTATACACCCATTGCCATGGTAATGGAGTGTTTTCAATTCCCATTAAAGATCAAGTTGGGTAGTTATTCTACATACCAGATAAGGGACTTCCTTTCACATTTTAAAACTTCTATTTTACCTCTACCTTTTGTGAATTTCATTAAATGTTTACAATGAAGCAATACAATTTGAGATTACTGCCCAGAGCTCGGATGAAAGTTGCAGTTATGAATTCAGTTCGTGCTACTTGTGGTACTCTAATATTTCAATGTCACATACAAGATAGCAATTTTCATTACCATTATGGCCAAGAGTTCTAGGTTAGTTACTTTCATTACCAAAGGGATACTCATTACGGTAAACACACTGATATATCAACAAATACAGAAACTGCTAAATGAAACTGACATATTTTTTTCCATTCAAGTTGGCAATACAACTGATACCTCTCAAAACTATCAGCATGCTATTGCTGAGTGTTCGCAACTTCAAATGCAAAATTAGTGGAGCATTTTTAGGCTTTAATGACATGAGTCCCAATCGTACTGAACAAGCACTATTTGAACTATCAGCAAATACATTACAACTTTTCAATTATTGTAATAAACTAATAGTTCAGAATCATGATGGTACAAGTGTGGTGAAGATGGAGTTCTTCAGGCTATTTCAGTCATTGTTTAACACATTGTTTGAATTTAGTTTTTCCAACCACCGAATGTTTTTTGCCAACATAAGTAACATTCCATCTTTCTTTCAGATAAGCATAACAATGTCCTCAAGTTGTTAATTGTAAGACCAATTCCTAGTGCTGTGGAAACAACATGGACATTCAACTTTTAAATTCTCAGAGCAATAGTAGAAAGGGTTGAGATTTTGGAAGAAATGATAAACAATCCTGCATCCAACAATACATCTGTGTTTGCACAAGTTTCTTGAGTGAAATTAAAGTCTTGAAATTTAATTTATTGTTTGTTTTTATTATATATCCGGTATGATGCACTGTTAAAGAAGTCTTTGGGCATAAGTTATTGAGCAAATAAAATTTAACAAATTTGCTATTTGATAAACAGAAAAGGAAATGAGGGGTATTGCAAAAGCATATTTTATGATGCAAAAGTGAAGAGTATTTTGGACCATAAAACAGAAAATGCCCAATTATTATCATCATCTGATGAAGAACTTTTTTTGAAATAGAAGTATTTGTTTCATGAAATAATTAGAAATATTGTATCACAAATAAATATTAGATTTAAAGATTTGTACAAGCTAATATTTTTATAAAGACAGTACAAAATTCAAGTGCTATAAACAGTTTGCTTCAATGTTATCCAGCTGTATTAAAGACAACATTTTATTACTAACATGACTTCCAAACTGTGACAAGGTTTTTTTTCTGAAGTTTGTTGTTTCCAAGACAAGCATTAATATCTTAAAATCATTTTCTAGTATAACATGACACTAAAGGACGTTTTCTTATATAACTCAAGCTTCATAAACCTTTGGACTTACAAAAACTAACTTTTTACAGTTTCACAAGTTCTTCCTAGCACTTCACCTATTTCTGAAGTCATGAAACTCTCACTGATTAAAAAGTGGCTTTATAATTAACATATAATTTTAGCACCTGTCATGCAGAACCAGATGGAAAAGCATTAAAACTGTTTCACTCTAGTGGAACATACTCCGTGCTAAATTAAAAACACCTGTACTATTCGCTTCTTTCCTTCTACTGGTGGCAACACATTACACTATGTTTTTAGCTCTCATTGATAAACTAGATAGTGCATCATAAACAAATTATTTGACCCAGAACTTTTAAATTGATTTTTGTCCACCTAAATTGCAATACTTGCACACTGTGACTAGGTGCATGCGTATTTCATTTGTTGATGGGTTCAAGGGGTTAAACCTCATTCTCTTTAAAAATACTGATAATCTGAAAAGCTCAAATAACTCTTATGACTAATTTTTTTAATAATAAAACAAAAATCTGCTTAAATGCGATGAAACAACATCAAAATGTAAAATAAAAAAGCATCACTTTTAGCTATAGTAAAAGGCATTTTTAACCTTCTAATGTAGTGTTAACAATTCTAACATCTGGGCATCTCACAAACATCCCATAAATAACTATGGTATTTCAAATTTTACACACATCCAAAAGACCTGCCTTCACTTGTAAAAAAGTAGAACAGGGTTTAGTTTCTTCCCAAAATTTACTGATCCGAATAAATAAGAAAATAACCACATACTTCTACAATCAATCCAGATTAACTGTTTTTCGTTCTCTGTCTTAAGTGGTGACCAGCAAGACAAAAAGCTGCTGACTATCCTGACATCTAGGTACTTCCAAATGCTATCTCGTATGAGAGAGGGGAGACAGATGCATGGGTCAGTCAGCATTTTATTCACCCTGATTTTGTATGGTTGTCTTGTTTCCATAATCTCTGCATGCCACTTTCTGTTACTGTATTTCTCAACCAAATCAACATGTAAACCAAATGCATAACTATTGGAAGAGAAGATAAATGTACACAAATATGTTTTAATATGCCTTTTTTTAAAGTATGAACGTTTGGTTCAGATGGCATAGAAATTCTCTCTGGTTCGATATACCTATTAGAGTATTCCAGATTTCTTGGAAAAATATGGGTTGGTAGTATAGTTTCTGCATGCACAGAAGCTACAAAATTTGTAGAACATTTTCTATATAAGAAAGTGTCATAATTAGGGCATGTGGGTGGGCCACAATACTTCAAAGTGATCACATATTTAATCCTCACACGATTAAAGCTCATGTGTCTTTTTAGACCCCAAAGCGATTGTCGTTGAGAACATACATTGTTGCCAAGTTTTTATTTTAATAAGAAAGTTAAAATATAGCTAACATTGAATATCATGTATACCCGAGGAATTTTCTGATCCCATTGCAAAAATTTCAATTATTGCAATAGGAGCCATGATAAAATTAAATATTTTGCCCAGTTGTAATAAGACCATAAAAAGCATAACTAGAAGATAGAAGCCTATATCTTCCTTTCAGTTAAGAGCCTTGGGGTGTAAAGGAACCCAGACACCAAGTAAGGGTTAAAACATACTTTTTACGTGGATAGTCATTGCTCAGGTTAGCATTTCCAACAGTTTCAATCTGGATTTATTATGGAAGCTTTACCTAAAAGTAAAGTATACTTCAGCCTAAGCTGCAATAAAATGCACATTAGGCACACATGGTCTAATCAAATTTGCTGTACTTAATACTTCTGGTAAATACTGGACAGCAAACAGGGGGAAAGGAAAACAATAAAACTATTGTCTGCTAATAAATTAACTTGTGTTTACACATAAATAATCATTTAATGGTATTTTCTTCATGATACCAAAATACTTGTAATGTTATATGGTGCAACATAAAACTTTTAATGTTCGGAAGGAATCTGTTATAAAGTAAATGCTAAGCAGCTATTGGGCTGCTGCACCCATTGCAGCTTCTGGCACCCCTCTCTTGCGCCTCTTATTCAGCAAGGGGTTATTGGTACTGTCCAGATTCTTTATGTGCACCTGGTCATAGTCCACACGCATTGTAGCCAAGGATCGGGTCATCTCTTCCTGAACTTCTGGCCATATGTCCTCTCCTTCGCGCAGCATTCTTCCCGTGTGCAGTGGCGTCTGTGGTACCTCTGTGTATTGCTGAAAGCAAACCATGATACAATTCAGGTAAAGCATGACCTGTAAAAGTAACAACATTGCTTTAAAATAAGAACTGAAGCTTTCCTGGCGACGTATTAATTCAAAATCTTCTCGGGCTTCTAACCAGGTAAAAACTTGGCTTGATACCAACGTTTCGAAGAAGTGCATCTTCCTCGTCTTCAGGGTGAACTGATGGAATGAGCTTGCGGAGACTGGTATTTAAGATGACTGAGACATGGGCACGGACTTCATAGAAAACTATTTATAGCAGTTATATGGCAAATGTTTTGTGTTTGAGTACGGACCTGCTAGAAAACAAGCCTTGGAAGACTGCAGGTAGAGGATTAGGTTTTAAGGCTCTTTAACATTGGTGTCCATGCTGAACTTAGTTGTAGGCCAGAATCGCGATTTAGATTATTTGTTTCAGATGAGATGACTAAGGCTTCTTTTACTCTCCTTTCCCAGTAGTTCGAACACTTTGCCACTATCTTGGTGTTGGTAAAGTTAGCTCTGTGGCTTTGTTCTATACAGTGTTCAGCCAGTCCAGATTTTTCGGGTTGCAAAAGCCTTATTGATCTTTGGTGTTCAGAAACGCATGTGGCAATAGTGCATCCTGTTTGGCCAATGTACGCTGCGCTGCATTCGCAAGGATGTGGTAGACACCAGATACTCTTAAAGCTAAATTATCTTTAACTGGCCTGACCAAATTTTTTATTTTGGGTGGTGGCTTATGGATGGTTTTGACATTATATTTGTAGAGTAGTCTACTAATCTTTCCCGAAAAATTGCCAGTAAATGGTATATAGGCTATGGCGGCTGGCTTGTTTTTTGTTGAGTGTTCTTGCTGGGGTTTCTTTTACGTCCGGCTCTTTTCAACGCAGATGTGATGTCCTTGGCTGAATATCCATTTTGTTGGAGTGTGAATTTTAGGTGTTGAAATTCCATTTGCACATTATCTGGATCTGATACAGAAATTGCTCTATGTGTCAATGTGTTGAAAATGCCCATTCGTTGTGACTTATGGTGGAAGCTGTTTGCATTGAAATAAAGATCCGTATGTGTACGTTTTCGGTAGACGGCATGACCAAGAGTTCCGCCTGCTTTTCTGGTAACCAGAATGTCCAGAAAGGGGAGGGAAGCGCTTTTCTCAACTTCCATTGTGAACTGTATTTGTGATCTGAGGCTGTTTAAGTGTGCAAGAAAATCTGGAAGAGTGTGCAGTCCAAGCGGCCAAATTACAAATGTATCATCTACATACCTGAAAAAATGTGTAGGCTTTAATGGGACTGTGTTAAGTATTTCATGCTCCAGAAACTCCATATAGAAGTTGGCAATAGCTGGTGACAAAGGAGAGCCCATGGCAACACCGTCTGTCTGCTCGTAGTAGGTGTTGCCATACAGAAAATAAGTGGAAGTAAGTGTGTGACTAAACAGTGCAGTAATACCAGGTGGAAAGTGTTCTGACAGTAGTTGTATTGTTTCCGCAAGGGGAACTCTGGTGAAGAGAGATACCACATTGAAACTAACTAGCAGGTCCGATGGTTTCACTTTGATGCTGTCAAGAACTTCAGCGAAGTGCAGAGAGTTCTTCACATGGTGTACACACTTACCTACTATTAGTTGCAGCAGATTTGCCAGATAACGAGCTAGGCGATAGGTAGGGCTGCCAATAGCATCCACTTTGGGCTTTAGAGGTATCCCAGGCTTATGGATCTTCGGGAGACTATATAATCTGGGAGGTATGGAGGCAGATGGTGAGACCATCCTCTGAACATCAGGAGGAAGGCTGGATTTCTTAATTAACTGGACGGTGCGTCTTTCTACAGCAGTTGTTGAACCTTTTCTTGGTACTGCATGGAAGAGAGGAGTACCGTGGCGTTCCCTTTGTCCGCTGGTAAAACAACAAAGTTGTCGTTTTTTCAAAGGGAATGTAGGGCCTTACTTTCTTCTCGGCTGATGTTTGAATTAAGTTGGGTTGCCTTTTTGTAAGCTCTTGCTACCTCACAGCGTATTTCTTCTGCACTAGCTGATGGAAGTTGACAAATGGCGGTTTCAATAGAACTGATGGTGTCTGCTGCTGATATTTGCCTAGGCGTGGGAGCAAAGTTGAGCCCTTTAGCTAGAACGGAGGTGGTAGGTTTGTCTAGCTGGAGATTGGTAAGGTTGTAGATGATACGGTTGGTGTCCAATGGTGGTACAGGTTCATTTTGCTTAGATAGGCTTGCAAATTTCTTGGTTTGCTGCTTAGTGCAACGCAGTAGAGTAGCATTGCCTTGTGCAAAAGAGGAGTGGTCAACTCTGTCCCAATCTAGAGGTGAAAGCTTGCTAGAAAGAATCCAAAAGGATTCTAGTAACTTCTGATCAACGATAAGACAGTTCATGACGGGTATGCTTGATTCGTTCCCTTACCAGGACTAAGCTGGTGCATCCAAGTATTTTAGATGTTGAGGCATTTTTCACTGGGTAACGAAGTGTCACAAACTGGGCATAATTTCTTAGTCTCGGTACCTGGATAAGAACGCCAAGGAGCTGAGTAATTTACCTTTCTTTTCGCATAGGTCCAGATGTTTCCTAATTGCCTGGTAAATTTCTTTCCCGTAAAGGAATTTAAAATAAGAACTGAAGCTTTCCTGGTGACGTAGATAGTGGCAAAGTGTTCGAACTACTGGGAAAGGAGAGTAAAAGAAGCTTTAGCCATCTCATCTGAAACAAATAATCTAAATCGTGATTCTGGCCTACAACTAAGTTCAGCATGGACACCAATGTTAAAGAGCCTTACACCTAATCCTCTACCTGCAGTCTTCCAAGGCTTGTTTTCTAGCAGGTCCGTACTCAAACACAAAAGATTTGCCGTATAACTGCTATAAATAGTTTTCTACGAAGTCCATGCCCATGTCTCAGTCATCTTAAATACCAGGCCATAATATCACGTGAACCAATCAGATGTTAGCTTCATTCCAGCTCTTATAAATACCAGTCTCCGCAAGCTCAATCCATCAGTTCACCCTGAAGACGAAGAAGATGCACTTCTTCGAAACGTTGGTATCAAGCCAAGTTTTTACCTGGTTAGAAGCCCGAGAAGATTTTGAATTAACATTACTTTAATTAAACTCTTCAGTAACAATGGCTGGTATGAAGGGAAATAAATCAAACAATTGTAATGAGTTAATGTTTTTGTTTAGATACTAAGAAAATCTGTAGTATGAATATGACAAGGCCTAACCTGAATCTTTAGTCACGTTCTTTTGCTAGTAAAATTGTAACCACAGTGTTTACAGAGTAGAGAAATCTGTCAGTGAAAAGGAACTTTTAGCAAAATTGTTTTGGACAGTTAAAAGAAGATTTTGATATTTTCTTTGGTAGTAGGAGTTAAAGTGATTATCAATTGAGCTATTAGAGTGTAATTTCTACTCAAGATAGCCATCTGAATCAAGCAGACAAAACCCTAGTTTAAGATTCCAGTAGTAAAATCAGTTCTCTCACAAAAATAGATAAATCACTTCCTTGGAAAGCCCAGTAAGTATTTTGGTGAAATGTAAGAGGAAACTGTGAAAAGCGAAGTCTAATTCAGCAAACACAACATTTAACTACTCCGCACAACAAACGTGTTAATTATAGTCTGATACAAGCTTCCCTCCCTTTTTCGTAATACACACTTAGTAGGCTGATTCAATAAGTAACCAATAAAGTTGTATCAAAAATACAAAGCATGTTATATTTTGGTGGTGTCCTAGGGCTATTATCAGATGCCTGTACAGGTTTGCACCTGCAGGGAGCAGTGGAGTGTCAGCACAAGGCTTGAAATTAATGCAAATTCACCATCGGATGGCAGTGCAATAAGGTGAAATTAGTTTGAGTCCAACAAAAGTATATCAGTGCACAGATTAAGTTCCAAAACCAAAGTTGTTGCAAACTGAAAGCAGTGCTGGTAAGGTCATTTTGAGACCATAAGGGAGTAATTCTTCAACATTACTTGCCAAGAGGTCAAAATATAAACATGCAAACCTTATGTGTCACAATTTGAAACCAGCAATTTTGAGGAAATGGCGTGGACTGATGTCCAGTGGCGAACTGCAACTATATGACAATGCAAGGCCACAAAGACCTGAAGTTCGTCTGCTTGCCACATATTATCACATTTTTAACCCACTAAAAGATGCTCTTACTGGCTCAAGGTTTGCAGATGATAAGGAAGTCTAGGCAGCAGTGCAAAACTGGTTATGCACACTCCCCCAACAATTCTTGTCAAGCAGAATTAAGAAGTTTATCCAGCACTGGCAAATGGCATAGAACTAGGGGAGAATTATGCTGAAAAGTAATAACGGTCACATTCCATTCTGTAATAAAAAGTATTTAAAAACATATAGAATGATCCTTATATTTTATTTACTTCTACTACTGTAGTTATCCAAACTGTTTTTGTTAAAGTGGCTCGGTGATAACTGTTAAATCAATACATTGTATATGTATGGCACAAGTAATCTCTCAGTTTTATACTTTCGCTACATGTACTACATACATAGTGTATAGAGCAAGTATTGTATCACACCCAAAAATTCAGTACAGAGATTTCACTGGAAATACATGTATTGAAGAACCTTGAGTCCAAAATGGTAGGGGGGGGGGGTGCGCGCATGTGTGTGTGTGTGTGTGTGTTTTTTTTTTTTTTTTTTTTTTTTTTTTTTGCGCGAATAGCATAGCTGAAAACTAAAAGACAACTTAATACCAAACTTGGTATTTAAGTACACTCAACTACCCTTTACATGGAAAAAATTTCGAAGATTTTGGTTTTATCAAAAATGACTAATGATTTTTTTTTTAAAATCTCTTATATTTAAGATATTTACATGAGAAATAAAGTGTATGTCTTGAATTTTCTGGGAATAGCTTCTGAGGACCTATTTATTTTGGATGTATTTTTCTGAATTTTGCACGACTGGTAACGTAAGAGATAAGACAAAACCTTGCTGCACAAAACATGTAGATTTTAAAATACACAATTGGTGTCATACTTTTTTTATGCAGTTGAGCGATTTTGAGATATTCCTTGTTATTTGCTTCAGTTTTAAAATATTTAAAACCTTTCTCATATGGGAACTTGTGAACACCTGGCCACGCAAAGAAACAGATTTCAATCCCATAGCAACCACATTTTAAAACCCTTGACTGTCAATTTAGCCTAGGGCATTCCCTTCTACTTATAAGGAACTAATTAATAAGACTGTTTCATCTCCATTAGCAGGAAGTAGACAGAGTTGTAGAGAAAGTCATGTGAATGTAACACATCACATTTTTTGTTATTTAGTTGCAAGTTGTGTACAATAACAATGCAAAATGGCACTACAATTCTGTCATTGCCAGTTTTAATCGACATGTGGTGAGGTGTTGTTTAACAATAATGCAACTTTGTTATTGCAGAGATGAGAATTGTTGCTTGGATTGTTTGTTCCGCTTTTCTTTTCTGCTGTTTTTTCTAACTTAAATTGCTCAAAATTTTTCAATGATTTGACCCATAAAACTTTAAAGTAAAAAAAGTAAAAGATGAAACAAATGATGTATAAAACTTGAGCAGTTAAGCTTGTTTTAATCACAGACATTAGAGTGTAGCTGCCTGCAACATCTCCATGTTTCTTTACTTAGTGGCAAATGATAATCATCATTTTGTACAAATAACTCTATGCTACAACTTAACTTGCCAAAAAATAAAATCAGTGAAACAAGTCCATTTAAAACTACTATATAACAAAAATCAACATTTCCAATAACATATACATTAAATTCACAATGTCATGTATGAATAATTCTGTAACATCTAAACTGAAACTTTTAATACAGAACCTTAATTTACTGCAGGAATCTGTTTTGATCCTGAAGTCTTCAGAAAGCCTCACAAATTTTTGTATTGCTTCCTTGTCTTCCAATTATAAATAAAAAATGTAAATAGATTTAAAATGAAATGCAGATTTTGAGTATTCAAGAACTGATTGGTACATTTATGTTTAATTTCCCACTCTCAAAGTTTTCCTTTAAGTAATTACTCCTGTTTCACCGTTTTTTAATCTATGGCCCAGATTTGAACATGACATACTTACAGCAATCCACTTATTTTGCATCACTTGATCTATTGTTAGACGCTGCGTTGGCTCGATGCACAGCATTCCACGAATAAGTTCTTTTGCATCTTGTGACACATTCTGCCATTCTGGATTAGGAAAGTCATACTGTCCAGTTCGAATGCGTTTCTTCATTCCAGGTGAAATTGCCAAACCATGATTACTGTAGAATGGTGGAAAACCACACAAACTACACAGGGTAGAAAATAACCATCTCAATGTAACTGCTACACATGAAGCAATGTATAAAACACACACACACATTTTATAAACCCTTCATGCTGAAGAGCAATTTTTCAGGTTCTCATATATTTTGGCAACAAAACAAAAGTATAAATCATAAATTAGGAACATAGCTAACTATAAGTTTACATTTTGGGCTATTACAGACACCTCTACAACAAACTTAACACTGTGATATCTGCACTTTTGTCAACCTGCTACAATGACATACACAAATGTGTGCACACTTTCTCTCTATGCATACAGTCTCTGTTACAGCCTTGCTCAAACTTTTCAAACAGGAATGCTAATTTGTACCATTTTTATACTGGTTTATTTGACATTTCTGTGACTATTATTCTTTTTAAATTGTGTATGGTATTAACATTTTTGTATTTCATGTTCCTGGTAAGGGTTTTAGCCAATTTTGAACCTGAATTTCGGATGAAAATTCTGGGGGCTTTACTACCCTGAAAGTCATTGCTTTTGTCTGGCTAAGTCAGGCAGGATTTTCTTTATGATCCAAGGTTTGCTCCCAGGAGTGTGGGTGCTGATGAAATCCTAAAAGTTTAGTCTATGTCATAAGAAAATGAAGATGCACATTTAGCCCACAAAATTTCAGTGAATGGGGTTAATTTTTGTCAGTTAGCTCAGAAAAGGGGCAGGTTGCAAAAAAATACACAGAAATGAGATCCACGACACTAAATTTAAAGATTTACTATAAAAATAATATATATGGAAGTGATTAATCTAATTCTGCAGACAAAAAGAGTGAAGTGACCAATGTAATACTCCCGTAAACTTAATCCAGATGGGTAATTCTACTGAAAATGCTACATACTGAAATTTTCCATGGTGCGAATTACCGCAGCTGTGCGAGTAAAAAAGGCCAAATTTAGTTACAAGCATTGTAAATAAGATACAAGCTCATAATTAAGACACCATACTTGGGACATTTAGAATTAAAGTTAGTACTGAGACCCAGCACATTCTCCAGATATCTGAGTTCTATTTCCTGCTATGTGACATAGATAGACAGCACTAAGCATACAGACAGAAATAAGTAACAATTCCTCAGTGGCAATGTCAGCCCAACCTCACTTTCATATTCTAATGCAAGAAAACTTGTACAACTTTGCAATTTAGTTTACAAACATAATGAAAAATTAATATGGATAGCAATATTTAGACTTCAGGGTTGCACAGCCCTAACACTAGGTAGTGCAAGAATTTTTTTCTTTATTTACCATACAGAACAAATGCAGCACAATTTTCTTACATAAGAGTTATCAGAAGGTTCCACAATAACAAGCACTTTAAGCATACACAACTGTTTTTTGTTATGCTGTTTTCTGTTTTCTCTGTTGCTAACCACCAGTACATAACACTAGGAATTGAATATCCAAATTCTTGTCTTATTTTACATCCTAATATCTAGTTATTGTAAATCTTTTTATCACTGCAACCTGTTCACATCTTACTATCCAAGTACAATGGAACTTGGATAATAATTCCAAGCTGAAGGGTCAAGCAAAAAATTTCAAATATCCAAAAATTAGAATTTCCACAGGGTGTTTTATGTTGAGGTGTGACAGTCCCTGGTGGCTGAGTGACGAACCACCCCAATATATTTTGTGGCAACAATTCAAAGTTGAATACTTGGCACTGGTATTTAATGATATGGATTTACATTTAAAATTGACATTTTAGCAATACTGGTTCATATATCCATTCCTAATTAAGACTACAAAGTAAAGAAGCTATCTATTTGAACAAAATTCTATTTACTTTTACATTAAGGATAATGCAGTCAAGTAGTACAACTTGAAATATTATACTGTAGGTCTGCAGAGGTCTCATGTTTCACCCTAGTATTCTTCAGTTAAATTGACAAAGTGTTTGGTGGTGTCCTGTATTCTTTCGCTATTTCAGATTTTTTTATATTGCTTTACTACATAATTCAAGGGACCAACAAAAATCTTCAAATTAATGACTATTTTGCATTATAAAGACTCAAATTATCAATGTTCCATTGTATTTTAAATATTTTTATCACTGCAAAATGTTCACTTCCTAATACCTAGGTATTGTAAATCTTATCATTGTAACATGTTCACATCCTAATATCCAGGTGTTGTAAATCTTCTTATCACTGTAACATGTTGACATCCTAATATCCAGGTGTTGTAAATGTTATCGTTGTAACATGTTGACATCCTAATATCCAGGTGCTGTAAATCTTATCACTGTAACATGTTCACATCCTAATACCTAGGTATTGTAAATCTTATCACTGTAACATGTTCACATCCTAATATCCAGGTGTTGTAAATTTTATCACTGTAACATGTTCACATCCTAATATCCAGGAATAGTAAATCTTATCATTGTAACATGTTCACATCCTAATATCCAGGTGTTGTAAATCTTATCACTGTAACATGTTCACATCCTAATATCCAGGTGTTGTAAATCTTATCACTGTAACATGTTCACATCCTAATATCCAGGTGATGTAAATCTTATCACTGTAACATGTTCACATCATAATATCCGGGCAAGGTAGATCTTCTTATCACTGTAACATGTTCACATCCTAATATCCGGGCAAGGTAGATCTTCTTATCACTGTAACATGTTCACATCATAATATCCGGGCAAGGTAGATCTTCTTATCACTGTAACATGTTCACATCCTAATATCCAGGTGCTGTAAATCTTATCACTGTAACATGTTCACTTCCTGATATCCAGGTGTTGTAAATCTTATCACTGTAACATGTTCACATCCTAATATCCAGGTGTTGTAAATCTTCTTATCACTGTAACATGTTCACATCCCAATATCCAGGTGTTGTAAATCTTATCACTGTAACATGTTCACATCCTAATATCCAGGTGTTGTAAATTATCTTATCACTGTAACATGTTCACATCCTGATATCCAAGTGTTGTAAATTATCTTATCACTGTAACATGATCACATCCTAATATCCAGGTGTTGTAAATTATCTTATCACTGTAACATGTTCACATCCTAACATCCAAGTGTTGTAAATCTTATCACCGTAACATGATCACATCCTAATATCAAGGTGTTGTAAATCTTCTTATTACTGTAACATGTTCACATCCTAATATCCAAGTGTTGTAAATCATCTTATCACTGTAACATGTTCACATCCTAATATCCAAGTGTTGTAAATAATCTTATCACTGTAACATGTTCACATCCTATTATCCAGGTCTTGTAAATCTTCTTATCACTGTAACATGTTCACATCCTAATATCCAGGTCTTGTAAATCATCTTATCACTGTAACATGTTCACATCCTAATATCCAGGTCTTGTAAATCTTCTTATCACTGTAACATGTTCACATCCCAATATCCAGGTGTTGTAAATAATCTTATCACTGTAACATGTTCACATCCTAATATCCAGGTGTTGTAAATTATCTTATCACTGTAACATGTTCACATCCTAATATCCAGGTGTTGTAAATAATCTTATCACTGTAACATGTTCACATCCTAATATCCAGGTGTTGTAAATCATCTTATCACTGTAACATGTTCACATCCTAATATCCAGGTCTTGTAAATCATCTTATCACTGTAACATGTTCACATCCTAATATCCAGGTCTTGTAAATCATCTTATCACTGTAACATGTTCACATCCTAATATCCAGGTGTTGTAAATAATCTTATCACTGTAACATGTTCACATCCTAATATCCAGGTGTTGTAAATCATCTTATCACTGTAACATGTTCACATCCTAATATCCAGGTGTTGTAAATAATCTTATCACTGTAACATGTTCACATCCTAATATCCAGGTGTTGTAAATCATCTTATCACTGTAACATGTTCACATCCTAATATCCAGGTGTTGTAAATTATCTTATCACTGTAACATGTTCACATCCTAATATCCAGGTCTTGTAAATCTTCTTATCACTGTAACATGTTCACATCCTAATATCCAGGTCTTGTAAATTATCTTATCACTGTAACATGTTCACATCCTAATATCCAGGTGTTGTAAATTATCTTATCACTGTAACATGTTCACATCCTAATATCCAGGTGTTGTAAATTATCTTATCACTGTAACATGTTCACATCCTAATATCCAGGTCTTGTAAATTATCTTATCACTGTAACATGTTCACATCCTAATATCCAGGTGTTGTAAATTATCTTATCACTGTAACATGTTCACATCCTAATATCCAAGTGTTGTAAATTATCTTATCACTGTAACATGTTCACATCCTAATATCCAAGTGTTGTAAATAATCTTATCACTATAACATGTTCAAAGCCTAATATCCAGGTGTTGTAAATCTTATCACTGTAACATGTTCACATCCTAATATCCAGGTGCCAACATTCAATGTCAGTGCCATTTTGCATTTCAGATACTCTTGTTGCAACAAAGGTTTTCAGCTTTGCAGGAGGAGTATGCAACCAACATAAATCAATTGTGGAATAGGTCCGCAGAAAAATGTACGTATCTTTCTAAAGCTATTCTAGCGCCGTGCTTGTCTCTTTAACAGCATAATTTGCACAACAACAAACATTGATTCATGTTTGGAGGAATTTAGTAACAGTGATGGTCAAATTATGTGTGTATTAATTTGTTGAGTTGGTTTTTTAACACTACGTCACTTACATTGTTATTATGAGAGACTAGTTTCGAAAGCCTATGCTTTCATTTTCAACCTCATGGGTCCAACTAGGTTGAAAATAAAAGCATAGGCTTTCGAAACTAGTCCCTCATAATAACAATGTAAGTGACGTAGTGTTAAAAAACCAGCTCAACAAATTAATACACATATAACAAGAAACATCATTAAATACATATTTACACTGGTATTTACATACATACAAATTAGAATATGCAGTTAACACTCATTTCCTAGTAACATTAACATGATTATACACACTTGCTCTACATAATTTCACTCACTCCACCTGGAAAGTTTAACTCGTGCTGGCATAAATTTTGTCTTATAATTTGCTTGCATTTCTTTACCTATTAAACTACTATATTTAATTTATTTTACTAATTACGCTATGTTCAATTTACTTTTCTCTTCTCATTTAACCGACATTATTACCATAGTCGTCACGCCTCCTATTTCTCAAGGGCCCGAGCCTAATTTCTTGTCTTTCACGAATATGACTGGCATTTACTTCATCATTTCTATTGCTCCTCGAGTGCACCGACACCTCATCTTCAGACCTAAAATTCCTATATTGGTCATTATTCCTTCTTTGAGTCCCCCATGTATACCTCCCTCTTTGCATACCACAAGTATTTTCAAACTGTGGCTGACTATCACTATTGTAGCTTCTGTGAGCTCTAAAAGTGTTTATCTGCTGTTTCTTTGCCTCTGGAATCTTTGACTATGATGTGAAGTTTGTGAGAGTGTCCTGTCATGGCAGTCACGTGTGTCGCATCGTCCCCCTTCATGGCGCTCCGTCCTGTCATTCCTGACATGCCCCCTTCTTTCAACAAACTCATTCCTTTCATTTTTCTCCCAACTTCAGCCTGTCTCGTATTCCTGCGCCTCTAACGCACTCAGTAAATCGGTCACCACGATTATGTTGTGCGGCTTGGCAATCAATACATAATTTTGTATACGAAGAGGGAAGTGATTGGTCATCAACTGAATGAACTCAAATTCAGATATTTGTGGTCTCAAATATTTGATAAATCTTGAGTTCTTTAATACATAGACATTGAGATTCCCTCGTTGTATAGATACTGTCCATAACATAACTTGGATCTAATCCTCTGCTGTTTTGCAATTCCAGTATCAGTTCAGAAACATATGTTGAAAAAATCTGAAACTACCTTGTGGCGACATTGCAAGGTTTACCCAATCTAAAGTCCGATTATCAAGACATCTCAAGACATTTTCAAGGCATCTGGAACGTTTTTTATGTGAAAATATTTCACAAGCTGGTCAAGGAATACTAACGGTGATTCATTACTGTCCTCTTAAATTCGACATTACGTTATTTTCAGTACCGTTTGAAGTAACAGAATTTTCAGCATTAACAGGCGCAATATTAATATTTCCTCTCCCAATTTCTACTGGTCCAGCAAAATTTAAACTCTCCTGTCTCACATTCTAATGCATACCAGTTGACAAATCATACACACTATTGAAACCAGTATTATAACCCTGTACATCACGTGGTGGGCTGGCATGAGAAATTGTATCTTTGTGTGAGTTGGTACTATTTGATCCCATTCTTAGCTTTGAGAGCTTACCATCAATTTCCTTTAGGATGGATTCTTTAAACTCCTTTCTTTCCTTTTCTGATTTCATTTCTATCAGATCCAATTTCTCGTTCAGCTCACGACATGTTTTATCACTTTTTACATTAATGTTCTATAATTTTTTATCTATGAGAGCTATTTCCCCCATGACACTTGTGTAAATCAGTAAGACTTCAACTCTTCTGTGTTCTATAGCCTTTTCTAACTCATTTCTTTGCTTAATCATAGCTAGATCTATTTTCCCTAAAATACCTTGTTCCCGCTTGACATTCTGCGAGCAACATCCTGCTGCTACTGGTCCCATTCTAATTTCTGTCCCGCAAAACTTTCTTTATCCTGGTTAGTTAGTTCTAGCTTTAATTTTTGTAATCCCTCATTTTGACTTTTCTGAATTTCTTTTAGGCCCTCTATTTTTTTTTTTAAACTTTCAGCCTGATATTTTATGAATTTCTTGCAGGCCCACACTTTGGATTTTTTTTAATTTCTTGTAGGCCTTCTTTTTGATTTGTTTGAAATTTCCTGTTTCTGCTCATCTATCTTTAGCATTAACATCTGAAACATTTGACCTAGATTTAGGGAAGCCTGCTCTGACTCTTGTATGTTTACATTTATGGGAGGATCTACTACCTGCATGCTCCCCTCTCTGGGTAGTTTCAATAAACTCTGGCCATCAACTGTTCTTTCTACATGCCTATCTCTCCGATCCTGCTCTGTATTCCACTCAAAATTCATTTCTCCCTCCTCAGTTAGGATATGTTCTGTCCTACTATCTTATTATTTCTAAATAACATGCACAAATCTTTAAATTATGTAACTTGATATATGTTTTACAAGTAAAATTGTTTATCTGACCTTTTTTCCTCTTTCTTCTTTCTTGCTGTCACATACACTTTCACTTACAATAACTGGTGTTCGGCGTTGTAGATGTTGTCGAGTAGTTCCAGGTTTGTGTTGTCGCGTCGTTGGTGTCCCCTCCTTCAGCTTGTCGAGGTTGTCTCTGCAGTCTCCTCCTAGTTGTCGTGATGTTCCACTGCTGTTTTCCTCTCACCAACCACGTTGGAAGCCATATGCGGTGTTATCGTTTGCACCACATTTGGGACGCCTTGTGCAGTGAGCTCAGACATTGGGTGCCCTGTGCAGTGGCCTTATCCTCACACCCAAAACACCAGATGCTGAGTTCTCTGCTTTGAGCCCAGATTGAAGACATTGGCAAGACTCACTCCACCACCTATGAGTAGACCCACACATCTGGCAAGGTGAATCTACTACCGTTGAATTTTGCCTCGGCATTGCTCAGCCTGCACGATGGTTGACTCTCTCGGGGTGGTGCAGCTAATGGGGGTAGTTAGGGAGTGATCTTATAATAATTAAAACTTATGTAACTTTCCTGGAGTTTATTTCTTACTAGGAGAGACAAGATAAGCACTTTTGCTTTACAATTATGCTAACTTGAACACTTGTTATGAACTTTAACACTTGGCTGATCACACGTAATTATATTTCATTCTTCTTCCTTTAATTTTGCATTATACAATGTACTTTAACACACGTTCCTGACTTTAAATACACTTAGAGCACTGGAAACTACTAAGTTTTCGTTACAAGTTACCATCTTTAGCTTTGTGTGAAGAAGTTACGTTTAGACCGACAACCGATAGCATAACAGCGACAAACAGTAAAACAGACAGCCGCAGAGAGCAAAACAGACCATAATGTGCCTTCTTGGGCTCTTTGTATACTAAAAATACCGTCATGGCGGCCTCTTTCTGATTGGACAGAAAGGCTGCGTGATTGACACAAATATTACCCAAAAGTTAATTTTCTCTTCCCAGGGTGCACACTGCAACCATCACGTGGCATGTCTAGTACAATGAAGAATTACCGTCTTCCGAATTTTAAGGTTTACCCCCATCGTAACTTGATTGTACGAGACTGGACAAAAGAAACCTTTCTAACAAAAGCACTTCTCACCCCCATCTACTCTCTTGGCATCAGCTTTCTATTTCTACTCCAAGCTGAATTTCCTCTGTTAAATACATACACTTGTACTCTTTTAGCTTTACATTGATAATAACTAATAATATTTTTTATAGGGAAGCTAATTAACGGTCTCAAAATAAATGCCATAGTTTAGCTCTGGATATTAAGGCGGTTAAAAACTACCAGGAATATAAGAGATGTGTGGTAGAAAATCCTCATAAAAGATGAAGACTTGGTAATGAATTTTGAAATTCCCACAGAAATGTAATTTCTACTCTAAATGTATGAAGCGTGAACCACCAGGGGAACATTACCACTCAACAAGTGACCAAATATTCAAATCAGTCGACAGCAGCTGATTATCTCAACAATAGCTCAAGAATATATGTTCAATAAATAATAATAATAATAATAATAATAATAATAATAATAATAATTGATATTGTTATTCACTTGTACAGCAGTAGAGAATGTCAATTTAAAATACAGTATATTAAGTTTCAAGCAAAATATGCTGATGTTACATAGTTTATCTGAAATATGATTTTTTAAATTCCTAATCAAATAAATAACTGTAGAAAGCTTTGCAGTTGCTTCCAGTGGTTGCAAAGACCATTTACTATCAACAAGAATATATAAACATTTAACAGCCTCTACATGTTGATTCGGCATGCTTCTTAAGCTGAAATAAATTTCAGAGTTTTACTTTCATTTAGTAGGAATTCATTTGCTCTGAACCATAGGGAAGCTTGAGAGCGTATTTTGGTTAGTGAGTTTAGATCTGAACTTTCATTTAGAAAGTGGTATACAATATTGTTGGAGAAAGTAAGATAATGATTGAACTAAATGCAAGTAAGTAATATAGAACATCTAGTAGCTGAAAATATAAGCAAAATAATTGAGGAAACTTAGGCTATGAAATGTAAAATAGCAGAAGTTTAACAAGTGACTAATACTAGCAATCACAACATTAAGTGCAAATCCAAATAAATAGAATCAATCAAAGTTAACTGTGTAGGAAACTTATGTGGGTTATACACAAGACCTGTATGTGCTCACAAACCTAACTTTAACTACTCACTGCATGATAATACGCCGACTACTTTTCATTAGCAAGCTGCAGACATTTTTTAAAGTGCTCAACAATTATTTCAGATAAAAAAGAATGCCAAACAAACTAAAAATGATTGTCAAAAAGAATCTGAAAAAGAGCACACTAGAATGGCCGAGATTGACATGAGACATATACTATATTTCAAAATCTATTCATGGGCAGATTCTGGGGACCAGGAAAGGAAACTAGGGTAAATATCGAGTTAGCCACAGTGAAATATGACTCCAAACAAACAATGACAATTATAAGCAAATGCAAACAAGTAAATCCTGGAATGTCGGAGCCAGAGCTAATTAGTACGTCAGTTTGACATTTCCCAGAAATCATTAGAAACAATCTGTTCTCTTTGCAGAAGCCATATATTTGTTAAATTCAAACTGGCTGGCAGGACTTAAGCTCAGCTAATCAAATGCCTGTGAAGGACCCGCAATTCTTGGACCAGGAGGAATGCATGGACATTAATGGGCACCCCTCTACTGCAGGGCTGGTAAGTGTGAAATACCCTACCCCTACAGTCTGCCCTTCCTTTTTCCTTGCACCTGACAGTGAAGTAGAGAGGTTACATGTGTAACAGTGGCAGTTGTTACTATAGCAGGGCCGGTTAGATAAGCTGCCCTACAATCCCCTTCCTTTTTCCTTGCACCTGGCAGAGAAGCGGAGAGGTCACGTGTGTAACAGTGGCGGTTGTTACTATAGCAGGGCCGGTAAGATAAGCTCCCCTACAATCTTCCCTTCCTTTTTCCTTGCACCTGGCAGAGAAGCGGAGAGGTCACGTGTGTAACAGTGGCGGTTGTTACTATAGCAGGGCCGGTAAGATAAGCTCCCCTACAATCTTCCCTTCCTTTTTCCTTGCACCTGGCAGAGAAGCGGAGAGGTCACGTGTGTAACAGTGGCGGTTGTTACTATAGCAGGGCGGTAAGATAAGCTCCCCTACAATCTTCCCTTCCTTTTTCCTTGCACCTGACAGAGAAGCAGAGAGGTTACGTGTGCAACAGTGGCAGTTGTTCTTAAACAACAAAATACTTGTTCTCCCAGTCCCGATTAAACATTTGCCATTCACTCATATTGTACAAGTAAGCCACCACCGCACTGAATGAACTGTACATGACTGTTGAAAGAAAGTAGTGGGGATGAAAGGGAGGGCAAGTTCACACCTTGCCAGGCCTGCTCTACTGTCAATACCATGCTTATATCTCTTTCATTTCTCTCATTTTAACAAACTAGTCTGCATGCATTTCTTCTATATTTTTGATAGTGTGTAATTTATTCTACATGCATTGCAAAATATTATGCATGTGTTATTTTAAATGAATGATAATGATGATAATGCAAAAGTTACTATTCATTAGCATTCACTACAAGGTACACTGTTTATATTTGGCTTTAGACGGGTTCATAATCAGCTAACCAATTTCTTCGAACCCCTCCGAAAATTAGAACGTCGTGAGCAAACAATAATTATCCGCCTCAGAATTGGACACTGCAAACTGACACATTCCTTCATCATTAATAAAGACCCAGAATCAAAATGTGAGACCTGCAACACACCACTTACTGTCCTACATATCCTGCTGCAGTGTCCGAGATACGCCAAACAGAGACTTCAGGCCGGCTTCAATGACTTACCAAGTGCTCTACATAACCACCAGACAATCAAAAAGACAATAATATTTATAAGACAGTGTAAACTTTTTGAATTATTGTAAAGTATAAATGTAATCATTTGGTATTTTACCAATGTGTAAATAACTATTTTATGTACAATTTGTAAGGTCGCGATATGACCATGCTGTTAAAGCGACCCAAAATAAATTAAAGGTCACATCCACAATGTAGCCATCCAAACTGTAAAGTGCAAACAGTTGGATTATTGCATTTTATTTAAAATAACATTAAAGCTTAATTTTTTAACTTGTACCTTAGTTTTTGGCCTTATAACCACTACTAAATTCACTTTTATTTATTTAGATTTTGTTTCTTCATTTATTGTTTAATGTGTGTCTTTGTGATTAAAATATGTTTAATTGCAGCTAAGAACTAATTGGGATTATAATACACTACATAACTTCAGCTAAAACCTTGTCATATGTTTATAATAAACCTTAAATTTATCAGCAAGTACTTTAAAAACAACATACTTAATACCTAATTTAAAAGATTTTGAGTCAGTTTTCTAAAACATACATCACTTAGTAATTACTGGGGCTTAACATCTTCCTTGATTGCATGCTGCAGTTTTAAGGAGGCCACCAAGCAAACAGTTTTCTTCCACATTTATACTGAAAATAAGCATGCTATACAAAATAGCTTCAAATAATACTCAATTTTCTTTGCCCATGCTGAAAAACACCATTTTCCATGTATACACTAAAATAGTAATGTTACAGCATTCAGATTTGAGTATCACTGCAAAACAATAAATTACATGGTAATATTTGGGCAACAAGACTGAGAAGCCAGTTTCAAATCTGCTGCATGCTATCCTCCATCTTTTAATAGTCTGCATGCAAATAAACAAACATTGCAGTGTCCCTCTGGTTATCACACCCAACAAATATATCCCTAACACTGCTCAATGACCTAATGTTCCATTTGACATGGACTTTCGTAAGCATTTGTTGTGTATCTTCTCTCTGGAGAGCTTCTATATGCCTTCTCATCAAAAAAGCTGCATATGGAACAACAACCAATTGGATCTCTCTGGTTCCTCATTTGCTTTTTATTGCTTTAAACATCTAGATGTTACCATGGCTGTATATAACCTAATCCGAGTTCTATAATTAATACTCCTACCATTTATTTATAACAACAGTACCAGTAACTATGAAACTATTTTCATTTTAATTTAATTTGCCTTTAAAACACTAAAAAGGGGATTGTTCACAATTAAACTTCATTTATATCAAGTTCTAAAATATTGGAATGTTTTTGGAGACCTTTGTCTTCAGCTTCAGGATTGATTAATTAACTAATTTACTTATTTATTATTACCTTTGATCTTACAAGATATATAGGAATTGACAAGGAATTTAACAAAAGAATTATAACAATGCTGTCCCTGTATGCGACTGCTCTCACATTCATCTTGGTATGCGAATCATCACAGTTGGACGCGTAAACACAATGATAACAGGAGCCTTTAGAACTTATCTTCTTGATATTCAACACATGTTTCTCCAAGCTTCCACAAAATTCTGTAATGTTATTTTCTAAACATAAAAGGAGGAAGGATTGCAGTGTGTTTGTTGTTGTGAGTGACTGCAGTGTCAGCATGCAGCCGTAAAATGTCTACACATTAAAACATTGAGTGAGTTGTTTGCAGCAGTGAATTTAACACTTTATTTGTAACTACATTTGGGGTCAATAAAGATATTTGTTACATGGTGTCAGGAGTGATATAAAGAAGCCAAGATGGAAGAGATGCTATAAAAATTGTTGGAGAAAATGGGCAGGATGGGAGGTGAAATACCACAGTGAATTCATTATTAGAGAAGATGCATGAGAAAATGAAATCAAAAATGCAGGAGATGAGAAATGAAATGTCGACAGTAAACATGGAAATGAAGACCGGAATGGATCAGCAGTGGAGAAAATGGAATTCGGCATGGAGAAGATGAGAAATGGAATGTCTGAGATGAAGTCAGAGCTTTCTACCAAACAGCTGGCCAGCATGAAGGACATAGAGGAGCTGAGAGGAAGATTGATAGACTTCACCACCGCATTCATGTCCTGGTAGACCTCTGGGAATATGTAAGTGCCCTGAGAGGCAGAGCCAAGTGCTACACCAGGAAATTGACACAATGGTGCAAAGGATGCTCGATGGGAGGCTTAAGGATTTCAAGTTCGAGATTATAGGACGTGAAATAACATCTCCACATGTCAAACCATTTTAAGTACGATGGTACGTCAAACTTCGAAGTCTTCTGCCGACGGTTCACCACTTTTGCCACCCACAACCAATTATCATTAGACAAAGAAGCTGCACAGCTGATAACAAGCTTCCAGGAACCTGCGGCAGAAGTACTGGATGCAATTCCACTGTTGGCAAATTCCGGGAAGATCTGGGAGGCCATCAAGAACTGCTTGGCTGTAACATACTGCAGTCAGCTTAAGGGGAAGCTGCAGCAGCCAGGCAAGGCGATGCACGAGTTTGCCCTAGCACCTAAACAGCCATGGTGAACCTACCACCTAGCTAGGTGTACCAGCAAGCTGCCTATTCCTTTGTCGACAGGGTACTTGATGCAGCGTTAAGACAGCACCTAATGCTCGGCACTTTTAAGACAATCCAGGAGGCATAAACAGTAGCACTTAGTATGGAGGCTCTGCCTACCTCAAGAACCAAAAGAATTTATATCGGCAAGAGAAGCAACACAGAGATAATGATGTGTGCTGCAGCATGGTCTGTCCTGTCTTCACCATTCCCTCAAATGATGCTATGTGCCTTGGGTAGAACAGTAGATGACAGCTTCATCGCAGACAGCTGGATATAAGGGAAACACCCAGTCAGGCGACACCTTACCTGTGGAGGAGGTTATCCTCAAGTTGACACTGTGAGCCTCAATGTTCATTGCAAGGGTGACTGAGGATGTGATACTGGGACTAGATGCCCTAAGGAGCCACGAGGAAAAATGAGATGTTACTCCAGAGTCCACAGGAACGTCTGGGGATCTGCAGGGTGATCTTAAAGAACAATGTAGTTGTGTTTGCAAGAAGCATGGTGATGGAGAAGGTGTACCTGTAGGGCAAACAGTCAAGGAACTTAGTACTGGACTGGAAGATACCACTACACGGACTATGTGTTGCCCTGCTGTGAGGAAGTACCCGTGTGACTGCTGAACTTTGTGGATACCAACCAGGACAGAGTTAGGGAACTGTAAGCCAGCTGTCAGTGTAACGCAGTGCGATTAATCCAAGTAGCCAGCACCATCAAAGGACCTGGGGCTTCAGCTGAAAGATTTGCTGAAGAGCATCTGTTTGCTTTACAAGTGGAGAAGGTTTGGCATCTACTCCACTGAATCAAGCGAAGGGAATGGTCATGTACTCCAAAACATAGACACCAGAGATGCTTGACCTATCTGGCAACACCCACGATGTGTTCCCCTGGAGAAGCAAGCACAGGTCCGAGACATGAAATCTAGGGGAATCGTTCAGAGTCCAACAGCTCTTAGTGCTCCCCTATGGTCTAAGAAGAATGGTATGCTATGCATCTGAGTGGATTACAGGAAACCAAATGCTGTCACCAAAAAGGACTGTTTCCCGTTACCATAGATTGATGACACCCTAGACACACTTGCTCGCACTCAGTGGTTCTCAACTTTGGATTTGAAATCAGGATCTTGGCAAGTGGCCTTAGATCCTTGAGACAAAGAGAAGCCTGCATTTTCAATTGGCCAAGGGCTTTGGCAATTTACGTTATGCCCTTTGGGCTCTGCATTGTGCCAGCCACCTTCAAGTGCCTCATAGAATCAGTGATGAGAGGATTGACATATAACACCTGCCTGCTCTATTTGGATGACATTTTCATAATAGGTAGTAATTTTGAAGAACATCTCAAAAACCTGACCAAGATATTGCAAAGGCTGCAGGCAGGCAAATTGAAGTTGAATATGAACAAGTAAATACTCTTCTCCAAGGAAATTAACTACTTTGCCACATAATCTCACCATCTGGAGTGGCCATGGACCTGGAGAAGGCTCAAGCGATAGAAGATTGTACTTGCCTGAAAGATAAACAGGAACTGTAAAGCTTTCGGCCTATGCAGCTACTACCCCTTCATCATAGGTTTCTCCATATTGCAAATTCTTTCACCCATCTGTCAGAAGAGCATCAGTTTTAATGTACTCAGAAGAGGTAGAGAGAGCATTCCAGGCGCAAAAGGCAGCACTTTGCAGTGCTCCTATTTTAGGATTTCCACAACCTGGTGGCAAATTTATTATGGACGTCGATGCCAGTGAAACCAGCATTGGCAGCGTTCTATTACAGGTCCAGGATGGCCAGAAGTGGGTAATTGCTTACTACAGCAGGATGCTCTCCAAAGCATAAAAGAACTACTATGTTAGTCAGCGAGAGCTTCTGGCAGTAGTAAAATCACTGGAGCACTTCCAAAAGTACCTGTATGGTCAGCCATTCCACCTGAGGACTGTCCACTGCGCTCTCACCTGGCCGTTCAAGTTTCAAGAACCTGCAGGGCCAGAGAGTCAGTTGGGTCCAGAGGCTGCAAGTGTACCCCTGTACATCAGAAAGGAAAGAGCCACACCAATACGAATGTCATGTCCAGATAATCCTGTCCACTAAGGTCGAAGAGAAGGAGCATGCTGCGGCTGTCTCTGTTATTTCAGTGATGCCTGCAGCTAGATGGGATAGTGAAGGGCTGAGTAAGGAGCAGCTGGCAGATGCGGATTTGTGGACCTCCTGGGAGAAGTGTAGGCAGGGACCAAGCTGGGAGGACATTGTACCAAGGACTACTGTATGCAATCCTATTGGGCCCAATATGTCCATTGAAGATCCAGGATGGGGTTATAGGAGTCACCTGATGGGAATACCCAGAGAGAGCAGCTGATTCTCCCTCAGAGTAAGGTCACAGAAGTTTGGGAATAGGTAAATGCAGGGACTTTGGGACCAAATATAAACCCATCAACAGGCTCCGACAATGGTACACTGTCATGTGTGTGTGGCAAGATAGCGCCCACAGACCAGGAGCTGGGGTGCATGCATAGCTGAGACATGTCCTGTGTCTGAAAGAGGCAACAGGTCGCCATGGATTGTTTCAAGTGGCTGGAGGTTATGACATCCCTAACCAAGAGGCTTAGAGTATCACGAACTGCCTTGAGATGCTATAGGGTAACAATGCAGCCACAAAGTGAGCAGGGCACCAAATATGTGTCCAACCTCATGAAGGAAACACTGGAGTGACTTGGACTGCCAAGAAATGCACAACTCTTCATACTCAGTCAGACGGCATGGTTGAGCGGCACATCAAGACCCTAGAAGAACATCTGAGGAAGATTATGGCTAATTACCAGAGAGACTGGGATGTGAGAGTGTCACTTTTCTTGCTGGCCTACCCCTCTACAACCCATGACACCACCGGGTTGACGCCGGCCATTTTGTTCTTTGCAGAGACCCGAAGTTCTGGAGTTCTGCTGGGCAGAACAGCCACTAGGTGACTATAAGGAGCATCTTGTAGACCGGCTTCATGACATGTATGAGATGGCCTGTTAAAGCAGCCAGGTAGTGAGCTATCAGATTAAGAACCCATTACAACCGACAAGCCAACAACCAAGGTTTCCAGCAAGGTGATTTGGTGTGGGTATATCACCTTATCCAAACCAAGGGATGCTCTGCAAGTTTCAACAACAATGACAGAGCCATGCCTTGTGGACAAATGTCATCTACTGCATCCGAAACTGGTAGTAAATTTGGATTGTCTAGCCCACTATGATGGTGCTAGTCAGGATGGGGACAGTGTGACAATACTGTCCATGTATGTGACTGCTCTCACGTTCACCATGGTATGCGAGTCTTCACAGTTGGATGCATAAACAGAGTTACACAATGGTAACAGGAACCTTTAGAACATCACACATCATGATTCTATTTGACATTCAAAATTTTTCTCCAAGATTCAGCTTCCAGGAAGTTCTGTGACATTATTTTCTAGTTATAAAAGGAGGAAGAATTGCAGTGTGTTTGTTGTTGTGAGTGACTGGAGTGTCAGCATGCAGCCATAAACTGTCTACACATCGAAACATTGAGTGAATTATTTGCAGCAGTCAATTTAACATTTTCTTTGTAACTACATTTGAAGGATATTTCTTACAGTATCAACCAAAAGGGTTCCATTGCAAATCACCAAAAGTCCATTATTTATAGATAAATTGTGGAGATTGTGAACTAACAACCAAAATCTGGAAACAACATTAAAAAACATCTATGATCACTTAAATACACACAAACAATTCCACCATTGCTCACTATTTCTGGTCAACCGATCCTGAAATAATACAAAATATATCCCTTGTAAAATTGTAGCTTGCTTAATTTTTATTTCTCACCACACAGTGCACTCAGGAAAACCATATATTACATTAAGAGCAACCCCTTCTAAGAGCGGGGAAGTTAACACAGGTGGAGAATGCTGATGAGATAGAAAGCCTCAAAACACATTCAGGTAAAAGTTACCACTTAGTAAATTCTTTTGTTGTTACAATTCTAACTATCAACAAATCAAATTCAGATACACACACCTTCAAATTTTCATAAACAAATTCTAAAGCAAAATTGTTTTGTGTAAAATAATTCTCTTATTCAGAAACTGTAGCATTCTTATTTGTTATTCTTTCTGAAACCTGAGTCAGCATCATAAAGAGCTATTTAAAAGACAATGTTTATGACAGTACCACTATCTTCAAATATAAAATATATTTTCATCGATCTGATCGATTAAAGTAGTAGTAGAGATGTCTCTGACTGAAAAAGCTGTCATGGTTATTTGAACTAAATGAGCAAAAGAAAGCTCTGAGTGAGTGAATCATTTCTCCAAGAGATGTCTCTGACTGAAAAAGCTGTCATGGTTATTTGAACTAAATGAGCAAAAGAAAGCTCCGAGTGAGTGAATCATTTCTCCAAGAGATGTCTCTGACTGAAAAAGCTGTCATGGTTATTTGAACTAAATGAGCAAAAGAAAGCTCCAAGTGAGTGAATCATTTCTCCAAGAGATGTCTCTGACTTGAAAAAGCTGTCATGGTTATTTGAACTAAATGAGCAAAAGAAAGCTCCGAGCGAGTGAATCATTTCTCCAAGAGATGTCCCTGACTGAAAAAGCTGTAATAGTTATTTGAACTAAATGAGCAAAAGAAAGCCCCGAGTGAGTGTCATTTCTCCAAGAGATGTCTCTGACTGAAAAAGTTGTCATGCTTATTTGAACTAAATGAGCAAAAGAAAGCTCCAAGTGAATTATTTCTCCTAGAAGCCACCAAATTCGCATGATTCCATGAACGGCAGAGTAGTTACAATAGCAGATCCATAGGAATTAGTAAATACAAGGCTTTTGCAATTATTTTTGAGGATAGTGATGTGCCTTCAGATTATATGTTTACTGGTGAATCATCAGAATCTGAAAATAGTCAGAAAGAGAATAATAAGGGTGCCTACAGACATTAGTGTGAGTGTCTGCCATCATAATAACTTACGAATTTGCGAGGGATTGATATAAAATGTTCCATTAAGCACAATGCTCATCTGTAGGTGAAATAAATCCTTCAACAGCTAGGCATCTTGGTGAAAAACCCAAATAAGATTATGTTGTTAGCAAACACTTGACAAGAGTAATATTTTCTAAAAAAAATAGTATTTCCAGGTACAAATTGTTCAATAAAAATGGTATGTCAATGGGTTAAATTCTATGTCAATATTAAATCAAATCTGCTATTAAAATGAATATGTTTTCCTTATTCTTACATTTATTATAATAGCTTAATTCTTGACAATGCAAGGCACACTGCATTGGCCACCATCAGCCAGTATGATGTGAATAAGCCCTAAGGAAATTATGCCATTAGATGGCAGCATTGTCATTTTGCATCACTGCCTGATCGTTACATGGTCCAGATTTCTGGTTAGCTTCAGAGAATTTTTTTATGAAACTGTCAAGTGATGTAATATTAACTATAAGCACCAAGTGAAGGAGTTAAAAATCTATGCCTAGATCAAAACACATACATAAGGTACACAGAAAACTACTTACAGAATATACATTATTACCCCTAATGACCATATGTCGCAGCTCTTGTCATATTTTTCTGGTCCAAGTACTTCAGGAGCTGAAAGAAAAGGTAAAAACATAATGAACAGAAATAAATACATAAATAAGAAAAAATCTTATGTGTTCCATTTACATGATTTTCTCTATAAGTTTGTAAAAAATTATTGTTAATAAGCTTAATCTTCTATCTACTTCATGCTAATCAAAATGAACATTGGCAGAAACCGTCTTATCACTTAGTTCTTTTTAAGCAGAAGGGAAATAAGCAAATACCCTAGGCTAAACCAACAATCAAATGTTTTAAAATGTGGTTGCTATGGAATTGAAATCTGTTTCTTTGCGTGGCCAGAAGTTAACAAGTTCCTGCATGAGAAATGTTTTAGGTATTTTAAAACTGAAACGAATAACAAGGAATATCTTGTAAATGGTCAACTCCAAGAAAAAAATGTATATGACATAGATTGTGTGTTTTAATGAGATCTACATTTCTTGTGCAGTAAGCTTTTGTCCATGTCTTACAGTTTACCAGTTATGCAAAGTCAGGTCTTCAGAAGCTATTCCCAGAAAACTCAAGATGTACACTTTATTTGGATTTGAAATGGCTTTAATATGTGGTATCTGATTAAAATTGTTGGAGCCATTCTTGAGAAAAACAAAATATTCAAAAATGTTTCCATGTAAAAGATAGGTTGGGGTGGGGGAATTTTCTTGAAAATCTTTGTGTCGCATCCTTGGAAGAAATCAAAGTCAAATGTCTTTTCATTTTTGAGCTGTGCTTGCACACATGCACAGAGACTTTTTCTGAAAGTAAATATTTTGTATTCTGGGGGTCCCAAAACATGTATCTGTGGTGAAATCTGTGTATCAAATGTTTGGGTCCAATACAATATCTTCTCTATACACTATGTACATAGTATGTGTAGAGAAAGTAAAAAGGGCAAAGAATGGTACTATTTCAAGAAAGCAAATAGTATGCACATAATGATGGTATGAAAAGCTACCATGCATGGCTCATCATATAGAATACTCTCCATTATCAACCTGTAAGAATAGCATTCACGATGAAGAAACACACAGTTTTAGTATAGGATATTTACAGGACCCTTCACAAAAAATGTAGAAAAACTTGAATCATATGGTATCACTGTTGCACTGAATTATCTGTTAAACATGCAGTATGGAGTTCTATCAACACATGTTATAACAACAATAATCATAATAGCCATATTCTGATTTTCCTTCATATTGTTGTTCATCTTATTCTAATTCTTATTCTTCTTATTAATGATAGTAATAATAATAGTTATTTATTGTCCATAGATTTTCTTACAAAGCTTCAACATAGTTGGTACAGGCTAAATATTATATTACAAATTATGTTGGTGCTTATGTGATTCTCATGACTAATCATGTGACCAGGAGAGTCAATTAAAATGGTGAGGAACATTTTCACATTTCAGGAATGAAAATGTCACTAAAGTGCAACATGCATGTTGACATCAGTCTGCAACAGCACCTCAAACACCCTTGGCAATTACACAGTTTTGGTTAGATATTGAAATGTATGCGCAAGTTTTGGTAAAGTCTGCCACACAACATGCTCCTGCAACAGGTGAGTGGTATGACTGTGCAATCCATTCTAGAGCAGCCAAGTGGAAAATGTATTTCACACGCTAAATAAGGACCAGCTTGACTGCCAAACAGAGTTTTGCAAATCATTTCAGCATATTAAGTGGCAATGAGAGTGAGTTTGTTGAGGTCCAATTCAAATTTAATTATCTTAATGGTATTTATTGTGCACCAGCAAGTGTAAACATTCTTCTCAACAGTCCAACTATCTGAGGTGGATGTCTGGTGTGGACTTACTGCAAATGTTACCAGATACACATCCACTCTATGGCAACAGGCAGTTGCTGTACTTTGCTGGACAAAAGTTTGTAACACTGGATAAAATGAAGAGATGAACTTTGATTCCTAGCAGGTTCACCAGGTTTAACATCTCTGTTGAGTATTGCTGTGAGTACACTGTGTGTGACAGGAATGTGTAGCAATACCAGGTTAAACATCTCTCTCTCCCTCCCTCTCTGTGTGTGTGCATGTGTATGTGAGAGAGAGAGAGAGAGAGAGAGAGAGAGAGAGAGAGAGAGAGAGAGAGAGAGAGAAGTACCAACACCAGGTTTAACATCTCTGTTGAGTATTGCTGTGAGTACACTGTGTGTGACAGGAATGTGTAGCAATACCAGGTTAAACATCTCTCTCTCCCTCCCTCTCTGTGCGTGTGCATGTGTATGTGAGAGAGAGAGAGAGAGAGAGAGAGAGAGAGAGAGAGAGAGAGAGAGAGAGAGAGAGAGGGAGAGAAGTACCAACACCAGGTTTAACATCTCTGTTGTGTATTGCTGTTTCTGTTACACAATGCAGTCGTGTGTATGGCTTGCTTTGTAAGCTGATTGTTCTCATCTATTGTTACACATGCACATGTACACTGTTTGAAGGTTCTTTGACATCAAAGGCAGGCATTGTTGCTCCTGGGTGAGTTTGTGATACCTGCAAGTTTTGTGCCACGTGTACAACAGGTATAAAAAGCAGTTCAGTTTCAGCAGGAAATTTATAGCAAGCAGTAGTAGTCATTGCCACACCACATGTCAAAAGGGAACTACAGAAAGTTATTTGTGAGCACATTCTGATTGTAATCAGTTTGAAGAGTTGTTTGTTGGACTGAAAAGAGTTTTTGTGACAAAGTTAATGTCTATCATTATGTTTAAAACATGCTCCTGAAGCTTCACATCACACAAGCATGTTTACAAGTGGGCAATATTAAACCTTATAGCAGTGGCAGCTAGTCAATAAAAATCTTGGGCATAGCATGACAATTACTTGCACTCAATTGCCAAATTCACAATTGACAATGTAAATAACTACAGTATTAAATGGTTTTCCAGCTAACAGTAACATTTCATTTATGTGAGACAAAATTTATATGCCTATCCTTTGTGGTAGCAAATTTATCAATCATACCATGTATGCTCAATTGATTACATACTTAAATAAAGATCAAATGGACTAACCAACATAAAAAAAATAGAAAAAACAAAACAGTTGGGGAGGACAGTCCTTCCCCCATTCGCAGTAATGGTGTATATTATACAGCTTTGTTCATGCTTAAGGCAACATCAGCAGTTACAAAGTGTGAGCAACCTGCTTGACAAATGTATTTTTAAATACTAAGAGGTTTTTTCCTTATTTTCACACTCGCATTTGTATCAGAGAGGACATTTGGTGGGCACTGGTGTTCTATTTGCCTTTGTTAATGCGGTCCAATCTTTCTGCATGATTCTTGGAAGCATGTATACAGTACCAATGTTACCAATGTTATAGATTATGTGGCGCTGCCATATGATTGTAAATCAACACAGTATTACTGTCTTCTTTCGTTGATGGAAGCTGGTACATAAACCGACTCTGATCACCTTTCTGTCATGGTGAAACTCAATGTGACACACACTTGGTACACTAAACCACTATATTACTGAACTTATTCCCCAATTTCACCCTTCACTTCTTACTAGCTTTAACTTTCTCACTCACTTGCCAGGCTTTCATCAGCCCCTTATATACATAACCATGGCCTGTGCAAGGCATTGAGGGCTAAAACTAGCTCTGGGTCTCACATAATATACCTGAAATACTTCAAAAGTCTACACTAGTTCTAGGAGATCATTTAATGTATCTCCAATGCTTCAGGATTCTAAAACTAGTTCCTAGGAGATAATTTACTACACTTCCAATGCTTTAAGGGTCTAAAACTAGTTCTAGGAGATCACTTAATACACATCCAATGCTTCATGGGCCTAAAACTAGTTTTAGGTGATCATTTACTACACCTCCAATGCTACACGAGCCTAAAACTAGTTTTAGGTGATCATTTACTACACTTCCAATGCTTTAAGGGTCTAAAACTAGTTCAAGGAGATCACTTAATACACATCCAATGCTTCACGGGCCTAAAACTAGTTTTAGGTGATCATTTACTACACCTTCAATGCTTCACGAGCCTAAAACTAGTTCTAGGTGATCATTTACTACACCTCCAATGCTTCAGGAGTCTAAAACTAGTTTTAGGTGATCATTTACTACACCTCCAATGCTTCACGAGCCTAAAACTAGTTTTAGGTGATCATTTACTACAGCTCCAATGCTTCACGAGTCTAAAACTAGTTTTAGGTGATCATTTACTACACCTCCAATGCTTCACAAACCTAAAACTGGTTTTAGGTGATCATTTACTACAGCTCCAATGCTTCAGGAGTCTAAAACTAGTTTTAGGCGATCATTTACTACACCTTCAATGCTTCACGAGCCTAAAACTAGTTTTAGGAGATCATTTACTACACCTCCAATGCTTCACAAGCCTAAAACTAGTTTTAGGTGATCATTTACTACACCTCCAATGCTTCAGGAGTCTAAAACTAGTTTTAGGTGATCATTTACTACACCTCCAATGCTTCAGGAGCCTAAAACAAGTTTTATGTAATCACTTAATACACATCCAATGCTTCACGGGCCTAAAACTAGTTTTAGGTGATCATTTACTACACCTCCAATGCTTCAGGAGCCTAAAACAAGTTTTAGGTGATCATTTACTACACCTCCAATGCTTCAGGAGTCTAAAACTAGTTTTAGGTGATCATTTACTACACCTCCAATGCTTCACGAGCCTAAAACTAGTTTTAGGTGATCATTTACTACAGCTCCAATGCTTCACGAGTCTAAAACTAGTTTTAGGTGATCATTTACTACACCTCCAATGCTTCACAAGCCTAAAACTAGTTTTAGGTGATCATTTACTACAGCTCCAATGCTTCAGGAGTCTAAAACTAGTTTTAGGCGATCATTTACTACACCTTCAATGCTTCACGAGCCTAAAACTAGTTTTAGGAGATCATTTACTACACCTCCAATGCTTCACAAGCCTAAAACTAGTTTTAGGTGATCATTTACTACACCTCCAATGCTTCAGGAGTCTAAAACTAGTTTTAGGTGATCATTTACTACACCTCCAATGCTTCAGGAGCCTAAAACAAGTTTTATGTAATCACTTAATACACATCCAATGCTTCACGGGCCTAAAACTAGTTTTAGGTGATCATTTACTACACCTCCAATGCTTCAGGAGCCTAAAACAAGTTTTAGGTGATCATTTACTACACCTCCAATGCTTCAGGAGTCTAAAACTTATTCTAGGAGATCATTTACTACACCTCCAATGCTTCACAAGCCTAAAACTAGTTTTAGGTGATCATTTACTACACATCCAATGCTTCATGGGCCTATAACTAGTTTTAGATGATCATTTACTACTCCTCCAATGCTTCATGGGCCTAAAACTAGTTTTAGGTGATCATTTACTACACCTCCAATGCTTCATGGGCCGAAAACTAGTTTTAGGTGATCATTTACTACACATCCAATGCTTCACGAGCCTAAAACTAGTTTTAGGTGATCATTTACTACACATCCAATGCTTCAGGAGTCTAAAACTTGTTCTAGGAGATCATTTAATATACCTCCAATGCTGAGCTGATAAACTGATTCTTCTTGACTACATTTATCCTCAAGAATTACAATTGAATACTACACTGACAAAGGCTACGAGTTCATTTGTGCTCATCAGGAAAAGAAAACATCTTTATTCCGCTATCTCAAAGAGAAGACAGTGCAAACTATCCAATGTTTCCAATGACAATGGATACTCACTGGAATTCATGGAATTATTGTTGAGTTCTATATATCAGAACTAAAAGATGTTGCCAACTGTGGCCTGAACCTCTAAGTGCTGAAGAAGTGTCTGCTGTTCATTCCCATGCCATTTTCATCAGGGAACACATTCAGTATCTTGTTGAACTTTACCAACTAGAAGGATCAAATATTGTACTGCTCATCATCTTTATGAAGAATTGGGAAAATTTGCAGATAAAATTCAGAAACGTAGAGCAAAGTGCAATTTACGGTGCCACAAAAGATGCACTTGTGTTGCTTAGCCGGAAATAGCAGCTGTTAAAACTTGCTCCAAGTAGATTACTTCAAAAATGTAAGTGAAGCTTAATCTAATGTTGCACTGCTACAACACAAAATTGAACCTTGCTAAAAGAGAGAAATTCATCTCTCCTGAGAGACATCAGAAAACTATCTGTTCTCAAGGAACTAGGTCAGGTTAAGTTGATTTCAGGTTATACTGAACTTGTTAAACTTAGCTCAAGTTGTAAATTTGACATAAGGACTGTAGTAGAAGCCGTATTTCAAAATCAGAATTTACTGAGAAGCCTATGCAACATACGTTTATCTTGTGCAAAGCGCACTCTCAAGCATTTTTGTTTTGTTATAACAGTGCTCTCACAGAAATATGGACAAATCCGAATGAAATTAATCGTTACATAATGCAAGCTTTTTACATTTTAAAGCTAAATGTAATTTGTGCACCAAAAGATACTGCATATAAGCCATTTGAAAATAACATTGTTTTTTGGTAAAAGTAACATCACTTTTGAATAAAAATGCCATAATTTAAAAAAATGATCTCACCTTTTGCAGGTCCCTAGCGATTACATTTTTACATCATCAGACAAAGCAGAAAACATGCAATTCATTGCTTATCTACACCAATATAATCTTCATGAAGAAGAGCTTGTTTCAAGTTGATTGCAAGGAATCTCAATATATTGGCAGGGTGGTTACCATTCACACAACTTCATGTGCACAGAGCACCATCTTGATTGGCATGCATGAAAGTTTCAATTTGATATTGTCGCATGTGTCATAGCTGAGAGTTTAATTTATATTGTTTTAGTAATTACGAGTTAATTAACCTGAATTAATTGGGATTTGAGCTTACATATTCTTAGGAAAATACAAGCTTTGTTATAAGCTGATGAAGTAACAGGATGGAAGCGACTAGCCTCTTTCAATGGCACTCCCAGAGGACTTTTGATGCCACCAACTTCCGTCGGTTTATGTGCACATTCGCACTTTGGCGTCACACAGGATATTCTAGAACATTTAAGCATTCGGTATTGATTGGCTCAGTCTACCCACTATCAGGGCGTTGGTTCTCCATATTCGGAGAATGGCCACCATGTTGGAATGCCCTTCTGGGGATGCCACTAAATCTATTTAAGGGATGGCAGACCCGTCCTCTGGGGCTATTGCCTTTGACCATCAGGGAACCTCTATTTTGCTTGTGTGCATCTCGAGACATCGTTTCGGGCTCAAACGGCCACCACTTTGACCACTTCAGCTCTCACCTCGCCTAGACACACCATGACATATTTCTTAAGGTAAGGATTTATGTTAGTAGTCCCATAATCAGAATCATATTGGCCAGGATTAATAGAATAGTTTGCCATCCCCCACCTTTGCAAACCAAACATGCGTAACCAACAGATTATTTAATCTTTCTTAATATATTAGCTTAATTTAAGTCCCATTGTTATCATTGCTCTACCCTCTGTCTTTCTTTTACCACCCTCCTCCACGTCATAGGATTATGTTCGCGACATATGGTCGAGGTGCCGACTTTTCAAAATTATGGTTCTGAGAAGTAGGGTTTGATCTCTGGCCTCTTTAATTTTCTTCAGCCATCATGGTTGCAACATATGTTGGAGGCGCCGGCTCTTCCCTGAAATCAGCGTTTTGTTAGGGAAGAGTATGGTTCGATCCCGTACCTTGACAATATGTTGGAGGCGCCGGCTCTTCCCTGAAATCAGCGTTTTGTTAGGGAAGAGTATGGTTCGATCCCGTACCTCGACAATATGGTGGAGGTGCCAGCTCTTCCCTGAAATCAGCGTTTTGTTAGGGAAGAGTATGGTTCGGTCCCATATGTTGGAGGCGCCAGCTCTTCCCCGAAATCAGCGTTTTGTTAGGGAAGAGTATGGTTCGATCCCGTACCTTGACAATATGTTGGAGCCGCCTCTTCCCCGAAATCAGCGTTTTGTTAGGGAAGAGTATGGTTCGATCCCGTACCTCGACAATATGTTGGAGGCGCCGGCTCTTCCCTGAAGTCAGCGTTTTGTTAGGGAAGAGTATGGTTCGATCCCGTACCTCGACAATATGGTGGAGTGGCGCCAGCTTTTCCCTGAGATCAGCGTTTAGTTAGGGAAGAGCACGGTTCGATCCCATACCTCGACAATATGGTAGAGGCGCCAGCTCTTCCCTGAAATCAGCATTTTGTTAGGGAAGAGTATGGTTCGATCCCATATGTTGGAGGCGCCAGCTCTTCCCCGAAATCAGCGTTTTGTTAGGGAAGAGTATGGTTTGATCCCGTACCTCGACAATATGTTGGAGGCGCCAGTTCTTCCCTGAAATCAGTGTTTTGTTAGGGAAGAGTATGGTTCGATCCCATACCTCGACAATATGGTGGAGGCGCCAGCTCTTCCCTGAAATCAGCGTTTTGTTAGGGAAGAGTATGGTTCGATCCCGTACCTCAACAATATGTTGGAGGCGCCGGCTCTTCCCTGAGATCAGCATTTTGTTAGGGAAGAGTATGGTTCGATCCCGTACCTCGACAATATGGTGGAGTGGCGCCAGCTCTTCCCTGAAATCAGCGTTTTGTTAGGGCAGAGTATGGTTCGATCCCATACCTCGACAATATTGTGGAGTGGTGCCGGCTTTGCTGTAATAGTTTTATTTTAATGCAAAGTATGGTTCGATCCCATACCTGTACATTTTAGTCCACCTCAAGAGACATATGGTGGACGCACCGGCTTTTCAAAGTTAATTTATTGAAAAGTAGAGTTCGATCCTGTACCTCTAGTTATCAATCCATCAGAAGAGAGTTATGTTGTAGCGCCGCCTTTTCAAATGATTATATTGTAAAGTAGGGTTCAATTCACAAATAGTAGAGTTACACTGATTCTAACAATGTGTCACCCAGAAACCCTGCCTCGATTTTGCATATGCATTGCAACTCTCCGGACACTTTCTTTTATTATTATATTACTGCCAGAAATGGATATCGTAAATGTAATCTCGTTGTCTGATGTTTCAATTTATATCTATGTTTCAAATTTCTTTCAGTAGCTTACAAATTCAAAATTTTGTAAGAAAGATACTTTTGTGTTTTTATTTAAGTATAATCTTTGGAGCACATTTAAGGTGATTCTGCTCCTAAGCATCACAGTTTGCATTAGCCTCGAATCAGTTGCTTTCAATTTTTCTAAAGAACGCTTTATTCAACTGCACTTGCCTATTTTTATAATTAATTTATTTAGCCTTTGAATGCCGAAGTTTATGGAAATAAAATGTGCAGATATCTTTACGATGTTACTGCAGTACTTGATTTCAGTTGGGAAATAAACAGTTAATGTAACAGTTTTTCAGTATGGCCCAACAAATGTATGCGATTCGCAACATGTTTAGAGTTTTTTTCTTCGATTACTATGTACTTTAAAAATTTGGTTTCTACTGACCATCGACATAGTCCCTCCCACCCCTTCCATTTTTGTGTTAAATACCATGATTTTTTTTCACTTAGATGTATGCAGTGACATGCATATGAGATGTAAAGTTTTCAGTAAAACTTTAAGATTGCTCATGCTTCAATGGAAATTTCGAGTATTAATCCGTACATGTAATCTTCCAACAATTCTCTTTACCAAAATATTTTTATTTCAGCGCTTATTTTATCGCTAGTTTATATTTCTCGGATTGTCACTTTAAATATTAAACGGTTTCTGTCTGGAGTGGTAATCTTTAAAAGGATGTGGTTGCTTATCTCTTTCTATATTTACTACCACTGCAGCAGTAGATAACTATTTTGATGCATTCAGTGAGTTACTCATATGCAAGTATTTATAATTTAATTTCCAACTCTTGGTTCTGGAAATTTCAACAGCTGTAACAGCAACCCAGATAACTGTGTCTTAATCCTTTGGCCATTCTAAAAATAGTTTTATGAATCTAATAGTTCTGAAAAACCTTGTATTTTATTAGATAGTGCGTTTTTCATAATAGTCTCAATAATTTTTATCCTGAGTTTATTCGTATGATAAATCCCTTATATATAACAACCCGCATAAGAGAACAACTGTACAATTTGTAAATGTGCAATACAAGCGATAATATGGTCAGTCTGGTCCAAGACAATTAGTAACAAATGTCCGACGGGATCGGTAAGTTTACTTTTGTGTATAACCTAAAATGAACTGTTAGACGCGTATAAGTTTACAATGCTTGCCCTACATATCTGGTGGTCGAACTTGAGGTCGTCTTGGTTGGTTGGGTCCGGAGCGCCCCTTAAAAACATTCCTCCCATAAGCACCTCTTACAACCCCCCCCCCCCCAGAAAAGACCAGCACAAAGAACACTTGTTTTGAAAAAGAACCCCCGAGACAGCAGCAAGTGACCCCGAGCAACTACGAAGTCAATTACATCTAGAGAGGATGCATAAACTGAAGGACTATAAGTATATATTTGGTCATATTAAGTTAATTCTTATAATACTAGATATGTTTCACTTATATCTCAATAATAAGCTAAGGATTTTTATAATCATGCTTTTCAGTCTTCTAATGCTCTGTTTGCTATGTTTAATACATAACCATATGGATAGTTTAGGCTCGTCAACATGCCTGAGTGCTTAATATAATTATAATCAGATGTGGAGATAAGGGAGCCCCAAAATAAGCTTATTATGAACGCAACAATTTCTAACATTTTATTTCAAATCCGGTAATCAGAATACTAAGTTTGTCATTCTTAGTCCCAGTAGCCAGGGATAATTTAAAATAAATCAAAAGCATGTTTCAATAACACCAATAGTAGCCAAAATTAAAATAATTGTACTCTTCATAGTTTTCATAACTAGGTATAAATGTTTAATGCTTACTGAGAAAAAAAATGAGACTATTAAGTATTGATCATAAATAAATACGTAGCACAGTAGCTGATTCAATATGATCTACATGAATAAAATAATATTGCTTAACCGTCAAGCAGTATGTAACTAAGTAACCCTTTTTATGAGGATGTATACTCTATCTGAATGCATGTGTTGAAGTGCAAATATTGTTTATTACCATAACTCTAATATAAAATTCTGATAATGAATTATGGAAAGGAAATTTTATCGCTACTTTAACAAACTCTCTTTGCTTACTTCCTGGAAAACCACTTGGAGCACAGGTTTGAAACAAAATATAAAGCTATGATAATAATGTTCATAATAACAATAATAATAATGTTCATAAAACAAAATTAACCATATGAATTTTACATAATAGTAGTAATATTTAACATGAAAATAAAGTGCTCAAGTAAAATAGTTTTACATATAAATTCGTTATTTTACCATAACAGAGAGATAAATATATTGCTTAATCACCAGATAATAATTAATAGTAAATTACAAATATACTTTCTTTTAAATTGACTATGAAACTTTAAATAACTCACATTACGAATAAAAAAATAGCAAAATGAAACTGTCGAAAAAAAAAAAAGAAAGTAAAAACATGTAAGACATTAACACTGTGCTGCCTTCCATGTTCTTTTATTTCGAATAAAATTTTCAAGAATTATTGTATATAAAATGCCAATTAAATAAATCATAATAAGCTTACTAACATAAGTAAGAACGTTGAACAAGAATAAAAACAATAATAAGTATAATAATCAGAAAGGAAGAATTATTTTAATAGCTCCTAGCTATTCTAACATAATTTTTAAAAGTATAATTGAGAATCACAGTAACAACTGCTATAATAATAACATTTTATAAACTAACGTTATGGTAAAAGTAATGTATTAAAATCGAAAATTTCAGTAACGAAATTGTTGAGTTTATATACATACAGATTAGTGATATGTTATTCGCACTAGATAACCTCGTGAAACTTGAAATCTTGCATCTCTTTGAAATATTTCCTGTTGCCAATTTAATTTTTTAAAACTACTACTGGTACAAAAATAAAAACAAGACTGTATTATTAACTTCTATTTCTCATAGTTTATGTTGAATACTTTTAAATAAGGTCACCTAAAGTTTGTGTTAATTAATCAGCTGAATTACTGCTTAACCATACAATTGGATGGAATTGCGATAGATTAAACTAATATTTATTTAAAACTTTTTTTTCAAATCTAGGAATCTGTGTTTCTAATCAGCTTAATGCTTATTCTCCACAACGAAAAATTTAAAGTTTTCGTCTTTATTATTTTTTTCTTTCATTAATCTTTACTAGTAACTGCTGATTTTTTTTTCTCGTTGAAGGCTTGACCATTATTTAACCACATTTAACCTCATTATATAAAAGAGTGTTTACGAAATCAAAAATTTTATGATCGTGATTTGAAATAAATGTGCACCGGTTTAGTCAAACTCGAAACAAACAGACATTTTCCTAGCTTGTTTCAATAAATCTAAGTAAGCAGTTACTTCTATTACATTTTTTTATCCATGGGCACCTATGATTTTAACAGATGAACGTCAGAAGTTTATAGTTGACACACATGAGTTTATTTCCATTACAATTAACACACGAAAAACGTTTCACTTAGACAAATTGGAAGAAATTATTTGACCGTAACTCACTGACTCTTTAAAGTCGACCTTGTTCATTACAAATCGGATATAAGACCGCTTTAAAGTGGAAATCTTCGTTGATAAGCCTTGCTCTTTCCGACCAACGTGACAAAGCTTTTACTGCATGTCAGAAATTTCTCTTATCATATTATAACTTCTGTCTACTTTCATATTTATTAGTTTCATAATACCTATATTTTATGTACAGGATTTTACTTTGTGTTCAAATGCAATTAGGGACTAGCTTACTTTGATTTCCTTCATAGAACATAATGCATAATTTTAATTGAATAATTTTAGCAGAAACCTACTTATAAATATATACAAGTGTTGAAGGGAACACCGTTAGTATATTTACTGGATTTTCCCTTGGATATATTCCATTCTTTGAGTAACGCAATGGTTACTTTTACCTCACATGTATTGACCAGCATTGATTTATTTAGCATTGTTTTTATATCCCATAGTTTGCTTTGACTATACCATAACATCAGATAGATTCACATTTAATTTATGTATTTTTTTATGGATATATTGCTTCTGCTTTAATGATTGCACACACTCTCCACGCCACGAAGGCATATGCGTGTGTGTCGTGTATTTTGGAATTATGTTTCTGCATAAGATTGCTGTGTTTTTGTTGCTTATATTTTGTTGTTAAGTTTTGATTTCACACGCGAGTTCTATTGCTTATATTCTTTCCCCCTATGGTTGGTACGAGCTTAGGAAGCAATGTTGATCATCGGAGATAAGACTAGGCGATAACGCCAAATATGATGACCATGGTTGTATTTTCCGAGTTATTTTTTTCCAAAAGGTAACTTATTTCTTTCTTTTCTTTTTGGTGTTCCGTTACTATATTTATCCGGTATACGTAATGGTATGTTGCTTTGTATTTTCTGGCGGATGACTGTTACCGCATCCTGTTGTCAATGCTTAAATGCCTTCAGATGACATATTTTCTAGATTTTCTGTTTAATACAATAAACATTAACGAGAGAATTTGCTCCTATACGTATGCTTATGTCTGCCCATTATGGATTGTCAGAGTTTTCATCACTATCAATGTTGATTTCGGAGAGCTTCGCTGTGTGGCCCCTCCATGATGTTATAGTTGAGAATATATGTATCAGATTATTTTCTTTATGGCTAAAGCCGCAGGGCTCCATGAAGTGGTAAATCTATGTGAGAATATTTTTATGAGAGGTCGATTTCTGATTAATTAATTTCCTGAGTAAACCGCGAGGTCACATGAAACATTAATCGATGTGGACAATAACCTTGGGATAGGTTATATTTGTAGTGAAATATAAAGATTATTTTATTTGCTGGGGAAACCGCAGGATCCCATCAGGCAGTTATCTAGGGAACATGTAGTTTGGAAAACTACGCAGAGTTTTAATATTCTGTACACAAATGTTATTTTGTTGATGGGGGTAGCTCCCATAAGATGCGTATAAATATTGAGTTTTAAGTGTCCGGGATAGTTAAACTAGTCGAGGAGTATGTTTTTTGGCGGCACTGACCATCCGTCATTGTGATATTATGTAGTTATTGTTGTTTACTTTTATTTGTTTTAATTCTGACAATCACTAATGTGTAAAGAAAAAGATTTGTTCAAATATTGATTGCAATATTATATGGTTATGATTTTGCCATAATTTAAAGTAAAAGTTGGAGCATAATTAACAGTTTATTATAGTAGCAATTGAAGGATACTTTTATGTTTTGTATAAACAAGGAATGTACTGGAGACTCGGTATTTCTATTGTTTTTACATTGTTAAACATAGCTTCCTGTAGCAGTATTTTATTGCTGTATCACAAAAGTTCTTAATTTTTGGTAAATGATGTGTTCAAAATCAATTTGTACCATGCATTTTAAGATCGTTCCATGACTTATTTTGGTTTAATCAATATCTTATCATATTTGTGAATACAGTTGATAGCTGTCAGGGTGTTATTGTTTGTTCAGAAATGTTTTTATATGGTCTTATCTAAACAATATGGTTTATGTTATTTTTACTATGAGTTTTTCGAAATTGGTAATAACAACATTAACTATTTAATCGTCATTCTTTTGCTTTATTTTCTTATCTTTATTGGAACGTTATCTAACATATGCATTTAAACCTTGCCATGCTAATATAAACATTATTGATTGACTGGGAGGGACGACCCTTTAACAATATGGCGATCGCGCATGCTATTTATTGGTATATTGGGGGAGGGCAATGCCTTCTAGCTTATCTTTAGCTTTATAATGTAATTTATTTTAACTTTGAGAGGATATCGTTTCCGGTATTGATAAACTATGTTTCTTTTTTGGCATAATTGTTGTTACCTCTAGACCCTTTGCACCCTATCGGTCTAATCTACAGTATTCATAATGTTTTTATTAAATACATTGACATGTTATTAATATTGTAATTACTAACATCTCTTAAATTGATTATTTCAACTTTCTGTAAACTATTTTGTCAGGCACACCTCTTGTTATTTATTGTCCAAAATTTGATTGTATGAGTCTAACAGTTGTTCTGTTTCTGATGCTATGATTTTGTGCCTGCTACTAAGATCAATCTCATGTTATATTTACTAATGAAACTTTAATTGTTAGCTGAACAAAAATATCTGAATTCCACTTATGAATATATACTTAATATTTTATATCATCATTTCTTTTTTGTATTACACTGTCACTATCATGATTGATTTTGTAACTAGTTCGTGTTCCGGTGAAACATCTGTGTAATGTTTTAGTTTGGTAGCACGAGGCACTAAGTTACAAATTTTAACCTCTGACACGTTGTCAGTGGCCTTCGAATGCATTATCAGTTTTTGTTGTAGTCTTGCTCCTGCTACGCCATGTTGAATTACTCAACTTCATTATTACTCAGACGTTTCACAACCACATATTACTCATTTAATTTACATTTTATGTTTGTCGTCTTTAGTTAATCTTATGTAGTAGCATTCAATTATTTCCTTCTATCTTTAACATGTGTGCCCTCTGGATTACTTGACGTGCCTCTCCCTCATCCTTCACCTGATCTACCTCACACAAGTATTACTGCTTTCTCATTTTTTATTTTTCCAACTCTAATTTCTTTGTATTTTTTTTTTTTCAAGCAATCCACATTAATTGCTTACACGGTGCGGACACACCATCCATCAACAAGGATCTTCATGGGACATAAAGGCTGAGCACCACCTTCGACATTTCAGTTTACCCTGGGGGTGAACAATGGACTATATACCTCCGGAGGGATGTTATGAGTGCTCATCTTGAAGCCAGTACATTATACTGCTGGACATTGGTTTTTCCTCCAGAAGCTTGGTGAGGATCGTATACTATGGACACAATGTTATAATGTGTGCTTATCTCACTTTGGACACTGGCTGTGTCCCAAAGACTTCTCATGGACTGCGTTCAGCAAGTGTATATTTGTATCTGCAACATATTCATCGACATTGTTTTCTACTGTGTGTCCAAAAGTCAGAAACACTTACCATGCTAGTATTCATTTAGGTCTCCTATGGAACTTGACCTCACCCACAGTGGATTCAACGAGTGAACTTACCTTTCCCTCCTTCTGATAGGTACTTCTTCCACTCCCCTTGTTCTTTTTTCTCTCTCTTTCAGGTGATACTCATATTCGGAGAACTTTCTTGTATATTTTATGTGATATTATAATTGTATTACATTTTGCGGTGTTTGGTACCCCCTTTCAATGGTTGTTTGTTGTTATACCTGATACTCTTGGTTTTTTTTTAACAAGCATCAGGGGCCGCTTTTCTTATCATTCGGAGGTATGTCGCATGTGTCATAGCTGAGAGTTTAATTTATATTGTTTTAGGAGCTTACATATTCTTAGGAAAATACAAGCTTTGTTATAAGCTGATGAAGTAACAGAATGGAAGTGACTAGCCTCTTCCGATGGCACTCCCAGTGGACTTTTGATGCCACCAACTTCAGTCGGTTTATGTGCACATTCGCACTTTGGCGTCACACAGGATATTCTAGAACATTTAAGCATTCTTTACTGATTGGCTCAGTCTACCCTTGGTTCTCCATATTCGGAGAACGGCCACCATGTTGGGGATGCCAATAAATCTATTTAAGGGACGGCAGACCCGTCCTCTGGAGCTATTGCCTTTGACCGTCAGGGAACCTCTATTTTGCTTGTGTGCATCTTGAGACGTTGTTTCGGGCTCAACCGGCCACCACTTTGACCACTTCAGCTCTTACATCGCCTAGACACACCATGACATATTTCTTAAGGTAAGGATTTATGTTAGTAACCCCATAATCAGAATCATATTGGCCAGGATTAATAGAATAGTTTGCATGCCAAACATGCGTAACCAACAGATTATTTAATCTTTCTTAATATATTAGCTTAATTTAAGTCCCATTGTTATCATTGCTCTACCCTCTGTCTTCCTTTTACCACCCTCTAATAGCTATCCCCCACGTCGTAGAATTATAATCGCGACAATATGTGCTACTTATAAGCCTCTAATGCAGTGTTTCCCAACCTTTTGAAGTTCACGGCACCCTTGGGAATAACAAAAACTAGGGGCACCCTTCCTTGAATTAAAAGAAAATTAAGCTTAATATGTTAATTTATTGAAATATTATATAATAATAACGTACACCATAACATAATACAGTAAACTTTACTACAATTACTGAGTAAAAATACATCAATAAATTTTGTTCGATTAATGATTAATGTGAAACTTGTGATTGATGCTTAGAGCACAGATATGTGATGTCGGGTCTTACAGTTGACAGTGAAACACGCAAATCATCCTCAAGGTTATTCAATCTATTTCTTGCTTTGCATTTTATTGTCACCATAGCAGAGAAGGCTTGCTCGCATAGATAGGATGTTGAAAAGGGGCAAAAGTGTGTTAATTGCTTTCTTCATTAGGTTAGGGTACTCCTCTCTCCGTTGAAGCCAAAAACTAGCCACCGACTCCTCACTCTTGAACTTACCTTTGAGTGTGGAATCAGCGCAAAGATCAATAAATTCATCTCGTTCGCAAGCAGTGAAATCTATTTCTTCTGCACTATCTATGAAATCAAATGGTGAGACAACCCAGTCGAAATTCGTAGTGGCAATAGTTGGAAAGTACGCATCTATTGCATCTTGCAATCTTGATAAGTGATCACAAAAGCGGTCTTTCAGCTTACCCAGATCTTTATCTCCTGCCACATTAAGAAGAGATGGAAAGTTCGACAAATCTCCTTTTTGAACTGCAGACTTCCAAGAGCTAAGTTTTCTTTTAAAACCTTTCACTTTATTGGTTGAGGAGATTATTGTTTCATGTCGACCCTCTATCGAAACATTCAGTTCATTCGGCTTATGAAAAATATCTGCCAGATACGACAGTTCAAAACACCAAGAATCACTTAGTAAGAGCTCATGAAATGTGTCTTGATTTTCATCCTTAAAAAAGTTTTTAGCTGTTCTTTAAGTTCGAGAAACCGGTTCAATACACGACCCCGTGACAACCACCTTACTTCTGTGTGAAGTAACAAAGAGGTATGAGCTGCATCCGTTGTGCGACATAACTGTTCAAAAATTCTGCACTTTAAAGGTCGAGACTTCATATAGTTCACCATTTTCACAACTTGGTTAAACACTTCAGCAAAATCTTCATTACACACTTTCACAACTAATGTCTCTCTATGCAGAAAACAGTGAGTTATAATAATGGATGGATTTTCATTGAGAGCTCTGGCAGTAAAACCTTTAATTTTCCCAGACATAGATGGTGCGCCATCTGCACATATACCACAACAGTCTTTCCATGAAAGATCATGGTCATTGAGATAGGAATTAATAGAAACGAAAATATCATGGCCTGTGGTTGAAGTCTCCAGCGGTCTACAGAACAGAAACTGTTCACTAATATCTTTTTCATCAATATATCTGATAAAACCAAGGAGTTGCAGTTTGTCACCAATATCAAGACTCTCATCTACTTGCAAAGCAAATTTTCTATAAGTTTTTATTTTCTCCGTGACCTGTTCGTTGATATTGCATGACATTTCAGATATCCTGCGGCTGATTGTGTTGTTGGACAGAGGAACTTTCAAAATTTGATTAGCTGCTCCTTCGCCAAGTATTGTTGAAACTATAACTTGACATGCAAAGGCCAATGATTTCCTCTCCAAGAGTATGAGGTTTCTTTTTTTTAGCTATCAGTTCTACTACTTTAAATGAGGCTTCAAGAGCAGTATCACCTATGGTCATTCTCTTTACCATTCGCACAGCTGTTTTCTTCTCCCCTTCTAATATATGTGAAAAATACATTACACTTTTCTGTGACACACTAGGATGCTTTGTTGTAAGATGTCGCTTCAGTTTGCTAGGTACCATGGCCTCGTTGCTAAGTGTTTCGCCACAAACTAAACACACAGGGATAGGGTTTTCCTCGTTGTTATTCCACTTAAATCCATATGCTAAGTAACTCTCCTGGTATGTTCTTTTCTTTTGTTTGTCTTCTTTATGTGGTGAATTCGACGGTCCGGGAGAAACTGTAAGATTTGGCTTCTTAAAGCAAGCAGTAGGAGCCGACTGTTCACTTTCACTGTCCTGGCGTTTACGTTTAACAATGAAGTTATCCATAGCTAAACACTGTGAATCAACGCGAGGAAGACAACTGAAAGTGCCAAGCGGCATACACTTTTATATATTCATCTGTCGAAGTCTCGGGAATGTTCGTGAGGAAGCGAGTAGTCTCGGGAATGTTCGGCAGGGTATAGCTGTAATGCCATCTGTGGGATACTAGTATAACTGAATTATTGAAATGAATCGACCACTATCACCATCTGCCGTGCATGAAAGTAATTGATTTGACTTATTTTATTTCAAGACCTTACAAGACTTAAGGCTTCAGTAGAAGGTATTTTTTTTTTGTTTATCTCAATATCTCGCGGCACCCCTTAGCCAATCACACGGCACCCTAGGGTGCCAGGGTACACCAGTTGGGAACCGTTGCTCTAATGGATCATTGTACAAGTTTGTGGTTAAATGAATATCATAAACATAATAAGGAACCTCAAAAAATCCCTTAGATAATTGTGGTGTCCTGATCAACTTGAGTATTTCAACATTCATGATTACTATATGACTTTTTTTGTGATCAGGAATAGCTCCCATATCTTCCTTGTAACTCATCAACCAGAGTATTTCAACATTCATGATATACTGTTGTCTTGTGCTTTTGCTTCAGTTTGAAATTTCTTAAGTATTCTTTAAACTAGTTCTTAGATCCTTGTTTTTTTCCTTATGCAATTTTCACAGTTGTTTCTATTCATCATAGTACATATTAGCAAATTACGTGCTTGTGTAGAACACAGCTATTTAGGTGATAATTTCATGAAGCACACACAAAAGAGTAACACTTTAGTGCCGCAGCATGTGACTTGTAAACCTTATACTTACCAACATAGTATGGAGTATAACATGGTGTCTGAAGCGTATCCTTGGAGAAGGTTTCCTTTGCAAAACCAAAGTCTGTAAGTTTTAGAATGCCAGCTTGATCTATAATAAAGAAAATATTAGAGTAAAAAATAACTACAGATAATTGCATTTTAACTATTGAAAAATTAGTATGGATTAGAAAGAAATAGAGAAAAATGAAAATCAGAAGTTGGAATTTCTTTATGAAAAATAATACATAACAGCTTTTTCTTAAGCCCATCACAAATTCTGCTCTCTCCTTTTCTTTCTCAAAAATTGAAATATTAGCAGTCTACTCCAAAAACCTATCAGCATGTTCCAATTAAGCATAACTACTACAAACACTGATTTGTTTCCTTTATTCAATGGTTTTTTCTTGTGTCAAGCACGTGTGCAAATAATGGATTGGCATTCATTTTTATCTTATTTTTTTAACATTTTTTTTTTTTTTACAAAAAAGCCCAAATTTGACACATTGAGAGTACCACCATACACTTGCAAGGTTTATCTGTAGGAATTCCATTTATGAGACGGTAAATAGGATACAAGGGAGTGAGTGCATTCTGCACAACAAGTAGCTAGGGACAGAGTAACATCAATTGCCATTCTGCAACTACAATTTCAGAACCTGTCTAAAGCAGCCACCAGTCATTCTTCCAAAAATGTTCATTAGTTGGGCGATTGCTAAATTACGGATATGAAACTTTCATAATAGGGAAGATCACGATTAGGTACAGTAGGGCCTACAGCATATTAAAAGTAATAACAAATGTACAGAACAATGAATGAAATATAGTAATATTATGTACTATGTCTACAGCAATAGAATCTTTAATTGGCTGTCATACTTTTTCCTCTATTATCACTCCACTACTATCGGCATTTTGTGATGTCCAAAAATGGTGTGCCCTGCCAATTTATCCATCTGTTTTTCTTCGATGTGTCTGATATTCCCTTTAACCTTGTTTCCAGTCTTCCTTTTGTTTGACCATTGTAACATAATTTGCAGTCCTTACAATCAATTTTGTAGATGTGTGATCTCTGGTTTGTAGGTATGGGTCTATAAAAAAAAAAAGAAAAGAAGAAGAAGACTGGAAACAAGGTTAAAAGAACATTTCAGACATATCAAATAAAAACAGACAAATAAATTGGCAGTGGCACACCATTTTTGGACATCACACCATGAAATAGACAGTGACAAAGTTGCTTAAACTTATAATAACCTGGCAGTACTCAGTTTGGGAGAATATTTTCATCACACAACACAAAGACCGTCTCATGAATTTTGAAATACCATCACATGAGTAACAACTGCTGAGAACACTAGATGTCTCCACCATAACGGACCACACAGCACAACTCCCAGCCATCAGTCGGACTTCAACTGAAGAAGGTGGCAAATGCCCTTGAAACGCATGTTTTGTAAATTGCATTTTCAGTCTAGAGCTTTACTTTTTTGCACTTTGTAGATACGTCCCTGCCCATTCCTCTCAGCTGCCTTGTATACCTGCATGGTTACCAGTCTGGACCAGCACATTTGAGCCACTGCTTGGAAGCCTTCAGTTGGTAATCGCATGTATCAGTGTTGTGCAACAGCTTCTCCTCAATGTGGCTGAGCTTCAGTTTCTTCAGAGTTGCCACATAGTGATCATAATGAATTGTGGTTCCACATGGTATGATGTCCACAAATAACAGTGCTTTGGAATCAAAAAACACCACAGCCATTTATCTTTGTAGGCGAGTATAGCCGTAACTTTTCCAGTCATAAGTGCAGTTTTGAACTTTTTTGGCTTCATAGGCAAGTTTGCATGATGCCTCTTTGTCTCTGGTAGAGCCACATTTTGTCACCTGTCACAATTCTCGCAAAAAAGTCATCTCCACCATTCCTATACTGTTCCACATGTTCACTGCACGCTGTTTTTCACGTTTCTTTGTCAGCCTGTGTCAAACTCCTTGGAACCCACTCGGCACATACCTTTATCAAAGCCAACTCTTTCAGTATTCTACAAACACCTGCTTCCCCTATTCCAACATATTGTGAAGATTCTTTCACTCTGAAGTGTTTGTCAGGGAAAATGATAACCTTAACTGTGAGGAGTTTGTGCCACTGTGCAGAGTACCCCATATATCTGCTTGCCAATTGATTAACTGTATTGCATTTCCATACGTCTTGTGTATTGTTTCCCAATGTCTCATTTTCAAATCTATAACAGCATGTTACTTTTGATGATGTTATCAAGTGAAGCAGCCATCCTGAAGACATGCTATGGCAGTACCACTCATGGGAATGGGTTGAACTAAATTTGAAAGCCAGTGGGAAGGATGTGTCCCATGAACTCTGTAAATTGCAAAGATGTAGAATGTAAAAGAGATTTAAATAAAAGTAGTGTGCTCTACTTTTGTAGGGACCCTCAATCTTAAAACACAGTATAAATTCAAGATCTCTAAGAACAGTATAGTTTTCAAATTCTCAGCGACTCATTGGATGTGAGGTAACAGTATGGGGACATTGTAGGTGTACAGTTAGAGAATTTAATATGCAAAAAAGGGTAATAGGAATTGGAGAATTATGATGAGCCTGAAGGAAATAGTTGTAAAGAGTGGTTCAAAAAATTATAAATTATGCCATTGCCCTGTGTGTAAAATATATATAATTTTGCACGAGCATGCACACACTGCCTCCCTACCTCTCTTGTTCTTTCTAACAAATGTCTTTACAACTTAAAAATTGGTAAAAATAAGGTCATGCATACACATTCTCTGTCTCTCTGTAACAAATGTCTTTATGACTTAAAACCTTGAATTCACTGCTACAATTAATTCACTCAACATTTTGATGTGTGCATGCCTTTGTGAGCAGGAAGAGGCATTTCCTGACCTGCCTCTTCAAGTTTAGTGCATGCGAACCATAGCCCACGAGACAATGAGCTGTAAGAACATAAACAAAGTGATCTCTGTGCACTCAGTTGAAGGATGTATAATCACATATTAAGCATATGTTAAGCTGCTAGTGAGCATGTAATTAAACATTATAGTAATGATGTAGGGCAGACATTAAATTGTACATTCAGGTATGCTAAAGGGACAAAACAATGTAAACTTAAAATATATGTCACACATTCAATTCCTTATGCTATTCATGATATTCTATATAGTGTGTTTCAAAAGGACTTTACAGCTTCGACAACGCATAGCTCTTTATTCATTTTACTTATGAACATGGTTTTGGTGTTATCTTGACTGACAACAGATCAAGTTTTACCTAAACAGGTTGAATATGACCTCCATCGTTGATTTCTTCCCTTACTGCAGCATGTCAGGCGTTGTACGTTCAATTGCAATGCAGATTCTATGTATGAGTACTCATAGAGAAGCTGGTAAAAGTGGAACAAGCACTGTATCCTTGATGAATTTCCACGAGAAAAAGTCAGGTCCGGTGAAAATGGGGGCCATGCAATTGCTGCACCTTGGCCAACCCACGTACCAGCATGGTGGTGCACCATCTTGCATAAAGTGTACACTGCATTCTTGGTCATCTACGGCAATGTAGGGGATTAAAAAGTTTTGCAGTATATAAAGTACACTATTCTGGTAATGGTTTTCTCACGGAAGAAGACAGAGTGTCAACTTTGCTCATACTCAATACACAAAACACATTCAATTTTGGGCTTCGTGTTCATGTTCTAGGACTTGGAGGTTTTCACTGCCCCAAATTCTACAGTTGTGTCAATTAGCTTTACCACTTAAATGAAGTTTTGACTCATTACTACAGATAATCTTCCCAATGAAATGTTCATCTTCTTCCAACCAATGCAACATGTACACACAAAAGCCCTTATGAGTAATCTTATCAGTTTCTTATTGTGAACTTTTATGGTTTGAGATTCAACCATTTTCACAATACACATCAAATACTGGTATGTGGGATGCCCAGGTCTCGAGAAGCATGCAATGGCATTGTCTCACTTGCTCTACCACATCATCAGAGGATTTCTAATGGCTTACCAAACATCCAGCTTCAATAAAACACACTTATGCCAATCATGAATAGAAGGCCTACTGGGAGAATCTTACCACACATTGTACGAAAATTATGTTGCACAGCTGTCGCCAACTTTGACTCTTCAAACCAAAACACACAGAGAACTTGCTCGGGACTGCTAAAGGCAGTCACTTTTGCAGAAACTGCTGCTAGCACTTGTGTTGGAGCGATTTTGTACTAGTGTACCATGCTAGCCAAAACTTGTCTATTGTCAGTCAAGATTAAACCAAAACTGTGCCTATAAGTGAAATGAATAAAGAACTATGAGTTGTCAAAGTTGTAAAGTCCTTTTTGAAACACACTGTGCAAAATCAAATCGTCAGGAGTGAAACACAATTTATACTCTGAAAATGTTCTCTCCATGTCACAAGATGTAGTGGAGAAATCACTTGTGTGTAATTGATTGTTCTCTTCGTTTTGTAGGTTGGCTTTTCATCACTTTGCTGATATCACACACTTTTGAGTATACTGGGTTTTTCTCAAGTTTATTCCTCACTGATAGAGCTGCTCTATCAGTAACTGAGAAACATTTGTTGCAAATTCCTGTACATCATGGATGGCATCTGGCAGCTCTAGATTTCCAGATTTTAAAGCCATAATAGTTGTAGGTAAACATTTATAATGATTCTGAATGGTTCTTAAGTCTTCAAATAGCTGTTCTGAAGCAAGTCCCTTTATCTGCCTAATCCACAAACACTCTTCATTATCAAGCAACTTTATTATATCCACAATTTGACTATAATGTGTGAATGCAGCCTCGAACCATGTTCCCAAGCAAGTCTTGGGGGTAGCTATCTCCAGGTAATTTGTTTAACCTTGAAGGGGATTTAAGGAATTGCCTCTGCAAACATCTACAGCAGGATAGCATGCTCTTATAGTTTCAACCACTTTATCAACACCATGTGTCAAACATGTCGCATATAGTTTTGTATTTCTTGACCAGCCTTTAACATATACATGGCACTATCAGTTGTTAAAAGACGATCGTTGCCATGTGCAATTCCATTAGGCCACAAAATCAATGAGGGGGTTCAAATAAATTTGTCATTGTAAAATTATTTACTTTTGTAAGCTCTTCACACGTTAACAAAAATGTTTTCCCTGGTCCATAGGAAAGTATATACCAACAACATTGATGACAGACCTACCAGCCGAATCTTGTGTTTCCTCCATGGAAACCCATAGTTTATTATCTGCTGTGGTTTCCCATACATACATATCCATGAAGTGTTCTTTTGGAAGGTAGTTTATGTCCTGAATATTTCTCCATAAATGCAACGAATGCATGATTTTGCAGCTGGTATAAAGGTATGTCAGTGGACACCACCATTTTACACAATTCTTTATAAAATGCATTTTTCCTGTCTGGTCAGCATTCGCTTTAGTTTGCATTAATTGAATATTTGATTTATATTTTTTGGTTTTGCAGTGTTCATTTATACAATATCAGTTCCTTCCACTTACGTTGTGTGACACAGCTTACATGTAATGTTTTCTCCATCGGTAGAGAAATGCACTGAACCTAATTTCTCCACAATTGTATACACAACCTATCATGGGTGATCAGCCATGTCACATTTATAAAATCCGAGCTTTTGGCCATTCTAAACTCCATGGCCTTCTTTAGCCCCTGTAGTCCCTGAAGAGGGCCATGGAGTTAAGAATGGCCAAGAGCTCACATTTTATAAACCTGACACAGCAGATCACCTGTGAAGCCATGATTATTAATGCTTGCCATGAAAGCTTCAAGTCTTACTGTATACACAACTTTATAACTAGAATCCTGAACTTGTGACATACTTACAGATTAATTTCAATTTCACAACTAATAAAGATTTACGTTTGTACTGGCAAACTGCTGTACTATACTATGCGTCCTAAGATGGTTGTGACAGTCCTTATGTACGTACTCTTGCAACCAGCTGTGCTGTGGTGTGACGGGAAAGGTCAGGAAGTGCCTCTCTCTGCTCATGACTCACTACAATTCAATAAAAATCATGGCTTGCAATTCTTCCTCCTTTTATAGCTAGAAAATGACGTCAAAGAACTTTCTGGAAAGTTCTGGACGAATCTCGAGTGTACCACACATGGCGCAGTTACCGCTATACCACATTGTTGTTCAACATCCCTAGGTCTCCAACTGCAGTGATTACATACCAAGGGAACATGAGAGTGCCCACACCCAGAACACTGTTCCCTCCAGCAGGCTAAACGATCCAAATGTACTACCAGTTTCTTCCCTCGGGGTACCCTCTGGATGTGATAGTATCATTTATCCTCTTCCCATGTCACAGTTGAAGCTTGGTCTGGATAGGGCAACTCCTTGCTGTTGGCCTGCTGTTCATCTGATTGTTCGCAACCTGGATGTTTTGATGTAGACCAGGAGGAGAGGTCAAATGATAGATGCCAGGTGGTGCGCGAGTTGAAGAGCAGTAGGCCAGCAAGAAAAGTGACACCCTCACATCCCAGTCTCTCTGGTGATTAGCTACAACTTTCCTCAAACGCTCTGTACTGCTCAACCATGCCATCAGAGGTGTTGAGCACATCTTGTGCTCTTAAGAGTTGCTCCAATGTTTCACTAAAAGTTGGCACCCTGATCACTGTGTAGCTCCATTGGTATCCCATAGCAAGAAAACAGTTCTTACATGAGGCAGCTCATGATGGTCTTGGCCTCTTGGTGAGAGATGGTGTACACTTCCAACCACTGGGTTAAGTTATCCATGGTGACCAACAGAACCAGTTGCCCCTGTCTGACAGAGGGAATGACCTAGCTATGCCAACGGCTATTTATACTGCTGCATTTGACCCCGGCTCTTGGTCTGTGGGCCGCACACATATTACATGGGCAGCAGCACACCACCATGGTCTCAACCAGTAGCACCATGGCCGGAGCTTGTCGATGTTTGGTTGGGTCCCAAATGTATTCCTGAAGCCCCTGCATGTACTTTATGCAAAACTTGTGTGACCTTACTCCGGGGGAGGACCGGCTGCTCTCTCTGGATCTTCCCACCAGGTGACTTCCATACTCTGAACAGTACCCTGTCCTTGAACTTCAATGAGTCCCATTCAGCTCAGTAGGAACTGTAAACAGAACTCCTTGGTGAGATGTCCTCCCAGCTTGATCTAGTCCTTGCCTCCACTTCTCCTGGGAGTGGCCCCAGTTGGCATCTGCCAGCTCCTCCCTCTTCATCCCGCACTATTCCATCCAGCTGCTGAAATAACATGGACAGATGTTGCATGCTCCTTCTCTTCAACCTTAGTGCAGTGGCTGCAGTCCTCTGGACAGGGTCATCTGAATTTGCATTGGTGTGGCTCCTTCCTTTCCAATGTTCTCATGTAAAGTTGTACTCTTGCAGCGTGTGGACCCTGCAGGTTCTTGAAATTTAACAGCCAGGTGAAGGTGGAGTGGTCAGTCCTCAGGTGGAATGGCTGACCATACAGATACTTGTGGAAGTGCTCCAGCACCTTCACTACTGCCAGGAGCTCTTGCCAACTAACACAGTAGTTCTTTTCTGCTTTGGAGAGTGTCTTGCTGTAGTATGCTATTACCCGCTCCTGTTCATACTGCTGTCGCTGGTATTGGTGTCACTACCTGGTTGTGAAAATCCTAAAATAGGAGCAGTGCAGAGTGCCCACTTTAGCACCTGGAACATGCTCTCTGCCTCTTCTGAGCACATGTAAGGATGGTGCTCCTCCATCAGATGAGTTAGGGGTTTTGCAATGTTGATGAATCAGTGGTAGTATTTGCCAGCTCTCATTTGTCTTTTGGGCACAGCCATTCTTTCACTGCCCGAGCCTTCTTTGGGTCCATGACCACACCTGATGGTGAGACCATGTGGCCCAAATAGATCACTTCCTTGCACTGGAGTTGGCACTTCTTGGCATTAAACCTCCAGCCTTTTCAGTATCCACAATGATGTCATCCAAATTGAGCAGGCAGGCAGGCATCGTAGGACAACCCAAGATGGTGGTGCTTTGTGCAGGTTAAAAGGCACAACCATAAACTGTCATAACATGTGAGTTGAGGAGGTCGATAGGCTTGCTTGCACACACAAACAACAGATGACTATTGCTTCTCACATGTCATGTACTATAATGTTACAATAAAGCCCTATTCTTATGGCTTTTGCTATGAATAGTTATCTAGTACTATATTTTTGGGACCATAAGACACACTTTTTTTCATTATAAAATGCTGTATAAAATTTAACTGTGTCTTATGGTCCAAAGTTCACATGTAAACACCAGTAGTTTCAACAATACATGAATCAGTAGCGAGGGACTGTGAGTCTTGTGGACTGTATACTTGTTACCTAACTGAGGTTCAAGGTTCAACATAGCATAAAGCACCATTAGAAGAATATGAGCCTTAATGACAGACATACCTAATAGCAGTTTTGTCCTATAGCAGGTTAAAGAATGCGATAACAAGGAACATTTTCTCCCACAGCCTCTTTCTTTTATGTTGAGTTGCCAGTAGCAAGTGCACCTTGTGAGAGCGACATTCAGTTATGAATTTGTCTAAGCTCTCGTTTCTGTATATGATGCCGCCTAAACAGAAGAGATTCTCAAACACTGTTGCATTCAAATTAGAAGTTGTGCAATATGCAAAAGAGCATGGTGATAGGGCAGCAGAAAGGCATTTTGGGCCCCCACCAACTGAGAAAATGACGCAAGGAAAGTGAAAATTCAGATATGATTGAAAGTGAAATTGAAGTCTAAGGGATACTTTTTGTTGTGCTTCAACACAGAGTGAAATGTATGGGATACCTACATCATGTAAGTAATAGACAATAAAACCTTTATTATTTTTATTTCAAAATTTTCTTAACAAAATCATGACTGTGGCTTATGGTTCAGAGCATCTTATGGTATGAAAAATTCGGTATTAAGCTCTATTTATTATTATTAATATATCTATTATTCTTTTTGGAACAGGACATGAAAAAGCCACATAGTCTGTGTGTAAAGGTTCAAGCGGGCAAGGCTATTGCCCAGACATTAGTAGTCACATGAGGTAATTGAGTGTTTGGTTGGAGACCAATGTGTGATACTACTTGACTGCTTCAGTTACCCCCCCCCCTCAATAAATAATAATGATGATGGTGGTGATGATGGTGATGATGATAATAATAATAATAATAATGGTGGTGATGACAGCGACAATAATGGTGATAATAATGATGATGATGATGATGATAATAATAATAATAATAATGATAATAATGATGATGATGATAATAATGATGATGATAATAATAATAATAATGATGATGATAATAATAATGATGATAATAATAATAATAATAATAATAATAATAATAATAATAATAATAATAATAATAATAATAATAATAATAATAATGGTGACGATGACAGTGACAATGATGGTGATGGTGATGATAATAATGGTGGTGATGACGGTGATGATGATGATGATGATGATGATGATAATAATAATAATAATAATAATGGTGACGATGACAGTGACGATGATGGTGATAATAATGATGATGATTATGATAATAATGGTGGTGATGACAGTGATGATGATAATGGTGGTGGTGATGATGGTGATGATGATAATGGTGGTGATGACAGTGACATGATGATGGTGATGGTGATGGTGATGACGGTGACGACGACGATGATGATGATGTGGCCAGCTCCATAATGTGGGGGTAGCATGTCTGCCTCACATTCAAGTTTGAATCTCGGTTAAGATAAGCTACACAGATAAGGTTTCCCAGTGTCCTGAGAAGGCAAATATTGTGTTGCATTAAGCTCCATGTACCACAAGTTTATTTGATCATTTCACCCATTTCACTATCTGATATGATCTTCCAGGTTAAAGGAATTAAACTCAATGGTGATTATTATTATTATTTCCAACTAGAATAACAAAACTCAGTGCAACTACGGTTAATCAGATTTTCTTCAATTCCAGTTATATATAGCACAGCCTCTAAATATGGGTTTCTAAGACCACAATGCCCAATTGATACCCATAATCACACAAAATAATACGCACTCTAAACTTAAAAATAAAAAGAAGAAACAAAAGTTAGCTAGAATGTTCAATGACTTAAGTATACATTATTTCTTGCACAAGCTAAGAAGGGAAATGCGGCAAGAACTGTATGGTGCATATGAGCCTAAAATGTTTTGAAGCTTTTCGAAAAGCATTCAAACACTATTTTGTTATGGTCTTTCCATTGAAGGAAATTAAAGGATCTTCCTCAAAAAAGGCCAATGTTTGGATTGTGAAAGGTATTTTAATATCTTGCTCATATAGAAGACACTTGATGAAATCTCCATAACACATGATATTACTCCAAATTTGCTCTCTATTTTAAGAAATATACAGCCATAATAAACCAGGCAAAAAAGATGTCAATTATATGTACAGTATACTCTCCATTATCTGCAGTAATGTGGGGTAGAAGAAGCACAAGTTGAAAAACCCTAATTAAATGCTTTTAAACCACAAAATACATATGTAAACAGAAAATTACATTTAAAAGCTTTTATCAACTTGTATTCTTTGCTCAAAACCTTATTCTACTTCTGTGTTCTCATAGGTATTGTAGGCCTGTTTATTTCTTAAACTGCCCCTGACGGTCTGCTTCTGAGAGGAGTTGATATTTTCTCGCACAACACTTCCAACTTTTCTTGCAGCAAGTTCGCGAATCCCATAATAATGTTTGAATCTGGTTTGCCTACCAGATGAGGCATTAAATTCTCCCTCTAACGCTAGAGCTTTGTGAGAAAATGTAGCCTTTTCGGCACATATCACGCCTGAAACAATGCTGAACCATTGCAGCATCTAAGTTATTGATTGTAGATCTCTTCATGATTTCTCGTGCAGATGGTCCAGAATTAGAATCACAGTTCCTGATAAAATCCTGTATTTTCTGCTTATTGTTTTAATGTTCCAAACAGTCTGTTCCAGTCCCATAATTTCCACGCAGGTTCACAACAGTTTCTCCCTTCTCAAATCTTTCAATTAATTCTAAATTTTGTTTTATTGTTAACAAGTTTTTTCTCGTTTATCTGCCATCTCTTTTACAAATCCTTTTAACTTACTTTGGTGAAACTTACATGCTGATTAACATCAGAAAAACTGAACTTGTTTTTAATTTACACGGACAATGGAAATGGTACTCTGTTGTCATGTGGTGATCGTTTAAACAATGAAAAAATGGCACTTATTGTCACGTAGTAGGTCCTTTATTGTTGTTTCCTGGAGAGAGAAAAATGTACGCCCACACCCACACCTCACTGTCAATATACACATATACACCCCATATACAACTACATTTTGGTTAGCATAAAATAAACATGTACGAGCATAGTTTAAAATACAATGGAATACATATTTAAAATAAACTTCCTACTAAAATAATAAAAAATTTCAAAATAGCCTGAAGATACATTTATTACAAAAACCTTACTATTCATTAGTCACCTCTGTAGTGTAGTGGTGGTTGTCAAGGTAAAATCTTTAGCATGGCAAGGGAAGTAAAGTCGTTGGTCTTGTGTCATAGATTTAGAACACATAAAAGAACCTCAAGCAACATTAAATGGTCTTTCATGCCAACATAGAATGGGATGCTGAAGAACCGCAGTAGTTAAAGAGCCTACATCCATTTCATTTCATTTCATAAATTAGAGGAATACTTGAGAAAACTATTCATGTGTGTAAATATGGAAATAGATAGCAAATAGTGATAAATATATAAGAATGTATATGATAATGACAATTTATGTTTTTCATTGATATATTTTATTTTTATAATCTTGTAAATATTTTGATATATTATCTTTGTTTATTTGTATAAAATATTTGACAATACCACAACATGCAAATATGACAATATGGTTGCAACGAATGAATGTGAAATCAGTGTGCCAAATATTAGTAAACACACTTCCTTCATTGTTACACACGTCTGTAAAGTGAAACTAACACTAATGCAACTCTACATCGTAACCATTTCACCTGGTAATGCAAACATAAGTGTATTTGTTCATACATTGCTTCACCTCCCACCCATTTTAAACAAATTAGTGCACAAAATACATCTTACAAGAAAAGTATGCAATGAACGCTTCCCAAAAATATTGAGCAACAAGTTACTAACCAGGTCCACTACTCTTTCTTATGTACATAAACAATCTCCCTCCCAATATTACTCAAGCAAAAAGTGTGTTTTATTAATTTGTTGAGTTGGTTTTTTAACACTACGTCACTTACATTGTTATTATGAGGGACTAGTTTCGAAAGTCTATGCTTTCATTTTCAACCTCACGGGTCCAACTGCCAGTGCTGGCTGCATTTGCTTGTACTCTCTTCTCTGGTGGCGAAATGATGTACTTCTTAACTAAGCTGTCTACTGGCGGGATTTCAAAGTTTATTAGCCGATCTTTGTTTTTCCATATGAGGATGTTTTCCCAGGTTGTGAGTTCATTGTGGCCTGACATGGTTTTAAGCAATTTTGGATTTGGATCTAGATTGTGGTTTTCTTTCCAAAAGTGAAATGCTACTGGCGATTTATCTTCTTGTTTCAATTTTAGGTTTCTAAAGTGCTCTTTGGATCTGATTTTTAAACTTCTTTTGGTTTGTCCTATGTAGAACTTTTCACAATTTGTGCATTTAATTTGATATATTCCTGACCTATTTTCTGGTGGAATTTCATCTTTTATTTTTGAATTTAGTAATTTTATGACAGAAAATCTGTTTATTAGAGCCAGGGTGATGTCTTGTTCTTTGAAGATTTTTTTTGAATTTTCTAAATGTTCGGGGGTGGTAAGTGAATTTTTTGAATGTGTTGATATTGTTTTTTCCTGCTGTTAGGGTAGTTATTTGTTTTATGTCTTTTTTCTGCATTGCTTTGTTTAGTTTCTCATATACAAGGTTCTTGCTGTATCCATTTTGTTCTACTGTTTGAATTATGGTTTTTAACGCTTTGTTGAATTCGGTTGTGCTCATAGGTACTTTTACTAATCTATGTGTGAGGCTGTTTATTATTTGTTTGTGTGGTAATGGGTTGTAGCTTTCATTTTTAATGTAATTTTCTGATTGAGTTGGTTTTCTGTAGATTCCAAAGTTTACTTTTGTGTCGTTCCTGATGATTCTTAGGTCTAAGAATGGGAGTTCTCCATTGGTTTCTGTTTCCATTGTGAATTTTATTGTTTTTTCCTGTATGTTTAATAATTTTATGGCATCATCTAAATGTCTACTTGGTACTATCAATCAAAAAGTGTGTTATTTGCAGATGACACAAGTATTACAATTAGTGATCCTGCCAAAAATAAGATGCAGGACAAAACCAGCAAGGTTTTAAAACAAATAAAAAACTGGCTATCGAGCAATAAGCTCAAGCTTAACATTGAAAAAACTGTGTATATACAATTCCATAATTATGAACAAGACCCAATGCAAGTTTCTTTCAATGATGTACATATTACTGAAGTAGAATTCACAAAATTCTTGGACATATGGGTAGAAGCAAACCTGACATGGGAAACACAAATACATCATCTAATCAGGAAACTCAGGTGTCTATGCTATGTATTCAGAATCCTCTCAAAAATATTGCCCTCGGAGGGCTTAAAGTCAGCGTACTATGGATATGTTCATTCACTGCTCTCATATGGAATAATAGCATGGGGGCATCTTCATAAAGTTTGCAGATACTTAAGCTTCAGAAAAGATTAGTAAAAATCATAAAACAGTACCAATACGACCAGATAGTAAGATAGTACTCAAAGAACTATCTATATTACCCTTACCTTGTTCATATATCTTGGAGTCAGTCTCTTTTGTACATCAAAATTTGGATCTCTTTAAAACAAACTCAGCCCTACATGACCACAATACAAGAGCATGCAGTAATATGCTCACCAGGTGTCTCAAGTCTATATCACATCAGGGTATAAATTTACACAACCATCTTCCAAACAGTGTTAAAGAGCTTAATCACAACAAATTTAGAACGGCTGTTAAGAAACATCTCAAAAGTCATTTACCACTCACTATTATTCAATACTTAAATCTGAAACTCTAACTTGTTCCACAGAATACAAATTAGATCCTCCGCCTCCTTCAGGGTGATAATAAATTTATCTACCAAATGACACAAAATAACCATATCCACTGAACAGTATTCTATCGTATTTTATAATTTATTTTGCCTAAATGAAGTTTATTTGAATATTTGTTATACTAAAATTCAGAAATAATACAAGACATAAATAAGTAAAAGCCAATGGCAGAAGAGAAGAAGCAAATGCGTGGTTTTTAAATATATTACCTGGTTTTGTATAGAGAAGATTCTCAGGCTTTAAGTCTCTGTGAGCAATGTTCATATCATGCAGATACTTCACAGCCAAACAAATCTCCCGCATTATCTGTGCTGCCTCTGCAAAAACATTATTTCTGTCAACTACAAAATGAAAACATTTTATATTAAAACAACACCTGTAAATTCTAACCTTTGCAACAAAGATATCATCTTGCTAGAGCAAAATTGAGGAATATTTTTAATATTCTGAAGGATTCAACTCCACCCAACCGCAGGCATGGTTCTCCCACTCTCCACATGGAGCTCTGTGACAACATGCCAGTATGATATTAATGTTAGAACAAAGTTGGCCAATAATTATATTCGTGTTACCCAGATACTAAGTGATTACAATAAGGAAGTGAGACATACTGGTTGCTTCAATGGGGTCAGTTGGAGGATTTAATGCCATATTGACATGTCGTCACAGAGCTCAATGGTTAGAACAACAGCATGGAGAGTGGGAGAACCGTCGCATTGAATTTTTCAGTTGCTTCTAACAACAAAATACAAAATCCTTTAATAACATCTCCAATGCAATAAAATTGCCTAATAATTGGTATAAACTATATTAGTATTACCAGCATACTAAGTACCTTTGACAGTAAGTTGCCATTAAGTTAATTATCTTGTAAGCGAGACATGCCAATTGTTTCAACCTGACCCATTTGGAGGAATTAATGTCATACTGACATCACAGTAGCTCAACGGTTAGAGCAACCACATGGAGACTGGGAGAACCATGTTCAAATCTCGGCCGTGGCACTCAATGTTTCTAACAATTATATAAAAAACCCTTCAATAATGACAGCAGCAATATAATAAAATGACTTTCAGTGCTTGGCAGGGAGGAGGGGGCACTGCCCCTGACATTAAATGCCTGAAGAGCTTTCGAGACATGACCAGATAATTCTGGATACTTTCTTCCACCACTCCTGTGAACATTCTGCAACTCTCTAAAAATAAGAAAGTGTGCTCACAAGGAAGTTAACAGTGAACGAGTTTGTATAGTGCAGCTTGGTGTGCTATTAGTGATGTCCTGTCAGCACAAGCAAGAGGAAGCTGCTATACACAAAACAAAGTGAGGTCAAATTGAAGACTCACTCAATAATGAACTAAGTCACACTAATAAAGTGAAGTGTCACTGTGAACCTGAATAAAGTCACACAGAGTCAGCATTTTTGTTAATGACACTATTGATTGCCAGGATCACATCCATTTCATTGCATAGGAGCTCTTTTACATGCCAGACATGGGGTTGTCGCTTTTAAGCACACTTGAAAACCATTGGCCTTGGTTGGTTTTGATACTGTGACCTATAGAGAAGATGGAGATTAAAGGGGAAGCTGGGATGAACAAAATGTAGAATGAAATGAAAAGTGCTAACTCCACAATGGGTAAAATGCAGATGGAAATGAGTATAAAGGAAAAAATTAACAAAATGAAGGAAATAAAATCCAAACTTGGTTTTGACACTGACACTGAAAAATTGAGATAAATGCTATATATCTGACCATAATAGCAATACTCAAACCAATCCTCTATGAGACAAAATTCAAATACCCAAAGGAATATCAATGCACGTCCAAAAATGAATATTAAAGCATATCAAACAATTAAAATCTATGCACACTTAAGTGGAAACAGCTTCAAGAAGCAAGGATTTAGGCAATAGTGCACAAAGCAAGTGATAAGAGAGCTCTTAGTTCAAATCATCAGCAGTTCATTTAATATGCCTGTAACATTAAACAATTGCAAATAACATGTAAACTATGCACTAACCAGCAACAATTTTAATGAAAGGGGTTTTGGAACAGTGATACATATGAATAGAACATTTTTGAGTTGGGTTTGTAACACTTTTAAGTATCACTTACGTATAATTTTTCCAGACTGGTTTCGAAGCCATGTGGGCATCATTGTCAGTGGTTTCCAACTGAATTTCCACAGGGTGTTTTACGTTGAGGTGTGATGGTCCCTGGTGGCTGGGTGATGAACTTGCACAATATATTTTGTGGTGGCAATTCAAAGTTGAATACATGGTATTGATTTTAAGGATATGGATTTTTTCCCAGACGTTGAGCTCTGCCGCATATTTGGCGGGTTTTACAAGGGGTATGTTAGGTACTATTTCATGGTTAGAAGACCAAACGTGGTGTGCAATGGCTGATTTGTATTTTACTGCTCTCAAGTGTTCTTAAGTCTTGTTTCAAGGTGTCTTTTTGCTTTACCAATGTAAAATTTGCTGCAATCTGCGCAATTTATTTTGTAAATTCCTAATTTTTTATGTTCTAGAATTCAGTCTTTTTGGTTGTTGCAGAGCATTTTTTGCAGGCTGAACTTATTCTGGGGGGCAACTGTGATTTTATGTTTTTTGAATATTTTTTGAAACTTGTGGTGTAGTTTTGGATGATAAGCTTTTTGAAGCAAGGTTTACCTATTGCTGGGCTCAATTTTGTGGTTTCTGTGATTAATTTCCGTTGTTTGAATTTTTTTATCTATTAATTTTTGGTTGAAGCCATTGCTTCCAGCAGTAGATATTATGGGTTTGTATTCTGTGTTGTATTCTTCATCTTTTAATGGCATGTAGACCAGTCTATGGGTGAGGCTATTGAATACTGCATGTTTGTGCGCTGTAGGATTGTGGCCATAATTCTTTATATAGTTGTCAGATTGTGTGGGTTTGTGATAGATACCAAAGTGATACTTAAGTGTTACAAACCCAAATCAAAAATATTCTATGCATTAACCATTTTAAATAGTAACAATAACGACAATGTATGTTATTCCCACCTCGTTCAGTAAAGGCACCATCCTGGCGGTCCTGAATCCGTTGAAAGAGCTCTCCGCCTTCCATACTGAAAATAAAAGCATAAGAATGAAATTACATAGGTCTGTCTCTCTCTCACTCGCTCCATCTCTCATGAGGCTTTTTGTAATTACTAGATGCTGAATAAATCTCATGGTGCAGAGGAGTGAGTAAATCAGTAACCTTGTCAAGTGTAATCACTAATTTGCCAAAAGTGGTAAATGTAAAGTAATGTACATGCTTTTCCAATTTTCATGTAGACATTTAGTTAATCACTTTCTTTGCCTTTGTCACACAGATACTGTAGCACACAAAATAAATCAAATTCCCACTGATTTCATAATAGTTTCTTGCCATAGAATGTTACAGAATTGAACTGACAAACCTTCATGGATCATTCTGTGACAACAAACTTTGTGGTTAAGCAATGATGTGCCCTGGAATATTCGTACTGATAATTGCACATACATGTGGTGCTGCCTTGTGTTCAAAAGCACAAAAATAAGCTACCAATGTGATATGAGCTTTGTTATTTTCTTTGTCAGCAAGAGCCACTGCATCACTACATTTCTATAGAGCTGTGAGAAGCAAGCTCGGCTCCCAGTGGGCTTCGGTTCAAATCTCGCTCAAAGCCTTTAAACTTTCTTTTCCCAAGCAAGTGAATGGCATATGTTTGAAGTGAACCCAATTTTCATTCTTACAGTTTCTTTAAAATTGTAACTCATTTTATGAAGGTACTTACATGCTTTGTTTTAACATGCTGCATAGGAAAAAGGAAAAATCTTTCTGTTCTTCCTGTGATGCTTTGTAACATGGTTTGCTGGTATTGGGTATGCAGATGTCAATGCATATGTTAAAGATACATTCAGACTAATAACGTATGTATTTCACTACTTCTAGATTACTTGTATGCAATGGCAGTGTCAGTAGCATGTTCTGCTCTCAATCAGGTGTGCAGGGTCCAAACCACATTCAAGTTGTGAAATTTCTTTTTCCTGAATCACGTGAATGGTGTAAGTTGGGAGAACCTGAATTTCATTCATGATATTTTTCTTAATATGTAAGCAAATTGTATGGAGGGACTCTCATAGTCTGTTTGAACATGTTACACATAGAATATGTTGGTGTGTGTGTGTGCTGCAACATGAGAATGAGCAGGTATCAGATATGTGAATGTGCCCCTAATAGCTGCAAATGCACACTTTCAAGGTCATTCCGGACATGTGCTGCATTACTGCTCCTGGAACCAAGTTATTCATGTTGCAACCATGGCATACTTTTTCTCAGCGTAACTAATCTGCATCATTTTGTTTATGGGGAGACAGGAGCAAACTCATAAAGCAACGACACCAACCACAACATTCTACCTTCCAGTCTATTCACCAGCACCCATGATATTACAGTACTATGGCAAGTCAAACAGGAAGATGACACCAGCTGAGTGCAGTTTTGTAACTGGGCCTCTCAATGGCATGGTCAAGTGCCAGACTTCTTTTCCCCAATGCCCAATCCAAGGTCGCGGCTTCAAACCCGGCAGAGGACGATGGAGTTTTTTGGGTAAAAAATCCTTAGCATGACTACCTTCGGGTGGGAAGTAAAGCCGTTGGTCCTGTGTCATAGATTTACAGCATGTAAAAGAATCTCAAGCCTGATAAAGAGGCCTCTGAGCAAAATTAATCAGTGTTTCATGCCCAATATAGAATGGGACACTGAGAACTGCAGCAGTTAAAGAGCGTCCATAAATAAAATTCCATTTCCATTCTGAGTGCTCTTTACCAATGAGTGATGTTTCACAAGGGAAGGAATGGGGTTAAACTAAAGAAACACCCATGTCTGGAATCATGTATATCTGCATGCAATTCAACACATTCGCATAGTTTCACCAGTTCCTAGTCGATGTGCTACCTGGGTTTCTGGATGTATAATGATGGATGTGGTTCCAGCATGATACAGCTTCTGTCGAGGCCATTTAAATGACATTGGATGATATTACTTGGCCAACATTGTTTTCTGTAGCAACACATCAACATTCTCCTGCCAACTCTGGTGCATGTCATAACACTCCAGACATCTTACAAAGGATACAAGACAGATTTATTTCAAGATGCAGACTGCTATGATGTTGGAGAATGTCACTTTCAACAATTTCTTTAGTTCACCTTTGCTTGAAAGTAGGAGCTACAAGTTTGCTTTAGATATTTTTGGCCATGCTATTCCCAACTTCCTTCATTTGAGGACTCCGACCGCCACTACCACCGCCATCATCATCAGCATCAGCATCATTATTATTAAGTGTCCTCAAATTCAGGACATGAATAAGAAGCTTGGTTTTCTTTATTCTTTTGTGTGAATCAGCAGTATCCTTAACTTGCAGTGTGAATAATGGTCCCAAATTTGGTTTCTCCTTTACAATGCCAAAGTTTCTTCCATTCTGAGCATTCTGAGGTGTGAACAACTAGATTAGTTCTCTCTCCTTATTTTTTTTTTCTTATTCCTTATTGTTTGCATCCCCACAAATTAGGGGAGTGTATAGAAAAATCAATTTATTTATTGTTTCTGAAATTTTACATGGAATGAGCAGATTTCTGAAACACTTATTAGCTATTCTTCACCTCTCATATGTACAACATACATACTTTCATTTTATTAATGAGCAATGAATTTGTTTCTGTGTAATGTTCTTTCAATTTCCTCTGTCCTGAAATGAATAAAAACACTACCTTAATGTTGTCTTTTCTTTCTCTAATATCACTCTTTTCTACCCATAAACAAACATTGCTCTTTAAAATGATTTAAAATTAGCAGCACTGCTCAGCACATCAAATGGATCGTATTTGGTATCCTATCATACATCAATTCATATACGGATAAAAAATAAAATCTGATGCGTTCCATTCACATCACTTTCTCTAGATCTCTGCAACAAAATATTGTTAAAAAGCTTATTCTTCTATTTACTTCAAGCTAATCGAGAAAAAATTAGCAGAAATCATCTTATTACTTACTTCCTTGTAAGGAGAGGGGAAATAAGGGAATACCTTAAGCTAAAGTGAGAGTCAAAAGCTGGTTGCTTAGTGTTTGAAGTTCCTTCGTTTGTATGGACAGGAGATGACAAATTCCCATATAAGAAAGTGTAAGTACTTTGTAGCTGAAACCAAAAACAGGAATATCACAAAAATGAAACTCCACGAAAAAAAATCTATATAACAAATTGTGTGTTTCAACGAACTCTACATTTTCTATACAGTAAGCTTTTCTCTATCTCTTACAGTTTACCAGTTATAGAAAATTCTGTAAAATTCATTGAGAATAATGATGTCTTCGGAGGCTATTCCCACAAAATTCAGGACATACACTTTATTTGACATGTAAACATCTTTAATATATGACATTTTATTCAAAATAGTTACAGCCATTTTTGAGAAAATCAAAATTTCTAAAACTTTTCCATGTAAAGGGGAGACAGTGAACTTTAATACCAAGTTTGGTATTTAACAGACTTTTCATTTTTGAGCTATGCTGCCCACAGGCGCATATACACCCACCCACACACACACACAGTCACAGATAGGCGTGCACACACACACACACATACACATGGACATGGACATTTTTCCAAAATTGCTTACTCTGGATTCAGGAGGTTTCAAAACATATATTTCCGGTGAAATCTCAGTAACAAATTTTTGGGTGCAATACAATTCCTTCTCTATACACTATGTACATAATATGCATAGCGAAAGTAATAAATAATCCTGTTGTGATTTGAACTTCTCAGCTATCAACCATGTCAAAGACACTATGACCACTGTATGTTCAGATAGACCATGTTCAAAGAGCTATTGATGCTACACCAACCATGTACATACATAATCAAGTCAACCATATATGTACATGCTCAGGTCAACCATGTGCAAACATACTCACGTCAACCATGTGCATACATACTCAGATCAACCATGTACATTCATACTCAGGCCAACCATGTGCGTACATACTCAGGTCAACCATGTGCATGCATACTCAGGTCAACCATGTACGTACATGCACAGGCAAACCATGTGCATGCATACTCATGTCAACCATGTACGTACATGCACAGGCAAACCATGTGCATGCATACACAAGTCAACCATGTGCGTGTACATACTCAGGTCAACCATGTCCATCCATACAGAAGTCAACCATGTGCATGCATACACAAGTCAACCATGTACCTACATACTCAAGTCGAGCAAGTACTACATATTCAAGTCAACCAAGTATGCACATTCTTAAGTCAAACATGTATATACATACTCAAATCTACCATGTGTATACATAAGTCAACCATGTAAATACATACTCAAATCAACCATATATATATATATATATATATATATACTCAAGTTAACCATGTATATACATATACATGTCAACCATGAATATACATACACAAGTCAACCACGTATATACATACTCAAGTCAACCATGTATATACATACTCAGGTCAACCATGTATATACATACTCAGGTCAACCATGTATATACATACTCAGGTCAACCATGTATACACATACTCAAGTCAACCATGTATACACATACTCAAGTCAACCATGTGCATACATATACGAGTCAACCATGTGCATACATACACGAGTCAACCATGTGCATACATACTCGAGTCAACCATGTGCATACATACTCGAGTCAACCATGTGCATACATACACAAGTCAACCATGTGCATACATACACGAGTCAACCGTGTATGCACATACACAAGTCAACTGTGTGTATGTCAATCATGTATATACATACTCAAGTCAACCGTGTATATACATACTCAAGTCAATCGTGTATATACATACACAAGTCAACCATGTATATAAATACACAAGTCAACCATATATATAAATACACAAGTCAACCATATATATAAATACACAAGTCAACCATATATATATATATATATATATACACATAAGTCAACTGTGTATATACATACTCAAGTTAACCATGTATAAAAATACACAAGTCAATCTCTTGTATACTTCTAAACATGGATCTCTTTATAAGGATCATATACAAAAGAATGTAACAACATGCATCTCAACAATCATAGGCTTACCAGGTGTCTTAAGGTGTTATCTTATACAATCACATCCCACATAATGTTAACAATTCAATTGCAAGAAGTTCAAAACAGCTGTGAAAAAACATTCTCTTAAATAATTTCATTCTGCATCAATGATTATATGAATATAAAGTTTTAATCTCAAGATGTATAATTTACTCTGAATATTTTTATTATTTATATGCACATAAGTAAAAATACTTATTTTGATGATGCCATAGGAAGTGCTTAATGCACAATTTAGTTGATTAAGTGGTTAAATCAAGTTTATTAGCAATGGACCATGTTTACCTGGGGGATGCACTTTAGCTTAAGAGGAAGCTTAATGACTGCCTTCAAGACCAAGTGTCAATTGTATTTACTGCTTCCATTTTTCTTTCTTTGCTTACCCTTCTCATATGTAGGACTTACAAGTCAGCACCTGTGGTCAGAACCCTATTGAGGAGCAGAGTCCCTGAATCAAAGAGAAGCCAGGATGAATGATCAGCCCGATGCCTGGTATGAAAGTGAACAAGTGAATGTTATGAAATGACAGTGAAGCAGATGACAGAAAAGATGATTATGGAACAATTGGTGGAATGAATGCTGGGGAAAACTGGACAACCCAGGGGAAAACCCACCCAGATACACTACAAATCCCATGTGCAGCCTCTGGGCAGCCTAAGTGAGAGACAAGTAGTTTAACCACTTATTTTAATCATTACTGTAAAACATAAAGTATAAATGTAATCAATTTGTTAAAGTATATATTATTTTCTTTAGACAAAGCCATGAATTTATTGTAGTTCTTAAAGTGAATAAATTCTATCCTATTCTAACTTCATTTTTCAACTAAAACTCCTGTTTATAAATGGCTTTGATGGAATGAAGCCCATTCCTAAATACAAAAGGTTTTACTTTTATGATTACATTTACATCACTCTTATTAGTTTATGCCCTTGGTTCAATTCCATTGTAGACTGAAAAATGAAGTGGTCAATAATTGTCCAAATACCTGCATTCTTTCCTACTGGCCCTCCATAATTGAGATTCACCAAAAGAAAAAAGAAATGGTGGAATCATCACACATTGTGGGTTCTATCTATGTGAACAAATATTACCAGTCACTAAATAAAACAAACTGAACCTCCTTCAACAACTTTGGCCATACTGATGAAAATTTTTCAAATGAAAGAGTGGTATATAAATAGACCATATTCCTCTCCTAAGGATAAGGATAAAAAGGAACTCCAATTGAGAATATAGCTTAGATTCTCTTGAAGGTGAGGCAAATGCAACAACTGTATACCATGCAGATGTCAATTCCATCATTGTATTTCATGTTGATAATAAATGCTAATTGAATGTTCTTGTGTATCATCATCATTTATGTGGGTGATCCAAGAAGTAATGAACTGTTTATCCATTCCTACTGCACAGATCACTAATCAGACTGCTATTCAAGGTTGAATGGTTTCCTCAACATCCTTTCTCAGCATTGTGTCAATGTCACTCAAGACATCATGTTACTGTGCATTCGGTGATTGTTCAAAATGAACAGTGAGTGACATAGTTGCTGCCAACTATGTGTTGAAACATATTCAGTTTTAATGCTTGGAAGTTGAAATGTGCATAAATATACTGTCAACTGATACAGTGATACAGTAATGAACAAAAGAATTGTGAGGAATTAGTATGAAATGTTAAACAATGGACAAACAAATATGCGTCACAAAACTCAAACTGAATATCTGTAACTCATCACAGATTTTTTGAAGAATAAAGTAAACAACAAAATCATGCCAGACAAATGTTAACAATAGACAAATCACAAATTTCTTTTCCAAACATTTCTTGTTCTTTGCATGATGGAATCTTCATTTCATGGAGTGGTGGCACCCTATTAGTACAAGGCAATTGTAAACCCTTTCAACAGATATAGAACATACTTGAATAATGGAGGTGATGTGGAGGAATATAATAACCTTAAATTTTGGAATTGACCTGTTTTTTCTCATTTACTTTTAAATGCATTATATGTAATAGTTTATTAAAATCATTAAAATTGTTTATGATGTATTTTAATAATTTTTTAATGATTAAGTAATGTTTATTATTTCTTATAAATTTAATAAATATATTATTTGGTTTTGTTAATGCTCATTACTTCCTAGATTACTGGAACTTTACTATTTTGGCTAGCAATACTAGTGACAATAAATGCAAGTGACCAGAGCTAATATCACTTCACTACATAATTACTGAACTAAGAGACAAACTGATACAAACATCAGCTTCAGTAAGGTGCATCACTTTGTCAACTAGCAACTTCTAATTCTATTTTCCAGTACTTTAGTGTTGCAATATTGAGTTCATCTTACAATTTTGAGAGGTTGTTTCTCCATTTGGACACAAAAGCTTAGTGTGTTTAACAGCTGATTCTAACAATTATGAAATTAATGAAATTGAAACATCAGCAGCATCTGGAGAACATGTAATCAACTAAGATATTGCAAAATCTATTAATAATTGGAATCTAATGATTCTTTAAAATACAACTGTACTGCTGTGGTTTGTCAACATATGCGCCTCCCTCTCTCTCCCTCTTTTCTTCTCCCTCTCTTCTTCCATCCCACCTCCCCTTCTCTCTCTTGCAGCCCCACTCTCCTCCCTTTCTTGCCCAAACCTATTAAAGTTTAATGATCACTTGCAGTTACAAATACAGTTGATACTCAAAATCTTTTATCATTAGGGGAAATCTGACTCTCAAAAAATCTGAATTTTTAAGACACTAGAAAAAATGTTTGTTTTGTGATATTACAGTAATATAAAGGTCATTAATTGTAGTTTAGCAAGCAACTGGCCTTAAATAGTTATTCATGTAGTAAAACATTATCCAAGACTATCAAAGAATGATTTTATATTGATCATGGATTACACTGGTCAACATGGAAACTGCAACATAAGTTGTGTATACAATTTTTAATTAACTGGGTATTCTTATGAAGAATATGTTACTGAAAGTTGCCAGTTGCTTCTTATTTTCACAGTATGGCACATTATTGATGACAAATTGTAACTAGATAAAATGTAAAGGTATAAAGGGGTGAATAAACACACTTAAAAGGATGAGATGGTCTTATGTTAGGTTTGTTATTGTAAGGAATGGAGTAACAGATACGTCAGTTTATAAGCAGACAAAACAAGAATTCATTTACAGTCACTCTCTTCAGTGTCTGAGAAGTGTCTGAGTGCAGATGTCATCTATTAACCATATTAAAACTCAAGAAAAAACTTTGTCTTAAAATGCTACAATGAAGTTTGTGACATGCTGTAAAATGCATTTAACATTACATTTTACTTGTTAACAATGCCACATAAGAGCATAAATGATCCAAACCATTTTTGTTACATTAGCAGCGAAGTGGTGTTTGCTCTGCAGAGGAGAAATATAACTCCTGTTATAAAAGCAGTTTACAATCTTTATTTTGGTGAATTCTGCAAATTAGGAGACCAAGATAAGAGTTGGGCTCCACATATCACTTGTACGACTTACTACACAAATCTTCTGGATTGGTTGAATCAGAGACCTTCGGTGCCTTTTGCCATTCCAATTATTTGACTGGAGTCAACAAATCTCACTGACGACTGTTTATTTTGCACAGTTCCACCATTCTGAGGTATGGCAAATTATAAAAAAGAACACACACATTCTGCTACCTGTTCCACAATCATATTCCATAGAGTCAGAGGAGGACCCTTGTGATCCACAGCTACAGAACATCACAAAATTAGCTACAATGATTCAGTCAGAGACCTGGAACTTTCTAAAGCCAAGGCAGACTCCACATTCCAATGGAACTATCTTGCTGAAAATGTCAAACTGACATTTTTTCATGCCCGTTGGAAACATCTTGAGAAATATTTTTCTGAGGAAGGTGATTTAGTGTTTTGCAGTGATGTTAATGTCAATTGAGTACTCTGAACAGTAATCACATCTCTGATTAGTTTAAAGATGCTTTAAAATTAAGTCTCAAAGTTGTATTACCCCATAATGGCAATTAATGCTCTTAATTCTATTGGTTATTCCCTTTATGTGAAGAATCATATGGCAGCCTGAAACTCCTTCTTGATTCAATTCATTATAGCACATGTAAATGGAAAATATGTGCAGACTTCGAAGTAATTGCAATATTAACTGGATTACAACTAGGCTACACTAAACACTATTCTTTCCTATGTGAATGGGACAGTGGAGATGGAGCTTCTCACTTTATAAAAAATGAATGGCCTTTACAAGGTATGGAAACTGGAAAAATGAATGTTAAACATGAACCTCTGGTGGAATCTGAGAACATTTTAATTCCTCCACCAGAAATAACACTTGGTCTCATCAAAAGCTTTAATAAAAGATTGGACCGGATACCCAGTTACAAAATTTCCTAGAATTAGTGAGGCCCAGTTAAAGGAAGGAGTTTTTGTTGGCTCAGAGATTCACCAACTTCACCAAGATGAGATATTTGAACACCTTTTAAATGATGTTGAGAAAGATTTCTTTCAAAGAAGTAGTAAACAATTTTGGGGGAAACAAACAAGCTGAAAACTTTGAGGATCTTCTTACAAATTTGCTGTCATCTTATCACAAAATGGGATGCAACATTTACCTTAAATTATACATTTTACACTCCTATCTGAACTGTTTTCTTGAAAGTTCTGGGGAAGTAAGTGATGAACATGGCAAACACTTCCACCAACAAACATCATTAATGGAAAAACATTACCAGGGAAAATGGAGTGCAAGAATGCTTATAAATACTGCTAGACAGTCTCAACAGGGATACTGAACTCTAGTACAAGAGGTAAGCAAAGAGCAAAAAATGGTGTGTTATTTTGGACGCTCTTTAATTGCTGTGGTTCTCAGTGTCCCATTCTAAATTGGGCATGAAAAGACCGCTTAAATTTGCTCAGAGGCCTCTCTATCAGGCTTCAAAGCATATTTAGTAAAATAAAGTGACCATGGCTTTGCTTTACAAAACATTAGACTTAATATTATTCTCAAACCAGAACCAATCTAGCATTCTTGTTGTTCTATTCGTGTGCAGCATAGTGCAATCCTTAGGAAAAGTGAGGCTTCATTCATGTTGCAAACAAAACGTCAAAACTTGTTACCCAGTGTTACTTGGCAACAGCCAAAATGTTCCAACTGTTTAACTCACCAGAGAAATTAATAATATCAGCAATTACTTTTTATATTAAAACTAGCTGCCCACCCCGGTTTCGCTCAGGTGCAGTACCTAATGAAAACATTGGGACAAAATCTTCCATTTACAGTATCATCATGTAATGAAATAAAATTACAATTAAATAATTTAACAATACTTTATTGTAATACCTTGTAATGTACAATATTTTTCGATTTTCCTTCTAGAGAGAAAACAAGTAGTGCCCATGGTTTGCTGACTCTCGAGCACGCAACGTACAACTGTCCATGCGAAAAACATGGCAATTCAAGATTTATTCCACACACTTCCAGTGATTGACCTTGAGATTTATTGCCATTGTGAATGCAAGGCGCACTGAACATGAGGAAATTCGGTTGGCATAAGTGGTATTCTTGGAATAAGCACATCCTCGCCTTTGAACTTTCCTATGATTCTAGTTCCCTGAGCGACCAGACTGTTGCGCGGCAGCCTTGGACTGCATGACAAATGGCACCAAAGAATAACACTCTACTACTGCCATGTCAGTCGAGTTGGACCTGTGGTGAGGGAAACAGATCTGTGTGCCTGACATTGTGTTGTCTCTTGTCCAGTACTAATGGCTCAGTACACTTTAGAACATATTTTTCTGTATGACACGCATGTGAAATACTCTTCTGCAAGAAGGTGTCAGAGAGAGTTTCAACTTCGTTACGCAGGTGATTGAATTCCCAGCAGGACAACTATTCATGAACTTGTCCATAAAGTCAAGCATACATGATGGTTTATGAATGCAAATATGTTAAAAAATGCAGTGTGCTATCAGAAGAGAAGCTTGATGAAGTAGGGGCCCAGTTAGAGCATTCACCGCAAAAATCATGAGATGTGAAGCACAAGAGGTTGGCATTTCCAAGACGTCAGCGTTTAGGGCAACCAAATTTCTGAGGTAACTGTAGTTCATGCTTTACAACCACAAGATTATGTACCTAGGGTTAATTATTACAATTGGTTTTTGCAGTCCATTTATAATGGTGATGTGGACCCACTTTTAACGTTCTTCACTGATGAAGCATGATTTTATCTTCAAGGACACATTTCTACCCAAAACAATAGATACTGGGCTACGGAAAGTCCCCACATTATTCATGAAATTCCTCATCATGCTGCAGAAGTTAAGCTTTGGTGTGTCGTAAGTACGCATAGAATTATTGGTCCCTTATTTTTTGATACAACAGTTGATTCACACGTTTATGTAAATTCTATTTTAAATAACTTTTTTCAACTAACAAGAGTTTAACGATTGTGTGGGTGGTTTCAGCAGGACTCAGCTACAGTGCACACTGTTCCAAATTCTATGCATGAATTGCAAAGTGTGTTTGGTGACAGAATAATTAGTTGAGTATTGTGGCCATCTTGTTCCCCTGATCTATCTCCATGAGATTTTTATTTATGGGCAACATTAAACAAAAGTGTATGCATCCAACCTGCACACTTACAAGAATTGAAGGACAACATCACAAGAGAAATACAGGCAATCAGTCAAGATGAACTTCAAGTGAACCAGAACCGTTTTCGGAGATATAGGGAATGTATTTTTGTTGAAGGTCATCAATTTCAACATCTATTGTGATTTCAGGTAAGCCTCATGTAAATTAGTACAGTAGTTAGAGTTCCGTACATGTTACCTGCCAGTCCTTTAGGTGTAGTTCTGGCAGAGAGTGCGCCAGCCCTCACCCGTTACGGTGCAGCTGAAAGCAGCTTGGTCACTCAGGGACCGCAATATAGCTTAAATCAAAATTGCCATAATTTTTTTAACAGCGAGTCTTGTTCCATTGCACAGTTTTGGCTGATTCAGACTGCATAGCATAATTATCACTGAGTCAACCTTGAGCTGTAAACTGTGTGATGGTAATCCTGGCAAATCCAATGAATTTAGGAATTCAGTTGGATAGTTGACGACTTCACTTGGATTGGTAATGGAATCGATTAACTTAAATGAATGCCTTTGTCCATCAATTTTACTCTCAATTTTTATATTCAAATCATCTACACTCTTATTGGTTGCTGCTAAAATGGCTCGTTCGCACAACCAAGCATGGTTTTTGTAATTTGCACCAATATTTGGGAACACTTTCGATATTAATTCTTCCTTTGATGCTGTGAAGTGACAAAAATTTGATCGAAACGAAATGAGGCCAGTAGAAGTGTCAACAGGTATTTTCCCATTGCAAATGTCTAATAACGCCTTTGCATCTGAAAAGTGCAATGAAGCACAATGATCTGATTAATGTAACATATATAGTTGTTATTGCGAAAAGGTTGAAGTCAGCACACCCATAAGGTAGTGTGGAAGGGATGAAATGCAGTTATGTAGGTAAGCAAGGATGCCATTGGCATAACAACAGTAATGGCAGCGCTTCCATAGTGTGGCGGATAAACGCTGAAATAGGTAGTGAATTACTTTAAGGAGAAAGTCACAAAGTAACATTCATGCTTCTTCCGAATCTCTTTCTTTCCTTCACTCCTGCTGTTTTCCAACTCTTTGTTTATTTTCTTCTATATCAAAACAGTCATTTTAAGGCTAACAATGACAAAACTAAAGAGCAAGTAAATCTTGTTGGGCAATTGATAAGTTTTTATTTGATGATAGCTTTGTGTATTAAATTACTCCATTTAACCCAAAATATTACTTGATCAAATATATTAATAGCGCCACAGTGTGACTGTGAGTGTGAAGGGAGTATTTTCATTTTTTGATGAAATCACTTAGCTAGCTCATGTAACACATGACCTCAAATAACCAACATTTGCAATAGGTAGGGTAACCTAAAGCAGTATAATATCCACATCCCATCATTTCTAGAACATTTTCAATTCCAAGGCGGATTATTGGTTATGTGCATAGTTTATAACTTGTTCATTTTAAAGAATTACAACAAAAATATACTTTAAACACAAAACAAGTACGTTTTTATTTCTTTATTTAAACATGTTCCCAAGAGAATGATAGTCAATTCATAAAAATATACTTGATTTTACTATTATCTTGTGTCATTGACTCCATAACTGGGTGCATTTACTTAGCAGTGAATGGAAAAGAAAAATACAGCAGTACTAAGGCCATCTAGCGGCAAATAAATAAGTACCTACTCTAGGTGTGCACCACCAGGAAAGCTTCTTTGCTTCTTTATTTTAAATGATAGGAGTACAGAATGGAAAATTAATGCATAAAAATGTATTTGAATTTCACTGTTGTGTTGTGTCATTGTCTCAATAAACTGGTACATTACCTTAACATTGAATGGGAAGGAAAAATAGAGCATTACTACTGGCATTTAACAACAAATAACCGTGGTACCACTGCCATCTGGCAGCTATCAACCGATTGCATTGCCTTGGCACTGTATGCTGATTCATATTATGAGACTTTAAAAACTTTCCTGAACGATTTTAAACAGTTTCTTTTACACATAGACAATAACAAACATGACAAAAAAGAACTATTAAATTTGGTGCAGTCATTCAGAAGTGATATGCATAAATAAATTTTGGTGATTCATTTTTATATATATAGATATAAGTGGCCATGAATTGACATATTTCATACGGACTGTCTAACATATCAGTTGTTTCATTTTAAAATGGATATCATAAATAGCTTGAATAGTTAATGAAAACCATCCATTGTTGCACCCAGGTAGTATAATGAGGATGTGTATACAGTCTGCAGCACTATGGTGTGAAATTCATGCATGACTGTTCTAATCCCAATGTCTTCAGTTGACATTTTAATGAACTGAGGTCTCAAAGCTTGCAATTTCTCTGGTAACTTTATGAATTGCCCCATTAGCAAGGTATCTGGAAGCTGGTTTTATGAGGGTCGAGGGGAACAACATGTCAACCAAACAAAGTTACCTTCTTTGAGGCCCTCACTCATTATGAAGGATAGGTTATCTAATTTACCACAAACTAGCTCAATTATTAAATCAAACACTGCGCACTTGCAGGGGATCTACAGACACATAGAATCAAACATTAGCACTGAAAGGTGTATAGCATACTTCGTGTCTTGATGGAGTCATCTTGCTCTTCTTCAGAAATTGTGCAAAACATAGCAAATGACAACTAGGGAGTAGAGTGCCCAGAAAATGTGTGTATAGTATCATAAACATTGGGTTCAAAGCACATATTTTAGTCTGTTGTTATAACCTCTGTTCTAGTTGTTATATAGTCAACTTTGGCAACAGAAATCTTGTTTCAAAACCTGAAAATAAAATTGATTTTGTTAAATACACATAACCTTATATAGGTAGTTTTATGTGCACTTATTTGAATATTTTCGTTAAATTAATTCAGCACCATATCCTGCAATTGAAAGTAAAACCACAATATCTTATTGCTTTGCACTGCACCACAATAAAAACAAACAATACGCATATTGTTTCTAAATAAAATTAAAACTCAATTGACTGACTATTCTATTTCTAAAAGCTGCAGTTTACTTCTTTTACCTATGCAAATGCTGAACTTGTACTAAAATCTGGTTACCATGATTTAACTTGCAAACAATAAGCAAGTTAGATTAAGATGAAATATCAATGGACTGTTTGTACTACCAAGCTAATTGTAACTTATGCTTAATTTCAAGATTTAAAATTAATGCTTTATACAACTGCACCTAATTAAACAATTGTAAATAGAAACAGGCCTTTATCCCCCTTTTCATGACTTGCAGAAATCTTACTTCTTCTAATTCATTTTCTATGTGTGAGGTTCCTCGACAAATTCTCAATCATATTTAGTGATCTAAACACAGTTACTCACTGATGATAGTCCCCAAATAAACATTCTTATAGTTAAATAACTCAGAAGTTTGAGACAAGTGAAGTTTTAATCAATGTGATGTTGAAAATGAGTCGGAATAGTAACACTCACCTCACTTATATGTAATTGTTCAAAACATATGTTTCAAGGGCAATCGCCCTCTTCTTCAGTTGAAGTCCGACTGATGGCTGCTATTTGTGCTCTGTGGTCTATTACGGTGGAGCCATCTGGTGTTCTCAGTAGAAGTTCAAAATCATGTGGCGGTATTTCAAAATTCATCAGTTGGTCTTTTTGTTGTGTAATGAGAATATTCTCCCAAACTGTAAGTTCTGCCGGGTTGTTTACAGGTTTTAGCAATTTTATGTCATTTTGTATTTCATGATGTGATGTCCAAAAATGGTATGCTACTGCCGATTTATCTGTTTGTTTCTGTTTGATATGTCTGAAATGTTCCTTTAGCCTTGTTTCCAGTCTTCTTTTTGTTTGGCCAATGTAACATGATTTGCAGTCCTTGCAATCAATTCTGTAGATGCCTGATTTCTGGTTTGTAGGTATGGGGTCTTTAATGTCTGTTTTCAATGCATTTTTTTATGTTGAATTGGTTACTTGAAGCTAAACTTATATTGTATTTCTTGAAAATTTTTTTGAATTTCCTATCTGCTGTTGGGTGATAGGTGAATTTTTTATATATCCATACAAAAACCGAAAGTGATATATAAAAAATTCACCTATCACCCAACAGCAGATAGGAAATTCAAAAAAATTTTCAAGAAATACAATATAAGTTTAGCTTCAAGTAACCAATTCAACATAAAAAATGCATTGAAAACAGACATTAAAGACCCCATACCTACAAACCAGAAATCAGGCATCTACAGAATTGATTGCAAGGACTGCAAATCATGTTACATTGGCCAAACAAAAAGAAGACTGGAAACAAGGCTAAAGGAACATTTCAGACATATCAAACAGAAACAAACAGATAAATCGGCAGTAGCATACCATTTTTGGACATCACATCATGAAATACAAAATGACATAAAATTGCTAAAACCTGTAAACAACCCGGCAGAACTTACAGTTTGGGAGAATATTCTCATTACACAACAAAAAGACCAACTGATGAATTTTGAAATACCGCCACATGATTTTGAACTTCTACTGAGAACACCAGATGGCTCCACCGTAATAGACCACAGAGCACAAATAGCAGCCATCAGTCGGACTTCAACTGAAGAAGAGGGCGATTGCCCTTGAAACATATGTTTTGAACAATTACATATAAGTGAGGTGAGTGTTACTATTCCGACTCATTTTCAACATCACATTCTTATAGTTATTAAACTGCCTGATGTGAGTTGGCTGCACATTTGCCAGTCTTTGTGTCCTTCATCAGCATCTTCAACATTAGATGCATTAAGGTCTTCATCTCATAGCTGCCCTAGAACAATGTTATCAAAATCCACCTGTATATATATGCCACACCTGGTCAATTAAAACGCTCCGTGAAAATAGTTCTTCTGGAACTCTGTGGCAGTATGCACTCATTGGTAGCAAAATCAGCTTTCCATAAGGAATTGGCTATTTGAAAGGCTTCACATCTCGCCAACATATTTGCAGAAAATGGATGTCTTCAGGAGATCTCCATCAGTGATGTCTGACAAATTTATTCATCTCAATGTTCCTGGCGATTCTTTTATTGCTCATTTCCATCAGTGATGTTTGCTAATCTCAATGTTCCTGGTGTTCCTTTTTATTGCTCTTTTCCTTCACTGAAGGTTACTCATCTCAGTGTTCCTAAGGACTGAATAAGTGTACAGTGCAAAGTACTGTTCAGCTGTCACTCTGGGTGATGATTCAATTCAACAGATCAATGATGTTTACCAAGTGTGTAACATTAGAGATTCCAGTATAATGTATAGTGTTTTCATAGCAAATAAAGTGTGTTTAGCAGTAAATGATGTTCTCCTTTGCTAGAACATTGTGCTGTAAATATAAATTTTCGAAACGAGGAACAAGTTTAAATGCTAGGGATGTAATTTATGCTTCGAGATGTCAAAAAATTAAAGTTATAGAAATTTGACTACCAGATAAAATACATGAAATTAGAGAAAATTTCTTTGGCAATATATAAATTGCTCTTCTCAGTTATCGAATATTTTAGTGGTAGAGGTTTGACTGTATGCCAAGAAAATTCTCCAGATGCCCTTGGTAGAAACATGTTACTGATGAAGGTGACACATTTGTTTATAGTGATGGATATAAACCCCCCCTCTGTCTTTAAGTTGTAAAAGCATAAAGCATAAATATTTAAATAATTGAAGCAGTACATTTTGCTTACCATTCCATGACTACCAACAGGCACTTGTTTCCACTATAGGTATTCTCATAGACATCGATGATGTTTACAATGTGTCTACAACCACTTGCTCGCCAATGCAGATCAACCTCACGACGGGCTTTTGTACAATCATGGAGCACCTGAAGCAGTGATGCATATTAATCAACAATTCAAGAAGAAACAATTCCTCCAAAGAAACCTTAAAAAATAAATTGTTAACAATAATCAAAATACTGTTTCAATAGCAGTTGTTTTAGCATAAATTTTCTCTCTAATGTGGTAGTTTTATTACATTTAATGAAGCAATATTATGGATTTGAGTTGATTGTAATACATTTGCATCACTTATATTGTTTTATTATTAAGGACATGCTTCGGAAGTACCATTGCTTCCATTCTCAACTTTTCAACTGCCAGTGCTGTGATTATCCGGTGTTACCATAGATGCCTATGGCGCTGGATTTAGGAACTCCTGGACAAGCATTTCAAAATTCATCAATTGTTCCTTGTTCTTCCAAATGTGGATATTCTCCCAGGTATCCAACTGCTGCTTGTGCCTCTTAATAAAATGGGAGTCTTCTCCATATTTTGATGTCTCAAAAACCGCCATGCCAATTTATCTTCCTGTTTTAGTTTTGCTCCTCAGATGCTCCTTGCACCTAGTTGCCAAATTTATTTTTGTTTTCCCTATTTAACATTTTTCTCAACCTATGCAACTTATCTGGTACACCCTGCTCTACTTTCTGTTAGGATTTCATCTTTAACTTTTGAATTTAAGAGATTTTTCACTGAAAATTTATTTGTGAATGTTAGGATAATATTTTGATCTCTGAAGATTTTCTTACAGTTGTTGTATGCCAAAAGGTGGTATGTGAATTTATTGTCTTTGTACTGAGGGTATTGGTGTCTTTGATGAAATTTTTTGTTTTGGCCTTGTTTATTTTTTTGTGAACAAGTTTTTTGTTTAATCTGCTTGTTTCTGCTGTTCCAATTATTCCTTTGCTGTTAAACTCATCCATCTGCAGTGGTGTTTTGATTAATCTGTGTACAAGGCTGTTAATCACTGCATGTTGATGGAATATGGAGTTGTAGCTGCTGCTTTTCATGCAGTTGTTGGAGTGAATATGCCAAATTTAAATTTGTTGTGTTTTTTCATCATTTTCAAATCTAGGAAAGCCAACTGTCCATTTGTTTTTGTTTTTTTTTTCTCCACTGTGAAGCTCACTGTCTCTTTCCTGGATAGAAACAAGAACCCACAAATAATTTTTCAGTGAAAAGTCTCTTAAATTCAAAAGTTAAAGAGAAAATCCCAACAGAAAGTACAGCAGGGGTGTACTGGATATATTGCTCAGATTGTGAGAAATTTTATGTAGAGAATACAAAAAGAAATTGGGCAACTTGGAACAAGGAACATAAATTAAAACAGAAAGAAAATCAGCAGTGGTATGGCATTTTTGGAGAGAACATCCCAACATAGAGAGGACCTCAATTTTATTAAAAGGCACAAAAAACCTTGGAGAATATCCACATCTGGATGAACAAGCAACAATTTATGAATTTTGAAATTCCGCCTGGAGAAATCCTTATCCAGGAAATCCTACCAGAGACATCTATGGTAACATTAGATAATAACGGTACTGGCAGTCAAAAAGTTGATAATGGAAGCAATGGTGCTTCCAAAACCTGTCCTTAATAATAAAACAATGTAATTGATTAACATGTGTTACAATTGACTCAAATCAGTACTTAACTCTCTATGGATAGGGTCTGCTGTGCAACAAAACAAATGACCCAATCTATAGAGAAAAGTGAGCTGGAATATAGCAAATAGATTGCAACTACTGTGATCTAGTATACATTGGCAGAACTAAGAGAAATCTGAAAACAAGACTAAAAGAACATATGAGATGTTTATACTAAAAACAGTTAGACAAATCAGCAGTAGCACATCATTTCTGGACATCACATCCAGTATAAAACTTCTAAAACCTATAAAAACAGCTATGAATTAGAAACCTGAGAAAAGATTCATATATGAAAACACAAAGACCATATAATGAATTTTGAATTACTGCCACAAACCACCCTTTGGAGTGTCATCACCCCTCACCTCCCCTGGACAAGAAACGAAAGCGGCACGACCATTTCGAGAATTGTTGATAATGGGAACAATACCCCATTCCTGAAACATGTCCAAGTGCAATTTTCAGTGAGCAACTCACTTACTACATGACTAAGCACCACAGTTATTGCCTCAAATTAGTGATCTATTGAGAACTGATTTATATCAGCTTGTTTAATTTGTTAATGTAAATATGTATATTTTATCCACTGTAAAATTGACGACATTTTGTAAAAATATTACAAATGGCAGAATAAAACAAACTCAAACTTGAACTAAAAGTTGCATAAGAGGCTATGCATTAGATTTATTCTCATGATCAAAGATAAACCAAATTCAAATGTGAATTATAAAAATACCTCATTCAGGTGTACTGTGGATAATTAAATCAAAGCCACATCTTTGCTAAACAGGAAATTTATTAATGGTAAATAACTGCAACATCAACAATATCTGTTCATTTACAGTAGATGTTCAAAATGTGCTCCATTGTAATCTATGCAGGCATTGCATCATCTTAGCCAGTTTCGAACCATCCTCATTAGAGCTTCTGCATTCTGCCCAGTTTCTAGGGCCATTTCAAACACACATGTGTGAAGATCATCAATGATAGCAACCTCATCATAGTATACCTTACTCTTCAAATGTCCCCAAAAATAATAAAATTATAATCTAAAGGATTCAGATCTGGCGATCGTACACACCAAGAAACTGGTCCAAATTGGCCACTCTACCAATCAGAAAATGTGCAATTTAAATGTTGTTGAAAATTGTACTGATATAAGGGGACACCCAGTCATGCATGAACCATATGCTTTGCATTGTTTGAGGAGAAATATCCCTCAAAAGAGAGGGCAGATTGTTTTTAAAAAGTGGTGACAAGTTGTTCCAGCTAATCTAGGTAATACAAATGGGCCCAGCCCAGATGAGCTTGTCACACTGTATGAGGCCCATGTACCATTATGTATGAAACATGCTTCATCAGTCACTAGCACCTGCACACACACTGTTCGTTTAGCCATTGATAGAAAGCTACTCTAGACAGATAATCATTTAATCCAAGGTGCTGCACTTTTTCAATACGATATAGGCGAAGTATGTTCTGTAAGCTGTCCAATTTGATACACCAACATAACCTGTCATACCTCGTGTACTTGTATCTGAACCCTCTGCCTACAGTACCACATTTCAGTACTGTGATTCTCAATTTTCACACTTCGTGATTCTCATACTTGCTGAGCTACAGCAGCAAATGATCTTTGGTTTGGAATTCACCTATTGTGAATCTTATCTTTATACAAGCATTGCACTTCACCATAAGCAACAAGCATATCTAGATATTCTTCATATGTGAGAATGCTTTATTTCTGAATGAATTTAATGCCTCTGAAGCACTGGCAAAATCAATTGTTGTGCAAGGTGATAGGGTATCAACATTCCTGGCCTGCCATGACTATTTCAATAGACATTCTGGAATCCAATTGTTTACTATCATTTAGAGGCTAAATGAATGACTCATTTTAGCAAAAGATAGTAAAGGCATGAATAATTCATCTTTTTTGGCTCTAACTCGTTATTCTAATTGCAGGGGTCAACAATACAGGAGTGGTAACATATTCACAAACTAGCATTTGAGCAAGTTTATTTTTTATTTATGCAACCATACACTGTAGAGAAAAATGCTATAGAACTCAAATTTCAGCTTAATACCTAAAGACGCCAATGAAGTTTGCACACTCGTACCCCTAACCTTGTATAATCCTGTAATTCTACATCTTGGAACACTAGAGCTTTTGCCATATTCTTTATTTGGATCGCTTTAAAATTTACAATCAAAATACATTTTGAGAAACTAAAATGCTCAACTCCAATAATAAAAAAGGAAATTGTACACTATAAGTATAATTGAAAAGCTGTAGACAGTCCAATGTAAAGCAGCTGTTACTTGCAAAATCAAAAGTTCAAAACCATTAATACAGTCTTCTAATGTTTGCTTTTCAATAAGATAATTATTTTAAAAGACAAAATTTTTTATTGGAAGGGAGGGAGGGAAGGATGGATAAAAGGAAGGAGAGAGGAGGACAGGAGAAAGGATGAAAGGAAGGAGGCCAGGAGGAAGGATGGAAGGAGAGAGGGAGGAAGGAGAGGAGGAAGGATGGGAGGAAGGAGAGGAGAAAGGATGGAAGGAAGGAGAGGAGGAAGGACAGAAAAACAGGAGAGAGAGACAGAGAGGGGAGGAAGGACGGAAGGAAGGAGAGGAGGGAGGATGGAAAGAAGAATAGGTGAGGGAGGGTGGGTGGAAGGACGGATGGACAAAAGTAAGGATGATAAGATGGGAGGGAGGGAGGGAGGGAGGGAGGGGAGGGAGGGAGGGGAGGGAGGGAGGGAGAAACATGCAGTATTACATGTGTATTGGGGCATGCAAATGAACAAAAAAATTGTAAAAAAACACACACACACATATAATAGGGTGAAATCAAGATGGTAGTGATATGGATTCTGGTCTTGAAAGTCCTCCTGCACTAATGAATTGAGAAAACATGCTAGAAATATGAGACAAGATTTAGGAATGAAAGCCAAGGTGCACTAAGGTCATTCAAAACAAAACTGCTGCCAGAAAAACTGATCAAATTGATATAATATGCAAAAACATCAATGAAAAATAAGGAGAAGAGTTGGAAGCATGCTATGAAATTACAAAATACAGCTTGGAAGCAGGTACATGTGGTGACCCAACCAGCCATCACACACCCCGACCCATCCACCCAACCCCCACCCCCACCCATCCTCCCAACCCCACCCCACCCATCCCTCACACCACCCCCATCCATTCATCCCTACCCCACAACCCCCACCCAACCACCCACCCCCATCCCCACCCATCCACTCCCACCCCATCCATCCTCCAACCCCCACTCCAACCCCACCCAACCCCCACACCCACCCATCCACCCAACCCCTACACCCACCCATCCCTCACACCACCCCACCCATCCACTCCCACCCCCACCCCATCCATCCTCCCAACCCCTACTTCAACCCCCACCCCCACCCATCCTCCCAACCCCCACTCCAACCCCACCCAACCCCTACACCCAGCCATCCACCCAACCCCTACACCCACCCATCCCTCACACCACCCCACCCATCCACTCCCACCCCCACCCCATCCATCCTCCCAACCACTACTTCAACCCCCACCCATCCTCCCAACCCCCACCCCACCCCTACACCCACCCATCACTCACACCACCCCACCCATCCACTCCCACCACCACCCCATCCATCCTCCCAACCCCCACTCCAACCCCCACACCCACCCATCCACCCCCACCCCACCCCCATCCATCCTCCCAACCCCCACTCTAATCCCCACACCCACCCATCCACCCAACCCTTACACCCACCCAACCCTCACACCACCCCACCCATCCACTCCCATCCCCACCCCATCCATCCTCCCAACCCCCACACCCACCCATCCACCCCCATCCATCCTCCCAACCCCTACACCCACCCATCCCTCACACCACCCCACCCATCCACTCCAACCCCCACACCCACCCATCCACCCCCACCCATCCACCCATCCACTCCCACCCACCCCATCCATCCTCCCAACCCCCACACCCACCCATCCACCCCCACCCCACCCCCATCCATCCTCCCAACCCCCACTCTAACCCCCACACCCACCCATCCACCCAACCCTTACACCCACCCAACCCTCACACCACCCCCACCCATAAACCCCCACCCCCATCCACACCCATCCACTCCCACCCACCCCACCCATACAATCATCCACCCACCTTCCTGCACACACACCGGGTGTAACAAAAAGATGTCAAAACTTTAGGAAAACATTTCTTGTGTATAGTGGATAAAAAATGTTATATGGACATAAGTCCAGAAATTGTTTATTTCCATGGTAGAGCTCTCTTTCTGCAACTCTGTTTACATGGTGAGAAGTGTCCTGTGGCCCTAACGCACAAGAGAACAGTTGTTTAATTGTACAGCAGTAAACATTTGTGCTACAGTACTGTTTGTTACACACTGGTATTCAGTTCATCGCTTATTGGCGACAAAATGTGTACTTCGTGCACGATAGAGCCCCTCCTTATTTCAGTCTTTCTGTCCATTTATGAATAGCAAGTTTCCTGGTAGATGGATAGGGAGAGGCAGACCAATTCCCTGGACCCCATGCTCACCTGACTTAAACCCACTAGATTTTTATTTGTGGGGACATCTGAAGTCCCTTGTTTATGCAACTCCAGTTTCAGATGTAGAGACTCTTTGTGCTCATATTTTGGAAGGCTACCAGACAATACACAATTCTCCAGGTCCAACTCAGTACATTAGGGAATTCATGCAACGGCAGGATGATTGATGTATTGGGGCTAATGGAGGCCATTTTCAGCATGTGCTGTGATTTTTCTGTTTCCCCATGGTCCTGTCATTGAGTGTTCTTGTATGGGTTCAGCTATGCAAAAAGTGCTCTAAAAAGGAAATAATTTCTGGACCTATGTTCATATAACATTTTTTCATCCTCTATCCGCAAGAAATATTTCTACAAACTTCTGACATATCTTATTGTTACAGCCTGTATATATGCATGTACATTTTTTGTTTAATTTTCTTATTATCTATACTTGATACGAGCGCTTATAGCATTACTCATTGCAAATAACCATGATATAGTTATTTAACAAAATCTAAAAGACTACTGCAACCTGAAACTATTGTCTAAAATACATTTCTCAGAGAGGAAGTTTCCTCTCCTGGCCAAGCAAAGAAGCCAATTTCAATGACAATCACATAACAAAAGCTGTCGCTTTAGCATAGCCCATTCCTTTAGTTCCCTTCTACTTATAAGGAAATAAGTACATTCTGCTAATTCTTATCTTGATTAGCATAGCGTAGAAAGAATATACTTTTGTAACAAGTCTGTTAGCAAAGCAGCTAGAGAAAGTCATGTGAGTGTAACATCAGATTTTTTAAGACTGTTTGCTTATCCATTACTTACTAAATGCTTTTTTTTTTTATATTCTAAACATTGCTTTAGTCTAAATTAAGGATTCTGTAGCAGTATTTCATCTCTTTCCATCACTACACCTTTCTTTGCCCCTCTACCTGACTCAATTTGGGCCCCTTATAGTAGTATTTCCCTGCAGAACATCCTATGAACAAGATCTATAGCTTCCCATTCTCTATCCCACTTCTATCCCATGCAAAAGAAGATAAGACTTGATGTGAGAAAAATATTAAGCTGTCTCATAAGTAATGTCAGTTTTTCGATTTTAGTGTTTTGAAAATTTATTGGGTTTTTTTGGTTTGGGATTGCTATTTACAGGAGGCCATGGCTAGTGCTGCATACATTGTGAGCATGTATCAGTCTTAAATTGTTTATAAATAATCACAAAATGGACATGAAGTTTGAACTTAGAATCCTCCTAAAGCACTACTGGAAACAAGATTATAAAGCCACTGCCAGCCACAGCTTGAAGAATATGTGAAATGGAAGGAGAAGGTGTCGTTAGTGAGCATGTGGCACAACGATGGTTCCAACGTTTCAACAATGGAGACAAAAACACTAAAGATTTACCACTTTCTGTAAGATCTATAGTATGCAATATTGGGGATACATGCCAAGTTTTGCAATAAAATCCGCAAAAAAGCACCCGTAGGCTTTCAGAAGAACTTGGTACATCAAAAGATACCATACATCACCACATTAAGACATTTGGAAAATCATACAGAAGCTGTAGATCTCTCCTCATGAACTGACATCTCAACAGGCTCAACGTAGAGTGGATATCCGTCATCAGCTTATTCGTAATTCATGGATCACAGATTTGTCAGGAGAATTGTCACTTGTGATGAAAAATGGGTATATTACCAAAACCCTGACACCTCGAAACAGTGGCTTGATCCCCGCCAACCTGTCAAAGCCATCATTAAAAAAAAATGGTTCGGTCGCAAATTAATGTTTGTCTGGTGGAATTTTGAAGGCGAGATTCACTGGGAGTTTGTTCCAAACGAGCAGGCGATTGATGCAGATCTTTATTCTCAACAACTAGAACAAGTTCATGAAATTTTGAGATGAAGATACCCAGCATTAGTTAACCAAAATAGACAGGACAATGCAAGACCCCAATACTGCACAAACAACCATGGAAAATATTCAGGAATTGGGAGGAATCGAACTGCTACCACACCCAGCATACAACCCTGATCTCGCACCATCAGATTATCATCCCTTTCAATCCATGGCCCATTTTCTACATGGAAGAAATGTAGACAACATTGAAGCAATGCAAGTGGGTCTCACCGAATTCTTTGCATCAAAAAAGAGACTGGTACCATCGTGGGATAATAAACCTTGCTGAAAGATGACTCAAGACCATAGAATATAATGGTCTGTACTTTGAAAATTAGTTAATTGCTTGTCAGAACATATTTCAAACAATTGTTTTTTCTTAAAAATGACAGTATCTGTAAAAGGCATAGACAAAATGAAAACACCAAGGAACAATCCATGTTGACATTAGCTTCAGCAACATCATCTTACGAGGATTCTGAAAATCACTTGTTTTAGTTTTATAGGAGTATCAAAATGTAAAATTAAATTATACAATACAAATAACATTACATGTAATGTGGCACTCAGATCAATTTTGGTAAATTTAAAGAAAATGCACATGCAGGCATTTTCTCTGTTTATAATAATCATAATCTTTATTCACCATTAAGCTTACAAGCAGCAATAGGTTTCATCAGTTCAAGTGTATGTACAGGTAGATTGTTTACAAATTTATTTAACTTACACAAGTTGCACGCACATATTTACATGGCTTCTAATTTATCAAATCACAGTAAGTTTTCAATTAACAAATAGGTTAACATATAACATACGGATGCAAGGCTTAGGGTAATAGTTTATAAATAATACTGACAATCTAGTTGCTGGCATATTTACATTTTTCCCTTCAAGATGGCGGACGGTAAAGAGTGCTACAAAACAAAGCTACATAAATTTGACAAGAATATATTAAATAACGACTCCAGTCAAAATAAAACAAAGTTTAACAGTATCCACGATGACATTTACAGCAGTGAAAATAATAGTAACCGGAAAAACAACGGGTGTGATAAAATACAGCTGTGTGAAACAATGTCGGCGATACTAAGTCATACAACAGGTGAGTAAGAAAGCATTGCGTCGCTTCAATTGATTATCGAGATCCTATATAAAGACTTGAAGGAAGCAAGAGAAGATCTAAAACGCATAAAAGATGAAAATAAAAGCTTAGAAGAGACAATTACAAACATAAACTGTAACAACGATAAGAGGGGTTGGCAAAATCCTAGACAAACGGCAAAACCTTCACAAGGGTATGTTCAGAATGTGGAAGTTGAAACTAGTAACGATTTTCGTGTCTCGCCAAAGAAAACAGCATGCAGGAAACCCAAGTTAAGGTCAATCAACAGGCTGAAGAATGCTCATCAGAAAACCAAATCAACGTGCCATCAAGTATAAAACGTAAAGCATCGAAAGGTGAAAATCTTAGCCGACAGCCACGGCAGAGGTTTAAGCAGAATATTAAAAGATGTGCATCCAGATCTCAGGGTAGAGGGGTTAGTGTGTTGGAAGAAGTTGTGAGAACACACAAAGAAGAAAGTACAAACCTAACCTCTAATGACTATGTGGTCATTATAGGAGGAACATGTGATGTTGCAAGAAATAACAGTATCAAAGTGAAACGTAATTTGTTAACGTGTTTGGTAAATCTCAGCCATACAAACGTAATAGTGTCAAATATACCAAATAGATATGATTTGGACAAAAACTTGTGTGTAAATAAAGAAGTGCAAAAATGTAATAAAACTATAAAGAAGATTGTAAGTGTGTTCAAAAATGTGACTATGGTAGATGTAAGTGACATTAATAGGAACTCTCACACTAAACATGTACTACATCTAAACAGTAGAGGTAAGGAAACGTTGGTAGACAAACTAATAAATATAATAAACAAAAAGAGTCCAACCCAGGTTATTCCACTGGGATTTGAACTCAGGGAAGATTCAGTGAACAACCAAATATCAATATTACCAAGTAAGGTACCTAATGATAACAACAAAAGTGTACCAGACCCAGTTTTTTTAGGTTAAATAAACTTGAAGAAAACACTGGAAAGCAGTATGGAACTGACATGGTTAGGTTAGGTTCCCCCAAATCAAAATCCAGTTCAGATACTAAAATAGGTTATATCAACATTCAAGGTATCCACAACAAATGCTCACTTATTAACAATTTTGCAAATGAAAATAACTTTAACTTTCTTTGTCTATCCGAGCATTGGTGTCAAAGTAATGAAATAGCATTCAGCAAGCTAGATGACTATAAATTATTAGGTAGCTATAATAGACAGAAACAAAAACATGGAGGTGTGGCTATATATGTACATGTTAACCAAGCTCCTCATTGCAGTACACTTGAGCTAGGTGCCTTTTGTAAGGAACTTGACTTCAAAGCAACAGGCATAATTGTTCAAGAAAGTAAATTAATAATAGTAGCATTATACAGATCTCCAAAGGGTACCCCAGGAATCTTTCTTGAAAATCTTAAGTATTAAATTTTCTTGTAAGTCCCAGATGGAATCACTTCAGTATTGTAATAGGGGGAGATTTAAACTCAGATTTTGATGTAACTACAGTAAAATCCAGTGTAAAGGAGTTTGAAAACCTGCTCAGGCAGTTTAATTTCAAATGCACAAACAACAAACCCACAAGAGTTTCTGCCTGCTTAGATAATATATTTACCAACATTAATCAAACTGATGTGACTGGTGACACAGCAATCTTCCCTTTCTCAGATCACGATGCTGTTTGGCTCGAGATAAAACTTAGACTAAGTAAACACATTCCCATATACTCAAAACGAACGGTGATCTCAAGACCCATTACAGATAAACAAAATATTGAAATTTAAAAGTGCTTTAGGTAACACTGAGTGGGTGAACTTGCTGTGTAAGTCTCATCTTTCTAACTTTCTATCAACGGAGGAAATTTTTTAAAGATTTTTTACGGCCTTTACAAATACTTTTGAAAGTCGTATACCAGTAAGAAAATGTGTTGTTAACATCAACTGTAATCGAAGGAACATTTCAAAAAACAAAAAGTGTAATTGGTATACCGAAAAATTAGCTAAAATGAAAGGTAAAATGATAATATATCTAGATATATTTAGGAAAGAAAGGACAGAGGGGACTAGGAAAGCTTACCTAAAAACAAGAAACGAATACAAAAATGCAGTCAATGAGACAAAAAGACTTAATAACATTAAGAGTATAGAATCTGCTAATAATAAATGTAAGACGGCTTGGGATTTGATCAACTCCATTGTTAGAGATCATAAAAAAGAATCTATAGACTTGCCCCAGATGCTTTTAACAATTTCTTTATAAATTCGGTAGAAGAAATTAGAACCAACATTAAAAAGCCTAAAGAACACATGCAAGATCTAATAACACAACACAAGGTGGAAATTAATCAAAGAGGTTTTGTTTTCTCTGAAATAAATCCAGACGTCGTATTACAAACTGTTAATAACTTAAAGTCATCAGACAGTGTCGACATATATGGATTGTCCAACAATTTAATTAAAAAAGTCATAGATTGCATTGTATTTCCACTTACCTTTTGTTTAAATAGATGTCTTATGGAGGGAATATGCTTAAAACATCGAAAGTTATCCCAATCTATAAAAAGGGAGACAAAAACTCTGCAGCCAGTTATCGTCCAGTATCACTAGTTCCCATATTTTCAAAAGTATTGGAAAGTCTTATTTATGCTCAATTATATAAATATCTAGACGAAGCCAACATATTTACAAAATCTCAATTTGGTTTCAGGAAAGGGAAGTCAACAGTGGATGCTATAGTATCACTGGTAAAAAGGGTACTTACAAGCTTTGAATCAAAAAATTGTGCACAGGCTACCTTTTGTGACCTTAGTAAAGCATTTGATTGCGTAGATCACACATTTTTAATTAAAAAATTAAATTACTATGGAACAAAAAGCCCCGCAATAAAAATTTTTAGATCCTACCTGGAAAATCGTAAACAATTAGTATGTATAGGACACAAGAAATCAAGTATGGCAGAAGTCAAATCCGGCATTCCACAGGGCTCAATTCTCGGACCATTACTATTTTTATTAATGATAAATGATCTCCCATCCTGCTTACCCACTCACTCAGTCCTCTATGCAGATGACACTACTTTTCTCGATGTTAGCACAGACTTGCAGTTACTTCAAACCGAAGCAAATAGTACATTAATGCAAGCTGATATATGGTTCTTTACTTAATGAGAATAAAACACAAAATATGTTATTTAATTTAAGAGAAGTCCCTTTTAATAATAGTTCTGAGAACATAAAATTTTTAGGTGTAGTAATAGATAATAAATTATCGTGGACACCACACATTAATTACATAACGTCCAAACTCTCCAGAGTAATTCACTTGATCAGAAACTGTAAAGTGCATATACCTGAAGCGTATATTAGATCAGCCTATTTTGCATTTTTCCAAAGCATAATAACATATGGAATTTTGCTCTGGGGAAACAGCTCACATGTTAACAAGATACTTCTATTACAAAAAAAAGTCATTCGAATCATTTCTGATGTACCGAAACTTGCACACTGCAAACCTTTATTCATTAAACTAAAAGTAATGACTGTAATAAATTTATACATTTACACTGTATTACTGTACATAAAGAGTCACTTACCTGAATTCTAAAATAGACAAGATATACATACATACAATACTAGAGGGGGTCAACATATTAATATGCCAGACCACAGGTTAACCACATCCCAGAGAGTTTTGAAATATTAGGTATAAAACTTTACAATAATTTACCCATAGAAATAAAACAATTATCAGGATCAAGCTATAAGAATAAGCTCCATGAATGGTTAGTGGATAAACCTTATTACTCAGTTCAGGAATACTTTAAAAGGTAATGTTACTCAAAAACATGCTAAGTAAATTTGCTTCTCAAATGATTTTGATGTTGTTACCTTATAAGATATTATGTATTTACTTTTCTTAAATTTATCAATCACTCTGTTCTTTAGAATTTTGTATGGATAGGAAATAGTTAAGTAATTTTATTCATGTATAGCAGCTTGGTTATCAAATAATGTAAATACTCATTATATCTTAGTAATTTATTTGTAAACATATTGTTCTACTGAGAAGATTGTATACAGCTTTTGTAATTTTGTGACGTTGTCTATTGCTGTACAGCTCAATGACAATAAAAATTATTATTATTATCATCATTATAATTACATAAATCCCACAGCATGAATATTATAATCTAAGTATTCTTTACATCATAGAATACATTTTGTTTCAACCAGCATTTTAATTTGCTTACAAGTTTGTTTTGGGATAGTTCCTTTATTTCTAAAGGAAGCTTGTTAAATAATTGTACAATGATAACAATGGCAATTCATGGACTAAGTCAGTTGTGAGGTGTTTCCATGTCATGGTTACCCCTGGTATTTTAACAATGTACTTAAGATTCATTTATAAATAAGTTTTGATTTTCTTTTACATAAAATTACACACACTGAGGGTAATGTCATTACATTAAGATCTTTAAAGCTAGGCTTATGTACTTAATCCCAAAAAGGCTGATTCTTTCCTTTTGCCATATAAACATGTAGCACAATTACCCCATACAGTATATATGTGTGTGTGTGTGTGTGTGTGTGTGTGTGTGTGTGTGTGGATGAAAGAAGGCACAGTAACAAGTGACTCCCATATCTTCACTAACATATTTCTTCATTTCTTTAAGATATACAGAGTTGATATGTTAGTCTTGATGTCCAAATGTAGTCCTAGCTGACTTACTGAATTGTGAATGTTGTAGAGAAAATAACATAGTGTGACAGTGACGTCTTGTACAGCAATTCTCATGCTCACCTTGCAGTAACTGCAACCTTTGGGAATCCATTCTTCTCCAAGCTTCAGCTTCCAGAAGTTCTGTGCTTCATTTTCTAGCTAAAAAAGGAGGAAGTGTTGTAAACTGTACAGAGTCATGAGCAATTGGAGTGTTAGCGCTAGCCAAGGACGGCATGCTGCCTTAACCTGTCCATGCTTCAAAATGTCAAGGGAAGTACATGTAGCAAGAAAACAAGTTTTAAGTCAACACATTCACTAATTGTTACGTCCAACCCTGGAGTTATGCTATCGGTTGCAGGGCTGACAATGGCAAATTGTCTGCACAAGACTTTGAAGTTGGATGTTGCAGCTAATTCAGACAGCCTGAAGCATGAGGATGTTTTGGCCTACAAATCTTTCAGCCTTCCGTCAAGGATCTCTTCCATCATTGTCTTCGCTTCTTTTGCTATTCCATTGACTCCTTCCTCCAGGGTATTTAGTCATTCCCATTTTCCAGGTGCTGGTCATGATCTTTCATTGTTCCACCATGCTCTTCCATGTCCTTCATCCTGGCCAGTTGTTCATCCATTTTGTTTGATATCTCCTTTTGTGTTTTTCTATGCAGGATTCCATCTCCTCCTCCATCTTCTATTGCACAATTCAGTCATTCTCACCTTCATTCTGGATTCTATATTCAACATTCCTAATTTCATTTCGTTCATTCAAAGTTGCAAAGTTGCATATTTTCCATTTTGGCTTTCATTTCCATTTTATCTATTTTGGTCTTTATTTCTTTGAGTAAAACTTTCATTATCTCCGTCATGGTGTCTATTCCATTCCTGACACCAGTGTAACAAAAACTCTTTGTCCAACAACAAACCACACTTTTTTATTCCATAAATTGAATACAATCAGCATCTACTCACAAATAACTTTCTTCAATGTTTTTGTAACAATACTGCCATACAGTCTCTTTTTGACGTTCGCTGCGGTAACAATTATTGTTCGCTACGACTTTCCCTTCCATGCTGAACTGTTGCACATGATATGTTCCCAGTGAAAACTGAACTCAGGGCAAGGCTTCCTTCCCCTTTTATCTCTGGATCACGTGGCTGAAAATTTCTAAAAAACAGTTGTGCATGCAAAACCGCTACAGGTATCACAATCTCGCTCAGATGTAACAATCAAGCTGTGATGTCAAAAGCACTTTCCAACAGCACAGGTGTTCACTGACACACAAGTGTAACAATCAAGTTGTGATGTCAAAAGCACTTTCCAACAGCACAGGTGTTCACTGACACACAAGTGTAACAATCAAGTTGTGATGTCAAAAGCACTTTCCAACAGCACAGGTGTTCACAGACAAACAAGTGTAACAATCAAGTTGTGATGTCAAAAGCACTTTCCAACAGCACAGGTGTTCACAGACAAACAAGTGTAACAATCAAGTTGTGATGTCAAAAGCACTTTCCAACAGCAAACATATTCACTGACACACAAGGGTAACAATCAAGTTGTGATGTCAAAAGCACTTTCCAACAGCAAACATATTCACTGACACACAAGGGTAACAATCAAGTTGTGATGTCAAAAGCACTTTCCAACAGCACAGGTGTTCACTGACACACAAGGGTAACAATCAAGTTGTGATGTCAAAAGCACTTTCCAACAGCACAGGTGTTCACTGACACACAAGTGTAACAATCAAGTTGTGATGTCAAAAGCACTTTCTAACAGCATACATGTTCACTGACACACAAGGGTAACAATCAAGTTGTGATGTCAAAAGCACTTTCCAACAGCACAGGTGTTCACTGACACACAAGGGTAACAATCAAGTTGTGATGTCAAAAGCACTTTCCAACAGCACAGGTGTTCACTGACACACAAGGGTAACAATCAAGTTGTGATGTCAAAAGCACTTTCCAACAGCATACATGTTCACTGACACACAAGGGTAACAATCAAGTTGTGATGTCAAAAGCACTTTCCAACAGCACAGGTGTTCACTGACACACAAGGGTAACAATCAAGTTGTGATGTCAAAAGCACTTTCCAACAGCACAGGTGTTCACTGACACACAAGGGTAACAATCAAGTTGTGATGTCAAAAGCACTTTCCAACAGCAAACATATTCACTGACACACAAGGGTAACAATCAAGTTGTGATGTCAAAAGCACTTTCCAACAGCAAACATATTCACTGACACACAAGGGTAACAATCAAGTTCTGATGTCAAAAGCACTTTCCAACAGCAAACATATTCACTGACACACAAGGGTAACAATCAAGTTCTGATGTCAAAAGCACTTTCCAACAGCAAACATATTCACTGACACACAAGGGTAACAATCAAGTTGTGATGTCAAAAGCACTTTCCAACAGCACAGGTGTTCACTGACACACAAGGGTAACAATCAAGTTGTGATGTCAAAAGCACTTTCCAACAGCAAACATGTTCACTGACACAATAGTGTAACAATCAAGTTCTGATGTCAAAAGCACTTTCCAACAGCAAACATGTTCACTGACACACAAGTGTAACAATCAAGTTCTGATGTCAAAAGCACTTTCCAACAGCAAACATGTTCACTGACACACAAGTGTAACAATCAAGTTCTGATGTCAAAAGCACTTTCCAACAGCAAACATGTTCACTGACACAATAGTGTAACAATAGATGCCAACAATCTGCTATGCATTATGAAGCAAGCTGTTCACGCAAGTTCGGTGATTACAGCCACAGGGCATTTTCACATTATTTAAATGCTAAGCATAATGTGCTTACTTAATTCTTCCAAATTACTGCTAAATCATATTAAATTTGTTTCTAAATTCAACTATATTTAAAATTATATAGTTTGAAAGCTCACATTTTAAGCTTTAAAATGAGTCATGAATTGAACAGGTAGAGGGGAACTTTGTTGGAGTTTAATCCAATTCCTGCACTTCAGCCTGTAACACTTATTGTGCATCCCATAGTGCTTTTTAAGTGATCTATTGCACAGAATGACTTGCTTCCTTTTTTTACAGATTGTATGCTGGCAGAATGCCAGATAAACACCAGTTTTGAAGATGTGTAATTTCCTGAGTATTCCATTCCTAAATCTTCACTAAGATAAGCATACAATCATAACTTATTTCACCAACATGTTACAGTGTTATTCGAAGTGGTGTCCCTTTTTTGATGACGGGTGTATATAATTGTGACTGCTTAGTAATAGCATTGTCATTAATGAATCACAAATTTCAGGGTCTATTGGGTTTTGAATGGTCCTATGTTTCTTCTGTGTTCATATATATTACAATGGTCAGGTCTTATATTTAGTCAAGCTTGCATACTGCCAACCTTTATTTACATGACTATCAGTGAGAACATGAGAGATTGAATCAGTTGCAAACTTTCTTTTACACAATAAGTAGCTTTACATAATATGCTGAATTAACAGGTATTAATTTAATTTATGGTGAGACTGGCAAATCAGCAAATGTAAAACTTTGGGCCTGAATCCTGGGAGATCAGCTCTGGGGCCAAGGGAGCCACCAACAACATTTAACAGTTTTTGCAAATGGAACTACCAGAGCTTCTCAAGGAAGCGACACTGAACACACGTCAACAGATTTGCTTCATGCACCATATCAGTGGATCAGTTTCTGCAATCTCATTTCCTAAAGCTGATGGATTGATCAATATAGCTCTGTGATTTGGCTGCTGCGATCCCAGATTTGAAACCATTATACTTTTATTTCTGGAGGCATCTCAAGGAAACACTTTATGCAGTCAAAATTAATGATGAAGACAGCCTTACACAATGAAACTGGATGCGTAATAAGTGAGAGAGCTGACGTAGATGTTTATATAGTCTCATCTCATTGAAGCTTGTTGTAGAGCTATTGGACAATGTGGTTTCATGATTTACTTTAATGAATGATATAAGATGTTATAGCTCTGTTTTTGTATTGCTTTGTGTTTTGGTTATTTTAGATTTTTAAGTGTTGAGGTTTCATTTTAATTTTTCACCTTTGTAAGAGCAACAAGGATGATGATGCAGCTTAAAGGCTGGAAGTGTAAATGCTTACATGTTGCTTGAGCTATGTATTTTTTTAATAAATCTAAATTTAAATACAGCATACATCATTGTGTCAATACTTTTAATTTGAATCCTGAATACATTATGAATCTGGTAATGTTGCTAACTAAGTATCTGTTTACTGCACAATGTCAAAAATCCATACCAACTTTAGAAATTGAAAAAGTGCTATAGAAATGAGCAGGGAGTGCAACCGGTTAATAGCTGCTAGATGGCAGTGGTAGCATGGTTATTTGTTGCTAAATGACAGTAGTACTGCTCTATTTGTCTTCCCCATTCAATGCAAAGCTAAAGCACCAGTTTATCCAGACAATGACGCAATGCAACAGTAAAATTCAAGTATATTTTTATGTTTTAACTGTCCTTTCCTTGCTCCTAACGGTTAAAATAAAAAAAGAAGACAAAAAACTACTGCAGTAGTACTGCACTATATTTCTTCCCCATTTAGTGCTAAGGGAATGCACCCGGTAATGAAGTCAATGATGCAAGATAACAATAAATATCAAATATATGTTTATATATTAACTATCATTCCCTTGGTCACATTGTTTAAATAAATAAAAATGTACTTGTTTCACATATAAAGCATATTTTGTTGCCCTAATTCTTTAAAATTAACAAATTATAAACTATGCACATTAATCAATAATCATTCTTGGAATCTGAAAAAAGCTGGAGAAATGATCAGACCCAGATAGTATACCGTTGTAGGTTACCCTACTTATTGCAGATGTTGGGTTATTTGAGGTTATGTGGTACATGACCTAGCTAAAGGGATTTCATCATAACACTCTCACACTGCAATTGTGGCGCTCTTAATACACTTCATCAAGTAATTATTTTGGGTTAAATGGAGAAACTTAATACACAAAGCTATGAAATAAAAACTTATCAATTGGTTTGTTTCTTTTTAATGAAACATAGCAGCATAATTAGTAAGTAAATAAATAAATAAAAATAATAATAATAATAATAATAATAATAATAATAATATGAAGAAGCCCACAGCCGAGAATGAGAGAAATATGGGTTCAAAGGAAAACAAAGAGATGTTTCCAAGTATTTTGTGTAGTCCCTCATGGGCTCATTCGTGATGAAAAACGAAAAAATGTAATTATAAATTATAATAAAAATAATAATAATAATAATAATAATTATAAATAATTATCTTCTTCTTATTATTATATTATTTTTAAGAATAACCAGATCCACTTCTCTTTAGTTACATCATTAACACCTAAAAAAAAGGTTGTTTTGATATAGAAGCAAATAAAGAAAGAGGTGGAAAACAGTAGGAGGAAAGAAAGAGATTTAGAAGAAGCAGGAATGTTATTTTGTGAGGGAACAAGATTGCAGGTTCAGTTTTGGAGTAAAATGGATAGTTTTTTGAGAGTGAAAGCACTACCATTATTGTTATGCCAATAGCATTGTTGCTTTCCCACACTGTTAATTGCATATTTCATCCTTTCTACACTAGCCTTTGGGTGCGCTGCCTTCCCTCCTTTTCACAATACCAACTCTATATGCTCCATTATACAGAACATTGAATGTTTCAGATGCAAAGGTTGGTTGCCAACATTACCACAAATCCTAATCAGAAAATGAAAACATTTTGTTCAGTGTAATCAACATTCTTTTCTCACATGACACCACCTGCTATGGTCAAGTTTACATACATGATATTTAACAACAGCAACAATTTCTGTGGGTGACAGACAATCCCTGAATGTTACGTGTATATTTGTGCACTAACTTCAAATTAAAAGTTTGGGAGCAACATGATAAACTGTGGGGTACAATTTCATTTCATATTACCCTATCAAAAAGTGATTCATTATCAATATCTCAACAATGGTTTGACATAACTCGTGTGCACTATATGCTTTATGTTCCGAGTATGTGTATAAAAGTCCAAGTAATTAGAAGAAAGCTTTGCATTGCCTTAAGGAAACAAGACTTTGAAATGGTAAAATATGGACTCTGAATTACAATTACAATAGCATCTGTTTCATAAGCTACTTCAAGACCTAAGGAATCAAATATCATTAATGTCTCGTGCAAACAAACATTTATTAAAGCAATATTGTAGTATATTGAAAAAAATGTACAAAACCTACCTAATTGTTTTGAACATATGGAAATTGTAATTTATTAGCAGCCTATAGACTCTTTTCGAGTATCGGGCATTGTCAGTTTACATTAAACAAAATTAGCATTAAATAAACTTAGTCTACAAAAATTATAAAAATACATTAATATATACAGGATGTTTGGTTTAACAAAGTATTAATATAGTCTACATAAATTATTTTAAAAATTCATTGATATCATACACAGGATTGTTCAGTAAATATGTCTTGAGACATTGTTTAAATTTAACAGCACTTTCATTTTTTACATATGCAGGGAGTCGATTATAAATGTGTAATCCTATTATATAGGGATCTTTATTTACAGAATTTACATTGTAGCTGGTATAATGTAAGTCAAGTTTGCATCTAGTATCATGGTTATGTACTTCACTATTTAGTTTTGGTTTTTTCTGGTTAATTAAGTAAGTTACTTTGTATATGTATAGAGATACTACAGTAAACATCTTTTCTCTTTTAAAAACTTCCCTGCATAATTCTCGACACCCCATTTTAAACATAGTTCTGATACATTTCTATTGTAGCACTAGAACCCTTTGCATATGCATTTTATTACAACCCCCCCATAATTCAATACCATATTGGATATGTGAATAAATTAACCCATAGTATATAAGTTTTACAACCTCAACATTACAAGTTTTTGCAAATTCCCTCATTAAATACAAACCTTTACTTATTTTTTTACATAGGTCATCGATATGATTAGTCCAGGACATGAGTTTATCTACTTGCATTCCTAAAAATTTGTGAGAATCAGATTCCTGTATTGCAACATTTCCAAAGTTAATATGAAATAATATATCTTTTTTCTTCTTGCTTAACTCAAATTTAATTATATTTGTCTTGTCAGGGTTATTAGTGAGGTTGAGAGATTTAAAAAATGTGTTTATTCTTAGCGATTCATTGGTGGCTAATGATTTCAAGTCAAGATCATTGTTTGCTTTACGTATAATAGTGGTGTCATCTGCATAGCTTATAATTTTACAATTAGGTGTCGAATACATATCATTTAAATATGAAATAAAGAATAATGGTCCAAGTACTGAGCCTTGGGGTACACCGTATTTAACTATTTCAGCACTTGATTTAAATGTTGTTCTTTTTTTTCCCTTGTTTGAAACTTATTTCTGTGTATTGTACACGACCTTTTAGATACGACGAAATTAATCTATTGGTAACCCCTCTAATACCGTACTTTTCTAAGATTAATAGTAATGTATCGTGTTGGACATAGTCAAACGCCTTAGATAGATAAAAAAATATGCCTACAGTTTTCTTTTTTTCATTTAGATTACTTAAGATGTTGTGAACAAAGTCTATTAGGGTCGTGGTGGTTGATCTTTTAGCCCGAAAGCCATGCTGAAAACCATTTAAAATATCATATTTTTCAAAGAAATTCATAATTCTCTTCAATAGTATTTTTTCAAACACCTTAGCTGTTACCGAGGTAAGGGTTATAGGTCTATAGTTTTGCATGTTACTTTTGTCTCCCTTTTTATGTATCAGAATCACAGTACTAATTTTTAAACAATCTGGGAAAATTCCTAGGTTTAGTGATGTATTTATTAGATGAACCAAGGGGGTACTCAAAACATGTTTACATCTTTTTAACAATTTAGAGCTAATTCCATCCCATCCAGTGGAATTTTTATTTTTAAATCCATTAATTAATCTTATAACTTCATCTGCCGTAGTATCATACAGATAAAGCGAATTTCCTATACCCTTATTAGTTTTAAAACCTGCAACATCAGGGGTATTTTGATTGCTAGCAACATTTATAAAGTAATCATTAAAATGATTGCATATCTGAAGTGGATTATTTTCTAGGCAGTTATTAATGAGTAGATTAATATTTTCTTGCTTTAACTTTTCTTCCCTCATGCTATTAATCATTGACCATGCTGTTTTTGAATAGTTACTAATATCAGAAAGCTTTCTTATCACCTTTTGTGATTTATTGTTTATCAATTCATCCTCATATGCTTTTTTAAATTGTTTGTATTTGATATTGTAGTGCTCGAGTTTTGTTGATTTAGCAAGTAGATATAAATCCTTTATTTTTTCCCCTCAACCTCAAAGCCTCTCTTGAAATCCTTACTTTATGTTTTTTTAAAGGTTCACATATTTTGTTTACTATAGGGCAGCATAGCTCAATATATAGGTTTAGAATTTCATAGAATGTATTCCATTTTTCACTTGTATTTTTAATGCTATACAAATCTTGCCATGTTTCATTAACCAAACAAGTATGTAGTTTTAAAATATTAGCCTCAGTAAATTCTCTAAGGGTTATAATTTCAGTTAGGTCAGGGTTTTTAAATGTACAGTTATTTATATCTAAAAATTGAGCATGATGATCAGATAGGTGATTGACCATATTCCCAGCAACACATTGGCTTTCTTTTATATTGGTAACAACATAATCAATTACAGAATTTGAATTTATAGTTTCCCTAGTAGCATCTAGCTTAACACTTTTTAAATTAAATGAATAGAACATATCCTGCAACTTTAGAAAATCCCCATTCATATGATCAGCATTTATATTCAAGTCACCCATTATTATTATTATTTTACAGTCATGTTTTAAACAATACCCTAATACTCTATACATACATTCAATAAATTAATTTACTTTAGCATGTGGAGATCTATAAATAGCAAGAATTTTAACCTCTTCATTATTCAGTTTGGTTTGGGCCCCTACTATCTCACATACCATTTCAATATTAAAATCTCTTATTTTTATTAATGGAGTAACATTGTATATATTTTTTGCCAGTAATGCCACTCCACCGCCCTTATGTTCTTTTCTACTAAATATATCAATAATAGAATAGTTATCAATTTTACATACAAATTCTTGGGTTTTTTTAGACCATGCTCTGAGATCACAACTATGTCAGCATCTACTTCATTAATAAAACTTGCAAAGGATTCCTTTTTATTAGATAAGTACTGTGTATTCTGATGTATACACCTAATAGAGATTTTAGGTTGTGGATGTGCAATTGTTTCCCTATTTACGATTATACCATTAGCTTTAGTTGACATGTTTACCAACACATTGTGCAATTTATCACCCTCTGTACCCGAAACTAGTTTCCCGATTTCATGCATACCTTGATTATATTATTTATCATTTGACTTAATAGAAATGACCCTTTTCTATTTAAGTGAAGTCCATACCTCCCAAGGCAACTTTCATCTAAGAACTTGTTAGTATCAACAAATATTGCTTTCAGTGTATCACAAGCCCAGCGTATTCCCTCATTTATGGCTTTCAAGAAGCCATATCTAACATCCCTTCTTAAAGCTATACAATTTACAACAATTTTTGCCTTAGGGTGACACTTCATTGCACTTCTTATTGCATTGTAGACCTCAGCCATGACCTCTTCTGTCATTTGTCCCGGCATGGATCACCACTGTTTTAACCTCACTTTTCATCCATTAAGTTTGGTAGGTATTCAGCTCTCATTCCCCTATAAACATTCACTTTTACATTAGGATTATTTATCACTACATGTTTTATTATCAAATCACCATACACTATCACTTTTTCACTCATTTCTTCTTTCTCCTTCTTCTTCCATTGAGATGTCACGTTTTCTTGTACTTCTTTCTTCTCCAATTTATTTCGTTCATGTACTAGCGAAGTTTGTCTGGGGTTTGTCCACTTGAAAGGGTTTTTTCTTGCGTCTTTCCTTCTGCATGGACCACTGCAGTATTCTTCATCACTAACGTCTTTATTTTCCATCAGGTCATCCTCATTCAGTACGCCGAACCTATTTGTTGTTTCAATGTCTTTGTCTGGGTCACGTGTTTTCAATTTTTTCGCAACTTCTACATATGTACTTTTATCCTTAACCATAATTGATATTTGGTCTTTTAGCTCATTGTTTTCAGCCTTTAGATTTATAATTTCTTCTTGTGCTTTCTTTAAATCTTTATTTAATATGTCAATTACCATCTGCAGCGACGCTAGCATTTCCATTTCCCTCGTGCTCGGCAATGGCTGGCATCCTGTTTTCTTTTTCGTCTCTTGCTGATTATTTTGGCTTTGATGAACATCACCTTCATTACCGTGGAATTTCTGATGGCTCAGAAGCATTTTATCAGGTTTCTTGCTCATATTTTCCGGATAGATCACTTTATTTTCACACTTTTTTTGGAGCCTACTACGCGTCACTCTACAACACTCTGCCGCCATTGTGATTTGGATAACTGACTTTACACCTGGGTGGACCATTTTTGTACACACTGCGCACTACTTTTAGAGATACTACCTGTATCTAGAATTTCTTTGCAACCTAAACCGAAATACTGTGATAAAATTGCTTTACTACATTATGTATATTATATGGTTCCATAACTTTCTTGTAAAATGTGCCTTTACAAAAACAAATATTTATGTTGCGCCTTAAAATTGTAATATTTTATGTATTGTCCTTAAAGTAAGCTTCTGGCTCTTTAGGAACCTTTCAATATAAATAAGTACTGATGGAAGGGAAGTTATTACATTAAATGAGTTTCAAATCTATTATTTGGAATATATTGTGTATTTTCATTTTTTACAAGGACCATAATCTGTAGAGATATTTACACTTTTTGAGAACATAAAATGCACATGCTGGTAATGTTGCAGCCAACCTGTAGCTTGCAATGACAATGCCACTCTCCCTTTCAAAACCAGAAGTATGTCAGCATGCTAACATTAATCATTTTGGTTTGTTATATTTGTTTGCATTATGGGTCATGTGAAAAAGAAAACCACTAGTCCCCCCAACCTCCCAGTTCTCACCTGACCCACCATGATCAAACAATGTTGCCTATGACTCCAACCAAATTACAGCTGCGAAACAGTGTCTTAAGAATGACTTATTTAAAAATGTTGCATAATTACTACCTAAACTATGTCAGAAATGGATTACTCTATCTATCTAACACATAACAAACTATTATTTACATGCATCCTCATGTAATAAGCCATCAGATTCAGAAGAAAACTTTTTTTTTCCCCACAAAAATGCTGATCACGAAACAAAATGCTATTAAATTTTGTTGTTTGTAGTATCTTTATCAAGTATATATTACAAGGAATGTTATTAGTTCAGGGTGTTGCAGAATTTGACTGCACAAATTTGTAGGATTGTAGAGGGGTCTAAAATAAACAGTTTGAGATAGGAAACCTATGGGCCATGGGTAATAAATTCTTTGCTACAACATAAAATGTTGCAAGGGTTAGCACGCCACGGATCAAACCGCAGAGGACCACGACACGAGCACCTGGATTTCAGAGAGCATATATATGACATTATTTAGTGCACTACGGATACGTGTGGGCATCGGGTTAATATTGTCGCATCCTGGCTGTGTGCACAGGATGTGGTAATACTGGAAATATATAACATATTTGGTGTTGGGCACCAGGTATTTCTTGGAGGTGCCAGAATTTGTTAAAGAATGGTATAAATATCGTCGAAATTTCTTATCTCATTTTGGTCCTTTGTAAATTTTGTCACCACATGATCTAACGGTTTTTGGTCTTAGGCTTTGAAATTTTTGGTTTCCTGATTATCCTATAACAGTTATTTGTAAAAGTTGATTTAGCCTTTCTATCTTGGTCTACAAATTCCTATTTTTCTAGAAAATTTTGTTTTAAAATTTAACATGTGATGAATTTTCTTTGTGGTGTCCTTTGTTTTCTTTTGCTTATTTGGCGATATTTTTTTGGCCGAGATGATTTAAATTCTTCTAAATTAGTGTCTTCCAGTAATTGCTAAATTTTTATTTGCCAGTGAATAACATATTTTTCATAATTGACCTGATTTGACTTCAGCAGTGATTGTATTGTAACATTCTTTATAGTAGCAGGTGGAGTTGTTTAGTTTCCAAGTTTCATCTTAAAAAGTTTGACTCTTGTGTCTTATTGTTTTTCTAAGTTTGGATGTACTATTAGATTATTAATATTAAATTGCTTTATTTGTAGTAATTTTTATGTGAAGCTCATTTTACACCACTCCAAATAGTTACGTACTGTTGTATTTGCACTAAATTTCTTTTCAGGTTAGTGTTTCAAATACATTTTCGTGTGGTATTTACTCAAATTGTGCTACAATTATAAATTGTGTGTGTCGTAAGTCTCTTTTCTGGTAAATTGTTCCACGTGTTGAAAAATTGGTATTTGATTAAGTTCAATTTCTATATTGTAGTGCTTATAATTGTGATGCTTTATTATTTTATATTGTGATTTTCCAAATTCTCAAAGTTTTCTGGCCTAGTGGTGTGTTAATTGTGTAAAATTTGTGAAAAGTTTTTATAACCACAGGTTTGTATTCCCTTTGGTCTTCTAGGAAAATTTGTCTGTAAATCTACCATACTTATCACCAATTCTACCATTTAAGTTCCGTTTGATATTTATTTGGTAAATTGTCCTTTTTGTAGATGATCGTTGTGATTTTACTTTGTGTAAGCACAGAAGTAGTATTGTCAGCATAGCACATGTTTGGAGGTATATAGTACTGTAATGAAGAATTTTTATGTGAAATAGTGAAATTTTAGTGCTACAGACTGCTGTTCAATTCAACTTTATTAATCCTTTAAAATCAATTCTGTACATTGTGCTCTGATACAGGATACATCAATGATTAGATTTATATTACAACAGTTACAGCAAGTTAGATATATACATATTTACAATATATAATGAGTTTAGAAGGATATAATACAAGATAGTTAATACAATGATATAATATGCGGATATTTATTAAACTGTAAGTATTCCTTTATAGTGTAGAAGCAGTGCTCCTGCAACAAAGCCTTTGCTCTGGGTAAATTTAGAGTGTTGAAAACTAGTATTTTCAATTTCTATGCTTATTGTGTTGTGAGGATCATAGTGAGTATCACTTAATGTATGTTACGGCTATTTGAATACTCATAGTTGGTAACCTCATTTTGCTAATATTTTGTTATTGCTTTTGTAAACCTATTTGCTAGTGTCTGTTTAGAAATCATGTTATAAAACTCACATGGCTTGACAAGTCTTATGAATACAAAGCCTTTGTGCTCAATCCTTGCAAATTTTGCCATGGGCGCTTAGTGTAATAAGTTTTGTATTAATTTTATATGTAACTTGAATTTTTCATTAGTGCCTACCAAGTATTATTCTAAATTATTTAAAAGTGGTTAATTGTTTTGAACAAGTTATGTACACAGTTTATTAAGTTTCAGATACTACTTGTGCCTCCTCCAGCAGCTTAATGTTATGAACTGGCATGGTTTATGCCTTACTTGCTACACATCTGAGAGGAGCTGGTTGTTGTTGTAGCACTCTCATATTTATATCATGAGGGCACCACAGTTTCAATTCTGTCATTTGAGTAATAACAATGATATTCTTATTTTCTTTTGTTTAGATTGTAGTCAGTATTCTTAATTTTGTGCATATTAATGATTTGGTAACTATTGACTTTTCTGATCAGGAATAATTATCTTGTGCACAAATGATTTCACTAATGATCTACTACTGTTTTAAAAGGAGTTGATTGTCATTATGATGCTGTAATGATTTTTCATACAACTGTTTTATATATATATATATCCTTATACACAAACAGAATTAATGGGCACACTTGGGCAACCCCAATAACTCAAATCATTCATTCACTACTCGCAAAATGATAATCATCTTCCTTGGGGGTATTTTTTTTTGAGATGATATTGCCTTAGTGGGAGTGCAATAGGGTACCCCCAAGGAAGATGATCATCATTTTGTGAGTAGTGAATGATAATCATCTTCCTTAGGGGGTATTTTTTTTTTGAGATGATATTGCCTTGGTGGGAGTGCAATAGGGTACCCCCAAGGAAGATTTGAGTTATTGGTGCTGCCCACTAATTAGGTCTGATGAGTTAATTTGATGCTATTAATCATTTGGACAGCAACAGTTGATTGTGTTGATTCTCTTTACAGCCTCATATTGATTAGAAGTGTTGGTACTGTTTCAATAGTGCATCATATTTTTTCTCCTGATATGCTGATGTTTTTCTTCAGCAGTCTGCTTGAATTGTTAACCATACATGTTTACATGCTTCTTTTGTTTTATGCATTTTCCCTCAGCTTCTAATGAAGATTTACCATTGTTCTTACAGGATTCATAATTATTGGCCAATAGCATGAATAATAATTAGTTTTGTACAGCATGTTGGGTTAGTCCTGGCATGAGTAGTAAGGTTCATATAATTTAATATACCATACAATATTGTTTAACATTTTTTTTGGATCATAGATGTTATATAATTTTTTCTATAGGTGCATCTTAAATCACATTTTTTTTGTTTTTTTTTTTTTGCATATTAGTAATTAAGTACCAGCTGCTTAGGTTAAGTTTCAGAATCCTGTTGATATCGTTTTCTTTGTAATTTGTATTGTTTAAATCTGTGCACAGATTTCTGATGAATCACTTTCAATTATGCTGAATAACTGATGTATTCATTTTTATGAATGCTTGTAACTGTCAAGAAGTTAAATTCTTGGTGTACAACTGACTATTGTATTTATGGCACAACTGATTATTCGTAATCTACTGGACATGGTACATTACTTTTCTTATGATTGTAATTTGTAATGAAATGTTGGCTTAGTTATTCCTACCCTTATGAAACCCTGTTCTAGTATATACTTGCTGTTTTAGGGAGATTAAGTGCCTGCTAATTGGAGGGGAAGCCACAAGAGTCATGCACCACGACACAGTTGTGGCAGAGGGCCACTTAGTAGGAGGCATCCCAAGGCAGCGGATGTCCCCCTTTTCTCCACACATTTCACAGTCCACGAGTACATGTGGAGTGACTAGCTTAATCTGTTGAGGCCTATACATTAACTTTATTGCCTCCTTATAGGTGCAGTGCAGTCACAGCTTGATATTATATATATGCGTGTGCGTGGCTTAAACCCCTGTGTACAGTAACTTTTTTATGGTAACAGCACACTACAAAAAAATCCTCAATTTTTCTTGATAAATTGTTAAATAATAACAGCATTATCTTCATTTAAAAATGTATCAATCAGAATCAAGACCAAAAGACTCTTTTTATGTATTCATTTTTTTAGTAAAACGTACCATGTAAATATTTTGTATTTTGACAAGGTCATCAAACTTGGTGATGTCACATCCTGGCTGTGGGCACAGGATGTGGTAATACTGCGAATATATAATGTTTCATATGTTGGCGACATTGCCAACTTTGTCATTCATAAAAACCACCGTTAGAGTGGCATTTTCCTCTTTTGCATTGTGGACTTAGTATGGCATAGTTGCTCCTATTGGATGCCAAGTTTGGCTTCACGCCAAGATGGTATAAAAGGTAACAATATATTTGCTTTTGATTACCTTTAAATAAGTAGTTTATTTAACCCATCCACGTCCCTTTACTGGATTATGTAGGCTATTTTTCCCTGTTGTAAAAGATGGAATAGAGCTGTGACCCCATATGCATGCCTAGCTGTAGTGAAAAGTACATTTCCCCCAAAGACCTTGGAATATATTACCTAGACTCACCGCTGGCGCTGGTGTTGCTGTCGCTTATTGAAACCTCTCGCGCATCGGTGAGTGAGTGGCAAACGTACTTTCTGCCATATGTTCAGTACGCTTAATAGGCTTTTAAAGTGAGGTGATTTAAGGGTATTAGGGTTTAATAATTAACATGGTGCACTTCTATGCTGCATAACTGTACCAACCACCAGAGAAATGATTCTGAGATCACTTTCCATCGGTAAGAATAAATTGTAACATTTGCGTTCCAAATTCATTCCGATTTATTCTCATGGGTTTCATCGGTCACTAAGCGAATGATAATTTATTTTAGGTTCTTAATACATAAGACTAGAATTATTGAGTAAGTCGTCAGCTGCTCCGAGACATAACAAATTTGTGCCATCGAAATGAAAAATTGTTTCCATGAGAATAAAGGCAAGATGATGCTAATCCCTGACACAGTTCCTTCTATGTTTAATTTCCCTTCTTATCTGACAAAGCTAATGAGAATGCTAATTTCATTCTTATAGCTATTTTGTATATGTTTCATTAGCATTAGAACGTAGTGCTAAAATATTAGATTCAATATTATAATTTGTCCTAAATAATAAAAAATAAAAAAATAAAAATAACCGAAATCTTGATTAAGTTAATTTTTCGAATCTGTAATTTCAGACAGAATCACAATCCCACAGGGTGCAAAAAGGAATTTTGCAAAAGCGTTAGAGCATAAAGAATATTAATAATCGATTCTAATTTTAGATTTGTTTATAAATTATTTCAAGAAGCACAGACTCTCCTGTTGTGCACATATTAATATACCTATCTTACCTAACTGAAATATACCACAAATGTGTTTACTTAACATCTTGAATATATAAATTATAATTTTGAAGCTGCTTACAGTGAAGGCATAATCAAATTGAATTAATTAAAGTGGTATTGTTAACACACACTTCACTTACTTTTATTGAGTAGGACAATTGTTTCGCGGACTTTGCCTGCATCCTCAGCTGTTGAACCACTACTGCTTGGGTTTGGGTTCCAAGTTGTGGTTGTGGATGTGTTGGTTGTGGTGACATCTGTTGGGCGGGCAATGAGACTTGTTAAGCAATCCTTAGGGGGGAACTCCATGTTCATCAATGTGTGGCGGTATTTGTGAATATAGATTTTTTCCCAAGCTGATAATTGAAACGGATTCCAAAGTTCTTTCAATAGTTTGATGTTCGGATTTATTTCATGGTGAGTTTCCCAAAAGTGATGTGCTACTGCAGATTTGTCTGGCTGTTTTGATTTGATGTGTCTTCTGTGTTCTTTATTGCGTGTTTCAAGGTTTCTTATTGTCTTTCCAATGTATTTCTTGTTGCAGTCTTGACAATCAATGGCATATACTCCTGATTTTTTCTCCGTGGGTATTTTGTCCTTCAGGGAGGAGCCCAGGAGGTTTTTTATGCTGTATTTGTTAATCGGTGCTAGTTTGATATTGAATTTCTTGAATACTTTCTTGAACTTGTTGTAGAGTTGTGGGTTGTATGTGATTTTGTGAAATTTGGGAGGTTTTTCTTTATGGGCTAAGGTGGTAATTTCTTTGACGTGGTTCATTCTTTTGTATTTATTTATCTTTTTGATGATGGTGGATGTATTGAAACATTCATTCTTCTTCTGCTAAATCATTTTATTTATTTGTTTTTATTTATTTACCTACCGCCTTAGGTAATATCGTTGTATTACCATTTTGACTTTCTATGATGACTGCTTAAATTTGAGCTGTACATTAAAACTGTATTTCTCGATTAATTTAACACACATTCAGTATCGCATTCATATTTCTAAGCTTTTGAGGGTGAGGAATAAGAATAGCTTCATCAACCTAGAATCGAACCCAGCATATTTTTCATTTTAATTCAGCATTTTGACCACTTTACTGCAGACACTCTTAACACTTTGTAACACTTGTTGACGACTTTGTGCATTAAAGTAAAAAGCAAATACTATACATGGAAGCACTGAGAAGAAACTGAGATAACGGAATTAAATTGAATTATGCTCTCTGTGAATGCTTACATCCTGTTTGTAAAACACTCTAAATACAGGCATGAGATATTCAAGTTCAATGATAATATTTACTTCTGTTTTGTTCAGTTGTGGGATGAAATTCTGTCTAGTCATTGAAGTGATTTTATTCAACTTCCAACAGGACATTCAAGGTCTAATCCCTGTGCATAGATGCTGACAATCATAAAGAACGTGTTGTCGCAATTATTTCCTACTCAGGTATCCTTATAACGTAATTATAGCTGTTTTAAATTTATCTGTTTTCCCATTACAAACAATTTATTGCGCGCGACCTAGGGAGTCTCTAACCCTCCACCAGACTACTTCATATTACAGTGTTTCTGGTCTGCGCAGCTAGGCGTGTAGAGGCTTGATTTCCCCTAATACAGATTCTCATAGCCAAGTGAGTTCCTTGAAGTCATAAGAGTAGGCATGACAATATGTCGAGGGAGTTGAAGGTTCAAGCCTCCATAGATACATTTGTGTTGTCTCTTTTTTTTTTTTTTTTTTTTTTTTTTTTTTGCATTTTAAAATGAGCTGTTTTTATTTTGCTGCATTACTCAATATGATTTATTCACACTGACAATTTAAATATGTAATGTATGATTGGCATAAAGGTTTACCTTGTTTGTAGGTGCTACAGAAAACATTTCAGTAATAATTGCATTTAACACCTGAAGGGTGTATTCTCCATACCCCTTGAAGCAGTTACTAAAATATAGGTTATCACGCATTGACGTGTTATGTACATTACAATAGTGAATTCTATCTTTTCATCTTTGCATGAAAGGCAAATAGTAAGAGACTTTGAGAAATAAACCAATATTCGAAGCACAAAATACAACAAATCAGCAGAGGAACTTTTCAAAGTGATGTCCTGCAATGACCCTACAGATATTGCAGCTGTGAAGAAATGAACCTCACAATCAAGATCATAACATCATTTTGTTCTTGGCCAATGCAATCTGAGCATGCTAAGATCAATTTGTCTAATGTAAAGTTAGCCATCCTCCCCCAATTTAACTTCAATTACACAACCAATGGATCACGATGTAATTTGTACACTTTAAATCCTTCTACAGGAAGTTTGTTGCTAAAATCAACACCTGCACCAATGTTTCTCAGCTTGTTAAAAGGATAAACATCCTGCATTCTGTTAACTGGATCCAGCATACCAAGAACAAAATTCTCTCTCAAACAGTGCAGAAGTGCTTCCAAAAATCTGGTTTTCCAGCACAAGCAGTGGCAGATACATAAGATGTTGCAGCATTGTTTACATGATCGCGAAGAGGTGAATGCTCGTTAAAGCAGAAACAAGGGCATAGTGCTACAACTGTATAGGCATGCATCCGACTGTTCTACAGGACCAAAATAACCAATCCGAATGGAAATAAATAAAATACATTAACAAGCTAAGCTTTTGGATTGTGTTAGTGCTGACTAGATATAGACATTGCAGAACTCAATCCAGGACCAGCAATGAATCAAGTGATGGCAATGTTTTGAAACATAGCAGATGACATAAATTATATTAAATGAAGAGAGAAGAGTATGCAAGAAAAAATGAGAAAGAACATGGAGGAAATAAAAAGAAGCATAAAGCAGATGGAACAAGAAAAGAATTAGTGGAATGCAAAAATTGGAGAAATCGGTGAACACCAACAGTAAGCTGAGCCTAGAGATCTTTGGATTAGAAGAACTAAGAGGAAAACAGACATGGGAAGAAGTGAACTGAAACTAGGCATTAAACTCACAGACTGGCAAATTACAGACTCCTTTAGATTAGGATGACAGGGATGGTAACCAAGACCAATACTGGCTAAATTAGCAACCATGAATTTTAAATGGAGAATATTAAGCACACAAGAAACCTGAAAGGCACAAGAATATTTATTGAAAATGACCACGCGAGAAATAAGACACGGATCACTAAAAGAAATGCAGTTATACATTGACGAAATTCCTAGATCTCAAATAATCCAGGTCAGTGGAGGAGATAGGAGGGGTAAAGGGGCACATGCACGACAGAGAGGGGAACCAGCGAGGAAGGTCAGCCCTCACAAACAGTGACAAGTGGCCACAGCAGGGATAATGTTGTATCAACACTGGGAGACTTAAGAGACACAATTTACACAAAATAGGATGGGCCAACTCTGGCAATCCAAGGACTAACAGACAAAATCCAAAAGGTGATACCAGTGGTGGAAACACAAGCATCTAAAAAGTGATAAGTATGGAGGGTTATGAATATTTTGGATAAAATGGCATGAAAAAGAAAATGAGAAGCTGAGGGAGTGATGTGGGTCATGTTACAAAGGGTGACAACAAAGTGCCATAACTCAGGTTTGGGCGTGGTATATAACCCGCCAGGCACATCACACTTTCATAGTAAGTTAGAGAACGACATGGAAAATTTTGTGTCACAAGTGTGATAATTCAGATTTATTGATATTAGGGATCTTCAATGAAAGGATGGGGGAACAACAATTACATTTAGAAAATAATTGTCTAAAGAGGCACAGAAAAGGCGATCAAGTAATAAAGAAGGGAAAAAGTAGACAGAACTTTGAGAAGTTAACAAACTATTAATGTGTAATGGGGCAAGAGATTAGACAAATCAGGGGGAAAAGTGTTATGTTATATTCAAAGAATTTAGATAATCATCTTGTAGAGTTTAAGGTTCTACAAAAGGTATTCCCATTAAGAGCAACTTTTAAAACAGTGGGAGTGATGATGATGCTCATGAATGGGATTTTAGGTTACCAGAAACTAAGAGCTGCAGGAGTCCAGCCAGTGGGAATAGTAGAACAGGAACAAGGTAAAACCGATAGCATACAGAGGAGAAAGAAGTATTTATTGGGAATTTGAACTCGAGCAGAGGAAAGAAATCCCAAGGTGAGATTACACCACTTATTGAGGAGGGAAAAGCTGAAGAAGCAATGCTATACCTAGAAGGGGAGTGAAGCTAGCAGAAATGACAATCAAGGAGGAAATATAAAAAAGGGGTGGTATGATGGGGATTGCATTGCAGCAACAGAGTTTACGAGTTTGGAAACAACGGGTCAAAAAAGAACATTTTCTAAAAGTGAGGTGGGGCTATAAATGTTTAATTGAGGAGAAAAAGAAAGAGTGGTCTTATAAAATGGGGGCAAAAGATGTATGAGGCAGCAAAACAGGATGATAGCAGAACAATATGAGAGTTGGTAAAAACAGTATCTAAAACTAGGTTATTGCAGAATAAAATTGGTCCTAATAAATGTAAGGGGTATTTCAAGAAACTATTAGGTGGAAGTAATGTGCTAATGTAGGCAAAAGTGCTAGGGGAGCTACATAATTGTGATGAAAAGGAAATATTGGAGATTATGATAAGAAAACAGGTTAAAAAATTAATAAGTAAGAAAGCTAATGGAATAGATGGATTACCAGGGGAATCCTGGAGAGTGTGATATGAAGATACCGAAAGCAGGGTAATATTGCGAAAATTGTTCAATGCGGAAGGGGAGATGAATAACCCAAGTAACTACAAAGGCATTAGTCTATTATCAGTGACAGGTGAAGTGTTTACAACAGTACTAGCAAAACTGCAGGAATGGGCAGAGAGAGAAGGTAAACTATCTCATCTACAAGGTGTTAGATAAGGAAAGTCGACAACTGACAATGTTTTTATAATAATAATAATAATAAATATCTAAGTTAGAAAAGAGATAATATATATTTATTTTTCATAAATCTAGAAAAGGCCCTTGATAACATCCAAAGGGATCAACTTTGGTGTAAGTTGAGAACAAAGGGAGTTCCACGACTATTAGAGAGGTTGCATTCAGATAAATCCTGCATTAGGCTTGCGAATAAAACAGTAACAGATTGGATAGCAAATAGAATTAGTTTAAGGCAGGGTTGTAAATGAAGTCCCATTTTATTTAATTTGTTTATTGGTGACATCTCCAAGAAATAGCAAAAAAAAATTCACAATGCCCAGCAATCAAAAATAAATATACTCCAAGTTTGTTCTTTGCAGATGATCTAGTAGCAGTAGCAATCACAAGTGGAGGTTTAAAGAAAGCAATAGAAGCAACAGAAAAATACTGCAAAAAATGTGGTTTAAAAATAAATAAAAGTAAATCCAAAATCATGGTATTTAAGAATGGGAATAAACTCAGCAGAGAAGAGAGAAAGATGGTAGTTAGAGAAGAGTGAATTCAAAATTGTAAATAAGTTTGATTACTTAGGAACAGGGCTAAGTAATAATGGAAAATGGACAGAGCAAAGGAAAAATGTGCTAACTAAGGGGAAATTAGCTATTAATAGCATAAGAACCAGCTATGAGAGTAAACACGCGAGAGAGAATATATGCAGCCACACAGGAATCAAGAATGATGCATGGAATAGAGATTTGGGGGACTGAAAAAGGGTGGGAATATATAAATCAAATTCATAGATCCTTTTGCAAAATGATATTGGGATTTCCAAGAACAGTTCCTAATGGGGTAGCACAAGCTGAATTGGGAAGACCTGGGAGGAAGGGATCAGTTGTCAAACGGATAGTGAAATATTGGAACTCAATCCAAGTATTAGAGCAAGAAAATATTGTCAAAGACCGTTTTAGGGCATAGGAACCAGTAAAATGGGATTTGTCAATTAAAGGAAACTGTAAGAGAAGTCAGATTGGGCGAGTTAGCCAATCAACAGACAATAGGGGGACAACAACTATTGAATAAAGTGAACGCTAGGAAGACAACACAAGAAAACTAGAAATAATAAGTATCTTAAGGAATAAGAGTACTTTAATATTATATAGGAATGTTAAGAAAGAATGGGGAAGAGAAAAATATATTGATATCTGTGAAAAAATGGAAAGAGAGGGTCTGGTATGGGCAAGAAAAGAAACAATGTTGTTAAAAGGTCCAAAAGTTGATAAAGAACTATGCCAACTATATGACAATGTTGATAAAAATTTACATTGTATAATTGGGTGCGAAGGTCGTCTCCTTAGTGCGGTGGTAGCGTTGCTGCTTACCAAGCGGGAGACCTGGGTTCGATCCCCAGTACCGGCATGGGGATTTTTACCCCGCTGGGAGACCTGGCCCAGGGTGCACTCAGCCTCGTAAGGTCCCTGGGGGGCCAATTGAGGAGCTACTTGATGGAGAAGTAGCGGCTCCAGGTCATGAGGACCGCATTAACCGGTCGGGGGGACTCGAGGTGCTGACCACGTCGCACCCTCCAATACTGCACCCCATCCATGACGTCTGTAGTGGACCGAGATGGGGACGCAGCGGCCGGGCGGTGGGCCAAGGTTCCCCGTGAGCTGTCGTGCCATGGAGTTATAATTGGGTGCAAAGAGACTAAAAAGTGGAGAGAGAAAATACGGAATAAAAACTGGGAAAAGTTACTGGCAGAGAAATGGTAATTAAATTTTTTTTGGAAACAATAGTAAAGAATTTATGAAACAACTGGGTAATTATACAGGGAAAATAAGAGAGAATTGGGGGAGGAAAATCACCAAAGAGTGAGAGGATCTTAATAACAGAGCTGATGAGGTACGTTGCAAAAGATGCGAATGAATTAAGCTGCTAGGATATAAAAATGTACAAATAGAGGGAAAGATACATAAACATAAATAACCAGGGTGTTAACTGCATATGATACCAAATTCAGCAACTCCAGGAACGTAACTATACATGTATGTTTGTTCAGCAACTCCAGGAACGTAACTATACATGTATGTTTGTTCAACAACTCCAGGAAAGTAACTATACATGTATGTTTAAGAGGAACTCCAGGAAAGTAACTATACACGTATGTTTGTTCAGCAACTCCAGGAACATAACTATACATGCATGTCTGTTCAACAACTCCAGGAACGTAACTATACATGTATGATGTTTGTTCAACAACTCCAGGAAAGTAACTATACATGTATGTTTAAGTGGAACTCTAGGAAAGTAACTATACATGTATGTTTAAGTGGAACTCCAGGAAAGTAACTATACATGTATGTTTGTTAAGCAACTCCAGGAACGTAACTATACATGTATGTTTGTTCAACAACTCCAGGAAAGTAACTATACACGTAATGTTTAAGAGGAACTCCAGGAAAGTAACTATACATGTATGTTTGTTCAGCAACTCCAGGAACGTAACTATACATGTATGATGTTTGTTCAACAACTCCAGGAAAGTAACTATACATGTATGTTTATTCAGCAACTCCAGGAGCATAACTATACATGTATGTTGGTTCAACAGCTCCAGGAAGATAAATCTACATGTATGATGTTTGTTCAACAACTCCAGGAAAGTAACTGTACCTGTATGTTTGTTCAACAACTCCAGGAACATAACTATATATGTATGATGTTTGTTCTACAACTCCAGGAAAGTAACTATATATGTATGTTTGTTCAACAACTCCAGGAACATAACTATAAATGTATGATGTTTGTTCAACAACTCCAGGAACATAACTATACATGTATGTTTGTTCAACAACTCCAGGAACATAACTATACATGTATGTTTGTTCAACAACTCCAGGAACGTAACTATACATGTATGATGTTTGTTCAACAACTCCAGGAAAGTAACTATACATGTATGTTTGTTCAACAACTCCTGAAAAGTAATATGTATGTATGATGTTTGTTCAACAACTCCAGGAAAGTAACTATACATGTATAATGTTTGTTCAACAACTCCAGGAAAGTAACTATATATGTATGATGTTTGTTCAACAACTCCAGGAAAGTAACTCTATATGTATGTTTGTTCAACAACTCCAGGAAAGTAACTATACATGTATGTTTGTTCAGCAACTCCGGAAAGTAGCTATATATGTATGTTTGTTCAACAACTCCAGGAAAGTAACTATATATGTATGATGTTTGTTCAACAACTCCAGGAAAGTAACTATATATGTATGTTTGTTCAACAGCTCCAGGAAAGTAACTATATATGTATGATGTTTGTTCAACAATTCCAGGAAAGTAACTATACATGTATGTTTGTTCAACAACTCCAGGAAAGTAACTATATATGTAAGTTTATTCAGCAACTCCAGGGAGGTAACTATATATGTATGTTTGTTCAACAACTCCAGGAAAGTAACTATACATGTATGTTTGTTCAACAACTCCAGGAAAGTAACTATATATGTATGTTTATTCAGCAACTCCAGGAACATAACTATATATGTATGTTTGTTCAACAACTCCAGGAAAGTAACTATACATGTGTTTGTTCAACAACTCCAGGAAAGTAACTATATATGTATGTTGTTCAGCAACTCCAGGAAAGTAACTATATATGTATGTTTTTTCAGCAACTCCAGGAAAGTAACTATATATGTATGTTTATTCAGCAACTCCAGGAATGTAACTATATATGTATGATGTTTGTTCAGCAACTCCAGGAGCGTAACTAAATATGTATGATGTTTGTAACTTAAAAAGATTAAATATGTTGTCAGCTTACCATCGAAACACATTATGTTAGGTTTTCATCTTTTTCAGATTTTTGTGGGTTCTTGTGTAAAATTTTCTCCTCTTTCGTCTGGTGAAGTCCATTTAGTCATACCTGTTATTGTCGCTGAGATACTGAGTAAGTTTTATTTCCACTAATTGTAAAGTAAAGTGGAAATAATCTGGTAGAATATACTGAGTCCCTAAGTGGGTTTCACCTGCCAATTCTCTTATTTTGCTCAGTTCAATTTCTAAATCACATTCAGTAATGACTCAATGGTTTTCACAGCTCTACTGTTGGCACTCCTGCAGCATTTCAGCTAAAAAGGTGGATACAATTTGATTGTATACAATGCAGCTCCACCTGCTACTTTTGGACTGAAGTTAATGGCAAATGGGGAAGTTGAGAAATTGGATCTTGCATGCATACTATTTGCAAAATTTACCTGTGTATCTCAATGAAGTTTCCTTGTTCTCAGACACATGCGGTGGGCAAAACAGAAATGTACAAATATCTGCATTGTTGCAGTATATGGTGCAACATTTCCCTCTACAAACAATTGAACACAAATTCTTGGAGAGTGTCATTCATTCATGAAAGTTGACTCTATGCACAGTGCCATAGAGAAAAGGAAGAGAAACACTGATGTATGTAGTGTTCATGATTGGATAAATATCTTCAAAGAGTAACCAAGTAATTTCTGTACGATGATTTTCTTGGTCTTAAATACCTCAGCCATAGTCCATAGTCGAGAACGACAGCAAAGTCAACTGGCTGAAAATGAAGTGTTTGGGATACAGAAAAGAATTACCAGGTATGATTATTCATTGCTCAGGTTAGAGAGGCAAGAAAAGCCAAGCAATCAGATTTAGATATAAAACCATCTCATGTGACTTGATATCCCTCTGCAACAAAAAAATTATACCGACACAGAGAAGTCTACCTTCAACAAACATCCCGAACTGTTAGCAGAACCTGCTTTCTCAAATTCAGAGATGGAAGAGAAGTAAGTTAAATATGCACAAACATCAAAAAGTAAAGAATCATTAGAATGTAGTAAGCATAAAAATTTAAATAAACGTTAACAAACAAATGTATTGTAATCTGCAAGCATTTATCACTATTTTCAAATGTGTATTAATCCATTTTTTTAGCATGTACAGTGTATTTTGTCAAAAGAAATCATTTCTACATTGTCAAGAATTACCATTGTCTCACAACTAATGGGAAAAAAAATTTAGGTTTGGTTTTTTGTTTGACAATTAATCATTACTTATGTTTGTTCAGAAAATGTACATGTGCCAGTATACTCTACACCAGGGGTCAGAAACTCACACTGGAGGGGAAATGTCAGTTTACTTCACTTCATAATCTTGCAACTGTGCGTCACTTCATAAGTTACATGAAGGTGGTAGAAGGGTTAATGAAGGGGAAAGTCTTTCTGCACTCAAAGAGTGTCAGATGCGGACCCATGCTCTAAACTGTTATTATGTAGGTTGTTAAAGGGTAATTCCATGGTAACTGACATAACATCTGGAAACACTTTCCAATAAGATTTCTTCTGCTCTGGGAGTACAATAAATCTTACCCAATGTTCAACCTGATAGCTCCATTAAGCAAAAAATGCTGAATTAATCGATAGTAGAAAGAAGTAAAATATTTGAAATTTTCTTAAGAAAAAAAGCACATATGTTTTAGTAGCTGACATAACACCAAAAGGACAGAATGCAAGCTGATGGTGAAGAAACAAACAAATTCTCTGAAGTTGTGAAAGCCATCAAAGTACTAATTTTTATTTTTACTAAACACATTTGTAGTATAAGATATACAATATTTATGAAAAAGAAAATCATTACAAAACATAGGAAAAAAAGTATTTCATTGTAACTGACGTAACACAAAATGGTAACTGACGTAGCAGTTCTGATCTGTGTACTAGCTAAATGATAGTTATGATGAATGATTTAGTCATGAATCACGAGAAGTTAAGTCCTTCAAAGAATATAGTCCCCTATTATTCAAGGAAATGGTGGATCTAGGTGTCCCAAGACTTACTCTGCTCTGTACCAAATTTCATCTTTTGTGTTCGGCTACTACAAGAATCCACCTACACATTTATGCATGACTTTCACTTTCAGTTCTTTTGGTTTCTCAGCCATTGCATAGTTAATTTCTGTGATAATACCTGGATATTTTTTGTGTCTTCATATTTCACCACAGTGAAATTCCCTTTTTGAAACTCTTGAATATTGATTAAATAGGAGTAAAAACATAGATTACACTCAAACTTCACTCTTGAAATAAAGTAACTTACTTTGGACATGTTTCGGTGGCTGTTGCCACCATTTTCAACTGAGATTCACTGATGAACTCGTGGTAGCGGCCTGTAGAGATCTCTCTTCTGGATAGAAGAATTTTGAGATGAGTCCATTTGTTTGTGGAATGTCAAAATTTATGATCTTGTTTTTGTTTTTTAAAATTAATAGGCTTTCCCAAACTGTTAGTCCAATTGGATTCTGTACTAATTTTAACAGCTTGGGCTCACTGTGAAAATTATGGTTTTGAGTCCAAAAATGATGTGCAACAGCTGAATTATCTGTCTGTTTGTATTTTAAATATCTCATGTGTGCTTTGAAACATTGTCTAATGTATTGTTTTGTTTTTCCAATGTACACCTTTTCACATTCCTTGCAGCTGATTTCATATATCCCTGATTGTTTCAATGGGGGGATTTTATCTTTTGTGTTTGTATGGAGGAGGTTTTTTAAACTGTACTTATTAACTGGGGCTAGGTTGATGTTACATTTTTTGAAAATCTTTTGAAATTTTTGGTGTGCCAAGGGAGTCCCTGTGTTGCCAGCGTGATCTAACAAAGCCTTATCAAAGGAAAAAACTGAATATTTATCATGACCAAGTTCAGTACTTATGATAGCATATGGTACAGTGACATCATTACATGAAATAATTGCAGTGAATATTGTCACTCCTTCAGAAATCCAATAGACATTATTTCATATTGCTGTCAAACAGCAAAATTTTCTTGCAACACAACTTCATTTTTGCCGCAAGTTTGCTTCAGGTACCAAATTTGCTGGAGCTGAAAAGTTGCAATATAGTAGTTTCAAAGCAGATAAGGAAGTTGGCAGAGCAATTCTTCTTTTGCTTCAAATAGTGTTGTTTCATGCAGTTCCTTACGGTTTGTAGCATTTCACTGATAATAACAGATGAAGTGTCAGCTAAATTCTCTTTTACAACATCCTGTAATGTTCCATAGCTTTATGAACATCTCCGCAATTATCACACTCGCCAAAATAGCATTTCATATCTTCACTACAGGTTACTGCAGAAACTAAATTGTTCCACTTAGAAGGAAATTCTTTCCACACGTTTTGAATACTTCCAATACATATATCAGCATTTTTATATTTGCAGCAGCAAACATTTATATCCCATTCAGTTACTGGTCAACATGTTGAGGTCCCAATGCTGCAAATTTTGATTTCCCAAGTTTTATTTCTGGGTTGTCTTCTTTGAAAAGTTTATAGGCCTCCATGACTGTCATAATAAGTATTTTCTTTTGCATTTTATTTTTGGTCCCAGAATTATAGTCTCTCACTATTACAAAATCCTTTCTTCCTGGTAACTGGCGTGAAATTGTATCACTTTCATAAAATGAAACAACCTTTTTAAATATTTCAGGATCAAGTTTTATTGCTCTAGAAGATGTGTGTGAGCACGTTCAAGTTTAGCTGCTAGGTTTTGTACAAAAGCACACTTTTCCATGGACTCTTAGGCAGGGATCTGTTAGCCCTCTGAATAGCCTTTCTGTGAGCTTAAACTAATCCAAAAGCTTTCAGCGGAGACTGCATTGCAACAACATCTTGTTTCAAAAGCTTGCATTCGCACGTCTTTTTCATTCTTTCTTTAGCACTCTTTTTTTCCTTTATCTTCTGCTGATCATTCCACTGTGTACGACAATTATTCTATTGTTCTCTATTCTTCTTTTTTCTCCTCAGTCATTCTAAATCTATAATCTCTCATCTTCTCTGCTGCTGTTTTTGGAGGCATTGCTTTATCTACAAGGATAAAAATAAATTTAAATTATTCCTGAACGCGAGTTTAGATTTGATGATCTTAAGTTTATATTAAGTGTAAAACGTTGTCCTTACTGAAAAAATATATTGGTGCTATCTAATCCATTTAGAAACAAGAGTAGATAGTAACTGATGTGACACTCTTTTTGTTACATCAGTTACTATTTTTAGGTTATATCAGTTACAGTTTTTTCTAACACCAGACTTTTAAAATAATTTAAATAAATCATTCATAAGGGTAGATCTACCATTGGAAAATACTATGTACTTACTCAAGTACATTAAGTTTGTTGACAGCATTTGAACAAAAACATAAAATATGCTAACTGATGTAACACACAATCATCTCATTTATGCAATAAATCAATATTATGGTCATAGTTATAGGTTAATATGTATGTTTAATTCAAAGTCAGAAATATAGGCTTAAAGTAAAATAGTAAGAAATTTGTATCTGCTGCTATTTTCCTCATTCACTAAGTGTGTGATGTTCTGCAAACTAACTCACCTGTGCAAATTGTCAGCCATCTTTAATTTGTTTCCTTGCAAATAGATAGCAGCACAAACTTAAAATTCTTGTTTTCATAAGCTAGAATGTTTAGAGCCCAGTATGCAAACATTTGGGACATGAGAATTTTTTGTATTACTTTTATCCTACTCTACAAATTGCCCTAAAATGAAAATAAAATTTTCATTTCCATTTTACTAAGTAATGGAGTCAATATTAGCTGACAAGACCCATTCACCAAGGAAAATAGTAAGGTGAAACACACTTTCACACCTTGGGTCACAAACATCACATCATAAAAACTTAAAAGATATCTTTTAAATGTCAATAAAAAGTACTCATTTACATATCATATTATATGCAAGACATGTAAGTTAATGTTTGAAATAAAAATTAAAAAAAAAAAAAAAAGGTTTGTAAATATATTCATAAATGCAATTCACATTCCTAGAAAATATTCAAACTGTCCTTTCTCAAAACTATGTTTTCTGACTTAGTGTGCTTCACTTGTAAGATGTTACACAGGAAAATTTATGGGAAATTTCAGATCTCTGCAAACAAGGGAATCTGGCAATTAAAGCTAAAGAAATAGTTAACTTACTACAACTGAAGACTTTCGTAGTGCAAGTGATATTGCTGTCAAAAACAGCAGTTGTAAAGTAAAGGATGAAATAGTAGATGATGAAAAAGAGCTAAAAATATGCACTTTTGAAGACGCTTTATTTGCTTCATGAATGTTGCCGAACTCGTGGAGTTGATTCAGGATGCTCTTGTTGCAACACTGCACCTTACTGTATTGTGGAGACACAAACTACTACACATTGTATACAAGTTGAAATCACAGTAAAACCTACATTTCAATCTATTTTTTTAATTGCACACTTCCATTTTAATTCTTCCTTCTTTGTAATCTTCTACAATCACACTTCTTTACTTTGTTTTATTAAATCACAGCCCTTTATAAAAGGAAAACTGTGATACCGGAACAAAGGAGTTCTGTTTCACTGTAATTAAATATATTTCATCCAAGTTGTTCCCACTGAGTGATATACTTCATGGAACAAATAAAGACAAATGTATTAGAACTGAATATGCTTTAAATAACTATGATATATTTTGTAAAATTGATCATTTTACAATAGGTTAACAAATATAACTGATCAGTGCATAAAGGTGGTGGCATGATAATCTTTGTATAAAAATTACATTAAATCTATTAATATTAACTTAGATAAACTCTGAACAGAAAAGGTTTTTGAACTGCAAACAAAGTATCAAGAAATAAGGGAAACATGTTAGTTCTTGGTATGTGCAGATTACCAACAGCCCCAGCTAAAAACTTTATCCTACATTTAGATACAACATTGCAGAAAATGATTAATAGAAGTATGAACATAATCCTAGCTGGTGACTTTAATATTAATTTAGATGCATTGGATAACACTTACAAAAGACTAATGGAGTTATTCAACTCAGTAATATTTGAGACTTATTTATGGAACCAACAAGGGTAACTAACAATACCTGTACATCACATTGCATCTAGCAGACAAGAAATCTCAACCTCCTCCATGATAAACACACACACACACACACACCTCTCATTACTATGCACTTTAATGTAAAGCAACCGAACAGAAACACAGACGAGGAAAATATAATAAATCTAGCTGCTTTTTTATCAACTCAAAACTGGGAAATGGTGTTTCAAAATAACGTCAATGAATGAATGAATGAATTAACGAAAAATGGAATGAATTGTTTTAATATATTTAGAACAAATTTTGAAGCTGTCTGTCCTTTAAACAAGATAATAAATATTACTAATAAGAAAAATGTAAAAGTACCATTAGAGGTTGCCAAATTAACAGAAAACATGAAAGACAAATAAATATCTTATATAGAAGCAACTATCAAATCATATTACAAATATGTAATGATAGTGTTCAGAATGCACAGCTTTCAAGCTAGAGAGAGCAAATTAATTATTATCAGAATGGCATGGAAATTAATTGAACAGTAGTAGCAAGTGTGAAACTCAATACAGTTTTCATAGATGTCTTTCACAATCACTTCCTACAAATAATTGTATAACAAAAAAAACACCATCTGTGCTACATCTATATTCATGCAACCATCACAAAATGAAATAACCAAAATAATAATTGCACTACCAAATAAAGCTAGTAGTGGATGGGATGGCATTACTTCAACTGTTCTAAAACGTTGTAAGAATGCAATGATTACATAGCTATTAACTCAGCTAACTAGCTCTTCCATACTCTTTCCTGAAATTCTTAAGGTAGGATTATTATGCCAACATTTAAAAAGGGAGATCGAATGAAAATGGCAACTTTTATGCAACTTTTTTGTTTAATTTTATTCTCTTCTAGCCATCTTTTAAGAAAGGTTCATTCTTTTGTTGCATTTTTTCCCTTTCTACTTCAGAATAGACTTTAACAACATTGGAAACAAAGAAATCTCATAATTCCTTAACCATGAAGTGACTTAAAACCTCATGTGGCAATCTGATAAAATGCTGCAAGGTGAAAATTTTCACCCCCATTAACTTGTGGAATACTTTTTCGCTAGGAGACAAATGTGTACTTGAGCCATCATCATCAGTGGAAACAGCTTTTTGAATGTACAGAAACATTCTTCAGCATAACGGGCAATCCTAAAAGTTCCAGACTACAATAATGGTTACATTCTTTACTGCAATGCTCGCTTTCAGTAAGGCCTTTTTTTTTCCTTTCTTTCATCATCAGTGGAAACAGCTTTTTGAATATACAGAAACATTCTTCAGCATAACGGGCAATCCTAAAAGTTCCAGACTACAATAATGGTTACATTCTTTACTGCAATGCTCGCTTTCAGTAAGGCCTTTTTTTTTCCTTTCTTTCTTTTTATAAGTTTGTCATTTTTTGGTAACTTTAGGTCATATTTTCATAAATGTAAGGTTATTATACAGTAGGTTACGTCATCAACTTCTGAACCCCAGTTATTAGATATGCTCTAAATTTAATAATTGTATCAGATGTTTGGTGTACCAGAACATTTTTTTTAATCATTTGTTCCCAAATGATTAAACTAAAGGTACCCATGTCCAAACTTTGAAGTTAGTAAGAACTTAAAACAAAACTGATCAGCTTACACATGCAGACTATAAAATATAACATTTGTTACTCCACAGGAGGACACAGTGCACCAAAGAGCATGTTCCATTCACAAATGACAGCAAGCAAACATCTGGGATTCTGGATATTTCGTCCATCAGCTTTTCAACAATCACATTATTAACTTTTTCTCCTTACAGAAAAACCCATCGCTGATCATTTAAATCACAAATACCATGCAACACAAAGACTATCAAAGATTTGAAAACATTAACATACTCAGATTTGAAATCTGCTGGACTCCGAGGTTTTGACTTCTTCCTGAGATCATTTTGGTTTTAGCTTTACAGACCCTTTGGCTGTGCCCTGTTGTCACTCCACAATAAAAAACATTAACATATGATGGTTCCACCACTTGACATTACTTCAATACGTGGGTACTTTTGTCATTAGAGCTGCTTTGTAGTTACTGGTCTATTATAAATGCTTAGGGCCCTAAGCCGCAAAGCGTAGCCCAACATGGAGGGCCTTAAGCCGCAAAGCATAGCCGAGGGATCTGTGAAGCTAAAACCTCAATGATCCCAAGAAGTAGATAAAACTTCGGCAATCTGGCATCTGGCGACTTTCATATCTGAACAACTTAATGTGTTCAACACTTTCAAATATGGATCGCCAGTAAGAATCACTTAAACTACTACTTAAGACCGTTTTGTGTGTGTGCGCGCGTGCGTGTGTCCGTATGTGTGATGCAACCATCGTATAGCTATACCTAAAAAACATCCCTTGGCTATACTTTGAGGCTTAAAAGTCTATAATAGACCAATAAGTAACAACAAAGTCGTTCTAATAGAATAACAAAAGTACCAAACCTGGATCATGTAAGGAAGTAATGCCACAGCCATTGCAAAAGACCATGCAGTGTAAAACAGTGATATTTGGCTTATACAATGCACATCAAGTAGGTACATTTGATGCATGCAGTACAATTTATGAATACTAAGTGCTGACACAATGTACAACTCTCAAATTACACTTGGGTACAGTCCCCATCTCACGATTGTAACAGAGTAATACGGCCCTTTTTAACTGCATTTGCAAACCATTACAAAAGCACTAGAACCTGCAGTATCTACTTACTGGTCTTTCATTTAATACTGAAATAAGTACCATAATACATAAATGTATGAATCCTCTATGCAACAATCGCTACTGAACAGTTCGTGTTTTTTCTTTCTTTGTGATGCTAAGAGAGAGAATAAGAATTTCAACCAAGTTCCAAAATAGTTTAGGTCTGCTAAATTATTTGTCATAGAGGTTATGTTCGTCATACCTTTAAAGCGTGTTTCTCTGCAGTCTTCTTCGTGTAACACTGCACCACTTTTCCATTAATTCCAAGACCCAAAACAGTGTTGGAGATTTCATAATCATCCGTAATTGGTGTAGTTTTAGGGGTTCTGACAGTCTTCATGGCTACTGCGTTCATCGTGCTTTTCGGATATTGTCAAAACCAAATACCGTGTGTTATAACGCCACCTCAGTGGCTAGAGTTCGTTAAACATGCAACGTCCATAAACAATAGCATTAGAGCCTAATGCCGGTAATCCAAAGTCTGCAAAAATTTCTATTCTTCTCCCTAAATCCCACAGGAAACTGATCCAATATAAGTCACCAGGGTGGCCAGGTTTGTAGTGCAAAATGTAGTGAACTCTTACCAGAGTGGCCCAAAATATAGCCCGATTAAAAAACGTAGAAAATGTTAAATCAGATCATATTCCTTCATTAAAATAGTATATAATTCCTTCATCTTCCTCTGTTAACTCCTCCTTGTATGGAACACTTACACCCCCTCCCAGGACTAAGCGCCGTGGGTCGCTTGCCTATTGTAGAGCAGGCGGACTCTAGATCAGAAAGAATAGCCAGGATGGGTGATCAGCCAGATGTCTGGTGTGAGAGTGAGGAAGATTACACAAAATGACGGTGTCATGAATGAAAGCGGAGGACTTAGAGAAAACCCACCTAGTCACCGCTTTGTCCAATACAAATCCCACATGTGGTCTTCTGGGATTGAATCTTGGCAACCTTGGTGAGAGACAAGCGCACCGTGGCCGAGTGGTTACATCACACGCCTCTCACCTAGGCGGCCCGGGTTCGATCCCAAGCCGCCGTATGAGAGTTTTGTTGTGGACAAAACGTCGCAGGGGTGAGTGTTCTCCGGTTTCCCTCGCCACCACATTCCACCGGTGCTCCATCTTCATCCCTGCGGTGCCACAAATAGTAAGGGCGGGCGTTAAACACTATAAAAAAAAACAATTCGTTGCTTTTCACCCAATCTGGCAACCTGCGAATAACCTTTTATTTTAGTAATACATTCAGTGCTATTCAACCATGTCAATTGTGGTGCAATTGAACTAGCCGGAAAGAATGGCGTATTAAGGAAACAGGCAAAGAACGACATTAATGTTTGAGAATAATAGATTTAGTATGATATATTCCTTGTAGCAAGTCCAAAGCCACAATTGCAGTGAAAGACAGCACAAGAATACACTTTTAATTTATTTTACATTTTCCAGACCAGCTAATAACTGATAAAACTGATTTATAGTGTGTAATACTTTGGTCCATCTATTACTATTAACATGCTTGTTTTTTTGTTGTTGTTTTTTTTTTTATTTACTTTTAAATAAGCCTAACCTGAAATTTATTTTATTGCGTATGCTTCTGGGTTGTCCTTAATATGGGTCTTGCAGTCTTTTGAAACCTCCAGTTTAATATTTAGATGAGTATTTTGACCACACGTCTATCAGTTTATAATTGTTACATCTTTTTAACAATTGAGGACCACTGTTATACTTTGGATGAATATTCAAGCTGCTCAGCTAAGTCTCGCCCCCGGATGCTGTCGGAGCAGCCTCCTATTCAAAGGACCACCAGGGATAGACTTGAGCACCGTCGTAAGCACTTGTACCCTATGGGTATTCCCCATCATTCCCCTCTGCCAGCGATCACGGCAGAAGCACCTAAAAACCTTTGTGATCTATTTGTGGTACTGCGTTCCGGTTTTGGAGGGCCCTTCCGTGATATTTTACCACATATTTTCTGTTGGTACTGTTTGAAGCACAAGCAGGAACGGACAAGGGATTCTTGGCCACGTGAACCCACGCCTAACTTCTGCTTTCGCGAAAAGCAAAACGGCGGTTCCAGTTAGATTCTGCACATTACAGAAACAATCGAAGCTTTAACCACTTAAGTGAAAATGACTCGTATCTGGGTGATTGATTTAAGAAGGTTTTTGCGCAGTTACTGATTATAATCCGGTTTCAACAGTGGTTTGAGTTACTTTGTTCCCTGCTACATGGGGAAGTTAGAAAAATAGCGGTAAAGTCTCCTCTGTTCAAATTTCTAGAGGATAAGCATTTGAAGACATCTTCTTAATAGCTATTAAAAGGCAGAATTTTTCGCCGAGTTGAAACGATCGCAAGTCCTCAAATAATTGCTTTAATATGTAGTACAATCTAGTTGTCCCCACAAATATAACCTAATTGTTGTCCAATTGCTCACTTTTGCAGTGCACTGTTTGTAAGGATGTGAAGAACGCAGTTCATAATATATTGACATGTATAAGTGCAATGCATCCATTCCCGTGTTTATATATTTTACTTTAATAGGTAACCGGATAAAATAGTTTTAAATAGCTACAAGCTATATAAATGTGTAAACGTCTTTGACATCTCATTACATAAGTATAACCAAACAAAGATTATTTCTAAACGCCATGTAAGCCGAGAGACTACATAAAACAACCCGTATCAAAAGAAGTTAATTTTTCAGGGGAAGTAAAAAACTTGTGTAATATACATACATTGCGGTATAAACAAGATGTTCGTGATAATGATTCTAGGTACAGGTTATGTGATATAACGTTACACAAATGTTGCATTGATTAATGCTTAAATATGACTTTATAAATCATTGTGACTATGCCCTGCGGCCGTGATCGCCAAACAGTGTGTGCGGCTTGCTGCGTAAATCATAGCTGGTTGTTGGCATCCATTAGTACTCCGCATTAGGGGACACCTGTGCCGGCGGAAAATTCATTTGACATCGCAGCTATGATTCTTACTCCTGTGTGATTGGACATATGCTGTTTTGGAACGTTCTTTGACATCGAAGCAGAACTCTACTCAGTGCTCAGTTTTCACGGGAAATGCATCGTATGCAGCAGTTGATTGAGTTCGAGGAGACTTTCGCAGCTATCTATATTGACACTGCAGCGAACGTCGAAAAGAAACCATGTGACACAACTGTTACGAAGGACAGTTACTTGTAAGGACAGTAATCAATTTGTGGAAAACAAAGGTTACAGAGAAAGCAGAGTTTTTATTACACTGCTGTCAGGAGTGAGATAACCACAATGTAAGAGAAAATGAAAGCTTTACTCGAAGAAATAAAGAACGTAAAAACCGAAATTGACGAAATGAAAACGGAAAAGAAATCGGAACAGAAAAATGGAAGAGATGGATACGAAGATGAAATCAGGACTGGAAAATATCAAAGAGAAAATGGAATTCGGCATGGAAAAACTTGAAAACGGAGATGTCGAACAAAATCGACGAACAACTGGCCAGTATGAAGAAGACAAGGAAAATTGCAAAGAGACGTTTTGCTGATAGGTATCGCTTTGCATGGCTGTCCTAATGTTGCTATTGTTTTTCGCATCCCCGGTAATCCAGATTTGGTAGTTGTGTTTATTCTGCCATTTCAGCCAATTTGTAGTTACTTACTGGTCTATTATAATCCTTTAGTGCCTTAAGCCGCAAACTGTGTGGCAAACCAATTTCGATATATATATATATATATATATATATATATATATATATATATATATATATTTTTTTTTTCACTTACACTATCTGCATTTGGTACTTTTGTTATTCTGCTATTAGAGTCGATTTCTAGATCCTTACTGGTCTGTTGTAAACTTTTAGGACCTTAAGTCGCAAATCTAGCCCAAGGTGGAGGTCCCTAGCCCGCAAATTATAGCCCAAGGTGGAGAGCTCTAAGCCGCAGAGCCAAGGAACATTTTTAAATAGGTGCAGCAGCCGTGGTTGAAGGTTGTGACTGCGGAGAGCTACTTAACTGAGGGATCTGTGACGCTAAAACCCCAATGATCCCAAGAAGAAGTCAAAATTTTGACCAAACTAATGGATTTTAAATCGGGACATGTAAATATTTTTAACACTTTCAAATCCGGATCGCCTGAAGTTTTGCCGATTTTTAAATAAATAATCAAGTTTGATAAATATTTCAAGGATGTCTGCAACTAACGTAGTTATTTCTTAAATGAAACTACTATTCAGTTTGATGTGGGAAAAGGGTGGACGTTACCTTAAACTTGGATCCAAGTAGAATTGCCCCTGCATGTTCTTATATTATTTACACCAAAGCCGTATATGGAATGGGCCATCAATATTATGAGGATTAAACTCATTAATTGGAGCACAGGATACTGAGGATAGTAAACGGCATTATTGAGAACATTGCCAATTAATATCTAGACTATGCGAATGGGCAAAAGATTCCAGCGTAATTAAAACTGTTGCAAAATACTCAGTTTGGATATAAGCGCAATAGCTTTACGGTTTTCTCCTTCTTCAAACTATGTATTACGTTTAATCTGCGACGTTATGTACATACTGCTTGGCAGAATGGTTTAAAATAACCTTTCTTGAGTAATTTTGAAATGAACTGTCTTTATAACCGTAGAAATGCGCTCGCTGTATCCATGAGTCAAGTGGTTTCGGACCGTTTCGATCTTATCTCACTTAGAAATGTACTGCACATGCCTGTTAGGGCTCAGTTCTATTATAGCAGTGTCAACTTAGCAGCCAAACTCCAAACCAAGCACCTAAGCTGCCATTGTGAACAATACGTGTTACCTGACATGTGCATACATCAGGATGTATTCATAAAAATGAAACATCTACAGAGAGCTGCAAAACGGGTACCTACTTTTAATTATATTTATGAAAAAAAAAAAAATGATTCAACAAAAATGTATTTAAGGAATACTCCAGATAGCGAAATTAAGAAATGAAGAAAGTACAGAAAACTAAATCACTCAATTACTTTGAGCGGTCTTGCATGCTCCTTTAAATGTTGAGGAAAATTTAACTTTGGTTTTTCATCTTTATCACAAACTAAATAATAAGGTAAACAATTGGTGGGTAAGAAAAATATTGTAACAAATGTCTTTACTGACTCAAAATTGTTTATAAATAAAACCCTAAATTAATTGCTGCAAATAATTCACTAGATGATTCGGTAATGTTGCCGTTTAAGAGTCAGTTGGCCGCGTAATGCCGCAAAACCATACCAACTTTAAGCACGTAGCCGAAGGGCGTGGTAATTCTAGTAGACGACGCCATCTATCATACACCATTAATCCTATTTATTGCAGATGTTAATTATTTGAGGTTATGTGGTACATGAGCTAGCTAAAGGCGATTTCATCAAAACATAAAGATAACCCCATATATGTCATACTGCAATTGCGGTGCTCTTATTACGTTTGATCAAGTAATATTGTGGGTTAAATGGAGACATTTAATACACAAAGCTACTGTTAAATAAGAAGTATAGATTGCTTTAATTCTTTTTAATGAAAACAGCGGCATTAGTAGTAAATAAAAATTATTGTTATATATTATTGTTATTAATATTATTATTATTATTGTTCTTCTTCCTATTATTATTATTATTATTATTATTATTATTATTATTATTATTATTATCATCATCATCATTACTATTAATGGTGGTGGGGGTAGTATGATGATTATTATGATGAGTATTATTATTATTATTATTATTAGTTGTAAGAATAACTCTCAGCCCAACCAGATCTACTTGCTCTTTAGCTATGTCATTGGTAGTCTTAAAAAGGGCTGTTTTGTCATTGAAGAAAATATGAAAGAGGTGGAGAGCAGTAGGAGATATTCAGAAGAACAGTATATGCACCCCCTGACGCATATAATTGCATATTTCAGCGTTTCCCGCACCTTCCTATGAATGCACTGCCTCATTGTATATATTTTTGGGTTTCCCGGCCTTGCTATGGTTACGCTTCCTAAGGCATATACTGTTAATTGCAAATTTCATGCTTTCCACACTACCGAATGACTACGTTGCCTTCCCTCCTTTTCGCAATATTCATATTCATTTATTTCATCCTTCAGATCATGTATACATGATATGGACTCGTCAATAAGTTACATAGGAATATAACAATAAGTTAAAAGGACACACACACACATACACACACACACACACACCCATATACGCATATGCATACAGCATTTAGGCTCACCACACATATCCATACTGCCTTAATTAGTAAGACTTATTTACATATTCCATAACTGAATAACATGCATTCTCTAATAGGTACAATTTGAGTTTTTTCTTAAACAGATTTACATTTTCAGTATTTTTTATATTAAGGGGTAGCCTATTATACAGTTTTATTCCATTATGATTTACACTGTTTTTGGCTAGATTCGTGCTACAATATTGCACATGTAGATTTCCTTTCTGCATTGTACTATGATAATGAATCTCTTGGTTATCTGGTAACTGATGCCTTATTCGTCTGATATGATGGATAACTCCTAATATATACATACTTGGTGCAGGCATAATCCTTAGCCTTTTGAACAGTTCCCTGCACGGAGATCTACTTGATTCGCCAGTCATTATTCCTATGGCCCGCTTTTGCAACCGAAAAACTTTTTCAGATTCCGTTGATGCCCCCCCAGAACATTATTCTATACCTTATATGACTATGGATGTATGCAAAATAAGCACTTCTAAAAACTTGCACACTCGTCACTCTTTTCAATATACTCAATATGTAACATCCCACACTTAGTTTCTTGGTTAGCATATTTATATGTGTCCCCCATTTAAGATCTTCTGTAATAATTATCCCCAGAAATTTAGTTTGAGCTTCATATTTTATCATTTCACTGTCTATTTTTATTTGCGGTTTTGCCATATTTCTATGATAACTCGAATGAAAACTCATAGCAACAGTTTTTTGTGTGTTTAATAGCAGTCTATTTACCTCAAACCAGTATATCAATTTCCTTATATCCCCATTTACTTTTTTCTGAAGATCTCTGTCATTGTTTGCTTTTAGCAGCAGGTTTGTATCATTAGCAAATAACACCACTTCAGACTCCTGGACACATAATGGGAGATCATTTACATAAATCAAGAAAAGAAGGGGCCCCAATATAGATCCCTGTGGTACCCCCTGTCCTACCTTCCTCTGCGTAGATTGACATCTTTCTATACTGAGATGTTCTTTATTCAGGTTGCTAATTTCTACTACTTGAGATCGATTCGATAGGTAAGATTTAAACCATGCATTTGCTATTCCTCTAATACCATGCACCTCTAACTTTCTCAGTAGTATATCATGATCAATCACATCATATGCCTTCGTTAGATCAAGGAACAAACCTATTGATTTCCCTTTCTTTTCAATAGCAGCAATAATTATTTCAACTAGGGCGCAAACTGCCGATTCAGTAGATTTTTCTCGCCTAAAACCATGTTGTGTATCTGTGAGAATTTTATTTTTCTCTAAAAAATTACTAATTCTACTGAACATTAGCTTCTCCAAAATCATGGAGAATGCCGATAGCATAGAAATTGGTCTGTAATTTTGTAACACATCTTGGGGTCCCTTTTTATGGAGGGGCCTATCTTTAGCTGTTTTTAATTTATCTGGGAAAACTCCTGTCTCAAAGGAGGTATAATAGATATTCAGTAATGGTTTTGCTATTTCCTCTACACAAACCTTTATTACTAGATCAGGAATCTCGTCTAGACCTGCTGAGAGCTTGCTTTTCAGCCCTTTTGCTGCCCTTATTAGTTCCTGCTCATTTATAGGTTTAATAAACACTGAATTCATGCATCTTTTAACCTTACCGTTTTCTCTTGCTGTTTTAACCCCTGTGTCATATTTATCTCTTACTAGTTTATTTGGACCCTCAACAAAATATGTATTAAACAATTCAGCTATTTTAAATGGATCTTTGATTTTTTTGCCCTTCATGCATCAATTCAAATTGGTTTGCCGGTTTCCTTATTGATTACTTCCCAATTGCCTTACTTTGGTTTGTTGCTCTTTGAATATATTTATCATTTTCCAGTTTTTTTGCATCCCTAATAACTTTCCTGTATACTTTTTTATATTTATTTATATAACTTAAGTTTTCCCTTGACACCTTTCCCCTTTTTCCAACATTGATAGGAATTTGACTCTCTGTGAGGATACTTTTATACCTTTGGTCACCCACCCTTTTTGGTTTTTGTTCTTTATACTAACCTGTTTCAGTGGAAATGCTATATTAAAATTGTGATGAACTGTTTCTATTAGCTTATCAAATTTCGCGTGTACATCATTTTCTTCATAAATGTCATGCCAACTTTCTTTGCTTAATGGGTATTTAAATTGCTTTTGATTTTCTTCATTAAAATGCCTTTTACTGCCTGTTATTCTACTTTCGTTCAGTGACTGACTTGATACTTTTAGAATTTGCGCTTTGTGATCCGAGATACCCGTTTCCATTACTTGCGCCGGCTGATCATAGTTCATATTTGTAGCTAACACATCAATAAGTGACACTGAGTTTTTTGATATTCTTGTGGGAACCTGTACTGTATTAATTATGTTGAAAACCCTGAATAAATTTTCTATTTCCATGCTTTTTTGGCTTTGCTGCAGTAAGTTAATGTTCCAATCCCCACACACCACAATATTTTTATACTTTTTTGTTAAATTCTGCAGTAGCTCATCTAAGTTTTTTATGAATGTATTGAAGTCACTATCAGGTGTCCTGTAAATGCATGCTATTACTGTTTGAGTTTTTGTTATCTCAGTGACTGAGAGCTCGAAATGTTTTTCTACACTTAAATACTGCAATTCTTTCACGTCTTTCACTTCTATTTCTACATGAACAAATATCCCTGATCCTCCATGCATATATTTGTCCCTAATAAATACAGATGATAGCTTAAAATTGGCTATATTTACACAATTTACATTCTGCCCACTGAGCCAGTGTTCAGTGAGACATAGTACCTGTACATTCATTTCCTCCGATGCCATTAGTACCTCTAATTCAGTTACTTTGTTACTTAAGCTTTGAACATTTAAATGCCAGATTTTTAAACAATTTTTCTTACCTGTATGAAATGTTTTGCATGCTATTGTCTGCTTTTTTTCTTCCCCTCCCCTTTTCCTACTAATGGTATCAAGTTGAGTATAAGACTTTTGGGGCTCTGTAGTGATTTCCTTACCTTCCATGTTTGCCAGATAACCATAGACTCCATTTTTTTTCAACACCGCTCACTACACAATTTGGTTTTTTTTGCCTGAGATGGCTTACAACCCTACCTAACAACCTGCCAAATTTACTCAGCCCCCTTCTGTTCAAATGTAATCCATCACGACCCAAGTCATAGTCTCTAATCCATGCATTTCCATCCACATACAGACATGTTCACTGCATAACCATTCAAGCACTGAGTTTATAGCGTCTATGAAGCGATCATCTTCATCTCTGCGGCGTAAAATAGCACTAACACAAATCCTGGCTCGTGGAAAGAGTTCGTTTGTGGTTTTCACCAGCTGTAGCATTTCTCGCATGAGATCATCAGGCGTGTCTGCGCTGCGTACGTTGTTGGTGCCCGCGTGTATAACTATGTTGTCCGGGTCATCTCTGTTTTCCCTAGTTTCTTTTCAATATGCTGTAGCCTGGCTCCTGGGAAACAATACACTATGATGTCTTCGTCCACATATTCACTAGTATGACGTACTAATGAGTCCCCTATAATTATGGCTGATCTTTTCTCGAACACGTGTTCACCCGCATTTTTAGTTTTGCTCGGCGTGCTTTCCTGCTGGCTTCCATCTTCAGAATGCACTATATATGCTCCATTACGCTGAACATTGTCCCCTTCAGATGCAAAGGTTGGCTGCCTAACGTTACGCAGCCAACTGACCCTTAAACGGCAACATTACCGATAGTTCGACGTGTAGACCTCACGCACCACTGTACGCAAACACTACGATCACACGCGTTTCAGCACAACACACACTGCAATCCTTCCTGCTTTTATAGCTAGAAAATGACGTCACAGAACTTTATGGAAACTTGTCAAAGATACTGGTAGATCAATCTTGGAGAAACATCTTGAATATCGAGAAGAATTGTGATATCTCCGTTCCGAAAAGTTCCTGTTACTGTCGCGTCGTTCTTCCTGTTGTTTACGCATCCACTGCAATGACTCACATACTAATGTGAACATGAGAACTGTCACATACACGGATGGTATTGTCACACTGCTCCCTCCTCAGGACTGGTCGTCCCTACCAGCACTGTCGTAACGGGATAAACAATCCAAATCTAGTACCAGTTTCTTTCTGAAGAGTAGCTTTCTGGATGCGGTAGATGACATCATTTATCCTCTTCACCATAAGCTACGGCCCTTGTCATGGTTGTTGAAGCTTGAGGTAGCGTCATTTGGCCCGAGGGGGGGGGGGGCGTTAGAGCCACCTGACTTTAAAAAAATTCATAAATACAATACAAGGTGTGTAAAAATGACATCTATCGACGAGAGTATGCCAAAAAGATCTTGGAAAAGGATTCAGTTGTAAATGGTGTTAGACTATTTAGTCTGTTATAAATAAATAGACTGAAGGACATAAAAAGTGCTAAGGTAAACTTTTTTAAAACAAAACTTAAGAAATACTTAATAGGAAATCCACTGTAGAGACTATAGGAATTGGGATATACTTAGCAATGGTATTATTTAAGAAGAAAGCCACTACTTAGTACTTATTGTAAAAACCGTAACTAAAACATTAAGTTACCACTGTACAAAACAATGTAATAATTTATAATACTACAAGCTTGTGTATCAAGTAAACTGACGATAAGCATTATTATTATTATTATTATTATTATTATTATTATTATTATTATTATTATTATTATTATTATTATTATTATTATTATTATTATTATTATTATTATTATTATTATTATCATCATCATCATCATCATCACCACAATCATGATCATTATGATCAGCAACGTCAGTATCGTTATCATCATGGTTATAATCATCATTATCACCATCGTCATCATCATTATTATCATTATTCGTATCATCATTCTCATTATTATTCTCATCATTCCCATTATTACTCCCATCAATAAGATTATTATTAAATTAATATAATTATTATATTATTACCATCATTATCATCATTTTTAACATCACCATAATCATCATCATTATTATCATTATTCGTATCGTCATTCTCATTATTCATCATTAAGATTATCATTCCTATTTTTATTATTGTTATTACTATTATTATTGTTGTTATTATTAATCTTATCGTTTTATTGTTGTTATCACTATTATTATCATTATTATACTTATTATTATTATTATTATTAGCATCATGACCATCAACCATAATTTATTATTAGCCATTATTTATTATATATGTCATCATTTTATCGTCATCAATATAATCATCATTTTCTACGTCATCGTCGTCGTCATCATCATCATCATCATCATTTACATCGTCATTATTAGTATCATCAATCTCATTATTACTCTCATCACTCACACTTTTATCCTTTTTATGATTAACAATTATTATTATTTATTATTAGTTTCATTATTATCATCTTCATTATTACTATTATTATAATTATCATTACCAATAATTATCAATATTTATTTATTACTATTACTATCATTTTATCGTCATTATTATCAGCATGGTCTTTATCAATTATTAATAATTATCATGTAGTAGCATTACAATTATTACTATTACTGCTATTATTACTGTTACGTATTTTATCAATTATTTGAAATTTATTATTATTATTATTATTATTATTATTATTATCATTATCATCATCATTTTATTATCATCAGCATTTTCAACACCATGAACGTCATTATTATCAGTATGATCATCAGCTGATGATAATAATGATATTAGCATGATTTATGTGTCATCAATCTAATTATTATTCTCATCACTGGCATTATAATTCTAATTATTATTTTATCAGTAGTTATTATTATCATCATCATTATTATCACCACTATCATCATGATCATTACGTACATCAACGCCATTATCTTTATCATCATGATCCTGGTATTTATCATCATTATCTACTGATTATCATTATCATTTTAACATCATCATAATTATCATTGATTATCATCGCTGAAGATCATAGTGATAATGCTGATGGTAGTGATGATAATAATGATGATGATGATAATCATAATAATGATAATAATAATAATAATAATAATAATAATAATAATAATAATAATAATAATAATAATAATAATAATAATAATAATAATAATAATAATAATAATAATAATAATAATAATAATAACAACCCTGTCGAGGAATCTAATGAAGACATTAGACATATTTACCCTGTGGTGTAGTGATTAGGTTTAGGCTAGATGTACGGTTAATTTGATTGCCGTTACTTCCATACGTAATCCAGATTTGGTATTTTGTTATTCTGGCATTAGAGTCACTTCGTATATTTATGTATATTTATAAGCAGAGGAGTGATGCAATTGCGGACTAAGGCCGCAACGAGGACGTAGCTGAGGTATCTGTGAAGATATAACGCCAATGATCCCAAAACTTCAGAAATCTAGCGAATTTCAAATTTGAATACGTTAATATTTTCAACAATTTCTAATTTGGAATGCCTGTGCAAGTTAAACTACATAATTTTTGACGAAAAATGCCTTGGCAGCATTGCGTTCGTTAAGTGATGCAATATGCATAATTTAGCTGCTTTGCGTTCTTCTATACACCTACGTTAGCAGAAAGTAAATAAATGAAAATGATAAATCGTGTTAAGAAATCGACCCCAGGCATTCATTGTATCATAGTTAAAAATCGGCCGTACTTCCAAAAAATATTCCGCTCACGTTGGACTTAGAAAAAAACTGCGCACCATATGTTAGAAAGAAGAGCCTCTGACATGATCTGAGTAATATATGAATTTAAACCGGCGTGCATCTTTAAAGGAAGTTGATACCTACTTTTTGTTTCATCCAGATATAACTAAATGGTCAAATTATACAATTATTATTGGAGTTGATTTTAATTCTGATTTTGATATTACAGCTGAGAAAAATACTGCAGTTAACTTTAAGAATCTATTGTGCCAGTTTAGGCTAAATTTTCCTAATGACAAACCTACAAGAGACAAAGCTTGCCTGGACAAAGTAGTAAGCAAATTTTCTATGCTTGACTGTACAGTTGAACTGCAGAATTTTTATTTTTAAAAGCGATTTTAGCGAGATATTATAAAGTAATAATTAAATGCTAAGTTACAGAATTTTTTCTTCTAGTGATTATGATAAGATTTATAAATATTGTTGGACAAATCAATTTTTTTTCACACACGCGAGCGACTTTTTTTTTTTTTTTTAAAGAACAAGATGAGGGAGAAATGTTAGGAATAGAAGAAACACAAGAAAATTAGATATCAGGTGTAGTATAAGTAGTAACTTTTTTTTTTTGCCCAATATAGCATTTTTTAACTTACTTCTTTTTTTTTTTTTGTTTAACCTTTAATAATATTGCAGCTTTATAATACTATATTTAGGAGTACGTAATATTATATTTAGGTGTTTTTAACACAATACGGCTATAATAGTACTAACAAAAAGAATTAAAAAAATTGAACCTATATAGTCTATCTATTTTTTTAAATCAAGAACTCGCAAGCAATGCCAAAGTGCCGTCGAGAATTGCTCCTGGCGCTAACCTTCCACCTCGCCCTCCTCATGTAGGCCGTGGACTGTATCGGATCCACACCACTGTGGAAGTGTGAAAGAACATAAAAGATTGTGTGCCGAATAATCCATAGCAAAGTGTTCTGCCTCCTCAGCGGGTGCGGAAAATCTGGACGAAGAAAGGTCTCTGGAGCGCAATTTGGTACACCTAACTTTCCCAAAAAGGTTCACAGAAGACACAGTGAAAGGTGGCGTCGTGGTCGAGTGGTTAGACCACTCGCCTCTCACCTAGGCAGCCCGGGTTCGATCCCAAGCGACCGAATGTGAGATTTGTGGTGGACAAAGCGGCGCTGGGGCGGGTTTTCTCCGGATTCTCCGGTTTCTCCCGCCATCGCATTCCACTGGGGCTCCATCTTCATTCATGTATCATCAGTGTCACCTGCGGTGCCATAAGTAGTTAAAGTGGGCGTTAAGAAAAAGACACAGCGAAGCAAGTAGCAACACTATATAATACAGTATCCAGTTGACGACAATGAGGGTATGTAGGCTGCCGGACGTTTTCGGTCGGTATGATATCATGAATTGCTTGATACCAAATTGTAATTCTTCCAGAGTTGTTGAGAATTCAAATGCAGTGGCGCGACTCGTTCAAGATGCATTGACGGACCTTTGCATACTTGAAGCAGTTCCTGATAGATGCGTACTGCCAGATGCCCTCTGAGTTGTGAACAAGGGGGACTTAGGTAACACCATTCCCAGAAATATGTGTGTAGGTATCTTTTTGAAGCTGGGATAGAGCCAAGACCCACAGGACTACTTAGTTCAACAGTAGTGGACCAAGACTGCAACCATGAGGCAGAAAAGCTGGTATTTGTGACCTTGTATATGCATCCACGACTAAGAAACAATGCTAGGTACTTAAAGCCAACATTTATCAGTCCAATACCACCTTTTTGCGGAGATAAATACAATCTAGACATTGACACTCGAAAAATACAGCCCTGCCATATAAACCAAGAAATCGTACATATGATTTGTCTTGCAAAGAGCTTTGGCAACGACAGACCAACAGTAGGAAAGTAAGTACATGTGTAGCACCCATCCTCGCTGATGTAGACACAAATCTCGATGGTACAGGTCCTTGGTAGAGTTTTTTATCCTGCCAACAATGGGTTTCCAATTCAGATGCTGCATTGCTCCCAAGGAAGCAGTGAAGATAACACCTGAAACTTTGAGTTGGGAAACAATCTGCAGTGGCGCTAAACGTGGAGGCGTAGCCCTTCATCCGAAGATAAGCGCCTTGGACTTCTGCTCATTGATCTCAAGACCAGAAACAGAACTATAACTGTGCAAGATACTCCAGAAGGAGCGAAGAAGGATCTCATCAGCAAGGACAACGCTTACATCATCATCATCATCATCATCATCATATGTCAGGGCACTCAGTCTGTGAGTATGTAAGGAAATTCCGACAATCTTAGTTTGTAGGCGACAAAGGAGTGAATTTAAGGCTAGCACAAATAATATCATGGACGCTGGACATCCTTGCCGAACAGAAAGAACGATGGGAAACTCAAGAGAGAAAACCATTAACCTGCACACAGCTAGAAATACCCGTATACAAACATTGGATGTAGGAGATAAAGACACTACAGAAACTATGCCATGCTAAACAATGAATAAAAAGTCATGACTGACACTATCAAAAGCTCGTCTGAAATCCAAAGACAATAATATGTGTTTGTAGCCCTGAGTACTGTGGGCAATGCAGTCACGTAAGGCACAAAAAAACTCGAAAATGTTGCGTTCCGGAATGGCACAAAGTTGGGATGGATGAATGAGCTTCCCCAGAAGAGGGCGAATTCTGTCTACCAGAACATGAGCCAAAATTTTGAAATCATAATCAAGAAGCGTAACGGGCGGAAAGTCATCAACAGAGGAAGAGTGGGATTTCTTCTTAATAAGAACTATTACATCTCGTTTTTGAGAAGCACAGTGATATCTGCGCCCTAAAATGGAGTTGAATGCTACAGTTAAGTCGTCACCCAAGAGACCCCAAAATTGACGGTAAAACTCCATGGGTAAACCATTTTGGCCAGGCGTTTTGGAGGTCTTTCCCTGAAGGAGAAGAGCACTATACACTTCAGCTTTGCAGAGGCGCTGTTCAATGGCCTGCAACTCACCGAGGGAGTGGGGTTTAGGTTAACAGGCGTCAAAGATAGTGAGTGAGTTGATTTCAGTTGTTTCCTGCTGGAAAAGCCTTTCATAATGACAGCGAAAGATACGACTGATTGAAAGCTGCGTCCTGTACAGTTTTCCATCTTCACCCTGCACCTTGAGTATGAGACTGGAACAACGTTGTTTATACGTCTGTATAAGATGATAAAGATTGATATTTTCCTTCTGCACCGAGTTATTGAGGCGACCTCTAACCTGTAAGCTTTCCATGCGCTTCCAATACATACTTAAGATTTTGGCCTTGTATAGGTTGGAGCGCGCACGAAGGGCACCGCCATCCATGGGCATTTCCTGAAGATCCCGCAGACACCGGAAGAAAAACTGCAAGGTGTGTTCTTCATCCCGCATATTTACATAAGAGTTACCTTTAAAGAAACGTCGCAAACAAGGCTTGACGTACAGGTCCCACCAATCGGCGATATCGCTGTAGTCAGATTTCTTTTGGGACCAGCACTTCCATAAGGCTATTAATTCTTCCATCAGAGCATTGAGCCCAAGAGCGGTGGTGTTAAGTTTCCGGCAGGAGCGTCCAGGAGGTAAAAAGGAGAGATGTAAGTCAATGCTGAGAAGGACAGCTAGATGGTCTGAAAAGGATAGTGGCACATGAGCAATGGAACTAACATTTCCAGCAATTTCCTAAGGTAGATAGAAACGATCCAGACGAGAGGCAGGGTGAGCAGCGACATAGGGGGGCGCAGCCTATCTTTGTCTCAACAGCCATGCGTCCTTCATACGGAGATTAGCTGTCAACTGTTGCAAACTGGCGCTAAGTCGGTAGACCCCAGTACAATCTTCCGGTCGAAGGACGCAGTTGAAGTCTCCACCTAAAATGCAGTGACGACGCAGTCTACGAAGTAAATATGGTAAGTCTAGGCGGAAAAAATCTTCCCCTTCCTTACGTTTGTTACTTCCTGAAGGCGCACAAATATTTATGAAGTCATAGTCCTGATAGATACCACTGATACCATGTCCCGAGGGAAGACTTTCAATGGACTGAAGAGCAATTCCAGGTTTTGTGAGAAGTGCCGTTCCCCGGCGTTCTGTCCCCACGGTATCATGTACTGCTTAATGACGTAAGGAAGAAAAATCGGTAAAAGTAACTTCTTGCAAGAACAAAATGTCAACGTCATAGTCATAAAGAAAGCGCTGTAATGCATATAGTTTGGTCGGTGAAGAACTGCCAGCGAAGTTTGCTGTGGCAATAAGTAAGGTACGACTCATATAATGAAACTGACAGTTAACTTTGTGATCCTCGTGAACTGTAAGAGCTCAACAGTGTTACCTCTACTCCTGCTTACGAAGGAGAGGAAAACTAAGTTTACTACCCTGATGCTTTTTCCGACTCTTATTTGCAGAACCAACCACAGAGACCTCGGTGGTGGCCCTACAGATCCGTTTGCTGAAGGGGATTTTGCTTCCATTGCATCAATCCAATGGCCATAACTCAATGTGACATCTGAGCTTGAGGAATTTGCGACGTCTGTCCCTGCAGTACCAAGAAGGGCAGTGTCGTTGCCCTTATGTACCAGCAAACCACTCGTTCCAGCACCCACAGAATCATCACCAGCAGAATGTGGCACTCGGGCAGATTGACCAGATCGCGGAATGTACTTCAGGGTGTTCGTCAGTTGCGTCGGTTTCCGAGTCCGAAAGAGCCATATGTTACTATATTGTGGTAAAACTGCAGATGTCTTCCATCACTCCATTAGACTGTGCAATAAGAGCACGCTGCTCCTGTACCAAGACTCGCTGGAAAAGGGCAATGAAGATACAGGCACAGGAGACTCGATGTCCATTTGTTTCGCATCATCCACGGGATGAACAACGAGTGGGATGTCCACAACAGGCAAGGTAGCAGGTTGTTCTACTGGAACGGTGTTGACAGACAGATCAGACGAAGAGCTGGACTGCTTAAACAGGTCACTAAGCAGGAGGTGCTGCCGGGATTGCCCATTAACGGGCCGCCGAATACCTCTATTAGGACACACGTGGCGGAGATGAGAAGAACTGCCACACGAGTAGCAAACCTGTTCTTGCCCGGGGTAAGTCACATGATCAACAACATATATTGGCGGTAATCGTTTTGTGTATCTGCAAATAAGCAATCCTGATTCCAGTTTCCACAAGAAAACGGTACCGATTTGCCCAATTCTCCCTTTCCACTGACCTCAATTTCTCACATTGTGCGAGTACATTACGTACAGTCATTTCAAGTGGAATATTTAGAACACGTACAGTAGTTAGTTCTTCTTCTGCGGGTGCAATGTTTACAATTGTAGTTTCCCCATTTGACAATTCAATTTGAGACTCACACATGTGACGTTGGAGGTAGCCGTTGTAAACTGCTTCGGTCGTAAATTTAATGTAGTGCATTTTGTTTCCCTACCAATTGAATAGCTAATAAGTCAGAATCCTTTACATGCAATATTGCATCAATCCAACGATGGATATCCAGTGCAGATGGGCGTTGGTCTTCCTTTGTAAAGGTTGCCTTTAACGTATTTATACGTACATATCTAGTTGCGATTATGTACACTAAAGTACCGGATACAGTAAAAAAAACCCGGCAATTACGACTTAATAACCTCACTTACACTTCGTTTTAATGTTGCTCGGGCAGTCACCACCTACCTAGGCGGCCTCGTAACCGCAACTGTGTCTGGGATATACGTACATCTTAGTAGTATGCATTATATTACAGAAAATATTTTAATGACTTTTTTTAAAATAATCCATGATATTTTTAATTTGGGCTTTTATAAAAAGTGTACAATGAACAAAAGAGTTACTCTGGAAACAAGATTCAGTTTTCTAATGAATTAAAACTTAGAATCAGGCTTAGGATGTGTCATGATATATTTAAACAATCAAGTTCTGAAGTGGCTAAGCAAAGATAATATCTAAATAGGAAATTCTATAAACAAAAGCTGGAAGAGAATAAACTGACGATAAATATTCTGATACAGAATTCAAGAAATAAAAACAAAACTGCTTGGTACTTAATTAATAAATCAAGAAATTGTGAAAATAGTAGACATATTATTCTAGTATCTGCTGAGACATTTAGCCAATACTTTATAAATTCTGTGGAAACTACTAAATCAAAACTTAATATATGTATGACGACACATGATCTACTTTTAAAAAAAAATTATGCTACTACATATGCTAACTTTTTCTGGAAAGTCATTACTGTGCCAATAAAAAATTAGAAATTCTAACTAATTTAAAAAGTTCTAGGAGTACTGATATTTATGATATGTCAAATAAATTGTTTGATTGATATAATACAATCCTCGTTTGAAAATGGTGGATATGTATTAGCTAATTTTTGTGACTTGAGTAAGGCTTTTGATTACATTGATCATAATATTTTATTAGTAAAACTTTTCTATCATGGCATACAAAATACTCAGTTGAATCTCATTGAATCCTATTTATTTGGTAGAAAACAATGTAAATGGTGAATGTTCATCTATGTTCCACATAGCTAGTGGTGCCCCGCAGGGTTCTGTTTAGGGCCCTTTGTTGTTTTTAATTTCAGTTAATTGCTTACCAAGTAATATACCCACAGATACCATAATGTTTACAGACGATTATACTTTTGTATCAAATGGAAATGATCAAAATAAATTAAATAATCAATATAAAGTCATAATGGCTAAAGCTGCAGAATGGTTTGAAGCTAATAGTTTATTTTTAAATAAACCCAAGACTATCTATATTTTATTCACTAAAAAGGATATCAGACGACTTAGCATTGCAGTATCAGACAAGTACTAAATTCTTAGGTGTATATATTGATGACCAAGTATCGTAGACCACCCATATTGGATATTTAAAGAAGAGACTGCCTGGTATTCTTTTTTTAATTGGTAATTTGAGGGATTCTCTCCCAATTGAATTCGTGAGAAGTATGCATTTGTTTTTTTTTAATCTGTAATAAGATATGGCCTAATTCTTTGGGGTGGTACCAACAAAGTAAACGAACGTTTTTGTCTTCAAAAGAAAACTTATTAGGATTATTAAAAAACGTTCCTATATAACCCCATGTAGACGCCTATTTATTGAACTAGGTATTTTAAATATTTAAAATCTTTATATTTTAGATAATTTATTATTTATACATGCCTCTCGTAAAAGACATATTTTGAGGATGGATATTCATAGTTATAGTACTAGATTCAGGTCTAACGTAAACATTCCTTATTATCGATTGACAAAATCTCAGAATAGTTATATGTACTTGGGTATTAAGTTGTATAATAACTTCCCTGTTAGTGTTAAATGTTTAAATATGCAGAATTTTAGGTTCAGGATATATACATTGTTAGTAAAACATCCTTTTTGTTCTATACATGAATATTTTAATGATAAATTTTGTGATCTTGGGTTGTAATTTATTGTGACAATGTTAATGTACTGCTTTTACCAGACGTTGTCAATGCCTGTATAGTGCTTCTAGACAAAATAAAAATGAATGAATATAGTCGCGGAGATTCCATTATTATTTTCTGCCAATTCTGCCGTCTACTCGCAATTACTGTACCAAGAAAATCTAACTAGTTCAATCATTCCAAAACACACGTGTATTTATTCGTATTTAGCCAGGAAAATAATCGAAATATAAGGCAGCACTATAAACAAGCTATCTCAAGTTTATATTTTACGCTGCCCCGGTACAGTGCCATGGTTCGAAGGGTCCCTCGGTACTTTTCCACTGGACACCTGCTCATCGCCGTGCAGTCATGTGGCCTTCATGTCTGAGGGCCACTCGCATTTTCTTCGTCCGGGGGGCCAACGCCGTTGGTAAGATTGGAGCCACTGAACCCAGCTAAATTGGAAGCTGCCTTGGCATTGGGGCGACTCCTGGTCATTGAAGCAAGCCGACAGGAACGCCACCGGCCCTACCGACCCAGCCAAAACGCTTGCACCAACGTACATACTTCCAAGTGCACTGGCCCGAACGTGTGATGGCACAGGACATTTCACCGGTCAGACCCAGTGTCCACTCTACTCGAGGTACAATCGTTCCTCACCGCCGCCAGCCAGGACTACTCCAGCAGAGACACCCAACGCAGACGCCACACCACCTGCCCCTCGATAGACTCAGCGTCGTGGGGCGCCATTCAGGACCTCCACGCGGAGATCCTGAACGTCGGTACTAGTTTAGCTGCCCTTGAAGAGGCGTTCAGCAGCGCCATGCACCTGAAGCTGCAATTCTTGCAAGCTTCCAACACCGTAGTCGTCACCAGTGGCCAATCCGTGTGTAGTGTTTGCTTGTAGTTTCTCGAATAGCAGGAGCAAAAACAAGCAAAAGGAAATTCGCAGACAAAATTCCCAACCTGCAACGGTTTATAAGAAATCTCTTACTAATGCGCCCATTTAGCAGCTATTGCGAGAAATAATTATTATCAAATTATTAACTTGTGAAACCAGAACCGCGAAAATAGGGGACGTGTTCCTCGGACTCGGAATGCAATACATGCAGGCCACAGCAGAGGTCATTATAATCTTTTGGATTATCTCTGATACTTATCACCTTGCTTTGGTGTACCTACACTTAAAAATGATTCCAAGCCTTTTCCAAACATACCTTTGGGTGTGTGGTGTGGTGTGGTGTGGTGTGTTTACGTACATGCATCCTATATATGACTGCCTCATACATATATTCAATTTTAGAGCAAGAAATTAGAACAAAATAAAGTTATGATCGTGCCGCGATGTTTACTGCAATAAAACCAATAATAACTTCTGCCAGGTCAAAATTTGATTGTATTAAATATTCCTTCAAGTAGAGAGCTCTTCCCTTGCATTGTCCTTTGTTCTTTACTTCAAAAACTGGGAAAAACAATTAATTTGGTAGATGCTGTGTGTGAAGTATATGGTTGTTGTTAGTATTACAAGACGGCGGCTAAACATAAAAAGTGCTTCCGGAAATTGCGCTTCATTGCTGTCCTGTGGTCTTTTTAAGCGAAATGCGGTGTAGTTTCAACCAAATTCGCTAGATGACAGCAATAAAGCTTCTATTAAAATCATTTCAAATCACTGCCTCGTGAGGAGTTCGATCACAGTGATGAAATCACAGGTAGAATATTTAGTTCATCTTTATCTCAATTCCTTATGAATAGGATGGATAGTAGGCACTGGATAGCTTACGCCTTTTTTTTTTTTTTTTTTTTTAAATGGAAATAACGTACATAACCTCGCCAAATTAACGATTGACATTTTGAGAGTAAGAGGTTGTTTATAGAGGAGAATATCATTATACAGAAGATGAAGTTTAGAGAATAATTTTGTTGATACCGTGGTGGTGCAATTGGCGATATGTGGATTATATGGAACCTCAGTTCAGAATATGTGGTACGTATTTAATAATAGAAATGCTATGTGATATTCAACGAAAACATTGGTACCTGCTATTAGGCAAAACAAACTAGTATTCTAAATTCTGGATCAATGCAAAGCATAATAATTTGCATTTGAAACTCGCTTTAGCCTTTCATTTTATTTTATAGGTTAAGAGGTATTTATTTCGAGATGAAGTTTTCTAAAATCAGGAGACTTGTTTATGGTGACAGCAGAATCCGGTCTGAATACTCCAGCAACAATAATGACGAAAAGAAATAATTTACGCCATCAGTCATGACATACCTTGCCGGATTCATCTCAATGAAGCTACAACGTTTACAATTATATTTTGTTTTGTTCCTATTCACCCTAAAGTTCGAATTACATATATTACCCTACTACATATTTTAGGGTTTAAGTTCTACTTACAGAGTAATTCACTGTAAGAAAGTCACTTTTTATTAATAAGGATAGCTCTGTGTTCACCATTGAGCAATACAGAAGATTACAGTTGGCTTGGAGAGTTAAAAAAAAACAATGGAATTGTATGCTACAACTAGGATAGCTAGGCCTTTGAGTATTAGGTTATGTGGGACTTCATCCTCAATGAATGAGTGGGGAGGAATGAAATGGTATATGTGATTTATAAGTAAATTGGGTAATCATAGAGAACTTGGGCTCCTCTAGAAATTAAACAAATTGTAGTTTGACTGTAAGTTTGGTTTATACTTGTTACGTTTTCACCATCTTTTTTTATCGGAAAAGCTCCGTAATTAAGTTATTACGTGACTTTGATTGACTTTGTATTTATGATGACAATTTCAAAGCCTGTGGATTTCAAATTTAGCGCGAGGTTAGGTTCCAATCCGTTTAGGTTAGCGTGTGTGTATAAATTTATGTTTCTAATTTTATATCGTGATAGTACCTCATCCATATTTCCAACAACTCCTAACAGCGCAATGGATACAACGTTAGTTTTTTAAACCATCTCCCCACCCATAATCCCTCTCTAACCACACCGGTCCCGTTAGAGTGCAAAACTGGCATAAATCGCAGCGGAGAGAGTTAGCGGCCCAAGTTGTAAATAATTACCGTAAATTGGCCTGGAGGTATTAGCCATAAGGCTACACTGGAATTTGTGAACATTACACATAATTCAGTTCCAGCAAGTGTATTGAGTTAAAAACAATTCAAAGTGTGATAGATAATGTCATAGGGCAGTTTCTGTTAACCTCTAAATTTACAAATATCCTCGTTGATCTAGAATTTTTTGATTTTATTCCTGTTATATAAATAATATTACAGCACCTACTTCATTTTTGGCATTACTGCATAAAGAATAATGTGGGACTTTTGCTAAGTTAAGACATTTCAAAATATTAATAAGTTTTGCTGTTAATGCTCTCTTTTGTTTGGACATGCAATGAGCTGAGGGACATTGGATACATCTATAATGATGAGACATGCAATATAACAAATATGATATTCCTATTACCAAGATTACATTTTTATCTTTTTAATCAAAAAGTGGTAATTTATTTTTCACCATATACTATGTGGCAGAAGATGAAAATTAATAAACTGCCACCACTTCAAGAGAGCTTCTCAACATGCACTAATGTAGAATAAACAATAAGTGTAAGTAGTCAATACATGCAGACTTTCCTATGCATTATATATTTACTTATTGCATGATACATTAAAAAATTCCTCTACAGAATATGGGGAATGAGCATATGGAAATTTTTAAATCTTTGTTGGAACATCTTATATTGAATAGGATGGCTAATAGTTTTAGGCACCATGGAAGGTCATTGAACATTTTTAATTTCTAGTTTAAATTGATAAAAACATTAAAACTTCTATTAAATCTATTTGGTATTATTTATATACTTTTACACCCAAACTGTGTTACTTAAAAAGCTTTAATAGTTTCTAAGGTGTTTAAGGTGCAATAAAATGATGTGATTTATGAACATTCTGCCATACTTATCACTTTTGGTGTGCACTTTAAGCACAGCTGAGTGTAGTCAAGTCATGTTTTTTAGGCATAGCCAAGGATCTACAATTATCAAGGGCATCTTATGGGTGACAAGTATGTATGGGGAATTGTCCCATTGTGGCTTTAGATGCTCTGTAGTGGATAATATTAGCTGCTGTAAGCAATGCAAATGTTAGCCATAACATTGTTTTTGGAACAGTTTTAAGCTCATATTTGCAAATCTCTTGTAAAGCTTGTGTAATTATCTACAAGATAGCTCAAGAGAGAATATGTATCCACCACCAAGTGTAGCAAGGATGTACATGAATGACAGGGCCTAACATTGGTGATGATAAATGTGGGGTGATATAATAAACACCAGCTTCAGCTTGGTGACCTTCACCAGGACATGTCACTTGAGTAAACAAACACCCAGTTCTTATGTCAGAAGGGGATTTAAATCTCCGCCCATATACTTATGTTAAATATACCCACTCAAATGTAATACATCCAATAGAAACATTTCATATAACAGAAATATAATGAAACATTTGGCAAATTAAATAGAAACTGAGATTCGCTGACTTTCAAACCATGACAATCAACTCTTTTTGGAATTCAATTATTGATTTACTTAATTTGAAGGTATTAGCTTAACAAAGGTTGAAAAATTTAAAATCTATGTAAAACATTACAAATAGTATTTACAAGATTTTTAAAGTGTTGTCATGAATTAATGTTATGCTGGAAGAAAGTGTGTTTAATTTCGTTGAAAGTAAATTCAGGATCGTTTAGTTATAATGTGGGTTACATTCGTACAAGCATTCTGTTCTACGTATGTGTTACATTTGTACATTGCTGTCAACAGTTTTCCGATAATAAGAGCCTATCACTAGACCTCACTCACATGCTGTTTGCAGCCTGCACGTTGATGCTAGCAACTCCTTTCCTATTGATATACTTTCGCCATGTACGTTTGGCTTCGAGTACGATCCATTGCCCCCAGGGAAATTATAACATTCTGACCTTGGCTTCCTGAAGAGAAACAGCAGTTGTATCCAATTCTTTGCTCTAACGTTGATTGCGTTAACAACTTGCCAGAAGGTATTTGAGACCGTAGCCTGTGTAATGCCCAGATTCTCTGTAACACCAACTTGAAAACCAGCATCTCCTATACACTTTAAGAAAGTCTACATTTTTTCAGCATTGTTAAGAGCTCCACCTTGTGTTTCATTTTGACCCTGGAAGAAAATGTGCAAGCCAGTCTACATTTTTTCTTTCAAAATGGTATAATTTGTTTGCATATGTTCACATCCGAGTCTGTGCATCTTGCATAAGCTTTTATTTTGTGCTCCTGAACTCAGCCATGATACTAAACTGCAGTTGAGCAAGCTGAGGTAGCTACGCAGGTACCTCAAGAAATACCCAGCAAAAGCTTCAGGACAGTGAACGCATCTTGTTTTTATTTATACCATTGTGCAGAAGATATATATCTATACGAAACCGAGCTGTAGCTTGGAATTGGTGAGAACAAAGCTAGTGCTTCCTTTTATTTATACCACCCATGGTCTTGTTTGATGTGTGCTGAATTATTCCTTTACACAACAGGGAGTGAAAGTAATGAAAATCTGTTGTTGTTGTTGTTAAGGCATTTTGGTGAAGGAAAACTGTGTTTCTTAACACAAAGTAAGCAGTATAGGTTAATTTCAAATATTCATGATTAAATGCTTATGTTGAGAAGGAAACCCCACAAACAAAAGAAAAATGGATTTTTTTTTTTGGGTAGTTGGCCCTGTATTTTTAGGACTTACAAGCGAATGTCTAGGGGTCAGAAGTCTGTCGGGGAGCCAATGGTACTAAACCACAGAATGGAGAACTTGGCTCGTATCCAGGCATGAGTGTGAGGAAGTGGATGATATGAAATGCAAGCGAAATGGATGATAGGAAAGGTGATGGTGGAGCAATTGGTGGAATGAGTCGCAGGGAAAACCGCTGTAAACCCATCCAGACGTCACTTCATCCACTGCAAATCCCACATACGGGATGAAACCCAGGCTGTCTAGGTGGAAGGCAAGCAGTCTAACCATTCAGCAAGGGTGCTGCCGGAAGGGTGTTATGAATGAAATTTAATTTTCGTAATAGATAGGTACATACTGTTATCAGTGTGCAAACACCATATCTGAGACAGTGTTTGCAACTGTAAGCAAGTCTATTGGCTGTAAATAGTTGTCAGCATCTACCATTCTTTGGCTGGCAATAATATTTTCCTAAGTGCTTAAGAAGTTTTATCGGTACACCTAATTTGTATGAAAGCTTATATTTTGATTGTGGTGATGAAAGTAATCAACCCAGCCGTGATAACACATTTACCAACATTCCTGTTGCATTGCGCAGCACTCAACATAGGCAGCTGGACCACTTCCTGACTGTCACTTATTGGAAAGTTTTACAATAAGAAATCTTTTCTGTTGGTGTCTGGATAATGTTTTGACACTCTAGATCATAACAACATACTGCAGAGAAGTTTCACTTCTTCTTCTCCAAACTTTTGGAATTTTTTATTCAAACTTGTCCAGTTATTACAGTGAAGAAGAAATCACTGAGGGAAATGAATACTGGAACAACCTGATATACTCCTGAATTGAAACAAATGAAAGAAACTGTAACGGGGGAAAAAAACAATGGAGAAATTGGACAGGACAGTTACAAAATTACCAACCCATCTCTTTTGTCCATGTACTAGGTAAGATCATTGAAGCAGTTGTAAAATGTGGATTTTTTGATTGCGAATTTGACTTGTGAAGAGGAATACCCTGGAGATGCTCTTGACTTTTGAGCATTTCACTAACAGAAATTTTGATGCAGAGAACACACTGCTTTCATATTGTCCAAAGAAAGTCAAACATGTAATCTAGAGCCGGTCTCGCTTGTTACTCGTAAGCCACTCTCGAGAGTGTGGCAATAAGAGTCTCGTGTATCGAGAACTAGTGCTCATGAGCAAGGCGACTCAAGAATTCTCATAACTACAGGCGGAGTAGTTGATGTATGATCCGTGGAATAAATTGGTTACGTAATAACTAGGGACCAAACTTTTAGGTTTTAATCTAGTTTCCCCTTGTAAATTAGAAAGCTTCAAAGTACTTTTATGTTTCAAGAGGTTTGGGTGCTAATCTTATTCAGCCTAAAAAAGCTAAATGGGACATTATAACTCGCTAAACTTAAGTTTTTTTTTTTTAACCTTCAGTAAAAAATTTATCATTTTTTTGTTCATTTGAATTCACACTTTTTGTTAGCAATTCGTTTAGTTTTGTTTTGAATGTACATGTGGAATTATCCAGGGAAAGAATGCTCTTGGTATAGAAATTGCGTGAATGAAGTATGCGCCAATGACATCTTGCGATTTTGAAAGACATTTTTCTGCCTATGGGAATATATTAAAAAACAACAGAAAATTTGCAAATGTGGATGGTTGTGTATAGCAACAGTGCTGCCAAGTGGACTTTATTTTATATGAGTGCTATATAGTAAAGCATGTGCTTCATATGTTAATTACAATATTCTAACACGCGTTTTCAGTGTAATACATTGTTTTAAACTACTGTACATGTTAATAGCATGCTTCCATGAAGTAAAATAGTTTTCATATTTTTATGTATATTATGTTTAAAAGGCTTTCGTCGTAGACTTGCTTAAATAGCTAGGAAAAAGGCTGGAGCATTGTTTAAAAGCCTAGAAAAGCTAGGAAAATTGTTTATAAACCTAAAGAGGGTAAAAGAAGATAGTAAAAGGCTAAAAGTGCATTTATAAATTTGGGCCCTATAAATAACACAAGATGACTCATCGTTTAACAGCACATGTGTATATCCAAACGCATTTACTCGTTTGAATCAGCACCAATGACACATCTATCATTTGTGTTGCTATGTATATAACTTATACTCAAACTTCAGATAAAACCGAAAGTAGAATTACCTCATGCAACATAAATTTCTTAGGAGTAATAAAATATTTAAATACATATTTGTAATAAAAGTGGACACCACTTACATTTATATCTGCAGATTCTGTGATACCACATTTGGTTTTTAACCTGCTCTCTAGCGTGAGTTATTTAAATGTCATCCCTGTCTTGGTAGGCTATTTAAATCTCAAATCATTTAAACAGATAAAACAATAGATCTTACAGATCACAGGCAAATATTGCTTTAGTATATGTTCTTCTTGTTTAGATAAACATGCATAATTTTATCATCTTTTAGCCCATTTTAACAATTTTATAGACAATTTCCTAAGTACATATCTGGTCTTTACGATGCTCTAGAATCACCTGAAGAATGCTATAGATTTGTCATCACTTCTGGTATGTTATGTCTCGATGCTGTGTTGGCTTGCACCCATCAACACAGTTCATAACGTATCAGTTTCTCATATTTCTTTAGCTGCTGTGTGATCTTGAATAAAATCAAACTGTCTAGCATTGCAATTCATAAACAGAATAGTACTTCTTCATTCTATACAAAAGTTTAGTGAGCAACAGGGTTGCCAAGTTATATGATAGGAAAAATTTAGTTTTCACAGATGACAGACTTTTTTATGGATATTATTAGCAATTATCAAGTAATATTATATTGATTTCCTTTAGAAAGACTGTCACAGATGTAAATCTTTGTGTACCTACAAGACATTGTCTATTAAGCAATGTAACAGCTAACTTTTATTTAGAGCTAACAGCAACAAACTTCTCGGATGACTGAACAACTCCGCAAACATGACACTGTAGTATATGGCCATGTGTGTTTATCACAGTGAAATTTGAATTCAGCATAGTGAATGCAGTGCTAATGCATTCTTTTTTTTTAATTGCCTAATTGAACACAAAACATTTTAGAAAAGAGTGGTGAAATAATGAAGAATTAAAGGAATGGCTATTAGAGGTGCCAGTATTGCCAATGCAACGTAAATGTGTGCTTGTCAGATAATAAACATGTAAAACATCTAAAGGCAGCTGAACCCTTTTTAACTTCACAGTAAAAAATACCATTTCAGCCATTAAAGACATGTATGAACGTGCAGCTGAAGAAGCTGTTCTCAAGATGTTGTAGTTAATCAGTTCCATTGATCATCCTTCAGACCTGACCAAGAAGTTCTTCCAAAGTGCTGACCTTGAGTTTTAATGTTTATTTTTGAAAAAAAATAGGGAAATTACTAATTTTGATGGATTTTGAAAATTCTTTATGAGCTGGTCTGCTGGAAAAAATAATGTGTTGGCAACTCTGGTGAGCAACATGCTCAACCTGATCCAGCGGAACACGCTTATTGTAATAAAATGCAGGCAAAATAAACATAAGTAATGCTTTTGGTTATTGAGCTTCATTTGATAGCTGAAAGGTGAATTGTAAATCACAAGGTCAAGGGGAGATGTAACATATAAATATCTCTTTACTTTGTGAGTAACCAAGTAGCACAGAGGAGAAGCGTATACATACTTACCAAAGTGTTTAAAACAAACCAGCATCAGGAAAAATGATTTAATTCTGTATACTCAAATAAATGTTCTTAGAATAGAGTGGATAATAGGATTACTGCTTCAAATAATGTTTACATACTGATTTATAACAAAACTATAGATAATTTGCATTCTGACTCTGCAAGTTTCCGCATATTACACTGCAGTCTTACTATTAAGGAGAATCGTGAGTGTTGCGATTAAAGGAGAAGCTCGTTAGTGAACTCTCTTCCAGCCATCCGTACGTTGAACGCCTCTACTGGCTGCAAGATTGAAAGCTCTAATGTAATCCTACTTTCAACTATGCACTATAACAGAAGCATAAATGAATTGACAAAATGCTGAGATCACTCACTTCTACGATGATATCAAAGGCAGTATTGATGCTGGCCTATGGGGCATACATACCTGAAGCGAGTAGCAAAATGAGCCAACGTCACTTCCTGAGGGACCCGGGCTAGAGTTGGTGAGGTTACATGTGTCAAAGCCAATAAGAGATCAGGTATCACTGATTCTGAAATTATGCCACAAGTTTCAGAAGAAAGCCAGCAAAAGACAGACTGTAGTAAGAGCCATGCACTGTCTACCCTGAGCATAAGTACCCCAGATAAGCACTAAAAGATGTATGTGTTCCAGGTTTAAAACCACCACCTTGAACCAGGTTAAGATGTACAGTCCGTGTTTATTAAATTGTCTAGAATTACAGCTCTCATGGGTGTAATACCAATATCTTGTGTTGAAATGACTTACTTTGGTGTTTTCTTTGTCTGTAATAAATTAGCCTAAACAGCTGCTACATAAATAAAGTGTTGCTACTCCAGGAAAAAGCTGCATTCAATGTAATACATTATTTGTGTGTTTGTTTCATTTTAATGAAGGCATATCAGATATCCAATATCACAATCTCCCACAGCTTTCTTTCCTCAGTCTCAAATTATTCCACAAAACTGCAAACTTTTACAATTTAAATCATTAAAGGAAAACTCTCCTAATTGGCTAAGTTTAATCTCTACACTTACTATGTACATAGAGTATAGAGAAGGCATTGTATTCTGCACAAAAATTTGATACCAAGATTTCACCAGAAATACATGTTTTGGGAGCCCATGAATCTAAAAAAATGTTTGTGGTGTGTGTATGTGTCTGTGGATGACATAGCTCAAAAACGAAAGACCTTTAAATACCAAACTTGGCATTTAAGTTGGTATCTTGCAAGGATGCGATACGAAGATTTTCAAGAAAATCCCTGACCCCAAACTACCCTTTGCATGGAAAAATGTTCAAAAATTTTGTTTTTCTCAAAAATGGCAAACAATTTTTACTAAAATACCACATATTAAAACTATTTCCATCACAAATGTATTTCTTGGGTATTCTGGGAATGGCTTCTAAAGACCTTTCATTCTGGATTAATTTTACTGAATTTTGCGTAACTGATAAACCTCATTAAAATACACAATCTCTGTCAAATACATTTTTTCCATGGCATTAACTGTTTTTGAGATATTCCTTGTTATTAGCTTGAGTTTTAAAATACTTAAATATTTCTCATGCGGGAAGTTGTCAACTGCTGGTCACACAAGGAAATGGATTTCAATCCCATAGCAACCACATTTTAAACAGTTGGCTGTTGGTTTAGCCTAGTGTGTTCCCTTATTTCCCTTCTACTTATAAGGAACTAAGTAATAAGACCATTTCTGCTAATGTTTATTTCGATTATCATGAAGTGGATAGAAGAATGAGCTCATTAGCAGTAATTTGTTACAAAGATGTAGAGAAAGTAATGTGAATGGAATGCATCAGATTTTTATTTGGATGAATATTTTTACCGTGTATGTATCAGTTCTTAATTTGTATTGCGTGTGCGTGTGTGTGTGTGTGTGTTTTTTTAAACATCTATTGCATGTCTGTATTGTCAAATTAATTGAAAATAGAATTTTATTAAATTTGCCATTAATACACTAGTATATATTGTGAAAGCGTGTTGGAGAATTTCAGTGTGTTTTATTCATATAAATTTTGCTTTCAATTCTATACAATTTAGTAAGAAAATTTGGAATATGTTGCATGCTGAGTTAATATTGGTTCATGTATATCATATTAAAGTATTACTACCATGCACATTAAAGAAGGAAAAAAACAAATGAAACTATCTGCAAATTATGCCTAAGAATGACGCTGGAGGTATTGTGTAGCAGAAATGTAATGGAAAATAAAGCAGCTTATGTAACATTGTTTAAATGCCTGCTCATCACAAATTAGTTTTTATAACGCTATTTTAGTCCTCCTACTAATAAACATAAAGCCATTATTTTGTCTTAGAATTGCTATCAGTGAAGACTACTTTTTTATTGTTCCCTCTAAATCAGTTCCATAATTGGTAGCTGAGGTGGTGTTTAGTTCATAACTAAAGGTAGCTCCTAGGCACAATGTTATTAATTATAAACTTTGTAACTGGTAAAAATCTGTTTCACAATGGAACTTTGTAAAGTTGAACTTGGCACACAAATCAAAATATTTCCAGTTGAAATTTTAGAGTTTACAGTGTTTTGTTTAACAATCAAATAATAATGCTACACATTTGTAATTTTTATTTGTAAAGTAAGCAGTTTGTCTACAAATGGCTGATGGGTATTAGAGAAACCTATATTTTAATATTTTGGAGCAAAAATGATATAGAGAAGTGTATAATTAAGTGCACAGCAATATATGTGAAAACCACACAAAATGCTATTTAGTAGCAGTTAAGTGATTCAGATAATGATGTTGATGCAAGGGAAGGTATTAATGATCATCTCAAATCTCTTTATGAATACAATGAGAGGTATCAATGACATTGTTATAGCAAGATATAGGGCAATAATGCAACAGGCAAAAATCAAGCCCTAACTTCAATACAACACCTGTGTGTTGTATTGCATGGATGGGAACTGGCTGTCAAGTGTACATAGGTTATCCCATGTTTGCATTTATATGATTGTATGCAGTATACAATGTACAACATAAAACTGCAAATGACCAATCAAATCACAGGTCACCAATGCAGACAATATACTACAATCCATGACTTTGTAATTGCATATCCTCAATATTTTATATTTTTGAATTTTCAAATATGATTGAATAGCCTTACATTGCATATTTCAAGTTAAAGCACACGTAAAACTTGTCAAATGTGCTTGACATAGCTTAGCTGTTTAGTATTTTTTGTAATGCATGGTTGGTAGTTTTTTGAAACTGGTACATGACAGAATTCACTTAATGTTTACATTTGTAAATTGTATAACTGTATTTGTAATGTTGCTGTAACTTTACAAATTTACAAACCTTTATTGTTAAACAAGCCCCAGGTTAACTGTTACACAGTTGTTCTCTCAACTTAGGTGTGATTGTCTAGCAGTTTAGAGACTCGTAAATTAGAATTATTTTTTTTTACTATGGAAATAAACTTTGCCTACAATGTAAAATTGTTAAAACTGGTGAAACTGGGAAGATTTAATGTGACACAGTTATAATTTCTGATTCTTACAAGAGTTCATTGTCACATGGATGTCATAGATTGAGCTGCAAATTTTTATAATGGAAATACCTTAAAAACAAAAATGCAAATTTCTCTGCCACATGGTCCCCGATGAATGGGAAAAAAGAAATAAGTTTTAAATTGTAATGGCTGACTTTAAGTCTGTCTTCTGCTCAGCGATCAACTGTATGGTGGTATGCCAAACACTGATAATGAACTTTGCCTGTACCAAAGCAGCAAGTATCTGCATATGCTCATAGGCTTTGACGACCATGTTATTAGTGAAATATAACATGTCTGGGCTTGTAGGCTGTGGTCGAGTAATATTTGTCTTCAGCTGTGGGTAGGGTACGCCTAGTAGCAAACCATAGAGGGAAATATTGTCAGATTGCCTGATTGCAAACCAAGATAAAAGCTGCTTATCCTGATTGCAGGGAATTATGAGAGCTAGTGGCCTGGCGGACAAATAGATTAAGTGTATGGAGAAAATAAAATCAACAATTGATGATATAGAAGGCTGTTAAATTATTAGATAACTCCTGTCCTGGCCTCTCTCCACTGTGCAAGAGATCCAAGAGATGCCAGCAAAGGCACACTAAAATACGTATCTTAAGATAAATTATGGAAATGTTGACTTTCTACTCACATACGAGTAGCATAATTTGCTAAAATATTCTCGCTCACTCGTCTAAGCTTAGCAGTAGGAATCCTTGTGATTTATTGCATGTTATCACTAAGCTTCTGTAGATTACACAGGGATTTCTGCTGCTGAGCTTAGGTGAATGAGCGAGAACATCTTTAACGTGTTATACTGCCTGTTTGGGAGCAGATTGTCAATATTTTCAGCATTTATTTAAGGTAAGGACTCCAGTGCGCCTTTGCCAGCAACTCTCAGATCTCTCGCACAGTGGAGAGAAGCCGTGAGAGGGGTTACCTTATAATTTAATGACCATATTGTCACACCTACTGCTGACTCGCTTAGCTAGGAGAGGCTAAATTAGGAAAAATATACTTTTTAATACAGTTAGGCATGCATATGGGGACAGATCTCTGTACAAGCTTTTGCAACAGGGAAAATAAACTACATGATTCAATAAAAAGGACAGAGATAGGTTAACTGAACTGCTTATTTAAAAATGAATACTTCAAAACCAATAGCAAATATATTGTTACCTTGTACTTATAACATGCCACCATCTTGGCCCGAGGCCAAGCTTGGCGTCCTATCCCATACTAGGTGCACACTAATAAGACACTGCTCTACCTGTGGTTTTTATAAACGCTAAAGTTGGCAATGTTGCCAACATATGAGAATTATATATTTCCAATGTTGCCACATCCTGTGCACACAGTCAGGATGTGACACTGCATATGGGAACTTAAAGGACAAGAGCTCTCTGATATATTCAGGGACAATATATTGGTGTATATGACAAAATGGTCTGGCATGGACAAGGACAGGAACAATGATGTTGAGTGATGTGTGCCAGTGTAGATAAGATTTTAGACTGTTTTCTAGAATGTCTGGAAATCAAAGTCGAAGAGAGGAAATACAGAATGAAAAATGGGACAAATTACAGCTAGAAATATTAGTTTTACCTTTTTGATATAATAGGATAACTTTTTGAAACAGGCAAAGACATAGGAAAGGTAAGAGAATTGCTTGAGGAAAATGATTAAAGAGATGGAAATTAAGGGGAGTTGAAATACCCTATCTTGCCAATGTTAAACTTTGACCCATTATCTCTGCAATTATTGAAGATAATGAGCTACGTTTTTCAAGGTATGTTCAGCAATATCTTTACTGTTGATTGATGAAAAATAGAATACCTCTGTTGAGTAGAATGAAAGGTATGCTTTCTTTTTAATAAAGCTCTTAAAATTTTATTGAAAAAGATTTTAAATGTAAAAAAAATGAACTAGTCTATATACATAAACACATTTTTCGTTAAAGTAAAGCCTATTTAGGTGCAGACGTGTGGAAAAAATTTCAGCCATTAGTGTCAATTAGTTTGAGATAATGGGGCAGTTGTATTGACAGTTTTAATTCTTCAGAAATTACTGTCAAACATTAAAAAAAAGTAACCTAACTTTCCAAAGATAACTTACAGTACTTGGAAACTCTGACATGAAGGAAACATGAGTGGGATGCCAATGCTGCCTATAGCTAAAGTAAAACTGATATAGGATGTGAAGCTTACCTGGCAACAAACATATTCTAGACATTCTCATGCTTCAAGCCAGGTGTAGTCAACAACGTTTCAGGAGCATGCATACTCTTCTCAGCTCAATATCAGGAGAAAATTGGTCATCTTCTAGACGATCTGGCCTATAAGATCCTTGGGAACGATGGGCTACACAACTGATAGGGAAACTATCATGGTCTGGTTCGAGGCCTCCTAGAATGTATGGGCTCCCAAAGATCCACAAACCGGATGTCTCTTTATGCCCTATTTTGGGCATCACGAGCAGCCCTACATACCGACTGGCACACCACCTGGCAGATCTGTTACAACCTCTGTAAGCAACTCCGCACAGTTTGTAAAAACATTGAAGAGCATCACCATCATGCCTTCAGATCTTCTCTTCATCTTTGATGTTGTTTCTCTTTTCACTAGTGTACTGCTTCAAGACTTCTGACAGAGCATTTCCCAGCTGACACCATCGAGCTCTTCCAACACACCCTGACATCCACCTTCTTCCTGTTTGGTGGTACATTCTATAAACAGGTAGACAGCATGGCAATGGGCTCCCTATTGTCACCAACAATAGCAAACTTCCATAAGGAACACCTGGAAGTCGAAATCCTGGCCACAGCTCCTCTCAAACCAACTCATTTCTTCAGATACGTGGACAACACTTTCGTCATCTGGCCACATGGACCAGACACTTTGCTGAGCTTATTCACCCACCTCAACAACCTATGACCTCAAATCCAGTTTACCATGGAAGTGGAGAAGGATGGAGCTCTTCCGTCCTCGGACATTTTGGTTTCCAGAAACTGCAACGGTACATTGGGACATGCAGTATACCCCAAACCAACACACACTGGCCTCTTTCTGAATAGGAGTACATAACACTCTTACCCACAGAAGCTTTACTGTCTCTCGTCCCAGCCACCTCAAATAGGAAGTACAGCACCTGAGGCTACTCTGAATATGACATAAAATCACCTATCACCAGAGCAAAAGCAGGGATACTGCTATCACAAGAAACGTCAGATAAACCTACCACCACAGCCTGCATCCCATTCACCAGTAACCTATCTGGCAGAATTAGCAGAATACTCGCCAAACACAATATCAGGACCATCACAAACCACCATTGAAGATTAAGCAACTGGTGAGATCAGTGAAAGTTAAACTGCACCATATTCCCTGTGAGTGCGGCAGGACAATTGCAACCAGGGTCCAAGAACATGAGAGAACATTTTGCCTAATGCATCCTGAAAAGACTGGTCTGGCTGATCATTGAGAAAGATTACAAAGCCAACTTCCAAGAGACGACTATTGTAGCCAAGTGTGACGGTTTCTGGGAGTGCAGGGTAAAGGAGGCTCTAGCCATCTCATGCTCAACTGTGATGCTGGGGTACAGTTCACTTTTGCTTGGAAACTGTAAATTGACCGGCTCAGGAAGCACAGATTTCAACGCAGTAAACCACATCCAGAGTAGTAGGCGAGGTCTGCCCCCACCAACCCGGCAGGAGCATCCCGTGTTTCCTACCCGGTCTGTGCTACTTGCCACGGCAGAGGGTATATATACTGCCATTTTGACTCCCCTTAACAACATAAATGATGAGAAAGATAGAGTATAGGGAAGGATACTAGAGTTTTAGCTGTATGTCATCCTAACGTTAGGAGGAGGAGGATTTCTTTATATGCTTTTTTGTCATGTATATGAAGAAATAAATAAATAAAATACAGACTTCAGAAATTAAATGTTTAAGGAATATAATGATGCGTTTGTATGTGTGTCTCAGGGTAGTGATGTAGATGTATGTGTCTCAGTGTAGTGATGTAGGTGTAAGTATATATCTCAGAGTAGTGATGTAGGTAAGTGATACACAATGCAAGATCAAATCACAGAGGAAAGTATAATAGAAAATTTGGGATTTTTAATATGAACAATAAATTAAAGGATGATAAAGAAACTTGGAAAGAAGATGTCCCCACAAGACTCACAAAACAAATAATGTAACATAATCTTAAGGGAAAAAAATGTGTGGGCAGACCAGGAAAAATGGAGGACGAAACACCTGATTGCCTAGATGGTGTTAGTGGCGATAAAGAACACAACATTGATATTTAAGGAAGCAAGTTTAAAAGTGTTGTGGCAATCTTAGATGGATACAAAGTTAAAATTGTATCAATTAATGGCTGTATTTGTGTTATCATACAAATGTGAATTATGGAAAGAAGGAAAAAAACAAAAAGACATTGAAATTGAGGCTTCAGAAGTGAAATTGCTGAGAGATACTCAATACTTGACCACATAACAAATATAGGCCAGGATGGTAACGAAAACTGAGATATTATAAGTGGAATTGGTAAGAAGACTTGCAGATTAATAGGAAGATGTTGCACCTTAAAGTGTAGACTCTGATGCTTCAGTAACGTCCAAGATACATTCGTTATTTGATTGTTAACTGGGCATAAACCCTTCTTGGAATTTTAAAATATTACCTCACATATCTGTACATCAATCATGTTGAAACATTTGTTTACATGGAAGAGCAGTGTATCAGAACTGCATAAGTAAGTTAGAATAAAATTTAGAAAAAGTTAAAAGAAACAAAGATGAGGATTGTTGGTTGTATTGAATTTGTTACCTCTTTGGCTACTGGACTTAATGTTGGTTTTCCTTCCCAATTTTGCAGTCCATACTGCATTGTTGGCTATGACATACCATGCCCACATCATTGCTGGTACTTGACATGGCATCATTTACATAAGAGCTAAGCATTAAACATTATAAAATAATACTGAATGCACAATACAGCTTCTTTAATGATGCAGCTCTAACTTAAAGTGGAAATCTCCTTTGTTAAATGTAGAGAAGAAAACAAGAAGGCAACAATGCATGCGTAAGCTTTCACGTCTGGTGTGTGTGCATTGACATCTGTCATCTGTGGTCTAGCCACATAGACTTGCTTGAGAAGCGAGGTGAAGCCATTAGTCCTGTGTCACGTGTACTGCAGACAAACAAACCTCAAGCCTGATAAAGAGGCCTCTGAACAAAATTAGGTCTTTCACACCCAATATACAATGGGATGCTAAGAACTGCGGTAGTTAAAGAGTGTCAGAGTTCAGTTGAATTGTTTTGCTTCTCTGATGTTGTTAAAGATGAAGGCAGTTGCTACACAAGGGCACCAGAGCACATGAATTTTGACACCTTTTGGATTTGCTTATTATTTTTCTTTGAATGATATTAAATGTAATGTAATTTAAAGTGTAGAGCACTGCTGCTCTAAACTGTGAAACGTGGCACATCTTGGCTTGTGCACACTTGAGGTGATGAAACTTGTGCACTGTCACTGTGGCAGAACAACTTGGCCAAGTGGCGAGGAGCCCCAGACTTCAATTTAGACATTATTTTGTTCTTGTACAAGGGTCATCCAGAAAGAGGCACACAATATGGCATATCTGAATGATAACAAAAGTTATCAACACAAAACCTTATTTATGAAGTTACAGTACCTTACTCTATTTTTCAATGTAATCGTTTGCTATCAAGGTATTTATTGTCATATGGTACCAGTTTTTCACGGCCGATGTTATACTTTTCTACCACCAAAGAACTTATTTGTTTTTATTTTTAATGCACAAAATGTTTGGCCAATTGAATGTTATAGGCAAATAATGCAAATGCATAGTGAAAATGAACTGAATGAATCTTCAGTGAGGAAACAGCCCATAATTTATGAGTAATCAAGGATGAACTAGTGTGTATGAAAAAGGCAGGAGTGGAAGTTCATCAATTGTTATGGAGGAGTTGAAAACAAATGTTGATAAAAGAATTCAGAAAAACCGGTTTTTCACTTTGGACACCACACATGACTTGGATGGAAAAGATTTCCCAGCCATAAAGACCTCAAAGTGGCACTAACATCTTGGCTCAGATCTTTAGCGGTGAAAGAATACAACATCAGCGTTGAAAAACCGGTACCACGTGACAAATACCTTGATGGCAATTACAATTATGTTGAAAAATAGAGTAAGGTACTGTTACTTTGTAAATAAAGTTTTGTGTTGATAAATTATATTATTATTTAGTTTTGTCAAATCATGTGTCACTTTCCGAATGACCCTTGTACTTAATGATGTACCCTTCCTTTCATAAGGCAAGTTATGCATCACTATCATCATTGTCAATTTTTGTTTGGATCAGCTTCAGTTGTACAAACTTGCTAATGGTAGTGTTCAGTAGAAGTTGGTTCGCATTTTCAGGAGTATTTTGTGAATACCCAAGCCACTACTGCTGATGCATATTTCATTACTATTCTATAGATGTGAAAGTAGTTTAAGTGCTGATGTGCTTTTATATAACCTGTATTTTGAAAATATAGTCTGCTGACAAACTTTATAAAGGATTGTTTGTAAGAATATTTAAATAAAGGTATTTAATATGTATAAACTTTTTCTTATTTTGGATTTGCTCTTCTATTTTAGCAAATTGCTGGTGAAAGTTAGAAGTTCCAGTACAGGTTGAAGAGGACTTTGTTGAGATGTGAAGTGCAAGCATAAATATGAAAACAGTTGAAATATGTACAGTCCTGTTTTGCTTCATGGTGTTAAAATGAGTGTTACTGGCAGAAATTTGTTGTGCAGAAATGATGAAGTGCTCTTGTCTCTTGTAGAAGAACTTTCACAATGAACTCCCTTCTTCGAAGTGTAACAAATACTGGTGGACGTGAAGATGTTGTGAAAGAATCTTTAATGTCACATTTATCGTCCAGTGTTAAAGAAATTCAGGTTGGACAGACACCAGGAGTGCAAGACGTAGCCCAACTGGCAGGAGAAGACAGAGCAAGTTCCTTGTGCACAGTACTTGAAGCTATATTCATACATGGTCTTAAAGATACATTTATGAACAGAGTGTCACAGGCAATTGGTTCTGATCCAGACCAGCATCCAGAACCAAGCTTCTGGGGTCCTTTACTCATCTTCTCTCATCGAGAAATAATTGACCAGGTATTTTTCTTGTAACTTCCATAATAAAATTATTGTGAAGGTGAATGTTTCTTGCTTTTTTTTTTTGAATTTAGTATTGTTTAAATGATTTTATTTGGTGTACATTATGGAATTCTAGACAAATATTATGTAGTTTATAGTAGCAATCAGCTAACACAACTTTGAACAATGCATTTCAGGCTGTATATTCATTTTCTATTTTTCCTATTAACTGTCTGTATACACTTGAGTTTTACTTTGTAATAAAAATAAAACACACACATGCACACACCCAAGTGCGAGAGATGGTGATTAGAGAAGAGTGAATTCAAAATTGTAAATAAGTTTGATTACTTAGGAACAGGGCTAAATAATAATAATGGAAAATGGACAGAGCAAAGGAAAAATGTGCTAGCTAAGGGGAAATTAGCTATTAATAGCATAAGAACCTGCTATGAGAGTAAACAGACGAGAGAGAATATATGCAGCAACAGAGGAATCAAGAATGATGCATGGAATAGAGATTTGGGGGACTGAAAAAGGGTGGGAATATATAAATCAAATTCATAGATCCTTTTGCAAAATGATATTAGGATTTCCAAGAATAGTTCCTAATGGGGTAGCACTAGTTGAATTGGGAAGACCTGGGAGGAAGGGATCAGTTGTCAAACAGATAGTGAAATATTGGAACTCAATCCAAGTATTAGAGCAAGAAAATATTGTCAAAGACTGTTTTAGGGCATAGGAACCAGTAAAATGGGATTTGTCAATTAAAGGAAACTGTAAGAGAAGTCAGATTGGGCGAGCTAGCCAATCAACAGACAATAGGGGGACAACAACTATTGAATAAAGTGAAAGCTGAAAATGCAAACATACATCAGGAACATGTGTACCAATAAAATAAATTAAAAATGTTTGAAAATTGGATGTATACAGCCCGCAAAATTTAAAAATTCCTGTTACTTTTTGATCACACCTTGTACACTTGGTAGAGAATGTAGAAGTTGTTTCTACTGTAAAATAAAGATGAGTACATTGCATTATGTGAAGAAAACTCAAGGAGTTAATACATTTTGTTTAATACTTGATGAGCACAGCTGTCTGTTTATGGTAATTTGATGGTTTCTTATGATTTCAGATCAGCAGTTTGCATATGATAACAAGTGATGTTGGAAGGTGCAGAGCATGGTTACGCCAGGCTCTGAATGAATGCTTGTTGTCAAGTTATTTGGAATCAATGCGCTGTGATGGAAATGCTTTGAAACCTTATTATCGCCGAACAGCATTTCTACGTGATGCTGAACTACTTGATGTTGCACAGCATTTGATAGAAGGAGTGGAATCTTGCCCTTTATCGCTGATTTGCAATTCTAGCCTTTTGAATTTATGGACCAATCCACCACTCCTCCTTGCTGGCTTGTGGACTCCACCAATGAGGTCATGTCCTGTTGCTCCTGGTCTGGATGTTGCCAGTACTTTGGATAGTGCTGAGGCTACCTCTGCTGCAGAAGATTCCTTGAGCTCTGCTATGTCACTGTCTTCCTGTTCTTATCAAGGGTCAGGACTCGGACAAATGCTAGGTATTAATGAAGATGAGGCATTAAAAATTATATTGGGAACCCCTGTAGATGATGACCCTATTATGTCCCAAGCATTAATGAAAAGAGATGAAAGTGGCCTGAACTCTGAAGCAGATAAACCAACGTCGTCATTAAATGGTGAGAATTCTGAAAGTAGCAGTGGGAATGATAAGGTTGAGGATGAAATTGCTTCGCAGAGTGTAGGAAATTCATTGTTTGGTCGTGCAGGATGGTCTTCATCTTTTGAGGAATTATCTCCTGCAAATGATGGACAATTGGAGGAACCAGAGCGAATCTTAGCTTCAAGAACACACATACCAGCGATGATGGCTCTAGCAAAGACTAAATCATCGTTCATCCGAAGCCCCAGTGAAGTGCAGAGTTATCATTCATTGCTGGAGAGTTACAATAACTTAGCAGGGACATATGTAAAAACACCTGATGTCAGAGACTTTCTGCAGCGTTTTGAGAACTCCAAGTCTAACACAGACATAACACCTGGAGATGAAGCTGAGGACCCGGTGAGTGTTTCCAGAATTTTCATGCTTCCATAGTCAGCTTCTCCTGTGCAAACTGACTCACATATGTATACTCTTTAGAAGTTTCACATCTTCTGTTAACAAAATCTGCATGTTGTGGAAAGCAAATTTCAACTATATAAAATTAAACCATAAGTAATATTGTTAGGTAGAAAAATATTGCCATTTTACCAGCTGTTACTTTACTTTAAGAAAAACGAAAGACTTTTTACCAATTAAATTTATCTTTTAAAGAGGGGTGGAAAAAGTTTCTAAATTCATCAAAATTCGAAAATGTAAAGTTTAAAATTTATTTTGGTTGCAAGCATTTCTATTGTTTGAATTTTCAGATTTTAACTTTTTAACAATTCTACATCATATTCAGCAATTTCAAAAATTCTGTGCATTAATAGGGAAAATTTATGATTCCAGACTCAATTACTTAGTGCATTAGATTTTCACATCTATCCATTTTTGCTGCATTTAAGAGTTTTCAAAAAATGCATTGAACTCAAAAGTACTAAATACATACACTGGAACTTTTTTCTCAAGTTATATACATTTTTCGGGGGAAAATATTTTCGGTGTCATTTCACAGAATGGATGTAAAACATTTCTGTGTTTTTTCACTAATGTGATGTAGAGCAATATTCCATGCTAGCTCACTAATGTGAAGTAGGATAACATTCCATATATTCCACACCACTTCACTAACGTGTGTAGAAGTATATTCCACATCACTTCACTAATGTGATACAGAACAATATTCCACATCACTTCACTAATGTGATACAGAACAAGATTCCACATCGCTTCACTAATGTGATACAGAACAATATTTCACATCGCTTCACTAATGTGATACAGAACAATATTCCACATTGCTTCACTAATGTACAGAACAATATTCCACATCACTTCACTAATGTGTGTAGAAGTATATTCCACATCACTTCACTAATGTGTGTAGAAGTATATTCCACATCACTTCACTAATGTGATACAGAACAATATTCCACATCGCTTCACTAATGTGATACAGAACAATATTCCACATCATTCCACTAATGTGATGTAGAAGAAGATTCTTCATCGCTTCACTAATTTGATATAGAACATCTTCCTCTATCACTTAACCAATGTGATATAGAACTCCCTCCCCTGTCACTTCACTGATCTGATATAGAACATCTTCCTCTGCCACTTCACTAATGTAATACAGAACAATATTCCACATCCCTTCACTAATGTGATATGGAACATCTTCCTCTGTCACTTCACTAATGTAATATAGAACATCTTCCTCTGTCACTTCACCAATGTGATATAGAACATCTTCCTGTGTCACTTCACCAATGTGATATAGAACATCTTCCTGTGTCACTTCACCAATGTGATATAGAACATCTTCCTCTGTCACTTCACCAATGTGATATAGAACATCTTCCTGTCACACTTCACTAATGTAATATAGAACATCTTCCTCTGTCACTTCACCAATGTGATATAGAACATCTTCCTGTGTCACTTCACCAATGTGATATAGAACATCTTCCTCTGTCACTTCACTAATGTAATATAGAACATCTTCCTCTGTCACTTCACCAATGTGATATAGAACATCTTCCTCTGTCACTTCACTAATGTAATATAGAACATCTTCCTCTGTCACTTCACCAATGTCATATGGAACATCTTCCTGTGTCACTTCACCAATGTGATATAGAACATCTTCCTGTGTCACTTCACCAATGTGATATAGAACATCTTCCTGTGTCACTTCACCAATGTGATATAGAACATCTTCCTGTGTCACTTCACCAATGTAATATGGAACATCTTCCTGTGTCACTTCACCAATGTGATATGGAACATCTTCCTCTGTCACTTCACCATTGTAATATAGAACATCTTCCTCTGTCACTTCACCATTGTAATATAGAACATCTTCCTCTGTCACTTAGCCAATGTGATATGGAACATCTTCCTGTGTCACTTCACCAATGTGATATAGAACATCTACCTGTGTCACTTCACCAACGTGATATAGAACATCTTCCTCTGTCACTTCACCAATGTGATATAGAACATCTTCCTCTGTCACTTCACTAATGTGATATAGAACATCTTCCTCTATCGCTTCACCAATGTGATATGGAACATCTTCCTCTGTCACTTCATGAATGTGATATAGAACATCTTCCTCTATCACTTCACGAATGTGATATGGAACATCTTCCTGTGTCACTTCACGAATGTGATATAGAACATCTTCCTCTGTCACTTCACGAATGTGATATAGAACATCTTCCTCTGTCACTTCACCAATGTAATATAGAACATCTTCCTCTGTCACTTCACCAATGTGATATAGAATATCTTCCTGTGTCACTTCACCAATGTGATATGGAACATCTTCCTGTGTCACTTCACCAATGTGATATAGAACATCTTCCTCTGTCACTTCACCAATGTGATATGGAACATCTTCCTGTGTCACTTCACCAATGTGATATGGAACATCTTCCTCTGTCACTTCACCAATGTGATATAGAACATCTTCCTCTGTCACTTCAACAATGTGATATGGAACATCTTCCTGTGTCACTTCACCAATGTGATATAGAACATCTTCCTCTGTCACTTCACCAATGTGATATAGAACATCTTCCTGTCACACTTCACCAATGTGATATGGAACATCTTCCTCTGTCACTTCACCAATGTAATATAGAACATCTTCCTGTGACACTTCACCAATGTGATATAGAACATCTTCCTGTCACACTTCACCAATGTGATATAGAACATCTTCCTGTGTCACTTCACCAATGTAATATAGAACATCTTCCTCTGTCACTTCACCAATGTGATATAGAACATCTTCCTGTGTCACTTCACCAATGTAATATAGAACATCTTCCTGTGTCACTTCACCAATGTGATATAGAACATCTTCCTGTGTCACTTCACCAATGTAATATAGAACATCTTCCTGTGTCACTTCACCAATGTAATATAGAACATCTTCCTCTGTCACTTCACCAATGTGATATGGAACATCTTCCTGTGTCACTTCACCAATGTAATATAGAACATCTTCCTGTGTCACTTCACCAATGTGATACAGAACATCTTCCTGTCACACTTCACCAATGTGATATAGAACATCTTCCTGTGTCACTTCACCAATGTAATATAGAACATCTTCCTCTGTCACTTCACCAATGTGATATAGAACATCTTCCTGTGTCACTTCACCAATGTGATATAGAACATCTTCCTGTGTCACTTCACCAATGTGATATAGAGCATCTTCCTGTGTCACTTCACCAATGTAATATAGAACATCTTCCTCTGTCACTTCACCAATGTGATATGGAACATCTTCCTGTGTCACTTCACCGATGTGATATGGAAGATCTTCACCTGTCACTTCACTAATGTGATATGGAACATCTTCCCCTATCATTTTGCTAATGTGGTGTGGAATATCTTTACTGCTGTGATGTAAGTGAACTTTTTTGTTCTCTTCTCTAATGAGATGTAGAGGAAAATTCCATGCTACTAACTAATGTGAAGTAGAACAACTTCCCCTTTCACTTTTCCAGTGTGATATAGAACAACATTCCATGATACTCTCTAATGTGAAGAACAACAACTTCCCCTTTCACTTTTCCAGTTTGATGTAGAACAACATTCCATGCTACTCACTAATGTGAAGAAGAACAACTGTCCCTTTCACTTTTCCAGTGTGATATAGAACAACATTCCATGCTACTCAGTAATGTGAAGAACTACTTCCCCTTTCACTTTTCCTCTGTGATATAGAACAACATTCCATGCTACTCACTAATGTGAAGAACAACAACTTCCCCTTTCACTTTTCCAGTGTGATATAGAACAACATTCCATGCTAACTAATGTGAAGTAGAACAACTTCCCCTTTCACTTTTCCAGTGTGATATAGAACAACATTCCATGCTACTCACTAATGTGAAGAACAACAACTTCCCCTTTCACTTTTCCAGTGTGATATAGAACAACATTCCATGCTACTCACTAATGTGAAGAACAACAACTTCCCCTTTCACTTTTCCAGTGTGATATAGAACAACATACCATGCTACTCACTAATGTGAAGAACAACAACTTCCCCTTTCACTTTTCTAGTGTGATATAGAACAACATTCTATGCTACTCACTAATGTGAAGTAGAACAACTTCTCCTTTCACTTTTCCAGTGTGATTTAGAAACATTCCATGCTACTCACTAACGTGAACAACAACTTCCCCTTTCACTTTTCCAGTGTGATATAGAACAACATTCCATGCTACTCACTAATGTGAAGAACAACAACTTCCCCTTTCACTTTTCCAGTGTGATATAGAACAAAATTCCATGCTACACACTAATGTGAAGAACAACAACTTCCCCTTTCACTTTTCCAGTGTGATATAGAACACCATTCCATGCTACTCACTAATGTGAAGCACAACAACTTCCCCTTTCATTTTTCCAGTGTGATATAGAGCAACATTTCATGCTGCTCACTAATGTGAAGAACGACAACTTCCCCTTTCACTTTTCCAGTGTGATATAGAACAACATTCCATGCTACTCACTAATGTGAAGAACAACAACTTCCCCTTTCACTTTTCCAGTGTGATATAGAACATAATTCCATGCTACTCACTAATGTGAAGAACAACAACTTCCCCTTTCACTTTTCCAGTGTGATATAGAACAACATTCCATTCTACTTCACCAATGCCATTCAGAATATCTTTCTGCATAATTTCATCAATGAATTCTAAAACAATTTTACATGTTGCACTTTCCTTCACCACTAAGTGGCCTAATAAAATAGGTTTTAAGGTTCATTATCTTAAGCTTCTCTCACTGGAGGTAAAAAAAAAAAAATTGTCACTGGAAGTAATGGAAGCAGAGTAGATCATTTCAAAATAGAAAAGAAAAAAAAATCTCTCGCATGTTGAATTTTGAGCTGTTAGTTGATGTGACAACACTCATCAATTTGCAGTTTACAAGAATAGCACATATTCAGGTGTGTGTGTGTTACAGGAATATGTACTCACATTTGTAAGAGTAAAAGCCAGTATAGTATCAGTTTTACATCATTTCTTAGTATTTTTGGAATGTTTTTATTAAAAGTGAGTGTGAAGAGAATGGCAGAGTATGTGAGATATGTATTGCTCATACCAGTGTATATTAATGTAACCATGGGCACTAAAGAAGTGTCAGAATCTCTCAGTAATTTACACAAACATAACCTAGAAATTACATTGAAGGTTAACTTTATTAATTTCACTTACTATGCAGAACGTTTACTTGAAAATCCAGATATTATACTTTTTGATAATGTAGGTATCTAAAGGTGGAAGTATTCTGGAATTTCTAAAAACAGTCATATTTGACTATTCATCCAACACCTTATTAGCTATGACTTTTCCTTTTCACCCTCTTTGCCTGATATGTTGCTGTAAAATTTCTTATTTATAGGATCCCTAATATTGCCTTTAATATTCCCTTAGTCAGAAAATTTTCTAGTGCGTAACAAAATCATAAGTTTAGTTAATTAAAAAGTTGTTGTTGCCTGTTACTTTCCTTTTATTCCATTTTGCTAATTTATATTACAGCTTTGCCCTTGTGCATTTGATTGAAATTAATATGTCAATTTGTTGGAAGGAATTCATATTTGCCTAACATTACACAAGGCAGGAAGAGTTTTGATTGGAAAAATGTGCTCCAGTAATAAATGCCAAACAGTGAAACACCACTGTACTATCAACAAAGCTCTGGGTCAGAGAGTGTAGATAGCATGAGTGTATTAATAGCCATTGTTGTTTCAGCAAGGCTGGAAATGTAGAATCAGACTGACAAATACAATGCCATGTATGGATTTGAATGGGTACTCTGCAACATGGTAGACATTAAAAGTTATTAAATTCCCCAAGTGAATCACATTTCCCAGTTAATACAGTTGTTGCATTGAATTTTTCAGTGTGATTCCAACATGAGTATGTACTACCTTCAGGTGAACAAAATAGCTGTGAAAATGAGTAGTAGGTTTTTATTCTCTCAGAAACAGTTACCTTCTCATTTAGTTAGGTATATAGCTGGATGGACAGATAATTTATTTCATCCTTTCAAGTTACAAACATCATACATATAAAGTTACTTTCCTGGAGTTGCTGAACAAACATACATATATAGTTATTTTCCTGGAGTTGTTGGAAAAACATACATATATAGAGACTTTCCTGGAGTTGTTGAACAAACATACATATACAGTTATTTTCCTGCAGTTGGAAAAACAGCAAACATGTATGGTTACGTTCCTAGAGTTGCTGAATAAACATACATATATAATTCAAGATCTTCTCGGGCTTCTAGCCAGGTAAAAACTTGGCTTGACACCAACGTTTCGAAGAAGTGCATCTTCCTCGTCTTCAGGGTGAACTCATCAGTTCACCCTGAAGACGAGGAAGATGCACTTCTTCGAAACGTTGGTGTCAAGCCAAGTTTTTACCTGGCTAGAAGCCCGAGAAGATCTTGAATTAACACGTCGCCAGGAAAGCTATAGTTCTTATTTTATACATATATAGTTACTTTCCTGGAATTGCTGAACAAATATACATATATAGTTACTTTTGGGGAGTTGTTGAATAAACATACATAAATAGTTATTTTCCTGGAGTTGTGAAACAAACATACATATATAGTTACTTTCCTGGAGTTATTGAACAAACATACATACATATATAGTTACTTTCCCAGAGTTGTTGAATAAACATACATATATAGTTACTTTCCTGGAGTTGTTGAACAAACATACATATATAGTTACTTTCCTGGAGTTGCTGAAAAAACATACATATATATTTACTTTCCTGGAGTTGTTGAACAAACATACATATATAGTTACTTTCCTGGAGTTGTTGAACAAACATACATATATAGTTACTTTCCTGGAGTTTTGAACAAACATCATACATATATAGTTACTTTCCTGGAGTTGTGGAACAAACATCATACATATATAGTTACATTCCTGGAGTTGTTGAACAAACATACATGTATAGTTACATTCCTGGAGTTGCTGAATAAACATAGCTATATAGTAACTTTCCTGGATTTGTTAAACAAACACACACACACACACACACACACACACATATATATATAATTACTTTCCTGGATTTGCTGAATAAACATACATATATAGAGACTTTCCTGGAGTTGTTGAACAAACATACATATATAGTTACTTTCCTGGAGTTGTTTAATAAACATATATATAGTTACTTTCCTGGAGTCGTTAAACAAACGTACATATATAGTTTCTTTCCTGGAGTTGATGAATATACATTAATATGTATAGTTACTTTCCAGGAGTTGTTGAACAAACATACATATATAGTTACTTTCCTGGGGTTGTTAAACATCATAAATATATAGGTACGTTCCTGGAGTTGCTGAATAAACATCTTTCATATATAGTTACTTTTCTGGAGTTGTTGAACAAACATCATACATGTATAGTTATGTTCCTGGAGTTGTTGAATAAAGATACATATATAGTTACTTTCTTGGAGTTGCTGAATAAACATACATATATAGTTCCTTTCCTGGAGTTGTTAAACAAACATACATATATAGTTACTTTCCTGGAGTTGTTGAACAAACATACATATATTGATACTTTCCTGGAGTTGTTGAACATATATATACATTACTTTCCTGGGGTTGTTAAACAAACATCATAAATATACAGTTACGTTCCTGGAGTTCCTGAATAAACATACATATATGGTTACGTTCCTGGAGTTGCTAAATAAACTTACACATGTAGTTACTTTCCTGGAGTTGCTGAACAAACATACGTATATAGTTACGTTCCTGGAGTTGCTGAACAAACATACATATATAGTTACGTTCCTGGAGTTGCTGAACAAACATACATGTATAGTTACTTTCTTGGAGTTGCTGAACAAACATAAATGTATAATTACGATCCTGGAGATGCAGAAAAAACATACACATAATGTTACTTTCCTGGAGTGTTTGAACAAACATCATAAATATATAGTCATGTTCCTGTAGTTGTTGAACAAACGTACATATATAGTTACTTTCCTGGATTGTAAACATGCATCATAAATATATAGTTATGTTCCTGGAGTTGCTGAATAAACATATATGTATAGTTACTTTCCTGAAGTTGCTGAACAAACATCATACATATATAGTTATGTTCCTGGAGTTGTTTAACAAACATACATGTATAGCTTCATTCCTGGAGTTGTTGAACTAACACACATATATAGTTAATTTCCTGGAGTTGTTGAACAAACATACATATATAGTTACTTTCCTTGAGTTGTTAAACATACATTATAAATATATAGTTACGTTCCTAGACTTGCTGAATAAACCTACATATATAATTACTTTCCTGGAGTTGCTTTAGAAACATACATGTATAGTTACTTTCCTGGAGTTGGTGAAGTAACATACATATATAGTTACTTTCCTGGAGTTGCTGAATAAACATACATATATAGTTACTTTCTTGGAGTTGCTGAATAAACATACATATATAGTTACTTTCCTGCAGTTGTTAAACTAACATACATATATAGTTACTTTCCTGGAGTTGTTTAATATACATACATATATATATATAGTTATCTTCCTGGACTTGTTAAACAAACATACATATATAGATACCTTCCTGGAGTTGCTGAATAAACATACATATATAGTTACTTTCCTGGAGTTGTTAAACTAACATACATATTAAGTTGATTTCCTGGAGTTGCTGAATAAACATACATATATAGTTACTTTCCTGGAGTTCTTAAACAAACATACATATATAGTTACTTTCCTGGAGTTGTTAAACTAACATATATATATAGTTACTGTACTGGAGTTGTTGAACAAACATATATTAATAGTTACTTTCCTGGAGCTGTTAAACAAACATACATATATAGTTACTTTCCTGGAGTTGCTGAATAAACGTACATATATAGAGACTTTCCTGGAGTTGTTGAACAAACATACATATATAGTTACTTTCCTGGAGTTGTTTAATGTACATATATATATATATATAGTTACCTTCCTGGACTTGTTAAACAAACATACATATATAGATACCTTCCTGGAGTTGCTGAATAAACATAAATATATAGTTACTTTCCTGGAGCTGTTAAACAAACATACATATATAGTTACTTTCCTGGAGTTGCTGAATAAACATAAATGTACAGTTGCTTTCCTGGAGTTGCTGAATAAACATACATGCATATTTACTTTGCTGGAGTTGCTGAATAAACATACATGTATATTTACTTTGCTGGAGTTGCTGAATAAACATACATGTATAGTTTCTTTCCTGGAGTTGTTGAACAAACATACATGTACAGTTACGTTCCTGGAGTTGCTGAATAAACATACATGTATAGTTAATTTCCTGGAGTTGTTGAACAAACATCATACATGTTTAGTTACGTTCCTGTGGTTGTTAAACAAACATACATGTATAGTTATGTTCCTGGAGTTGTTGAACAAACAGCATACATGTATAGTTATGTTCCTGGAGTTGTTGAACAAACATACATGTATAGTTAAGCTCCTGGAGTTGCTGAACAAACATACGTGTATAGTTACGTTCCTGGAGTTGTTGAACAAACATACATGTATAGTTACGTTCCTGGAGAGACTGAACAAACATACATGTATAGTTACGTTCCTGGAGTTGTTGAACAAACATACATATATAGTTACTTTCCTGGAGTTGCTGAACAAACATACATATATAGTTACCTTCCTGGAGTTGCTAAACAAACATGCATATATAGTTATGTTCCTGGAGTTGCTCAATAAACATCATACATATATAGATACGTTCCTGGAGTATTTGAACAAACATACATATATAGTTACTTTCCTAGAATGTTTGAACTAACTTCATAAATATATAGTTACGTTCCTGGAGTTGTTGAACAAACATACATATATAGTTACTTTCCTGAAGTTGTTGAACAAACATACATATATAGTTACTTTCCTGGAGTTTTTGAACAAATGTACACATATAGTTACTTTCCTGGAGTTGTTAAATAAACATCATAAATATATAGTTACGTTCCTGGGGTTACTGAATAAACATAAATGTATAGTTACTTTCCTGGAGTTGCTGAATAAACATACATGTAAAGTTACTTACCTGGAGTTGCTGAAGTAACATACATATATAGTTACTTTCCTGGAGTTGCTGAATAAACATACATATATAGTTTCTTTCCTGGAGTTGTTGAACAAACATACATGTACAGTTACGTTCCTGGAGTTGCTGAATAAACATACATGCATAGTTAATTTCCTGGAGTTGTTGAACAAACATCATACATGTATAGTTACATTCCTGGAGTTGTTAAACAAACATACATGTATAGTTATGTTCCTGGAGTTGTTGAACAAACAGCATACATGTATAGTTATGTTCCTGGAGTTGTTGAACAAACATACATGTATAGTTACGCTCCTGGAGTTGCTGAAGAAACATACGTGTATAGTTACGTTCCTGGAGTTGTTGAACAAACATACATGTATAATTACGTTCCTGGAGAGACTGAAAAAACATACATGTATAGTTACGTTCCTGGAGTTGTTGAACAAACATACATGTATACGTATTTACGTACCTGGAGTTCTGAACAAACATACGTGTATAGTTACTTTCCTGGAGTTGTTGAACAAACATCATACATGTATAGTTAGGTTCCTGGAGTTGTTGAACAAACATACATGTATAGTTACGTTCCTGGAGTTGCTGAACAAACATACATGTATAGTTACGTTCCTGGAGTTGCTGAATTTGGTATCATATGCAGTTAACACCCTGGTTATTTATGTTTATGTATCTTTCCCTCTATTTGTACATTTTTATATCCTAGCAGTTTAATTCATTTGCATCTTTTGCAACTTACCTCATCAGCTCTGTTATTAAGATCCTCTCACTCTTTGGTGATTTTCCTCCCCTTCAGTTTTTCTAATATGTTCAAAATATTGTTTAGATATGTGGATGTTTTTGCATTGGTCCCCCAAAAATTAGCAGTAGATTCTCTAAAATAGTTAACCTACAAAGGAGGCATATACAGCTCACAATAGAAATAGAAAAAGGCCAAATTCTACTGTACCTGACCTAAAGCTAACACAGAAAGGACAAAAGATCATATGGCATATACAGGAAGACCACACACACACACATACACACAGTGAGTCAATTTCATAAAATGGAATAGTTTGAACTTGTAATGTCGCAGGCATGCAATCTTCAAGAGCTCAGCACACAGATTGCTCAGCATCCCACTTGGCCCAGAATACCTCTATAGCCTCAGTCAATAGCTTCACTATGGACATAATTGACAGAAAAAATTGAAAAATGTAAGAAGAAATTAACATTACAACAAATTACCACTCTGTCCACACAAAAACCAAAAGTTACATATAAAAATTTTTCACTTATCACCTAACAGCAGATAGAAAATTCAAAACAATTTTCTAAAAATACTACATAAGTTTAGCTTCAAGTAACCAATTCAACATAAAAAATGCACTGAAAACAGACATCAAAGACCTCATACCTACGAACCAGAGATCAGACATCTACAAAATTGATTGTAAGGACTGCAAATTATGTTACATTGGTCAAACAAAAAGAAGACTGGAAACAAGGCTAAACGAACAGTTCAGAACACATTAAATAAAAACTATCAGCCCACCTGGGTAGTGGTGAAAATTCACCAACATCTTCAAGAAATTTAACATTACCTTAGCTCCAAAAAACAGTTTTAGTGTCCAAAACTTACTGTGCAATAATTTAAAAGACTCCATTCCGGAACATACGAAATCAGGTGTATACAGAATTGATTGTTCAGATTGGAATAAGTTTTACATCGGAAAAACAAAAACAAGTATACAAAACAGACTACAAGAACACATGAGATGTGTGAAATGCAAACACACAGAAAGATCTGCAATAGCCCATCATTCTGGTCTACCAATCGTAAAATCACACTAAATGTAAAACTGATAATATCAGCCAGATATAAAGCCAAACTTCACATATGGGAAAGGATACTCATAAAAAAGAAATGACACATGTTAACCTTTGATTTGCTGCCAGGAAATTGACCATGGAAGTTCATCTCGCAACTACAAGATGCCACCACAGACAGTCTACCTACCTCAACAAACCACGGATCAAATCAGTTGGATGTAGTGTTACCAAGGCCAACTCATTGCTTGTAAAGTTAAACACATCACTGTTATTATCCTTTATTATATTTGAAATTAGTGATATTAAAGTTTCTAAATATGTTCTGTAAATAGATACATGTTAGTGTGTTCATTATTACTTCTCAACAATGAACAATTATACATTATAGCTGAGTTTTCAATTTTTGGAACAGTGTGATTGAATGGGGGCATTGAAACAACTGCTTTTTAGGTTGACTACTGAAGAACTGATAGCCCTATTGGAAGAAGATGCTGAGGCTGGTCTGTACATATGTATTATCCCTCTGATTACACATGCAGTCAGATGAGTGTGAAAATAACAGAAATCATTTAAGTGGCAACCACAGAAGCAAAATTTACAAAATATGGTGATGGAGAAACTGTCACCCATGACGTAAATGCGTAGAATGCTATTCCATAAATTGAACAGCTGATTTTGCAACACACTTAGTTGATTTTTCAATTTTTCCCCTGATATTATCTACCTGTAACTATAAACATGTAATAGTCTTAAATACACACACATACATATATGTGTATGTATACGCACACATATATTTTAATTGTATTATTTTTTGTATTATGAGTAAGTCTTACTGAACCTAATAAGCCATCACATTCAACTTCTGATACCACCAGTCTCAGAATTTTGTATAACATACAGTAATCCTGTTACCATCAGAAGAAAGAAGGCTGATATACTAGCTAATTATACAAATATTTATACTCATGAGCATGGGGATATTGCATTTAATGTGACAAGTGCTGAAACAAGGTGTCACTGACCTTTGTTGTTGTGACAGGCTACAATCCCCTACCTAGTTATACAGTGCGTTTGTTACAAAACTTGGCCCCAGCAGTACAACCTGTGTTACCTACATCCGTTCTGTCATCACAAGTGCGTCAGTTTTACTTCTCTTCTAGTCCAGTTCACACATGAATAACATTGTGAATGTTTAGAAGTGTTTACTTTTGCTTGAAGTGCTTTCAAAATGTTGTATACAGCACCATAAAGATTGTTTATGTATGATATGTATGTGCTTACATCATCTTGTAGAGAAGTTGTAAGGCAATTTGAAACTAAATTCCCTGTTGTGTGTGTTCCAAGTAGAGGGGCCGTTTGTTTGCCTGTAAATAAATTCAGGGAGTTGGGATCAATTTGTGATAGGAAAAGAAAGGTAAACAGGCGTGTGCTTACAGAGCAGAAATTAGACACAATTGGAGAAAGATTAGAACGGTCACTTCAAAAATCGCTTGGGCATCTTGCACAAGAAACTGACATTTTGAAAGCTTCAGCATGGAAAGCAAAAAAACTTTTAAAACTCAAACCATTTAGGGTTACTGTTGTCCAGGAATTGCTACCAAGTGATCACCAGAGTCGGATAAATTTCTGTTACTGGATTTTGAGGAATGTTAATGATGGAACAGTTGATCCACAATTGATACTGTTCAGTGACAAAGCATGGTTTCATTTGCATGGTCATGTATCATCACAACACAACTGATATTATGCTCAGACAAACCCAAATTCGTCATGAAACCCCCTTGCATGTTAAAAAAATTGGGTTACAGTGTTCAATAAATGGATACAATCTCGTAATAAGGTATGTTATGTGTTTGTTCTGATAATTGTTAATGTGATTTGAGATTGTGACTGGGTAACAGACTGTGCACCTGACGACCAAGTTTGTAGAATATATTGGCAAATGAGTGAGGATTGTCATAGCCTAGCTGTTTCCAAAGCAATGTCAAGAGCAAGATTAAAAAAAAGTGTAAAATGTTTCCATGCCTGTGACCACAACAGTTTATCCAAAGAAGATAGACTTTAAAAAGTAAAACCCCTTGGAAAGTTCTAAATGACAGATGGCTAATAGCTTGAAGAGTGATAAGCTACTCTGTATTATGGTAGACATGGTACAAAGCAGTATATGGCCATTAAGCGGGTAAGGCTAGGGTCAGTGGTATCAAAACTTTGATTTGAGAATGAACAAACATGATTTCTTTAAAAAAATAAAAGAATTTGAGTGGGTTTTTGTAACACAAATATCGCTTGTTTTTACTTACTGGGACCGGTTTCGGGAACACTTGTTCCTATTTTCAACCCTTAATTCCGACTAAATCCTTCCCAAAATTCAATAGTAAAAGTGCATCAAATTCATTGGACTTGATTAACTACCTGAAATATTTCAGTGTTTCACCTAAAGATAAGATAGTATCCTTTGATATCACCTCCCTATTCCCTAGCATACCCATAGACGAACTCCAAAAACCTCTGAAAACCTGGTACAAAGCATAAACATACCAACAGAGGAAATAGAAGATCTTGTCCAGCTAACCAATTTATGTGTAAAACAGAACTACTTCACATTCCAGAATAAATGCTACCAACAAACAACAGGACTTGCAATGGGGAATCCTCTATCACCATTCCTAGCCGACCTATACATGAGTAATTTTGAAATACACATCACTGAGGCATTCCCACATATATACAAAAAATGGTATAGGTATGTAGATGACGTCATCACCATAGTTCCTGAAAAACTTGTAAACAATGCACTCAAACTTCTTAACTTACAAAACAAGGCCATTCAGTTCACTATTGAGACCGAACAGGAAGGTGTCCTACCATTCCTAGACATCAGAATAATAAGAACAGAAAAACATAGCCTGACATTTGGAATACATAGAAAATCCACCAATACAGATAACCACATAAAATTTGATAGCTACAACCCCACAACACATAAATATGCAGTCCTGAACAGTTTAATCTATAGATTAGACACATTCCCATGGAGAATAATGAATACCAAAAAGAATATCAACAGATACTCCAAACAGCTACCAACAACGGCTTCCAAAAAAGTGCAGTAGACAAGAGAATGAATAAATACAAAAAACTGAACCGCATAACACACAACCACCCCACAGAACCTCAGTGACTAACCTCAGTTCAGAAAATTCACCTATCATCCTTGGGCACAACAAACTTCAGAAAATCTTCAGGAATTATAACATCACCTTAGCTCAAAAAAACAACTACAGCATTCAGAAACTGCTGTGCAGAAATTTAAAAGATCCTATCCCTGCAGACAAAAAACTGGGAATTTATGAAATTAAATGCTCAGACTGTAATCTGGTGTATATAGGAAGGACAAAGAGAAGTTTGGAGACCAGATTAAAGGAACATATGAGAAACATAAAATACAAGCAAATAGAAAAATCAGCAGTTGCCAACCATTTTTGGACATCAGGACACGAAATCACACCGAATATAAAACTGTTAAAACCAGCATATAAACCCACAGAATTGGATGTCTGGGAGAAGATCTACATCATGAAGAAAAAGAGCCATATCATGAATTTTGATTTACCACCATACAGCAACCTCTGGAAGTTCATTGATCCAGCAACAGATGCCTCCACAATTGATACATCACCATCGTTGATGCCAATGAAGAAAGATTTAGTCGGAATTAAGGGTTGAAAATGGGAACAAGTGTTCCTGAAACCGGTCCCAGTAAGTAAAAACAAGTGATGTTTGTGTTACAAAAACCGACTCAAATTCTTTAATTTCTTATTTAATCACATCACTGTTACAAGCTTCTATGCATATTTGCAAGTTTTGAATGATTTCTTTTTCTGACAACGTCTTTGTTTCACTACCACTGGAACTGGAACAGGAACAGATGAAAAAGTAACCAATAATAAATCTGGATTGACTGTGATTCGTTACCAAGGCAACAGTATTGTACCATAGCCTCAAACAAAAGTGGAATTCAACCAATTGGAAAATGCAAACAATGTAATACGAGTAAGGGAAAGGTTTATCAACACAGTTACAGCTGTTAGCTACAACACTTGCATGTGAGGAGTTGACAGACTTGCTGAAAATACAGGATTCATTTCAGAACAAGGGAATGCCAACTTCCTGCTTTTCCACCAAATGCATCAATAAAGAATGCTTGGTTGCTGTACAGACAAAGGACAATCCATTGGATCTACTTGGCTTCACAAGGTAAACTGTTGCTGTCACTACACAGGAGAGTACTCGGTGATGTACATGTGACGGGCACGATGATCTGATTATATCAATGGGTAAACAACAAAGATGCAGTCAAAGCAAGAAGAATACAACAAAACAGTGCCAAAAATGTAAAATTTCTTTACATGTCAATTATTTTGAACAGCTTCATGTATACAGTAAAATTTCAATAGAACGTGCTGTTATTTCCTTATTTGGTTTTGTATTTACAAGCTGTATAATGAGTAAATAAGGTGTTTGATATATAGTATGCAAAGTGTAATAATTGAAAATATACTCTCTACTCTCTGTTCTCATAATATTATATATGTTAAGTTCTTGTACCTGCTTGTTCCCACTGTTTCATTTTTGGAACATGCATTGTTTCGCATTAAATATGTTGTTAGAATCAAGACATTTACAAATTATTTATACCCCAAACACAAAAGTTAACAGGGAATAATTGTTAAAAGGTATGAACGAATATATTTTTGGAATGACAAGAGTGAACATTTCACACCTCAAGTTATTCCAAGTGTCCTGTTTAAAATGATATAAGCATAATTTGAATATTCTGACTCTAGTGAACTAAAATGAATTTAAATGTGTTGTGCTCCCAGATTTCAAAATGTCAGCATATTTTGGGTTTCTTTCCTTTCTGAATCAAAACACCTACCTTCAAGCTAACATGGCTTCTGCAAGCATTTCTTCATGCTGTCAACAGATGACACTAAGTGTCCTAGAGTTAGCATTTTAAGGATTTGTAGGGGATCTGATGTACCACTTCTCAGAAATAACTATGACAACCTGTCATTTTTGATTTCCAAACAAATTTCATGACTATTAGCATTCTGTGAGTAATTGCAACCAATGTTGATTGTTGGAAGAGAAAGTTTGATTGTAATAGACAAACTAAAGAGTACAATAACAGCAGTAAATACTAATAAACCTAACTCTTCTTATTTAAAGACACAAGTGCTAGTGCTCAATGATATTCAGTTTTTAATGTTGTTATATTATAATTAGTTTTTAATATAATATTAATAAAGAAATCCTTCAAAATATTAAACCTTCTCCAGGATAAGAGAGAAATTGTTGTTTACTGCTGTGGCATGTCTGTCAGAATGTTTGCTTCTCCTGGATAACCAGAATAAGCAGTTGTTTACTGCTGTGGCATATCTGTCAGAATGTTTGCTAGTATGGAATAAACAATTAAAATACATTTTTACTGCTGTTTAGTCAAAATGCTTACTTTTCCAGGGGAACAGATGAAATACTTGTTTAATACTGTGGCATATCTGTCAGAATGTTTACTTCGAAATACTATTTTAAAACTGTGGCATATCTGTCAGAATGTTTACTTCTCCAGAATAACAGATGAAATACTTGTTTAATACTGTGGCGTATCTGTCAGAATGTTTACTTCTCCAGAATAACAGATGAAATACTTGTTTAATACTGTGGCATATCTGTCAGAATGTTTACTTCTCCAGAGTAACAGATGAAATACTTGTTTAATACTGTGGCATATCTGTCAGAATGTTTACTTCTCCAGAGTAACAGATGAAATACTTGTTTAATACTGTGGCATATCTGTCAGAATGTTTGCTTCTCCAGAGTAACACATGAAATACTTGTTTAATACTATAGCATATCTGTCAGAATGTTTACTTCTCCAGAGTAACAGATGAAATACTTGTTTAATACTGTGGCATATCTGTCAGAATGTTTGCTTCTCCAGAGTAACACATGAAATACTATTTTAAAACTGTGGCATATCTGTCAGAATGTTTGCTTCTCCAGAGTACCAGCTGAAATACTTGTTTAATACTGTGGCATATCTGTCAGAATGTTTACTTCTCCAGAGTAACAGATGAAATACTATCTTAAAACTGTGGCATATCTGTCGGAATGTTTGCTTCTCCAGAGTACCAGCTGAAATACTTGTTTAATACTGTGGCATATCTGTCAGAATGTTTTCTTCTCCAGAGTACCAACTGAAATACTTGTTTAATACTGTGGCATATCTGTCAGAATGTTTGCTTCTCCAGAGTAACAGATGAAATACTATCTTAAAACTGTGGCATATCTGTCAGAATGTTTGCTTCTCCAGAGTAACAGATGAAATACTATTTTAAAACTGTGGCATATCTGTCAGAATGTTTGCTTCTCCAGAGTAACAGATGAAATACTTGTTTAATACTGTGGCATATCTGTCAGAATGTTTTCTTCTCCAGAGTACCAGCTGAAATACTTGTTTAATACTGTGGCATATCTGTCAGAATGTTTGCTTCTCCAGAGTAACAGATGAAATACTTGTTTAATACTGTGGCATATCTGTCAGAATGTTTGATTCTCCAGAGTAACAGATGAAATACTTGTTTAATACTGTGGCATATCTGTCAGAATGTTTACTTCTCCAGATTACCAGCTGAAATACTTGTTTAAAACTGTGGCATATCTGTCAGAATGTTTACTTCTCCAGAGTAACAGATGAAATACTTGTTTAAAACTGTGGCATATCTGTCAGAATGTTTACTTCTCCAGAGTAACAGATGAAATACTATTTTAAAACTGTGGCATATCTGTCAGAATGTTTACTTCTCCAGAGTAACAGATGAAATACTTGTTTAATACTGTGGCATATCTGTCAGAATGTTTGCTTCTCCAGAGTACCAGCTGAAATACTTGTTTAATACTGTGGCATATCTGTCAGAATGTTTACTTCTCCAGAGTAACAGATGAAATGCCTATTCAATACTGTGGCATATCTGTCAGAATGTTAGCTTCTCCAGGGTAACAGATGAAATACCTGTTTAATATATTGCATATCTGAAATAATGTTTACTTCTTCAGGGTAACATGAAGTACCTGGTCCGCCTGCGATGCCATTAGTAGTTAAAGCGGGCGTTAAACACTACCAAAAAAAAAAAAAAAAAAGTACCTGGTCACTCACTACTGTGGCATAATCTGTCAGAATGTTTAGTGCTTTAGGGTAACATGAAGTACCTGGTCACTCACTACTGTGGCATAATCTGTCAGAATGTTTAGTGCTTTAGGGTAACAGATGAAATACCTGTTTAATACCCTGGAATATCTGTCAAAATGTTTATTTCTTCAGGGTAACAGATGAAATACCTGTTTAGTACTGTGGAATATCTGTCAACTTGTTTGCTTCTCCATGCTAACAGAAGAAATACTTGTTTAATACAGTGGCATATCTGTCAGAATGTTTATTTCTTCAGGGTAACAGATGAAATACTTTTTTAATACTGGGGTAGATCTGTCAGAATATCTGCTTCTGTGAGGTAACCAAATAAATCTGTTTACTGCTGTGGCATATCTGTCTCTGAAGGTACCAAACCATTCTTTTCACAATGGCACTTTGTCTCATGCCTGTTGCAAATGTGCATCCATCAGGTTGTTTGCCAAGGTACACTTCCAGGTTAGCTGTATTAGAACATACAGGCATCCACCAAGGGGCAAATATTTTGATTCCTTACTTGCATGGTTTTCTAGGAATATACTGCCTAAATTTACACCTACCTCAAAAAGATTCCAGCATTTCATCAATCATTGAATACTCTCCGACATGATAATGTTCCTGGATCCTTGTTACAAACCCCTCAAACATTTCTCTTACTGGAGCAAGGTTGTCCACAAATTTTTGTGCGGGCCTTGTCGTAATATCATCAAAGCAAAGAGCTCTAAGAATTAACAGACACCTGTTGCATTTCATGGTCAGACGACAGTGTTCTGGAGCTGTACTGTCGGTCGCCCAAGGGTGGTTAACATTTTGATGGGATGTTTTCAGCATGCCTGGCAGGTAAAGTAGTCCTAAGACAGCCTTCAGTTCTTCTAAAGTGGTATTGGGTGTGTCACTTTCCCTTGAATAGTTTACTCAAATTTTTGTAAGCCTCACATTGGTGTACTCCACTATTTTTTCTAAAATGCTATCTGGAAAAAAACAGCTGCCAACATTCCATTTCTGTTGTTGCATACTGAGCCCTTTGTTTTACACCTGGGGGATGAATAATAATATTCCTCTTCCTGGTACAAGTGTTAGATGGTGGTGGATGAACATTCGATTTGGTCACATTATCTCTGCATAAATATTGTGGTGAGGTACTTTCAGCAATTTCAGAACTTAATTCATCTACAGATACTTCCAACGCTGTATCATGATCACTGAATATGGAATTTTCCTTGCAAGCAGACTCAATGATTTCCACCTTACCAGATGCGTTATCGTCATTGGAAAATTCAAATGATGAGAGACATTCATTTTCAATCTCCTCAAGCCATTTCAATATTTGCTGTTCTTGTCGTTCCATCACTAATAACTGACTAATACAGACTGACACTGTACTATGTTAGCCAATAATGCAAACACTTTGTCAATAATATCTACGATTTCTTGTCTTGCAACCTCAGAAACAATAACACAATGAGCCGACATCAATTGATCTGCTAATGGTCGACATGTGAGCAGTGTGTTCTGTTCGGTGCATGAGTTATTTCTTTTTTTATTTGTTGGGAATTAAAATATTGAAATGCTGTTTAGCATACATTGTCTTGTTTTATAACCATGCTTTGAAAGGTATATGTAGTATGAAACATTTTGATTTAAAAGTAGACAAGATAGCATACTTTTTAAATCAAAGTGAGTGCAGCACTCACACGTTGACCAACGATGGGTTAATACAATGGCATATGCTATAGAAATAATGCTTCTCTGAGAAAAGCAGATTAAATACCTGTTTACTCCTGTGGAATGTCTGCTTCTCTGAGGTAAGCAGATAAAATATCAGATTACTGCTGTGGCACATTGGTCAGAATATTTACTTCTCCTGGGTAACAGATGAAATACCTGTTTAATAATGTGGCATATCTGTCAGAATGTTTACTTCTACAGGGTAACAGAAGAAGTACCTGTTTACTATTGTGGCATATTTGTCAGAATGTTTGCTTCCCTGGGGTAACCAGAATAAGTAAATGTTTACTGCTGTTGCATATTCTTCAGAATGTATACATCTGTAGAGTAACCAAATGAAGAACCTGTTTACTGCTGTGTCATGTCTGTCAGAATTATTGCTTCTCTGGAGTAACTAGAATAAGTAACTGCTTACTGTTGTAATTTTCACAATATTTACTGGATATAGTTGAACACTTTAAGACAGTTTACAGTAATGCAAAAAATGTAAGCTGCTTTCATAAATTAAATGATGAATGAAGGTCATCCTTTGTGAAGTAGTCGTTAATTAATACACCTCTGAAAAATCTGTCCTCTAAACATTTTCTTGTAAAGTAAAGAAACTATTGATGAGTAGATATACCTATGGAGAGCTTTATTTTAAAGCAAGAAACAGTTAATAACTTAAATATTACACTGGTGTCCAAAAGTTAAGCACAATTGTGAAAACAGAGAAGTGAAAGGGAAAACGGTGAGCAAGCACCATTAAACATTATCAGAGTGTGTGCTGGTAGTCTCTGATAGGTCAACAAAACCAGAGCAGCAAACCAATACCAGAGTATCAGACCCAGTGTGTGGCTCATCCGTCATTGTTCTCCCATTGTGAACAGAGAGTGGTTGCTTCGCAAAGTGACATTTCCAGGTTTTGGCAATGGTTCCAAGAAACAGGAGATGTTCGTTGGATCCCTGTACATGGTTGCCCATGAGTCACAACGCCAAACAGGACCAATATTTGATCATAACAGCATGACAACATCAGAGGATGCCCAGAGACAACTGTCTTTCAAGCTTGCAGCCGCCTCAGGCATTTGAGTTTTGAGGCCAACTGTATACCAGAGGCTCAGGGCGGTCAGCCTCTATGCCAGATGTCCAGCACAGCATGCCCCACTCTCTCGAATACACATATGGTCCTGTTTACAATGGAGTCAGCAACGTAAACATTGAACCTTGAATGAATGGAAGAACGTGCTGTTTACAGATGAGTCCATATTCAGTTTGAACCATGATTTTCATTGCACAATAATCTGGAGAGAACATGGAACTCAGTTTCATCCCACCAACATCCTGGAAACACGCCTAATTGGTGGTGGTGGTGTACTCGTAAGGGCAGGCATAAGCTTCAATGGACATACAGATCTTTACATCTTCGACGGTGATACTGTGAATGCCCAGAGGTACAGAAATGGAACCACATGTGCAACTTTTCAGAGGTGCAGTTGGTCCACACTTCATCTTATAGGACAATAATGCACGTCCACATAGTGCCCATCTGGTGGACGACTGTCTTGAGAAAGAAGATATCCAGTGCATAGATGTCCCCAGATATGAGCCCAATAGAGCATGCCTGGGATGCATTAGGAAGATGAGTTGCAGCCCGCCAGCCCCTAGACATTTCTCACTCTATTGCATTTCAGATCATGTGTGATGCATTGGTAACAACATATTGCATTATGCTTAACTTTTGCGCACTTGTGATAGTTTGGTAATAAAATATTGAATTATGCTTAGCTTTTGGACAGTAGTGTACTTCTCAGGATAGGAAAAAGTGTAGACAAAGGAATAAAGAATGTTGGCATGTCATGCATAAATAAACTTGCAAATTGGTTTTAAAAGATACTGGCTCTGGCTGTAAGCTATTGTTTCTTACACAACTTTATCACTTGAGTTAAAAGTTGCTGTAGTAGGTTCTTCTTTGGAAGAGAAAAAAGTCCCACTTTTGGTAACATGTATATTAACGATTTTGACAAACTGTAAATATAGCTGTAAAGAGAATGAAAATATTCCCATCAGGAAAATCACATGGAACAAGGATCAACTTATTCAATAGTTGATTTAAAGTGCCTCCAATCGATATACATGAGTTTCAATTGCCAATGTGTGAGATCTCTTGAGTGTACAATGATATTTTGTCAGATAAAGGAACCAATCCTATAGCATGCTTGCTGTTTCAGTGAAAATGCCAAATAAATGATTTTAATTTAAGTTTGATCCTGTCCGTTTATCATCATTTAACTGCTATTTGAATGTGGTTAAGAGTACAAATGCTGATGCAATAAATGTTTGCTATACTATACATGTTTTCTTCCTGACAAACGTTTTAAAATTTTGGGATTTAGAATGCGAGAATAACTACTGATAAATGTACTAGAGTAGAGGTAAATAGAATGTCAAAAGTAGTGTGCTGGATTGTCAAAAATTTAAGCATGTGCCAGTTTTAAATGAAACACTTTATTAAAATGAGATGAGCAGCAGATTTTATCCTTTGAATTAGTTTCAATGTAAGGTAACATACTAAATGTGTTTGTTTTGATTTTACTAAAATAAGAATAATCATAATAATAGTGCACTAATGAGTCACTGTTCACAAAGATTCATCAAAATTATTACTGACACAACAGCATACACATCAACTGCTGCATATAAGGTGAGCTATCTCTCCTCTGCTGGGGAACTGATGGTGTACATCATCAACTGCATATAAGGTGTGCTATCTCTCCTTTGCTGGGGAACTGATGGTGTACACCATCAACTGCATATAAGGTGAGCTATCTCTCCTCTGCTGAAGAACTGATGGTGTACATCATCAACTGCATATAAGGTGAGCTATCTCTCCTTTGCTGGGGAACTGATGTTGTACATCATCAACTGCTGCATATAAGGTGAGCTATCTCTCCTTTGCTCGGGAACTGATGGTGTACATCATCAACTGCTGCATATAAGGTGAGCTATCTCACCTTTGCTGGGGAACTGATGGTGTACATCATCAACTGCATATAAGGTGAGCTATCTCTCCTTTGCTGGGGAACTGATGGTGTACATCATCAACTGCATATAAGGTGAGCTATCTCTCCTCTGCTGGGGAACTGATGGTGTACATCATCAACTGCATATAAGGTGAGCTATCTCTCCTTTGCTGGGGAACTGATGTTGTACATCATCAACTGCTGCATATAAGGTGAGCTATCTCTCCTTTGCTCGGGAACTGATGGTGTACATCATCAACTGCTGCGTATAAGGTGAGCTATCTCACCTTTGCTGGGGAACTGATGGTGTACATCATCAACTGCTGCATGTAAGGTGAGCTCTCTCTCCTCTGCTGGGGAACTGCTGATGTACATCATCAACTGCTGCATGTAAGGTGAGCTCTCTCTCCTCTGCTGGGGAACTGATGGTGTACATCATCAACTGCTGCATGTAAGGTGAGCTCTCTCTCCTCTGCTGAGGAACTGATGGTGTACATCATCAACTGCATATAAGGTGAGCTATCTCTCCTCTGCTGGGGAACTGATGGTGTACATCATCAACTGCATATAAGGTGAGCTATCTCTCCTTTGCTGGGGAACTGATGTTGTACATCATCAACTGCTGCATATAAGGTGAGCTATCTCTCCTTTGCTCGGGAACTCATGGTGTACATCATCAACTGCTGCATATAAGGTGAGCTATCTCTCCTTTGCTCGGAACTGATGGTGTACATCATCAACTGCTGCATATAAGGTGAGCTATCTCACCTTTGCTGGGGAACTGATGGTGTACATCATCAACTGCATATAAGGTGAGCTATCTCTCCTTTGCTGGGGAACTGATGGTGTACATCATCAACTGCATATAAGGTGAGCTATCTCTCTTCTGCTGGGGAACTGATGGTGTACATCATCAACTGCATATAAGGTGAGCTATCTCTCCTCTGCTGGGGAACTGATGGTGTACATCATCAACTGCATATAAGGTGAACTATCTCTCCTTTGCTGGGGAACTGATGTTGTACATCATCAACTGCTGCATATAAGGTGAGCTATCTCACCTTTGCTCGGGAACTGATGGTGTACGTCATCAACTGCTGCATATAAGGTGAGCTATCTCATCTTTGCTGGGGAACTGATGGTGTACATCATCAACTGCATATAAGGTGAGCTATCTCTCCTTTCCTGGGGAACTGATGGTGTACATCATCAACTGCTGCATGTAAGGTGAGCTCTCTCTCCTCTTCTGGGGAACTGCTGGTGTACATCATCAACTGCTGCATGTAAGGTGAGCTCTCTCTCCTCTGCTGAGGAACTGATGGTGTACATCATCAACTGCTGCATGTAAGGTGAGCTCTGTCTCCTCTGCTGGGGAACTGATGTTGTACATCATCAACTGCTGCATGTAAGGTGAGCTCTGTCTCCTCTGCTGGGGAACTGATGTTGTACATCATCAACTGAATATAAGGTGCTCTCTGTCTCCTGTGCTGGGGAACTGATGGTGTACATCATCAACTGCTGCATATAAGGTGAGCTATCTCTCCTTTGCTCGGAACTGATGGTGTACATCATCAACTGCTGCATATAAGGTGAGCTATCTCACCTTTGCTGGGGAACTGATGGTGTACATCATCAACTGCATATAAGGTGAGCTATCTCTCCTTTGCTGGTGAACTGATGGTGTACATCAACTGCATATAAGGTGAGCTATCTCTCTTCTGCTGGGGAACTGATGGTGTACATCATCAACTGCATATAAGGTGAGCTATCTCCCCTCTGCTGGGGAACTGATGGTGTACATCATCAACTGTATATAAGGTGAACTATCTCTCCTTTGCTGGGGAACTGATGTTGTACATCATCAACTGCTGCATATAAGGTGAGCTATCTCTCCTTTGCTCGGGAACTGATGGTGTACGTCATCAACTGCTGCATATAAGGTGAGCTATCTCACCTTTGCTGGGGAACTGATGGTGTACATCATCAACTGCATATAAGGTGAGCTATCTCTCCTTTGCTGGTGAACTGATGGTGTACATCATCAACTGCATATAAGGTGAGCTATCTCTCTTCTGCTGGGGAACTGATGGTGTACATCATCAACTGCATATAAGGTGAGCTATCTCTCCTCTGCTGGGGAACTGATGGTGTACATCATCAACTGTATATAAGGTGAACTATCTCTCCTTTGCTGGGGAACTGATGTTGTACATCATCAACTGCTGCATATAAGGTGAGCTATCTCTCCTTTGCTCGGGAACTGATGGTGTACGTCATCAACTGCTGCATATAAGGTGAGCTATCTCACCTTTGCTGGGGAACTGATGGTGTACATCATCAACTGCATATAAGGTGAGCTATCTCTCCTTTCCTGGGGAACTGATGGTGTACATCATCAACTGCTGCATGTAAGGTGAGCTCTCTCTCCTCTTCTGGGGAACTGCTGGTGTACATCATCAACTGCTGCATGTAAGGTGAGCTCTCTCTCCTCTGCTGGGGAACTGATGTTGTACATCATCAACTGAATATAAGGTGCTCTCTCTCTCCTGTGCTGGGGAACTGATGGTGTACATCATCAACTGCTGCATGTAAGGTGAGCTCTCTCTCCTCTGCTGGGGAACTGCTGGTGTACATCATCAAATGGTGCATGTAAGGTGAGCTCTGTCTCCTCTGCTGGGGAACTGATGGTGTACATCATCAACTGCTGCATGTAAGGTGAGCTCTGTCTCCTCTGCTGGGGAACTGATGGTGTACATCATCAACTGCTGCATGTAAGGTGAGCTCTGTCTCCTCTGCTGGGGAACTGATGGTGTACATCATCAACTGCATATAAGGTGAGCTATCTCTCCTCTGCTGGGGAACTGGTGGTGTACATCAACTGCATATAAGGTGAGCTATCTCTCCTTTGCTGGGGAACTGATGTTGTACATCATCAACTGCTGCATATAAGGTGAGCTATCTCTCCTTTGCTCGGGAACTGATGGTGTACATCATCAGCTGCTGCATATAAGGTGAGCTATCTCACCTTTGCTGGGGAACTGATGTACATCATCAGCTGCATATAAGGTGAGCTATCTCTCCTTTGCTGGGGAACTGATGGTGTACATCATCAACTGCATATAAGGTGAGCTATCTCTCCTTTGCTGGGGAACTGATGGTGTACATCATCAACTGCATATAAGGTGAGCTATCTCTCCTTTGCTGGGGAACTGATGTTGTACATCATCAACTGCTGCATATAAGGTGAGCTATCTCTCCTTTGCTCGGGAACTGATGGTGTACATCATCAACTGCTGCATGTAAGGTGAGCTCTCTCTCCTCTGCTGGGGAACTGATGGTGTACATCATCAACTGCTGCATGTAAGGTGAGCTCTCTCTCCTCTGCTGGGGAACTGATGGTGTACATCATCAACTGCTGCATGTAAGGTGAGCTCTGTCTCCTGTGCTGGGGAACTGATGGTGTACATCATCAACTGCTACATGTAAGGTGAGCTCTGTCTCCTCTGCTGGTGAACTGATGGTGTACATCATCAACTGCTACATGTAAGGTGAGCTCTCTCTCCTCTGCTGGGGAACTGATAGAACTTCAACATCTAATTTTCTGCTCATAGGAAATAAAATTTCATAAGTCTGATTTTGAATTTATCCATATATATTTTTTTCCCAATTATCCAGTCCAACAGTTTTTAAAAGATAAATATTGTGGTCTATTTCATGTTCATTCCAGAAGTAGTCTGAAACTGCTGATTTTTCCTTGTGCTTATTTATTGTATGACCAAAATGTTCTTTCAGTCTGATACCTATATTTCTTTTTGTCCTGCCAAGTATATTTTATGACAATATTTGCAAGTGATTATGTTTATTGCTGGTTTTTTTATAGTTTTGAAATTTGTTTAGGTTGCTGGAAGTGATGAGTAGAGCCCGGATTTTTATGTAATTACATATTTTAATTTCTGCATATATTTCAATGAGAAGTAAAAATTTTGGCAAATTATGTCATTTGGGACTCCCTTACAAATTTTTATGTTACATTTTTTTTTTTACAATTTTGCACATTTCTACATATTTTAACGATGTTACATAAAACGTAAATATTTCCTGGGTTTTGTTACAATTTTATTAATTTTTAAAGAATATTTTAGTCACATAATAAACTACTATTTTCACAAGTTTTGCTGAAAGCAACAAAAATCAATCTGCGAATTAGGATGTAAATTAAATTACGAATGCGATAAAACCGCCTCGCCGCATTCTGATTGTTGTCCGTTTATATGAAAGCAGGTGCCACTCGACAATGTTTACCTCCAGTGTCATGTTTCTCCTAGTGCTTTGGGCATTTACAAGGTCTAGAGAAATTGAATGTTACCATTGTTTCATTGTTGCGGTAGTCAGCATCTTGTAATATAATAGCTGCGAGGAAACAAAGTGAGCTGCTGGAATACCATCAAAATATAGTGAGGCGATAATACTGCAGTTAGTTTCTTGCAAGTCTTAGTAAAATGGCACCAATTGTGTCCTCACTATCCTGCAAGTTGAATTCCTGGGTGAAATTAGCAAGTGCCTTTACAGCTGATGGAAAAATAATAGTCTGTCAAGCATGTGATAAAAGAATTGGCTGTTTCATGAAATCTCAATTAAAACAACATATCAAGAGTGCTCTTCACATACGCAACAAACACCTACAGTCTTCTAGAAAGCAAGTTTTGTTGACACAAATGCAACAGGAACCATCCGGAAATGATTTTTTTAAAGACCTGTGCAATGCAATAGTTGCAGCTAATATTCTGTGGCATAAACTTCAAATTTGCTCCTTTTTAGAAAAATATTGCAAGAAGGTTATTCCTGGCAAATCTACTCTAAGGAAAAAGTATCTTCATGTGTGTTATGAAGAAGCAGTTGCTCATATACGGAATGAAATTGGAGACTCCTGTATTTGGTTTGCCGTCGAAAGTACAGATGGCATGGGTTGGTACATAGCAAATTTAGCAGTAGGAAAACTAGAATCCGAAAGTCCAGCAAAACCATTTCTAATCTGTTGCAAGATGTTAGAACAAACAAGTCATTCTAAAATTGCAAGATTTGTAAATGATGGAATGAAGATTCTGTGGCCAGAGACTGTGTGTGATGAAAAGGTTTTAATTATGTATTCATATGCTGCTGTGTACATGATTAAAGCTGCTACTGCTCTACCCAAATGTACTTCACTTCACCTGCTTGGCCCATGCATTGCAACATGTTGCTGATGAAGTAAGAAGTAATTTTCACTGTGTGAATAAGTTGATATCGGCAACAAAAAAGGTCTTCATGAAAGCACCACACAGAATTCAGTGCTATAAAAATCAGCTCCAACATGTCCCTTTGCCTCCTGAGCCAGTACTTACAAGATGGGGTATGTGGTTAGAAGCTGTAAAGGAGTCTAGTCAGTGGTGAACATGTTCTCTTCAGAAGTAGCTGTGAATCTCAGGACAAAGATCCGAAAGTGGCAAGCTGCTGTGCTTACATCAAAAGTAACTTGGGCTGGTTGCCTAGCACCATCAATCAGGCAGTTGGAAACATCAGGTTCCCGAATCAATGGCTTTAATGGAACGTGCATCACAGAAGCTTAGTGTAGCTGCAGGAGATGTAGGTGAAAAATTCAAAGCTGTGCTGAACAGGAATCCAGGTACTCGTAAGCTTGTGTCCGTGTCTGAAGTGCTAAATGGTGACCAAAACATTTCTCTGCAAATCACATTCCTATGCTAAAATGTGCTCCTGTTACTTTGTGTGACGTGGAGAACATTTTATCCAATAGGAGACAAACACTGACCCCTGAAAATATGGAAAAGTATATGGTTATTTACTGTACGTTGAAAGAAACAAAAGACTCTAAATGAAAATGCCTGGTTGTTCATTGTATGTCAAGAGATAAAAATCTGAGAATGCATCCTCATTATAAAATGTAATTATTTTCAATTGATTCTTTCACTCATTGATAAATTGGTTCATTATTTCAACATTGCTTTACCGTCTAAAATTTAAGTAAAATAATTATATGAAATGAGTAATTTTAATAAATATAATCCAAAACACATATTTCTTATTTCATAATTACCTACTTGAAAATAAATTTTAGGTAAATTCTGCATAAAACAAAACATTTTCCCTATAATTAATTCTATATTTAATCTTTAAATTTTAACTCATTGTAATTAATTTATTTACTTACGGACCCATCAAATTACAAAATTCTGGGTAATTTGCAGTCTGTATTTAGATTAGAGGTGATAATCTTAGCATTTAGAATATTACATAATTTGACATATTTTGCTGGTATTACATAATTCATTACATATTTTGATGTTTTTTGTTACATAGATATGTACATATTAACCACCTTGATATTACCCAGTAATAGGATTCTTGACAGTGAATTAATTCTGGGGTGCAAAATTTATATTGTAATTATTAAACATCTTCTGTAATTTCTGAGTAGCCCTAGGATGGAATGTACAAGTTTTTTAACACCTTATTATCTTTTACAGATTTCAGAGTGGCTATTTCTGCAATATGGTTGTTTCTTTTATTTCTATAGTGTTTTGTTCACTGTTTCTTTGCTAAATTCATTGTTTACTGCTATTGTCTATAATGTGATTGAGGTCTTCATTGTTTTCCAGAGGTATTTTTGTGAGTCTATTGACCAAGCTGTTAAATGCAGCATGTTGATGTGTTTTGGGCTGAAACTATTTGCTTTAATGTAATTATCAGTCTGGGTTTCTTTCTGGTGAATTCCAAAAGTTTAATTTTTCATCGTTTTTCATAATTTTGATATCTAAGAAAAAATGACTCAATAGTGCATCACTATTAACTGAGGTTCACAGTGCAATCACCTCCAAATTATTATTATTATTATTATTATTATTATTATTATTATTATTATTATTATTATTATTATTATTATTCATAATTTTATTGTATACAGTTAAAACATTTTTTAGGATGTGCATTGTTCCATTCCTGATAGATGTTGAACTAATGTTTGTGCTTGCATTACAGTTCACTCCTTTGTATCGGCTTGGTTTTGAAGTAGTGCCAACTTCTCCCACCTCCTTATTTGATATTCCTGTAAGTAGATATTCTATAATATAAGTTTAGAGGAATGTTATTTTTGCTGTATAGTATAAAGGAATAATTTTGCAGTTGTGGTCATTACTTTGGCCTCCTCTTTGTTCCAAAATAATAGGCTTGTGCAGAAGTCATAATTTTTAGAGTTGAAATATAACAAATGTAAATAGTTTGATTTTGCTCACTTTGGGGTTTAAGATGAATTCAGTCCAAAGTCTGTGATCTCTAAGTTTCTTATAGAATGAAATACTCAATAGTCAAACCTGTTTTCAAAAAAGGAGGATGTTGCAAATTACAGACCAATATCTCTCTTACCAATATTCTCAAAAGTATTTGAGAAAGTAATGTTTAACATATTGTATAATTAAATGGAAAATAACAATCTATTTACCCGAGAACAATTTGGGTTTAGAAAAGGAATATCAACAAAGAATGCAATTTGCAAACTTACGCATGAAGTTTTAACAGCTTTAAATAACAATTCATATGTGGGCAGAATTTTCTATTACATGGCAAAAAACTTTTGATTGTGTAAATTACAAGATTTTGATAACAGAGCTACAGTATTATAGAATAAAAAAGAAACATTTAAATTGTTTTATATCATACCTGAAGAAAGAAAACAAAGGGTCAAAATTAGCAACATCTCTGATTGGAAGTTAATAAAACATGGCGTTCCCCAAGGGTAAGTTTTAGATGCTCTGTTATTTTTAATTTATATAAATGAACCTCCCATTGTACATAAAGAACATTGCTATCATCTTATGTATTTGCAAATCACACTGTTGTTCTAGTAACAAGCAAACATTTAAATGAATGTCTTATAAAATTAAATTCTGTTCTAAAGTGTATGTTAGATTGGTTTAAAGCAAACAAACTTTCAGTAAACCGTGAAAAGATAAAAGTAGTTAAATTCATAACTAACCATTTATCAGCAACCCTTCTAGAATTAGGGATCAGCAATGCATTATTACAACAGCTTAATGAAGTAAAATTTCTAGGTCTTCTAGTAGACAAGCACTTAGATTAGAAGTCGCATATTATCTAATTACATCTCACGTAAGCTTAATGCAGCATGAGCTCTAGTTAGCCTTCATTCAGTCGATATACTCAAGACAGTTTATTTTGCATATTTTAATTCCACTAAGAGTATGGAGTAATTTACTGGGGTAATTCAGTAGATAGTAAACAGTCATGCAAAGAACTCTTTCTTAAACTGCTGGGTATTTTAGCAAAATTCTCTTGCTTGCAGAAATGTGTATACTATGAAACAATTAAAATATTTAATGTCTGCCCAGTAACTACGATATTCTTAAAGCTTCTCTTAAACAGTACTTTTTGATAAGTCATTTTATTATATAGAAGAATACTTAAATCAATAATTAGCCTAATTCTTTTCTTGTAATGCCAGCATTAAGTCAAGTGGAGTGATTTTAGTTTAATGTACATAATATTTTTAGAGTGTATATCTTAATATAAAATGTTTAAACCGTTTACACATAAGTAAGGATGTAAACATTAATTAGTGCCTATAATGTGTCAATGTATGCACATTTTAATCTAAAAATGTATATTTTGATATTATGTGCACACAACTAAGAATGCAGACATTAATGATATGATACAGACTAAAAGTCAAGTGAAGGTTTTTATTTCATTTGAGAAATTAATTAATTACATTAAACAACACTTACTTGGGATTTTAACTTTTTAAAACAGAAGTTGTTTATATTTAGTAACTGTTGCATTAAATGGACTAGAAAGCTAATATTTATTGCGTGTATGTTTTTAGTACTTTAATTTGGAATATATAATTTGAATATGTAGTTTTGAAAGTAATTAATAACTAACAATTATGTAGAAATACATAGACAAAATTTCTATGTACTTATTTAATATTTTCCGTATGTAGAGCTTAACATTAAATCCAGACACCTTTGTATTCAAGGATGTAAACACTGTATAATGGCATTGGCTGTAAAAGCCAAGTGACATTAAAACTTTAACATATTTATTATTAGTTTAAATGTGTATGCTTTGATATGTTATATGTTGAAGGCCATCATGAGCCTAGTGTAATGTGAATGTTTTGAATTGCCTCCAGTTGTGAACGTATAGGTCCAAGTAGCAAACTATTGCTACAAAAAGTTATTTTAATCTTTTATTTTTATATCTTTTTTGTTTATTTTTTTGATGAGAATTAAAGTGGAATGTGAAATTGAGGCCTATCCTCTTTTCAATGTGCAGGGTGAAGTGAATGAGAATAGCAGATTACTCACAAGACCAGCTGTACTAAGTTTGCCTCAAGAGCACTATGTTGTGTTTTATAATAAGCAGCTAACTTCTTCAGCTTTACCATTTTAACAATTTGAATTTAAGGTAGTAGAATTTAGTAGCACAAAAAGAAAAATTGGTGATTTACTTAATTTATAATCCTTGCAATATAATTTAATTATTTTAAGTTATTCTGATTTATTTTCATATATTTACTGGTAAGTTATAAGAAAGTATCACAAAGAAAGGATTGTTACTAGAGGCCTGCTTCTTGAACATAGTTGACAAGCGATCTATACCAGGTGAGTCAGCTGTCCCTTGTTATTCGCATCTATGCAACCCACAGTTTATAGCCTAATCTGAAAACATTGACTCTTTTAGTAAACAAACTGTTATTGTAGCTCTGCCCTTCTATTCCGTACTATAGCAACCATCATTAATGATTAGGCCTGAATGAAAACCACAGAGCTGCGGAAGGCTTAAAAAAGATGACTTTTCATTGGTGTAGTGCTGGCAAGTTGGTAGAGGAATGTTTCCCTGAAGAACAGGACCGATTATGTGTATTCTGGCCGAGCAGATTAGCTGCTGGAATGTGGTAAAACAAAGGCTAGGTTCGGAGCTTCGAGTCTAATACATAAACTTTTTTACCCTTTCTCTTTGTGTTTATTTTCTGTATTTTAGTATACTAATTTGTTTAATGTTGATTTTGGCTCTTCTGTGAGCCAAAAACATAAGTATTACAATCAGATAATTGTGTATCATATTTAATGTTATAAGTTTTACCATATCTAGTTTGTAAACTGTTTTATGTAGTTAGCTTTCATTCCTTTGGGTGCATGTTGACGCTATTAAATCTAACAATTTTTGTTTCATGTTTAAACTTTGTTTCACTCCTACTGACAAAGGAGTTGTAAATGTGCTAAGTTCATGGGTAAACAGAATAATAAATTGTCAAAGAGCATGATTTTCATCAAGGAAGTAAATGTTCAAAATGACAACCCCCTTCATCAATGCACATTTAGGTAAGTAGCCAAAGATACCTTCTTGCATGTTGTAACATGCACGGAGTAATCTGCCTGCATTCTTCACTCATGAGTGCCCGTAGATAATTTGGGCTTTGCAGTTCTTGAGTGTAGACCTGTTCCTTTATATGACCCCACAGAAAGAAATCCAGTGGGGTGAGATCAGGTGATCTAGGGGGCCATGCAACTGGGCCCCCTCGACCAATCCATGTAAGTGATTCCTTAGAATCTGTGAGCAGTGTGGTGGGGCTCCATCCTGCTGGAACCATATTGCTATCCCTTTCACTAGTGGCACATCTTCTAGTAGCAATGACAACTCATCTTGCAGAAATGTAAGGTTTCCTTCAAAAAAGTGCAGTCCAATTAGCTAGTCGCCTAATATTGCGCACCAGACATTGATGCTCCACTGTACCTGGAATGCAGCGAGGATTGTCTGTGGCCGCGCCGTGGCCGAGTGGTTAGACCACTCGCCTCTCACCTAGACGGCCGGGGTTCGATCCCAAGCGACCGCATGTGAGATTTATGGTGGACAAAGCGGCGCTGGGGTGGGTTTTCTCCAGGTACTCCGGTTTCCCCTGCCATCGCATTCCACCGGGGCTCCATAATCATTCATGTATCATCAGTGTCACCGCCTGCGGTGCCATAAGTAGTTAAAGCGGGCGTAAAACACTACCAAGAATTGCCCGCATTCCAGTAGTGCATATTATTGTGGTTAACAGTTCCATAATTGTGGAATGTGGCTTCATCACTGAAGAGAACACTTCTTATTAACTTTGCATCAATTTGCACTCGCTGCTGTAGCCACTGTGCATACATCACTCATGGTAGAAAGTTGTGTCTGAGGAGAGCCTGGTGTAGTGTAGGTGGTATGGATGATATTTATTGTGGTGCAATATGTGCATCACTGACTTATATACAGATGTTGTGCTATAGCCCTTGAACTGGTATGCCTCCAGAAGTTACTGCAGCATCGTGAGCAGGTGGTGCTGTTTCACTTTCAACCCTTCGCTTTGCTGCAAGTGCATCTCCATGTCAACATATTTGTTGTTTGTGTATGTTATGACAGCAGCTGTGTCTCATAGAAATATTTCAAGTACTGAATAGATAATGCAGAGTTTATTCATGCCAAGTATTGACACATGTGCAAATACCTAAAGACACTTTGTATGTGTGAAGAGTTTTAAACTTGGTTGAATGGGCCAAGCATACTGACACAATAAAATACTTACTAAGAAGTATACCTATAAATTATGCACCTGCCAATGGAAAACATAAGGATTATTCTGTTCTGTACACACTTTTAATGTTATCAAAATGTATTTGTATCATATCAAATTATACGCCTAAAGGGATATAACAAAATGTAATAAAATTTTTTAACTTAACATGAAGGATTTGAACTCAAAGTGAAGTGGGTGGCACAGTGATAGAGCCACCATGATGATGCCATTCGGCCAATGCTACCTTGGGAACTGGGGGTCCTACACGAATAAATAATCGTAGAACTTGGACCCCACCTCAAATCTTTGCACAATTTTACAGCTTTATTATAGCCTTTAGTGCTCCTTTTGGTAGTTTTAACCTAAATAAATAAACTGCATCAGCCATTACAACTACTGTATGAGCTGAAATATGCCATAATGTGTGACATAAGTGAAATTGGCAACCTAATACTTAGCAGTTTTTGCTGATGGCATAAATCCAACTGATCGCACTGCATAGATCTGCCATTTTGTCAACTGATGCATGTTATAGGTTGTTCCTTCAGGGGTATTTTCAAAGGTGTGTATGAATGTGTGCTAAGGAACAAAAGTTTGTAAAATCGGCTAAATGTGCTACTACAGCTACCAATGTCAGGGTACAATGTTTTTGGCAATTGCATTCTGTCTTGTAAAACACTTATACACCGAGTTATCTATCCCTCCTCTATAAAGCATTACACAAATCAGTCATTAGAAGGCATTCAAGAAAGGTGTAAGTCACATATTCACTTAGCAGGTTGCATAAATTCCAAAATAAATAAAGGCAGCTGACTCAACTGGTATATGTCTCAATAATAATAATAATAATAATAATAATAATAGTAATAGTATTAGTAATATTATTTGCTTTGTGTTATTTATTTAATTGATTAATTATTAATTTTTTTGCTTCATATAGTTAAAGGCTTAACAGGGGTTGCTACCCATCCAGTTGTGACCAGGTCTGGTGTTCTGAATAATGCAGTTTTAAACATAACGAAGCCATTGTTTTAATTTGTTATAAAGTCTTTGAACATCATATTTGTAATGATGATTCAGTGGGGTGTGGTGAAGGACTATCCACACTGAGGCAATGTTGAGGCAGAAAATAAGTAAGGACCGGCATGGCAAGGGGCACATGATGTTACGTGCCTGAGGCAGAAAAGTAGAGGATAGTGGACACGATGTGGCAAAGGAGGCCCTGTTGGGGTGGAGCACATGAGCCTGTGGATATTTTTGGTGAAGGTGGCTGGGACTGAATGCCCTGAGGAGCCACGAGGCAACGGCCAACATGAGGTGTTGCTCCAGAGTCCCCAAATGTAACAAAAATTCTCTTTTCTCTCCAACAAACAACTCTTTATTTCTTCTACAAATTGATCACAATCAAACTATGCTCACAAATAATCATCTTTCTTCAATGCTTTCATCACGATTGTGCCATATAGTTTCCTTTGAAAGTGTGATGCAGTGCTCGTTAAGCATTCCCAGTTGAAACTGAACTCTGGGCAGGGGTTTGTTCCTGTTGGTCACATGGCACAACTACTGCAGGTGTAACAATGTCAAAGTACATGTGTAACAGTCTCATCGGCACACGTATCCACTAATGCAGATGTAGCCTTGAATGCCAGCAGTCAGCTAGGATGCAGGGCGTAGTCACAATATAGTGTAGGATAACCAGTGTGGGGTAGGTATCTGCGTACACTAGGAGGGGTAGTAGCCTGAGAGCTTAAGATATAGGAAGGTGTAATTTTGGGTGGAAAGATCAGGAGCCATAAATAAATATGAAGGGTGCAAGGAGACACAGAGCTTTTACTATTAAATAAGATAGCATATAGCTAGGAAGAGGAAACCCAAGGTTAAACAAACTCCATTCGACTTACCTCTACATTATGAAGTTTGTGGTGTATATTTTAAACTAAAAACTGTGCCATAGGTGAATACATTTTGCAACGTCTGCAGCTCCAATAAACAAGACTGACCTAATTACTGAAGTTTTTATAATAAAAGCCGTACTTATGCCAGCATTGTGTTAGGAGGGCAGAGCTAAATCAGCATTGCCACTAACATTTATTGCTGAAACTGGTGTCACATTAACTTCTTACTAAGTGAAGCATAATTTGATCAAAATGACCACATCGGGTACTCTATGGGATGCCCCATCTGAAAGATGTAGGTGTGGATGCATAAAAAACAAACAGAAAAATTAAATATCCTATGTGATTTTGGAAGGACAGTGGTATAACGCCTGTCATGGTTCAGTGGAACAGGAAAAACACATGTTTAGAGAATGAGAGGTCTGGATGAAGAACTGAGATACAGGAAAGAAGAAGTTCTACACTGCGCTATAGGCAAATTGCAGATGGCACTCCAAATATTGGCCGCTAGGGACATATTCTTTGCAATTGAATAATCTGCTAGGAGCATCCAGTTCTTGAGTGTAGCTACCAGAGATTGACCTTCTCTCTCTGCCAGAGACCGTTTTGATCATGACTTTCTCTGTGCATTCCACAAACAAACTCTTGTTACAAAACACTATTCTTTTATCTATATCATGCTAATTAATTGCTTCCTTGTAATTAGAAGGGAGATAAGGGAGTACACTGGGCTAAAGTGATTTTTTAAAAGCTGGTCACTATGTGAAAAAATTGAAATTTGATTCTCTTTGCATGGCCAGGAATAAGACAAAAATGATATGAAACAAAAGATTACCCTCTGAGTGTTTTAATATGATGTACATTTTTTGTGTAGTAAGTTTTTATGTATGTCTTATGGTTTACCAGTTCTGCCAGAGTCATCCAGAATGAAGAGGACTTCAGAGGCTCTTCACAGAAAATTCAAGATGTACATTTTGTGTGTCACAAAAAAAAATATTTTAAACAAATGGTATTTTAATCAAAATTGTTAGCCATTTATGAGAAAATCAAAATTTTGAAAAAATGTTCCATGTAAAGTATAGTTGGGGTGGGGGGATTTTCAGAAAATCTTTGTGTCGCATCCTTGGAAGGAACTGAATGTAAATTCCAAGTTTTGTATTTAACTAAGGTTTTGTTTTTGAGTATGCTGTCCACAGATACACATACACACAGACAAAAAGTAATGGTATAAATAAAATGTAACATAAGCTCACACACTATTGTGTAGGTTTAACAAGGATACAAATCCTACATTAGAAAATATAAAGAGATGGTTGCCTATCATTCCTGGACTTTTAAATAATTTAACTGTATTGTGAGAATTGAAGTTTGCTGACACAGGCAAACTAGTTGTAGTCATAAAGACTACCAAAAAGTAATGGAAATAAATTAAAGAGAGACTTGGCAGACAAGAAAATAGGTAAATTCTGTAGACAAAAGAATGCAAGTAACTTTACGAATGACTAAGGAAAATCACATACCATCTTTGGGCTAACATGAAAACCCAAAAGATTTTCAGTGAATTCATCATCGCATTGCAAAATGGAATCTTCATTAAGATGATGAAATCAAGCCAAGAAAGCATTGCTTAGGAAATAGATAAGGCAAATGGTTTGTGAAGATTGCAGCAAAGTTGCATAGGAAAAACAAAAGAGAATCTAAAACTAAGTTTAAAGGAACACCTCACAAATATTAAATGGAAACAAGCTGAAAACTGTGCAATAGCTTCATGTGTTTAGAACAGTGGCTAGGTATTCTAAAGCATACACCAAGCCTTGAATTAGCCATTTGGGCAATGACGTTATAAATCCCCTAGAACTCAATTAGTTTTGTTTCAATAATCAGAGTAGTCCATAACAGGTAGCAAGGCAAACCATGCACATTTTAGTGAACTTAAACTTTACTCAGTGTAATAGAGTAAATTGTTTCTTGAACACCCATAAACCTTGGTCAACAATTGTGATTTAAAACAATATTGGTTGATATGCTCACATTCAAATGGCTGACAGTGAAAATGCTGGTTAAAGTTTTTAATTCCTCATGAAAGAAATAACTACTTATACCTTCAAATAGTATTATATATTAATTAAAACATTAACAGGAATGCACTGTGAAGTAACTAATCCATTAAGAGTAAAAACATAATTACACTCAAACTTCACTCTTGAAATAAAATAGCTTATTTCGAACATGTTTCGGTGGCTGTTGCCACCATTTTCAACGGAGATTCACTGATGAACGCGTGGTAGCGGCCTGTAGAGGTCTCTCTTCTGGATGGATAAATTTTGAGATGAGTCCATTTGTTGTGGTATGTCAACATTTATGACCTTGTTTTTGTTTTTTATAATTAATAGATTTTCTCAAACTGTTAATCCAATTGGATTCTGCACTAATTTTAATAGCCTTGGCTCGCTGTGAAAATTATGGTTTTGAGTCCAAAAATGATGTGCTACAGCTGAATTATCTGTCTGTTTATAATTTAAATATCTCATGTGTTCTTTGAAACATTGTCTAATATTTCATTTTGTTTTTCCAATTTATACCTTTTCACATTTCTTGCAGCTGATTTCATATGTCCCTGATTGTTTCAATGGGGGGATTTTATCTTTTGTGTTTGTATGGAGGAGGTTTTCTAAATTGTGCTTATTAACTGGGGCTAGGTTGATGTTCCATTTTTTGAAAATCTTTTGAAATTTTTGGTGTGCCAAAGGGTGGTAAGTGAATTTTTTGAAGCTGGTTTCTGCTTTTATTCTTTTTACTTTCTTGTTTCATAAATTTATTAATCTTCTTCCTTACCAAATGTTCTGTGTTGTGCAATTTCTATGATCCTATTAAGTTCTAATTTGTATTCCATCTGACTAAATGGTAGGTTTACCAATCTGAATGCAAGGCTGTTGATCATGGCATATTTGTGTGAAATTGGGTTGTAGCTATTGTTAATTAACATAGGATCATAGAAATTGCACAAAAGAATGGCTACACGGAACATTTGGTAAAGAAGAAGATTAATGAATTTATGAAACAGAAGAAAGTAAAATAAACTAGAACTCTAAAAGGAATAAAAGCAGAAACTAGCTTCAAAAAATTCACTTACCACCCTTTGGCACACCAAAAATTTCAAAAGATTTTCAAAAAATGGAACATCAACTTAGCCCCAGTTAATAAACACAGTTTAAAAAACCTCCTCCATACAAACACAAAAGATAAAATCCCCCCATTGAAACAATCGGGGACATATGAAATCAGCTTCAAGAAATGTGAAAAGGTATATATAGGGAAAACAAAATGAAACATTGGACAACGTTTTAAAGAACACATGAGATATTTAAAATATAAACAGACAGATAATTCAGCTGTAGCACATCATTTTTGGACTCAAAGCCATAGTTTTCACAGTGAGCCCAAGTTATTAAAATTAGTGCAGAATCTAATTGGATTAACTGTTTGGGAAAATGTATATATTTTAAAAAACAAAAACAAGGTCATAAATTTTGACATAGCACAAGCAAATGGGCTCATCTCAAAATTCATCTATCCAGAAGAGAGACCTCCACAAGTTCATCAGTGAATTTCTGTTGTAAATGGTGGCAACAGCAACTGAAACATTTCCGAAGTAAGTTACTTTATTTCAAGAGTGAAGTTTGAGTGTAATCTATGTTTCTACTTTTAATAAAATATTATATATCATTTTATTTCTAAAAATAATTTGTTATAAGCTTAAGATCATTCATTATTTGCATCTTTTTCAATCTGGTAGATAAACTTGCAGAGCAGAACAGAAATGCACATATATTTATAATTGTATCCTCCATGTATTAATTAATGCTAATGTGAGGAGTGTAGCTATTTGTATAAAACATTGCCTTCTCTGCCCTTAGGAATTTGGAAATCTGGTGCAGCAGTTGGGCAAATTGCCCAATGAACCAGGCTTAGATGCACAGAATTACGCTTGTAAGGGCTGTGGACGCTCCATTGGAATGAATTTTGGAAAAGCAAGGTATTTTTGAGGATACAACATATCTTTGAAATGTTTAACACATAGTTTAATATATGAGAGTCATTTGATAAATGCTCAGAATTGTCAACAGTGTTCATCACTAGCACAATAATAGTGCACAGGTAGCATTTCAGTGCTCTGTGTTACAGACAACTTATTATTGTTCTTCCTGTGTAAGAAATTTTTAAGATGAAAAAAAAAAACCAAGATTTGAGCAGTGATACAGTACTTTGTAAAGAAGAAAGGTATGAAAGTCGACTTGCTGAACACATTGGGAGACACTGCTCTTTCATATTTAACTGTTGCAAGGTGGATCAATGAATTTACATTTGGTCGGCAGAGCATAGTGGTCCGCTAAGATTTGTTACCACTCCAAAAATAGTTGATAAAAGTCCATGAAATAGTCTTGGGGGATCGCCAAATGAAAGTGCAAGAGATTGCTGAAGCTATAGTGATATCAGGTCAAAGGGCATATCATGTTTTGACTGAGGAATTGGGTATGAAAGAATTATCTACTAGATGGTGCCATCACTGTTAACACAGGATCAAAAACACATCACAGTACAACTTTTTGTACAATCTTTGGCCAAATCAGAATCATCCACAAGAAATTTTGCACTGGTTCATAAAAAAGGATGAACTATGTACACTAGAAATAATACAATCAAAACAGTGAAAGCATGTTGATTCTCCACCTCCAAAGAAAGCAAAGGTAGAAAGTTCATCTCATCAGTTTACTGGGAGGCAAAAGGGATTCTGCAGATCATTTTATCTTCATAATGGTCAAACATTTACAGAAGAATGTTAAATTAATTTTCTTGGACCAGCTCCAACAAAAGGTACAACAAAAAAGACCAGGTTTAGCAAGAAACAAGGTCATTTTCCATCAGGATCATGTGCACCTGTTGAGCTATGATTTGTTGCCCCACTACCTTATTCACTGAAATGGCACCATCAGGACAATGTACACATAGCACATGTGTTACTGCCAAGGCTGAGCTATGATTTGTTGCCCCCCACTAACTTATTCACTGATATGGCACCATCAGGACAATGTACACCAGCGCATGTGTTACTGCCGAGGCTAGGCTATGATTTGTTGCCCCCCACTACCTTATTCAATGATATGGCACCATCAGGACAAAGTACAACAGCGCAAGTGTTACTGTCAAGGCTGAGCTATGATTTGTGGTCCCCACTACCTTATTCACTGATATTGCACCATCAGGACAATGTACACCAGCACATGTGTTACTGCCAAGGCTTAGCTATGATTTATTGCCCCCACTACCTATTCACTGATATGGCACCATCAGGACAATGTACACCAGCACATGTGTTACTGCCAAGGCTGAGCTATGATTTGTTGCCCTCACTACCTTAATCACTGATATTCACCATCAGGACAATGTACACCAGCACATGTGTTACTGCCAAGGCTGAGCTATGATTTGTAGCCCTCACTACCTTATTCACTGATATGGCACCATCAGCACAAAGTACACCAGCACATGTGTTACTGTCCAAGGCTGAGCTATGATTTGTTGCCCCCACTACCTTATTCACTGATATGGCACCATCAGGACAATGTACACCAGCACATGTGTTACTACCAAGGCTGAGCTATAACTTGTTGCCCCCCTCTACCTTATTCACTGATATTCACCAGCAGGACAATGTAAACCAACACATGTGTTACTGCCAAGGCTGAGCTATAATTTGTTGCCCTCACTACCTATTCACTGATATTCAACATCAGGACAATGTAAACCAGCACATGTGTTACTGCCAAGGCTGAGCTATAATTTGTTGCCCTCACTACCTTATTCACTGATATGGCATGATAAGGACAATGTACACCAGCACATGTGTTACTGCCAAGGCTGAGCTATAATTTGTTGCCCTCACTACCTTATTCACTGATATTCACCATCAGGACAATATACACCAGCACATGTGTTATTGCCAAGGCTGAGCTATGATTTGTTGCCCCCACTATCTTATTCAGTGATATGGCACCATCAGGACAATGTACACCTGCATATGTGTTACTGCCAAGACTGAGCTATGATTTGTTGCCCTCACTACCTTATTCACTGATATGGCACCATCAGGACAATGTACACCTGCATATGTGTTACTGCCAAGACTGAGCTATGATTTGTTGCCCCCACTATCTTATTCACTGATATGGCACCATCAGGACAATGTACACCTGCATATGTGTTACTGCCAAGACTGAGCTATGATTTGTTGCCCTCACTACCTTATTCACTGATATGGCACCATCAGGACAATGTACACCAGCACATGTGTTACTGCCGAGACTGAATTATGATTTGTTGCCCCCACTACCTTATTCACTGATATTCACCATCAGGACAATATACACCAGCACATGTGTTATTGCCAAGGCTGAGCTATAATTTGTAGCCCCAACTTCCTCATTCACTGATATTCACCATCAGGACAGTATACACATAGCACATGTGTTACTGCCAGGGCTGAGCTATGATTTGTTGCCCTCACTACGTTATTCTCTGATATGGCACCATCAGGACAATGAACACATAGCACATGTGTTACTGCCAAGGCTGAGGTGTGATTTGTTGCCCCCACTACCTTATTCACGGATATGGCACCATCAGGACAATGTACAACAGCGCATGTGATACTGCCAAGGCTGAGCTATGATTTGTTGCCCCAACTACCTTATTAACTGATATTCACCATCAGGACAATGTACACCAGCGCATGTATTACTGCCAAGGCTGAGCTATGATTTGTTGCCCCAACTACCTTATTAACTGATATTCACCATCAGGACAATGTACACCAGCGCATGTGATACTACCAAGGCTGAGCTATGATTTGTTGCCCCAACTACCTTATTAACTGATATTCACCATCAGGACAATGTACACCAGCACATGTGTTACTGACAAGGCTGAGCTATAATTTGTTCCCCCCACTTCCTCATTCTCTGATATTCACCATCAGGACATTGTACACATAGCACATTTGTTACTGCCAGGGCTGAGCTATGATTTGTTGCCCTCACTACCTTGTTCACTGATATTCACCATCAGGAATATGTACACCAACATATGTGTTACTGCCAAGGCTGAACTATGATTTGTAGCCCTCTCTACCTTATTCATGGATATGGCACCATCAGAACAATGTACACCAGCACATGTGTTACTACCAAGGCTGAGCTATAAATTGTTGCCCCCCTCTACCTTATTCACTGATATTCACCAGCAGGACAATGTACACCAGCACATGTGTTACTACCAAGGCTGAGCTATAACTTGTTGCCCCCCTCTACCTTATTCACTGATATTCACCAGCAGGACAATGTACACCAACACAAGTGTTAATGCTAAGGCTGAGCTATGATTTGTTGCCTCCACTACCTTATTCACTGATGTTTACCATCAGGACAATGTATACATAGCACATGTGTTACTGCCAAGGTGAGCTATAATTTGTTGGCCTCACTACCTATTCACTGATATGGCACCATCAGGACAACGTACACCAGCACATGTGTTATTGCCAAAGCTGAGCTATAATTTGTTGCCCTCACTACCTATTCACTGATATGGCACCATCAGGACAATGTACACCAGCACATGTGTTATTGCCAAAGCTGAGCTATGATTTGTAGCCCCCACTATCTTATTCAGTGATACGGCACCATAAGGACAATGTACTCCAGCACATGTGTTATTGCCAAGGCTGAGCTATAATTTGTTGCCCCCAGTACCTTATTCACTGATATGGCACCATCAGGACAATGTACTCCAGCACATGTGTTATTGCCAAGGCTGAGCTATAATTTGTTGCCCCCAGTACCTTATTCACTGATAAGGTACCATCAAGATAAAGTACACAAGGCACATGTGTTACTGCCAAGGCTGAGATATAATTTGTTGCCCTCACTACCTTATTCACTGATATTCACCATCAGGACAATGTACACCAGCACATGTGTTATTGCCAAAGCTGAGCTATGATTTGTTGCCCCCACGACCTTATTCACTGATAGTCACCATCAGGACAATGTACACCTGCACATGTGTTACTGCCAAGACTGAGCTATGATTTGTCCCTCACTACCTTATTCAATGTTATGGCACCAATAGGACAATGTACACCTGCACATGTGTTACTGCCAAGACTGAGCTATGATTTGTCCCTCACTACCTTATTCAATGCTATGGCACCAATAGGACAATGTACACCTGCACATGTGTTACTGCCAAGACTGAGCTATGATTTGTCCCTCACTACCTTATTCAATGCTATGGCACCAATAGGACAATGTACACCTGCACATGTGTTACTGCCAAGACTGAGCTATGATTTGTCCCTCACTACCTTATTCAATGCTATGGCACCAATAGGACAATGTACACCTGCACATGTGTTACTGCCAAGACTGAGCTATGATTTGTCCCTCACTACCTTATTCAATGCTATGGCACCAATAGGACAATGTACACCTGCACATGTGTTACTGCCAAGACTGAGCTATGATTTGTCCCTCACTACCTTATTCAATGCTATGGCACCAATAGGACAATGTACACCTGCACATGTGTTACTGGCAAGACTGAGCTATGATTTGTTGCCCTCACTACCTTATTCACTGATATTCACCATCAGGACAATGTACACCTGCACATGTGTTACTGGCAAGACTGAGCTATGATTTGTTGCCCCCTCTACCTTATTCACTGATATTCACCATCAGGACAATGTACACCAACATATGTGCTACTGCCAAGGCTGAGCTATGAGTTGTTGCCCTCACTACCTTGTTCACTGATATTCACCATCAGGACAATGTACACCAACATATGTGTTACTGCCAAGGCTGAGCTATGATTTGTAGCCCTCTCTACCTTATTCATGGATATGGCACCATCAGGACAATGTACACCTGCACATGTGTTACTGCCAAGACTGAGCTATGATTTGTTGCCCCCCACTATCTTATTCACTGATATTCACCATCAGGACAAGGTAAATATAGCACATGTGTTACTGCCAAGGCTGAGCTATGATTTGTTGCCCCCACTGTCTTATTCACTGATATGGCACCATAAGGACAATGTACACCCGCACATGTGTTATTACCAAGGATGAGCTATAATTTGTTGCCCCCAGTACCTTATTCACTGATATGGCACCATCAGGATAAAGTACACCAGCACAGGTGTTACTGCCAAGGCTGATATATAATTTGTTGCCCTCACTACCTAATTCACTGATATTCACCATCAGGACAATGTATACCTGTACAGGTGTTACAGCCAAGGCTGAACTATAATTTGTTACCCTCACTACCTTATTCACTGATATGGCACCATCAGGACAATGTACACAAGCGCATGTGTCACTGCCAAGGCTGAGCTATGATATGTTGCCCCCACTACCTGATTCACTGATATGGCACCATCAGGACAATGTACACCAGCACATGTGTTACTGCCAAGACTGAGCTATCATTTGTTGACCCCACTACCTTATTCACTGATATTCACCATCAGGACAATGTACACCAGCACATGGGTTACTGCCGAGACTGAGCTATGATTTGTTGCCCCCACTACCTTATTCACTGATATTTACCATCAGGACAGTGTACTCATAGCACATGTGTTACTGCCAAGACTGAGCTATCATTTGTTGACCCCACTACCTTATTCACTGATATTCACCATCAGGACAGTGTACTCATAGCACATGTGTTACTGCCAAGACTGAGCTATCATTTGTTGACCCCACTACCTTATTCACTGATATTCACCATCAGGACAATGTACACCAGCACATGGGTTACTGCCGAGACTGAGCTATGATTTGTTGCCCTCACTACCTTATTCACTGATATTGACCATCAGGACAATGTACACCAGCACATGTGTTACTGCCAAGGCTGAGCTATGATTTGTTGCCCTCATTACCTTATTCACTGATATTCACAATGAGGACAATGTACTCCAGCACATGTGTTATTACCAAGGAAGAGCTATTATTTCTTGCCCCTAGTTCCTTATTCACTGATATGGTACCATCAGGATAAAGTACACCAGCACATGTGTTACTGCCAAGGCTGAGATATAATTTGTTGCCCTCACTACCTTATTCACTGATATTCAGCATCAGGACAATGTACACCTGCACATGTGTTACTGCCAAGGCTGAGCTATAATTTGTTACCCTCACTACCTTATTCATTGATATGGCACCATCAGGACAATGTACACCAGCACATATGTTACTGCCAAGGCTGAGCTATAAGTTGTTGCCTTCAATACCTTATTCACTGATATGGCACCATAAGGACAATGTACAAAAGCGCATGTGTTAGTGCCAAGGCTGAGCTATAATATGTTGCCCCCACTTCCTCATTCACTGATATTCACCATCAGGACATTGTACACATAGCACATGGTTACTGCCAGGGCTGAGCTATTATTTGTTGCCCCCACTTCCTCATTCACTGATATTCACCATCAGGACATTGTACACATAGCACATGTGTTATTGCCAAGGCTGAGCTATAATTTGTTACCCTCACTACCTTATTCACTGATATGGCACCATCAGGACACTCTATGCCAGCACATGTGTTACTGCCAAGGCTGAGCTATAAGTTGTTGCCTTCAATACCTTATTCACTGATATGGCACCATCAGGACAATGAACACATAGCACATGTGTTACTGCCAACACTGAGCTATGATTTGTTGCCCCCACTACCTTATTCACTGATATTCACCATCAGGACAGTGTACACCAGCACATGTGTTACTGCCAAGACTTGAGCTGTGATTTGTTGCCCCCCACTACCTTATTCACTGATATTCACCATCAGGACAATGAACACATAGCACATGTGTTACTGCCAAGGCTGTGGTGTGATTTGTTGCCCCCACTACCTTATTCACAGATATGGCACCATCAGGACAATTTACACCATCGCATGTGTTACTGCCAAGGCTCAGCTATAATTTGTTGCCCCCACTACCTTATTCACTGATATTCACCATCAGGACAATGAACACATAGCACATGTGTTACTGCCAAGGCTGTGGTGTGATTTGTTGCCCCCACTACCTTTTTCACTGATATTCACCATCAGGACAATTTACACCATCGCATGTGTTACTGCCAAGGCTCAGCTATAATTTGTTGCCCTCACTACTTATTCACTGATAGTCACCATCAGGACAATGTACACCTGCAAATGTGTTACTGCCAAGACTGAGCTATGATTTGTCCCTCACTACCTTATTTAGTGCTATGGCACCATCAGGACAATGTACACCAATAAATGTGTTGGTGCCAAGACTGAGCTATGATTTGTTGCGCCCACTACCTTATTCACTGATATTGACCATCAGGACAATGTACACCAGCACATGTGTTACTGCCAAGACTGAGCTATGATTTGTTGCACCCACTACCTTATTCACTGATATTCACCATCAGGACAATGTACACCAGCACATGTGTTACTGCCAAGGTTGAGCTATGATTTGTTGCCCCCCACTACCTTATTCACTGATATTCACCATCAGGACAATGTACACCAGCACATGTGTTACTGCCAAGGCTGAGCAATGATTTGTTGCCCCCCACTACCTGATTCACTGATATGGCACCATCAGGACAATGTACACCAGCACATGTGTTACTGCCAAGGCTGAGCTATGATTTGTTGCCCTCACTACCTTATTCACTGATATTCACCATCAGGACAATGTACACCAGCACATGTTTTACTGCCAAGTCTGAGCTATGATTAGTGGCCGCCACTACCTTATTCACTGATATGGCACCATCAGGACAATGTACACCGGCACATGTGTTACTGCCAAGGCTCAGCAATGATTTGTTGCCCCCACTACCTTATTCACTGATATTCACCATCAGGACAATGTACACATAGCACATGTGTTACTGCCAAGGCTGAGCTATGATTTGTTGCCCCCAATACCATATTCACTGATATGGTACCTTAAGGACAATGTACACCAGCACATGTGTTATTGCCAATGATGAGCTATAATTTGTTGCCCCCAGTACCTTATTCACTGATTTGGTACTATCAGGATAAAGTACACCAGCACATGTGTTACTGCCAAGGCTGACATATAATTTGTTGTTCTCACTACCCTATTCACTGATATTCACCATCAGGAAAATGTACACCTGCACATGTGTTACTGCCAAGGCTGAGCTATGATTTGTTGCCCTCACTACCTTATTGACTGGTATGGCACTATCAGGACAATGTACACCAGCACATGTGTTACTGCCAAGGCTGAGCTATAAGTTGTTGCCTTCAATACCTTATTCACTGATATTGCACCATAAGGACAATATACACAAGCCAATGTGTTACTGCCAAGGCTGAGCTATAATTTGTTCCCCCCCACTTCCTCATTCACTGATATTCACCATCAGGACAGTGTACACATAGCACATGTGTTACTGCCAGGGCTGAGAAATGATTTGTTGCCCTCACTACGTTAATCTCTGATATGGCACCATCAGGACAATTAACACATAGCACATGTGTTACTGCCAAGGTTGTGGTGTGATTTGTTGCCCCCACTACCTTATTCACTGATATGGCACCATCAGGATAATGTACACCAGCGCATGTATTACTGCCAAGGCTGAGCTATGATTTGTTGCCCCCACTACCTTATTCACTGATATTCACCATCAGGACAATGTACACCAGCGCATGTATTACTGCCAAGGCTGAGCTATGATTTGTTGCCCCCCACTACCTGATTGACTGATATGGCACCACCAGGACAATGTAAACCAGCGCATGTGTTACTGCCATGGCTGAGTTATAATTTGTTGCCCCCCTCTACCTTATTCACTGATATTCACCATCAGGACAAAGTACACCAGCACATGTGTTACTGCCAAGGCTGTGCTCTAATTTGTTGCCCCCTCTACCTTATTCACTGATATTCACCATCAGGACAATGTACACCAGCACATGTGTTACTGCCAAGGCTGAGCTATGATTTGTTGCCCCCACTACCTGATTCACTGATATTCACCATCAGGACAATGTACACCAGCACATGTGTTACTGACAAGGCTGAGCTATGATTTGTTGCCCTCACTACCTGATTCACTGATATTCACCATCAGGACAATGTACACCAGCACATGTGTTACTGCCAAGGCTGAGCTATAATTTGTTGCCTCCTTTACCTTATTCACTGATATTCACCATCAGGACAATGTACACCAGCACATGTGTTACTGCCAAGGCTGAGTTATGATTTGTTGCCGCCACTACCTGATTTACTGATATGGCACCATCAGGACAATGTGCACCTGCACATGTGTTACTGCCAAGGCTGAGCTATAATTTGTTGCCCCCACTACCTTTTTTCACTGATATTCACCATCAGGACAATGTACACCAGCGCATGTATTACTGCCAAGGCTGAGCTATGATTTGTTGCCCCCCACTACCTGATTCACTGATATGGCACCACCAGGATAATATACACCAGCGCATGTGTTACTGCCATGGCTGAGTTATAATTTGTTGCCCCCCTTTACCTTATTCACTGATATTCACCATCAGGACAAAGTACACCAGCACATGTGTTACTGCCAAGGCTGTGCTCTAATTTGTTGCCCCCTCTACCTTATTCACTGATATTCACCATCAGGACAATGTACACCAGCGCATGTGTTACTGCCAAGGCTGAGCTATGATTTGTTGCCCCCACTACCTGATTCACTGATATTCACCATCAGGACAATGTACACCAGCACATGTGTTACTGCCAAGGCTGAGCTATGATTTGTTGCCCCCACTACCTGATTCACTGATATTCACCATCAGGACAATGTACACCAGCACATGTGTTACTGCCAAGGCTGAGCTATAATTTGTTGCCTCCTTTACCTTATTCACTGATATTCACCATCAGGACAATGTACACCAGCACATGTGTTACTGCCAAGGCTGAGCTATGATTTGTTGCCGCCACTACCTGATTCACTGATATGGCACCATCAGGACAATGTGCACCTGCACATGTGTTACTGCCAAGGCTGAGCTATAATTTGTTGCCCCCTCTACCTTATTCACTGATATTCACCATCAGGACAATGTACACCACCACATGTGTTACTGCGAAGGCTGAGCTATGATTTGTTGCCCTCACTACCTTATTCACTGATATTCACCATGAGGACAATGTAGACCAGCACATGTGTTACTGCCAAGGCTGAACTATAATTTGTTGCCCTCACTACCTATTCGCTGATATGGCACCATCAGGACAATGTACACCAGCACATTTGTTACTGCGAATGCTGAGCTATAATTTGTTGCCCTCACTACCTATTCACTGATGTGGCACCATTTGGACAATATACACCAGCACATGTTTTACTGCCAAGGCTGAGCTATGATTTGTGTCCCTCACTACCTTCTTCACTGATAGTCACCATCAGGACAATGTGCAACTGCACATGTGTTACTGCCAAGGCTGAGCTATGATTTGTTGCCCTCACTACCTTATTCAATGCTATGGTACCATCAGGACAATGTACACCAGCACATGTGTTGCTGCCAAGACTGAGCTATGATTTGTATCCCTCACTACGTTATTCAATGCTATGGCACCATCAGGACAATGTACACATAGCACATGTGTTACTGCCAAGGCTGAGCTATGATTTGTCCCTCACTACGTTATTCAATGCTATGGCACCATCAGGACAATGTACACATAGCACATGTGTTACTGCCAAGGCTGAGCTATGATTTGTAGCCCTCACTACCTTATTGACTGGTATGGCACCATCAGGACAATGTACACCAGCACATGTGTTACTGCCAAGGCTGAGCTATGTTTTGGTGCCCTCACTACGTTATTCAGTGATATTGCACCATCAGGACAATGTACACCAGCACATGCGTTACTGCCAAGACTGAGCTATAATTTGTTGCCCCCTCTACCTTATTCACTGATATTCACAATCAGGACAATGTACACCAGCACATGTGTTACTGCCAAGACTGAGCTATGATTTGTTGCCCCCACTACCTTATTCACTGATATGGCACCTTCAGGACAATGTACACCAGCACATGTGTTACTGCCAAGGCTGAGCTGTGATTTGTTGCCCTCACTACCTTATTCACTGTAATACACTATCAGAACAATGTACACCAACACATGTGTTACTGCGAAGGCTGAGCCATGATTTGTTGCCTTCACTACCTTATTCACTGATATTCAACATCAGGACAATGTACACCAACATATGTGTTACTACCAAGGCTGAGCTATGATTTGTCCCTCACTACCTTATTCAATGCTATGGCACCATCAGGACAATGTACACCAGCACATGTGTTACTGCCAAGGCTGAGCTATGATTTGTTGCCCTCACTACCTTCTTCACTGATAGTCACCATCAGGACAATGTACACCTGCACATGTGTTACTGCCAAGGCTGAGCTATGATTTGTTGCCCTCACTACCTTATTCAATGCTATGGTACCTTCAGGACAATGTACACCAGCACATGTGTTACTGCCAAGGCTGAGCTATGATTTGTTGCGCTGACTACCTTATTCACTGATATGGCACCATCAGGACAATGTACACCTGCACATGTGTTACTGCCAAGGCTGAGCTATGATTTGTTGCCCTCACTACCTTATTCACTGATATTCACCATCAGGACAATGTACATCTGCGCATGTGTTGCTGCTGAGGCTGAGCTATACCCCTCTCTCCCTTCACTCCCCCATCTTATTCACCGGATTTCTCTCTATCAGACTTCCATTTCTTCCCTAAGCTCAAAAACTTCCTTGATGAATGAAGATTCTCTTCAAAGGAGGAACTGATTGCAGGAGTTTGTGAGTATTTTGTAGTCCTGGAGGAATTTCATTTTTGAGAGGGATTAAAGGAATTGGTGCATTGATGTACTAAGTGCATTAAAGTATCGGGAGAGTATGTTGAAATGGTTTGAATGAGGTGAGCTGTTTTTCTTATTTCATTCCAAGAAGTTATCATACAAGCATCACATATTCTGAAATATTGTACTGCTGTTATTGTTTATAGTTATTCTGGATTCTAGCTGACACATTAGAATATATCGTTGTGGCTAGAAGGAACTTGGAGCCTAAGTCATATTTATTAGAATGTACATGACAACATCTCATTTCACTTATGAATTAGAGTGTAGGGTCATTGTAATATATAGATACCCATTTGTGGCCTATTTACCCTGCATGTGACATGAGTGCACTATGTCGAGCTTCTGCAGGAGGACACTAGTGATTTGTGTAGTGCAGCAAATTGTGGCAAAGATGGAGCATGTATAATTTTGTCATTAAACACCGCTCTTATTTCGTTTGATGATTGACAGCTGTATGTCTTTGTGCAGAATCTTAGAGCAAGGAAAACTGGTGTTAGAATAGGTCTCTAATATTGCTGTGCAGTAATTGTTCATTACAGAAAGTAGCGCTTCCACATACCATGCTTCAGACTGAGGCCCAATATCATAGCATGCATTTAGTAAATCCAAAATTTGTCGAAACAAACAAATGCTGTGTGGTTCAATGAAACCAGTTTTAACAGATTGGAAAAGCAATTGCAATAATTGACTCTCTTGCAGGGACCATTTTGTTTCAATGTTTGCACTCGTATATAGTGGTAGGATTTCAGTTTTAAACAGACATGTAACATTTCTTGCAGACATAGGAGTCGTGTTTTTTTTTGGGGGGGGGGGCTTGTGGATTTTTGAGGCAATAACTCTAAAATGGCACAAATTTCATTAAAACTGATCTCCTAAGATATTGTCTTAACACTGAACTGAAGCCCCAAAATATTGGTGATTACATATGTACTTTTCCTTGCAGGTGTTCCAGAGTTTGGTAAACTTTAGTAAACATTATAAATAATTATGCATTCCTCAAATAAGTGTTGTACCATGTTGACTGTAGCCACTGCAACCTTGTCTTATCTTTATTAAAGGTTAAAATTTCCATGGATCATAGGAAAATAAGGTGGTGCTAAGGAAATATTTGCCTAAAGATTATACTCTTAACTCGCTTTACTCTGACATAAAATATTAACCAACCCATCTAACCAAATTTTATTTGACAGTATTGATTATATAAGCATATACAGAATTGCATTCTTAAAATGGCTTTCCATTAAACATGAAAGGTGTAGCCGTTGCAGTTATAGAAGGCTTTGTAAATGTTTTAAACAATTCTCAGCATACGTAAAAGTTTTGCATACTAAAACACCAGACAGCTTAAAGTTCAAAAAGTATAACAAAATTTACAGCAGTACAATATATCTTTAAACATGGTTTTGTTCTGAAATCATTCCATTCAAAAATGTATTAAGAGGTAATTTATATTAGATCCATTGCCAGAATATTTAAATAAGACAGAGAGCTAAACACAAGGTTGAAAATTTTAATAACTAACTGCCAAACTAAAAAGGTTTTTAAATTTTGAAACACCGAAAAGTGTGCTGCTCACCACCAACCAATGCAGACTTGATTTCTCTAAGCTGGCAAATGGAAGTGTTTGTTGCATGCATGTAGTCGTTGAGGGCATCTGTGCCAGTCCCCACTCCAACAAAGTGTGGTTGCTATAGGCCAATGCTCACAACATGCCACATCACAGTTTTCCTTTCCTTTCTTGCTGCACAGGATTTTCAGTATCATGTGATGGAAGCCTCTTGGAGACTGGTAGGGTAATCCCCAAAAGTATGAGAAACAGGATTGTTCTGGACAGACATACTATTAATATGGTATTGGATTAATTGTTTTTTCACACAAGCCGTTTGTAGGACAGGAGTTGGATAGGTAGAGTCAGACTGAAAAATTCAATGCTATAGCCGGGATTTGAACCATGGATCTCACAGTCTCTAGCCGGTTGCTCTGCCACTGAGCTACCATGGCAATATGTCAGCATAGCACTGAATTTTTCAACTGACTCGCATGTTTCCCGGTAAACCACAAGGTGATCTCAAATTATTTTGAGATGACTACCCCAATGGTGACTTGCAGTGTTGTAAGTACTTAAGTCCCAGGATTCATAGTATAGACAACTATTATGGTCATTTGAGATATTCTTGTGGAAATTCAATGCTATGCCGGCTTGTTGCCATGGTAGCTCAGTGGCAGAGGCCCAGGCTAGAGATTGGGAGATCCGTGGTTCAAATACCGGCTATGGCATTGAATTTTTCAGTCTGACTCTACCTATCCTACTATTAGCATGTTACCCATTATGAATAAATTTTTACCAAAAGAAAAAAAATGAGGTTTATACTGAATTCATATTGCAATTGGAAGTGTCACCACACCATTTTGTAACTGGACAATGGGAAAGTATTTTATAGTGTGCATAGTATACAATAGTATTACTGAACTGTACAATTCATCTTAAAACTATTATGCTAATCAACAAAGCTACACATTCAATGTAAGCATGAGAATATTAAAGTCTTAAGCAATTTTTGCACTGTGCAGAAGTCATGATGTTCATTTCTGTAAAAGATGCATTTTATTGGGAGATGAATTCTTTAGAAATATTCCACATTTCATCATGGAGTGAAAATAAAAAAGTTCTCAGTCCTCAATTTGTCCAAGTGCAAAATGTCTTTTAGATTTCTTAAAGCAAAGCTATGCTCTGATCTTTGGGATAATAGGTTCTCTATCTTTCTTAACAATTAGTTCAATTACTAGCCCTAGGCCCTTTGTTTGAGAAATTCAATATGAGGAAATACTGTATTTGTTATATTTTAATTGTTACAGCTGAGAAATATGTTCCATTATAAATAGCATTAACATAGTATTCTCATAATTGAATGGCATTTTGTTATACACGTGGTTGTTTAAATGTCCAAGTAGTTAGTGTCTCTCAACTTCTCACTTTCTCTTCTGTAAAATGAACAGTGCAGGTTAACATAAAAGATATGGTCCCTTTTTCTTCTTATAATAATCCTTGAAATGTTTTATACACAACGGTATGAGCTGTTATCAGTGATAGCCCAGAAGTGAGACAAACTGGAGATATACGTGATCCTTATTAAATGTTTAAAGCAGTTTTCAAGACTCAGAAGAAGGTTTGTGGCAACAGAGTAGACTGCTAAATTTCTATTTAGGTGAAGACTACTTTATACTGTGCCATCTGAAATCCTTTTATTTCATGTATATAAAGGAATTAAGCCTTCTTCCTATCTGAATGTTATTGTCTGTCTTCCTTTCTGTGGATCAGGATTCCTCTTATTGGAGGGTGGTGATGATGAAAACTGAGTGGCCTTGCATGTACCTCATAAACTGGGTTTCAATCAAATCCAGTGGTCCCAATAATTTGGTCCACCTCCCTGATGTCTGCCCCTCTTATATCCCCAGCTTCCAAAAAGAAGGAACCAAAGGTTATATAACTGTGCTGGGAGATTTCAAAGTCTATTCTGCATTTTCTACACATGGAGTTCTCAATAAGTCCTGTTATGCATGTTTTCTCAGAGTGGTTTGTGGCTATCTGTAGCCTGGTTCTAGTTAGGTTCAAAAGAGCTTGCTGCCCAGCCCAGGAAAAATCATTGGCCTATCTGACTGTATTTTGGTTTTCCCAAATCTCAAGAGCTAGGGTATTTCTGGGGGACATGCCACAAAGGGGCTCTAGTCCTACCCATTCCCCACTTAGCCGGCCTGTCAACCATCTCATCACCTCTGATGCCTGCATGGCCCAGAACCCAGATAAGGGTAAGTTCTCTACAGACACAAAGTCTATCCAACATCCTTTGGCACTCCTACACCAATCTTGATGTTGACTATGTGAGCCAGTGTTTCCCAACCTTTTGAAGTTCACGGCACCCTTGGGAATAACATTAAACACCAGGGGCACCCTTCCTTGAATTAAAAGAAAATTAAGCTTAATGTGTTAATTTATTGAAATATTATATAATAATAACGTACACCATAACATAATACAGTAAACTTTACTACAATCACTGAGTAAAAATACATCAATAAATTTTGTTCGATTAATGATTAATGTGAAACTTGTGATTGATGCTTAGAGCACAGATATGTGATGTCGGGTCTTACAGCTGACAGTGAAACACACAAATCATCCTCAAGGTTATTCAGTCTATTTCTTGCTTTGCATTTTATTGTCACCATAGCAGAGAAGACTTGCTCGCATAGATAGGATGTTGAAAAGGGCAAAAGTGCGTTAATTGCTTTCTTCATTAGGTTAGGGTACTCCTCTCTCCGTTGAAGCCAAAAACTAGCCACCGACGCCTCACTCTTGGTGAACTTACCTTTGAGTGTGGAATCAGCGCAAAGATCAATAAATTCATCTCGTTCGCAAGCAGTGAAATCTATTTCCTCTGCACTATCTACGAAATCAAATGGTGAGACAACCCAGTCGAGATTCGTAGTGGAAATAGTTGGAAAGTACACATCTATTGCATCGTGCAATCTTGATAAGTGATCACAAATGCGGTCTTTCAGTTTACCCAGATCTTTATCTCCTGCCACATTAAGAAGAGATGGAAAGTTCGACAAATCTCCTTTTTGAACTGCAGACTTCCAAGAACTAAGTTTTCTTTTTAAACCTTTCATTTTATTGGTTGAGGAGATTATTGTGTCATGTCGACCCTGCATCGAAACATTCAGCTTATGAAAAATATCTGCCAGATACGACAGTTCAAAACACCAAGAATCACTTAGTAAGAGCTCATGAAATGTGTCTTGATTTTCATCCTTAAAAAAATGTTTAGCTGTTCTTTAAGTTCGAGAAACCGGTTCAATACACGACCCCGCGACAACCACCTTACTTCTGTGTGAAGTAACAAAGAGGTATGAGCTGCATCCGTTGCGCGACATAACTGTTCAAAAATTCTGCACTTTAAGGGCCGAGACTTCATATAGTTCACCATTTTCACAACTTGGTTAAACACTTCAGCAATATCTTCATTACACGCTTTCATGACTAATGCCTCTCTATGCAGAAAACAGTGAGTTATAATAATGGATCGATTTTCATTGAGAGCTCTGGCAGTAAAACCTTTAATTTTCCCAGACATAGATGGTGCACCATTTGTACACATACCACAACAGTCTTTCCATGAAAGATCATGGTCATTGAGATAGGAATTAATAGAAACGAAAATATTATGGCCTGTGGTTGTAGTCTCCAGCGGTCTACAGAACAGAAACTGTTCACTAATATCTTTTTCATCATTATATCTGATAAAACCAAGGAGTTGCGGTTTGTCACCAATATCGAGACTCTCATCTACTTGCAAAGCAAATGTTCTATAAGTTTTTATTTTCTCCGTGACTTGTTCGTTGATATTGCATGACATTTCAGATATCCTGCGGCTGATTGTGTTGTTGGATAGAGGAACTTTCGAAATTTGATTAGCTGCTCCTTCGCCAAGTATTGTTGAAACTATAACTTGACATGCAGGGCCAATGATTTCCTCTCCAAGAGTATGAGGTTTCTTTTTTTTAGCTATCAGTTCTGCTGCTTTAAATGAGGCTTCAAGAGCAGTATCACCTATGGTCATTCTCTTTACCATTCGCACAGCTGTTTTCTTCTCCCCTTCTAATATATGTGAAAAATACATTACACTTTTCTGTGACACACTAGGATGCTTTGTTGTAAGATGCCGCTTCAGTTTGCTAGGTACCATGGCCTCATTGCTAAGTGTTTCGCCACAAACTAAACACACAGGGATAGGGTTTTTCTCGTTGTTATTCCACTTAAATCCATACGCTAAGTAACTGTCCTGGTATGTTCTTTTCTTCTTTATGTGGTGAATTTGACGGTCCGGGAGAAACTGTAAGATTTAGCTTCTTAAAGCAAGCAGTAGGAGCCGACTGTTCACTTTCACTGTCCTGGCGTTTACGTTTAACAATGAACTTATCCATAGCTAAACACTGTGAATCAACGCGAGGAAGACAACTGAAAGCGCCAAGTGGCGTACACTTTTATATATTCATGTCGAAGTCTCGGGAATGTTCGTGAGGAAGCGAGTAGTCTCGGGAATGTTCGGCAGGGTATAGCTGTAATGCCATCTGTGGGATACTAGTATAACTGAGTTATTGAAATGAATCGACCACTATCACCATCTGCCGTGCATGAGAGTAATTCATTTGACTTATTTTATTTCAAGACCTTACAAGACTTAAGGCTTCAGTAGAAGGTATTTTTTTTTGTTTATCTCAATATCTCACGGCACCCCTTAGCCAATCACACGGCACCCTAGGGTGCCGGGGCACACCGGTTGGGAACCGTTGATTTAAGCAGATATGACTGTCCTCTCATTTGCCTGGTATGTTTAAAATATGCATTACACAGGCTAAGATGGCACATATCTCAGCTTGGAACACAGTAGCGAGCTTTGCAAGGGAATGGCAAGCCTAGTCCCAGGGTCGCAAGACCTGGCCCCAATCCTGCCCCTCTGCACTATCTTCAGCTCCCAATCTTCAGGGGAAATCTGGTCTCTAGGTCCTATTCTTTCTTGGTATTAACTGAGCTTAGGTTGAATCTGAAAATGCACTCAAAATCAGTGAGTTTCCTTTATAATGTAGTCAAACTCCAACCCCAATTGTCCAGAAGCAGTGTGCACTCACCATTGCGACCTTCTTCACAAACAAATGCAGAGGAGGGAGGTGTACCAAAATCTCTCAAGGCTTTCATCTCTGAGGTGGACCACCAGACCGCTGCTGCATAACTGAGGTGTACAACATCAGTCTTACGCCCCACCTCAGTCCAACAATCCTCTTACAGGCCCACAAAGTATTCTGGGCCTTCTTAACTTTGTGTTCTACATGCTTTATCCAACTCAGCCCAGCATCCAGGTTAATTCCTAGATACTTAACTGAATCAGGTAGTTTCAGTCTTCCAGTACCCAAGTGTCAAATATGTCTGCACTAGTCTTTCCAAAACCATCAACATGAAGACTGCCAGACTAATGGAATGGGAATTCTTAGGCCACAGTACGACTGTCTGCCTGCTTAGGTATAAAAACGACCTTGGCCTGCCTCCAGACTAAAAGCGTACCTCATAGCAAGGCATGGCCTTAAAATTCTGACTAGGTGAGAAGAAGCAATCTTCCAGCCCTCTTGTAGGAGAGCTGAGAAGATCTTATCCTCATCTGCAGTTTTATAAGCCTGAAAAGCAGACAGCCCATTTAACTTTCTTAAAAGCCACTATCTCGTAAGTCACATGCCAGCCTTATTGTGAAGGTCTGTATGCTTCAAGAGGGTAACTCTTGGTCCATAATGCAGGTTTCCAGAAAGTGGGTTTTAAGCAACAGCCTCAGCGTCTCACTCTCCAATTGTATCTTAGCTCCAAAGAGGCCAGCTTGCCCCCATCTATGGAGACCAGCAATTTTTACAATCAGCAGCACTTTATTACTTCTCTGTACTCCCATAGAAGCCCTCCTGATCTCTCTCTTATACCATCTGTGAGATTCCTTATATGAATCCCAGGTTGCCTCACACTTGTTGGGTTTATATGCATTATAAAGTGTACCTGTCTTTAGCTTGAAGGCCCTTGAAAAGTGTGAGTGATTTTATCAACCCCTTGGTCTCCACTTATAAAAGGAACTACCCACTGCTGCAGGAGATATAAGCAGAGATGCAACCTTATCATAGATAGAGGTTTTTCCTGTTGGAACAATCCACAAGATTACCAAACTCCTAAGGAGGTGCAGGTTCCTCAGTATCATAAGGGAAATAGGCTGAGCAGAGTCTGCCCATGCGTCCCAATGTTTCTTTTTGGCAAAAGCACTGAAGTTAAAAAAGCTCTTTAAGCATATTCCCATAATATACTCTTGCTGAAGCCAAGGTTGTCGTATTATGTTGACATCCAGGTCCTGCCTTACTGTGCTACTTTGTAACACCCTAGAGGGAGTAATGCCATATTGTAGGCTAGCTTAAATGAGAGAAATAATTTTGGCCTTTCATCCCCCACACACACATGATCACTTTCCCTATGTTCCTGACATGGAAATCTGGCCCTGCATCAGGGAATATTGTAGGGAATGTGTTCCCTTGCAGCTTTAGGTTGCAAAGCTATATGCCTTTTGCCTTTCTCAGCTCCTCAGTGGAGAGAGATGTCACTTTCCACCATTTGCTGGGACAGTAGCCTTGCCTTTCTCAGCTCCTCTGTGGAGAGAGATGTCACTTTCCATCTGCTGGGACAGTAGTCTTGCCTTTCTCAGCTCCTCAGTGGAGAGAGATGTCACTCCCCACCATCTGCTAGGACAGTAGCCTTGCCTTTCTCAGCTCCTCAGTGGAGAGAAATGTCACTCTCCACCATTAGCTGGGACAGTAGCCTTGCCTTTCTCAGCTCCTCAGTGGAGAGAGATGTCACTCTCCACCACCTGCTGGGACAGTAGTCTTGCCTTTCTCAGCTCCTCAGTGGAGAGATGTCACTCTCCACCATCTGCTGGGACAGTAGCCTTGCCTTTCTCAGCTCCTCAGTGGAGAGAGATGTCACTCTCCACCAACTGCTGGGACAGTAGTCTTGCCTTTCTCAGCTCCTCAGTGAAGAGAGATGTCACTCTCCACCATTAGCTGGGACAGTAGCCTTGCCTTTCTCAGCTCCTCAGTGGAGAGAGATGTCACTCTCCACAACCTGCTGGGACAGTAGTCTTGCCTTTCTCAGCTCCTCAGTGGAGAGATGTCACTCTCCACCATCTGCTGGGACAGTAGCCTTGCCTTTCTCAGCTCCTCAGTGGAGAGAGATGTCACTCTCCACCACCTGCTGGGACAGTAGTCTTGCCTTTCTCAGCTCCTCAGTGGAGAGATGTCACTCTCCACCATCTGCTGGGACAGTAGCCTTGCCTTTCTCAGCTCCTCAGTGGAGAGAGATGTCACTCTCCACCATCTGCTGGGACAGTAGCCTTGCCTTTCTCAGCTCCTCAGTGGGGAGAGATGTCACTCTCCACCATCTGCTCGGACAGTATCTTTGCCTTTCTCAGCTCCTCTGTGGAGAGAGATGCCACTTTCCATCTGCTGGGACAGTAGCCTTGCCTTTCTCAGCTCCTCAGTGGAGAGAGATGTCACTTTCCACCAACTGCTGGGACAGTAGCCTTGCCTTTCTCAGCTCCTCAGTGGAGAGAGATGTCACTTTCCACCATCTGCTGGGACAGTAGCCTTGCCTTTCTCAGCTCCTCAGTGAAGAGAGATGTCACTTTCCACCATCTGCTGGGACAGTGGCCTTGCCTTTCTCAGCTCCTCAGTGGAGAGAGATGTCACCTTCCACCATCTGCTGGGACAGTAGCTTTGCCTTTCTCAGCTCCTCAGTGGGGAGAGATGTCACTCTCCACCATCTGCTGGGACAGTATCTTTGCCTTTCTCAGCTCCTCTGTGGAGAGAGATGCCACTTTCCATCTGCTGGGACAGTAGCCTTGCCTTTCTCAGCTCCTCAGTGGAGAGAGATGTCACTTTCCACTAACTGCTGGGACAGTAGCCTTGCCTTGCTCAGCTCCTCAGTGAAGAGAGATGTCACTTTCCACATCTGCTGGGACAGTAGCCTTGCCTTTCTCAGCTCCTCAGTGAAGAGAGATGTCACTTTCCACCATCTGCTGGGACAGTGGCCTTGCCTTTCTCAGCTCCTCAGTGGAGAGAGATGTCACCTTCCACCATCTGCTGGGACAGTAACCTTGCCTTTCTCACCTCCTCAGTGGGCAGAGATGTCACTTTCCACCATCTGCTGGGACAGTAGCTTTGCCTTTCTCAGCTCCTCAGTGGGGAGAGATGTCACTCTCCACCATCTGCTGGGACAGTATCTTTGCCTTTCTCAGCTCCTCTGTGGAGAGAGATGCCACTTTCCATTTGCTGGGACAGTAGCCTTGCCTTTCTCAGCTCCTCAGTGGAGAGAGATGTCACTTTCCACTAACTGCTGGGACAGTAGCCTTGCCTTGCTCAGCTCCTCAGTGAAGAGAGATGTCACTTTCCACATCTGCTGGGACAGTAGCCTTGCCTTTCTCAGCTCCTCAGTGAAGAGAGATGTCACTTTCCACCATCTGCTGGGACAGTGGCCTTGCCTTTCTCAGCTCCTCAGTGGAGAGAGATGTCACCTTCCACCATCTGCTGGGACAGTAACCTTGCCTTTCTCACCTCCTCAGTGGGCAGAGATGTCACTTTCCACCATCTGCTGGGACAGTAGCTTTGCCTTTCTCAGCTCCTCAGTGGGGAGAGATGTCACTCTCCACCATCTGCTGGGACAGTATCTTTGCCTTTCTCAGCTCCTCTGTGGAGAGAGATGCCACTTTCCATCTGCTGGGACAGTAGCCTTGCCTTTCTCAGCTCCTCAGTGGAGAGAGATGTCACTTTCCACTAACTGCTGGGACAGTAGCCTTGCCTTGCTCAGCTCCTCAGTGAAGAGAGATGTCACTTTCCACATCTGCTGGGACAGTAGCCTTGCCTTTCTCAACTCAGTGGAGAGAGATGCCACTTTCCACCATCTGCTGGGACAGCAGCCTTGCCTTTCTCAGCTCTTCAGTGGGCAGAGATGTCACTTTCCACATCTGCTGGGACAGTAGCCTTGCCTTTCTCAACTCAGTGGAGAGAGATGTCACTTTCCATCTGCTGGGACAGTAGCCTTGCCTTTCTCAACTCAATGGAGAGAGATGCCACTTTCCATCTGCTGGGACAGTAGCCTTGCCTTGCTCAGCTCCTCAGTGAAGAGAGATGCCACTTTCCATCTGCTGGGACAGTAGCCTTGCCTTTCTCAGCTCCTCTGTGGAGAGAGATGCCACTTTCCATCTGCTGGGACAGTAGCCTTGCCTTTCTCAGCTCCTCAGTGGAGAGAGATGTCACTTTCCACTAACTGCTGGGACAGTAGCCTTGCCTTGCTCAGCTCCTCAGTGAAGAGAGATGTCACTTTCCACATCTGCTGGGACAGTAGCCTTGCCTTTCTCAACTCAGTGGAGAGAGATGTCATTTTCCACCATCTGCTGGGACAGTAGCCTTGCCTTTCTCAGCTCCTCAGTGGAGAGAGATGTCACTTTCCACTAACTGCTGGGACAGTAGCCTTGCCTTGCTCAGCTCCTCAGTGAAGAGAGATGTCACTTTCCACCATCTGCTGGGACAGTAGCCTTGCCTTTCTCAACTCAGTGGAGAGAGATGTCATTTTCTACCATCTGCTGGGACAGTAGCCTTGCCTTTCTCAGCTCCTCTGTGGAGAGAGATGCCACTTTCCATCTGCTGGGACAGTAGCCTTGCCTTTCTCAGCTCCTCAGTGGAGAGAGATGTCACTTTCCACTAACTGCTGGGACAGTAGCCTTGCCTTGCTCAGCTCCTCAGTGAAGAGAGATGTCACTCTCCACCATCTGCTCGGACAGTATCTTTGCCTTTCTCAGCTCCTCTGTGGAGAGAGATGCCACTTTCCATCTGCTGGGACAGTAGCCTTGCCTTTCTCAGCTCCTCAGTGGAGAGAGATGTCACTTTCCACCAACTGCTGGGACAGTAGCCTTGCCTTTCTCAGCTCCTCAGTGGAGAGAGATGTCACTTTCCACCATCTGCTGGGACAGTAGCCTTGCCTTTCTCAACTCAGTGGAGAGAGATGTCATTTTCTACCATCTGCTGGGACAGTAGCCTTGCCTTTCTCAGCTCCTCCATAAACCTTTTTCTTTAGTTTTAGGTTACTTTGTCAGTTCCCCCAAAACTGTCCATCTTGTCTTGTCCACTCTTCCAAGTCTCTGGGTATTGCAGACTCCATCTCCTTGTTTTTCTGCAGGGATGGAGTTCCCTCTTTTGAGGGCCTAACTTCCACTACCGCTTAAAAAGGTCTCTCAGTGTCCCCATTGTTGATTACAAAAATCCACTTGTTTAAAATAAAGTGCAAAGAGGTACTTATGTATATGGGACAATAAAGACAAAAATCATATTAAATAGTTTGTATGTCTGGACATTTAGTTTATCAATTAGAGTTCTAACCAAGCTAGTAGTCTGTTGTTTCTATTGCATGTTCACATTTCTTAATATTAGAAACAAGGAAATCAATGAACTGTGGAAACATTTTGCCTGAAATAAGCAGATAGGGATTTTTAACACAGAAACCAAATAATTATAAGAAAATAGCTGGCATAGTGTAAACAGGTTGTGTATGTATAAGCAGTATCGAAAGCTAAATTTTGTTTAACTTTATTAAGATAAAGTAACGTGTTTATCTCATGCCATAGAGTTTGTAACCTGAGTGGTGCCTATTACTGCGAGGAGTGCCATACTGGTGAAGAATGGTTGATACCAGCTCGGGCTATTCACAACTGGGACTTTCGGCGCTATCCTGTATCTCACAGATCAGCAACATTTCTTGAAGAGATTCAACATCATCCTCTCATGGACTTAAAAATACTAAACCCTCGTCTTTATTTGGCCATTGAAGAAATGGCTCAGCTTCAGGTATGGAACATATAATAATATTTTATACAAAACATATGTGTTTCTCTTTCTGTGCTACTTTCCATCTCCAAAACATATAATTACTGCTATTATAATCATTATGTGACCTCTTGAGGCAATATGAATTTGTGTGTGCTGTAAAATTATTTCTCTGCATATTTAACATATTTCTGGATTTATTTTGAACTATTATTAAAGAAGGGATTAATAGTCCTGCTGTATGGTAGAGATATTGTTGGATGTGATTTTTAGGTTGTCTAGCTGTGAAGATTAACAAAGATAAAGTGAAATATTTCACAATTTTTTTGGATACTGCACGCAAATGTGTATGATTTAAAGCTGAAAAGAACAATTAAAACAAAAGAAGGAAATTAGATTACAGAATGTTAATATAATGGATTTTTTTTTTTCCAGCGACAGTTATTTTAGCCATATACATTTAGTAAATTTTTTATTATTTTTGTTGAAATATACCTTCATTTGTCATCTCTGACCAGTCTACATTGGAAGCCTCATAAACTCTTTGTACTTCCATTTTCACAAAATTATAATTTGCAACATTCACCATTTGAGCCATCATTAAAAAGCACAAGTAGAAGATGCTTCAAGCTACCAATTCTTTTTGTGCACAAATATCTCTCTCTCTCTACCTCTCTCATGCCCACTCCACTCACTTCCTCTCTCTTCTATTCTCTCATACCCACTCCACTCACTTCCTCTCTCTCCTATTCTCTCATACCCACTCCACTCACTTCCTCTCTCTTCTATTCTCTCATACCCACTCCACTCACTTCCTCTCTCTTCTATTCTCTCATACCCACTCCACTCACTTCCTCTCTCTTCTATTCTCTCATACCCACTCCACTCACTTCCTCTCTCTTCTATTCTCTCATACCCACTCCACTCACTTCCTCTCTCTCCTATTCTCTCATACCCACTCCACTCACTTCCTCTCTCTTCTATTCTCTCATACCCACTCCACTCACTTCCTCTCTCTTCTATTCTCTCATACCCACTCCACTCACTTCCTCTCTCTTCTATTCTCTCATACCCACTCCACTCACTTCCTCTCTCTTCTATTCTCTCATACCCACTCCACTCACTTCCTCTCTCTTCTATTCTCTCATACCCACTCCACTCACTCCCTCTCTCTTCTATTCTCTCATACCCACTCCACTCACTCCCTCTCTCTCCTATTCTCTCATGCCCACTCCACTCACTTCCTCTCTCTTCTATTCTCTCATACCCACTCCACTCACTCTCTCTCTCTCTCCTCTTCTCTTATGCCCACTCCACTCACTCCCTCTCTCTCCTATTCTCTCATGCCCAATCCACTCAATCCCTCTCTCTCTCCTCTACTCTTATGCCCACTCCACTCAATCCCTCTCTCTTCTATTCTCTCATGCCCAATCCACTCAATCCCTCTCTCTCTCCTCTACTCTTATGCCCACTCCACTCAATCCCTCTCTCTTCTATTCTCTCATGCCCAATCCACTCAATCCCTCTCTGTCTCCTCTACTCTTATGCCCACTCCACTCACTCCCTCTCTCTTCTATTCTCTCATGCCCACTCCACTCATTCCCTCTCTCTCTCCTCTTCTCTTATGCCCACTCCACTCACTCCCTCTCTCTTCTATTCTCTCATACCCACTCCACTCATTCCCTCTCTCTCTCCTCTTCTCTTATGCCCACTCCACTCACTCCCTCTCTCTTCTATTCTCTCATACCCACTCCACTCACTCCCTCTCTCTTCTATTCTCTCATACCCACTCCACTCACTCCCTCTCTCTTCTATTCTCTCATACCCACTCCACTCACTCTCTCTCTCCTCTACTCTTATGCCCACTCCACTCACTCCCTCTCTCTTCTATTCTCTCATACCCACTCCACTCACTCCCTCTCTCTTCTATTCTCTCATACCCACTCCACTCACTCTCTCTCTCTCTCCTCTACTCTTATGCCCAATCCACTCAATCCCTCTCTCTCTCCTCTACTCTTATGCGCACTCCACTCACTCCCTCTCTCTTCTATTCTCTCATACCCACTCCACTCACTCTCTCTCTCTCTCCTCTACTCTTATGCCCACTCCACTCACTCCCTCTCTCTTCTATTCTCTCATACCCACTCCACTCACTCCCTCTCTCTTCTATTCTCTCATACCCACTCCACTCACTCTCTCTCTCTCTCCTCTACTCTTATGCCCACTCCACTCACTCCCTCTCTCTTCTATTCTCTCATACCCACTCCACTCACTCCCTCTCTCTTCTATTCTCTCATGCCCAATCCACTCAATCCCTCTCTCTTCTATTCTCTCATGCCCACTCCACTCACTCCCTCTCTCTTCTATTCTCTCATGCCCAATCCACTCAATCCCTCTCTCTCTCCTCTACTCTTATGCCCACTCCACTCAATCCCTCTCTCTCCTATTCTCTCATGCCCAATCCACTCATTCCCTCTCTCTCCTATTCTCTCATGCCCAATCCACTCAATCCCTCTCTCTCCTATTCTCTCATGCCCAATCGATTCACTCCCTCTCTCTCCTATTCTCTCATGCCCAATCCCTCTCTCTCCTATTCTCTCATATCTGCTCCACTCACTCCCTCTGTCTCTCTTATTCTCTGATACCCACTCCACTCACTTCCTCTCTCTTATTCTCTCATACCCATTCCACTCACTCCCTCTGTCTCTCCTAGTATCTCATACCCACTTCAGTCACTCCCTCTCTCTCTCCTATTCTCTAATACCCACTCCACTCACTCCTCTCTCCTATTCTCTCATACCCACTCCACTCACTCGCTCTCATACCCACTCTTCTCACTCACTGTCTTTCTCTTATTCTCTCATGCCCATCCCACTTACTCTTTCTCATTCCCACTCCACTCACTTGCTCTACCTCTCTCTCCTATTCTCTCATACCCACTCCAATCACTCGCTCTCTCTCATACCCACTTCACTCATTCGCTCTCTCTCTCTTATTCTCTCATGCCCAACCCACTCACTCCCTCTCTTTCCTATTCTCTCATACTCACTCCACTCTTTCGCTCTTCCTCTTTCTCCTATTCTCTCATGCCCAATCTAATTCCCTCTTCTCTTATTTTCTCATACCCATTGAATTGAAGTGAATTTATTTATCAGTCATTGGGTAAATACAAAAATTTACAATAGACTTTGTCACTTACAACTATATATACAACCGTATTCTCCTTGGCTATACAACATATAGAACAACACTCAAACTCATATGCTATTTTTGTTCAGCTCTCCAAATTCCTGAATACTATATACAGGGTTTTTCTTCAGCCATATATAGACTCTATTCTTAATTACCTGAAGATTAAGGTTACATATTCTATCATGTAGTGCATTAAAAAACTTTAATCCTATTATTTTATAATGTTTACTTGTTTCACTTAATCTGTGGTAAGGCATACCCAGTTTGTTTATGTTTCTTGTATTGTAATTATGTATGTTTTTTTTGCACTATGATTAAGTATGTTTTCTTTTACATTTATTAGAACATCATAAATATGTAAATTTACAATTGTGAGAGTTTTTAGTTTAACAAAAAGTAGTTTATAATGATCCATTTTTTTGGCATCTGATAGAATACTGATGGCCTTTTTTTGAATCCTTAACACTTCTAATACACGTGAACTGCTACCCCATAAAATTAACCCATACCTAAATATGCTCTGAACGAAAGAAAAATAAGCTGTTCGTAGAAAATCATTTGAGAGACCTTTTTTTAAATATGCTATTAAAAATACTACCCGAGACAATCTACTACATACAAGATCTATATGCAGATTCCAAGACAATTGTTTATCTAGCAATATTCCCAGTAATTTAACTTCTTCAGCTGTTGTGGTCTGGCTTAGAACTCTAGAATCCTTTAGTGTGAAGACTATATTTTGTGATTTTGCTTCATTCATGTAAAAACCATTATTCTTAAACCAAATTTGTGCCTGCTCCATTGTACTATATGCCACCTGTGATAATGTTTCAAGATCTTTATGGACGTTCACAAATGAGGTGTCATGTGCGGATACAACAGTATGAGCAGAAGAACATTCTAATGCATCATTAATCATCAACAAGAAAAGCAAAGGTCCCAATACCGAGCCTTGTGGCGCACCTATTTCTACTTCAAGTATATTAGAGCATTTCCCATTAACTGATACTACCTGTTTACGATTCTCAAGATATGACTTAAAAATGTTCAGGCACTGTCCCTTTATTCCATAGTTTTCCATCTTTTTCAGCAATACTTCATGTTAAACACAGTCAAAGGCTTAACTCAGATCACACAAGGTGCCCTGAGCTGAGCTTCCTTCTTCGAGAGCCTGATAGATTTTTTCTACATAATTGCTGACTGCAAGTATGGTTGACTTACTCTTTCAATACCCATACTGATTGATGAAAAATAAATTATCATCTTCAAGATATTTTTGAAGTTGATTTTTGATTAAACTTTTGATTATTTTGGCTAATGTTGGGGTTACTTAAATTGGTCTATAACTACTTTCTTTTAACTTATCACCCTTTTTGTAAACTGGTATTACCTTTGAAAATTTTAAATAATTTGGAAAGATTCCTTATATAAAACATATATTTATACAAAAGGTCATGGGAACTACAATGTACTTAATTATTTATTTAATAACATTATTGGAAATGTCATAAATGTCTCTTTATTTTTGAATTTTGTAGTTTTTCCACCACTTTTACTTTCTGTACATGTATCTTCTCTAAGTACAAAACCAAAGTTAGCTGGAACCTTGCTCATGAAATTTACAGAAGTTTGAGCCCCCAAATCTATTGGTGTAGCAATTTCTTTTACCGGTTTTATAAAGAAGCTATTGAAATTATCAGGAGTAAAGCTTTCCTCTACATTTGTGTTGTTATTGTTCTTTCTTCCAGTAACAGAATTTATAATTCCCCATGCTGCTTTAAGTTTAGTGTCTGAATTCTCTGTTGGTGTTAGATTTGCTTCCTTTTTAGCTTTTATTATACCCTTCCTATATTGTTTTCTACACTCTGTTGTTTAAGAGCTGTTCTGATGGATTAGTTTTATATATGCTTCTCAATAACAAAAGCCTATACTTTTTACCCTCATATGTGAATTATACCAATCACTTGTTTTAATTGCTTTTCTTTTTGATTCTTTTTGTACAATATGTTTTCTCATTTTACACTTACTGTTAAACAAATTTAAAAATGTAACAAAGAAAATTTTAACATTTTCTTCAAACTGATTTTGCATTACCACATAATATTTCTTCCCAATTTATTAATGTCGGACTCTCTGTAAACTTATTTACACTATTTACATTCAGCTCTCTGACCTTTCTTTCCACTCTCTTAGAAATATTTTGGACCCTGAATAGATCTATTTCCAAATATAGGCCACTGTGATCTGATAGTTCATGGCCCAGAACCTTTAACCTATAAGTCTGTTGCTTTATATTTGTTATGGCATTATCTAAACATGCTGTACCTCTTGTGGGAAATGTGTTTGCACAATGGTAACCCATCTGTAGTAATAAATGTTGCAATAAGTCCTCTGTATGATGCTTTTTTGTCATATCAAACTGAGCATTAATATCCCTGCATATAATTATTTTGTGTTTATAACTCATCAGGTACCTTAAGATATCTTCAAAACTTTTAAGAAATTTATTTTCATCCCCATCAGGAGATCTATATATTACAATGACTTTATACTCATTTAGTACTGTCCCTGTTGCTTCTATAACCTTTTCGCTACAAAATCTTTTCTGCTCAAAATTTTTTACCTGTTATTCACCCTGAATATAAATTGCTAGACCCCCATTCTTATATATACTACGGCAGTACTAGTTTTGTAATGTAAAATCCTCAAGTACAACACAACCTATTTCATTATCCCTTAGCCAATGCTTACTTAAAAATACAATGTGACTATTTACATCTTTAAGATAATATCCAGTTCTTCTACCTTAGTTCCAAGGCATTGAATATTTGTATAAAAAATATTTTTTCTACTGTCAATAGTTTTAGATTCTTGTGTCCAAGCACCCACCATATCTTTTACTAGTTTTTTTGAGTGACAGAGCTTATTGAATTGCAGAGCAATTCTCCAAATTTATATGACCCCCTCCTATTTAGGTGTACTCCGTCTTTGCCAAAGTCTTGAGCATTTAACCATAAGTTACCGTCAACTATCAAACAATCTGTGTTGGTACACATCATATCCAACTCCTGATTCATTCTTATCATTTTGCTCATACTAACATTGTACCTGATAAGAATTCCACTTATAATAATGTTTGTCTTACTTGACTGTGATCGAATATTGTGTACATTTTGCCCATTATTTCATTGACCACGCAACCTTGTCTAATGTTATTTGACCCAACATGCAGTAACACTACTTCTGGCTTCTTTTCTTTTAAGTTCATTTGTTCAACTTTGTATCGCAGTTCACTTATTTTTATACCCAGAAAGCAACCCACCTCATATCCTTTGTTGTTACACGATTGTCCCAAAAACTTCAATATTGAGTCTTCCAAAACTAATACATGGTTTTTATCTTTATGTTCACTACACACCGGTTTTGTTGGATTGGTATCTAACACTTCATATTATTCACTTCCACTTCACGTGCTGAACTTCAGCTGTGATGCTGCTCACTGATGGCCATGGTTGGACTTAATCATCTTCCCTTGTCCCCTGTCAATCTCCTTTTTCAAAACTGCATTTTCTTCCTGTAGAGCATTTATTTTATTTACTGCTATTCGGAAATCCCTGTTCAACATATTGATCACCACATGTAGTGATGCCATTGTTTCGTTCTCCCACTGCACCACATCTTCCGATACCATAAGAATATGGCCGACATTTTCCCAAACCGGTTTATCAGGATTTTTCTTTTCCCTGCTGTCACCTACATTTTCTATTATATCATGGCCCTTGTTACTCCTGTTGAACTTCTCTGATACATGAGATTTGTCTATACTTCCCTTATTTTCACATAATATCTGTTTCTGTGATTGCATCACTCTCCCGCCATCTGCCATCTTGATAGAATAAAAAAAAAACTCCACTCACTCCCTCTCTCTCCTATTCTCTCATGCCAAATCCACTCCCTCCCTCTCTCTCCTGTTCTCTCATGCAGAATCCACTCACTCCCTCTCTCTCCTATTCTCTCATGACAAATCCATTCCCTCCCTCTCTCATGCAGAATCCACTCACTCCCTCTCTCTCCTATTCTCTCATGCAGAATCCACTCACTCCCTCTCTCTCCTATTCTCTCATGCAGAATCCACTCACTCCCTCTCTCTCCTATTCTCTCATGCAGAATCCACTCACTCCCTCTCTCTCCTATTCTCTCATGCAGAATCCACTCACTCCCTCTCTCTCCTATTCTCTCATGCAGAATCCACTCACTCCCTCTCTCTCCTATTCTCTCATGCAGAATCCACTCACTCCCTCTCTCTCCTATTCTCTCATGCAGAATCCACTCACTCCCTCTCTCTCCTGTTCTCTCATGCAGAATCCACTCACTCCCTCTCTCTCCTATTCTCTCATGACAAATCCATTCCCTCCCTCTCTCATGCAGAATCCACTCACTCCCTCTCTCTCCTATTCTCTCATGCAGAATCCACTCACTCCCTCCCTCTCTTATTCTCTCATGCCCAATCCACTCACTCCCTCTCTCTCCTATTCTCTCATGCCAAATCCACTCATTCCCTCTCTCTTCTATTTTCTCATGCAGAATCCACTCACTCCCTCCCTCTCTTATTCTCTCATGCCCAATCCACTCACTCCCTCTCTCTCCTATTCTCTCATGCCAAATCCACTCCCTCCCTCTCTCTCCTGTTCTCTCATGCAGAATCCACTCACTCCCTCTCTCTCCTATTCTCTCATGACAAATCCATTCCCTCCCTCTCTCATGCAGAATCCACTCACTCCCTCTCTCTCCTATTCTCTCATGACAAATCCATTCCCTCCCTCTCTCATGCAGAATCCACTCACTCCCTCTCTCTCCTATTCTCTCATGACAAATCCATTCCCTCCCTCTCTCATGCAGAATCCACTCACTCCCTCTCTCTCCTATTCTCTCATGCAGAATCCACTCACTCCCTCCCTCTCTTATTCTCTCATGCCCAATCCACTCACTCCCTCTCTCTCCTATTCTCTCATGCCAAATCCACTCATTCCCTCTCTCTTCTATTTTCTCATGCCAAATCCACTCACTTCTCTCTCTTCTATTCTCTCATGCCCAATCCACTCACTCCCTCCCTCTCTTATTCTCTCATACCGAATCCACTCACCCCTCTCTCTTCTATTCTCTCATGCCCAATCCACTCACTCCCTCTCTTATTCTCTCATACCAATTCCACTCACTCCCTCTCACTCCTATTCTCTCATGTCTAATCCATTCACTCCCTCTCTCTCCTATTCTCTCATTTCTAATCCACTCACTCCCTCTCTCTCCTATTCTCTATGTCTAATCCACTCACTCCCTCTCTCTCTCTCTCCTATTTTATCTTGTCCAATCCACTCACTCCCTTTCTCTCTCCTTTTCTGTCATGTCCAATCCACTCATGCCCTCTTTCTCCTATTCTCTCATGTTCAATCCACTCACTTCTTCTGTCACATCCTCCCTCTTTCTGCTATTCTCAATCCCACACACTCTCTTACTCTCCATCTCTCACACCCTCTCTCACCTATTCTCTCATGCCCAATCCTAACCACTCTCTCCTATTCTCTCATGCCCAATCCACACACTCCCTCTCTTAGTGATGAGGAAAGCTTGATAGTGCCTGAATGGGAAAACCAGGGATGTGTCTCTGTGTTTTGTGGTGTTGGTGAGGAAGTCTGTACTGGTGATCATAACACAGCTGTGTATGTCAGCTACTGTAAAGAGCCATGTTTAGGGGCAAGGGTTCACAGGTTAAGTGCAATCAAAGGTGACATTGATGTTCCATTCGCTGTTACATTTCCCAGTCTGTTTGTGTCTTGTGCTAGAGAATTTTCTCTTTGAGTGAATGGATGTGCAGACACATGAATCCACCAAGAAGGGAATCCTGTGTTCTCTATGTGTAGTGAATGGGCAGCTGGAAATTATGTCCACAGTAGATGAAACCTCTTTTGCCATGTCTATACATTTCCCTGTTTTCTGCCTTGAACGGCTGTAGTCCAGTGGAAGGGAGGAAGACAGTTTTGGATGTTTCATGATGGCACATTCTGCTGATATATTGGAGACTGCTACTGCTAGCGCATCAGGGTTTTGTTGTGGTTTAGCTGTTAGGTTGGGGAGCTGGCCAGCAATGTGTCATCTTCGGGCAGTGAGGATGGTAGCTTGCAAGTTCAGAGGCTTGGAAGTGGCACTGCCTGCTTGGTATAACTGCTGCACTGCACAGAGTAAACATGAAGCTTTCTGGTCCCCCAGTCACAAAAAGTGTCTGCAGAATACCAACAGACTTTGAAGGAGTAATTGTGGATAGTTCAAGGCCCGAAATGGCTGCTTATTCCAGATTTTCTGTGTAGAACTTATCTCAGTGTTTTAAACACAATCGGTTTGGAAACTAATCTGGTTGGCCATAAAAATGGCTTCACCGTGCAGGGAGCATGTTCAGAAGGCTGACAGTGGTGTTGATGATTGGTGTTTAAGAGCGTTCAGTTACTAGGTCATCAGCACTCTTAGTATTCTCCTCAGTAGCTTGGTTTTGGTCTCCAATGTTGCAGATACACTGGTTGTCCCTGTTGTTGAGAAGGGAGAAGTAGCTGCCTTTAACAATGGAGATTACAGTAACTGGTTTTGGTCCCAAATGTTGCAGATACACTGGTTGTCCCAGTTGTTGGGGAGGGAGAAGTAGTTGCTTTTGTCTCAGTGGAGATCACAGTAGCTTGGCTCTGGTCTCCAATGTTGCAGATATACTGGTCGTCCCAGTTGTTGGGGAGGGAGAGGTAGTTACTTTTGTCATAGTGGATATTCACAGTGACTTGGTTTTGGTCACTAATGCTGCAGTTACATTGGTTCTTTCAGTTGTTGAGGCAGAAGAAGCTGCCTTTGTCACAGTGAAGATCACAGTGACTTGGTTTTGGTCTCTAATGCTGCAGTTACATTGGTTCTTTCAGATGTTGAGGGAGAAGCAGCTTCCTTTGTCACAGTGGAGATCACAGTAGCCATGTTTGATCCCTAATGCTGCAGATACACTGGTTCTTTCAGTTGAGGAGAAACAGCTGCCTTTGTCACAGTGGAGATCACAGTAGCCTGGTTTTGGTGGTGAATGCTGCAGTTTCACTGGTTCTTTCAGCTGTTGAGGGAGAAGCAGCTGACTTTGTCACAGTAGAGATCCCATTAGCCTGGTTTTGGTTTCTAATGCTGCAGTTACACTGATTCTTTCGGTTGTTGAGGGAGAAGCAGCCGCCTTTGTCACTGGAGATCGCAGTAGCCCTGTTTTGTTCTCTAATGCTACTATTCTTTAAATTGTTGACGGAAAAGCAACTGCCTTTGTCATAATGGAGAAAACAGTAGCCTGGTTTTGATCTCTAATGCAGCAATTACAGTGGTTCTTTCAGTTGAGGGAGAAGCAGCTGGCTTTGTCACAGTGGAGATCACAGTAGCCTGGTTTTGGTCTCTAATGCTGCAGTTACACTGATTCTTTCAGTTGTTGAGGGAGAAGCAGCTGCCTTTGTCACAATGGAGAAAACAGTAGCCTGGTTTTGGTCTCTAATGGTGCAGTTACACTGGTTCTCTCATTTGAGGGAGAAGCAGCTGCCTTTATCACAGTGGAGATCACAGTAGCCTGGTATTGGCTTCTAATGCTGCACTTACACTGGTTCTTTCAGCTGTTGAGGGAGAAGCAGCTGCCTTTGTCACAGTGGAGATCACAGTAGCCTGGTATTGGCCTCTAATGCTGCAGTTACACTGGTTCTTTTAGCTGTTGACGGAGAAGCAGCTGCCTTTGTCACAGTGGAGATCACATTGACTTGGTTTTGGTCTCTAATGCGGCAGATACACTGATTCTTGCAGTTCTTGAGGGACAAACAGCTGCCTTTGTCACAGTGGAGATCATAGTGACTTGGTTTTGGGCTCAAATGCTGCAGTTACACTGGTTCTTACAGCTGAGGGAGAACCAGCTGTCTGTGTCACAGTGGAGATCTCAGTAGCCTGGTTTTGATCTCTAAAGCTGCAGTTACACTGGTTCTTTCAGTTGATGAGGGACAAACAGCTGCCTTTGTCACAGTGGAGATCACATTAGCTGGTTTTGGTCTCTAATGCTGCAGTTACACTGGTTCATTCAGATGAGGGAGAAGCAGCTGCCTTTGCCACAGTGGAGATAACAGTAGCCTAGTTTTGGTCTCTAACGCTGCAGTTACACTGGATCATTCAGTTGAGGGAGAAACAGCTGCCTTTGTCACAGTGGAGATCACAGTATACTGGTTTTGGTCTCGAATGCTGCAGTTTCACTGGTTCTTTCAGTTGTTGAGGGAGAAGCAGCGGACTTTGTCACAGTGGAGAACCCAACAGCCTGGTTTTAGTCTTTAGTGGTGATTTTACACTGATTCTTTCAGTTGTTGAGGGAAAAGCAGCTGCCTTTGTCGTTTGAGATCACATCAGCCTGGTTTTGGTCTCAAATGCTGCAGTTACACTGATTCTTTCAGTTGTTGAGGGAGAAACAGCTGCCTTTGTCTTAGTGGAGATCACAGTAGCTGGTTTTGGTCTCTAATGCAGCAGTTACACTGGTTCTCTCATTTGAGGGAGAAGCAGCTGCCTTTGTCACAGTGGAGATCACAGTAGCTGGTTTTGGTCTCTAATGCTGCAGTTACACAGATTCTTTAAGTTGTTGAGGGACAAACAGCTGCCGTTGTCACAGTGGACATCACAGGAGCTGGTTTTGGTCTCTAATGCGGCAATTAAACTGGTTCTTTCATTTGAGGGAGAAGCAGCTGCCTTTGTCACTTGAGATCACAGCAGGCTGGTTTTGGTCTCTAATGCTGAAGTTACACTGATTCTTTCAGTTGTTCAGGGACAAACAGCTGCCGTTGTCACAGTGGAGATCACAGGAGCTGGTTTTGGTCTCTAATGCTGAAGTTACACTGATTCTTTCAGTTGTTGATGGATAAGCAGCTGCCTTTGTCACAGTGGAGATCACAGGAGCTGGTTTTGGTGTCTAATGCAGCAATTAAACTGGTTCTTTCATTTGAGGGAGAAGCAGCTGCCTTTATCACAGTGGAGATCACAGTAGCTGGTTTTGGTCTCTAATGCTGCAGTTATTCTGGTTCTTTCAGTTGTAGATTGAGAAGCAGCTGCCTTTGTCCCAGTGGCGATCACAGCAACTGGTTTTGGTCTCTAATGCTGCAGTTACACTGGTTCTCTCAGTTGTTGAGGGAGAAACAGTTGCCTTTGTCACAGTGTAGATCACAGTGACTTGGTTTTGGTCTCTAATGCTGCAGTTACACTGGTTCTTTCAGTCGTTGCGATAGAAGCAGCTGCCTTTGTCACAGTGGAGATCACAGTTACTTGGTTCGGTCTTTAATGCTGCAGTTAGATTAGCTCTTTCAGTTGTTCAGGGAGAATCAGCTTCCTTTGTCACAGTAACTTGGTTTTGGTCTCTAATGCTGAAGTTACACTGATTCTTTCAGTTCTTGAGGGAGAAGCAGCTGCCTCTGTCACAGTGGAGATCACAGTAGCCTGGTATTGGTCTCTAATGCTGCAGTTACATTGGTTCTTTCAGCTGAGGGCGAAGCAGCTGCCTTTGTCACAGTGGAAATCACAGTAGCTGGTTTTGGTCTCTAATGCTGCAGTTACACTGATTCTTTCAGTTGTTGAGGGAGAAACAGTTGCCTTTGTCACAGTGGAGATCACAGTGACTTGGTTTTGGTCTGTAAAGCTGCAGTTACAGTGGTTCTTTCAGTTGTTGAGGGAGAAGCAGCTGCCTTTGCAACATTGGAGATCACAGTATTCAGGTTATGGTCTCTAATGCTGCAGTTACACTGGTTCTTTCAGTTGTTCAGAGAGAAGCAGCTGCCTTTGTCACAGTGGAGACCACAGTAACTTGGTTTTGGTCTCTAATGTTGCAGTTACACTGGTTGTTTCAGTTAAGGAAAAATCAGCTGCTTTTGTCACAGTGGAGATCACAGTAGCCTGGTTTTGATCTCTAATGCTGCAGTTACACTAGTTCTTTCAGTTGTTGAGGGAGAAGCAGCTGCCTTTGTCACAGTGGAGATCACAGTAGCCAGGTATTCGTCCCTAATGCTGCAGTTATACTGGTTCTTTCAGTTGTTGAGGGAGCAGCAGCTGCCTTTGTCACACTGGAGGTCACAGTGACTTGGTTTTGGTCTCTAATGCTGCAGTTACACTGGTTTCTTCAGTTGAGGGAGAAACAGCTGCCTCTGTCACAGTGGAGATCACAGTAGACTGGTTTTTGTCTTGAATAATGCATTTTAACTGGTTCTTTCAGTTGTTGAGGGAGTAGTAGCCTACTTTGTCACAGTGGAGAACCCAGTAGCCTGGTTTTAGTCTCTAATGCTGCAGTTACACAGATTCTTTCAGTTTTTATGGGAGAAGCAGCTGCCTTTGTCACTTGAGATCACAGCAGCCTGGTTTAGGTCTCTAATGCTGCAGTTACACTGATTCTTTAAGTTGTTGAGGGACAAACAGCTGCCGTTTTCACAGTGGACATCACAGGAGCTGGTTTTGGTCTCTAATGCGGCAATTAAACTGGTTCTTTCATTTGAGGGAGAAGCAGCTGCCTTTATCACAGTGGAGATCACGGTAGCTGGTTTTGGTCTGTAATGCTGCAGTTATTCTGGTTCTTTCAGTTGTTGAGGGAGAAGCAGCTGCCTTTGTCATGGTGGAGATCACAGTTACTTGGTTCGGTCTTTAATGCTGCAGTTACATTAGTACTTTCAGTTGTTCAGGGAGAAGCAGCTGCCTTTGTCACAGTAACTTGGTTTTGGTCTCTAATGCTGCAGTTATACTGGTTCTTTCAGTTGAGGGAGAAGCAGCTGCCTTTGTCACAGTGGAGATCACAGTAGCTGGTGTTGGTCTCTAATGCTGATGTTACACTGGTTCATTCAGATGAGGGAGAAACAGTTGCCTTTGTCACAGTGGAGATCACAGTGACTTGGTTTTGGTCTCTAATGCTGCAGTTACACTGGTTCTTTCAGTTGTTGAGGGAGAAGCAGCTGCCTTTGCCACAATGGAGATCTCAGTATTCTGGTTATGGTCTCTAATGCTGCAGTTACACTGGTTCTTTCAGTTGTGGAGGGACAAACAGCTGCCTTTGGCACAGTGGAAATCACAGTAGCTGGTGTTGGTCTCTAATGCTGATGTTACACTGGTTCATTCAGATGAGGGAGAAACAGTTGCCTTTGTCACAGTGGAGATCACAGTGACTTGGTTTTGGTCTCTAATGCTGCAGTTACACTGTTTCTTTCAGTTGAGGAAGAAGCAGCTGCTTTTGTCACAGTGGAGATCACAATAGCCTGGTTTTGATCTCTAATGCTGCAGTTACACTGGTGCTTTCAGTTGAGGGAGAAACAGCTGCCTTTGTCACTTGAGATTACAGCAGCCCGGTTTTGGTCTGTAATGCAGTAGTTACACTGATTCTTTCAGTTCTTGAGGGACAAACAGCTGCCTTTGTCACTTGAGATTACAGCAGCCCGGTTTTGGTCTGTAATGCAGTAGTTACACTGATTCTTTCAGTTGTTGAGGGAAAAACAGCTGCCGTTTTCACAGTGGAGATCACAGGAGCTGGTTTTGGTCTCTAATGCGGCAGTTAAAACTGATTCTTTCAGTTCTTGAGGGACAAACAGCTGCCTTTGTCACAGTGGAGATCACAGTGACTTGCTTTTGGTCTCTAATGCTGCAGTTACACTGGTTCATTCAGATGAGGGAGAAGCAGCTGCCTTTACCACAGTGGAGATAACAGTAGCCTGGTGTTGGTCTCTAATGCTGCAATTACACTGGTTCTTTCAGTTGAGGGAGAAGCAGCTGCCTTTGTCACAGTGGAGATCACAGTAGCCTGGTATTGGTCTCTAATACGGCAGTTACATTGGTTCTTTCAGTTGTTGAGGGCGAAGCAGCTGCCTTTTTCACAGTGGAGATCACAGTGACTTGGTTTTGGTCTCTAATGCTGCAGTTACATTGGTTCATTCAGATGTTGAGGGAGAAGCAGCTGCCTTTGTCTCAGTGGAGATCACAGTAGCCGTGTTTTGATCCCTAATGCTGCAGTTACACTGGTTCTTTCAGTTGAGGGAGAAACAGCTGCCTTTGTCACAGTTGAGATCACAGTAGCCTGGGTTTTGGTGTTGAATGCTGCAGTTTCACTGGTTCTTTCAGCTGTTAAGGGAGAAGCAGCTTACTTCGTCACAGTGGGTATCCCATTACCCTGGTTTTGGTTTCTAATGCTGCAGTTACACTGGTTTTTTCAGTTGTTGAGGGAGAAGCAGCTGCCTTTGTCACTGGAGATCACAGCAGCCCTGTTTTGTTCTCTAATGCTGCAGTTACACTGATTCTTTGAGTTGTTGACGGAGAAGCAGCTGCCTTTGTCACAATGGAGAAAACGGTAGCCTGGTTTTGATCTCTAATGCTGCAATTACAGTTGTTCTTTCAGTTGAGGGAGAAGCAGCTGGCTTTGTCACAGTGGAGATCACATTAGCCTGATTTTGGTCTCTAATGCTGCAGTTACACTGATTCTTTCAGTTGTTGAGGGAGAAGCAGCTGCCTTTGTCACAATGGAGAAAACCGTAGCCTGGTTTTGGTCTCTAATGGTGCAGTTACACTGGTTCTCTCATTTGAGGGAGAAGCAGCTGCCTTTATCACAGTGGCACAGTAGCCTGGTATTGGCCTCTAATGCTGCACTTACACTGGTTCTTTCAGCTGTTGAGGGAGAAGCAGCTGCCTTTGTCACAGTGGAGATCACAGTGACTTGGTTTTGGGCTCTAATGCTGCAGTTACACTGGTTCTTTCAGTTGAGGGAGAAGCAGCTGCCTTTGTCACAGTGGAGATCTCAGTAGCCTGGTTTTGATCTCTAATGCTGCAGTTACACTGGTTCTTTCAGTTGTTGAGGGACAAACAGCTGCCTTTGTCACAGTGGAGATCACAGTAGCTGCATTTGACTCTAATGCTGCAGTTACACTGTATCATTCAGATGAGGGAGAAGCAGCTGCCTTTACCACAGTGGAGATAACAGTAGCCTGGTTTTGGTCTCTAATGCTGCAATTACACTGGTTCTTCCAGTTGAGGGAAAAGCAGCTGCCTTTGTCACAGTGGAGATCACGGTAGCAAGTTTTGGTCTCTAATGCTGAAGTTACACTGGTTCTCTCAGTTGTTGAGGGAGAAGCAGCTGCCTTTGTCACAGTGGAGATCACAGTACTCTGGTTATGGTCTCTAATGCTCCAGTTACACTGATTCTTTCAGTTGTTGAGGGACAAACAGCTGCCTTTATCACATTGGAGATCACAATGACATGTTTTAGGTCTCTAATGCTACACTTACACTGGTTCTTTCAGTTGTTGAGGGAGAAGCAGCTGCCTTTCTCACTGTGGAGATCACAGTAGCTGGTTTTGGTCTCTAATGCTGCAGTTACTCTGGTTCTTTCATTAGAGGGAGAAGCACCTGCCTTTGTCACAGTGGAGATCACAGTAGCCTGGTATTCGTCTCTAATGCTGCAGTTACACTGGTTCTTTCAGTTGCTGAGGGAGAATAAGATGCCTTTGACACAGTGGAGATCACAGTGACTTGGTTTTGGTCTCTAATGCTGCAGTGATACTGATTCTTTCAGTCGAGGGAGAAACAGCTGCCTTTGTCACATTGGAGATCACAGTATACTGGTTTTAGTCTGTAGTGCTGATGTTACACTGATTCTTTAAGTTGTTGAGGGAAAAGCAGCTTCCTTTGTCACTTGATATCACAGCAGCCTGGTTTTGGTCTCAAATGCTGCAGTTACACTGATTCTTTCAGTTGTGTAGGGAGAAGCAGCTGCCTTTGTCACAGTGGAGAAAACAGTAGCCTGGTTTTGGTCTCTAAGGTTGCAGTTACACTGGTTCTCAAATTTGAGGGAGAAGCAGCTGCCTTTATCTCAGTGGAGATCACAGTAGCCTGGTATTGGCCTCTGATGCTGCAGTTACACTGGTTCTTTCAGTTGTTGAAGGAGAAGCAGCTGCCTTTTTTACCAGAGGAGATCACAGTAGCTGGTTTTGGTCTCTAATGCTGCAGTTTCACTGATTCTTTCAGTTGTTGACAGAGAAGCAGCTGCCTTTGTCACAATTGGGAAAACAGTAGCCTGGTTTTGGTCTCTAATGCTGCAGTTACACTGGTTCTTTCAGTTGTTGATGGAGACGTAGCTGCGTTTGTCACAGTGGAGATCACATAACTTTTTTGGACTCTAATGCTGCAGTTATTCTGGTTCTTTGAGTTGTTGAGGGCAAAGCAACTAACTGCCTTTGTCACAGTGGAGATTACAGTAGCCTTGTATTGGTCTCTAATGCTGCAGTTACATTGGTTCTTTCAGATGTTGAGGGAGAAGCATCTGCCTTTGTCACAGTGGAGATCACAGTAGCCGTGTTTTGATCCCTAATGCTGCAGTTACACTGGTTCTTTCAGTTGAGGGAGAAACAGCTAGCTGCCTTTGTCACAGTGGAGATCACAGTAGCCTGGGTTTTGGTGTTGAATGCTGTAGTTTCACTGGTTATTTCAGCTGTTAAGGGAGAAGCAGCTTACTTCGTCACAGTGGAGATCCCATTACCCTGGTTTTGGTGTCTAATGCTACAGTTACACTGGTTCTTTCAGTTGTTGAGGGAGAAGCAGCTGCCTTTGTCACTGGAGATCACAGCAGCCCTGTTTTGTTCTCTAATGCTGCAGTTACACTGATTCTTTAAGTTGTTGAGGGAGAAGCAGCTGCCTTTGTCACAATGGAGAAAACGGTAGCCTGGTTTTGATCTCTAATGCTGCAATTACAGTGGTTCTTTCAGTTGAGGGAGGAGCAGCTAGCTTTGTCACAGTGGAGATCACAGTAGCCTGGTATTGGCCTCTAATGCTGCACTTACACTGGTTCTTTCAGCTGTTGAGGGAGAAGCAGCTGCCTTTGTCACAGTGGAGATCACAGTGACTTGGTTTTGGTCTCTAATGCGGCAGTTACACTGATTCTTTCAGTTCTTGAGGGACAAACAACTGCCTTTGTCACAGTGGAGATCACAGTGACTTGGTTTTGGGCTCAAATGCTGCAGTTACACTGGTTCTTTCAGTTCTTGAGGGACAAACAACTGCCTTTGTCACAGTGGAGATCACAGTGACTTGGTTTTGGTCTCTAATGCGGCAGTTACACTTATTCTTTCAGTTCTTGAGAGACAAACAACTGCCTTTGTCACAGTGGAGATCACAGTGACTTGGTTTTGGGCTCTAATGCTGCAGTTACACTGGTTCTTTCAGTTGAGGGAGAACCAGCTGCCTTTGTCACAGTGGAGATCTCAGTAGCCTGGTTTTGATCTCTAATGCTGCAGTTACGCTGGTTCTTTCACTTGTTGAGGGACAAACAGCTGCCTTTGTCACAGTGGAGATCACATTAGCTGCTTTTGGTCTCTAATGCTGCAGTTACACTGGTTCATTAAGATGAGGGTGAAGCAGCTGCCTTTACCACAGTGGAGATAAGAGTAGCCTGGTTTTGGTCTCTAATGCTGCAATTACACTGGTTCTTCCAGTTGAGGGAAAAGCAGCTGCCTTTTTTACAGTTGAGATCACGGCAGCAGGTTTTGGTCTCTAATGCTGCAGTTACACTGGTTCTCTCAGTTGTTGAGGGAGAAGCAGCTGCCTTTGCCACAGTGGAGATCACAGTACTCTGGTTATGGTCTCTAATGCTCCAGTTACAATGATTCTTTCAGTTGTTGAGGGACAAACAGCTGCCCTTATCACATTGGAGATCATAGTGACATGGTTTATGTCTCTAATGCTACAGTTACACTGGTTCTTTCAGTTGTTGAGGGAGAAGCAGCTGCCTTTCTCACTGTGATCAGATTAGCTTGTTTTGGTCTCTAATGCTGCAGTTACTCTGGTTCTTTCATTAGAGGGAGAAGCAGCTGCCTTTGTCACTGGAGATCACAGCAGCCCTATTTTGTTCTCTAATGCTGCAGTTACACTGATTCTTTAAGTTGTTGACGGAGAAGCTGCTGCCTTTGTCACAATGGAGAAAACGGTAGCCTGGTTTTGATCTCTAATGCTGCAATTACAGTGGTTCTTTCAGTTGAGGGAGAAGCAGCTGGCTTTGTCACAGTGGAGATCACATTAGCCTGGTTTTGGTCTCTAATGCTGCAGTTACACTGATTCTTTCAGTTGTTGAGGGAGAAGCAGCTGCCTTTGTCACAATGGAGAAAACGGTAGCCTGGTTTTGGTCTCTAATGGTGCAGTTACACTGGTTCTCTCATTTGAGGGAGAAGTACGCCCTTTATCACGGTGGAGATCACAGTAGCCTGGTATTGGCCTCTAATGCTGCACGTACACTGGTTCTTTCAGCTGTTGAGGGAGAAGCAGCTGCCTTTGTCACAGTGGAGATCACAGTGACTTGGTTTTGGTCGCTAATGCGGCAGTTACACTGATTCTTTCAGTTCTTGAGGGACAAACAACTGCCTTCGTCACAGCGGAGATCACAGTGACTTGGTTTTGGGCTCAAATGCTGCAGTTACTCTGGTTCTTTCAGTTGAGGGAGAACCAGCTGCCTTTGTCACCGTGGAGATCTCAGTAGCCTGGTTTTGATCTCTAATGCTGCAGTTACACTGGTTCTTTCAGTTCTTGAGGGAGAAGCAACTGCCTTTGTCACAGTGGAGATCACAGTAGGGGGTTTTGGTCTCTAATGCTGCAGTTAAACTGGTTCTTTCAGTTGTTGAGGGAGAAAATGCTGCCTTTGTCAAAGTGGAGATTTCTTTGACTTAGTTTTGGTCTCTAATGCTATAGTTAAAAAAGTTCTTTCAGTTGAGAGAGAAGCAGCTGCCTTTCTCACAGTGGAGATCACAGTGATTTGATTTTGGTCTCTAATGCTGCAGTTACTCTGATTGTTTCAGTTACTGAGGGAGAAGCAGCTGCCTTTGTCACCGTGGAGATCACAGTGGCCTGGTTTTAGTCTCTAATGCTGCAGTTACACTGGTTCGTTCAGTTAAGGGAGAAACAGCTGCCTTTGTCACAGTGGAGATCACAGTAGCCTGGTTTTGGTCCCTAATGCTGCAGTTACACTGGTTCATTCACATGAGGGAGAAGCAGCTGCCTTTGTCACAGTGGAGATCACAGTAGCTGGTTTTGGTCTCTAATGCGGCAGTTACACTGGTTCTTTCAGTTGTTGAGGGAGAAACAGCTGCCTTTGTCACAGAGGAGATCACAGTAGCCTGGTCTTGGTCTCTAATGCTGCAGTTACATTGGTTCATTCAGATGAGGGAGAAGCAGCTGCCTTTGTCACAGTGGAGATCACAGTATTCTGGTTATGGTCTCTAATGCTCCAGTTACACTGGTTCTTTAAGTTTTTCAGGAAGAAGCAGCTGCCCTTGTCACAGTGGTGCTTACAGTAACTTGGTTATGCTCTCTAAATGTTGCATTTATACTGCTTCTTTCAGTTGAGGGAGAAGCAGCTGCCTTTGTCACAATGGAGATCACAGTAGCCTGGCTTTGGACTTTAATGCTTCAGTTACACTGGCTCTTTTACTTGGTGAGAGAGAAGCAGACTCCTTTGTCACAGTGGAGATCACAGTATCCTGGATTTTGTGTCTAATGCTGCAGTTACTCTGATTCTTTAGTTATTGGGGGAGAAGCGGCTGTCTTTGTCACAGTGGAGATCACAGGAGCCTGTTTTTGGTCTCTAATGCTGCAGTTACACTGGTTCTTTCAATTGAGGGAGAAGCAGCTGCCTTTGTCACAGTGGAAATCACAGTGACTTAGTTTTGGTTTCTAATGCTGCAGTTACACTGGTTCTTTTAGTTGACGGAGGAGCAGCTGCCTTAGGCACAGTGGAGATCACAGTAGCCTTGTTTTGGTCTCTAATGCTGCAGATACACTGGTGCTTTCAGTTCTTGAGGGAGAAACAGCTGCCTTTGTCAGAGTGGAGATCACATTCACTAATTTTGGTCTCTAATGCTGCAGTTATGCTGGTTCTTTCAGTTGAGGGAGATGCAGCTGCCTTTGTCACAGTGAAGATCACAGTAGCTGGTGTTGGTCTCTAATGCTGCAGTTAAACTGGTTCTTTCAGTGGTTGAAGGAGAAGCAGCTGCCCTTGTCATAGTGGAGATCACAGTAGCTGGTTTTGGTCTCTAATGCTGCAGTTAAACTGTTTTTTTCAGTTGAGTGAGAAGCAGCTGCCTTTGTCACAGTGGAGATCACAGTATCCTGGTTTTGGTCTCTAATGATGCAGTTACACTGGTTCTTTCAGTTATGAGGTAGAAGCAGCTTCCTTTGTCACAGTGGAGATCACATTCACTTAGTTTTGGTCTCTAATGCTGCTGTTACGCTGGTTCTTTCAGTTGAGGGAGAAACAGCTGCCTTTTTCACAGTGGAGATCGCAGTAGCTGGTTTTGGTCTCTAATGCTCCATTTACACAGGTTGTTTCAGTTGAGGGAGAAGGAGCTGCCTTTGTCTCAGTGGAGATCACAGTAGCCTGGTTTTGGTCTCTAATGCTGCAGTTACAATGATTCTTTCAGTTATTGAGAGAGAAGGAGCTGCCTTTTCACAGTGGAGATCACAGTGACTTGGTTTGATCTCTAATGCTGCAGTTACACTGATTCTTTCAGTTGTTGAGGGAGAAGCAACTGCCTTTGTCACAGTGGAGATCACAGTGACTTGGTTTTGGTCTCTAATGTTGCAATTACACTGATTATTTCAGTTGTTGAGGGAGAAGCAGCAGCATATGTCACATTGGAGATCACAGTGACTTGGTTTTGGTCTCTAATGCTGCATTTACACTGGTTCTTTCAGTTTAGGGAGAAACAGCTGCCTTTGTCACAGTGGAGATCACAGTAGCCTGGTTTTGGTCTCTAATGCTGCAGTTACACTGGTTCTTTCAGTTGAGGGAGAAGCAGCTGGCTTTGTCACAGTGGAGATCACTATTGAATTGAAGCTGCTGTAAGTTTAAAAATGTAGGAAAGATGTGACTGCTATGAACCCAATAAAGAGGAACGTTGAAAGTAAGGTTAGTCTACGCTTCCTGCAATTGGGGCACAGGACAGAGCTGTGAAGTGACTTACTCTCTGCGTGTAACTTAGTGTGATATTATCACCTGTGAATGGCAATTTTGCTGTAATTCAGTAGACCTTGTCTAACTATGACAACAGCTGTAATAAAATATTCTACGTAAGTTATACAATTAATTGATGTTCTAGGCACTGCGTATTCAGCTAAACCTTCTCAGAGCTTACTTATTTACTTGTCGAGAACCAGTGATAGAAGAATTACAGAAAAGGGTGTGGCCAAGAGAATACCTTTATGAGCATGTTCATCATTATTCAGTAGCGGTGAGTATTGTTTAAGCAATTTCTAGGCTTTCTGTGGTAATTGTATTGAAGGAATATGTGAATGTCATTAGTTAAGGAATGTGTTTACAAGAGTATCTGCAGCTTGATACATCCTTGACAGTTACTGAAAAACCCCTAGTCAGAGCTAAGATATCAAGTGATCGATAGTGTGAATAACATTTCATTGTTGAACACTTAAAACTTTCTCAGTGTTGACTGTGGTATACGCAAATCAACAGGTATTTTGAGGAAGGCCATAGAGAGAAAAAGCTACAAACCTTGCTATTTGTTTACGAGATATTCTGTTGATTTTTTGTGAAACAATAATTAATGGCTAATTAACATTTAGATCATTTCATTTTTAACATTTGTACCAGAAGACTCTTGGTGGCTGATAAGTATATCTACTCCCAAAGTTAGCAGCCCATTTCAACAACCATTCTGATAGCTTAAAATATAAGTATTCTTATATACATATATACTTACTGTTACTTGTTCATATACTTATTAGCTATTTAATTAGTAAATTATTTATTTATTTCCCTGGCTAGGACTTTAAATTTCTGGGACTGGCTCTACCTTTCCAACTGTGGTCCCACACACAACTAGTATAGCAGAAACAATTAATTCACATTTACTCTTTTATTTATTTATTTGTACATTTATATTTTCCTAACTGTGAAAGAACCTAAATATTTTGAAAGCTTCATATCAAATAAAAGAAACACCCTATAAACTCAAAACTATGAACACTTTCTGAAGTAACAATTTAAAGAAGCAGTCTGATCAATATAACTTATCAACAAAATATTATAAAATAAATTAGGGGAAAGATTACCAAAAGGCTGATTTTTGTCTGACTTCATTGTTAAATGTAACAAAAATATAAGGTGGAACACAAAATGAGTGGCCTCGCATTCCCTAAATACAGTCAGCATCATACATGGTACAGGATAATATAGAATAAGAGTGACATCACATACCTCAACTGTCAGCATCATACATGGTGCAGGATACAACTGAATATGAGTGACATCACATACCTCAATCGTCAGCATCATACATGGTACAGGATACAACAGAATAAGAGTGACATCGCATACCTCAATTGTCAGCATTATACATGGTACAGCATACTACAGAATATGAGTGACATCACATACCTCAATTGTCAGCATCATACATGGTACAGCTTACTACAGAATATGAGTGACATCACATACCTCAATCGTCAGCATCATACATGGTACAGGATACAACAGAATAAGAGTGACATCACTTACTTCAATCACTGTCAGTCTCATACATGGTACAGGATACAACAGAATAAGAGTGACATCACATACCTCAATTGTCAGCATCATACATGGTACAGGATACAACAGAATAAGAGTGACATCACATACCTCAATTGTCAGCATCATACATGGTACAGGATACAACTGAATAAGAGTGACATCACATACCTCAATTGTCAGTCTCATACATGGTACAGGATACAACAGAATAAGAGTGACATCACATACCTCAATTGTCAGTCTCATACATGGTGCAGGATACAACAGAATAAGAGTGACATCACATACCTCAATTGTCAGCATCATACATGGTACAGGATACAACTGAATAAGAGTGACATCACATACCTCAATTGTCAGTCTCATACATGGTACAGGATACAACAGAATAAGAGTGACATCACATACCTCAATTGTCAGTCTCATACATGGTGCAGGATACAACAGAATAAGAGTGACATCACATACCTCAATTGTCAGCATCATACATGGTACAGGATACAACTGAATAAGAGTGACATCACATACCTCAATTGTCAGTCTCATACATGGTACAGGATACAACAGAATAAGAGTGACATCACATACCTCAATTGTCAGTCTCATACATGGTGCAGGATACAACAGAATAAGAGTGACATCACATACCTCAATTGTCAGTCTCATACATGGTACAGGATACAACAGAATAAGAGTGACATCACATACCTCAATTGTCAGCATCATACATGGTACAGGCTACAACTGAATATGAGCGACATCACTTACTTCAATCACTGTCAGTCTCATACATGGTACAGGATACAACAGAATATGAGCGACATCACTTACTTCAATTACTGTCAGTCTCATACATGGTACAGGCTACAACTGAATATGAGCGACATCACTTACTTCAATTACTGTCAGTCTCATACATGGTACAGGATACGTCAGAATAAGAGTGGCATCACATACCTCAATCGTCAGATCATACATGATAGAGGATACATCAGAATAAGAGTGGCATCACATACCTCAATCCACAGCATCACACATGGTACAGGATACAACAGAATATTAGTGACATCACATACCTCAATCCACAGCATCAAACATGGTACAGGATATAACAGAATATGAGTGACATCACATACCTCAATCCACAGCATCAATCATGGTACAGGATACAGCAGAATATGAGCGACATCACTTACTTCAATCACTGGCAGTCTCATACATGCTACAGGATACATCACAATAAGAGTGGCATCACATACCTCAATCCACAGCATCACACATGGTACAGGATACAACAGAATATGAGTGACATCACATACCTCAATCCACAGCATCAAACATGGTACAGGATACAACAGAATATGAGCGACATCACTTACTTCAATCACTGTCAGTCTCATACATGCTACAGGATACAACAGAATATTAGTGACATCACATACCTCAATCCACAGCATCACACATGGTACAGGATACAACAGAATATGAGTGACATCACATACCTCAATCCACAGCATCAAACATGGTACAGGATACAACAGAATATGAGCGACATCACTTACTTCAATCACTGTCAGTCTCATACATGCTACAGGATACAACAGAATATTAGTGACATCACATACCTCAATCCACAGCATCACACATGGTACAGGATACAACAGAATATGAGTGACATCACATACCTCAATCCACAGCATCAAACATGGTACAGGATACAACAGAATATGAGCGACATCACTTACTTCAATCACTGTCAGTCTCATACATGCTACAGGATACAACAGAGTATGAGAGACATCATGTACCTTAATCACTCTTAGCATCAGACATAGTACAGGATATAACAGAATATGAGTGACATCACATACCTCAATCCACAGCATCAATCATGGTACAGGATACAGCAGAATATGAGCGACATCACTTACTTCAATCACTGTCAGTCTCATACATGCTACAGGATACAACAGAGTATGAGAGACATCATGTACCTTAATCACTCTTAGCATCAGACATAGTACAGGTATTACAGAATATGAGTGACATCTCATACTTCAAACTCTATCAGCCTCATACTTGGTACAGATGCAACAATATATCAGTGACATCACTTATGCCAATCACTATTTTTCCAGTACATGGTAGAGGTACAACAGAATATGATTATCATCACCTTCTCCAATCATTGTCAGCTTTGTACATGGTAGAGGATGCAATTGAATATGGATTATATCACTTACTCCTATCACTGACTGCTGAGTACCTGGTACATGCTGCCTCAGAGTTTGTGACTTCATATACCCTAATCACTATCTGCTCAGAACATGGTCCAGGGGGTAATAGTGTGTGAAGAAGTGGAGGTGGAGTTTTATTTTTGGATGCCCTTTAACTGCTGAGGTACAACAGAATGAGTATCTTTATCTACTATAATCATTGTCTTCTGAGTACATGGTACCTTGCATCAGAAGGAGGTCCTTCATGTGCACCAATCACTAGTACATGGTTCAAGGTTCAACAGAATGAGTGATTTCATTTACTCCAATCACTGTCTGCTCAGTACATGATACATGGTGCAACAGAGCGACTTCATGTTCTCCAATCACTGTCAGCTCAGTACATGATACATGGTGCAACAGAGCGACTTCATGTTCTCCAATCACTGTCAGCTCAGTATATGATACATTGTGCAACAGAGTGACTTCATGTTCTCCAATCACTGTCAGCTCAGTACATGATACATGGTGCAACAGAGTGACTTCATGTACTCCAATCACTGTCAGCTCAGTATATGATACATGGTGCAACAGAGTGACTTCATATACTCCAATCACTGTCAGCTCAGTACATGATACATGGTGCAACAGAGCGACTTCATATACTCCAATCACGTTCAGCTCAGTACATGATACATGGTGTAACAGAGTGAGTGATTTCATATACTCCAATCACGTTCAGCTCAGTACATGATACATGGTGTAACAGAGTGAGTGACTTCATATACTCCAATCACGTTCAGCTCAGTACATGATACATGGTGTAACAGAGTGACTTCATATACTCCAATCACTGTCAGCTCAGTATATGATACATGGTGTAACAGATTGACTTCATGTACTACAATCACTGTCAGCTCAGTACATGATGCATGGTGTAACAGATTGACTTCATGTACTACAATCACTGTCAGCTCAGTACATGATATATGGTGTAACAGATTGACTTCATGTACTACAATCACTGTCAGCCCAGTACATGATACATAGTGTAACAGAGTGACTTCATATACTCCAATCACTGTCAGCTCAGTACATGACACATGGTGCAACAGAGTGACTTCATGTACTACAATCACTGTCAGCTCAGTACATGATACATGGTGTAACAGAGCGACTTCATATACTCCAATCACTGTCAGCTCAGTACATGACACATGGTGAAACAGAGCGACTTCATATACTCCAATCACTGTCAGCTCAGTACATGATACATGGTGTAACAGAGCGACTTCATATACTCCAATCACTGTCAGCTCAGTACATGACACATGGTGTAACAGAGCGTCTTCATATACTCCAATCACTGTCAGCTCAGTACATGATACATGGTGTAACAGAGCGACTTCATATACTCCAATCACTGTCAGCTCAGTACATGATACATGGTGCAAGAGAGTGGCTTCATGTACTCCAATCACTGTCAGCTCAGTACGTGATACATGGTGTAACAGAGTGACTTCATGTACTCCAATCACTGTCAGCTCAGTACGTGATACATGGTGCAACAGAGTGACTTCATGTACTCCAATCACTGTCAGCTCAGTACATGATACATGGTGTAACAGAGCGACTTCATATACTCCAATCACTGTCAGCTCAGTACATGATACATGGTGTAACAGAGCGACTTCATATACTCCAATCACTGTCAGCTCAGTACCTGACACATGGTGCAACAGAGTGTCTTCATATACTCCCATCACTGTCAGCTCAGTACATGACACATGGTGCAACAGAGTGACTTCATATACTCCAATCACTGTCAGCTCAGTACATGATACATGGTGTAACAGAGCGACTTCATATACTCCAATTACTGTCAGCTCAGTACATGATACATGGTGCAAGAGAGTGACTTCATGTACTCCAATCACTGTCAGCTCAGTACGTGATACATGGTGCAACAGAGCGACTTGATGTACTCCAATTACTCTCAGCTCAGTATATGATACATGGTGCAACAGAGTGAGTGACTTCATATACTCCAATCACTGTCAGCTCAGTATATGATACATGGTGCAACAGAGTGACTTCATATACTTAAATCACTGTCAGCTCAGTATATGATACATGGTGCAACAGAGTGAGTGACTTCATGTACTCCAATCACTGTCAGCTCAGTATATGATACATGGTGCAACAGAGTGACTTCATATACTCCAATCACTGTCAGCTCAGTATATGATACATGGTGCAACAGAGTGAGTGACTTCATGTACTCCAATCACTGCCAGCTCAGTATATGATACATGGTGCAACAGAGTGAGTGACTTCATATACTCCAATCACTGTCAGCTCAGTATATGATACATGGTGCAACAGAGTGAGTGACTTCATGTACTCCAATCACTGTCAGCTCGGTATATGATACATGGTGCAACAGAGTGAGTGACTTCATATACTCCAATCACTCTCAGCTCAGTATATGATACATGGTGTAACAGAGTGACTTCATATACTCCAATCACTGTCAGCTCAGTATATGATACATGGTGTAACAGATTGACTTCATGTACTACAATCACTGTCAGCTCAGTACATGATGCATGGTGTAACAGATTGACTTCATGTACTACAATCACTGTCAGCTCAGTACATGATATATGGTGTAACAGATTGACTTCATGTACTACAATCACTGTCAGCCCAGTACATGATACATAGTGTAACAGAGTGACTTCATATACTCCAATCACTTTCAGCTCAGTACATGACACATGGTGCAACAGAGTGACTTCATGTACTACAATCACTGTCAGCTCAGTACATGATACATGGTGTAACAGAGCGACTTCATATACTCCAATCACTGTCAGCTCAGTACATGACACATGGTGAAACAGAGCGACTTCATATACTCCAATCACTGTCAGCTCAGTACATGATACATGGTGTAACAGAGCGACTTCATATACTCCAATCACTGTCAGCTCAGTACATGACACATGGTGTAACAGAGCGTCTTCATATACTCCAATCACTGTCAGCTCAGTACATGATACATGGTGTAACAGAGCGACTTCATATACTCCAATCACTGTCAGCTCAGTACATGATACATGGTGCAAGAGAGTGGCTTCATGTACTCCAATCACTGTCAGCTCAGTACGTGATACATGGTGTAACAGAGTGACTTCATGTACTCCAATCACTGTCAGCTCAGTACGTGATACATGGTGCAACAGAGTGACTTCATGTACTCCAATCACTGTCAGCTCAGTACATGATACATGGTGTAACAGAGCGACTTCATATACTCCAATCACTGTCAGCTCAGTACATGATACATGGTGTAACAGAGCGACTTCATATACTCCAATCACTGTCAGCTCAGTACCTGACACATGGTGCAACAGAGTGACTTCATGTACTCCAATCACTGTCAGCTCAGTACATGATACATGGTGCAACAGAGTGACTTCATATACTCCAATCACTGTCAGCTCAGTACATGATACATGGTGCAACAGAGTGACTTCATATACTCCAATCACTCTCAGCTCAGTACATGATACATGGTGCAACAGAGTGACTTCATATACTCCATTCACTGTCAGCTCAGTACATGATACATGGTGTAACAGAGTGACTTCATATACTCCAATCACTGTCAGATCAGTACATGATACATGGTGCAACAGAGTGTCTTCATATACTCCATTCACTGTCAGCTCAGTGCATGATACATGGTGCAACAGAGTGACTTCATATACTCCATTCACTGTCAGATCAGTACATGATACATGGTGTAACAGAGTGACTTCATATACTCCATTCACTGTCAGCTCAGTACATGATACATGGTGTAACAGAGCAACTTCATGTACTACAATCATTGTCAGCTCAGTACATGATATATAGTGCAACAGAGCGACTTCATGTACTACAATCACTGTCAGCTCAGTACATGATACATGGTGTAACAGAGCGACTTCATGTACTCCAATCACTGTCAGCTCAGTACATGATACATGGTGCAAGAGAGTGACTTCATGTACTCCAATCACTGTCAGCTCAGTACGTGATACATGGTGCAACAGAGTGACTTCATGTACTCCAATCACTGTCAGCTCAGTACATGATACATGGTGTAACAGAGCGACTTCATATACTCCAATCACTGTCAGCTCAGTACATGATACATGGTGTAACAGAGCAACTTCATATACTCCAATCACTGTCAGCTAGGTACATGATACATGGTGCAACAGAGCGACTTCATGTACTCCAATCACTGTCAGCTAGGTACATGATACATGGTGCAACAGAGTGAGTGACGTCATGTACTACAATCACTGTCAGCTCAGTACATGATACATGGTGCATCGATTGACTTCATATACTCCAATCACTGTCAGCTCAGTACATGATACATGGTGCAACAGAGCGACTTCATATACTCCAATCACTGTCAGCTCAGTACATGATACATGGTGTAACAGAGTGACTTCATATACTCCAAACACTGTCAGCTCAGTACATGAAACATGGTGCAACAGAGCGACTTCATGTACTGCAATCACTGTCAGCTCAGTACATGATACATGGTGCATCGATTGACTTCATATACTCCAATCACTGTCAGCTCAGTACATGATACATGGTGCAACAGAGTGACTTCATGTACTCCAATCTCTGTCAGCTCAGTACATCATACATGGTGCAACAGAGTGAAGGATTTCGTATACTCCAATCATTGTCAGCTCAGTATATGATACATGGTGCAACAGAGTGAGTGACTTCATATACTCCAATCACTGTCAGCTCAGTATATGATACATGGTGCAACAGAGTGAGTGACTTCATATACTCCAATCACTGTCAGCTCAGTATATGATACATGGTGCAACAGAGTGACTTCATGTACTCCAATCACTGTCAGCTCGGTATATGATACATGGTGCAACAGAGTGAGTGACTTCATATACTCCAATCACTGTCAGCTCAGTATATGATACATGGTGCAACAGAGTGACTTCATGTACTCCAATCACTGTCAGCTCGGTATATGATACATGGTGCAACAGAGTGAGTGACTTCATATACTCCAATCACTCTCAGCTCAGTATATGATACATGGTGCAACAGAGCGTCTTCATATACTCCAATCATTGTCAGCTCAGTATATGATACATGGTGCAACACAGTGACTTCATATACTCCAATCACTGTCAGCTCAGTATATGATACATGGTGCAACAGAGTGTCTTCATATACTCCAATCACTGTCAGCTCAGTACATGATACACGGTGTAACAGATTGACTTCATATACTCCAATCACTGTCAGCTCAGTACATGATACATGGTGCAACAGAGCGACTTCATGTACTACAATCATTGTCAGCTCAGTATATGATACATGGTGCAACAGAGCGACTTCATGTATTGCAATCACTGTCAGCTCAGTACATGATACATGGTGCATCGATTGACTTCATATACTCCAATCACTGTCAGCTCAGTATATGATACATGGTGTAACAGAGTGACGTCATGTACTACAATCACTGTCAGCTCAGTACATGATACATGGTGTAACAGAGTGACGTCATGTACTACAATCACTGTCAGCTCAATACATGATACTTGGTGCAACAGAGTGACGTCATGTACTACAATCACTGTCAGCTCAGTACATGATACATGGTGTAACAGAGTGACGTCATGTACTACAATCACTGTCAGCTCAATACATGATACTTGGTGCAACAGAGTGACGTCATGTACTACAATCCCTTTTTGTTCAGTAAATGGTATATTATGCAACAGGTTAGTGACATTACACACTGCAATCATGGTCTGCCTCATACATGGTAGAGGTAATTTTTTTTGTTAAAGCTTACAGGCTAATATACGTCAATTGGCTTTTGTATTTATAACAGATAGATAAATAATTATTGTCAATTTACCTTTCTGAATATATAACATTTTAGACTCATACATTATTCTTCACATTTAAATTTTAATAAGCTGTATCGCGTGCAGAGAAATTACTTCTAGTGCTTTTCACTCTATAGGGAGCTGTAAAAGTACAATTTTTTATCTTAGGTTATGATATCATAACCTAAGATAAATTTCATTATATCTATGACACCACAAATGACAATTTTTATTAAACCTAATCCTATTTGCACTCTGTTCCCTCATTTTGGACTTGGAAGTCACAATGTAGCCCTTCTTTTTAAAACCTACCTCTTTGTCAACTTGTATTAAGCACTTTTTTTTTTTTTTTTTTTTATCAAGCATGAGTTTTTATAATTTTCTGAGCTTCACATTTACAGACTCTGAAGCTGAATATCTGATGGCCCATGATTTCCTTTTCCATATTTATAGCATGTGCTATAATATTAGAAAAGTTAATATTCGAGTCCTACCAAGGTTATGTGTCTTGTTGAAAAATTCAATGCCACAGCAAGGATCTAAATTGCAATTAATGCGTTGTATGAAGTTTTGAGAAACACTGGTTGGTTTGAGTTGATGAAAAACATGAATCAGTTATAGGACTGAAGCAGTAGCAACCACGTCGAGAGTAGGAGAATACTTCTAACAGCAAAACAATTGTGTTTGTCTATTGATGATAAGAAAGTTATCCCATTGGAAACCTGTACATAGAGTAGTATACCTCTTAAACTGGACTATCAATCAAACCAATTGGTCCTGATAAAAAGAACACATCCCTGGAATTTACTTCCCTTACAGCTGCATATTATATATGTTAGGAGGTTTTATTTTCTGCATAAAGGGTCTTGATGTATAAGTCCCGTTGTGTTCAAAAGTTTTCACAATATGTTATCACATTTAGGAGAGGCAACAGAATTTCTTGGTTTAAATTCAATCTATGCATATAACCAGCATGAGCTTGTCGGGCATTTCAATAAATTGAGTTAATTCATACTTGATACTTATGGGAGAAATGTTGCTAATTGCTTGTGTGTGCTACCTCATTGCCTCTAATACCTGTACGGTTGAGGACCCTAACAAGAGCGATTGGGCCTCTGGTACAGTCTATCCAACCAAGCAGATATCCACTCCCACCTGTATGCCCTAGTACTGTTCCCAACAGGAGCTGTAGGATATTGGGAAGCACTCACTCTCAAACAAGTGTGGATGAACCACGCTGCTCCTGATAATATGTAGGAGGAGTCAGGTCTCCACAACCATGCAAATGGAGAGCCTGAAGAAGGAGATATGGCTGGTATGAAATAGGGCATAGAAGAACTGTAACCAACATATTAATGACTTAATACTTGGAGGAGAGAGTCAACGGAAGAGCAAAAGAACTCTTCAATGGCACACGTGTCCACTAATGCAGTTATAACAATGGACAGCAACAATCAGCAAGCTGTTGCCACTCGTGTGTTTAAATCAAAATGGATATGGCCTTGATTGTTAGGAAAGGTTGCATGTAAACCTTCCTTTAGGACTCCTGCCTATGATACAATGCCTTCCTCTTGACGTAGCTGTGCATACTTCCCCAAATGCTGTGGTAAGCCAACCATTAGTTTAATGAGCAAAATAGTAGTAATTCTACTTTACCATAGTTATTTGGAATCAGAATTTTCTCAAATAGATTTTATTATTAGAGTTTTGTAAGAAAATGAATATGGAAGCCACCATGTTCTAAGTAATGCAAAAATGCCATGTTTTGCACCTTTATGTAATGCTTTTGCATGTTATGTGTTAATTTGTGCATAACTCAGTTTTTAACCATGCTTTTTGCTAATGTTTGTAATACCTAACTTGTAGTAGTAACCCCATTCATCCTTTTGATGCATTCTTGGGGACACCCCTTATAGCCATCACAGAGCTATAACCTTGCTCATTAAGAGCAATAATTTTCTGTTTGTTGTACATGTCTTTTGTTTCTATCAATGTTTAAAAGGAAATTTTATCCAGCCACTCCACATAATGCTTGTCTAATCTCTCCATTTCCTTTGCCCCTAAGCCCAGAAAGTGACCTTGTTCATTGGTTAGAATGTGAGTGCCAGAATTTTGGCATATAATCAATAGGACATGTATAAATTTAGCAATGTCTTCCAGCCACTCAGGTAAAATTTCCTGTTTCCCATCCCTTTGACTGCTCATTTTGTTCAAAGCAATGAAATTAGCCAAACCAGGTGAGTATGGAACACAACTGATAGAGGGGAGATTTTACCAACATTAAATAAAGAAAAGCACTACAGAAAACCAAAAGCTTCAGCACATTTGCTTCCACCCGACTATATGCAGGCAGTACAGTTTCCATTTTACCTAAAAATGCTGTAAGGGGAACTCAAATCTTAATTCATGCCACATTGAACACAGCCTCCGTCCACTTTCTGTAAGTCCCTTGCTTCATAAGTGTAAACAACTATTAGGTCAGTCATTACACCAGCAAGTGTGTGTATGACAATATTTTGAAAAGTAGAGTTGGAATGAAAAATTGAATGCCATAACTGGAGATTTGAACCATGAATCTCATTTCTGTCCAGTTGCTCTAACCACTACTTCACAATGATTGACCTAATAGTACTTAAAATACTTAAGGCATTTTAAGTTGACATTGGGGTACATTGTCTGAAATCTCCTTGTGCTTTACCAGAAAAATGATCAGTTGGTCCATTTTGCCATGGTAATCCACTGGATATAGTATTAGAACATCTGTGGTCCTAATCTCGATTATGGCATTGAATTTTTCATTCTGATTCTATTTTGGAAATGCCTGTCCTACAAACAGCTATTCCCATTAAGGGCAAGTTAATGAGATTGGATCAACTAATACAGCTGATCTGAACAGATGCTTTCAGAATGCATTGTTTAATTTCTGTTTTTGAGTAAATGTTAAAATGTGTCTGATATATACTTTGTTCTGCAGGATTTGCTGCAGATTCCTACAGGCACTCTGGCTCAGCTTTTGCAGAGAGTGGTAGCTTTTGGAAGATCCCACGTGCTGTCGTGTTGGCTGTGTAGTCAAAAGGGCTTTATTTGCGAAGTATGTGATAACCCAAAGGTGATTTATCCTTTTCAGATGGAAACTACCTACAGAGTGAGTAAAAAATTAACTCTGTGTGCTAATTTTACTGAGTAGCTTCATCAAGGCTCATTAAATGATAAGGTGACCCCTGCAACATGAGACATTCATGTAGACATAAATGTCTTATGTTTTTGGCCATGTGGAATATCCCAAACAAGCAACAACAGATAGCAGGATGAACATTACTCTTGTTAACCTTGACATTAATATAACATTACAGTATGGCCATGTGGAATATCCCAAACAAGCAACAACAGATACCAGGATGAACATTACTCTTGTTAACCTTGACGTTAATATAACATTACAGTATGGCCATGTGGAATATCCCAAACAAGCAACAACAGATACCAGGATGAACATTACTCTTGTTAACCTTGAGGTTAATATAACATTACAGTATGGCCATGTGGAATATCCCAAACAAGCAACAACAGATACCAGGATGAACATTACTCTTGTTAACCTTGAGGTTAATATAACATTACAGTATGGCCATGTGGAATATCCCAAACAAGCAACAACAGATACCAGGATGAACATTACTCTCATTAGCCTTGAGGTTAATATAACATTACAGTATGGTCATGTGGAATATCCCAAACTAGCAACAACAGATAGCAGGATGAACATTACTCTCATTAGCCTTGAGGTTAATATAACATTACAGTAGGGCCATGTGGAATGTCCCAAACAAGCAACAACAGATACCAGGATGAACAATGCTCTTGTTAACATTGAGGTTAATATAACATTACAGGAAGACCCCAATCTAGCAGGATGAATGATGCTCTTGTTAACATTGAGGTTAATATAACATTACAGGAAGACCCCAATCTAGCAGGATGAATGATGCTCTTGTTAACCTTGAGGTTAATATAACATTACAGTATGGCCATGTGGAATATCCCAAACTAGCAACAACAGATAGCAGGATGAACAATGCTCTTGTTAACCTTGAGGTTAATATAACATTACAGTATGGCCATGTGGAATATCCCAAACTAGCAACAACAGATAGCAGGATGAACATTACTCTCATTAGCCTTGAGGTTAATATAACATTACAGTAGGGCCATGTGGAATATCCCAAACTAGCAACAACAGATAGCAGGATGAACAATGCTCTTGTTAACATTGAGGTTAATATAACATTACAGTAGGGCCATGTGGAATATCCCAAACTAGCAACAACAGATAGCAGGATGAACAATGCTCTTGTTAACATTGAGGTTAATATAACATTACAGTAGGGCCATGTGGAATATCCCAAACTAGCAACAACAGATAGCAGGATGAACAATGCTCTTGTTAACATTGAGGTTAATATAACATTACAGTAGGGCCATGTGGAATATCCCAAACTAGCAACAACAGAGAGCAGGATGAACAATGCTCTTGTTAACATTGAGGTTAATATAACATTACAGTAAGATCATGTGGAATATCCCAACCTACCAGGATGAATGATGCTCTTGTTAACCTTGAGGTTAATATAACATCAGTGTATGGCCATGTAGAATATCCCAAACTAGCAACAACAGATAGCAGGATGAACAATGCTCTTGTTAACCTTGAGGTTAATATAACATTACAGTATGGCCATGTGGACTATCCGAACCTATGAATGATGCTCTTGTTAACCTTGAGGTTAATATAGCATTACAGTATGGCCATGTGGAATATCCCAAACTGGTAACACCAGATGAGATGAACAGTGCTCTCTTTAAAGTTGTTACATGCTTGATTGATGTTTGGAGGAATTTAGTAACAGTGATGGTCAAATTATATGTGGTATTAATTTGTTGAGTTTTTTTTTTTTTTTTTTTTTTTCTTTTTAACACTAAACCACTTACATTTTTATTATGAGGGACTAGTTTTGAAAGCATATGCTTTCATTTTCAACCTCACGGGTCCAACTGCCGTTGCTGGCTGTGTCAGCTTGTGCTCTCTTCTCTGGTGGCGAAATGATGAACTTCTTAACTAAGCTATCTACTGGCGGGATTTCAAAGTTTATTAGGTGATCTTTGTTTTTCCATATGAGGATGTTTTCCCAGGTTGAGTTCATTGTGGCCTGACATGGTTTTTAGCAATTTTGGATTTGGATCTAGATTGTGGTTTTCTTACCAAAAGTGAAATGCTACTGCCGATTTATCTTCTTGTTTCAATTTTAGGTTTCTAAAGTGCTCTTTGGATCTGATTTTTAAAGTTCTTTTGGTTTGTCTTATGTAGAACTTTTCGCAATTTGTGCATTTAATTTGATATATTCCTGACCTTTTTTCTGGTGGAATTTCATCTTTTATTTTTGAATTTAGTGATTTTATGACAGAAAATCTGCTTATTGGAGCCAGGGTGATATTTTGTTCTTTGCAGATTTTTTTGAATTTTCTAAATGCTCAGGGGTGGTAAGTGAATTTTTTGAATGTGTTGATATTGTTTTTTCCTGCTGTTAGGGTAGTTATTTGTTTTATGTTTTTTTTTCTGCTTTGCTTTGTTTAGTTTCTTGTATACAAGGTTCTTGCTGTATACATTTTGTTCTGCGTTTGAATTATGGTTTTTAACGCTTTGTTGAATTTGGTTGTGCTCATAGTTACATTTACTAATCTATGTTTGAGGCTGTTTATTATTTGTTTGTGTGGTAATGGGTTGTAGCTTTCATTTTTAATGTAATTTTCTGATTGAGTTGGTTTTCTGTAGATTCCAAAGTTTACTTTTGTGCCATTTCTGATGATTCTTAGGTCTAAGAATGGGCGTTCTCCATTGGTTTCTGTTTCCATTGTGAATTTTATTGTTCTTTCCTGTATGTTTAATAATTTTATGACATCATCTAAATGTCTGCCTGGCACTATTGCAAATATCTCAACATAGCGGTACCACACCTTGAAAATCCATGGGAATGCTTTCTTCATGTGCGTTTCGAATTTGCTCATAAATAAGTTTGCCAAAAATGGAGATAGAGGGTTGCCCATAGAGAGTCCTGATTTTGGTCTGTAATATTTCCTGTTGAAGGTGAAGTAGTTTTGTTCAATGTACAAACTTGTTAGTTGTATGTAATCTTCTACTTCTACAGGTTCTATTTCTGTTGTATTTAGCCATGTTTTTAATAAGTCTTGTAGTTTTTGTGTTGGGATGCTGTAACATCAAATGAAACTAATGTGTCTCCTGTTCTATTTTTAGATCTTTGATTTTTTCAACTAATTCCAAAGAATTAAAATTTAGTTGAGTCGATTTTGTAACACTACATCACTTACTTTTTTATTTCGGAAAACATGTTTCAGAAGCCATGTGCTTCCATTGTCAATTCCTTTGGCCGACTACCGGCATTGCTTGCTGTGGTGGTTGTCTCTGTCCCTGGTGGTGGTTTGATGAACTTCTGGATGAGTAGATCGCCTGGCGGGATTTCAAAATTGAAAACCCGGTTCTTGTTTTTCCAAATATATATGTTTTCCCAAACTTTTAATTCTGTCTTCCTTGTGATGTTTTTGAGGATTTTTGGGCTTCTATTTATAGTGTGTTTCTCTTTCCAAAAATGCCAAGCTACTGCAGATTTTTCTTCTTGTTTGAGTTTAATATTTCTGTGGTGTTCTTTTGCCCTGGTTTTTATATTTCTTTTTGTTTGGCCGATGTAGATTTTTTCACAGTCATTACAGCTGAACTGATATATTCCTGGTTTGTTTTCTTGTGGGATATCATCTTTTAATTTAGAATTTAAAATGTTTTTTATAGAGTAATTGTTTTTAGGGGCTAGAATGATGTTATGTCTTTTGAAGATCCTCTGGAATTTGTAGAAAGTTGTAGGGTGGTATGTAAACTTCTTGTAGATCTTGTTTTCTTTCTGGTTTTGAGTGAGTGTGCTGACTTCTTTAATCCTCTTTCTATTTTTGGATTTATTAACTTTTTTGTACACCAGTTCTGCCCGAAATCCATTCTCTGTAGCTATGTCCAATATTTTAGTAAGTTCACATTGGTATTCTGTTTTTCCCATTGGTACATTTACCAATCTGTGTGTAGGCTGTTGAGTAAAGCATGCTGATGGGGAATGGGATTGTAACTCTTTTGTTTTATATAGCTGTTGGTGTGGGTAGGTTTTCTGTAGATGCCAAATGTAAGGTGATTATTAGTTTTTATGATTTTTAGGTCGAGGAATGGTAGTTGTCCATCACATTCCTTCTCCATTGTGAACTTTATAGACTTTTCTTGCATATTTAGGAGTTTTAGTGCATCTTCTGGGTGTCTTTCTGGGACTATTGCAAAGATGTCGTCTACATAGCGGTACCATATTTTGAACATCCAGGGGAATGCCTTTTTAATCCTAGTTTCCATAGTGCTCATGAAGAGATCTGCTAATATAGGTGACAGTGGGCTGCCCATAGCTAAACCAGATGTTTGTTTGTAATATTTCCCGTTAAATGTGAAAAAATTTTGATTTATGCACAGATTCGTTAATATGATGTATTCTCGCACTTCTTCTGTTGTTTTTCCTATTGCAAGTAACCAGTTTTTGATGTGGGATTGTATGCTTTCTGTAGGTATGCTTGGAAACAGAGCAGTAACATCAAAGGAAACTAACATATCGGTTTTTTCCAATTTTATGTCTTTAATTTTTTCGATCAGATCTAGAGAGTTTTTTATACTTGCTGTTTCAAATTTAGGGAAGGAAGAGAATCTGTTTGTTAACCATTTTGCTAGATTATAAGTAGGTGCACTTATATTGTTTATAATTGGTCTCATTGCATTTCCCGGCTTATGTATTTTTGGAAGGCCATAAATTCTGGGCAGAACTGGATTATCAACTTTAATTTTGCATTTTTCTTTTTTGTCTATTAGTTTACATTCTTGAATACTGGCATTTAATTTAACTATACATTGGTTTAGAGGGTTCTTTTGTACTGTAGAGTATTCTTCTTTTTCTAAAAGTGTTTCCATTCTTTCTACATATTCAGTTTTGTCCATAATTATTATTGTGTTTCCTTTGTCTGCTTTGCTATAAATTACCGGTTTGCTTTTTAATGCTCTTATTACATTTTTTGGGGGGTTAGTTTTCTTTTTGCTTTCTATTGTTTCGATAATTTGGCAACATTCACTTTTTATTATGTTTTTATCAATATCATTTATGGCCGGTGTCAACCCTGACATCCCAGTCCCTCTGGTGATTGGACACAACCTTTCTCAAATGTTCTTCTAGAGTCTTGATGTACCTATCACCCATGCTGTCTGGTCTAAAGAGGTCTTGTGCACTCAGAGTTGCTCCAGTATTTCCCTCAAGAGATTGGACTCAAAGCTGGTGCCCTGATCACTTGTTAGCTCCATTGGTACCCCATAGCAACAAAACAGTTTATCCATAAAGCAGTTCATGATGGTCTTGACCTCTTGGTTAGGTACAGTGTACACCTCCACTCACTTGGTGAAGCAATGTATGGTGTCCAATAGCTACCTGTTGCTCCTGTCTGATAGAGAGAATGGCCCAGCTACATCAAGCATTCGAGGGATGTACCTGTGTTATATTGCTGCATGCAACCCCAGCTCCTGGTCTGTGGGCCACAACTTGCCACACACACATGATATTGGTGGCACAACCTCTCAGCATCTACCCGTAGTTTCAGTCAATGGTTCGTTTAGGGTCTGAATGTCCTCGTAAAGTCCCTGCATGTACTTTGTTCAATACTCCTATGACCTTACTCGAAGGGAGGATCAGCTGCTCTCTCTGGGTCTTCCCATCAGGTTACTCCCATATTTTGAGCAGTACCCAGTCCTTGATCTTCAATAACTCCCATTGGGCCAGCAGGACTTGTACACAGTACTCCTTGGTGCAATGTCCTCCCAGATCGGTCTTGTACCTGAGTCCACTTCTTCCAGAAGGGGCCTCAAGTTGGTGTCCGCCAGCTGCTCCCTCCTCAGGCTTGTCCTATTCCATCCAGATGCAGACATTGCCGAAGTGACATGTACGGCTGTGGCACACTGTTTCTCCTCAGCTTTGGTGCAGTGGCCACATTCCTCTGGACAGGGTCATTGTGTTATGGCATCTAAATTGTTGTGGCTATTTAATTACTGATGTTCTGATGTGAAGTTGTGCTATTGGAGTCTTTGGACCCAAGTCTGGCCCTCCAGGTTCTTGAAACTTAACAGCCAGGTGAGGCCAGAGAGGTCAATCCTCAGGTAGAATGGCTGACTGTACAGATACCTGTGAAAATGCTCCAGCACATTCACTACTGCCAGGAGCTCTCCCTGAGTAACACAGTGGAAAGTGTCGCCAGTGTCGCTGACATCAGTGTCCTAAAGTGTGGGAATAGGTGTACTGCGGAGGGCTGACCGCAAGGAAGGCTGGTGTTCTTCCGTCAGATGAGAGAGTGGTTTTGCAATGTTGAAGAAACCTCTAATGAACCAGCATAGGCCAGGGAAACTCCACAGATCTCATTTGTCTTTCAGGAGAGGACAGTCTCTGACTACTTGAGCCTTCTCTGGGTCCATGGCCATCCCAGACAGTTTTTTTTTTTTTTGTAGTGTTTAATGCCTGCGTTAACTATTTATGGCACCGCAGATGGTGACACTGATGATACGTGAATGATGGAGCAATGGTGGAATGCATTGGCGGGGTAAACCGGACTACCCGGAGAAAATCCACCCCATAGCTGCTTTGTCCACCACAAATCTCACATGTGGTCGCTTGGGATCGAACCCCGGCCTTCTAGGTGAGAGGCGAGTGGTCTAACCACTCGGCCACAGTGCGGCTACTCCCAGACAGTGAGAACCGTGTGACCCAAATACTTCATCTCGCAGAAGAGTTGGCACTTATTAGCGTTCAACTTCAGGTTGTCTACCTGCCACCTTTGCAGTATCTTGGACAGGTTCTTGAAATGGTCTGTGCCTTATCTGCATCCAGGACCAGTTGCCGTTATCCTGATTCCAAGTCCTAAGTCAAGCACTACTGGGATCCAGCAAGTGTGTCCAAATGTCATCAATTTGGGACAAGGGGAAACAGTTCTTTCCGATGAGGACATTCAGCTTCCCTTAGTCCATGCAGTCCATATTCTTCTTCTTCTTCTTCTTCTTCTTCGCCAAGACTACAAATGAGCACCAAGGGCTGTCACATTCAATGATTTCTCTAGAGCTGATGTCCTCCAGCATGAATCATGAATTTGCCTGTTTTGTCAAAGGAACACATCTTGGTGGTTGCAGGAAAGGTCAGGCATCTCCATTTTCAATATTATGGTGTAATCATAATCCCTGTTCTCTTTGCTGAAGACAGACTGGTATTGGCTAAGAAGACACCAGACCTTCTCCAGTTGTGCCATTCCCTTCTGCAAGTCTTTCAGCCAGGGTCCCATGTCCTGCTACAGTGCTGGCTGGCTGGATTCATTACATGGCAATATACTTGCTGCTGGCTAACATTTCCCTAACTCTGTCCTGTCCTGGCCTGGGTGCCCTGGTTGGGGTCCAGTGGGTTCAGTAGCCTCCCTTTTTGGTCCAGTATGATTTGTTCTATGATTGTTGATCCTATGATCACTTGCTCCTCTTGTGAGCACAACTACATTATCTCTCAGGATCACCCTGCAGATCCTCAGATAGGAAAACCATCGTCTTGGCCAAGTCACAAGATCATTTGGCCAATGTCGACCATAGTGTCGGGGTCCTGAGGGCATCCAGTCCCAGTATCACATCCATGACTACCCTCATGCTGAATGTCCATGGGCTAGTAGTGCTCTGTGCCAGAATCATTTCCAGGAAGGTCTCCTTCTTCACAGGTAAGATGTCACAAGTTTGCCATGTCAGGTCTGATTACAGTCACAGCAGCACCTCTGTGTACATCCTCCCATTTGCAATGAGGCTGTCGTCCACTCTTCTGCCTAAGGCACATAGCGACACTTGACACACCTCTGATATGCCCCTGCATTGTCTTCCACCTGCTGGTCTGCTTTGTTGTGGACAGTCTCTCACTAGGTGTCCTGCTTGGCTGCACCCCTAGCACACACCACTGAAAGGATGTCATCTCTGGGTTGTCTCCCTCTCTCCTTGTCATAGCAAATAATCCTCTCCTTGGCCACCTCCATCACTAGTACTGCTGTTAACGCCTTGTGAATGGTCTTGTAGTGAACTAGCATAAGGTGCATGCATCCCATCAACAAAGGAGTAGGTGGCTTCCTGGGACACATAACTAGGTGGTAGGTTCACCAGGGATTTTTTCAGGAGTTGCTCAATTGTCAGGGAAAACTCCTGCAGCTTCAATTGTTTCTGTGGCAGGCTGCAGCAAAGCAATAGTTCCAAAGTGGTTCTCAAGGGCCTTCCAGATCTCTCCAGACATAGACAGGGAGCTTGCTATCAGTTTTGGCTTCTTTTGTGGACCATTGATTGTGGATGGCGATGGTGGATGTTCAGTCAATCTTGGGTGGTTTGTTTCACATCCTGTCTTCTCGACTGTCATATATCTTTACCTTCTGTCAAGTAGCTTTTGCACCATTGTGTTCAGTTCTTTGGGGCATCCGTCAAATCTTTAAGGCGTTTGTCAAGGTCTTTCATTGTTCCACTAAGATTTTCCACTTTCTCCACAAGTTCTTCCACATCTTTCTCCATGTCAGCCAGTCATTCATTGGATTTGTTTCCTTCAGGTTCTCCATTGTACATTTCGTCTTCTGTTGAATTTGTCCATGCTGGATTCCATTTTTACTTTATGCATTCTAGTTTTCATGTTCTTTATTTCTTCCAGTAAAGCTTTCATCATCTCCTCCATCATTAAATCCCACTCCTGACACCAGTGTAACAAAAACCCCCTGTTTACTTCAACAACAAATAACTCTTTATTTCTTCCACAAACTGATTGTAATAAGAATCTGCTTATAAATAACTTTCTTCACTGTTCTTGTAACAATTCTGCAGGATAGTTTCTTTTCGACTTTCTCTGTGCAGACGATTACTGTTTGCTACAAAATGCCTGTCTAAAATCACTCAACTGTTTAATACAATGCATTCCCAGTGAAAACTGAACTTAACTCTACCGTACTCTGGGCAGGACTTCATTCTGATTTTTATCCCTTTGATCATCTGACAGGAAATTGCCAGAAACAGTCGCATGTGCAAAACCACCACAGGTGTAACAATGTGAGCTTTGACATCAAAGATATTTTCAACAGAACAGATGTCCACTCACAGCTGTGATGTCAAAAGAACTTGTGTCCACTAATGCAATATTCTGATGGAGCATCATACTTCGGAGTGGGAATTATAAGTTGGTTTGCAGGAATTAATGTTTGGCTGTTACTCGTGTAGTCTCAGAGTTGGCTGGGCTGCTGGGTGTCTCTGGTGCTCTGCCCCTCCTTGTTTGGCAGCTAAGTCACACTTACAGTTTGCAGGACTGGAGATTTTGTTACATGCCAGAGGCAGCTTGCTCTTGTCCAGGTTTATCTCAAAGCTGCACTGTCATAAGTAAAGGACTCTCAACCTCCATGCTTGGTTAATAAGATCTTGTGGTGTAAGTGAAATTAGAAGCTATTTTATAGATTTAACAATGTTATTGGAAAATATTCTAACATCATACCGTAAGTTTAACTGCTTTTCTTTACAAAATTTGTACTTAGTATTTGTCTTATCATAAATACTTATGAAAATTATTAATTACTATATTAACCATGATTTTTGAAATTAGCTTTTAGCACCTTCCCTTCCTAGATGCTATATACTGGAACTCTATAAAATTTTCTCTCCTCTCATAAAATTCAGGATCATTGTTTTTAATCATTGTAATCTGCACGTCACCATCATGATGACAGATTTCCTTGTCCTTACTTTTTGTGAAATACATTTATATATGTTCATAGTGATTAATTAATGAATTTAAATTATTTACATAATAATGTTTATACAATTATGATCTTTTCTGAATCAGCTATTTGTTAATTCTAGTGCTCCTGTTTTGTCACGTTTTTAAACAAATTTCAGCATCCAGTATTTCATAATCTCTTTTGTCTTTTTCTTTTTCCATATTACATGCATATTTTGGCTTTATTTACTTAGTAGACTTTCATACACACAAATTTTTAGTTTTATTTGTATAAAAATATATATACTGACCAGTTATGTATATTGCAGCATATTCTTGGCCATGTTACTTTTGTTAAAATGATATTATAAGGAGTTTTTGTGTGCATCACGAGGCAATGGCATGTCATTTTATTTTCATTACATTTTATTTATTTATGCTAAGCCGTATACAGGTGAATATGACCGGTGTTCAGCCCTGGCTCTTTACTGGTCATACTCATATTTTGCAATAGTTTCTTAATTCTAGTTTTTTTTACACCAATTTTGACTCTATTTACTGTTCATACCTATTTATTTTTCACTTTATATAAGAATTATCCAGTCTTCTGTCTTTTTGAAACATTTCAACTACTGCTACACTTCTATCTATCTTAAACCATTTCTTATTAATGTACTCTTTTCTCCAATCTTTGGTCCCTTTATATTTAAATAATATATGCTCCATATCTTCATTTCTGCCACATATAGCACATTGATTTTGTGGAATACCCTTCCTTAAACCTTTTAATCTCCATACTCCTGCTTTCAGCCATGCAATACCTTCTCGCTCCACTTTATTTGTCACATGTATATACTTTTCCCTTCTCCATGAATCTTTAATGGTATATAAAAAACTAAAGATCTCTTTTCAGCTATCTCACTAAATATTTTCTGTATTTCTATATCCTGAAATCTTTTCCTTGCCAACTTCCAGAAATTATTCACATAATTTTCTCTTCTCCACATTTCCCCTAACCCACTACTTTTCAAGTTTTTTCTGAGACAGTCTACCCATCCCTTGTTCTTTAAACTTTTTTCTTGACATACTAAACACTGTTTTAACAAATTCCTTCCTTCCAAATTGAACATTCTATACCAAAATTTCAATGCCCTTTCCATAATCTTTTCCATACTTGCCACTCTACCCAGCTCTATTTGTGCTACCTGCCTAACGGTTACATTTGGTAACCCAAGCATTTCTTTACAAAATTTCCTATGCACCTCATCTTATGACCTTGCATTCCCATATTTTATCTCATAGCATTTTTGCCTCAACCACCATATTGTACTTTTTCTAACCATCTAGTATTTATATTAGGCATTTTGTATTTGCAACTTCTAGTAGCTGATAAAGCTCCTTTTCCTTTTGCCAATGCAAATTTCTTTTGTTTTTCCCAATTGCCACCACTGTCTATTTTAACTGCTTGATAAATACATTCTCTTACTACCCTGTACTCTTTATTTTCATTCTTCCATCTTTCATACTTGCTCAATTTGCTCTCTTGTTTTGAACACTACAATCTGCGTCTTGTCCTGGTTCACTTTTACAGTAATTATTTAATGCTTGCAAGGATTGTTTTAAGCCATTCACTGTAATTGCACCTACAACTATATCATGTGCAAACAGTAATCCCGGGATTTGAATATTATTAATTATTGGCATAGAGTTATTATTTCTCCCTATTTCCATTAATACATCATCTATATATAGATTAAATAGGACTGGACTTAACTTACATCCTTGTGTAAGTCGTTTCTCCTTATATAATGCTGGAAGGGTGTGCAGCATTTGTTTACTCACCCGTTCGGTTAACAGCTTGTGCCACAACAATTGTAGCTCTATCCAATCATATGTTTTCTCTAAATCCACAAAAGTCATGTGTATAACTTTCCTCTCTTGTCTTTTAGTACTTATCTACCAATGTTTTTATATTAAATTATCAGCTGTTCTCGTCCCTTTTCTAAATCCCATCTGAAATTCCGAGAATATTATATTCTTCAATCAATGTTTCCTACATTTGATAGTGATGTAATGCCTCTAAAGTTTCTTGGTTTGTCAACACTACCCTTGCATGTATGATTGCTTTCCTCCACTTTTCTAGTATATAACCCTTCACTTTATTTGTATTAAATAAGTCTGCACTGGTAAGTATTAAATATAAAACCATTGTCAAAAGCTAGAACATCGGATTAGTCTCAGTAAACAAACATCTGGACAAATATAAAAGATAAAATCCCTTCTGCTAAACAATGAGTTACATGTGAAATTACCTTCAAAGTGAGTGAAAAAATATATATGGGGAAAAGATTGGAATTGTTGGAAAGAGCACATGGGAAATATTGAACATAAGCAGACAGATAAATCAGCAGCAGCACAACATGATTTGCACTGTGAACCAAAACTACTAAAATTGGTTCACAGTTCAAGAAAGTAATATTTTGGGAACATTTATTTCTCTGAAAAAATAAACATATGATAAATTTTGATATACTCACAGGCAAATGTTCTCATCTGTAGGATCAAAGACACTTGAAGGTCTGCACCCTGAGTTCACATCTTTCTCTAATAAGTATTGTATTCCACCCAAAAATTTGATGAGGATTTTGCCACAAAAATATGTTTTAAGGGCCTCCTGAACCCCACCCCTCAAAAAGATGTGTGTGTGTGAGAGGGAAAGAGAGAGAGGGGGGGAGGGAGGGGAGAGAGATTTTCTTTTAATAAAAATATCCCCACCCCAAAAGTGCTTCACATAAAGCACTTTTATGCTCTCCAAAATGGCTCTCAAGATTTTGATGTAAATGTCCAATATTGAAGACACTTTCATGACAAATAAAATGCATATTTTAAATTTTTTGGGAAGTTCTCTTCCTTCTGAGTGATCTTCACTTAACTGGTGAGCTGTAAGAGATAGACAAATACTACATAAAAGGAACAACTTGTGTAAAAGCACACAATTTATGTCAAATACATTTGTTTTAGTGTGCACTTAATTTATGAAATATTCTGGATAGGGGTTTGATATTTCCAATACTTTTGTAAAGCAGGAAGATATTATATCTCTCTCCCTCCGCCCTGCAATGAGAATGGATTTTCAAAACCATCACATAGTGACTTGCTTTTAAAAGATTTGACTATGACTTAAGCCTACCATGTTTCCTTATTCCCATTGTACCTGAAAGGCAACATGTCATGAAAGAATTTATTCAAAATATGTCGGTCTTTACTAGTGTTGAGTAGAGAGAAACATAAGGTTTTGTTGAAGAGCAGATAAATTAGTTACTAGTAATGTTGTAATGAAACAGACCTGGTGCTTGTTGAGTATGTGAAACTATGTTAAAATGTGTTAGCAGTGTGAACAAATATTATACTAGCAAATTGAGTAGAAATTATGCCTCAATTATTGCAGAATATGTGAGGTTAACTTGATTACTTCACTTGCCTAAAAGTGCTAGTACTGTTCTCTCTCTCTCTGTTAATAAAATGCTTAATTTAATTGATTGCAGTGTGGGGTGTGTAGTGCAGTGTTTCATATTGGATGCTTGGATGCAACAAAACCATGTCCAAAGTGTAAAAGACGCCAGAAAAGAGAAGATTTAAACCTTTCAGAAGGTACAACATAATCTGTACATGTTTTTGTGTAGTTAAAGTGTGTGTAATCAGTATTTCTTGCATGGCTTTCTATAGACTATGAAATTTATTAACTTGAGTATTGAACTTAATGGTCATGTCTTGTGTTATCTTGTTTATTAAACCATATTTTGTTTTCAAAATGTTTTAAAATTCCAATATTATATCAATACTTAGATTTGGTTTTCATATTAATCCAAATGGTGCATTTGGATATCATTAATAGATGACATAATCCTTAATAGCCTGTAAAATATTTAGTGTTCTATTAGCTTGAAATAAAATATTGAATAGTGTATGCAAGATATAATGTGCAGCCTAAGGTGCCGTAACATCTGGCCAAGCTTCCAACCTGAAAATACCGTTTATAAAAGCTGTTGATTAATGAGTTTAGAAGTCCAGTAATAGTGAAAATGGAATTTACACTTTGAATTACAAGTTTACAGGGTATCAGCACTCAAATTGCAGGAATGGAAAGTACATAATTCATAATAAGTAACACCACATAACACATAGTTGAATAGGATTACCCTTTTAGTATTTGACTGTGCCAGTTAAGAAGACAGTTTGGAGAATACTAAATTTGATAATCTCTCTTCTACTGCTTTGCAAAGGCAAGCAGTATAGGTATAAAAAACGTATTTTGGTGAATACTATTGTTGTCGTGAAAATAAAACAATCATGGATATGCAAGGCTAAATAAATGTGCATGCATGCATTCATGCATGCGCTATACATCTTCAGATGAGGCAGTTAGAGAAAGGTTTGTTTGAGTTAGATTAGAATTGCACTCGCTATGTAACAAAGTTTGTCATTTCACCAACAACTGCAGCACATTTTCTGCCTAGGATCTTCACAAAATGATAGGTTTTAGCAAAGCCTACAACATATATTATGGATAGCATTGTTTTAAATACAATTCAATTTATTTTCATCCTTTCAAATACATTTTCAGCAAAGTCAGTATAACATATTTACATTACATACAAAAAGACATTTTTAGTTAAGTATTGTTTTGGTTTTCATTATTCTGTTGTTTGGTTTATGTTCTTTATTTCATTTGGTAGATTATTGAATAATTCCTTTCATATAATTTCAGCTGAACAATTGTTTCCTTAGTAGTGTTCTGAAGTAATTGTCCTGATTTCTCAAAATGTAATACAACTCTTTTGTTACCTTCTGTGCACAATACTTGTGTATATATATATATATATATATGCATGGAGCAGCTAAAAATTTTAATTTCTTAAACATGGTTCTACAATATTTATTATTATTCTAGCCTTTTATTTTGATAAATTTTATTTGTTTACTTTTTGTTTTTTCTTCTGCAAGTTAAAAACTTTTCCTTGGAGGCTGAAAGGTGTAATGGAGGGTATCTCACAAAATCAATATCCTAATGTGGTGGAAATAAGATCTGGAACATATAATATCTAAATGCAAAGGAACTGCAATTTGGAGAAAAGAGTACACGAGTAAAGAAATGGTATAGGTTAGAGAGAAATGTGACTAGAACTGGAATGTTCCGTTAGGATGATACTTAAATAAAGTGAAGAATATGGACAGTAAACAGAGTTGAAGAAATTGCAAACTAGAACTAAGAAACTATTGTAGAGTATGACTGGTACATAGCTTAACATAAATAAAATAAAGTCACTGCAAGTGGTGTACATGTCTCAAACTTCAAAATGCTTGGTCCAACAAAAACCAAAGAAATGCATTTGTGGGATTTACATTTCCTTTGTTGTTTCTTTTGTTTCAGATAACAGTTAGTGCCAGTGCGATCACCATGCATTGCTCTTGTTTCTACATAATATGTATAACACAAAGAAACCAAAAATTTCATCAATTACTGATAAAGTGAAACATTACAATGCCTTTCTTATCAAATTCTTCATGGAGTATTTAAAGTTGAGTTTGAAACTGTTTGACAAAAAATTCCTTCTTTCGTGTGATTAAAAGCTATGTTTTGAAGTTACTGGAACTAAGTAAAAATTGCTGTCAAAGTTTGTGAATGATATATGGGTGTTCTGGATGTAACAAATACAATATTGTCCCTTCAGCTGTTTAAACTCCTGCACTAGTGAAACAGTTTACTCCAATGCTTGTCAAGATGTGTGAGTGCTGTATTCTTAATGCTACAGAAATGTTCACTTACTTTATTACCAGATAACATTATTTTGCTTGACCAGATGTACACTTTTGGAGCAAAGTTTTCAGAATAAAAATGTATTATTTTATGATCCTGCATGTTCACATTTAAAACTGTCTGTTTTAATAAAAAGATGAGAGCTGTTATCACAGATTGAGCTGCAATTTTTATAGTGAAAATACATAAGTCGCAGCTTTCTCTTTTGTTAGGCCACTATTTGATGGAAAAAATGATAAGTTGTGTAATAGAGTCTTCAGGTGCCGGTAGTGAACTTTGACCATACTAAAGAATCTGTGTGTGTAATGTCCCCTAAAGATAACTTAAAACCATTTTTTTTAAGTGAGGAAAATCCCAGTCCCAAATATGCTTAACTTTTTTTTTTTTTCCTAGCAATGGATACCTCCAAGAGAAAATCCTTAAGAGACATAAGTTTTTCATTTAATACCTTTTAAACACTAATAGTCAATCATTCTAATTTGTAAAAATACGAGGCATGGGTATTTTTGTTTTTGACCTTTCACTAAAAATATGCCACCTCATTCTGTGACAATGACCCTTGTAAGTTGTACTCAAAGAACATCACAATGTTACAAAAGTTGGCTGCCACTGCATTTCCCTGTGTGCACATCCTACATCTCTTCTAGTCCAGTTCCATGTGAATATCATTAGCAATGTTTACAAGTGTTTAGTTTTGCTAGAAGTGCTTTCAAAATGCAGTGTACAGCACCACAAAGTGTGTATGTATGTGATTACATCATCTTGTAGGGATGAAACTAAATTTCCTGGGTACATGTTTCAAGTAGAGAGGCTATTGGTTTGCTTGCAAATAAATTCAGGGAGTTGGGATCAATTTGTGATAGGAAAAGAAAGGTCAACAGGCATGTACTTATGGGGCAGAAATTAGACAAAATCTCTTGGCATCTTGCACAAGAAACTCAAATTTCAAAAGCTTCAGCATGGAAAGCAACAAAACTTTAAAAACTCAAACCATACAAGGTTACTGTCGTCCAGGAATTTCAAACATCTCCTGTGATTTGATGTCCACACATGTGTGACAAGGTGACAGGCTGTGTGAACAGTACATGCCTGATGGCCAGGTTTTGTAGTTTGGGTATCAGCCTTAATGATTCAAGTATCAAATAAAATGTTTTCCAGTGAACCCATGACAACTGAAAGTGGTTTTAGGCACATCTATGAGTTTTCAAATAGTTTGAATTGTATAGCTTGATGACAAAGTTAGAGTAAAAGGATGTCAGAAACCAGAGAGATGCAGAATTGGTCCATCCTAGACAGCCTGGGTGAGATTTGTGGTGGACAAAGTGGCACAGGGGTGGGTTTTCTCCAGGTTCCCCTGATAACTCTGCCAAAAGAAAAAGAATAATTGCCCCAGAAACATTGAATCTCATTTCCAAGCAAGGCATACATAGAAAATGAAGAGGTGAGTGAAAGTGTTGTCATTTCATTAAAAGATATTTGTGCAATTCAGCCACAAAGACAATTAAGGATCTACATTGAAGCAATGGTGTTGGCTCATTTGTTTGAATCTTTAAATTTGCATGCTTTCATTTAAAGTTCCAGACCCTGGAAAGGATAGAAAATATTTTTGGCTAAAGACAAATTCCCAGCACCAGCTGGAAATGGAACCACAAACAATTGCTTTGTTGCAACAATTAAAATAGCACTGATTTGATGTATATTGCTCCAATCTTGTTTCACTCACAATTTTTATAGATGCTAGTGAACCCATACAAGGGGAATGATCAGGGTTGCATTAGTTTGACACTACCAAACTTTTAAGTGATGCCACATGGCAATTAGAACCAAACATAAGTTTAGCTTCAAGTAACCAATTTAAAAATTAAGTCAAAATCTTCTCGGGCTTCTAGCCTGGTAAAAACTTGGTTTGACACCAACGTTTCGATGAAGTGCATCTTCCTCGTCTTCAGGGTGAACTGATGGTTTGAGTTCACCCTGAAGACGAGGAAGATGCACTTCTTCGAAACGTTGGTGTCAAACCAAGTTTTTACCTGGCTAGAAGCCCGAGAAGATTTTGAATTAATACGTCGCCAGGAAAGCTTCAGTTCTTATTTTAAAAGGTTAGAATATGTGGATGGTGCCCAAAAAATTAGCAGAAAATTCTCTAAAATTACTAAAGCTACAAGACAGGCATATACAGTTCACAATGGAAACAAAAACATCAAACTCTACTATACCTGGACCTAATGTAACACGGAAAGGATCCTTCTCCTATTCTGCAAGCAGCAAACCCAAGACTATACAAGTGTGTGAGAATCAACACGTAACTTCAGCCTTGGAATTAGAAGCATTACATGCAATCTGTGGATCCTGTTTTGAGATTAGACACAAAGTCCAATCGAGTCAGAAATTACATTTATTGCTTACTCTTGATAACCTTTAAAACATATATTTACAAAGATTAACTCTAACATTCAATTTCTCAGAGGTGTCAACTTTGCATAATTTACAATTACATGTCTGTTTCCACAAAACAATTTGTACAGTATGTATACTTAGATTATATTTACAAAGCTACATTAGTTATTGCTAGAATTTTTTGATTGAATGAAATCCACCTCTGTATTGAAGCTGTGAGTAAAAAGGTATCTTTTTAATTCTGATTTAAATTTATTTTTGTTCATTTGCAATTCTTTAATAGGAGATGGAAATGAATTAAATAAAACTATACCATTGTAGTAGACCCATTTTTTGGAATGTCTGGAAATTATTAGTTGGTCTATATAAGTCCTGTGAATGTCTAGTCTCTTTGTTATTTCTATGTGAATTTTGTGTAAACGTTTGTGAGTTAATTATTACAAATAACAATACAGCTGAATATATTCTCAGGCTAATGGTTTGCAGAAAATTGATTGTCTTGCCGCCGCCATTATTCTTAAAATATATATATTATATATATATTTTTTTGTTGCATGAAAAACACTTTTTTGGCATCCACCAAATTTCCCCAGGATATTATATGTTTCCCATTGGTGGCACAAAGAACACTTCAGAAATCTGCAGTACTTTTGGAATTGAGACCCTGCCAAGGGAAGAGAAGAGCAGTTCGGTCCCTCAGGTTGAAAATGGAAGCAATGGCTTCAAAAATAAACAGTTAAAAACCAACCCCACAAATATACGTTTACAATTTGAGTCTCACTATTACTAAATATTGACTAATGTAGAATCTCTTTGACATCATGTAGTAACAAAACTGTACAATTCAGAATGTGTGCTACAATTGATTTTGAAGAAAACATTTTCTAAAAACATAAGTCCATTAACTTTATTTTTTTCTCCCTTAAGCTTTATACACAAAATGTTAAAGGCAAGCATTAGACATTTATTTGGTATATGTTTTTGTCCCCCCCCCCCCCTGCCCTATTTAATTCAACATGAAAAAGATGCAAATTTCAATCTATTGTGGACACTAGTGCAGAACATGATGAGCGATAATTTGCTTTAGTTATAGTTGCAGTATGTTTGCATTTATGTATGGCAATTGATGGACTGGTGGGATATTAGCAGTAGTTTTCGTAAGCAAAGAAAGCTTCAACAAGAATTAAAATACCAATTGCAATATGAGGAAGCAGCCAATAAGTGCATCCTGACAAAAGCTCACCTGTGCTATCTGTTTCGTGCAAGAAGTCTGTTCCAAATATAAGTTGCTGTTTTAAACTTGGAGTTACAAATATCTTTTAACATAACTGTAGAGAAGAGACTGGACAAACGTGATTGGCCAGAGTTGTACCTGCCCTGGATATTATTCACATTGCTTGGCTTTTCTTCGAGAGTCAGAAGTAATGACAATTAGCTGACATATTACTTGTTAGATTCAAGTCCTTCAGGTTTTGGTGTTATTTTAGAAACGACTCTAGATGTAGACTCTCGAGTACCATGTTGGGCAGAAGAGTCCTTCATTGACCAGTGTGAAGTGCTCTTAACTTCTATTCAACATAACATTATTTGTTTTCTATATAAAAGCAGGAAGAGCAAAGTAAAACATAAATGACGAAAATTTAAAGCTCTGGGACTTGGAAATTTAAAAAACTGGAAGAGTAAATTTTAGTGCATTCCTCGGCTTGGATCTTTCATTTAAAAAAATTCCATTAAATTAAAATTAACAAAATTTATTTCATTTAGCATTCATAAAGGAAGAAGAAAAAGACAAAATTAGCAGAAAGGTTTTTGGAAACAGTGACAGAGCTAGTGTCAAATGATACCCCTTCATGTGTTTATAATACTGATCAAAGTGGTTTCAAGCACATAGTTTTTGTTAGGGAGAAACATTTCACTTACCACCTTTTGGCAAGCTAAGAATTCCTAAAAACTTTCAAAATATGGGACATCAAGTTAGCCCCAGTAAAGCAATACAGTTAAAAAAAAAATCTCCTCCAAATAAGTATAAAAATCCCCTCCTCGAAAGAATCAGGGATATATGAGGAGGTGACGCGCAAACACGAACATGTCCAAAATTTAAAAAAAATGAGTTACGATATGGAATGGTAATTAGAGGATAAGCGGAATGTATATACATTACGCTATTGAAGCAAACCCGAATATATTCCGTTATACAAGCCTGTGAAAATGGGTGGTTCAAAGCAAACGCGAACCTGTCCACGTATAAATTTCCTGCAAAGAAGAACTAGTCCATACAACCAATAGGAGGCTGTGGTTTAAGTCACATGATTTGCCTTCCATTCCCGCGCAGAGCAGCTGGTATGATTTATTGTCGCGCTTCTGTGTTCTCGTGTAATATTGTATTCTAATTATGTAGTAACTGCAATTATTGGGTCAGCTTTTTAGTTAGCGCGTGAAATAGATGAAGAACGTGTACTTGTGAAGACTGCAAACCAGGGTAGCAGAAAGAGGAAGAGGAATGAATCGCAACGTGAAAAGGATAAAGCGAAACGGTATGTTGCACCAAGAGGTTTTCATTCTTTTCATGCATGTTCACACCAAAATAAACAGTTCTCTTGTCGGGAAATACACCCACGAGATGCACTGCACCTGAGACAATTAATTTATAAAGTTCATGATAAAGCAGCTCAAGAAATGATGGTTGCACGGATTATGTCGCTGAAAAATATTCAAAGAAAGCGACCTCGAAACAATGAAGGCGAAAGTAAACCTCGCAAATTCAATGTTAACTACACTCTTTTCGCACAAAATGGAAACATAGTATACCCAGTGTGCAAGAAATGTTTCATGCATATTACCCTAATGAAATCTACTCGGCTGAATAGTATAGCAAACAAGATAAAAGAAGGAAAAGCAATAAAGGAATATAGAGGCGGAGATCGCATCAGCCATAAATCAGCAGACAAGAAGAAAAGTGTTAGACAATTTATAGACAATCTGCATTGTACTGAAAGGCATTACAACCGACAAAAATCACAACGGCTGTATCTGCACAGCGAATAAAGTATAAAGAAACTAAGTGCGCTGTACAACAGATCTGTGGCTAATGACAACAAAGTGTCTACATCTAAGTTCCGTAAAATATTCGTGAATGAATATAACATTGGATTTAGAAGTCCTGCTTCAGATATCTGCAGTTTCTGCACAAGAATTGACGAGCAAATGAAGGTGGCTTCAAAAAAGGAAAAGATACAGCTTATCACAGAGAAAAGGGTCCACAAAAAAAGGGCAAATGCCTTCTATGAACTTTTACGAGAACAAAATGAACAGGCAGTGGCTTTCTGTTTTGATTTGCAACAGGTCCAGCCTCTGCCAAAGAGTCCTGTACAAGAAACATTTTACTCCAGGCTGGCAAGTTTTTACAGTTTGTGCATTGTCAGTGTGAAATCAGTAAACCCTGTATTTTACACGTGGATGGAAGATTTGGCAGGCCGAGGTGCAGCGGAAGTTGCTTCAGCCTTATTGCATTTTTTAAAATCTGTCGATTTTAAAGATAAAACTGTACTAAAACTTTTCTGTGACGGGTGTGGAGCTCAAAACAAGAACAATATCATGCTTCACACACTCATGTATTTTATTGGAATACATGATGGCCCGGTTGAACAAATACACCTCATTTTTCGAGGACCAGTTTCTTACCTGCTGACCGTGTTTTCGGTAGAGTGGAGAAACTTCTACGAATAAAGCCAACAGTTGTAACAAAAGAAGAATATATTGAGGTCTATCAGTCAGTGGGTGAAGTAAGAAACCTTGGTGAAGATTTAAGAGTGATGGACATGAAATCACTATCTAAAGGCCTACGAAATTTAGATTACATCAGTGAAATGAAACAAATTTTCATTAAAAAATATCAAGCTATGGAAAACATTCATATTGATGCGGATGCAACTGCATTCTACAAGTCCCAGCAAGAGCTACCAGAGAGGAAATCTCTTCTGAAACGCGGATGGACCATGAAGAAACTCTTCTGCCAACCAATACCTGAAATACCCCTCAGCCATCCAATCCCAGATGCTAAGAAGAAAGATGTTGATGGTTTATTGAAAACTATTTTTGGAGCAGACCGGAGAAATCACCAAGATTTAAGATGGTATGCATCCATCACTGACTCTATTCCCACATCGTACAACACAGAGGCAGATGAAATTTCTTGTGACTGTTTAGAAGATGATTGTGGTTTGTTTGTTTAAGTGTGTGAGCTTAAGAACCTTTCTAATAATAAGCAATGTCATTGTTGATATCATTTCATTTAGGTTATGATGCTTTAATTTATGTAATTAAATGATTCTAAAAAAACCAAAATATCACAACCTTGTTAAAATGTCCAAACAAAGCCAAAGGTACCAAAGTGAGTTTATATTTTTTTTAATGATATGATATATTAAAATGTTATAGACACGTAATCTGATATACTATAAGATGCATTACTCAATAACATGCAAGCCATTAAGAAACAACAAGATATTTGACTTTCGAAATTTATTCAAAGGCGAACATGTCAAAATGGATCATGCAAACGAGAACATGTCCATATTTAAATGTACTTTTTAAAGGAAAATTTTCAGTTTAGATTTATTTCACACACATTAATTGTTTTTTTGTATACAAAATAAAGGCATTTGCCTATCAATATGTTGTTTCCAATAATATGTATAGTTAAGATACGTTTTATGTCGATTGTGAAAAACTGTATTTAATGGACATGTTCGCCTTTGCGTGTCACCTCCTCATATGAACTCAGCTGCAGGGTCTGTGGAAAATTGTATATAGGAAAAACCAAAAGGAACATCGGGCAAGGAATGAGGAATGTAAAACATAAACATATAAGTCAGCTGTAACACACAATTTTTGTAAACAAAGCCAAGATTTTCCACAATAAGCCCAAATTACTAAAATCAGTGAAGAATCCAATTGAATTAACAGTTAGGAAATATCTATTAATTCTCAAATATAAAAACAGCGTTATAAGATTTTCAAAATTCATCTACCTAGAAAAGAGACATCTATAGGCCATTATCATGAGTTTGATGCCACTGAAGATGGAGGCAACAGCCATTGAAACATGATCAGACTTTTTTTAAATATTGGAAACTAGTTCTGCATAAGTTAAGTTTTTGTGAAGCGCATGTGGGTATACTCAACTCCAATATTAAAAACTGCTGGCTTCACAGTGTACCACTTTTCCAGTAATTAAAATTATATGATCAAAGTTACCTATTTTAACTAGTGATGTTTGAGTGTTATGTCAGTTTTTACTCTTAATTGATGTAAAAACTGTTGCACAATGTATCAATGTGCTGACCCATTCATACGAGGGCGGTCCAGAAAGTAACCTCTGTTTGTGCGTAGCGCAGGAAGTGATGGGGGTAGCGCAGTTTTCTACACATCAGTGTGCACAGTGATCAGTATGCTTCTAGCTGTCTAAGGAAGAGCATTGAACTGTCGCGCGTTTGAGAGATATAACCTCAAAACATGAGCGCTGCAATAGAAAATCCCGCCAAGTGTGAGGCGCGCTGTGTTATAAGATTTCTTTTGGCAAAACATCACTCAGCAGCCCGAAATTCATCGTCAATTGTGTGCAGTATATGGTCCTAACATTACGAGTGAAGGTGTTGTCCGTCAATGGGTACGATTTTTTAAAAATGGAAGCACTAACATTCATGAAGAATACAGGAGTGGTAGGCCTACTCTTGTCAATGATGACCTGGTGGTCAAAGTGGATGGAAAAGTTTGTGAGAACCATCGGTTCACTATAACGGAACTTTCCAATCATTTTCCCGAAATTTCTCGGAGTCTTTTGCACGAGATAGTGACCAAACACCTAGGCTATCACAAGTTTTGTGCTCGTTAGGTGCCAAAACTGCTGACTGACGACCACAAAACCAAAAGAATGAGTTCTGCCATCAACTTTCTTTCTCGGTATGCCACTGAAGGAGAACGATTTTTGAACAAAATTGTTACTGGCGATGAAACTTGGGTGGCCTATGTAAATGTTGCGACAAAACAGCAGTCAATGCAATGGGGACATACCGCTTCTCCATGCAAGCCAAAGAAAGCCCGTCAAACTTTGTCTGCGAGGAAAGTCATGGCTACGTTTTTTTGGGATGCTAAGGGCATCTTACTCGTTGAATTTATGCTACGTGGCACGACTGTCAATTCTGAAGCCTACTGTGAAACGTTGAAAAGACTAAGAACGGCAATCCAAAACAAGCGTCGTGGTCTTCTGTCATCTGGTGCTGTGTTTCTGCTGACAACGCTCGCCCGCACACAGCTCAAGGGACAAATGAACTTTTGGCCAGTTTCAAATGGGACGTTTTTGACCATCCCCCCTACAGCCCGGACTTAGCTCCCAGTGATTTTCATCTGTTCCCATACATGAAACAGTGACTTGCATCTCAGCGTTTCGGCAATGACGAAGAGCTTCATCACGTCGTGACGGGTTGGCTATGTTCACAGGCGGTAGAGTTTTATGCAGAGGGTATTTCAAAGACTGTTAAAAGGTATGACAAGTGCTTGAATTTCTTCGGAGAATATGTAGAAAAATAGAAAAAAATGTTTTTCATATATAATAATAAAATTGTTATATCTCAACTTGTTTAAATTTTATTTCCAAATGGAGGTTACTTTCTGGACCGCCCTAATACACTATTGTGATTATATTAGGATTGATGGCTATATTTTTCCTAAATTAGTTTTGTACTGCAGGAGAATACTGGACAGTTTTAGGCCTAAAGCTTCAAGGCAGATGTTTAATTGTGAAGGCAAAGGAATCTGGAAAAAGAGTTGAGAATTTGGTTCCCTGGCTCTTGGCTCTTTTGGATTTCTGGTCCAGTTAGTGATACTACATTCTCCTGAGACCACAGGGAAACTGCAACTTGTGAATGATTTTCATCATCGTCTAACACAAATTGTGATAGTTAATGAGAACATTGATTTCATAACAATATTTTGAAAATGTCGTTTATTAATTAGCAAACTTCTTCCCTGCTTTACTGGCATAAGAATGAATATTCATAGATTGCATAAAAAATATACAAAGGAGTGATCCCCAGTTCATTTATACCTGCAAACAAGTGTGAGAGTAAGAGAAGAAGTGCATGAACTTGTATCAACACCAGATGCTGATAGCAATTCAACTCCATGCATCCCAAGGTAAGTTATGTTCCACAGCATTGGCCTGTCAAGTTGTATTTGTTGTGCATGAACTTGCATCAACATATCAACACCAGATGCTGATAGCAATTCAACTCCATGCATCCCAAGGTAAGGCATGTTCCACAGCATTGGCCTGTCAAGTTGTATTTGTTGTGCATGAACTTGTATCAACACCAGGTGCTGATAGAGAGTTATATTTGCTGTGCATGAACTTTACTACATGGATGATATCAGGAGAATCTTTGAAGTATTTGTAATAAATCTAGTGATAGATTCTATTTGAGCCATGTCATAATAATACTGTTTTGAAACATATATTGTGGCCCCTCCCCATTAAAAAAAAAAAAACTGCCTCATATGTTAAAGATGGTTTGAAACAAATAGCTCACCACTTGGAGATTTTCGTGGTGGTAGGCAAAGTGAAGCAACACCATTATTACTATTGTAAGTTTATACCTGCAATTTTAATCAGAAAATCATACTAAATTGATTTGTTAGTCTTAGTTTAAAATGTATTGTGTCAACTAGGCTTAAACATCTTCAGTTACATATATTGCAAGTTTTCATGGGCAAGTGAAATGGTTTAATGGGAGAAGGGATGTTAAAAAAAACAAAGAAACACCCTTTTACAGTTATATAAAAACATTTAATTCAAAGAAAACTGTTTTATAATAAAAGCATAAGTCAGATGCTGCTCTGATAGACAAACAATTGATGATTGTTGTATTTATCTAAAGGCCTTATATTCTCATACGTCAAGCAAAAATCAGACCAGAAGCAGCAATCATTACCTCATATCCTCTAATCCTTTCTGAACTTAAATTTGAGAGAGAGAGAGAGAGAGAGAGATAGATAGATAATGAGTTTGTGTGTGCACGCATTTCAATTTATGTAATATGTCATTGTTGTTAACCCTTGGATGCACGAGTGTTCACACTGAAGTTAATGCATGGGAGCATCTCAAGCTTGCTTTAACAATACTTTCAGCTTTGTTACCTTCATTGTGAATACAGTGTTGTTAATATAAATTGATTTAAACATTAAAGAAATACTTTAGATTTCTAAAATACTTAATCTTTAATAAGGACTTTGCTACATGTAACAAACGTGGAAACCTGTTTCTGCCACAAAGGGACTCTTATACACTTAGTAGACAAATACCTGGTCGCATCTGAAGAATGACAACAGACTTGCTTGCTTTAGCTGCACAGCAGCAGTTGGGAGAGGGGGCGTGGCTGAGCAGCCCACAAGGCTTGATGCTAGACCTTGCTTTAGCTGCACAGCAACAGTTGGGAGAGGGGGAGTGGCTGAGCAGCCCACAAACTTGATGCTAGACCTTGCTTTAGCTGCACAGTAGCAGTTGGGAGATGGAGAGTGGCTGAGCAGCCCACAAGGTTTGATGCTAGACCTTGCTTTAGCTGCACAGTAGCAGTGGGGGATGGGGGAGTGGCTGAGCAGCCCACAAGATTTGATGCTAGACCTTGCTTTAGCTACATAGCAGCAGTTGGGGATGGGGGAGTGGCTGAGCAGCCCACAAGGTTTGATGCTGGACCTTGCTTTAGCTGCACAGCAGCAGTTGGGAGAGGGGAGTGGCGGAGCAACCCACAAGGTTTGATGTTAGACCTTGCTTTAGCTACACAGCAGCAGTTGGGAGAGGGGAGTGGCTGAGCAGCCCACAAGGTTTGATGCTACACCTTGCTTTAGCTACACAGTAGCAGTGGGGGCAGGGGAGTGGCTGAGCAGCCCACAAGGTTTGATGCTACACCTTGCTTTAGCTGCACAGTAGCAGTGGGGGATGGGGGAATTTCTGAGCAGCCCACAAGGTTTGATGCTAGACCTTGCTTTAGCTACACAGCAGCAGTTAGGGATTGGGGAGTGGCTGAGCAGCCCACAAGGTTTGATGCTGGACCTTGCTTTAGCTGCACAGTAGCAGTTGGGAGAGGGGGAGTGGCTGAGCAGCCCACAAGGTTTGATGCTGGACCTTGCTTTAGCTGCACAGCAGCAGTTGGGAGAGGGGGAGTGGCTGAGCAGCCCACAAGGTTTGATGTTAGACCTTGCTTTAGCTACACAGCAGCAGTTGGGAGAGGAGGAGTGGCTGAGCAGCCCACAAGGTTTGATGCTAGACCTTGCTTTAGCTGCACAGCAACAGTTGGGAGAGGGGGAGTGGCTGAGCAACCCACAAGGTTTGATGCTAGACCTTGCTTTAGCTACACAGCAGCAGTTGGGAGAGGGGGAGTGGCTGAGCAGCCCACAAGGTTTGATGCTAGACCTTGCTTTAGCTGCACAGCAACAGTAGGGAGAGGGGGAGTGGCTGAGCAACCCACAAGGTTTGATGCTAGACCTTGCTTTAGCTACACAGCAGCAGTTGGGAGAGGGGGAGTGGCTGAGCAGCCCACAAGGTTTGATGCTAGACCTTGCTTTAGCTGCACAGGAGCAGTTGGGAGATGGGGAGTGGCTGAGCAGCCCACGAGGCTTGATGCTAGACCTTGCTTTAGCTGCACAGCAACAGTTGGGAGAGGGGGAGTGGCTGAGCAGCCCACAAGGTTTGATGCTGGACCTTGGTTTGGTTCTGCAGCAAGGAGCCCTCTGGAGTGTCTTTGTGGCCTGCAGACCTTAATGCTGTCCTTGCTTCGGTTCTGTAACAGGAAGACCACTGGAGTGTCTTTGTGGCCTGCAAACCTTAATGCCGGACCTTCCTTTAGTTCTGCAGCCGGGTGACCTCTGGAGTGTCTTTATGGCCTGCAGAGGTTTATGCTGAACCTTGCTTTATTTCTGCAGCATGGGGGCATCTGGTGTTTCTTTGGTGCCTGCAAGGTTTTATGCTGGACCTAGCTTTAGTTCTGCAGCAGGGAGACCTCTGGAATATCTTTCTGGCCTGCAAGGCTTTATGCTGGATCTTGCTTTATTTCTGCAGCAGGGAGTCTTCTGGAGTATCTATGTGGTCTGCAAAGCTTTATGCTGGAGATAATTTTAGTTCTGCAGCAGGGAGTCTTCTGGAATGTCTTTGTGGTCTGCAAGACTTTATGCTGGAGATTGCTTTAGTTCTGTAACAGGGAGTCTTCTGGAGTATCTTTGACGCTGCATTAGTTCTGCAGCAGGGGGCCTCTGGTTTCTCTTTGTGGCCAGCAAGGTTTAATGCTGGACGCTGCTTCAGTTCTGCAGCAGGAGGCCTCTGGTTTGTGTTTGTGGCCAGCAAGGTTTAATGCTGGATGCTGCTTAGGTCTGCAGCAGGGGGCCTCTGGTTTGTGTTTGTGGCCAGCAAGGTTTAATGCTGGACGCTGCTTTAGGTCTGCAGCAGCGGGTCTCTGGATTGTGTTTGTGGTCTGCAAGTTTTAATGCTGGATGCTGCTTCAGTTCTGCAGCAGGTGGCCTCTGGATTGTGTTTGTGGTCTGCAAGGTTTAATGCTGGACACTGCTTCGGTTCTGCAGCAGGGGGCCTCCGGTTTGTGTTTGTGGCCAGCAAGGTTTAATGCTGGACCTTGCTTTAGGTCTGCAGCAGGGGGCCTCTGGTTTGTGTTTGTGGTCGGCTAGGATTAATGCTGGACACTGCTTAGGTCTGCAGCAGGGGCCTCTGGAGTGTGTTTGTGGTCTGCAAGGTTTAATGCTGGACGCTGCTTTAGTTCTGCAGCAGGGGCCTCTGGATTGTGTTTGTGGCCAGCAAGGTTTAATGCTGGACCCTGCTTACGTCTGTAGCAGGGGGCCTCTGGATTGTGTTTGTGGCCAGCAAGCTTTAATGCTGGACCCTGCTTAGGTCTGCAGCAGGGGGCCTCTGGATTGTGTTTGTGACCAGCAAGGCTATATGCTGGACTCTGCTTAGGTCTGCAGCAGGGGGCCTCTGGATTTTTTTTGTGGCCAGCAAGATTTAATGCTGGGTGCTGCTTTAGATTTGGGGGAACTGACTAAGGTAGGTATCCTGAAACTAAAGAAAAGGATGATGAGGAGGAGGAAGTGCTAGGCTACTGACCGAGCAGTTAGTGGAAAGTGAGGCCACTTTTCTACGGACCTTCCAGAATCACTCTGGGGTCTGAGTCTGGCCTATCTACCTCCTCTAAAAGAGACAGGGGAGCAGAACATAAGAGTATTGCTCCCAAATGCAGGGCCAGATTTTTGTGTTCAGAACAGGCCTTGCAAGGGAAAGTAATTATGTGTGGGATGGAAGACCAAAATGATCTATTTCTTTCAGGCTAATGTCCAACCTAATATTATTGCCTCTAGGATTTTACGCAGTAGCCTCACAAGTCAGGACCTGGAGGTTGCCATAATACAGAAACAATTGCTTAGCAAGGCTATATTATGGGACTAAGCTTAAACAGTGTTTCTATCTCAGCACTTTAGATGATGAGAAACTCCGAGTATGTGTATTGATGAAACATGGAAAAGCAAGGACTCTGGCAGGCTTTCTAACAAGGAACCTTGTGGCAGTCACTTTGAGATATGAGCTGGGCAAACTATTTCCCTTGGGATGCTGAGGCATCTCCAACTACTGAGTATTTCCATAAACTTGTGAATGCTGAGGAATCTCCACCATGATATTAACATATTGGCCAAGGTCTTTTCACTGTCCTGCCGAGCTCGCAACATTTTTCTTCACACCAGCCATTTAATAATCAATCTTGGTAATTAAAGCTGTCTTCATCTTGGACATTTCTGTTTTCATTTTGGACACTACGTCTTTGTTTCCTCCATGCCTCTGCATTGCACAATTCACAGTAGTTATTTCACTTTCCATTTTGTCCATTCCAGATTTCAAGCTCTGCACCTCACTCAGTAATTATTGAATTAGTTGCTCCATAGCACCATTTGTATCCACTCCTGACACCAAAGTAACAAATGAGAACACTGGTTTCTGCTTTGCTTATTTTATTTGCCACAAAGGCATTCTATGTAATAGAACACATTAGACTTGTAACACTAATGTTACACACTTGGTATATAAAATAACTTAGTCACAAATTATGATTAGGTGAACCATTCATTCACTGCATTTACTTCCTTGCTTAAATGTTTATCACTCACTAAGATTGACTTTTTGACTCTTCCCACAGTTTGGTCAGTAGTTGTCACTTCCTTATACAGCCCAAGCCTAGGATCTAAAGGTTCCAGCCATCTGCCCTAGGATAACTTTCCAGAAATGGACTGTTCCTGAGATAGTGATAGCTAATCACTGGAACTGTTTTACACAGATGCAACATAAAGATCTGTGTTTCCCCAGTTATTGTGTTCATTTACTCTATTATTAAGGGAGGTCAGGCAAAGTCCCTTGGTCAGCAGATGGCAGCCCAGCCCACTGTTGCAGTACCTTACCATTTGTATAAAACACAATTGCATAATTGTGAGATATAACCAAAGTGTTTCTACTTAACACATTTACCCTAATGGTGATGGTGATGATGATGATAATAATAATAACAACAACAACACAATGTTACCTAAATAAAGATTAGATTGCCTGTCACACTGGAAACAGTTTCCACAAACAAGCTATATAGCATGATATCTAAATAAAGATTTGACTGCCTGCCACAGTGGAAACAAGTTTCCACAAACAAGCTATATAGCATAATATCTAAATAAAGATTAGAATGCCTGCCACAGTGGAAATAGTTTCCACAAACAAGCTTTACAGTATGTTATCTAAATAAAGAATAGACTGCCTGCCACAGTGGAAACAGTCTTCACAAGCAAGCTATATAGCATGTTATCTAAATAAAGATTAGACTGTCAGGTGCAGTCCTCACAAACAAGTTAGCTACATAGCATGTTACCTATACAGAGATTAGACTGTTGATGCAGTCTTCACAAACAAGTTAGCTACATAGCATGTTACCCATACAGAGATTAGACTGTTGATGCAGTCTTCACAAACAAGTTAGCTACATAGCATGTTACCTATACAGAGATTAGACTGTTGATGCAGTCTTCACAAACAAGTTAGCTGCATAACATGTCACCTAAACAAAGTTTTTTTTTTGGTCTAATGTAGTCTTCACAAACAAGTTAGCTACATAGCATGTTACCTAAACAAATATTAGACAGTTGTTGCAGCCTTCACAAACAAGTTAGCTGCATAGCATGTTATATAAATAAAGATTAGACTGTCTGATGCACTCTTCACAAACAAGCATGTTATGCTCATTACACACATTGTAAGAACATTTTGAACACTGAGCAATTTTTCTTGGGTGGATGATCTCCATTTCCTGCCATCTTTTCACACCACACCTGGGCATTGCTTGTGACTGTTAAACAGACTGAAAAAGCTATAGTGCCAACTTTTTAAAGAAAATCCTCTTTTTGTGTGATTTTCTGATGTGATATTGCAGATGTTCTTTTTGTGAATAAACAAAAATTATTATTATTATTATTATTATTTAGCTGCAACATCTATTGCATCAAACAAAAGCTAGGAGAGCAGCATCTTTTGGTTATAAAATAAACTTCAATAAGCAGAAATTACATTATTGTGTGACTAGAGTCCTGCACATGCAACAATTGTCAATATGAAATGTCATTTACAGATTGGCAGTAAAAGGCATTGCTACAGAATTATTTACAATAGGCTTGATAGATCCCCTTCATTCATTATATATTTATACCATTAAAAACCATTATTTTCATACAGTCATCTGTATATTTAATAAAATAAATTCAAGTCTCATATCCTCAAATATATTTTAAAGGATTACATAAAACATGATCCAGTTGTATAGTATTTAAAAGCAATTAAAGTGATTATGCATCCAAGGGCTAAACATATCTGCTTACAAAGTGGTGGTTATGTTATTAAACTGTAACTTTCTTGAGTTGTCACATTTTAGTACACTTATCTCTCATTCTGACATTTGACACTGATATGCAACAGCTGTTCAAACTCTTGGTTTTAAGATACCAGTCACTATTATCTATTACCTTTCAGTTACTGCTTGGAACTTGTGTGGACAACTGCAGAGGTCTCCCACAAACGGTACAGCTACTTGTGCTATATGCTGCTCCAATGCTGGATTATAAACCAGCAATTACAAATATAGTTCACAAATCTTACTGCTATGCAACTCCACTGCTGCTTATATATATATATACCTTATCTTCAATATGTAACCATTCTTTGATAGACAGTTCCTTCATTCACACATTTTAAAAACAAAATTTGTACAAAAGACTGGTCTGTTTATTTATAAGAGTTTTTTATTATTATTACTATTATTTTTTTTTTAACTATGGTAGAAATGTTATTTCCAGAGCTATTTTAAACCACACATTTTATAGGGACCACTGTATCATTAAAAATTCACCTCCATCTTGCAAAAAAGCTGAACCGACAATGTCTAACCATCAAGAAAGCAGTCATTTCAATTTTTTTAAAAGACAAACAGCTTATAAATATCTCTTTGGAATTAACTATTTTTATAACACTCTATTAAATTTAATCTTGTATATTACAGTATTAAAAAGTATTTTACAAACTTAGAACTTCATTTTATGTATCTTTAAAATCTTTCCAAGGCGCTGTTTTGCTGTAGCCATTCCTTTTTTGGGCTTCCGAACTGAAAGAAAGAAAGAAAGATAGAATACAATTAATGGCCATGACATTCACAAAGACACTGGATTGCTTCTGCAGGACAAGAAAAGTCTGCAAACCTATCAGTTTATGTCAAACCTTCTTGCCAATCTGCCAATTGTCAATACAGGTCACTCTGCTACACTAGACCAGTGTTGATATAGGTCACTGTGCTATACTATACCAGTGTCGATATAGGTCACTCTGCTATACTATACCAGTGTCAATATAGGTCACTGTGCTATACTATACCAGTGTCAATATAGGTCACTGTGCTATACTATACCAGTGTCGATACAGGTCACTCTGCTATACTATACCAGTGTCGATATAGGTCACTCTGCTATACTGTACCAGTGTCGATATAGGTCACTCTGCTACACTACACCAGTGTTGATATAGGTCACTGTGCTATACTACACCAGTGTTGATATAGGTCACTCTGCTATACTACATCAGTGTTGATATAGGTCACTGTGCTATACTACACCAGTGTCGATATAGGTCACTGTGCTATATTACATCAGTGTCGATATAGGTCACTGTGCTATACTACACCAATGTCGATAGAGGTCACTGTGCTATATTACATCAGTGTCGAAATAGGTCACTGTGCTATACTACATCAGTGTCGATATAGGTCACTCTGCTACACTAGACCAGTGTTGATATAGGTCACTGTGCTATACTACATCAGTGTCGATATAGGTCACTGTGCTATATTACATCAGTGTCGATATAGGTCACTGTGCTATACTACATCAGTGTCGATATAGGTCACTCTGCTACACTAGACCAGTGTCGATATAGGTCACTGTGCTATACTACATCAGTGTCGATATAGGTCACTGTGCTATATTACATCAGTGTCGATATAGGTCACTGTGCTATACTACACCAGTGTCGATATAGGTCACTGTGCTATACTATACCAGTGTCGATATAGGTCACTCTGCTACACTAGACCAGTGTCGATATAGGTCACTCTGCTACACTAGACCAGTGTTGATATAAGTCACTGTGCTATACTACACCAGTGTTGATATAAGTCACTGTGCTATACTACACCAGTGTTGATATAGGTCACTCTGCTATACTACACCAGTGTCGATATAGGTCACTCTGCTATACTACATTAGTGTCGATATAGGTCACTGTGCTATACTACACCAGTGTCGATATAGGTCACTGTGCTATACTACATCAGTGTCGATATAGGTCACTGTGCTATACTACATCAGTGTCGATATAGGTCACTCTTGCTATACTACATCAGTGTCGATATAGGTCACTGTGCCATACTACACCAGTGTCGATATAGGTCACTCTGCTACACTAGACCAGTGTTGATATACGTCACTGTGCTATACTACACCAGTGTCGATATAGGTCACTCAGCTACACTAGACCAGTGTTGATATAGGTCACTGTGCTACACTCCACCAGTGTTGATATAGGTCACTCTGCTATACTACACCAGTGTCGATATAGGTCACTCTGCTATACTACACCAGTGTCGATATAGGTCACTCTGCTACACTAGACCAGTGTTGATATAGGTCACTCTGTTATACTACACCAGTGTCGATATAGGTCACTCTGCTATACTACACCAGTGTCGATATAGGTCACTATGCTATACTACACCAGTGTCGATATAGGTCACTCTGCTATACTATACCAGTGTCGATATAGGTCACTCTGCTACACTATACCAGTGTTGATATAGGTCACTGTGCTATAGTATACCAGTGTTGATATAGGTCACTCTGCTATACTACACCAGTGTCAATATAGGTCACTATGCTATACTACACCAGTGTCGATATAGGTCACTCTGCTACATTATACCAGTGTCGATATAGGTCACTCTGCTACACTATACCAGTGTTGATATAGGTCACTGTGCTATACTACACCAGTGTCGATATAGGTCACTCTGCTATACTACACCAGTGTCGATATAGGTCACTCTGCTATACTACATCAATGTCGATATAGGTCACTGTGCTATACTACACCAGTGTCGATATAGGTCACTGTGCTATACTACATCAGTGTCGATATAGGTCACTGTGCTATACTACATCAGTGTCGATATAGGTCACTCTTGCTATACTACATCAGTGTCGATATAGGTCACTGTGCTATACTACACCAGTGTCGATATAGGTCACTCTGCTACACTAGACCAGTGTTGATATAGGTCACTGTGCTATACTACACCAGTGTCGATATAGGTCACTCTGCTACACTAGACCAGTGTTGATATAGGTCACTGTGCTACACTAGACCAGTGTTGATATAGGTCACTCTGCTATACTACACCAGTGTCGATATAGGTCACTCTGCTATACTACACCAGTGTCGATATAGGTCACTCTGCTACACTAGACCAGTGTTGATATAGGTCACTCTGTTATACTACACCAGTGTCGATATAGGTCACTCTGCTATACTACACCAGTGTCGATATAGCTCACTATGCTATACTACACCAGTGTCGATATAGGTCACTCTGCTATACTATACCAGTGTCGATATAGGTCACTCTGCTACACTATTCTAGTGTTGATATAGGTCACTGTGCTATAGTATACCAGTGTTGATATAGGTCACTCTGCTATACTACACCAGTGTCGATATAGGTCACTATGCTATACTACACCAGTGTCGATATAGGTCACTCTGCTATACTATACCAGTGTCGATATAGGTCACTCTGCTACACTATACCAGTGTTGATATAGGGCACTGTGCTATAGTACACCAGTGTCGATATAGGTCACTCTGCTACACTAGACCAGTATCAATATAAGTTACTCTGCTATACTACACCAGTGTCGATATAGGTCACTCTGCTATACTACATCAGTGTCGATATAGGTCACTCTGCTATACTACACCAGTGTCGATATAGGTCACTCTGCTATACTACACCAGTGTCGATATAGGTCACTCTGCTATACTACACCAGTGTCGATATAGGTCACTCTGCTATATTACATCAGTGTCGATATAGGTCACTCTGCTATACTACACCAGTGTTGATATAGGTCACTCTGCTATACTAAACCACTGTTGATATAGGTCACTCTGCTATACTATACCAGTGTCGATATAGGTCACTCTGCTATACTGTACCAGTGTCGATATAGTTCACTCTGCTATACTATACCAGTGTTGATATAGGCCACTCTGCTATACTATACCAGTGTTGATATAGGTCACTCTGCTATACTATACCAGTGTTGATATAGGCCACTCTGGTATACTATACCAGTGTTGATATAGGCCACTCTGCTATACTATACCAGTGTTGATATAGGCCACTCTGCTATACTATACCAGTGTTGATATAGGCCACTCTGCTATACTATACCAGGGTTGATATAGGTCACTCTGCTATACTATACCAGTGTCGATATAGGCCACTCTGCTATACTGTACCAGTGTCCTATAACTATGGGAATGATGCTGTATAATGCTCTACCAAAAAAAAATAATTAAGGAGTGCTCAGGGAAAAATGCCTTTGCAAAAGAATTAAAAAAGCATCTAATTGAGAAATGTCCATACAAACTGGAAGACCTATTACATTAAAATGGTATACATTATAAAAATTGGCAAAAGTAGATTCAAGAAAACCTATGCTGTTTTATGGTGAGATTGATTAATAGAAAGATAAGGAATTAAATTAAAATTTAATATAATTTTATGTAAAAATGTGTAAATAACAAATAGACTTTGATTTTAACTAGCACTTAGAAACTGTTTTTTTAATTATTTATCATCAGTCAATGTTTTGTAAAGGTATAGAGTTGAAAATCTTTCTTAAACTGTATGTACATTTTGTAAAACACGTTATTTATTATTAGATGTCAATTTTAGATTTGTAACTGTGATTGTGTACAATTGGATAATTTGGAGTGTATGTGTATGAAAATTTTTGACAATGCTCCATGCTTGTAAAAGTTTCATGAGCAATAAATGAATTGACTCTGCTATACTATGATAAGACTCCCAATGTTGATATAGGTCACTCTGCTATATTATACCAATGTTGATATAGGTCACTCTGCTATACAAAACAATATTGACATAGGTCACTCTGCTATACTATACCATTCCAAGACTGCTAATGTTAATATAGATCACTCTGCTATACCATGCCAATGATGATGATGCTGATAAATGGGGTTTAAGGGCAATCAACTGCTAGGTTATCAGCGCCCTTAATGTAAAACTGGGGAGTTAAAACACCCGAGATAAAACTATGCTTAAAAGAACCTGTATAATAGCTCAAACAAGAGATAAAAGCAGTATAAAAACTAAAACAAAGATAAAATAATTATCCAGCCCTGAAACCAGAGCTGGCGATAAAATCATGGCATTAAAAGAGCTAAAACAAGGGTGAACATAAAACAACAGCTAAAACAAGGGTGAACATAAAACAACATGGACGTAAATTGTAAAAGACAAGATGTATATAATACGTTACATATTAGTCATCTAAATGCTCACGGTATATGTCATTTTGAATAAAACTTTAAAAACCTTATCCACTGTTCTGGGATAGTCAGCCAGGACCTCCAAAAGCCTGGCTGGCAGTTGCAGAGTGGCTCTAGTGGTGCTAGATGAGTACACTCTACAAAAAGGTGTCAGACAGAAAACACAGAGCCACAAAGTGGGCAGGCAGGTGGAACTTCCTTCCTAAAAAGATGGCGATGACTAAAAATACAGTGGCCAATATGTAATCTAACTAAAATAACTACCTCACAACGGGATGGACGTATATAGGGAGCTCCTTGACCTCCGTATGTTTGTTGCCGCGAAGAGCAGACCACTCTCCATGCCAGCATGATATTACCGCTCTTCGCACATGTCTAAAATCATCAGCGGAGAGTAAGTTAGTGGTAATAGTGGGCGCAGATGATGCCTTCTTTGCCGCTAAATCCGCCAGTTCATTCCCCGGCATGCCAACATGTCCAGGAACCCAGGTGCACTCCACATTTACACCTGAAGCATGCAAAATGTGGAGGATGTCCTGAATGCGCTGTACTAGAGGATGGTAAATGTACAGCTCACGAAGGCTCTGAAGTGCACTAAGGGAATCACTCACTATAAGGCAGTCAGGCAGTCACCCAAGTTTTGATGGCGAATATATAAAATGGCACGATAAACAGCATACAGCTCTGCAAAATAAATTGATGTGCTATTCGGAAACAAAGTAAATGATTCGGTTCCAGAGACAAAGGCACATCCAACTCTATTGGCGCACTTACTGCCATTGGTTTATATATAACTGCGGCCACTTTATTTTGATAAAAATTCTAAAAAAACCAGAACGGATACTAAACATAGACATAGAAGATTTTGCGTAAGCCGGCATCCCGAGATCTACGTGGGAGAAAGCACGTAACCAAGGTGGGTGCACCCTCTCCCCCTTTGGAAACATGTCAGGCATTTCAAGACCGTGCGTTCGAAGCAACTCCCGGAAGCGTAATTCTGCAGGCGTTGGACTACGTAAGAGGTTTCTATAACGGTTGTCCAATCCGGAATCAAAAAACGGAGGAAACGATGGATGCGTAGCAGCCATAGTTAGGTAAAAGAACATCCCACCGACATCGAAGAGGGGGTTCGGCAGATTCAGCGTAGAAGCTCACAATTGGGCTAGTTGGAAATGCTCCAACAGCCACACAGATGCCCCGATTGTGGACAGCATTTAACTTTCTCAGCAAAGATGGGTGTGCTGAAGAATAAACAATACATCCATAGTCTAACTTTGATCGGATCAGTGCACGATAAAGATGCAGCAGCACTGTCCAATTTGCTCCCCTAGATTTGCCGCTTAGTATCCGTAAAATGTTCAGAGAACGGTCACACCGCGCTTAAAGCTGTGCTACATGAGGTGATCAGCATAATTTCCGATCGAATATCAACCCCAGGAATCTTACCTCATCTGCAAAGGGAAGTATATCTGGCCCGAGATGAAGAGAAGGTGACATTTGCAGCCTTCGGCGCCAGAAATTAACGCAGACTGTGTTCTCAAGGCAGAAAGGAAAGCCGTTTCTCGAGCTCCAATCATGAAGATCGTCCAAACACCGCTGGAGACGACGTATGCTGAGAAGTGCAGAAGATGGTAAAGTCGTCAACGAATAAACCAGAAGAGATACCTGGGGGAACACAATGCAAGATGGAATTTATCGCTATAGCAAACAGCGTCACGCTGAGTACCAAGTCCTGCGGCACACCGTTCTCTTGAATAAAATAGTTAGAAAAGCAGAGCCGACCCTTACTCGGAAAGCCCGGACCCACGTAAACTCCTGAATGAACCGTAGGCGTCCACGTATATTACAGATGAGGACGGAGCGCAAAATCCCTGCCCGCCAACACGTATCATAAGTGTTCTCAAGGTCAAAAAAATATCCCAACTGTTGGGCTGTTCTTCAGAAACCCGTCCAAGATCCGAGTTGACAGCGAGACAAGGTGGTCAGTTGCTGAACGACGTCGTCTAAAACCACACTGGATGTTAGTCAGAAGGTTGTGGGATTGCAGCCACCACACCAACCGTCCATTGATCATGCCTCCCATTACCTTGCATAAGCAACTGGTGAGGGAAATAGGACGGTAACTGGAAGGAAGATGGCGGTCCTTTCATGGTTTGGGAATGGGTATGATGGTGACCTCCCGCCACTTGCCTGGAAAAGTGGCGTCAACCCAGACACGATTATAGACCTCGAGTAGGAAAGCCTTACCATCAGGAGAGAGATGTTGCAGCATTTGGACGTAGATACCATCTGGTCCTGGTGCAGAGTGTCGCGAAGATGAAAGTGCATTGTCTAGCTCTGCCATGGTGAAAAGACGATTATAATTTTCAAGGTTTCCAGAACGAAAGGAGAATCCTTGAGATTCCACCTGAGTCTTAACTGTAAGAAAGTCAGGGGAATAATTGTCTGAGCTAGACACTTGAGCGAATGCACTGCCTAAGGTGTTCGCCACGTCAAACGTATCAACATATCCAGCAGGTGTTTTGAGGCCGGCGATGGGCATTTGATTCGATTTTCCGGCCACACGCCGTAACTTATCCCATACGACAGAGGAGGGTGTATGTCGGTTAAAAGATGCTACAAATTTACTCCAGGATGTCTTCTCGATATCCCTAATAATTTGTCTAGATTTGTCACGCAGCTTTTTATATTGTACTAGATTATCTAGTGTAGGGCGACGTTGGAAGACCCTGAGAGCACATCTGCGAGCACGAATAGCATTCCGGCAGTCATCAGTCCACCAAGGTACTGGAAAGCGACGGATTTTGCCAGTCGAACGCCGAATGGATTGCTCAGCATCGGAAAGAATCTTCTTTGTGAGATGGTCGACCAAATAGCTCACAGAGTCGTGCTCATTAGAGTTAAATTCAGCCAAGCAGGAATACAGTTCCCAGTGCCGTGATCTAAGCGCCGGAACATACAGCGTGTGTGAAGAGACTAATAAGACATGGAAAGTGGTCACTAGAGTGCAAATCAGAGATGATATACCAGGATAACGAGACCGCTACTGTAGGGAACAAATTGCTATATCAAGGTGTGAGAAACTATGAAAGGCGTCAGAAAGGGAGGTTGGCTCTCCGGTGTTCAGGAAAGCGAGATTCTTAGTGTCCAAGAAATCTGCAATTAGCTGACCTCTTGCACAAGCCTGAGGGGAGCCCCAAAGTGAGTGGTGGGCATTCACGTCCCCTACCAACAGAAAGGGTGATGGTAGCTGGGAAACGAGGTGTTCTAAATCAGTGCGCGAGAGGTCAGCAGATGGAGGAAGATATGTATTACAAATGATGAAGCTAATCGATGGTACTTTAATTTTCACAGAGACGGATTGTATGGGTAGAGATTCTGCAAAGATATCATCTCTGATAAACACCATGGTGCTCCCAAGTGCAGGAATACCCTCCGCCTGTAATGAATCACTGTACAGAGGAGTACTGCCTGATTGTAAAGTTGTCTTGAGGTCGGAGCTTGGTCTCTTGTAAACATACGACCAAAGGCTGAGGCTAGTGGAGCAACAGTTCAAGCTTTGGTCGATGTGGTCTTATTCCGCGTATGTTCCACTGTAGGATAGACATTATGTACCAACACTCATTTCAGGAGCACGATCCTGCCGCTTGAGCTCTGTTCGTTTGATAGAGGAGGCAGCATCCCCCTGTTGCATCTCTTCCACCGGGAAGGGTCCTTTTCCAATAGAAAATTTAGGTTCGAGAGCCTCGAACCTATTGGTAGTACTGATCGGCGAAGATGGTCGTCGCCGATCGGGGCTCCTCCCAGAAGATTCCTCCGAAGAGGATCTACGTGCAGGGTGGCGTGGACTTTTACTACTCTTAGATGGTTTTGGTGCAGATTCGACATGTTCTTTGAGGAAGTCGGTTCTAACACAGCTGGTCTTGAAATGCTTCGCAGGTGCTGCGGTTTTGCCAGTCTTAGTGCCAGAGGTCGAAGGCTGGGGTGGCAATTGGGCGGAACTATGCTTGACATTGGCGGTTTTGGCAGTTGTTGATGCCGACGTAGACGCAGTTGTGGACGTCTTCGGTAGAGGTCGTGCAACGATAATCTTTTCTGCAATGAGGGCCCCGTTAATATCGCAGGTTTGTGTTGCGATTTCCCGGTTGGCTACCGGCTTAGCTAAAACAGAGCTATAAGAGTCGGATCGCGGGACAGAAGGTGTGCGGATGCGCAGGAGCTCACGGGCTTCAGAGAAGGAGACATCTTTCACCCGTATCTCCTGGATGGCTCTCTTCTCTGAAAAACGGGGGCAGTCCTGGGAACTAGATGAGTGTTCACCATTGCAGTTGACGCAAGATGGAGTTTGCGTGCAACCGCCTTCGTGCACGGCGTCTCAACATTTGACACAGGTAGACTGACCACGGCAATACTCACTGGTGTGCCCAAAACGCTGGCACTTGTAGCACCGGAGAGGGTTCGGGACATAGGGCCTTACCTCGATGGCTTCGTACCCTGCCTTAATCCCTTAGGGTAACTCTACCCGATCAAAGGTAAGGAACAGGGTATGGGTAGGCACGAATTCACCATTGACTTGCCGCTGAACGCAGTACACAGCAGTTACTCCTTGTGCCGAAGGATTCGCCTGAATCTCCTCGTTGGACAAACCGTCTAGGGTGCGGGTGGTGATAACGCTGCGAGGAGTTCAGTGTCTTGTGCATCTTGATCTTAACTGGTAACTACCCATCATACTGGCTCTAAGAAGTTTGTTTGCCTGGGCAGCTGATATTGCCTCAATCAGGAGTGTGCCATTTCCAGAGTGAACACAAGACTTCACTGCACCAGCTATCTAACCTAGGCTCTTTTGAATGATAAATGCTAACCGACGAAATTGTCTTACCTTCCTCTGTTCTCCGAACTACCAAGTAGCGAGGACGACTGGACTCGACTACTTATTTTCCAAACATTAAACTGGTTTCTAGTTTATTTTTGGTTGCCATTAAATAATGGTGTAGTTTCATCCCCCAGAGCTCCCCAGCCACCAAGAAGCCCAACGAGGGGTCATCTCGCTGGGGTGACAGGGCTACACAGGGGATATAGCAGGCTCCATGTCCCACTCACCCTGGAGTTCGGGATAATACCTAATCCTGGCCGATTGACTACGGGTGGGTTAGTCACTATCCTCCCGTTTAGCCGACGCAGAAACCAAAGTGGCGTATTAGATTCTGCACCATCCCCAGTCACTGAAAATCAAAAATCCAGGCTCAGGTACACAATCCTCAACCACCCAGGGTATTCCTTTCCACTGACATGGGTCTCCACGCATGGCATATATGTAGGTGGGCATTTTGACCTACTGACTCCCTCACCACTTAGAGGCTGCCCACAGAGTGAGTCAAGGCTGGTTTGGGACACCGGGTGCACCTAAACCGTACCTACCATAGTAGGCCCCTGGGAGATACCAAGCCAAGACTGCCAATGTTGATATAGGTCAATCTGCTATACCATGCCAAGACTGCCAATGTTGATATAGGCCACTCTACTATACTACGCCAGTGTTGAAATAGGTCATTCTGCTATACTATACTAATGTTGATATAGGTCATTCTGCTATACCATGCCCAGACTGCCAATGTTGATATAGTTCACTTTGCTATACTAGACCAGTGTTGATGTAGGTCACTCTGCTATACTATACCAGTGTTGATATTGGTCACTCTGCTATACTATACCAGTGTCGATATAGGACACTGTTATACTATACCAGTGTCGATATAGGTCACTCTGCTCTACTATACCAGTGTTGATATAGGTCACTGTGCTCTACTATACCAGTGTCGATATAGGTCACTCTGCTACACTATACCAGTGTTGATATAGGTCACTCTGCTCTACTATACCAGTGTTGATATAGGTCACTGTGCTCTACTATACTAGTGTCGATATAGGACACTGTTATACTATACCTGTGTCGATATAGGTCACTCTGCTCTACTATACCAGTGTTGATATAGGTCACTGTGCTCTACTATACCAGTGTCGATATAGGTCACTCTGCTACACTATACCAGTGTTGATATAGGTCACTCTGTTATGCTATACCTGTGTCGATATACGAGGTGCATACTGAAAGTCATGAGCAACGCTGTTTTACAATCTTAATATTTATTTTTAAGCCAAACTAAATACATCATCATAATCTACAGACTTTCTTTCACTTTTCGACAAAGTCTCCATCGTTTTGCACACATTTTTCCCATCGTTCTACAAGTTTGAAAATGCCCTTGTGATAGAGCTCCGTTCCAGCTGCCCGCAGACGGGGGCACTGCTTTCCGAATATCCTCCAGCGTCTCGTAGCATTGGCCACGCATCTGCTCCTTCACAGAACCGAAAAGATGGTAGTCGGAGGGTGCCAAGTCGGGACTGTAGGGAGGATGTGGAAGAGTTTCCCAACCTAGTGCACTGATCTTCTCTAAAGTGGCACGGGCAGTATGCGGACGCACATTATCCTGTCGAAGGATGATCCTCTTTCCAGGGCGTTTATCACGCAAAGCCCGACGGAGCTTCAGAAGTGTCTTGATGTAGCGGGCAGAATTTATGGTTTGTCCAGGTTCAAGAAAGTCAACTAGAATGTAACCTTGTGCATCCCAAAAGACACTTCCCATAACTTTTCCTACAGACTGCACTGTCTTCGCTTTCTTCTTCGATGGTGAGTTCAAGTGGTGCCATTCCATACTCTTACGTTTCGTTTCTGGCTCATAGTGATGGAACCAGCTCTCATCTCCAGTCACAATACACGTCAAAAATTCATCACCTTCATTATGAAATCTCTGAAGAAGGTTTTGTGCAATGGTTCTTCTCTGAAGTTTGTGGTCTTCAGTCAATAAACGGGGGACTCAACAGGCACAGACCTTTCGATAACCCAAGCTGTGGATCATTTCTTGCACTGCACTATGTCCTATTCCAAGTTGCACAGCAATTTCATTCACAGTGAAATGTCTATCTCCTGTAATGAGCTCATCAACTCTTTCCTTGTTGCGTTCTGTAGAGGCAGTTCGAGGATGCCCACTATGAGGCGCATTTTGCAGACTTGTGTTTCCATCTTTGAAATGTTTCACCCATCTTCTAACACTGCTGGCACCCATGCAGAAACCTCCATACGCACGTTGAAGTCTGAGATGAATTTCAGGAGCAGATTTTCCTTCTTTCACAAGGAATTCAATGACAGCACGCGGTCGAAACGAAACATCAATGACAGCCATTTTTCACACACCGTCTGTGGTCACGTGATAGAAGCTAATGACATCACAATATGTCAACATGTGGCTTAAAGTCTGTAGATTACGATCCTGCAATTCGTTTCATTACATTGTTGAAATTTAAATTTTTACAATGGGTTGCTCGTAACTTTCAGTATGCCCCTCGTAGGTCACTGCTATCCTATACCATTGTTGATATAGGTCACTCTTCTATACCATACCAGTGTCGATATATGTCACTCTGCTATACTATACCAGTGTTGATATAGGTCACTGCTATACTATACCAGTGTTGATATAGGTCACTCTGCTACAATATACCAGTGTTGAGATAGGTCACTCGGCTATACTATGCCAGTGTTTATATAGGTCACTCTGCTTTACTATACCAGTGTTGATATAGGTCACTGTGCTATACTGTACCAGTGTTGATATAGGTCACTCTGCTATACTATAAGAGTGTCGATATAGGTCACTCTGTTATACTATACCAGTGTCGATATAGGTCACTCTGTTATACTATACCAGTGTTGATATAGGTCACTCTGCTATATTATACCAGTGTTGATATAGGTCACTCTGCTATACTATAAGAGTGTCGATATAGGTCACTCTGTTATACTATACCAGTGTTGATATAGGTCACTCTGCTGTACTATACCAGTGTTGATATAGGTCACTCTGCTCTACTATACCAATATTGATATAGGTCGTTCTGCTATACTATACCAGTGTTGATATAGGTCACTTTGTTATACTATACCAGCGTTGATATAGGTCACTCTCCTATACTATACCAATGCTGATATAGGTCACTTAGCTTAGAGGCATGCTGTGTTTACCAATCACTCATGTGTAAGTAATGCAGGAGTATGAGTATGCACACTGTATGGCCTGGCTAAATAAGCTGTAGCTTAAAAGGCTGCTGTGTTTACTAATCCCTCAAGTGTAAGTAATGTATATTTCTAGTGTGAAGTATGCGTCCCAGCTATATAAGCTGCAACTTAGAGGCATGCTGTGTTTACCATCACTCATGTGTAAGTAATGTGGGAGTTCTAGTGTGTGCCACAATGTGAGTCCTGGCTATATAAGCTGCAACTTAGAGGCCTGCTGTGTTTACCATCACTCATGTGTAAGTAATGTGGGAGTTCTAGTGTGTGCCACAATGTGAGTCCTGGCTATATTATATTGTAGCTTAGAGGCATGCTGTGTTTACCATCGCTCATGTGTAAGTAATGTGGGAGTTCTAGTGTGTGCCACAATGTGAGTCCTGGCTATATTATGTTGTAGCTTAGAGGCATGCTGTGTTTACCATCGCTCATGTGTAAGTAATGTGGGAGTTCTAGTGTGTGCCACAATGTGAGACCTGGCTATATAAGCTGTGGCTTAGAGGCATGCTGTGTTTACCATCACTCATGTGTAAGTAATGTGGGAGTTCTAGTGTGTGCCACAATGTGAGTCCTGGCTATATTATGTTGTAGCTTAGAGGCATGCTGTGTTTACCGTCACTCATGTGTAAGTAATGTGGGAGTTCTAGTGTGTGCCACAATGTGAGTCCTGGCTATATTATGTTGTAGCTTAGAGGCATGCTGTGTTTACCATCACTCATGTGTAATGTGGGAGTTCTAGTGTGTGCCACAATGTGAGTCCTGGCTATATTATATTGTAGCTTAGAGGCCTGCTGTGTTTGCCATCACTCATGTGTAATGTGGGAGTTCTAGTGTGTGCCACAATGTGAGTCCTGGCTATATTATGTTGTAGCTTAGAGGCATGCTGTGTTTACCGTCACTCATGTGTAAGTAATGTGGGAGTTCTAGTGTGTGCCACAATGTGAGTCCTGGCTATATTATGTTGTAGCTTAGAGGCATGCTGTGTTTACCATCACTCATGTGTAAGTAATGTGGCAGTTCTAGTGTGTGCCACAATGTGAGTCCTGGCTATATTATGTTGTAGCTTAGAGGCATGCTGTGTTTACCATCACTCATGTGTAAGTAATGTGGGAGTTCTAGTGTGTGCCACAATGTGAGTCCTGGCTATAAGTTGTAGCTTAGAGGCATGTTGTGTTTACCATCACTCATGTGTAAGTAATGTGGGAGTTCTAGTGTGTGCCACAATGTGAGTCCTGGCTATATAAGCTGTAGCTTAGAGGCCTGCTGTGTTTACCGTCACTCATGTGTAAGTAATGTGGGAATTCTAGTGTGTGCCACAATGTGAGTCCTGGCTATATTATGTTGTAGCTTAGAGGCATGCTGTGTTTACCATCACTCATGTGTAAGTAATGTGGGAGTTCTAGTGTGTGCCACAATGTGAGTCCTGGCTATATTGTAGCTTAGAGGCATGCTGTGTTTACCATCGCTCATGTGTAATGTGGGAGTTCTAGTGTGTGCCACAATGTGAGTCCTGGCTATATTATGTTGTAGCTTAGAGGCATGCTGTGTTTACCATCACTCATGTGTAAGTAATGTGGGAGTTCTAGTGTGTGCCACAATGTGAGTCCTGGCTATAAGCTGCAACTTAGAGGCCTGCTGTGTTTACCATCACTCATGTGTAAGTAATGTGGGAGTTCTAGTGTGTGCCACAATGTGAGTCCTGGCTATATTATGTTGTAGCTTAGAGGCATGCTGTGTTTACCATCACTCATGTGTAAGTAATGTGGGAGTTCTAGTGTGTGCCACAATGTGAGTCCTGGCTATATTATGTTGTAGCTTAGAGGCCTGCTGTGTTTACCATCACTCATGTGTAAGTAATGTGGCAGTTCTAGTGTGTGCCACAATGTGAGTCCTGGCTATATTATGTTGTAGCTTAGAGGCATGCTGTGTTTACCATCACTCATGTGTATGTAATGTGGGAGTTCTAGTGTGTGCCACAATGTGAGTCCTGGCTATATTATGTTGTAGCTTAGAGGCATGCTGTGTTTACCGTCACTCATGTGTAAGTAATGTGGGAGTTCTAGTGTGTGCCACAGTGTGAGTCCTGGCTATATTATGTTGTAGCTTAGAGGCATGCTGTGTTTACCATCACTCATGTGTAAGTAATGTGGGAGTTCTAGTGTGTGCCACAATGTGAGTCCTGGCTATAAGCTGTGGCTTAGAGGCATGCTGTGTTTACCATCACTCATGTGTAAGTAATGTGGGAGTTCTAGTGTGTGCCACAATGTGAGTCCTGGCTATAAGTTGTAGCTTAGAGGCATGTTGTGTTTACCATCACTCATGTGTAAGTAATGTGGGAGTTCTAGTGTGTGCCACAATGTGAGTCCTGACTATATAAGCTGTGGCTTAGAGGCATGCTGTGTTTACCATCACTCATGTGTAAGTAATGTGGGAGTTCTAGTGTGTGCCACAATGTGAGTCCTGGCTATATTATGTTGTAGCTTAGAGGCATGCTGTGTTTACCGTCACTCATGTGTAAGTAATGTGGGAGTTCTAGTGTGTGCCACAGTGTGAGTCCTGGCTATATTATGTTGTAGCTTAGAGGCATGCTGTGTTTACCATCACTCATGTGTAAGTAATGTGGGAGTTCTAGTGTGTGCCACAATGTGAGTCCTGGCTATAAGCTGTGGCTTAGAGGCATGCTGTGTTTACCATCACTCATGTGTAAGTAATGTGGGAGTTCTAGTGTGTGCCACAATGTGAGTCCTGGCTATAAGCTGCAACTTAGAGGCCTGCTGTGTTTACCATCACTCATGTGTAAGTAATGTGGGAGTTCTAGTGTGTGCCACAATGTGAGTCCTGGCTATATTATGTTGTAGCTTAGAGGCATGCTGTGTTTACCATCACTCATGTGTAAGTAATGTGGGAGTTCTAGTGTGTGCCACAATGTGAGTCCTGGCTATATTATGTTGTAGCTTAGAGGCATGCTGTGTTTACCATCACTCATGTGTAAGTAATGTGGGAGTTCTAGTGTGTGCCACAATGTGAGTCCTGGCTATATAAGTTGTAGCTTAGAGGCATGCTGTGTTTACCATCACTCATGTGTAAGTAATGTGGGAGTTCTAGTGTGTGCCACAATGTGAGTCCTGGCTATATAAGCTGTAGCTTAGAGGCCTGCTGTGTTTACCATCACTCATGTGTAAGTAATGTGGGAGTTCTAGTGTGTGCCACAATGTGAGTCCTGGCTATATAAGCTGTAGCTTAGAGGCCTGCTGTGTTTACCATCACTCATGTGTAAGTAATGTGGGAGTTCTAGTGTGTGCCACAATGTGAGTCCGGGCTATATTATGTTGTAGCTTAGAGGCATGCTGTGTTTACCATCACTCATGTGTAAGTAATGTGGGAGTTCTAGTGTGTGCCACAATGTGAGTCCTGGCTATATTGTAGCTTAGAGGCATGCTGTGTTTACCATCGCTCATGTGTAATGTGGGAGTTCTAGTGTGTGCCACAATGTGAGTCCTGGCTATATTATGTTGTAGCTTAGAGGCATGCTGTGTTTACCATCGCTCATGTGTAAGTAATGTGGGAGTTCTAGTGTGTGCCACAATGTGAGTCCTGGCTATATAAGCTGTGGCTTAGAGGCATGCTGTGTTTACCATCACTCATGTGTAAGTAATGTGGGAGTTCTAGTGTGTGCCACAATGTGAGTCCTGGCTATATAAGCTGCAACTTAGAGGCCTGCTGTGTTTACCATCACTCATGTGTAAGTAATGTGGGAGTTCTAGTGTGTGCCACAATGTGAGTCCTGGCTATATAAGCTGCAACTTAGAGGCCTGCTGTGTTTACCATCGCTCATGTGTAAGTAATGTGGGAGTTCTAGTGTGTGCCACAATGTGAGTCCTGGCTATATTATGTTGTAGCTTAGAGGCATGCTGTGTTTACCATCGCTCATGTGTAAGTAATGTGGGAGTTCTAGTGTGTGCCACAATGTGAGTCCTGGCTATATTGTAGCTTAGAGGCATGCTGTGTTTACCATCGCTAATGTGTAATGTGGGAGTTCTAGTGTGCGCAATGTGTATCCTGGCTATATAAGCTGTGGCTTAGAGGCATGCTGTGTTTACCATCACTCATGAGCAAGTAATGTGGGAGTTCTAGTGTGTGCCACAATGTGATCCCTGGCTATAAGTTGTAGCTTAGAGGCATGCTGTGTTTACCGTCATTCATGTGTAAGCAATGTGGCAGTTCCAGTATGCGCAATGTAAGGCCCATCTATATAAGCTGTAGCTTAGAGGCATGTTTTGTTTACCAATCACTCATGTCTAAGTAATGTGGTAGTTCTAGTGTGCGCAATGTGTGTCCTGGCTATATAAGCTGTGGCTTAGAGGCATGCTGTGTTTAACAATTACTCATGTGTAAGTAATGCAGGAGTCCTAGTGTGCGCAATGTGTGGCCCAACTGTATAAACGGAGGCATGCTGTGTTACTAATCACTCAAGAGTCATTCTGACAAGATTGCAATACAGTCGGGCATTAATAGTCTGGACATTAATCCCTTTAACTGGATAAATTATACCAGGTTAGTTTTATATATTGACAAAATATGCTATTTACATATTAATGCACATGCTAACCTTGATCACCATAATGAACTAACAAATGTCTTTATTGACTCAAAATTTCTTTGCAAATCAAGTCTTACATTCACTGCTGCAAATAATTTACTTGATTTTTCAACGCATTGACAGTGTACTTTTGGACCGCTGCGTGCTAAGACTTCAGTCACACAAGACCCAGCACAATTCACACCACCATATTGCACTACATTCTTCCTCCTTTTGTAGCTACAAAATATTGTCACAGATCTTCCTGGAAGTTTCTGGAATACAAAGCTTGGAGAAGAGTCATTTTCCAAAGGGTCTTGATATGCTGTTGCTTACGCATCCCACTGTAATGACTCGTATACCAAGACAAATGCAACATTGTCTACCAGTGCCATAATATTGGGCTTGAAGATCCCACTGTACTACGAATTTCTTCCCTTGGAAAAGCCTCTAGATGCAATAAATACATCATTTATCCTCTTCACCATAAAAGATATGACTCTTGTCATGGTTGTTGAAGCTTGTAACAGAATTCCTTGGTCTGGATAGGGTGATATAACCATACCAGGTCATCTTGCTGAAAACCTCGGCTGTTGACCTGCTCTTCATCCAATCGCTCACTACCTGGATGTTTTGATGGGCCATCTCATTCATGTCATGAAGTCTGTCTGCAAGAAGCTCCACATAGTCGATTGCTGTCCAGCCCCAGGAGTGATCCTGAATATAAGGTCGCATGGTGTGAACCCAATGGTGTCGTGGATTAAAAGGTGGTAGGGCAACAACAAAACTACACCTTCACATCCCAGTCTCACTGATGATTGGCCACAACCTTCCTCAAATATTCTTCTAGGGTCATGAGGTACTGCTCAACCATGCCATCTGACTGCGAGTGAAGAGTTGTGTACATCTTGTGCACCCGAAGTCGCTCCAGTGTTTCCCTCAAGTTGGTGCTCTGATCACTGTATAACTCCATTGGTACAGTTCTTCCACAAGGAAGTTCGCAACAGTCTTTCCCTCTATATTAGGGATGGTCACTTGAAGTAACCAATGCAAACAGATATACCTGTTGCTACTATTGGACACAGGAAATGGCCAAGATATTTTGATAGCTATGCGTTCTATGGTGCTCGCGCATTATACTGCTGCATGCAAGCCCAGCTCCTGGTCTGTGGGCTGCAATTGCTGAACACACATGACATTGGGGGCACCAGCATCAGTCAGTAGTACCATTGGTGGAGCTTGTTGATGGTTCTCTCGAAGTCCCTGCACGTACTTCCTTCAGATTTTTGTGATCTTTCTCCGAGGGAGGATCAGCTACTTTCTCTGGGTTCTCCTGTACAGTGAACAGCACTCCCTCCTAGATCTTCAATGAATCCCATTGGACCCAGTAGAACTTGTTTACAGTCCAGCTGCAGACACTGTTGAAATAAAGCAGACGGCTGTGGCACATTCCTTCTGTTCAACCTTAGTGTAGTGGGTGCACTCCTCTGGACAGGATCATCTGCATTAATGTGGCTCTTTCCTATTCAATGTTCTGATGTAAAGTTGTACTCTCGCAGGCTATGGACCCAGGTTCTTGAAACAAACAGTAAGGTGAGGATAGAGTGATCAGCCCTCAGGTGAAATGGCTGATCATACAGGTACTAGTGGATGGCCTGGATGTTGGTGTCTATCAGGTTCATCAGTCCCAATGCTTGGACAACATAGTCCACGTAGTGTAGTGATATCTTCTGATCCAATACCAAGTTCCCTGACTGTTGGCCCTTCAGGTACACCATCACCATCTTGCTGCTTGCGGGCATGACATCATCATTCAGAATCACCCTACAGATCCCCGATTGTTCATGCACACTCCGGAGCAACATCTCATCTCGCTTAAGTTGCAAAATCCTCTGGCTGACATTGACTGTTGCATCATGGATCCTAAGGGCATCCAATCCCAGTATCACATCCGCAGTCACCCTCAAGATGAACAACTCATAGGCTGACAGTGCTTCATCCCAGCGTCAACTCTAGCGTCCCCAGTCTGCATCACTCAAGGGGGTGGTGAAGACAGGCCCAATTTGCCACTTCTTACTGATTTACTGCCTCTGTGTCATCTTGGTGTGACAGTCCTTCACTAGGTGACATGGTTTGCAGTCACTGTCGTCTCTGGGTTGCTTCTCTCTCCATCATAGTGAATACTCCTGGTTCTTAAGTTTGCACAGCTGTAGTCTTGTCCATTCCAAATGCTGCTACTAACACCTTATGGAATATCTTATGTCGCCAAACATCGAGCGCTGCTGTATCTTGACTCTGTAATTGTTTGATTCCCTATTCTGAGACATTTGTGTACTGGACATTAGCTGTGTACTTGTTTTACTTCTTATTGCCAGACAATTGTGTAGTGGTTGCTAGCTGTGTAATTTTTTATTTTTTTCCTTGCCTATTTCCAGAGAATTGACAGGATTTGAATACTTGGCAGCCATGTGTTAGTCCTCCATATGGGTTAGAGAGTTTTAGTTAGAATTAAAATACAAAAGAGATATCCAGGTTAATGCTACTTACATTTTACATCTAGTTTCTTCATAGCTATTGAAGAGGATGGCAGTGATGATGATGCAGCCTGCGGTTCCACAGATAGTTTAGGTTTCTTCCTGTTGTATGGTCTCTTTGGTGACTGTAAAATAGAACATGCAACTTCATTATACTTAAAATTATGTGTTCATATTCTTAATATTCCTTCTCATGTATGAGTTGGCAATTGTGAACAACATCTCATGTGCAAGAAGCTGGCGCAAGTTCTGTATACACAATTGTGTATAATGTGTATTGTCATGTTGGAGCAGAATTCCTTGCATTTCAGTCCTTGGCTGCAATTCACGAACCTTTTCAAAAACTGGAGGTAAACAAATTATTGTGTACCAGTGTGCAGTAACTATGCTTTGTTTCACAGGAGGAATGATAGCCACATGATGAGATTTATAGAAGTGGCCACCATTTTCTTCCTAATGCTTCAAGATGGCGCCTGGTAATGTAACTACTAGGAGCATGGTGAAAAAGAATTTATTAATTACGACTGAATCTCCCAATACTAGTGGTGTAAATGACAAAAATGATAGGAATAAACACATACATATGCAACAACATAAAGGGGAAACAATTTATGCAGAAATAGTGGTGAGATACAGTGATAAAATAGTGAAGGCGAAGAGGTCGCTGGTAAAAATGACGATATTGAATCAATAGCATCATTACATAAAATTATAGAAATACTGTACAAGGAGTTACAAGAGGCTTCCAATCAAATGCATTCATGAAAGAAAATGTAATGTTACAACTGCGACATAAAGAAGAGGACCTTAAGACCAGCACGTGGGAAAAACCTAAGAAAACGGCAAAGATTGCAACTCTACCATTAATCAAACAGCATAAAACCACCGTCTCCAACTGAAGAGAATGGACCATTACATAATATGATGCATTTTAGAAAGAGAGAGAGCAAGTAATAGCAAGAAAATGGTAATATAAGGGACAGTCATGCAGTCAAGTTCAACCAGAGTGGTACGTTATGTAAAACCTAGTGCAAATTTACAGTGTGTGACAAATCTGATATAAGTGGTTCAAATGATGTCTACAAAAATGAAGCTAGAACAATAATTAAAAAAATGGAACATTAATGGTGATCTAAAAGACACTAATGTTTTAGTTACCAATATTCCGCTTTGACATGATCTTGATAGAAATTCATGTGTAAACAAGGAAATAAGGAAAACAAGTAAATGGTTAAAACTGTTTTGTGCAAACTTTCCTAAAGTGAAAATGATAGATGTAAGTAGGCATCTGGCAATATGCATACTAAACATGGAATGCATCTGAATTCAGCAGGTAAAGCACTCCTAGTGAGCGAATTGTGTAAAGCAATTAATATGTTAATGAATAAACCTACAAAAATGCTAAGAGGGGAAGAAATAAATAGTTTGCAAAACTACAAAACTGAGAGCCCAATAGAAGTAACATAACAGCTAACACTATTTTTAGAATAATTCATCAAAATGTTCAGTATATACAGAATAAAATTGAATTAATCGAGGATATGTTAATGAGAACTGATCCACATGTTGCTATTTTAACTGAACATGGTCTACAAATAACTAAGCTGGATAATTATAATATAGCTAGCAGTTTCTGCAGAAAAATGCATAAAGATGATGTATACAGCATAGCTCACTTGATAACATAGTGTGTCAAAGTAAGGAAATTACCTGTCAAATATGTAGCTGGTGTTAAAATTGGTGGTGTATATGTATTAGGTGATACAAGTCCCCAGCTTCAAGGATGCATCATTTTCTAAATTGTTTTAATAATGTATTGCAAAAAATGTTTAAAAAAAATCGTAAGATTGTAATAATGGGAGACTTTAATATGGACTTGGTATACTTAACAACATGTATAAACAAGCTTCAAGATTTATTGAATAGCTATCACTTGCATGAAGTAATAAATTGTCCAACCAGAATTACAGATATTGATCATGTAACAACAAATTTAGCTCCTTTTTAATATTCTGTTCTTGTACAGGGATTACATATATCAGATCACCAAGCTGAAGTTATTGATATATACGATTGTGAAAATAAGAACAGTGATAATATATTTGTTTTAAATAGAGTAGTTTCAAATACCAGGTAATTAAACTTCATAGAAACCTTGTCACAAGAAAATGGGAATACTGTATATGCTGCAGTAAGTACAAATGATAAATGGAATGCCTTTTATGAAATATTCAATTATATATTTATCACCAATTTCCCCCTAAAATTAGTTAAGAATAGCGAAAAAGATGAAAAGGTTAAGTTGCCATATGAGTATAAAGTATTGAGGGTAAAAAGTATGTGAGTTTTATAAACTGACGGGCTGTAAGCTATATAAGGATAGATAGAGTTCAAAAAAACAGTATTCTCTCTGTCACCCTACTGAAATCCCAAAAAATATGGCAAATAAATTATGAGTCAGCAAATAAGGTTAAAACGGCTTGGTATATAATAAATAATAAAACAAATAATAAGATTAAATATAACACTATTATTATAAAAGATGATGAAAATGTTGAAGATCCACACAAAATTTGTAAAATATTAAATATGCATTTTATTGGTACACCCCATAGTCAAGTGTACTCCCAAGAAAACATAAATATGTTGTAAATTCAATGTATGCTATGCCTACAACAAAGGAAGAAATTAGAAGTATAGCTAAGAACTTTAAAACTAAAAAATCCTCAGGGTGGGATGCTATATCTTCCTATCTTTTTAAAAAAGGTGTAGTTATGATTGACAGTGTTCTTGAACATCTTATAAATAGTTCTATATCTGAGAGAATTTTTTCTGATTGTTTGAAGAATTGTATTTTAAAACCCATTTATGAAAAAGGGCGACAAATGTGATAAAAGTAATTATAGGCCTATAACACCTCTATTTTTCCTAAATTATATGAAAACAAATATCTAAATTTTTTAATAAAGATAACATTTTGGGAGCTATGCAGCTTGGCTTTAGAAAGAACTTATCAACTATGACTGCAATGAGAGAACTCATTCATGAAATAATTACTCATCTTGACAAAGGTGAAAAAATAGCTGGATTATTTCTAGACTTATCTAAGGCTTTTGATTCAGTAGATCACTCACTCCTGATTTGAAAATTAGAAAAATATGGTATTCATGGGAAATTACTTGGCCTCGTAGTAATAATAACAATCATTTTTATTAATTATCTAAATATATATGTAAAGAAAGTTAACATTTAATAGTTGTATGCACAGGAAGCCAGTTGTTTACTTAAAAGTTACTCAGAATCATGATGCCAGACTGGATAGAGGGGTGAGAAGTTGCTTCTTTTGTGAAAGTCACGTTCAAGTTTAGTATAAGGGGATGGTGTCATTTTGGCGGACCTTCCAACCAATCAGAAAGAAGCCATCATGACAACGCTTTTTGTATATAAGAAGTAAGGTTTGGCACATCGAGGTTGTTTGCTAAGAATTCACCCGTGAGAGAGGCAACATTGTCGCATGTTAAGAATTCGCCCATGTGTGAGGCAAGGTCGTTTGCTAAGAATTCACCCATGAGAGAGGCACAGTCGTCGCATGTTAAGAATTCCCCTGTGTGTGAGGCAAGGGTGTTTGCTAAGAAGTTTGCGAAGTAATAAAACACTGTCCGCGAAGTAAGTTTATTATAATAAGAAACTGTATGTGACGTAAAATAACGTCGCTCACCTGTTTAACAGTTGGCTCGTGATTACGTGAAAGTGAATTGTGCCATGTAATCAACTAAAACAGTGTAATTGAAAGTACTTGTGAGTAAGTGTTATAGAGCATCAGTCAGCAGTATTAAAGTGTATAACCAGGTGCTTGTCTTCAAAACTCCTTTAGAATAAATAACAGTAAAAGGTTACAAGTGTTTTCTTAATAATTACAAGATCACTCCTACAACTCCTCCCACTAGCCAAATCCACGCCTGGGAGAGTCAATGTTCGTGCAAGACTGAGCAACGCCGTGGCAACCCATCCCAGAAGAGCTTCAGTACCAAGTAAGTGAGTGTAGTGGAGTTGATTGGAAGTGACACTTAGTTACGCTGCACACAGGCACTCAAAGTAAGGCTTAAAATCAACAAACTGCATATGGCTCACAACGTGCACCACTAACAACGCATCGAAATCCCCGCTGCAAATAAAATCATACTTGACAAATCGGAAACAATGTCTGAAATAAACTTTAAAAATGGAAATATAGTTAGTAAAATTTCATCAAAATAGGATGCTGTTAAGGTAGGAGTGCTGCAAGGATCTATTCTTGGACTCCTATTATATTTGGTTTATGTAAATGGCCTACCAGATTCTATTTATTACAAAACAATCACATATGCTGATGACACGTCTGTAATATTTTGGAATAAATTAGAAGATCAATTAAAACATAATTTACTAAATCAAACTCCTATAATACTGAATTACATAAAACATAATAAATTAAGTGTTAATATAAACAAGAGTAAATTAATCATTTTTTAATACCAAACAGGATTAAAATTAGATAATATAGTATTAACAAAGATGGCGGCGCGTGGTGTTGTAACGAGAAGTCAGCTTCAAAAAAGTAGTGAAAATCGTGGAAATAAATACAATGCTGTGCTTTCTAACTGCAGTAAAGTAGTTAGAAATAGGAGAGAAGATGACGGAAATGAAGATAGGGTATTGAGAGAATCAGAAGTTCGAAAAGAATTAGAACAAGTGTTCGTGGCTACAGCGGCAACGAAAAAAAGGCGGGAAATGCATGACTGTGAGGTGGTAGCGTCGCTACATGTTATAGTTGATATTTTAAATAAAGATCTAAAGCGTGTGCAGGAAGAAGTGATTGCTCTGAGAAAAGAAAACGAAGCATTGAAAATACAGCTATCAACAAAATCTGATTCGGAACCGACTCCAACATCATTACAGAAATGCCGCGATGTTTTTACGGTGGTAGGCAGAAAAGGTAAAAAGCTGCGAAGGCATTCTGAACCAAACATAACTAGACTCCATCAGTGTGATGTACCGCTATCTAATAGATATGAAGCGCTACAAGATCAATAAGATATTCTGGAAATATCTACTAGTCCTAAGCATGAAAACCCTGTACAGTTTAAAAAGCAAGAAGTGAAAAAATCAGATAAAACACGGAATGTTATGATAATTGGCGATTCTCTATTGAAATTCTCGGGTGAAGTATGCAGGAATAAAGGCTATGATGTTCGATGCTTCCCAGGGATTAAAGCTACAGAACTCAAACACAAAGTGGAGCAGTTAAATCTAAAAGAACTCAATCCGGAAGTTGTGGTTCTGCACGTGGGTACAAATAATATTAACCAGGGAACTCTTGCCGAGGAGATCATGGGGGACACCATGGATCTAGTTCAATATATCCAGGAACAAGTGCCAGAAACACAAGTGGCCGTCAGCAGCATTCTACGAAGATGCGATGTTAGTGATCGGCGTATATCATTGATAAATAGTGAACTCGACTGGATGTGCAAGGTGAAAAATTGTGTGATGGTTGATGGCAATTGTTGGCTGAGCCTAAAAGACTATGGCCGAGATGGGGTGCATTTGAACAGAAGAGGGTCGTTTATATTGGGTAATCTGTTATGTAATGTGGTATCCTCTATACTGTGCAAGGGAAACTGATACCGGTCAGTGTGGATGCTAATTTTAATGTGGTAGGCTTGGATATCACCCCTAAGGTAATGCCAACAGTTACAAATAGTGATACTTGTAACAATCTCAGGGTGATACATTTGAACATTCAGTATATAAAAACTAAGCTATTGGCATTAACTCAAATATTAAATGATGTAAATGCAGATATTTGTGTCATAACTGAACATGGGACAAGGGATGATGAAATATGTAAAATTGATAATTACCTAGTTGGTTCCAAGTATTCTAGATCAACCTATCGGGGAGGGGGGGTTATTATATATATCAGGGATGGAATTAAAGTCAAGAAAATTGATGTAAATAGCTATTGCACAGAAAAGGTCCTAGAGGCAGCTGCAATTAAAGTGGCAACAAACATGGGCAACATACTCATACTTGGGATTTATCGATCACCCTCTACAGCTGTTAATGAATTCCTTCTACAACTGGAAACTATTTTAGATCATCATCTAAGTACTGATTCAAAAGTGATTATTGCTGGGGATTTTAATGTTAATGCTGATCTCTGTGACAGATCGTACAAAAATCTAAAGGAAATATTTAGTTCCTATAATATTGAAGATATAATTCAGGAACCAACTAGAGTGACAAATCAAACTTCCTCCATTATAGATCATGTTGCATCTAATATTAAAAACATTTCATATACTGTATTTGAAACATACATTTCTGATCATTATGCACAATTGGTTGACTTTGTTGTTGTTGGGTGTAAGAATGAAAATAGAGAAACTAGAATCATAAGGGACTTGAGCAATGAAAATATAAACAATTTAATAAATAACTTAGCTGATGTAGATTGGGAAACTGTTTTCTGTAATAGCAACAATGTAGATGATAAATGGAATGAATTTTATAAGATATTCAAAACAAATTTTAATGTCTCATGTCCACAGAAAAGTATAGTTGTAAATAATAATAAAAAAACAAAATTACCAACAGAGACAATCAAACTAAAAGAGCAAATGAGAGACATGTATGCTTTGTATAAAAGTACTTCTCTGGAATATTATAAAAACAAATATAAGAACGTAAAAAGAAATTACTTAAATAGCTTACATAATACAAAAATTAATGAATTCAGAGAGAAAATGGGTAATACTGAAAATGTTTGCAAAACTGCATGGAGCCTGATTAATGAAACCAGAAAGCAATCTCCATCATATCAAAATATTACACTAAAAATAAATGGGGTAATTACAGATGATCCTATTATTGTCAGTCAAAAATTCAATGATTTCTTTCTAAGTGTCCCCTCTCAAATACCAAACTTGACAAATTATATGAATACCAGTTCCTCAGCAGTTTCTTCGTTTTTTATCAAGCCGACAACAGAAAATGAAATAGGTCAAATAATTGATAATCTACCCAATAAAACAGGCAGTGGATGGGATGAAATTAGTCCTAAGTTGTTAAAAAGGTGTAAAAGTGCTATCCTAAAGCCAATAACATATTTAATTAATAATTCAGTGGAACAGGGTCGATTTCCAGAAATTCTAAAATTGGGTGTGGTAAGACCAATATTAAAAGGGGGAGATGAACAACATACTGATAACTATAGACCTATTACTCTAACATCTGAAATTGCCAAACTATTTGAAAGAGTTTTATTGTCAAGGCTAAATAGTTATCTAAATAAATACAATATGCTAAAAAATTTTCAACACGGTTTTAGAGAAGGACGATCCACTATTACTGCCATTAATCAATATATACATGAAGTAATTGGTAAACTAGAAAACAATGAGAAGGTCAGCACTCTATTCTTAGATTTATCTAAAGCTTTTGATTGTGTTGACCACAATATCCTAATTAGTAAGCTTGAAAATTATGGCATTAGGGGACTACCACAAGAATTAATTTGTAGTTACTTGATTGGAAGACGACAGTATACAGAAATATCATGTAAAAAGGGGAATAAAATTCAATGGGTAAAATCAAAATTGGAAATTGTGAAGTATGGTGTACCACAAGGTTCAGTATTAGGTCCACTGTTATTTATTATGTACATCAATGATATAAAATGTTTGCAAAACACTTCTGTTATGACATATGCAGATGACACTACTGCGGTGTGCTGGAATAAAACCATAGAGGGCCTAAATGCAACCCTCAATAAAACGACTTCTGTGCTGTTAAATGATTTTAAATCCATAAATCTACAGTGTAACATGCGTAAAACTACTGTAATGCATTATAGTATGTTGAATAAAAGTAGCAATCTAACTCTAAAAGTTAATAACAACATTGTACAAGAAGTGAAAATACAAAAATTTTTAGGCATTATTGTAGATAACCGGTTAACGTGGGCACAACATATTGAGTCTATATGTAATAAAATCAGCAAGTCAGTATACTTAATAAGATATTTTAGCAGTTATAAAAATTCTAACATTTTAAAACTCATTTATTATGGATGTATTTACCCACATTTAATCTATGGGATTGAAATATGGGGCGCTGCTGCAAAAACACATATGGACAAATTACTTTTATATCAAAAAGTGTTAGAATCATGTTTAATTTAAAATTCAGGGAATCATGCAGGGAGACATTTATTAATAAAAGGATACTAACCATCTACTCTCTATATGCTTATAGAGCAATAATGTTTGTAATTGACAAGTGTGAACAAATAAAAAATAAACAAATGTATGAATACAATACAAGAGGCAACATGAACTATTATAGATGTAATGTAAATAAAACTGTATCAGTGAAAGATGTACAATATCTAGGAATTAAGCTTTTTAACAAGTTACCCCCAAAAATTAAAGCCATATCTGTTAAATAGATGTTTATATGATTTGGATGAGCTATAAATTATGATTTTGTACAAATGTATATATGAAATGACGTGTCTAAAATCAATGTATTGATAAACTGGACGAAATAAATATTATTATATTATTATTATTATTATTATTATTATTATTATTATTATTATTATTATTATTAAATGGTAAAGACATAGTGCAGGAAGAATCTACAAATTTTCTGGGTATACAAGTAGACAATAATTTAAAATTTTATAAGCATATTGAATGTGTGAGCAATAAAATTAGTAGTGGCATATATTTGTTAAGAAATTTGTCTAAATTTATGAATAAGGAAAACACTAAAAATGGTGTATTATGTATTAATATAGCCAACTTAGCTATGGTATAGAGATTTGGGGCTGCAGTGGCATCACAAATATGAATAGAATTTTAAAATTACAAAAGATGTGTGTAAGAACAATGTTTGAAATAGGAAATAGAATATCATGTAGACATACGTTTAAAAAAGAAAGGCTTTTAACTGTAATTGCATAAATAAATTGATATTTCTTGTACCAAAAATGAATTCAATGTAATAAGTGTAAATAGAAATAGTACATTTTATGATTATGATACTAGAGAGTGTGATGGCTTTCACAGAAACTCAATAAGGAGTAAGTCAACTGAAAAAGATCCATTACTGAAAGGAATTATATTTTATAATTAATTACCAAACTATTTAAAAACTTTAAAAGGAGATATATTTAAGAATGAACTGTAATGAACAATCTTGTGTGATTAAGTTATTTTATTAGTTTGTGACAATGCTTGAAACTACTGAATGCATGTCTATAGACAAAATAGATACTACTCACTCACTTACTGCTGCACAGTTGCAAGATCCACACAGACAGCTGATGCTTAGTGACAGTGGCATTTCTTCACACCATTGACACTTTCCTCACATTGAGATAATCATGCAACATTTTAGGAATGGCTGGTGACCGGATCTACACAGTTGCCTAATTTCCTTAAATGTCACACAAATTTTTTCATGCAACCTTATTTCAATTACTGCTGTGGACAGATGACCAGTACTAACCTCGCACTTTAATGAAGTTTGGCCTCTTTTAAGCCATCTAAACCACGGAAAAACTGTGGCACAGGAGGGAGCAATGTTCCCAAAGCCTGTTGTAAGCACTCAAGACTTTGGGCCTCATTTAAACCAATCCACCTTCATTTATGCATTTCTCAAAACTTTTATAGCAACCCTCATAATGGTCATGTGTGAGAAACATATATAAGCTTGCTGCCACAAGTCTTGTAAATGTGAGCCCAAACGCCAAAAACAAGCAACAGAGTACAATATTCTCATGAGAAAGATGATCAACTCACTGCAAACCACTTTTCAAATTATTTGGAATTTTACCATTAGCCTGTGAATATATTTTAGCCATATTGACATTTGTAATAAATAACCCAGAGAAGTTTACAAAAAATGCAGATATTCATAACAAAGAGACCAGACATAGACAGGACTTTCATAGACCAAGGGGTTTACTACAAAGGAGTAGTTTTGTTTAATTCACTTCCCTCTTCTATAAAAGAATTGCAAATGAACAAAACCAAGTTTAGATCAGAATTAAAAATATACCTTATTACTCACAGCTTCTATACAGAGGAGGATTTCATTCAATCAAAAAACACTGGTAATAATGTAACATTGTAAATGTAATAAACATGAATATTCTAAGAATGCAAGTGTACGAGTAGACTTTTGGAAACACATACGTAACTGAAAACTATGCAAAACTGACACCTCTGAAAATTCATTGTCAGAGTTATTATTTGTAAATAAATGTAATTGTTGAGATGATCTACATCCTAGGGTTTGGGCTTTGAGTCTACTCTCATAATAGGATCTACAGATTGCAATCATTTGTGCGTACATATGTGCATGTGTGTATGAGCTAAATGATGAAATTTCATTACTAAAAATTAAAACTTTAGCACATAAAAATGTAAGGACAACAACTTTTATAATTTCAAACCAATTTCATGTTACTCAATTCGCTTCAAATTTGCAAAATGAAAGCTATACTTACTGGCATGCCTGCCCTTTTTGCAGCTGCTGCTTCTAAACCCTTTTCAACAGCCTGCTTCTTTGTTCCTTCCCTTGTAGGCCTGTCAGTTTTTGGAGTAAGTGGACCCAGACGTGCTTTAGGATTCCAAGCTTCATCTAATTTTCTTTTTCCACGTGGTTTAAAAACTAGATCTTCATCATCAGAAGCATCAAGAGCTGGATATACTGTAACAAAAACATTCATACTGTTTTCTCTATTACTTATGATTCATGTAAAATATCATGTATGCTACAGCCACAGTGCATATTCACAATACACTGCTACAAGTCTCATCTGTTATTAAGAAATCAGGTTTCTACCAACTTCATCAAGACATGGATAGTTTAGCATGTGCAGCATAATGCACTTTTGTGTCATTTGCTCTACTATATGTGTTGCATGGCCTTGTGTCACATATTTGTTTTGTTTATAGTCAAATATTTGCCTTTGTGGAATGGTGCACAAAAAACAACAAACTTAATTATGTGACAGTTGATAGTCCATAATTTTCAAGTATAATTTGCTTATAACCATTAATGTGCATGCAGAGCTATTAGGGGCATATCAACATATCTGATACCTGCTCATTAATTCATGGTACAATGCAAGCTCAAGCAAATGCACTACTGTATTCCATGTATAACATATTCAAATGTATCGTGAGAATATCTCCATGAAGTTTACTTACATTTTGAAAAAAAAAACAACATAAATATTGGGTTCACACCTACTTATGCCACACAACTGATACAGGGAAAATAATTAGCAGCTTGAATGTGAACCATCAAATTGAAGGTGTAACATACTATTGACTGTGCTACTGCAGAAAAGTAATCTACTTCGAGTAACAGTATCAGAAGTATTAAAGCAAATATGCTATTAGTCAGAAAGTATCTTTAAGGTATGCACTCACATCCACATACCTGAATCTGACAAACCTTGGTATTAACTATGCAACAGGAAGAATGGCAAATTTTTTGCTTCTTCCTAAACAATATATTAAAACATAGCATGTGAGTACTACTGTTAAATAAACTAAAGATTAAAAGAACCATTAATACTGAAAATTGGGTTCACTACCATTCACATGCTTGGGAATAAAGAATATTTTATACTTTGAGAGAGCTTTGAAGCCAAGGCCTACTCAGGGAGATGAGTTTGCTTCTCACAGTTCTATTGCAGTACAGAAAAACAACCCTCTCTAATTCACTGCACTAGCACTTGCTGAGGGAGTATTTTCATCAAAATAGCAAAGCTCATATCATCAAAACTGCCACATTGATAGCTATTTTTGCACATGGAAAGCAATACTGCAAGAGTATTTAGCCTACATGTATGTGAAATTATCAGTACAAGATTATTATTTAACTGTAAAATTTGCTGTCAAACACCACAAGTGTTCTACCTCAGTGTGATCCGCAACAATTCCTTTCTAATCCCAGAAGGTATGTCAGTTGAATTCTCTAACACATGTAGTGTGTCCATGTGAGCGTCTCTGCACACAGATGTTTCTATTTGAGTGTGGAAAAAGTAAGTCCATTGAGTGTCAGTGAATATGAACAAGTCCATGTGAGTCTATGAAAATGGACAAGTCCATGTGAGTGTTTGTGCAAACAGACATATCTATGTGAGTGTATGTGCAAGTGGATGTGTCCATGTGAGTATTTGTGCAAACAGACATTACTATGTGAGGGTCTGCGCAATTGGATGTGTCCATGTGAGTGTTTGTTCAAACAGACATATCTATGTGAGTATTCTGTGCAAGTGGATGTGTCCATGCGAGTGTCTGTGCAAGTGGATGTGTCCATCTGAGTATTTGTGCAAACAGACATATCTATGCGAGTGTCTGTGCAATTAGATGCTCCCATGCGAGTGTCTGTGCAACTGGATGTGTCTGTGCAACTGGATGTGTCCATGCGAGTGTCTGTGCAGACAAACATATCTATGTGAGTATCTGTGCAATTGGATGTGTCCATGTGAGTGTCTGTGCAAGTGGATGTGTCCATGCGAGTGTGCATGCAAGTGGATGTGTCCTTGAGAGTGTGTGTGCAAGTGGATGTGAGTGTCTGTGCAAGTGGATGTGTCCATGTGAGTGTCTGTGTAAGTGGATGTGTCCATGTGAATGAGTGTGCAAGTGGATGTGCCCATTTGAGTGTCTGTTCAAGTGGATGTGTCCTGTGAGTGTTTGTGCAAACAGACTTCTCTATGTGAGGGTCTGTGCAATTGGATGTGTCCATGTGAGTGTTTGTTCAAACAGACATATCTATGTGAGTGTCTATGCAAGTGGATGAGTCCATGTCAGTGTCTGTGCAGACAGACATATCTATGTGACTGTGCGTGCAATTGGATATGCCCATGCGAGTGTCTGTGCAAGTGGATGTGTCCATGTCAGTGTCTGTGCAAACAGACATATCTATGTGAGTGTATGTGCAAGTGGATGTGTCCATGCGAGTGTCTGTGCAAGTGGATGTGTCCATCTGAGTATTTGTGCAAACAGACATATCTATGTGAGTGTCTGTGCAATTAGATGCTCCCATGCGAGTGTCTGTGCAAGTGGATGTGTTCCATGTGAGTGTTTGCGCAAACAGACATATCTATGTGAGTGTCTGTGAAATTGAATGTGTCCTTGTGAGTGTTTGTGCAAACAGACATATCTATGTGAGTGTCTGTGCAACTGGATGTGTCCATGCGAGTGTCTGTGCAACTGGATGTGTCCATGCGAGTGTCTGTGCAGACAAACATATCTATGTGAGTATCTGTGCAATTGGATGTGTCCATGTGAGTGTCTGTGCAAGTGGATGTGTCCATGCGAGTGTGCATGCAAGTGGATGTGTCCATGAGAGTGTGTGTGCAAGTGGATGTGAGTGTCTGTGCAAGTGGATGTGTCCATGTGAGTGTCTGTTCAAGTGGATGTGTCCTGTGAGTGTTTGTGCAAACAGACTTCTCTATGTGAGGGTCTGTGCAATTGGATGTGTCCATGTGAGTGTTTGTTCAAACAGACATATCTATGTGAGTGTCTATGCAAGTGGATGAGTCCATGTCAGTGTCTGTGCAGACAGACATATCTATGTGACTGTGCGTGCAATTGGATATGCCCATGCGAGTGTCTGTGCAAGTGGATGTGTCCATGTCAGTGTCTGTGCAAACAGACATATCTATGTGAGTGTATGTGCAAGTGGATGTGTCCATGTGAATGTCTGTGCAAGTGGATGTGTCCATGTGAGTGTTTGTGCAAACAGACATATCTATGTAAGTGTGTGTGCAAGTGGATATGTCTATGTGAGTGTGCAAACAAACATATCTATGGGAGTGTCTGTGCAATTGGATGTGCCCATGCAAGTGTCTGTGCAAGTGGATGTGAGTGTCTGTGCAAGTGGATGTGCCCATGTGAGTGTCTGTGCAAGTGGATGTGCCCATGTGAGTGTCTGTGCAAGTGGATGTGTCCAAGTGAGTGTCTGCAATTGGATGTGCCCATGTGAGTGTTTGTGCAAGCAGACATATCTATGTGATTGTCTGTGCAATTGAATGTAGCCATGCGAGTGTCTGTGCAATTGAATGTACCCATGCGAGTGTCTGTGCAATTGGATGTGTCCCTGTGAGTGTCTGCAATTGGATGTGTCCATGCGAGTGTCTGTGCAAGTGGATGTGTCCCTGTGAGTGTCTGTGCAAATGGTTGTGTCTATGTGAGTGTCTGTGCAAATGGTTGTGTCTATGTGAGTGTCTGTGCAAATGGATGTGCCCATGTGAGTGTCTGTGCAAATGGATGCGTCCATGTGAGTGTCTGAGCTAATGGATATGTCCATGTGAGTGTCTCTGCAAATGGATGTGCCCATGTGAGTGTCTCTGCAAATGAATGTGCCCATGTGAGTGTCTGTGCAAATGGATGTGCCCATGTGAGTGTCTGAGCAAATGGATGTGTCCATGTGAGTGTCTGAGCTAATGGATATGTCCATGTGAGTGTCTCTGCAAATAAATGTACCCATGTGAGTGTCTCTGCAAATGGATGTGCCCATGTGAGTGTCTCTGCAAATGGATGTGCCCATGTGAGTGTCTCTGCAAATAAATGTACCCATGTGAGTGTCTCTGCAAATGGATGTGCCCATGTGAGTGTCTCTGCAAATGAATGTGCCCATGTGAGTGTCTCTGCAAATGAATGTGCCCATGTGAGTGTCTCTTTAAATAGCTGTGTCTATATGAATGTCTGAGCTAATGGATATGTCGATGTGAGTGTCTCTGCAAATGAATGTGCCCATGTGAGTGTCTCTTTAAATAGCTGTGTCTATATGAATGTCTGAGCTAATGGATATGTCGATGTGAGTGTCTCTGCAAATGAATGTGCTCATGTGAGTGTGTCTGCAAATGAATGTGCTCATGTGAGTGTGTCTGCAAATGAATGTGCCCATGTGAGTGTCTCTGCAAATGAATGTGCCCATGTGAGTGTCTCTGCAAATGAATGTGTCTATGTGAATGTCTGAGCTAATGGATATGTCGATGTAAGTGTCTCTGCAAATGAATGTGCCCATTTGAGTGTCTCTGCAAATGAATGTGCCCATGTGAGTGTCTCTGCAAATGAATGTGCCCATGTGAGTGTCTCTGCAAATGAATGTGCCCATGTGAGCGTCTCTTTAAATAGCTGTGTCTATATGAATGTCTGAGCTAATGGATATGTCGATGTGAGTGTCTCTGCAAATGAATGTGCCCATGTGAGTGTCTCTGCAAATGAATGTGCCCATGTGAGTGTGTCTGCAAATGAATGTGCCCATGTGAGTGTCTCTGCAAATGAATGTGTCTATGTGAATGTCTGAGCTAATGGATATGTCGATGTAAGTGTCTCTGCAAATGAATGTGCCCATTTGAGTGTCTCTGCAAATGAATGTGCCCATGTGAGTGTCTCTGCAAATGAATGTGCCCATGTGAGTGTCTCTGCAAATGAATGTGCCCATGTGAGCGTCTCTTTAAATAGCTGTGTCTATATGAATGTCTGAGCTAATGGATATGTCGATGTGAGTGTCTGTGCAAATAGCTGTGTCTAGTGAGTGTCTGAGCTAATGGATATGTCGATATGAGTGTCTCTGTAAATGGATGGAGTCCATGTGAATGTCTGTGCAAATGCATTTTCCATCTGAGTGTCTGTTCAAATAGGTGTGCCCATGTGAGTGTCTATACCAATGGATGTGTCCATTTGTGTGTCTGTGCCAATAGATGTGTCCATGTTAGAGTGTGTGCAAATGGATGTGCCAATAGATGTGTCCATGTTAGAGTATGTGCAAATGGATGTGCCCATGTGAGTGTATGTGCCAACAGATGCGTCCATGTGAGTGTCTGTACCAATAGATGTGTCCATGTTAGAGTGTGTGCAAATGGATGTGTCCATGTTAGAGTGTGTGCAAGCCAATAGATGTGTCCATGGTAGAGTATGTGCAAATGGATGTGCCCACTACAGATGCGTCCATGTGAGTGTCTGTACCAATAGATGTGTCCATGTTAGAGTCTGCACAAATGGATGTGCCCATGTGAGTGTGTGTGCCAATAGATGTGTCCATGTTAGAGTGTGTGCAAATAGATATGTCCATGTTAGAGTCTATGCAAATGGATGTGTGCATGTGAATGTCTCTGTAAATGGATGTGTCCATGTGAGTGTCTTTGAAAAGCTAGTGTCCGTATGAGAGTCTGTGCACTTCGTGTCTATGGGAGAGTTTGTGAACATGGCTGAGTCCATGTGAATGTTCGTGAGTATGGAATTGACCATGTGAGTGTGTGAATATGGATAGAGAAGTATGTGCATATGGTAAGGTCCATGTGTGCATGCATACTTACTATAATCATCATCTTGATGAACTTTGTCTATATTTTCTCCATAATCATCTGAAAACAGCATTTTTTTTCTTCTTAAGCGTGAGGAAATTTCATCCTTTGAACTACCATGATCACCCATAAATGATCTGCTGATGGATAACATCCCAGCAATTGCTTCTCTTGTGGATGGAGATGCTCGTCCAGGTCTAAAAACGTAACACAAAATTCATGAATATTTTCTGGTTTACTACCTCTATGATTAAAATGTATGGAACAATTCTTGTAACATTTATGTTATAGTTTTGTGAAGTGTTATTTTTTTTACAAAAGCTGCAAGATATCAACAGGTTTTCATACTACTATGATTGTGAATAGGGCTTAATTTTTTTTCCTCCACTTTTTTGGTTCTCAGGTCTTGGAACGTAGAGGTGGATGCTTTTTTGAACTGTAATTGAAATTTATTAGGATGTATTACATCACATGAAATTTAAACCAAGAAACCACATTCATAACAAAATTAGTGGTTCTGTGTTGTAACACATGATGAATTCACTTCAAACGGTGCTCAAAATGGCCTCCATTTACTGCCAAAGTCTGTGTTTGAAATTAGTTAATGTTTCTAGCAATACTGTTTGCCTGATCAGCTGCATTTCTTAACCAATTCTTCGCTTTAACTCTTCAAGATCTCTTGGTTGGTCCTTGTAAGCCCTACACTTCAAATATCCGCACAAGAAAAAAGTCTAAGGGCTTCAGCTAAGGAGATCTTGGCAGCCATTCAATACTTCCTCTTCTGCCAATCCATCTTCCTGGAAATTCATGATTTAGGTAATTCACCACCTGCCTTCCATAATGTGCAGGGGCACCATCTTGCTGGAATAAAATATAATTTTGAATTCCTCTCCTTCTCCAGGGAATAAAGTAGCACAAGCAGGAATTATTTCATTTTGTAGAAGGCATAAATATACTTCAGAATTTAAGTTACCATCAGTGTAAAATGGGTCTATCAATCCACCATTTGCTTTTTGTAGACATCCCAACGGGGATTCTCATTAGCCCAATAGTGATAGTTGTCACGATTTACATTCCCATTTAGGCAGAAAGTAGCTTCATCAGAGAACACAATTCTATTCACGATGTTAGGGTTCTGATCAAGCATGTCATTCAAGGCTTCAGAAAACTGAGTACTTCTGTCAAAGTCATCTTCACTGAGTTCTTGCAGCAGCTGTACCTTGTATGGGTGTCATTTGATTGTCTTCATTAAGTTGCATATGGACTTTTGACTAACATTGCAGTCCATTGCAAGCTGGCGAGTAGATAAATGTGGATTTTATTCCACAAGAGCTTTATCATCATCTGTAACTCGTTTTGGCCTTCCAGACTTTGCCTTATTTTTTAACACTTCCAGTTTTATTGAATTGTTTCAAAATGTTTAATCCTTCGTTCTGGATGCATTTCATTAAACAAGACAGAAAGCTCTTCTTGGGTCCTCCTCCTATCACCATATCTGATCATCATTAGTACTTCAATTCATTGTCTTTCTGTACGTTGTGCCATAACTAATTATTTTCAGAAAGATTTTGCTATGAAGTAAGCATTGTTGTCCTTATTAGCTTAGCTTTTGCCTGTATTTGTTCAATCCAAAGCCACATATTGAAGTAGCCTACTGTATTGTTTAATTCAAAACCAACTCAATTTGAATATAAAAAATATCAGTTCATAGAGTTGCAACAGCAGGGTTACAGACATTGTTCCATACTTTTTACTCATCCTGTAGTGTATTATGGTATGCATTTAGTTGAGTTTTGCATTTTTAGTACAAATTTGTTGATAGTGTACTCTAATAGACACTTTTGTGTACCGACCTATTATCAGTGAGAAATTTCCTTGTGATTGACACTTGTGGGGTGTGTCGACTGCTGGTAGGGGCTCGTCAGGTTGCTGACCAATCACAGTGTAGAAATACATAACCGCCAGAGACGTGACGTCATCAGCGTTGCAACACCTACGTGGTTCAGTGGAAATTTACGCGTGCATTCTCATGCATGACTGACCAATTGTTTGCAATCTGATTGTTTGATTGCATTCTGTGAAAAGTTTGGTTGTGTTACACACAGTGATAGTGAGGATTTACATTTATAATCATTACTACCTTTTATATATCGCGGACATTGCTCTTGTTCTCATTCTAGAACTATCAAGAGTGACACTGTGATTTGAAAATGTCTTACAGCCGTAATACATGAGTTGAGGTTATGTTAGCCGAAATTATAAAACTTTTCCGTTTAGTGAAATACAGGACCCAATGTTGAAAGGAATAGATGAGGTAACTAGTGAGAAATGGGGAAAAATAGTTCAACGTATGAGAGGTATGCATGGAGAGAAAGCATTTTAGAGGAAGCAGTGGAACGTTTGTCACTGCAGATGGACAGCGAGTAAATAAGGCAACAGCACACTGAGCTGGCCACGTGTCAGCAGAATGCCAATCACAAGGTAATTTCTCACCAATAATAAATATCTCCTTTTCCAATAGCGATATTCAGCAGACTGAAAGGCCTTTAGGGTGAACTTGCTCCTGAGGAAATAATGATGATAATAACAATAATGATAATAATGAAAATGATAATAATGAAAATGATAATAATGAAAGTGATAATGAAAATAATAATAATGATAATAATAATTTTTTCTGTAGACATACAGTATGTTTCAGACATCATCATAATCTAAAGTTCATCATAATCTAACATACAGTAATTGGAACAATTTATATTCCAACATTACAAATCATCTATTCTATACACACATCTATCTATAAGGTACTTTTTTAGTTCATTTTTAAAAGTATTCCCATTTAATATCTTTAATTAGGTAGGCAATTTATTATAAAATACAATTCCTTTTAACAGAGGGTCTTTTTCGGTTATTTATTTCTTATTGTATTTCTATTAAAATTATCACAGCCTATAGTATTATAGTCATAATACTCATTGTTTCTATTTACACTATTTTCATTACATCATTTTTAAGCACAAGTAATATCAATACATATATATACAATGAAACTACAGTTAGAATCTTTTCCTTTATAAAAATTGGTCTACATGATGTTTGCTAATTGAAACATGTTTTGCAGCTTTAATATACTATTCATGTGTTTAGTCACATTTCTTAACAAATACAGGTTACCACTAATTTTGTTATACATTCAATCTGTTTGTCAAATTCCACAGAAATGTTATAGATTCTTCCTCTACAATGTCTTTACCATCAATTACTATATAATCTCATTTTATGCTACTTTGATATTAAAAAAATATTAGTTTACTCTTTTTTTTTTTTTTTATATTAACATTTAAATTATTATTTTTTATATAATTTAATATTATTGAAGTTTGGTTTAATGAGTTTTGTTTTAATAGATCTTCTGATTTATTCCAAAATAATACAGATGTATCATCAGCATATGTGATTCTTTTACAATCTACAGAGTCTGGTAAATTATTTACATAGATTAAGGACTGAGAACAGATTCTTGCGGCATATCTAACTTAACAGTATCATAATCAAATGAACATGTTTTTATTCATGAGATATGATTTTATTATTTCAAGAAATTTTACTCTAACACCATAGAATCTAGTTTACTGAGCAATAATGAGTGTTCTACAGAGTCAAAGGCCTTAGACAAATCTAAAAATAATCCAGTCACTTTTTCATCACTTTCAAGATATGTAACTATTTCATGAATAATTTCTATTTTTTTTCTAAAGCCATGCTGTGTAGGCACTAAAACATTATGTTTATCAAAAAATTTCACCATTTGATTAAATATTATTTTTTCAAATAATTTAGTAAACACACAGGTGAGTGTTATTGGTCTATAATTACTCTTATCGTGTATATATATCTCTCTCACCCTATTCTTCAAGCAATCAGGAAAGATGCCATGTATAAGATGCTCAAGGATGCTATCCATAGCATTTATATGCTTTATAAAAAGATCAGGAGATAAACCATCCCATCCAGAGGACTTTTTTGTTTTAAAACCTTTTACATACTTATTTACTTTTGCAAGGACATTATTTCGGTTTTGGGGTATACCAAGAAAGTGTGCATTTAGTATTTTGCATATAACATGTGGATTTTCCACAATATTTTCATTAAGTTTTAATATTATGTTGAAATACTTAACTTTAGCTTTAGTTTTTTATTTATTATTGCCCAAGCTGTTTTAACCTTATTTGCAGAGTGCACAATTTCTTCACCATATTTTGAGATTTTAGTAATTAAAGAGCATGAGAATACTGCCTTTTTAAGATCTTATTTCTGTCTTTATGTATACTACTGCCAGTCATTTTATAATATTCGTACATACATTTTACTTGTTCTCCTAAAATATTAATACACCTATGGCAATTTAATCTTATCACTTTTTCACAATTCTTAACTAAACTTAGCGGGAAGTTGGTGTTATAATAATAGCTGAATATTACATAGAAAGAATTCACTTATCATTTACATTTTTAGCAGTATAGACAGTTTCCCAGTTTTCTTGTGACAAGGTTACTAAAAAATTTGAAACTCTACAATTAGTAATGATCCTCTTAAAAGTATTTATTTTGTCTTTTTTAATTTCACAATTGAGTGTGTCTGTAACTTCAGCTAGGTGGTGTGATACATGTAGCTCTTGAGTATTCAGATGGTTTCATTGTTATTACATGGTACTAGAGTTACATGTAATTCTGGTTGAACAATTAATTACTTCATGTAGGTGATAACTATTCAACAAATCTTTAAGCTTAAATATACTTGTTGCATTTCCTAAACCCATATTTATATCTCCCAGCATGACAATTTTATGATTATTTGTAACACATTATTTAAGCATGTTAGAAAATCTTGAGTTCCTGTACTTGGGGATGTATATATACCTATTACATGTATATCTCCAATGCTTAATGTAATTTTAATAGCAGCTATTGCACAAATCACTTCCTTACTAATATTCACAATATTATCCAGCAAGATACACTGTCCACAACTTAATGTATTTTCTTGCTGTAACTGCTAGCTGTATAGTAATTATCCATTATTTTTTTTTGTAAATATATCTGATTTAAGCCATGTTCACTGAAAACAACTATATCAGTTTTATTCTGTGTATAATGTACATTTTTATGCATTAATTTAAGTATGGTGTTAGCAATTATGTTACCTCCATTGAATTCTGGGACCTGTAGTATTTAACTCTTTCACTCCCAACATTATTATAGTTTTATCCATTAGCATGTAAGATGCTTTACATAATTATTTTACAAAGAAGATTTTACCTACTGTATGTTACTGAGTAACCTACCTACATTTATCATTATCACTTTTGAAAAATTTGAATACAACAACTTATTGTTTTCCTAATTTCCTTATTTACACACAAATTTCTATCAAAATCATATCTATGCAGAATATTGGTAACTAAAACGTTCTTATCTTTTAAATCACCCTTTAATTTTTCTTCTAATCTTTTATCACATTTTTGGTCTCATTTTTATAAATTGTCATTTGCACCACCAACAATTATATTTATATCAGATTTCTCATTGCACATTCTAAATTTGCATTTGGCTTTACATAACATATAACTTTTATACTATTTTCACTTGCACACATCTTAACCACCCATCTGTATGTATTGCGAGTTTCTTCCTGTTTCTTCCTAATACATAAAGAATAACATTTTGTATTTTGTTTACAAAGCTAGATGGACTTTTTAAAATGAAAGAGTACCCCTAGGTATAGCAGAAATTAAAGTATAAAAATTACAATAATAACAGTGTTAACCACACTTTTCTAATGTAATTACTTTAAGAGTAACCAGTGTTCAAGCATTATCCCTTAGTTATAAACTGCGATGCCTGCATGGTAGCTCTACGACAAAAACATAATTACATCATTAGAAAATACTTGGCAAATATTCTGAAGGAGCAGTATTTATTAATGCTGAAATGGCTGATATGATTCTTGTGTATGATAATACCTCTACCAGCAATTGGCAGAGAAACTGCAAGTGTGAAGCAAATCCCCATTTTCAGTGGGTGTTAGCTCGTCACTTTTAGCAAAATCTGGTATTAATTATCAACTGATTCTCACCTTGGTGAACTGGAATATCATGCCAATGGAGTGTAAATTTTGGTCACCATTTAATATGACCAACTCCAGAAAATATGTTGATATATGAGTAACCTTTGTCTAGAGATCTGGTCCTCTAGTGATTAATTATGGAGTACCTCAGGGCTCCATGCTAGGCCCTATCCTATTCCTACTCTTTATCAATGACTTCAGCTTAAATGATCCTCATGCTAAGTCACTTCTACAAATGTCCTGGTGAGAGCCAATAATAAGGAAAACTTCTTAAAATCAATTCATCAAATGCCAGATAAAATAGTTAATTATTTCACTAACAACAAACCTTTTAATAAACGTTGGTAAGACTGTTGCCATGGGCATCCATACAAAATAAAACAAAGATTATCTGGCTCCACAAATCCAACTCCTCAATCGAACAATTGAGAAGGGAGAAACCACCAAATTTCTTGGCCTTTGGGTCCAAAACAATTTAAAATGGGAAACCCACATAAGCCATATAAACCAGGAGATCCAGGAGAAGTAAATTCAGGTGGCATACAACATTTAATATGGTAGGACTCAGGATGGATCATATTCAGGCACCATACAACAGTTAATGTTCTAGGACCCAGGACAAGCATATTCAGGCACAATAGAACATTTAATATTTTAGGAATCAGGTTGATCATTGATGTAATTTCTCTTTCCTGAAACATGACCATTGTAAACAAACATTTCAAACTGAAGAATTGTAATTATTAATAAAAGACGTCCACTGAACAAGAAGGAATTCTACCCAAACTTACTCTATTTCTTCCAGTCGTGGAGTAGGTTCACCACTATCAGCAGTGTACCCTGAGGCTTTAAGCAGTTCTTCGATACCATTCTTGGGAACATCAGAAACAACATCCACTTCTCCTGCTACTTCAAGCTCAAAATTAGAGTCCAATTTGTGAGTCATATTACTGCCTAAAACAAAACAAAGTTCAGGAGTTCAAACATTTTCTTTTAACTTGAAATTTTTTGCATTATGTCCTAAATACATGGCATTCAAAGGTATTTTATAGAGAAATAAAATATACAGATAATTAATCTATATATATATATATGACAATGCAACTGAAATAAAATAAAAAATACTGAGACTGCAATTTGAAATATGGGTTTTTATACACTGCCTGAAAAAAAGAAGTTTAGCACATGGAAGTAACAGTGTGATGTTGAGCAACATCACACATGTGCATTCCATTGGTGGGTATACAGGGTGAAAGGTACTTGACCCACCAATTTATTGCATTGGTGAGATGGTTAAAATGATTTAATGTGAGCGTATGTGATGTCACATGCAGCTAGCACGTTACAGGCAATTCTGATGGTGTGGAAAAAAAGCTCATGTAAATATAACTCTCCAAGATTCAACTTCAAGGCAGCTTTGCTAATGCCACTGGTTGCAGTGACATGCTCTATTTGCTTTTTAACACCACCGTGTGGTGGCATACACAGTGACCGAATGCCTAGACTTGCAACTTTAAGATATTGGATGAAATTTGTTCTGAAAATTACTGCTTTTATTTCTGCAACTATGAGCCCTTTATTCTTAGCCATTGACATACTAGGCTGTTCTATGTCTGTAAAACAAATAATTACTTTTCTTGTAACTGTGTCTTAGCAAGTAAAATTGTAATTCAACTATTTGTTACACTTATATTCAATATTCTCCCTGTGCAGATGATAGGAGATGCAATGCTCATTGACAACTAGAATGTGACCCTCAGGTATGACTGCTGTGAGATTACTGAGAATGACGTGCACTTGTGTTGGCTGATGAAGAGTTGCAATGGCACCATACAGTGTATCTAGCTGAAAGTGGCACAGCCCACTGTTGGAATGAGTAACACCTTGAGGGCAACCATGCTCATGGTCAACGTTCTGGTCAACCACATTTGACCATCACATGGAGGATCACCATATTCTTCTCCAGGCACATTGCAACACCTTAACATTTGCTCCTGCAATCTGAGAACAAGTTCTGCACACTCAAAAGGTGTATCTTGCCATACCATTGGTTGGAGACTAGTAGAAACTGGATTATGGAATTACAGACCCATGCATAAGCTGTGTCTGTGAAGCACAGACTGCTGACAGGTGGCACTGTATTATGTCTAACAATTAATACTACATCTGCATTACCTCAGATTACCATCTGCAAGAATGGTGGCGACAGGTACCATCCTACTTATATTTCGGAAAGCTACAGCAGCCATATTCCTGCCAATACAGCTGGTAACAATTCCAAGAACTCTCAACTTCATAGAAAACCTGCGACATGTGTTACCCCTCATGCAACAGTATCAAAACAAGGCAAATGTCTACGTGGGGTTGAGGTCCTCCAAAGGCCAGCAAGTGCCCCAAAAAAACATGTGTGCAACTAGCTTGGACCTGGTATCCAGTTATCAGCACAGACTACTCTTCTGTGTTGTTCAAGAGGATGAAAGATGTCTTCTGCATCCAAATGCTGACCGAGGGAAGAGGCTAGTAGTAAACCTAAATCGTATAGTGTGTTACAATAGTGTTCTTCAGGATGACCAGCCCTGATCAGGGAGCAGAGTGACTACTTCATGCGGCTGTCTTTTCCAACCTTGGCCAAAAGTCAAAGCAGAAAGACAGTGATATACTGGGTCCAGCATAATTTGAGATACCTGTAGATCTGAAGGCAGGGATATACTGAGTGCAGGAGAAGAATATGGAGACACCTGTAAAACAGAAGGCAGGGATATACTGAGTGCATAAGAAGAATATGGAGACACCTGTAGAACCTGTTATTTGGAAAAACAAGAACCGGGTTTTCAATTTTGAAATCCCGCCAGGCGATCTACTCATCCAGAAGTTCATCAAACCACCACCAGGGACAGAGACAACCACCACAGCAAGCAATGCTGGTAGTCGACCAAAGGAATTGACAATGGAAGCACATGGCTTCTGAAATATGTTTTCCGAAATAAAAAAGTAAGTGATGTAGTGTTACAAACTCGACTCAACTAAATTTTAATTGTTGTTTTTGTTCATTTGCAATTCTTTTATAAAAGAGGGAAGTGAATTAAACAAAACTATACCATTGTAGTAAAGCGTTTTTTTTTTTGTCTGCAATGGTCTATGCAAGTCCTGACTGTGTCCAGTCTCTGCAGTTTTTGTAAACCTTTCTGGGTTATTTATTAAAAACAACAATACAGCTAGGATGTATTCACAAGCTAATGGCAACATCCCATACATTTTGAAATAGTGGTTTACAGTGTCTTGCCCCAGCCATTAATCTTATTACCTTTTTCTGCATAATAACTTTTTCTGGCATCTACCGAATTTCCCCACAATATTATTCCATAAGCAGAATAAGCTGTTTTTAGAATGCTCCTATTTATAAACCGAATTAATGATCTGATTGCAAAATATGCAGAGCTCAGTTTGGGTAAGATATACTCAAGATGGTGTTTCCAATTTATATTACAATCTGTAATAACATCTATGAATTTTATATTGGTAGCTTCTGCAACTTGATTATTTTTTATTTTATCTTTAAGTCTAAATGCTTCTTTGCTTTGTGCAAAACTTCATGTAGTTAATTTTTCAAAATTTGATCAATTTTGTTATTCTCAAACCAATTATTTAGTATGCTGAAGTTTTTGTTAGTTGAATTGGCAGCTGACTGGTTTTGTGTTCTTTAATTATAATATTTATGTCATCCACAAAAATAGCTGGATAAGTATTGTTGTTTATTACTGCAAGTAGATCATTAATATACAATAAAACTAATAAGGGCCAAGTATTGACAATTGTAGACAACAAGCACAGTGACGACACTTTGGAGCTGGCGAAAGAAAAATCAGGTGTCTACCGCATCAATTATAAACAAGATTTAAATAAGAATGACAAAGAGGAAAATAGGCACCGGGTTAAAAGAGCGTTTCAGAAATGTGCATAACAAGGAAATAGACAAGTCAGCTGTTGCCTATCATTTTTGGAAAAATCACCATGATATTGAAGAAGAGGTATATCTGTTAAACTGTGTGTGGCAAAAATCTATATTAAGAAGTATGAAAAGCAATTAATGTTTGTGAGTAAATATGGAAGAAAATCCTAACTATAGGTCCATCAAACCACTAGCAGAGGATGACATACTTCAAGCCCCAGTTTCTCACCAGGTTCAGTCGATTCTAGCTGAAGATGCAGGAAACATCCTACGAAATATATGTAGGGAAATATTTAAATAGCAAAGCTTAAGAGCGTAAAGTTTGACTCATTTTTACTTTCTCCATACGCACTATGTACATAGTGTATAGAGAAAGT